>CM017763.1:14635048-16045432 GCA_008009225.1 Acer yangbiense
TTTCCCTGTTGAGGGTTTCCACGTAAAAATCAAGTGTTCTTTAATTTCCGCACTTTTACTTGATTTTTATTATTTGTTGAATTGGGTTAATGGTGATTAATTTTGACTACTCGAAAAATTGGTAATAATCGATTAACAACCCATTCACACCCCCCCCCCCCCCCCCCTAGGTTGTTTAGACACACGCGAGTATATATTTTCACCTTGCATCTCAACTATACAGGAGTTGGCTAACATATTAACAAAGGGCTTCACAGACAGCAATTTCAATTCATTATAGACAAGTTGGGAATGGTTAATATTTTTGCACTAGCTTGAGAAGGAGTGTTGAAAAATTTTGCTGTCTTTCAATTATTGCATATTTAGTTTTCTAGTCAACTGTCTAGTTTTGGGAAACTAGATTTTCTATAATAAGCTGCTTTTTCTAGTGCACTTTCCAGTGTCTAATCCCCAGAACTATGTCTTGCTATCTAATTTAAGGTTCCTGCTATCACAATGATTGCAGCAAGCAAACCCTTGCTCTTTTGGGCTATTGCAGCAAACAAATTCTTGAAATCTTGAATGTTAATTATTTTTTTTTTATCTATGCTGTTTTCCAATATAGATAATGACCCTTCAGAAGACGGGCTCAAATGTCACCTTATCATTCTCCTTAATAATAGGATTTTCTTCACTCTTTCTTTTTGTAACTAATACCTTTACAAGATTATCGTCACTAGTAGGAAGCACAGTTCTGATATCCAGAACAAGCAAAAGATAATTCTTCCCTTCATGCAAGGTAGATCTCTTTTCTTCAAGTTTTGCTCTTATCTTGTGCTTCAAACGTTCTGGTTCCTCTTCCTCTATTTTCATATCCTATATTAAAATATATGGTAAAAATTGCACAAGAAATTAACTTATTTTTTTGAGGCAAATATATTCAGATTATTTCAATGCTTTATTATTATTATTTGTAAGTGTAGATGTAAACGTGTAAAATTTACTAACACTAAAGTCAAAGATTCAACCTTGCCACGTGAGCAAAAGTTGAATAGCCAATGAAAAGAAAATAAAAATGTGTTTAGTTTAGGGTGCAGTTCGTCACTTAATGGTGAATGGTATGAATATTGAACAAGGTGGTCCTGAGGGATATCAGTTTGATTGGTAAATGATGAGTGTCGAGACGAGGTGGTCCCGAGGGATATCAAGCAAAGAGCCACAAATACGATCTCAAAAGCCTATATAAATGTAGGTTCTTCCTCTATCTATAGGCGAGGTGGAGTGAATATTCATTGATACTCAAGTGGTGATACTTGATTTCTATTGGTTCTGAGTTTAGTGACATCAGTGATGGTCCATTATTGGTTTAGGTTCATGAGATACCTTGAGTGTTAGAATGGGTTATCCCATGCATGCTTGCCATGCGTCCTCATAGCTGGTGGTTTTGACATACTAGGGAGGCTCGAAGTTCAATACAATTTCTACGGTCATGCTTAACTCACTTTTCCTTAACCAAGAAGTTTGTTTCCTAGTGTTCCCGAATGACCTATCTTGGTCCCGATGGAGGGTGAAAGTTTTCACGGTGTGTAAACTATATTAATCTAGAGATGAGGGGGGGGGGGGGGGGGGGGGGGGGTGAATAGATTTTAATCGTTATTACCCAATTTTTGCATGTATGACAATATTACGAAAATGCCCCTAACTAGTCAATATAAATATCAAGTGTAATAAGTGCGGAATTATAAATGACACAAGATATTTACGTGGAAACCCTCACGGGAAAAACCACGGGCTTTTATGTACGCCACACACGAACTTCGAATCCACTAATTGAAATGATTACAACCTAATCCTGGTTTAATGATCTAATCCCGATCAATAATCATCACAACTACCTAATCCCGATATAAGTGGACCTAGTCCAATTGTTTGTGATTTAAGCTACCTAATCCCGATAGCAACACAAGACTTAATTCTCTAAGAAGAGATAATACAACCTAAGTGAATATATAAAATATCCAAAATGCAATTTAGAGCTAGGTTACTCTATATGCTTATCTAGGATAATGATTTTGCAATAAATTCAATAATAGATATTAAAAGCTAGATGACATGTCAAATAGCTTAGCTAAACATAGATTATTAAAACCTAGATAGCTATCAAAATACAACACTCAATCATGTCAACACAACAATCTCTATTTTGTATCTAGAATATATTCTAAGAACATACAAATAATATAAGAGATGTCAATGATAAATAAAACACTAATTATATATGATAATAGTGAAGAACTTACCAAAGAATGTGTGTTGACCAAAACCCATGCAAGCAAGCATCCTAACTATGCTAGAAAATGCTTAGATGATAATTTGATGCATATGAGAATGGTTTTTGAGTGTTAAAAAAATGTTCTTGATTTGATTTTCTCTCAAATGTCTCTCTTTGAAGTTTAGGGTTCTTAGAGTTAAAGAACCTTGATTCAGAAAATGAGAAAGTGTGATATTTATAGACATCAAGAACAGGGCATGTGAAAAGATAATTTTGCCCCTGAAACACACCGATCGGCGGTTTCAATCAGAGGCCAGGCCGCCAATTCTATTCGGTGGCCGCCGATTGAAACCGTCGAATTGAACCCGAGAAGAACAGGGGAACAACAGTGGTTTCATTCGGCGGTTTCGTAACCGCCGCAACTTTGCACTCTATTTGATTTTTTCGGGAATGAAACCCGTATGATAGTAGACATGTTTAACAAATAAAGAATGAGAGACATTTGGATTTTAAAATCCTTTGAACGGATACAAGATCCTTTATTCATTGAGTCTCATAAGCTTTTTCACACAAGTTTTGCATTTTAGAATATGCAATCATCAATTCATGCTTTTTCATTTGAGTGAATTTCATGCTTTTTCATTTGACATTAGCATGTTATAAACAACTCATGCTTTTCAATTTTTAAGCATGTCATTAAGAATCATCATGTCATGGAGATAACTATAGGTCATTCAAATCATACTTCCTATGTAAATCTCCTAGTCTAAAAATGCATGTTTGAACATAAATATGATATGGATTGTAAACAAGCAAGGTTCACACTTATTGAATTGAAAACATATATACATATGTGCAACCAAGCTTACTCAAGCAATTAAAAAAGAAGCATAACATATTTCAAATTTTTTGCAAGTGACAAGAATGCAAAATAGCTCTCTTTGCTTGAGTTCCCCATATGGGGTCATCACATCCTTCATCATTGAAGGTCATGAGGTCCTATGGACCTACTAAGTCCATTGGACTTAGTTGAACCTATTAGAGACAAGTTTGTCTCATAGCAAGCGGGTTCATCTTTTTTTATCCACTTAGGTGAAACAATTTTCTTCCTAGTGGTCAAAAGTTCTAGAGATCTAGATGTCATAGGATCATGTAAATGAATTTCTACCTTCCTATGAGCATGCATTATAGCTCTAGCTTTCTTCTTCTCAATCATGCTTTTAACTCTACACATTTTAATGTAACGAAAGCACTTTGGTCTAATATGACCATCAACACCACAAAAATGACATGTAGGGACAAAGTTAGGAATCATACCATGTCCTTGTGCATGCATAGGAGCCTTCCCATGTCTTTGTGGTTGTCTTGGTTGTTGGATAGGATATCTCCTTCTTTGTTGTTGACCAAGACTTGGTTGCTTCCTTGGTTGAGTTTGCATGATTGGTCTCTTCCCTTGATGTAGTTGAGTTTAAGGGAAGTTAGCATGAGGAACTCTTGAAGGTTGAGCTTGAGGTTGTCTTCTTGGAGCTACCTTCACTTGTGCACTATGAGAGCATTGTCCTAGATCAATCTTCTTCCTAGGAGTTTGTACCGGTGAAGCTTATTTGTAGCTCAAGCTCTTGACAAACACAGTCTTGTTAGGAGTGGAGGACTCCTTACCATCTTCAAACCCAAGACTTTTCTTGTCACAAGGACTCTTTCCAAAACTTAACATGTGGTCAAGTTTTTCGGTGCTAGAAACTATCCTAGTCCTTGACCCTTTAGCCTCTTCAAGCTCTCTTTTTAATTCTTTTTCATTCCTCTTAGATAAGTCTAACTTCTTTCTTAGCTTATCTTCAATATTCTTGGATCTTTCCACTTGTTCACTTAAGTGGTCAACATGAGCCAAAAGGTCTAGATTCTCTTCTCTCAATCTTCGTATCTTTTCCTTGGTCTTCATTTCTAAGTTTTTAAACTCAGCGAGGAATTCATCTAGAACCTTTTTCTCCACATATCCATGTGTGGAGTTAGATGAAGAGTCATCTTCATTAGAGTCACTTTCTTCTTGACTCTCATTCTCTTCTTCATTGTAGGAGATCGGAAAGGCAAAATAGTTGTTCTCACAATCATTCAAGCTTGAGGGACTTCCTTCAACAACTTTCACTTTGTTGTCCCGCTTGTGAGAGCAACCTAATGCCAAAAATTTTGCCATAACCTCTTCATCACTATCACTTGAAGTGGCGGCCTCCTCTCTTTCATCTTCCAAGTTAGCACATTCCTTGGAGATATGCCCGAATCCTCCACATTCGTAGCATTGAGTCTTCTCTCTTGAAGACATCTCATGATATGGCTTGACATTCTTGATTGTGGTCTTCTTCTTCTTGAAGTCATTCCCCTTTGAGCCATAACCATTCTTTTGTAGATTCAAGAACTTCTTGAATCCCTTGGCAATAAGTGCCATGTCTTAATTTGAGTCATCCTCCTCCTCTTCCATCTTGGATGTCTTCAAGGCAATATCCTTTTTCTTCTTACGAGGTGATGTGGTAGCCTTTCTTGATTCATAGGCTAGAAGTCTTCCAATGACTTCGCTCGGCTTCATTTCTTTGTAGGTTTCATTTTCTTCTAAAGCCGTCACTTTGGTCTCGAACCTCTCGGGAAGTGATCGCATGATCTTTTGCTTGATTCTTTTATCCGAGTAAGGATCACCAAGTTGGTGACTTTGGTTCACAATGTCCATTAGTCTCACTTGGAAGTCATTGAAGTGCTCGTGCTCTTCCATCCTAATGGTCTTAAACTGAGTTTGGAGAACTTGGAGCTTGGAGTCCCTTACTACCTCGGTTCATTCATGAGCAACTTCTAGGATGTCCCATGCCTCTTTGGCTATCCTAGTAATTTGAATCAATTTATATTGATTCTCATCGACTGCACAACGGATGGCATGTATGGCTTTGTTGTTCCACATGGAATCAACAAATTCTTGCGCGTCCCACTATGCCTTAGGCTTAAGCACTTCTTCTCCTCCATCCAACGGAGTTATCATAGGTGGAGCATATCTATCTTCAACCGCCATCCATGCCCTATCATGGATTTGGCATATGTATGCTTCCATCTTCCCCTTCCATAAGGAGTAATTATTGCCGGTGAGCAACGGTGGCCTCACGCTCGTTGCTCCGTCTTTGCTCATCCCGAAACCACTCATAGTGTTTGGATGAATGCAAATGAGATGAATGCAAAATGTATGAATAAATCAAAAAAATCACACAAGATGCAAAACACACCAAAATGAGCAAGGATCACCTATGTATGTCTAGGAACCTGCTTTGATACCAATTGAAAGTTCTCACGGTGTGTAAACTATATTAATCTAGAGGGGGGGGGGGGGGGGGGGGGGGGGTGAATAGATTTTAATCGTTATTACCCAATTTTTGCATCTATGACAATATTACGAAAATGCCCCTAACTAGTCAATATAAATATCAAATGTAATAAGTGCAGAATTATAAATGACACAAGATATTTACATGAAAACCCTCACGGGAAAAACCACGGGCTTTTATGTGCGCCACACACGAACCTCGAATCCACTAATTGAAATGATTACAACCTAATCCCGGTTTAATGATCTAATCCCGATCAATAATCATCACAACTACCTAATCCCGGTATAAGTGGACCTAGTCCAATTGCTTGTGATTTAAGCTACCTAATCCCGATAGCAACACAAGGCTTAATTCTCTAAGAGGAGATAATACAACCTAAGTGAATATATAAAATATCAAAAATGCAATTTAGAGCTAGGTTACTCTATATGCTTATCTAGGATAATGATTTTGCAATAAATTCAATCCTAGATATTAAAAGCTAGATGACATGTCAAATAGCTTAACTAAACATAGATTATTAAAACCTAGATAGCTATCAAAATACAGCACTCAATCATGTCAACACAACAATCTCTATTTTGTATTTAGAATATATTCTAAAAACATACAAATAATATAAGAGATGTCAATGATAAATAAAACACTAATTATATATGATAATAGTGAAGAACTTATCAAAGAATGTGTGTTGACCAAAACCCATGCAAGCAAGCATCCTAACTATGCTAGAAAATGCTTAGATGATAATTTGATGCATATGAGAATGGTTTTTGAGTGTTAAAAAAATGTTCTTGATTTGATTTTCTCTCAAATGTCTCTCTTTGAAGTTTAGGGTTCTTAGAGTTAAAGAACATTGATTCAGAAAATGAGAAAGTGTGATATTTATAGACATTAAGAACAGGGCATGTGAAAAGACAATTTTGCCCTTGAAACGCACCGATTGGCAGTTTCAATCGGTGGCCAGGCCACCGATTCTGATCGCCGAATTAAACCCGAGAAGAACAGGGGAACAACGGCGGTTTCATTCGGCGGTTTCGTAACCACCGATTCAACCGCAGAATCAAACCCGAGAAATAAATCAATCAAGTATGATCGGCGGTTTCGAACGGCGGTCGGTGGCTACCGATCGTAACCGCAGAATCACTCCAAACCTTTCTGGATTGAAACGGCGGTTTCAATTCGGCGGCTAGGCCACCAATCAAACCGTCGATTCACCAATAATGGTGAATCTAAAGGAGAAGCCAAGAGCATTCTCCGTGGGCGGTCTTCGCGCTAAACCAAGCACACATTTGTGCAAGCGCGGACGTTTCCCAACATATTCGGAAAACGAATTACAAGACACAAAAACACACAACAAGATATATCAATCAAAATGCTAGTGTGCAAAGTGATATGTGAAGAGCATGCACACAAATGCAAGTATGCTAAGTGTGCAAAGGGATAGTAGAAGCCAAGGGTCTTGAATGACCTATGTCGGTCCTTGTAAGGATTCCTATTCTTTGATTGGTTTATTTCGTGGACAAACCACGTGTTGGGGTTTATTGTGTAAGGGTAGTTTAGGTGATTGAACTTCAAGCTCGAAGGCCCTTCACAAGACCTCAAGGGATAAGCACGCCAAAGGTATAATCTCTAGTGCTTGGTTTTCTTTGAAGAGATTTAGATTGCACACACTCACTTAGCATTGTTGCATTTGTGTGCATACTCTTCACATGTCACATTTCACACTTGCACTTATATGTTGTATCTTGTTGTGTGTATTTGTGTCTTATAATTCGTTTCCCGATAGTATTCGGAAACATCCGCGCATGCATTAGAATGTGCTTGGTTTTGCACGAAGATAGCCTACGGAGAATGCCCTTGGCTTCTCCTTGGTTTTCAACACTGTTGGTGATCGGCGGTTATGATCGGCGGCTTGGTCACCGAATGAAACCGCCGTTTGAGTCCATGAGACCTCTGGATCAATTCTACGGTTACGATCGGTGGCAACGACCGCCGTTCGAAATCACCGTTCAGACCTGATTGATTTAATCTCTCGGTTTGATTCGGTGGTTGAATCGGTGGTTGAATCGACGGTTACGAAACCGTCGAATGAAACCGCCGTTCATACCTGATCGATTTAATCTCTCGGTTTGATTCTACGGTTTGATCGGCGGTTACGAAACCGCCGAATGAAACCGCCGTTGTTCCCCTGTTCTTCTCGGGTTTAATTCGGCGGATAGAATCAGTGGCCTGGCCGCCGATTGAAACCGCCGATCGGTGCGTTTCAGGGGCATACTTGTCTTTTCACATGCTCTATTTTTGATGTCTATAAATATCTTACTTTCTCATTCTCTGAATTAGTTCTTTAACTCCCAAGAACCCTAAACTTAAAAGAGAGAATTTTGAGAGAAAATCAAATCAAGAACTCACTTTTGACCACTCAAATCAAATCCCTTTTTCATCAAATTTCATATTGCATCAACTATGCCTTCATAGAATGCATCCATGTATGCTTTTGGATCATCACATCTTCCTTGGTATGTTCTTCACTAATCTCATCTAATTTTAGTTTTTTTCATATTAAGATATCTCTTAGATTACTTGTATGTTTTTAGATAATATACCAAATACAAGATAGAGATTATTTGTGATATTTTGATTGAGTGTTGTTTTGTGATAGATATCTAGGTTTTTATAATCTATGATTATCTAAGCTATTTGACATGTCATTTAGTTTTAATATCTAGGATTGTTCTAATTGCAAATTTATCATCTTAGATAAGCATATAGGGTTTCCCTTGCTCTATGTTGCATTTTGGATATTCACATATTCACTTAGGGATTTAATCTCTTCATTGAGAATCAAAGTCTTGTGTGTAGCATCCAAGATTAGGTTGCTTAGATCGCAAGTATTCGAACTAGGTTCACTCATACCGGGATTAGGTAGGTGTGTGATTACTTCCGGTTCCGGGATTAGGTTGTAATTTCATCACATTTAGTGGATTCGAGGTTCGGGTGTGGCTCACTAAACAGCCCGTGGTTTTTCCCGTGAGGGTTTCCACGTAAATATCAAGTGTTGTTTTAATTTCCGCACAATATTACACTTGCTATATTTTATTGACTATTAGGGGCTTTTTCGTAATCTTGTCCTTAAACGAAAATTGGGTAAAATTTGTTAAAATCTATTCACCCCCCTCTAGATTAATAGTTTACACACCATGAGAACTTTCAGTCCCGAGGGAGAGTAAGATGTCGGTCTTAAGGGATAATGGAAGCTAAGGGTCCTAGATATCCTATGTTGGTCCCAAGGGAGAATGGAAGTCGTGGGTCCTGAATGACCTATGTCAGTTCTGAGGGAGATTGGAAACCAAGGGTCTTGAATGACCAGTGTTGGTCCCGAGGGAGAATGGAAGCCGAGAGTCCTAAATGACCTGTGTCGGTCCTGAGGGAGAGTAAGATGTCAGTCTTAAGGGATAGTGGAAGCCAAGGGTCCTGAATGTCCTATGTTGGTCCTAAGAGAAAATGGAAGTCGAGGGTCCTTAACGACCTGTGTCAGTCCCGAGGGAGAGTAAGATGTCGAGGGTCTTGAATTTGGGCCAATATGGGGGGTCCAAAGTGGTGTTGAGGGGCCATATTTCTTGCATATATCCTCATTGGGCTCATACTCTTCTTCTTATTGTGGTCCAAACGGTAGCCCAGATTTCTTTGGGGCAAAAAATGGGAATTGTTTGACTAGTCAATCGCTCATCAAATGTGGCAATGGGTAGGGCCCTTTTGACTTGTCAATGCTGCTGACGTGACGTACTTACTGAAAATTTCAGGTATAACAGTAGAAAAGAAGAAATTGAATCAAGTAGAAAAGGATTTCACGTACTAACAAAAAAGCTTTCAACACAACCAAACATCCGCCTAACATTTCCAAATAATTTTACAAATACGATTTATTTTTTGGTATGGAACTATGTTTTCTTGGATATGCCCATTTACAAAATGATATTCATTACCAAGATCACATGAGAAAGGCGTCTATTGCTTCAAAAAAAAAAAAAAAAAAATCATTCCTTTATCCTATTATTATTTTTATTACTGCTCTTTTAATTATTTTATTCCCTATATCATATTACCTTTATTTTTTTTTATTGTACTAAATTATACTACCTTCATAAAAAAAATAAAACAACACAAAGATGTGAAGATGATATGAAACACAAATATATCATGGAAATATATATTTTAGAGTTATCGATGCTATTGTGTTACCTCTTAAATCTACTTGGCTTCAAACTCCTCATTTTCTTAGTCAGATGAGCATTTGTGTTTCTTACATATATAGCCTATAGGGAGGGTAATATGGTAACCGTTTTTTTAGCTTCATATGATGTTAGTAATTAGTGAGAGATTTTGTGGGATATTGCCCCTAGCTAGTTTTTGTCTGCATCATATTGATAAAGATATGAATGGGTTGTTAAAGTGTAAAGCCTGATTTTGCACCGCCCACCACATTGATGCACCGCCTACCATCACCTAGCAAACAACCAACCTTTGACAAAGCTTGCATAGATTTATTGTTGGGTTGGTGGCAGGTTGGCTTCATTGATGATTTTGGTAAACTTTGAGTACTATAAATACTCTATAGTTTCATTATAAAAGTGTGTGAGTGCCAAGTAGAGAAGAAAGAAAATAGTGAGAGTTGAGAGAGATATTGCTTCACTATTGTAATTATTGATTTCATAGTGGAAGTTGAGTGCGGGTGCGCTCCGTGGATATAGGCTTTTGCTGAACCATGTAAAATCTTGTGTCTCTTATTTTTCTTTTGCTTGTGTGCGTATCCCCTAAGCCAGATTTATTCCCTAACAACTGGTATCAAAGCTTTGGTTTCAAGGCTTAAGGTGTAATAGGGAAGGATCCAGAGTTGAGGATTCTGTAGCACAAGGTTCCAGGAGTCCGGAACAGCAGCCGTGCAACTGACGCGCCACCGGAGCAGCCACCGCCGGAACAGTAGCCGCCGGCCACGGAGAGTGATCTGTCACCTCCCACACCATTAGAATCAGAAAGAGCCGATCAACAAGTATCCCTTCTGGTCCGCCGTCAAAAGATCACCGAAAAGTGGTCAAATCGGCCGACGAAGGTTGAAGAGGAGCCATTTCGCCTCCCAGTTGCCGTCGGCGAGTTGAGCGACACCACCACCACCAAAAGAAGCAGAAAGGGACGATCTTCAAGATTGTCTTCTGGGTCGTCATCAATCGAGTACCAAAAAAATCCTCAAATCGGCCGTCAAAGTTTTGTGAACCGAACGGTTATTGTCAGATGTACACCGATCTGTGGTGAATCTGAGAAAACTGACACCACCAGCAGACTCAGCATGGTGAAATCTTCCAGATCTGGTTCCTTTGACATTGAAACGGAAAGTTTTAGATTTTGGCTGGATTCCGTCTAGGTTTGACTTTTTCGTTGACCAGTTCAGATTTGCTTGCCATTCTTAGTTTGAGTCGGTGCAATGGGGTCTGAGAAGGATACATACAAGATAGAGAAATTCAACGGTACAAATTTCAGCTTCTAGAGGATACATATGGAGGACTATCTGTACCAGAAGGACTTGTATTTGTCGATAGTAGAAAAGCCAAAGGACGTGTCTGATGAAGAATGGGTGGTCAAACGTAAACCAAAAGACATGATTGACGCACAGTGGATGGTTTTGGACCGGAAAGCGTTAGGAGCAATTCGACTTAGTTTGTTGAAATCAGTCGCTTTCAACATCAAGGGTTAAGAGACATCGACAGATCTCATGAAGGCCCTATCAAATTTATATGAGCAGCCTTCTACGGCAAGGAAGGTCCATCTGATAAAGAAGCTAGTAAATCTGAAAATGTCAGAAAATCAGAGCTTCAATGAGCACCCGAATGTGTTCAACGAGGTAACAGATGGGTTAAATTCGGTTTCCATAGTATTTGATGATGAGGTGTTGGCAGGCATAATTCTAGGCCAGATGTCGGAGAGTTGGAGTACAACGTGTCAATCGATCGCCAACTCGTTTGGAAAAGAAAAGTTAGCCTTCCAACAGGTCGTAGACATGATTATGACCCAGGAAATCAGGATGCGTGAAGAGGGATCAAGAGCATCATCTTCAGCACTGAACATGGAAGGTAGAGAAAGCAGAAACAGGAATCAGAACAGAAATCAATAAGGTAGATCAAAGTCAAGAGGAAGATCCAAGTCTAGGAATCGTCAGGGCAATAATTCAGGTAATCAGCAGCGAAGCAAAAAAGACATTGAGTGCTGGAATTGTGGCAAGATGGGTCACTACTCTAGTGAGTGTAGATCCAGAAAGAAGGACGATGGCAAGAGCAGTGCAAATTGTGTTTCATAGGAGGCAGACGATTGCCTTATTTGCGCATTGGAAAGCAAGACGGAATCTTAGGTGCTGGACTCAGGGGCGTCATTCCATGCCACCTCACATAGGGATTTATTCGAGAATTACGTCTCCAAAAATTTTGGTAAGGTGTATCTTGGTGACGATCAAGCATGTGACATTATCAAGAAAGGAGATGTGAAGATCCAGCTGAATGGCTCAGTTTGTAAACTCGACAACGTGAGACACATACCGGACTTAAGAAAGAATTTGATCTCCATTGGGCAGTTAGCGTCAGATGGTTATGTGACGACTTTCACAGGTGATAAGTGGAAGATCTCGAAAGGAGCAATGACAATCGCCCCGAGGAACTAAGAATGGGACTCTTTACACGACCACTGATGGGTATGGTTTGGCCGCAGTGGCGGAAGGTAGAGAGGATCTAAATTTGTGGCACCAAAGGTTTGAGCACATGAGTAGTCAGGAGCTAAAGTGTCTGCATTCGAGAGGTAAACTACCAGGGTTAAAGTCCGTTGAGGTTGATTTTTGTGAGAGTTGCATTCTTGGGAAGCAGAAGCGAGTGAGCTTCAAGAAGACCGGTAAAGGAGAAGCTGGAACTAGTGCACACCGACGTATGGGGTCCAGCTTCAGTCTCATCGATCGGAGGTAAACAGTATTTCGTCACTTTCATCGATGACCATTCCAGGAAGGTATGGGTTTACTTCTTACGACACAAGTCTGATGTGTTTGAAGCTTTCAAGAAGTGGAAGGCTATGGTTGAGAATGAGACGGGGTTTGAAGATCAAGAAGCTGTGTTCAGACAATGGTGGAGAGTACGAAGACAACGAGTTCAAGAAGTTTTGCTACCAGAGCGGGATAAAGCTCATAAGGACAGTGCCAGGTACACCGCAGCAGAATGGTACAGCAGAACGTATGAATAGGATATTGACTGAGAGAGCCAGAAGCATGCGCCTACAGTCAGGGTTTCCGAAGCAGTTCTGGGCAGAAGCAATCAATACAGCAGTGTACTTGATCAACAGAGAACCATCAAAGCCTTTGGACCTCGCTATACCAGAAGAAATCTGGACTGGGAAAGAGGTAAAATTTTCTCATTTGAAAGTGTTTGGATGTGTATCTTATGTACATGTAAGTGATCATGCAAGGAGCAAGTTGGACGCCAAATCAATGAAGTGCACCTTGGTAGGTTATGGCGAAGACGAGTTTGGATATAAACTCTGGGACGACCAAAACCGCAAAATGATCAGAAGTAGAGATGTTGTCTTCAACGAGAAGGTCAGGTACAATGACAGAAACATAGTGACGTCTGAGCAAAAAGAACCAGACTATTTTGGGCCAGAGGATGTATCGGGTGGTGAAGTTGTGGAACGTGGTAGTAATCATGGAGTTGAAGAGCAAAGTGTGCAGCCCTAGGTTGAAAAACCTATACCACAGAATGAAGTTTTATCACCACAAAGTCCGATCGGTCAGAGAGTTCTGAATCCATAAATTGTGAATGCTTTGAGAAGATCCCCACAGGCCCAGAGTATACCGCGAAGATCCACTCACCCACACGTACCGAATAAAAGGTACTTGCATTACTTGTTGCTTACAGATGCGGGAGAACCTGAATGCTATGATGAGGCATGTCAGGGTGAAGATGCGAGCAAGTGGGAGCTTGTAATGAAGGATGAAATGAAGTCGCTTGTATCCAATCAAACTTGGGAGTTGGCCAAGTTGCCTGAAGGAAAGAAAACTCTACAGAACAAATGGGTGTTTCGAATCAAGGAGGAACACGATGGTTCCAAGAGATACAAGGCGAGACTGGTGGTCAAAGGCTTTCAGCAAAAGGAAGGTATTGATTACACCGATATTTTTTCTCCAGTTGTTAAACTAACTACGATACGGTTAGTGTTAAGCATTGTCGCAGCAAAATGGTTATATCTTGAGCAGTTGGATGTCAAAACTGCATTTCTTCATGGAGATTTAGAGGAAGAGATATACATGCAGCAACCAAAGAGGTTTGTAGAAAAGGGCAATGAAGAGATGGTTTGCAGATTGACGACGAAGAGCCTGTATGGTCTAAAACAGGCTCCCCGACAGTGGTACAAGAAGTTTGATGGATTTATGCAAAGGAACGGGTACTTTAGATGCAATGCTGACCATTGCTGCTACTTCAAGAAAGTTAAATCGAGTTTCGTAATATTGTTACTTTATGTTGATGACATGTTAGTAGCTGGTGTAAATTTGGAAGAGATTAACAATTTGAAGAAGCAATTGTCAAGTGAATTCGAAATGAAGGATTTGGGTGCAGCAAAGCAAATACTTTAAGGATTAGTAAAGACGAGCATGGAGGTACTTTGCAGCTGTCTCAAGCAGAGTACGTTCGTAAGGTGTTACAGAGGTTCAACATGAGTGATGCAAAGCCGGTCAGAACACCATTAGCTAGTCACTTTAGATTGTCCAATGAGCAGTGTCCAGAGACAGACGAAGAGAAAGACTTCATGGCCAGAGTACCATATGCCTCAGCCATTGGAAGCCTGATGTACGCCATGGTTTGCACGAGACCAGACATTTCCCATGCAGTGGGAGTTGTGAGCAGATACATGTCTAATCTAGGCAAGCAACACTGGGATGCAGTGAAATGGATCCTAAGGTACATACGGGGTACGATAGAGAAATGTCTAACCTTTAAAAATGATGAGCTCAAACTGGAAGGTTATGTGGATTCCGATTTTACTGGAGAGGTGGATCATAGGAGGAGCACCACAGGATATGTGTTCACACTAGGGAGTACTGCTATTAGTTGTGTTTCTCAGTTGCAGAAGATAGTGACAATATCTACAACTGAAGCGGAATATGTGGTTGTGACTGAAGCTAGCAAGGAGCTTATATGGTTACAAAGGTTGTTAGCAGAGTTAGGATTCGAGCAAGAGATGAATGTGTTGCACAGTGATAGTCAGAGTGCGATACACTTGACAAAGAATTCGGCGTTTCATTCTATGACCAAGCACATAGACCTACGCTACCATTTCATTCGGTCGTTAATCGATGATGGGGTGTTGAAGCTTGTGAAAATCGCAGGGAGCAAGAATCCGGCTGACATGTTAACCAAACCAGTCACTACGGAGAAACTGGAGCTGTGCGTAGCTTCAGTGGGTCTTCAAGGTTGAAAACAGAGAAAGATTAGCGTACCGTATCTATCCACTAGTCATCGAAGGAGGAGGAAGAAGTCCACTCAAGTTTCAGTCTTCAAGTGGGAGATTGTTAAAGTGTGAAGCCTGATTTTGCACCGCCCACCACATTGATGCACCGCCCACTATCACCTAGCAAACAACCAACCTTTGACAAAGCTTGCATAGCTTTATTGTTGGGTTGGTGGCAGGTTGGCTTCATTGATGATTTTGGTAAACTTTGAGTACTATAAATACTCTTATAGTTTCATTGTAAAAGTGTGTGAGTGCCAAGTAGAGAAGAAAGAAAATAGTGAGAGTTGAGAGAGATATTGCTTCACTATTGTAATTATTGATTTCATAGTGGAAGTTGAGTGCGGGTGCGCTCTGTGGATGTAGGCTTTTGCTGAACCACGTAAAATCTTGTGTCTCTTACTTTTCTTTTGCTTGTGTGCGTATCCCTTAAGCCAGATTTATTCCCTAACATGGGTGGCCTCATTCCAGATTTAGTTCTTAAGGTTCTTTTCTTTTGTTGGGTTCTGGTAGGAGAAGTGCTCTATGGGCTGCACTTTCTCGCTTTGGGGTCGAAAGCTGCACTCTTTTCCCTTCGATAGGTTTCCCACCAGATTTTACTATCAAGGTTTTAAAGAGGCGGCTTCTAAAACATATCCCATGGCAGTTGACGTGAGGATTAGTTTTTTTTGTTCTTTTGGCTTTATTTGAGCTTGTTGCCTTTGTTTGTCTTTTTATAATCGGGTCTTTTTGACCTTGTACCTTTTTACTCTTTTTATTATTATTATTATTTTATAATCTTTTTAATCTTTTTTTAGGGACTAATTGCACAAACGTCCCATGAGTTTAGGTATAATTGCATGTATATGGAATTTTTACCCATAATTGCACAAACATCCCATGTAATTAGTTGACTTCGTTAAATCTAACCATTGTCCACAATTTTAACCAAAAAATGACTAAAGTGCCCCTAGTTACCTATTTTATTATTAATTATATATATACTTTATTTTTTTTTGACAATTTATATATATACTTAAAATAATAATTTTATACAATACTTAATTTATTTATTTAACAATTTTTATAATCCATTTTTTTAAAAGTATATATATAATTATTTTAAAAAATATATATATATAATTATTTTTTTAAGTATATATATAAATTGTCAAAAAAAAAAGAGTATATATATAATTAATTATAAAATAGGTAACTAGGGGCACTTTAGTCATTTTTTGGTTAAAATTGTGGTCAATGGTTAGATTTAACGAAGTCAACTAATTACAAGGGATGTTTGTGTAATTATGGGTAAAAATTCCATATACATGCAATTATGCCTAAACTCAGGGACGTTTGTGCAATTAGTCTTTTTTTTAGTAATATTAACGCACTCATGGGATATGATTTGAGTGGGGTGCCTACATAGTAGGGATGTCGCTTGCCCTTAATGTTTCAGGTCTACTCTGTATTAGAAAAAAAATGGGAACCAGACTTGTTTACTGCCCAATGAAACCTGTTGAATGAAACACGAAATACCCAGTTCTGAAAAGCAACAGAGCAAGCGCTTTAGTAGCTGAAATCCCAGAATTTGAAGGAAAACGTTAGAGATGGAGCAAGTGCTTTGGAAGGTGAAACCCAAAATGTAATGGAAAATATTAAAGAGAGTAAAGAAGATAGTATATTTATTTTACTTTATGTTTATCTTCATTATACATTCTTAACTGAAGTGGAAAGCAAAAGTGAGTGATTTTCATAGATCTTGCTTTGCTTTGTATGCAGAGATGCTCTCAAAAAGCTCTCACCAGTAGCTTGGTTTCGGAGTTTCATGTGCGGGGAGCACAGTTTGCTTCACTGTTTGGCCCATCACAGAGATGCTTCTCTATCAACTCCGGTGAGACTTGAATGCATGAACATAAACTCATCTATTACACTGAAAAACTGGTAAGGTCCGGTGATAATCAGATAATCATAGTCTCAAGTCTCAACCAATATGGAGATCCCAAATTTAAATTCCCTCACCCGAGTAAAAAAAGGGACTATTGCCGTATAAAGTTACCACTCAACTAAACACTTAAAAGATTATTAGCTACACTCCAAAACTACCTAACAAGAATACAAAGGAATGTAGTTTCTAAAAAAAAAGAAAAAAAAAAAAAAAGAATTCAAAAGAATGGATGGCATGGCATCTTCTTTTTTATTGCTTTGGGAAAGAAGAGAAGCATATCAGACCCAAATGAAATTATTGATGACTACTTTACCTACTTTTTTGGACAAAACTTCGTTGTTTTAATTTTTAAATGTCTATGAAACTGTGATGTTAGCCAAAGTTCTCTACTTTGGATGATATCAATGTTCATCAAAAATCAGAAGCCAAATGAGCAAGTAACATATACTGTATGTATGCTTTCATCAGGAACCCAACATAATCAAAATCATTATCATATTCTTAAACTTTAGCAAATTCATGAATACAAATTAAAGACAAAAGAACAAGAAGCAGGAATGCTAATTTGTAACACTAATTATTTCATGATTAGTATTCTTGGTGGCTTGCATCTTGTGCTTGTGCAGCTGCATTTCTAACTTGTTGATCAGCCTTAATTTTCCCCATCAGTTTTGCTGCTAATGGTAGACCCCCACACTTATTTTTGAATTTCTCTTTCAATTGTTCTTGTGAAATGAACTCCACCCCCTCTGCTACAACTGAGTCTTTGTAAATTGACCAGCAGCTCTCTGGATCCGAAAGGGCTGAAGTTGAAGTAGATTTTCTTCCCCAACCATCTTTTTAGCTACTTCCTCATTCCTACTTGTGACAATCACTGCTCCCCCATATCCCTTTGGAAATCCATGACAAAGTTGTTCACCCCATTTTTCACCATTGCTTGAGCTGTTATACAGCTTTTCGTACCACTAGTCTGTTTCCTCACAATCTTCAAGAACAATCAGATACTTCTTGGTCATCAACTCCAGATGAAGAGCATAGACTAGTTGATGATCTGAAGTAAAGGAATTGATGACTTCATCGTCTACTCCAAGACACTCCAGCATTCTTTTAATGATTACAGCCTTCGAGTTCACATCATCATTTGGCTGCCTAGACATGCATACCCAAATCTTAGGAACAAAGTGTCTCTTTACCTCTTCTTTGTTGAAAACTTCCTGGCACAATGTCGTTTTTCCAACACCAGCCATCCCAACAACCCCGATTGCCCTGAATTGATCATCATCACTCCCACTCTTGACAAGCATTCTTTCTAGTGACAACACTTCATTTTCAAAACCATAAACAGTAGATGGTCCTTTTGATGACTGAGATCTCTCTCGGAAAAACTCTCTATTGTTTTGTAGTTCATCCTCGATCTTATTTGATGAAGTACTTCCTTGGTAGCACTCGGAATTCTGGCAAAACATGATGAGTTGATTAAGCTTTTTCCATAGTAATTTCTTATTTTCTTCAGGCAGCGTTTTTTCAAATTGACTGTAAAGGGTAGACCGAATGTTGCTCTTGTCTTTCTCGTCTCGGCCATTGCTAGATCCATCTCTTTGATTCTTCCCACTCTCTTGATCCATATCAAGAGTCTTTGGGTGGAGAGCCTCCCAACTAATTTCAGCTAAGAGTGAAACAAATCAGAGCCGTTGCTTTTTGTTGGGACCATGGCCCTCCTGTCTGTGCAAAAGTTAAAAGTCCTATTTGATAATTAAGTAAATCAAAACAAGATGCGACAGAAGAGTTAACTTTCACTGCTTCTTTCTATTTTTCCCTTTCCCAGCTGCTATGTTCAATCATGGCTTCATCCAATTCTTCTTCCCAGCCAAATGCTTGCGAGAATCTGATGATTCAAGGACTCATTGAAACCATATCCAAATTGCATAATATTCTCTCGGAAGCAAAGCTCTTTTTTCCAGCAGCTTCCATACAAGAAAATCACCAGAATGTTAACCAAGGAGACGACAAGGAGAAAGACAAAGGTGACAGTTCGAAAAGGGATTTGGGGAATTGTTTCCAATTATGTGATGATTTGGCGGGGTTGATGGATAAAACTAGAAAAGAAAAGAGCAGCATTAAGGAAGAGGAGAAAAATGACAGTGATTGCTTTCAAGAAATCGATACACCCGAGAAAATATGCAATGATTTGAATTATATGAAAAGTGCACTAACCAAACTCAAAGTGTTTGAAGATGGTCTTGGCAAACCAATCGAAACTCTTAAGTGCAGCATAGAAAACATCTTGCAGACACATGAATCCAATGGCTCCATTCGGACTGAGCAGATTCAACCCAAGCTTCGTGAAATCAGAAAACAAATCTTCAAATTAAAGATCAGGATCTCATCATTGCACATAATTTCTTCCACAAAATCTGATGCAAATCGGTATTTGCCAACAAGCATTGGATCCAATCCATACAATGCGACTGATGACTTGCCTAACCTTCACATGGAAAAGGAAAAGGAAAACCAATTTACGCAAAGCTCCTATTTCGAAGAATTCCAGGTAATGTTTGGGAAGTTAGATATCAAATCGAAGCTGTGTTTGTTGTGCTTTGCAGTGTTCCCAGAAGATGCTGTAATAAAGAAGAGGCTGCTGGTACATTGGTGGATCGGAGAGCGCTTATTAGACGAGGAGAAGACAGTTGAGGATAGCGCTCATAAAATTCTTGAGGACTTTGTGATGAATGGATTTATCAAACCTGTAAACAGAAAATACAGAAAGGTAGCCAACAGCTTTAAAATGCACACGTTTGTACGTTCTGCAGTGATTATGCTTGCCAAAGAAGATGGGTTCTTCGATTACGATCCTGAGGGAAACCCCTCTTCGAACTTTTTATCGAGTGACAGGGCATGTTTGGTAAATGCTCAACTGCTGGAGACAGAGAAGCTGGACAAACTGAAAACAGAGAAGCTGGACAAACTGAAAACATTGTTCAATGTCAGTAACCAGTTTCCTGATTTCACACTCGAGTGGTTTTCAAAGATGAGACGCCTCAGAGTTCTCTATTTAGGAAGGTGGCAGAGCTCGGGAAAGCATCGTCACATTGAAGTAGAAAGCACTGAGTTCTTAAAGGGGTTGAAATATATGGAAGATTTAAGGCTTCTTAGCCTTCATGGAATCTCAGGTATTCGAGAGCTTCCAAGTTCCATTTCAAAGCTCAAACGTTTGAGGATCTTAGATCTTAGAGCTTGTTACAATCTAGAGAATCTTCCCAAACAAGTAGGCTCACTCAAGATGCTGACCAATTTGGATATATCTGAGTGCTACTTGCTAGATTACATGCCTAAGGAGCTGCTATCGCTGTCTGAACTCCAGGTCTTGAAGGGGTTTGTGATTACTGATGCCAAACACGGGAGCTTTTGTACCCTTGCCGACCTTGCAGGATTAGAAAAGCTACAGAAACTAAGCATCAACGTGAATAGTGTGGCTTTCTCGTTGGAAGAAATTTTCACTACGCTCCAAAAATTTGAAGCACTTCTAAAGCTGCAAGTAGCATGGGGAGGGGAATCTTTACAAGCCAAACCAGAAGCAAGAAATAAAGGCAATGAAGGAGATATCAAAAAGAAGGAGAAGAGTGCAGTAAAGTCCACAAATCAAGAGAAGATCAGAGAAGGCCAGGAGCAGGATGATGGGGCAACATTCTTAACTGAAGTGGAAAGCAAAAGTGAGTGATTTTCATAGATCTTGCTTTGCTTTGTATGCAGAGATGCTCTCAAAAAGCTCTCACCAGTAGCTTGGTTTCGGAGTTTCATGTGCGGGGAGCACAGTTTGCTTCACTGTTTGGCCCATCACAGAGATGCTTCTCTATCAACTCCGGTGAGACTTGAATGCATGAACATAAACTCATCTATTACACTGAAAAACTGGTAAGGTCCGGTGATAATCACTAATCAGATAATTATAGTCTCAAGTCTCAACCAATATGGAGATCCCGAATTTAAATTCCCTCCCCCGTGTAAAATAAAAAAAAAGGGACTCTATTGCCGTATAAAGTTACCACTCAACTAAACACTTAAAAGTTATTGTCTTGATTAGGGCTATTATTAAAGCACTCCAAAACTACCTAACAAGAATACAAATGAATGTAGTTTCAAACAAAAAAAAAAGAATTCAAAAGAATGGATGGCATCTTCTTTTTTATTGCTTTGGGAAAGAAGAGAAGCATATCAGACCCAAATGAAATTATTGAAGACTACTTTACCTACTTTCTTGGACAAAACTTCGTTGTTTTAATTTTTAAATGTCTATGAAACTGAGATGTTGGCCAAAGTTTTATACTTTGGATGATATCAATGTTCATAAAAAATCAAAAGCCAAATGAGCAAGTAACATATACTGTATGTATGCTAACTTCAATTAGGAACCCAACATAATCAAAATCATTATCATATTCTTAAGCTTTAGCAAATTCATGAATACAAATTAAAGACAAAAAGAACAAGAAGCAGGAATGCTAATTTGTAACACTAATTATTTCATGACTAGTATTCTTGGTGGCTTGCATCTTGAGCTTGTGCAGCTGCATTTCCTTGTTGATCAGCCTTAATTTTCCCCATCAGTTTAGCTGCTAATGGTAGACCCCCACACTTACTTTTGAGTTTCTCTTTCAATTGTTCTTGTGAAATGAACTCCACCCCCTCTGCTACAACTGAGTCTTTGTAAATTGACCAGCAGCTCTCCGGATCCGAAAGGGGCTGAAGTTGAAGTAGATTTTCTTCCCCAACCATCTTTTTAGCTACTTCCTCATTCCTACTTGTGACGATCACTGCTCCCCCATATCCCTTTGGAAATCCATGACAAAGTTGTTCACCCCATTTTTCACCATTGCTTGAGCTGTTATACAGCTTTTCGTACCACTCGTCTGTTTCCTCACAATCTTCAAGAACAATCAGATACTTCTTGGTCATCAATTCAAGATGAAGAGCATAGACTAGTCCACTGAGTTCGTGATCCTTAGGAATGGAATTGATAACTTCATCGTCTACTCCAAGACACTCCAGCATTCTTTTAACGATTACAGCTTTAAAGTTCTCATCATCATTTGGCTGCCTAGACATGCATACCCAAATCCTAGGAACAAAGTGTCTCTTTACCTCTTCTTTGTTGAAAACTTCCTGGCACAATGTTGTTTTTCCAACACCAGCCATCCCAACAACCGCAATTGCCTTGAACTGATCAACACTCCCACTCTTGAGAAGCATTCTTTCTAGTGACAACACTTCATTTTCAAAACCATAAACAGTAGATGATCCTTTTGATGATTGAGATCTCTCTCGGAAAAACTCTCTATCATTTGACGAACTTCGTTCGTTGTTTTGGAGTTCACCCTCGATCTTATTTGATGAAGTACTTCCTTGGTAGCACTCGGAATTATGGTAAAACTTGATGAGTTGATTAAGCCCTTTCAATAGTAATTTCTCCACAGATGATTTCTTATTTTCTTCAAGCAAATCTTCAAATTGACTGTAAAGGGTAGACCGAATGTTGCTCTTGTCTTTCTCGTCTCGGCCATTGCTAGATCCATCTCTTTGATTCTTTACACTCTCTTGAGCCATTATCAAAAGTCTTTTGAGGCTTCTTCTATTCCAGAGAAGTCAGGATTTGAGTGGAGAGCCTCCCAACCAATTCCAGCTAAGAGTGAAACAAATCAGAGCCGTTGCCTTTTGTTGGGACTATGGCCCTCCTGTCTGTGCAAAAGTTAAAGTCCTATCTACTATCTCCGCCTTTAGTAAAGATAATTAAGTAAATCAAAATTAAGTTAATTTTCACTGCTTCTTTCTATTTTTCCCTTTCCCAGCTGCTGTGTTCAATCATGGCTTCACAACCAAATGCTAGCGAGAATCTGACGATCCAAGGACTCATTGAAACCATATCCAATTTGCATAATAATCTCTCGGAAGCAATGCTCTTTTTTCCAGCAGCTTCTCTACAAGAAAATCACCAGAATGTTAACCAAGGAGACGACAAGGAGAAAGACGAAGGTGACAGTTCAAATTGGGATTTGGGGAATTGTTTCCAATCATCCCTGCCGGCGAGGTTGAGGGATAAAACTAGAAAAGAAAAGAGCAGGATCAAGGAGGAGGAGAAAAATGAGAACGACGGAAGCACAAACAGCAGCAATAATCACAACAGTGATTGCTTTCAAGCAATCAATCCGCTCGAGAAATTATGCAATGATTTGAATTATATGAAAAGTGCATTAACCAAACTCAAAGTGTTTGAAGATGATCTTAGCAAACCAATCGAAACTCTTAAGTGCAGCATAGAAAACTTGCACTTAAATAACATCTTGCAGACACAAGCATCCAATGGCTCCATTCAGACTGAGCAGATTCAACCCAAGCTTCGTGAAATCAGAAAAGAACTCTTCAACTTAAAGATCAAGATTTCATCATTGCACATAATTTCTTCCACAAAATCTTATGCAAATCGGTATTTGTCAACAAGTATTGGATCCAATCCCAACAATGCGACTGATGATTTGCCTAACCTTCACACAGGAAACCAATTTAGGCAAAGCTCCTTTTTCAAAGAATTCCAGGTGATGTTTGAGAACTTACATATCAGATTGCGGCTGTGTTTGTTGTGCTTTGCAGTGTTCCCAGAAGATGCTGTAATAAAGAAGAGGCTGCTGGTACATTGGTGGAACGGAGAGCGCTTATTAGACGAGGAGAAGACAGTTGAGGATAGTGCTCATGAAATTCTTGAGGACTTTGTGATGAAGGGATTTATCAAACCTGTAAACAGAAAATACAGAAAGGTAGCCAACAGCTTTAAAATGCACACGTTTGTACGTTCTGCAGTGATTATGCTTGCCAAAGAAGCTGGGTTCTTTGATTACAATCCTGAGGGAAACCCCACTTCGAACTTTTTTTCGTGTGACAGGGCATGTTTGGTAAATGCTCAATGGCTAGAAACAGAGAAGCTGGACAAACTGAAAACAGAGAATCTGGACAAACTGAAAACATTGTTCAATGTCAGTAACCAGTTTCCTGATTTCACACTCGAGTGGTTTTCAAAGATGAGACGCCTCAGAGTTCTCTATTTAGGAAGGTGGCAGAGCTCTCTCTATTTAGAAAGGTGGCATAGCTCAGAAGAGAAATGTCACATTGAAGTAGAAAGCACGGAGTTCTTAAAGGGATTGAAATATATGGAAGGTTTAAGGCTTCTTAGCCTTCATGGAATCTCAGGTATTCGAGAGCTTCCGAGTTCCATTTCAAAGCTCAGAAGTTTGAGGATCTTAGATCTCAGAGCTTGTTACAATCTAGAGAATATTCCCAAACAAGTAGGCTCACTCAAGATGCTGACCAATTTGGATATATCCGAGTGCTACTTGCTAGATTACATGCCTAAGGAGCTGCTATCACTGTCTGAACTCCAGGTCTTGAAGGGGTTTGTGATTACTGATGCCAAACACGGTAGCTTTTGTACCCTTGCCGAACTTGCAGGATTAGAAAAGCTACAGAAACTAAGCATCAACGTGAATAGTGTGGCTTTCTCGTTGGAAGAAATTTTCACTACGCTCCAAAAATTTGAAGCACTTCTAAAGCTGCAAGTAGCATGGGGAGGGGAATCTTTACAAGCCAAACCAAACAAGAATTCCAAAGAAGTGAGAGGTGAAGCAAGAAATAAAGGCGATGAAGGAGATATCAAAAAGAAGGAGAAGAGTGCAGTAAAGTCCACAAATCAAGAGAAGAACACAGAAGGCCAGGAGCAGGATGACGAGGCAACAAGACCAAACGAGGCAAACTACAGTGAAAATAACAAAAAGCCGAAAGGAGGTCCAGCTAAAGCAGGTATTATTAGGAGTAAGACCATGCTCAAAAGATCAACTACGTTTGAACAAGCGAATCAAGGATTTCCTAAGAAACTAGAGAAACTCGATCTCCAGTGTTTCCCCCATGAAACTCTACCCAGTTCGCTAAGTCCTGAAAACATGAAACGCCTTCAGAAACTCTATATCAGAGGAGGCAGACTCAATAGCCTGGGTAAAGTAGAAGAGGGGCATGAGAAGTGGGTAGTTGAGGTCTTACGTTTTAAGTACTTGAATGAATTAAAAGTTAGTTGGAGAGAATTGCAGGAAGATTTTCCACATTTGAAATATTTTGAGAAGTTCAAATGCCCCAAGGTCACTTTCTGTCCATGTGATAGTAGTGGAGTGTGGCTTCGCTAAGGTCTCGAACAAAGGAATCAAAGCAAAGAGCAGCATGAACTCTTTTGGTCATTTCTTACCTATATATTTTTATGTCTAGAAGTTTTTCTATTAATATTAATTTCCTGGTTACTGTAATTCCTAGTTTGAGTTCTGTTCCATATTTAATATGAATGTAGCTACACTGGTGTGCCATTGCATGTGAAAAAGCTAAGCGTAACGATTCAAAGATAGTTGCATATACAGCTAAAAATTGAACGACTGTTATTTCATTGATGCATCATTCATGCCAATACTCTTTTAAGTATAAAATATTTTCATGATCAAGTTCAATCGACGACATAAGAGAAATGTGACTTATACTTGTGCAAAGCCTTGTAGATAATATGTGCAGAATTTTCCATCATACGGATTGAAGTTTTAGTCAAAAGTGTGGAACTAGTAACACATAATGTCATAATAAATCCTGTAACCATGTGCATATAACAAAATAAGGACATAATAAAGAAGACAAAGATGCATATTAATCAAACAATGCAAGGGCCAAACCAAGAGGTTGATGTTTCTATAGTTACTCTTCAATAGTTTTCACATGGTAGAAACTACAGACCTGAAATTCATGTGGCAACCTTTCACGTTTTCACTCCTCGCAATTTCTGCAGATTTGAGACTTTAATCCTTCTGGCAGCTTTGGAAGTTCTGTTTTGTAAAATCAGCATTGTAGCCTCAAAGCTTGTCAACTCCAGCACTTCAAATAAGAGCCACGTCTGTAACTTTGACAACATAGGCTTGTCTGCTTCAAACAGTCTTCAAACTATCACAAATTTGATTAGCAGACAACAATTCTGATGCAAACTTGTGAGATTCTTGAAATCCAAGGATTGCACTTGCCCACTCATGTAAAATTCTAAAATTAGGATATAGGAAGGCTTGAAACCCCTAAAATCTCCAGACTTTGAACCAAATTTAACATCTGAAAAAAGTCTCTCCATTTCAGGAGATGTTTCTGTAACCAACAACCTTTCATCTTCGTCATGTCTGCATTGAAATCAGACAAGTTCCTCATAAACATATTCTCAGTTGAAAAAATATATTACGTATGCTCGACAATATCCTCGATGCCAGTAGGAAAGTTATTGAATCCACAGATGTTGATGCAGCAGCAGCTAAGGCAATGGAATACGTGGAGCGGGTGGCGAATTCGTATTTGGGTCACATGGACCAACCAAATCCGGGCTGAACTTCGTGGACCTCTACAGAGGGCATATGAGGTCGGATTGTCTATTATAATATGTTTCCGGAAAGCCCAAGATGAGCCCTACAAATGTTATGAAGACTCCGTCTTCTATAACGGGCCGCAGCATATCCGAATCTGGCCATTTAGTTTCTGGCGCACCAAGACAGCAATTTCTTGTTTTATGGTTTTTAATTACCGTCATGATTCCGTACGTTTATTTTATTTCCTTTTAGTTTATATGTAATTAGGTTATTAATTATTTCCTTTTTAGATAGGTTTTTAATATTTTAGAATTCTTTTAATTTTAGGAGATTTGATATCTTTTCCATTTAGGATTCTTTCCCGTTTGTTTAGGATTTTCTTGTTAGTCAAGTTTTGAAATTCTATTTAAGTAGATTGTATTAGGGTTTGAAAGGGAGCTTTTGATTAATAAAAAAATACAGAGATTGTTTCTCAATATCCATGTACAACATTCTTTGCGAAGATTGAAGTATTTGAAGCCTGTTAACAATCCTTCGTGCGCGAAGTTGAATGTTATCAGTAGCCTGTTATTCTGGTATCGTGCGCGGATCAACAGCATAATAGTAGGGTTCGTTTCGGTATTCGTGCGCGAATCAACGGATCCGAATCGTCTATCCTATCTTTTATCTATTGTTGTTTGCGTTGAATTTTCCGCTGCATCAGTTGGTATCAGAGCCACCGAGTCTACCGTTGTGCTAGGCTTATCATCCACGACCGCAACCAACTATCTTCCTCAGCACCAAAAATTCACCATCCATATTTATCCACACACCAAAAAAAAAAAAAAAAAAAAAATCTCATGAATCCCCAAAACAAAATTTCCTCCTA
Source organism: Acer yangbiense (assembly GCA_008009225.1). Lineage (NCBI taxonomy): Eukaryota > Viridiplantae > Streptophyta > Magnoliopsida > Sapindales > Sapindaceae > Acer > Acer yangbiense. The sequence continues at coordinate 14,662,404 of CM017763.1, forward strand.
CCATTCATTGTTTTTCGATGACGATTATGTGTCGGACCCAGTTATCGTTGACTTCGATAAGCCCCCGATTTTTGATGAGGAATATGTGACGGAATCTGTTATTGTCGATTTCAATAAGCCATCGGTTTTCGATGAAGATTTGTTTCAGAACGAGCAGCATGAGAGGGACTCAATTTTTGAGGATTATTTCTATGATGTTGCTGTGTTTCATCATTCAACAGCATCTCCAACTTATTTGTTCCTCAAAACAGTCAAAATTCGAGGACGAATTTTCTCCAACCTGAAGAGAATGATGCAGCAGCAGCTAAGGCAATGGAATACGTGGAGCGGGTGGCGAATTCGTATTTGGGTCACATGGACCAACCAAATCCGGGCTGAACTTCGTGGACCTCTACAGAGGGCATATGAGGTCGGATTGTCTATTATAATATGTTTCCGGAAAGCCCAAGACGAGCCCTACAAATGTTATGAAGACTCCGTTTTCTATAACGGGCCGCAGCATATCCGAATCTGGCCATTTAGTTTCTGGCGCACCAAGACAGCAATTTCTTGTTTTATGGTTTTTAATTACCGTCATGATTCCGTACGTTTATTTTATTTCCTTTTAGTTTATATGTAATTAGGTTATTAATTATTTCCTTTTTAGATAGGATTTTAATGTTTTAGAATTCTTTTAATTTTAGGAGATTTGATATCTTTTCCATTTAGGATTCTTTCCCGTTTGTTTAGGATTTTCTTGTTAGTCAAGTTTTGAAATTCTATTTAAGTAGATTGTATTAGGGTTTGAAAGGGAGCTTTTGATTAATAAAAAAATACAGAGATTGTTTCTCAATATCCATGTACAACATTCTTTGCGAAGATTGAAGTATTTGAAGCCTGTTAACAATCCTTCGTGCGCGAAGTTGAATGTTATCAGTAGCCTGTTATTCTGGTATCCGTGCGCGGATCAACAGCATAATAGTAGGGTTCGTTTCCGGTATTCGTGCGCGAATCAACGGATCCGAATCGTCTATCCTATCTTTTATCTATTGTTGTTTTGCGTTGAATTTTCCGCTGCATCAAATGTCCAAAGACTGGACATCCTTTTAACAAGAACAATGACAACATTTCTCTCCATTTTATTTCCATAGCACACAATCCCTCACTGATTGCACCACATTCACTAATCTCTCTTGCCATCCAACTTTTCCCAATTCCGGTGTCACTGACAAGAACAACTGTTGACTCACAATCATCTATCAAAAGTCCATTGATGATGCAATAATATATAACAAAAAATGCTCCCACATAAGAATCTAATTCTGATAGATTAAAGAAAATTTAGAATTTGAAAGAAACAATGCAAAACATCCATTTAGTAACCTAGTTAACTAAATGAACAGTTCAACAAAACTTTACATTATTACATTAAAAACAGCAACAATCAAACAGATCCATACACTCTTCAGTTTTCAGCTATCATCATCTTTTTTTTTTATTGCTGTTAGTGAAAACCAGTAAACAATAACAATTCATGAAATCAACAGATTTCTCATTTGCATGCAAAAACACATACCTGTCATTCTCAATTTCCAGAATAAAAAAACAAAAAACAAAAAACAAAAATCAAGTAAAAGTAGTAAAAGAAGAGAAGGTACCTGTCATTCTGTCAATGTGGTCGATTCAGATGGCAAAATTGGTTAATGTTGCTAAGACGAGACTCAGCCGAGCGTCAAACTGAGTCGGTTTAAGCATGACTCGTTATCGAGACAACATCCAGCTGATGCCGAGTTGGCACCAAACCGGTGACGTGCCTAGACACGTCACTACCGATTTGATGACTATTTTATGGTATTTGTTTTTCTCTGGGCCTGCTTTGGCAGTTGGGTTGGCCCAATATGAACAAAGGTCAGCCCAATATGTTTGTACCCTTTTGATACCGGGCACGCACCACCTTGCCCATCGAATTTTTATTATTTTCTTTTTGAATTATTACAATCTTTTAGGATTGAGTATGGAAACATAATTAAATTTCGCAACCTCATGGATGCAGATGTGAGGGACTTACCACTTCGGTCAACTTCATCTTTTCCCTCACAACAAATTAAAGGACTATTAGATGGTATTTGTCCTTCTCTGGGCCTGAGCCGTTGGGTTGACGTAATTTCAAGCGTGGTCCCTCTTGTTAAAAGTCCAACATCCTCGAATTGTTGGGCTAGTTCAATTTACAATGGATTTAACTATTATATTTATACATGATTGCATAGTTGTGGAGGTAGTTATGGGAGAGACATTTATTTTCTTTTAGTTTTTAAATTTCTTAAATTTTTAAATTTTGATTTTTATATATATAATCTATCCATCCACCTATCTAGACCAGATATTTTTTTTGTATAGTGGTCCCTCTTACTAAAAGTCCAACATCCTTGAATTGTAGGGCTAGTTCAATTTACACTTGATCTATGGCGTTGGCTATGATACAACCCAGGTAGGTGGTTTGTATCAAACAACCAAACATTAAAAAAAATAATAATAAATAAAAAAAAAAAAAAAAAAAGGTGAATTGCCTTTTAATCCACGTAGTTTGCCTTAATCTGCGTTTGGTCCACAGTTTTTTTGAATTATAACTTTTAGTCCTTCTGTGACAGAATCCGTCAAAAGACAGATTCTTCCATGTCAGTCGTGTAAAATAATCTTAATATCCCTAGTGAATGCTGCTCCCTCTGAAAAGACTATAATACCCTTATGGACAAAATTTATATAAATTAATAAATTAAATTAAATTAAATTAAATAATAAAAACAACTAAATAAAAATCAAATTAACAACAACAAAAAATTCTTTAAAAAAAAACCGAAAACAAAATATGAAATAATTATATGAAACAAAAAAAATATATATCTTTTTGACAGATCTGTGCATCTTCTTCTTCTTCAATTTTCTTCCAAACCTTTTTTTTTTCTTTCCCAATCATATCATCATCATCAAAAACAAAAACAAAAACAATAAATCTTCAACCTCAACCCAGTTTTTTTTTTTTTTTTTCGTCTTCAACCCAGTTAGTCTTCAACCTCATCACCAAATCTCCATCCCTGCCGCCACCTCCATCTCTAACACCACCACCCGCCGCCATTGTCATCTCCATCTCCCACATAAAAACCAGATGAGAAAGAGAGAGAGACGTGAGAGAAAAAACCATTGGTAACTCCACCCCACCCCGGCTGCCACCACCTTCACTCCGTTTCCCACCACTGGTCACCCTCCACCTCCATTTTACATAAACAATCAATCATACAAATCCACACACAAAATCCAGTCCCAAGATCCACACAAACCCAAAATCCACACACAAATCTAGCCCTAAAATCCACGTCAACCACCACACGAAAACCCCTTCAGTGGTGTTGAGGAGAGAGAAATGGTGTTTGAGGGAGAGAGAGATGAGAGATCAAGTGATTGAGAGAATGGAGCTTCAAATCGAATTGAAGGCAATTTTCTTGCGCGATTGGAGTTTTTTGCCTTCAACGGTGGGTCTCTACTACTAAAAATTGATGATAAGGAGTTGAATATGATGTTGGGTTGAACTGGTATGGTTATTACGATTCAATTTTTGAGGGTTGAATGTTGTTGATGGTTGACGAAGATGACAATGGTTGTAGAGATTAGAGAAGATAAGTATGTTTAGAGAAGATCTGGTATGGTATGGTTGTTGTTAACCTCCAAAAATGGCTCAAGAAATGAAAATAGTACTTTCCTCGGTACACTACAGGAGAACCAGAACCGGAGCGGAAATATCCTGGTTTATCGAGAGATAGCTCGGTCCCAAGGTAACCAGATCCACCACGCCTCCTCCTCCACCTTTATGACTTTTGAAAAATTGGTGGTCCCCGATACAACTGGGACTAAGGCCGGAACCAAGGAAGCAGAATCTGGAGCGACCCCGCTCTAACCATCGCCCTAACCCCAAAAAACCATCAAGACTCACCAACACCCCTAGGAGGAGCCATTTAGAAGGGATGACCGGTTAAATTAGTGTGAGGACCACCTGGGCCCCCCAACCTTCCCTCCATAATGAAGTTGCCCTAAGCTTGCTAGAACCATCTGGAACCACTGCTGAAGTCAACAAGTGAACCCGTGAAGGAGCTGATGCAATCCCCCAGCCCAAACAGGGAAGAGACCCAACAGAGGTTAGGGGGTAGGTGGGCATTAATTTTGCCCATTTGACAATCAAAGGGAAAGAGAGAAGATCAAGGGCTTTGATCAATCCCAACCAACTAGCTTCAACGGCCCGATTGCGGTCCAACTCAGCCCTATAAAGGGCCAACTCTAATCATCACCAAAGAGGGAACCTGAGTTCCAGCAGGCATAAAGGATTCAAAAAGCACTTAGGTAAAAAGAGGAAATCATGGGAGGAAGCGCCTGACAGGCGCTGCCGCTGTCCCCCTACAGTCTCAGCATGTGAAAGTGACTTGTCAATCCAGCTCAAACGCTCCCTGCTAACCAGAACAGGGAAAAACACCACATAACTGCATATGAAGCGTCTACACTGACACTAGGGCATATGTGGCACCACCCCGGTCGTCCGTGGCGTGTGTGCCACCCACGCCCAAACAAGAATCGACGGTAGAGATCCTTTAGCAGTTAGCCTGCCTAAAGAAGGGTCTCCCACCTACCAGCCGGACCTCCACGTCAACCCTAGGGCCTAGCTAGAGAAATCTCGACCTTCCAAGGCATGTGTCGTGGTGGGACCGGAGAAAAGAAACGGTGAGGATCATGCCAAGTGCTCCCTTAATAGAGGGCCTCCCTCACCTACTAAATCCTAGACCCTCTATAAATACCTCCACTCAAAATAAGAAAAGAAGGTTGGACCCAAGAGGAAGAGAGTGAGCTTTCTACTATAGAACGACTAGTCTCCGGTAGGAGATCAAAGAGTTTTCATTGTGCTACTATAGAACGACTAGTCTCCATTGAGAGACCCAAAGAGGAGAGAAAGTGCGTAACATTGTACCCCATACCCCTCTACAATTTGAAAGTTGTAACCGTATCATGAGTAATGAAAAATGTCACTTCTTTTTCCTTCATATGAAAAAGACATAGCTGCCAATGTCGATGACAACCAATGCAACCAGTAACCGATTGCAGCATAAATGCATAATATATATATATATATATATATATATATATATATATATATATATATATATATATTCAAGTTAGTGTGCACTAATATAACTTATATTAGTGCGTTGCATGTGGACTACTAGATTTACATACTTTGACTCAAGTGTGTATGTACTTGTCAGTGCTTCTCTATAGTCAGTGTCCCACCATGCAACGCACTGATGAAGTTATATTGTTATATCAGTATGCACTGACCAATACGGAACTATATAGGGAGGTTCTCCCATCAGTTCTTCCCAAAATTATAATTTCAGGATGATCAACCATAGCCACATGTTTAAATAAAATGCTGATTTTTTTTTAACAAACATTTGAACATGTGCATGTGATTAGTCGTCTTGAAATTATAATTTCAGAACGACTTGATGAGAGAACCTCCTTATATATATAGGCTTAATTGCACAAACATCCCCTAAGTTTAGACGAAATTGCACTCTCAAGCAACCTTTCCGTTTATTGCGCAAACATACCTTGTAAAACGTTAACCAAAAGGGATGACGAAATACCCTTACACTAAATTATAATTTTCTCCTGAGCTTTGCCATATTAGATAAACTGGTCCCTCTAGTCTCAATAATAGCCGATCAACCCCTTGAAACCCTTTGACCTCTATTTAAAAAATTAATCACATTCAACAGGGACTAAACCTTCAACATTATGGTTAGAGCTAACCAACTAAGTTACTCAAGCTCATTGTTAGTGATTTTTTTGATTTAAATATATATATATGTATACAGAAATTCTATTATCAGTTCGAACTGACAAAAGTTATATCAGTTCCTTGCATGTGGGCCACTGGATTGAAATACTTTGACTTGGCTGTATGCACTTGTCAGTCAAAGTATTTAAATCCAGTGGCCCACATACAAGGAACTGATATAACTTTTGTCAGTACGAACTGATAATAGAAAGACTGTATATGTATATATATAGTTATATAATGTATATAATGTATATATGTATATATGTATATATATATATATAGTTATATAATTATATTTTAAGGCTTAATTACACAAAATAATTTAAATCTGTTTCTTTCCATAATTTTAACAGATTTAAAGTAATTATTTTCCTTTTTTTTTCTTATTTTCTTTTTCTTTTTCATAAATCTGTTTTTATATAATATATATGAATTTATTTTAAATTATATAAACATATTTAAATTATTTTTAAGGCTTAATTGCACAAAATAATTTAAATCTGTATCTTTCCATAATTTTAACAGATTTAAGTAATTATTTTCCTTTTGTTTTCTTATTTTCTTTTTCTTTTTCATAAATCTGTTTTTATATATTATTTTTATATATGAATTTATTTTAAATTATATAAACATATTTAAATTATTTTTAAGGCTTAATTGCACAAAATAATTTAAATCTATTTCTTTCCATAATTTTAACAAATTTAAAGTACAGTAGAACCCCTGTAAATTGATCTCCTATAAATTAATATCCTTTCTAAATTAATCAAAAATCCCGGTCCCGACTCGGGCCAATGTAAAAAATTAATAAACCCCTCTATCGTAATAATTAATAATTTCTTTTTGAAACCCAGTGTAAAATTTCGGTTTCATCTATCGTATAAATTAATAATTACATAAAAGTACAAAATATATTACATAATAATCAAGAACTAGAAAAGTACTTCAAGATGCTAGTTTACACAATACCACCATGTTTGATATTTTTGACTTAATCCTTCATCCTTCGAATTGTCCTCTTGTTATAGCAAAACAGATAGAAAATAGAGAATTTTTAGAATTTTTAGTTATATCTTGAGATCTCTCCTGTTATATACAACCAAAGAATAAGTCTCACTGTTTATATGGTGAGTATCCTTGGTTTTTAAGTAATCACATTCCTAAAAGGAGTTGGAAATTTTCTTAATAAATCTTTTCTAAACAAGGAATCCAAAAAAAAAAAAAAAAACTTTCTCAAAAGAAGAAAACCGACTTCCACATATTTTATAAGATAAAATAACACTTTACAATATAAAACCCTTCAAATTAATAACCCCTCTAAATTAATACTCAAGGGTGGGTCCTAAGAATATTAATTTAAAGGGGTTCTACTGTAATCATTTTCCTTTTGTTTTCTTATTTTCTTTTTCTTTTTCATAAATCTGTTTTTATATATTATTATTTTATATGAATTTATTTTATATATATATGTATGTATGTATGTATTATATGAATTTATTTTAAATTATATAAACATATTTAAATTATTTTTATGGCTTAATTGCACAAAATAATTTAAATATATTTGTTTCCATAATTTTAACAAATTTAAAATAATTATTTTCCTTTTGTTTTGTTATTTTCTTTTTCTTTTTCATAAATCTGTTTTTATATATTATTATTAAATGTGAATTTATTTTAAATATATATATATATATATATATATATATATATATATATGAGTTCAATTTAAATTATATAAACAAATTTAAATTATTTCAATATATAAAGTTAAATAATTTGCTTAGTAGCTCGGTTGGTTAGGGCATATGGCTAACAATGAGCTTGAGTAGCTCAGTTGGTTAGAACATATGACTTAATCACAAGGTTGGAGGTTCAGTCCTTGACAAAGGTGTTTAATTTTTTTAATTAGCGATCTAAGGTTTTCAGAGGGTTGATCTGTTATTATAGAAAATAGAGGGACTAGTTTATCTAATATGGCAAAGCTTAGGGGGGAATGATATCGTGTAAGAGTATTTTCGTCATTTCCTTTTGGTCAACGTTTTACAGGGGATGTTTGTGCAATAAACGGAGAGGATGTCTGAGAGTGCAATTTCGTCTAAACTTATGGGATGTTTGTGCAATTAAGCCTATTATATTAAATATTAATCAATAAAAAATTCATTTGAAATATAAAAAATTTATTAATATTAAATAGTATAATAAAATAAAATGGTTTAGAGTTTAGGGTTTAGGGAAAATTGGAAATTCAAGAACAAGTCCAACGTATGTTGAACGAGTTTAACGTTTCCCCTAGTGTTAAACTTGTTCAATGAACAAGTTTACGTAAATATTAATGAACAAGTTCAACGTGGGTTTAACCAATTTAAAGTTCCTCTTAACGTTAAACTCGTTCAGTGAACAAGTCAACGTATACATTTATGAACAAGTTCAATGTATGTTGAACGAGTTTAATGTTCCTCTCAACGTTAAACTCGTTCACTGAACAAGTCAACGTACACATTCAATAACAAGTTCGATGTACATTGAACAAGTTTAACGTTCATGTCAACGATAAACTTATTCAGTAAACAAGTTAACATAAACCTTCACGAACAAGTGGTGAACAAGTTAACGTAAATCTTCATGAACAAGTTTAACGTAGGTTGAACGAGTTTAACAGTTCTCTTAACACTAAACTTGTTTGGTGAAAAAGTCAACGTAAAGCTTCATGAATGGATTTAACGTTCATCTCAACGTTAAACTTATTCGATGAACAAGCCAACGTATACCTTCATGAACAAGTTCAACATACGTTAAATTTGTTTAGTGAACTAGTCAACATATACCATCAAGAACTACTTTAACGTTCCTCACAACAACATATTCCTCATATCTATAATTGTTGGCATAAATTATTAACTCAAAATATAATTATCCATTCATTTTGTTCTAAACTAATTTTTTTTTAATAATATTATTTAGAGCATGATTTATATATATATATATATTATTTTGTTTTGAACTATTAAAATATTCCAGGATTGTGAAACAAAGACATGACTTGACGATATAAGTTTAACGTTTCTCTCACTGTTAAACTTGTTCAGTGAACAAATCAGTATAAATCTTTATGAACTAGTTCTTATTGTAGATTAATTTACTAGAGAAGATCTAGGGTACATTCGATGTATGATGCATCCCCCAATGTGATCACTATATAATTATATTATAATTTAAATTTTATATTTTCAAGTAATAAAATTATTATTATTCAACCAAACATTTCAAATCAAAAATCAAAATTTATTTATAGACATCTATAATTAGAATTCATATTATCTATTAAATTATTTATAAAATTCATGTAATTTACTAAATTGTCTACCACTTATACAATTGTTAGCATTAACAAAAACAGAAAACAAAAACATTACCGAACGGGCCATAATTGTTCTAATTTTTTGTAATGTGTTCATTTCGACATCATTGCAAAAAATTTAGCAATATTGCAAGATATTACAGATTGAAGGAAAAACATGCAAAATTTGGCGAGGAACAAAAAGGAAGAATCTAAAAATTTATTTTTTGCACGTTATTCTATAGTGCTTACGATGTTTGGTATATGGATAGCAGTTGCATCAATCACATGACATAAAAACTGGAGACTTACATCAATTTGGTTATGAAGACTTTAGTTAATTTGGACAAGTCAATGAATACCACAGTGAATATGGGTGATGGAATATGTTTAGATCGAGATAACATGGTTAAGACAGTATGAAGGTAAAATCATGTGAAATGACAACATAAAAAATGTTTTGTACTTCTTTGTGACTGTATATTCCTAAATTTGATAAAAATTTACCGAGTGTTAGGAAATGTTTATTGGAAGGATTTTATGTTGTTTTTCAGAATTAGGCATGTTTTGTGTACTATGACAAGAGTAAGAAGGATTTATTGATAAAATTCATATGGCCAAAAATATGATTTTTCATATGGGACATCTGAATTTTAGAAGCTTGTAAATTTTGTCTAATCAAAATTTGATACATAAAATTTCCTCAATCGAATCGAGCCGTGCATTTGGAAATAATTGGAATGAACAACCAGACCAATCGAATTGGTGCATGCAAATGTTTACGGGGCGTATGCAAACTTATTCACTTAACAATAGCAAACATTTTATTGTTTTTGTTCATGATTTTAGGAGGATGACGTGGAACTGTTGTTCATGTTGCGGGCGTATTGCAAACTTACATATGAATATGTTTTATACAACCTAATTATTAAGGCATCACCTAAATATTATTCAAATTTGTTAAAAATAACAGAGAAGCTTCAAAGAATCTCACTTTGTTTCTATTTCAGGTCATCCAGATTCTCAGCTATTCCATGTGAAAAATGAGCACCTCCACGTGCCATCAGCTTAGGGGCAACAAAATGTAGTAGATCCAAAATTGATCGAGTTGTGTAATAAATCTTGTAATCGGCAACAGCTTTCATACCCCCAATTCCCATTTCAACCTCATGTGCCTCAGCCACATCTTTCCCAAATGAGATCATTCTCTCATAATTCACACCTTTTGACTTGGCCAAACTTTGATTCAAATTTTGTCCAGCAGTATCATTGTTCTTCAGCTTCTTTGCACTACACATATAGCCCCCTTCTGGTGACCAATCAAGATCGCCCCAAATAGTATCCCCGCCTTTTGGAATCATTGACATAGTTGAATCCCATGTACGGGTCATCTGCATTAGATGTTGTAAAGTTTAAAGACCAAACAGGTCGTTATCCAAAAAACATGGCACGAAAGCCTTGTTTAAGGATTTGCAATTTAATCAAGCGCTGAAAAGGAATTGAAAAGAAATATGCATGTTTTACATGTAAAGAACCAATTTAGATGACATTAATGTATTAAATGCTTAAGTTTTAACCACAAATGTAAGTAAAATTTGGAGAGAACAAAGGCAGCATCACAAATGTAGCCATAAAAAACTAAAAAATAAAAAAATTCAAAGCTGTTTCAGACATGTAATAGAATGATATCAAAGACAAAAATACAAGAATATGAGAATCTTTAAATAGACCAAAACCTAACAATTAAACGATAATAGAATTATAAATGCCCAAATAGATTTTTCCAATAAACAAATATCGATGACTATATAAAACAAAATATCCATCTAGGTTACTAATTTCATGCAATAAAAGAGTGTTGTCTAGCAGTATCTCTTAGCTAATGCTACTAAACAGAATAGAATCTGTTACAACTGTTATACCAGTATAAATACTGAACAATACCCTGTGCCTTAACAAGAATCAACCCTACCTATTAGGAAAAGACGGTTACTTTTGGGTAACTCTGATTTTCTCTTTTAGGTTTGGACTCAAAGAGAAAACAAAGAGAAGGAAGAAACATAAAAACAACTCTTTGCTTTTAACAAATGCCAATGCAATATAATTTCTGTGAAAGCCCTGGCCTAGGATTGATCAATGTCAGAAATTCAGTAAAAGGATTGACATGTATTGTAATAGGTGTCCACACCATTGCACATTATTTTTAGTTTTTTACATAATATTTAGAAAACAATGTTAAAAAGGATAAAGATACTGGACCAAATAACCGAAGAAAAAAATAAAAGAGTCAATAAGACAAGTCACAACAAGACCAGATTCTATTCATAGCTTCAGTTGAAAATAGTTCAGAGACTGCTTTTGGAACACCTGTAAATGGTCCACCAATGTTCATCACTGCCTTTATATGCTTAGCACACCAATCTGACCCACCCCCACCATCCATTGGTGTTGGTGCCTCAACCCATTTCATAAAATGCAGAAAGATAGCCTAAGAACTGCCCGGTTAAAAGAGCAGCTAATACCGGAGACTAAACATTTTTTTTTCTTTTGCAGTAGAGAAAATGTAAAGAGAAAGAAAATATGACAAAAGTAAATTGAAGAAAAAGTTCACATCCTATAAAGATATATAAGGAATTAGCTAAATATGTACAATTAACATGGCTGGCCTAAACATAAGGGATTCAAAAAAGCAATCCTCAAAAAATAGAAGAAACATATCTATCAGGCCAATAGAACTTCTTAACTTTGTCGTATGATGAATGACTCATCTTTAAACTCAGAAGATATAAAACCTCAAAAGTGAATTTACTCCATCCATTAAGTACTAACTTCCTCCCATTTATAATCTTCAAAACCCTCTTCGTTGTCTCAATGCATATCACTCAAAAGATAGCCATCAAAAACTAAGCATTGTTTATAAAATCATGCTACCTATGATATAAGTCTTGAAGGGAATTTGGTTTTGCCACAAAAAAACACTCAAAAAGGTATTTGAACAGCTCCTTCAAATATCATTAAAAAGAAGAGTGTCCATGAGTAAACTACTGATGATCATGCAAATGAAGAGACAGAGCACATAATAATACCACAATGAATGAACAGAGATCTTCAAATGCAAGAGAACCTTGTTGACCATTAGAAAATCTCAACAGCAAAAATTAGACCTTTTAACATCATCCTTATAATCAACAAAGAATTAGCTAACATCAAAGCTGCAATTTACCCTTCAACAATCGCATTTATCATGATAAAACACTACAATTTCATTTAATTGACCAACTTTGTCAATGAAGTTTTTGTCCACCTAACTGTTTCCCAAAAGTTTAAGAAAAAGAAACCAGATAACACATCATCCCATTCCCACCACTAGTACACTATAATTTATTGTTCAGAACTCTCCCACATGTAAATTTTAGCTATACGAGTATAAAAACCAACACTGAACAAAAGCTGCTCATCTTTTTTATTCAATTGATACAATGTCCTTACATTTCAAGCAATGAGAGATCACATTCTCAGTTTCTCACATTACTACACCTACATGTCAGCTACCATTTATAACTTCAACTTTTTTGCCCTTTAGCTTGACACACTTATAAACTTAACCAAAATGAAAAACAAAAATAGTTTTTTTAAATAATTAATTAATTAAAAGGCAATTAATTACCTTTTGTACAACTCACCAAATGTGCCACCCCAGAGTCACTTCCTGAACAGTCCTTCAGCGCAGTGGTGTCCCTCCCACAGCTCGAGCCCGCCAGTGACTATCCCCAGAACAAACACCACCGGTTGCTTCGCCCTCAACCCTTCCTTCTGCAGTTTCAGTCCCAGCGGGTCTGGCATTGGCCGGGTGATCACCTCTGTCACGTACTGCGGGAACGACGACGGCATCGCGTTTAATAGAAACAGTAGCAACCACCCTAAAAAATCACCGAACAAGAACAATCAAAATCAATACCCGAAAAAACAAAGATCCGAACCAATCAAATCAAGCTATATAGATGAGGAAAAAAAAAATAAGAAAGAGAAAGAATGACTGACGAGTATAATATCGAAGAGGGTATCCTAATCGACTTTGACGAACTCGGCGTCCTAGGCCTTGAGGGACTCGATGTGCTGCTTGCAGTACTCAATGACCTTATAACCTTCCAAACCTGGTCTACGACTTCATTCCTTCCCTTTTCCCTTGAAGCCCTTTTGAGGTTCACTCCCAGAAATTGAAATTTGGAGTGAAAATTGAAGTGGTGTTTGCATCACTTCAATTGAGGTTACTCCGGTTGATGTTTTTTAAAAAGTGGTGTTCGCATCATACATACCACTTTCTTAGTCGTACCGTAGTGCGACCCTATGCAATATTGAAGTTTTTTGATAAGATTAACAAGGTGTTTGTGAAAAGTCTTGATTAAGTGTTGCAAGTTTATGCACTTATTGCTTTTGTGATTTACACTTTCACAGATCGAAAATTCTATTTCTTGAATTAATATTCAAACAATAAAAAAATTAATATATCATTTAATCTGTAAAACGTCAATTCAAAAACTTCTTATAAGGCATACAAATTAATTGCATTTTTTTTTTATAGACTTAATAATTGTCCAAGTCACCTAATCATTTGTTCAGGTAGCGTAAACTTAACATTTTTTTTTGTCTTTGTAATTTCCTCTGCATTATCCTTACACCTGGAACTTGGAAGTAGCACCATTCTGAAACAGCAAATAACAACCTCTGTTTAAGGTCAATTATTTACATGACTTAATTTAATCGAAAATTAATGAAAGAACATGTATTAAAAACTCGCAAATGCAAAAACAATATTCAATGGAGTAGACTGACTAAGACATTTGTCTCTGAAGTAAATTTATACCAACCTTGGACATGTTTTGTGCAGCCTGTTCTGTGCCACGCACAGTCTAATTCTGCAGGGTGAAAGTCTCATTCATCATCACTAGTATTGTTTTGCTCTTTCTTTGGCTCTGTCCCATGTGTAGGATTCAAATTTGATAGAATCTCCGGTGAAGTGTTGTCCTAATAGAACAAAAATATATACCTACCAACAATTAGAAATATGTGAAAGATGTTCCGGTATGAAATTACATAACAAATTATGTAAGAAATTATATATGTTTGATTTTAAGATTTAAATGACTATACTGTCGTTTTTTTTTTGTGACGAAATTTAAATAATTTATTTGAACATACCTTAGAGATAATGCATTCCACATGAGCAATATAAATGCATTCCTTACAACAATAAGCATGATGTTTAGGATTTCCGGGTGTCTCACAATCATCGCAATAATAGTCCATGGAATAATCTGTTTTATCATTTGAATCCATAAGATATTGGATAAGTGGATTGTCTTCCCTAACTGAATCTGTAAGAGTGAGAAAATGATGATGTTTCTGTGTGATCATCACAACACTTGGTATAGGAATGCATTTGAAATGGAGGTTGAAATCACACTCCACGCAGCGGTAAAAGGCCTCATCATCAAGGCATTCCTCATGGCATTTGTTGCATTCAAAAGACCCCGTTGTGTCATCGTCCGAAGACTCCGTTGTGTCATCTTCAACGAAATAATACATATTGTGCTCATGACAATTATGTTTTAGGGGGGAGGCCCATCTGTTTGGATTAGCACATGAAACATGAAGTTCAAAGTCACACTCATTACAGCCTATTTTGATGCCTTCAATTGACGACTGACATGCATTACATGTGATGGATTCATCATCCTGCTGGTGGATAGCTTGAGTGAGAAGGATATGTTGGGGGTGAAATGGGTGCTGAACTTCCAACGGTATCTCCGTACAGGATTCGTGGATGAAGAATTTACATTGTAAACAACAATAAGCTGATGAACCAGTACAGATCATCTGCCTGCAACAACAGCAACGAATTGGACGCTTTGGTGCATTGAAAAGCTTGAGTGCATGTTTGTGGTAAAAACGAAAGAGGGTGAGTTCTTTGAATGTCTGGTGGTATTCCTGATCTTGTTTAGAAGCACATTTGGCGTCTAGGTTGAACCCACACCAACTGCAGTTGAAACTGAAGCCAGAACAGTAGAGATATCTACACCCATCACATATGAAAACATTATCATCATCAGATTCAGATTCAGATTCAGATTCAGATTTAGATTCATATTCATCAGCAGATTCATCATCTTTAAGAAAGGTTAAAAGGTGAGGGTGAAGAGGGTGCAGTATCTTCTGTGGCAATTCTGCGCATGATTTGTGAAGATAAAACTTGCATTCTGCACAAGCATAACCTGGAAAACGCATCACTTCATTACAACCTTTGCAGTACTTAATCTTCTTACTCGACTCCTCTTGTTGCAGCAAAGTCAAGTTATGATAAGGATGGCTAGGATGGCTAAAAAGTTGTTCATTATCCTTATACTTGGAATCCAAGGAAGTACTAGCACCATTCTTCTGAAACAGCAAACAACAATCTCTGTTTATATAAGGCCAATTGTTTACACGATTTTTAATCAATTGATGAAACAAAATGTATTAAAACTCCAATATGCAAAATCAAAATTCAATGGAGTAGACTAATAAATTTGTCTGTCAACTTAAATATCATTAATATTATATTGTAACTGCATGAGTTTACTTTTAGTAGAGTTATATACAGAGTAAATTTATACCAACCTTGGACATGTTTTGTGCAGCTTGTTCCATGTTACGGTCTGATTCAACTGGGTGAAAATCTGCTTCATCACTCATCTTTTGCTCTTTCTTTGGCTCTGTTCCATGTGTAGGATTCAAATTTGACGGAATCTCCGGTGGAGTGTCTTTCTGATAGAACAAAAATATCTACTGACAATTAGAAAATATGTGATATGAAGAGAGAAATAACCACCTCACAATGTTACAGGTTTGAATCACACCAACTGAAGATAGTATATATAAAAAGAAAAAAACTATTTAAAAATAATAATACTAATCATAAGAAGGATGCTAATTTCTAATAGAGAGCAATCGAAATCTTTACTAAATGATTGTAAATAAGATCGTACCTTAGAGATTATGCATTCCACATGAGCAATATAATTACATTCCTTACAACAATAAGCATGATGTTTGGGATTTCCTGGTGTCTCGCAAATGTCACAATAATAGTCCATGGAATAATCTACTATATCATTTGAATCCATATGATATTGGATGAGTGGATTGTCTTCCTTAACTAAATCAATAAGAGTTAGAGGATGATGATGTTTCTGTGTGATCATCACAACACTTGGTATAGGAATGCATTTGAAATGGAGGTTGAAATCACACTCCACGCAGCGGTAAAAGGCCTAATCATCAAGGCATTCCTCGTGGCATTTGTTGCATTCAAAAGACCCCGTTGTGTCATCGTCCGAAGACTCCGTTGTGTCATCTTCAACGAAATAATACATATTGTGCTCATGACACGGATGCTTTAAAGCGCAGGCCCATCTGTTTGGATTCACACATGAAACATGAAGGTGAAAGTTACACTCATTACAGCCTATTTTGATGCCGTCAATTGACGACTTACATGCAGCACACCTGTATTTATCGAGGGCCACAGTTTGAGCGACAAGAATATGTTGGGAGTGAAATGGGTGGTGAATTTCCATCGGTATCTCCGTACAGGATTCGTGGATGATAATGCCACATTCTAAACAACAATAAGCTGATGAACCAGTACTGATGATCTGCCTGCAACAACAGCAAGGAACTGTTTCGTCTAACTTTGGTAGATTGCATAGCTTGAGTGCATGTTTGTGGTAAAAACGAAAGAGGGTGAGTTTTTTGAATGTCTGGTGGTATTCCTGATCTTGTTTAGAAGCACATTTGGCGTCTAGGTTGAACCCACACCAACTGCAGCTGAAATTGAAGCCAGAACCGTAGAGATCTCTGCATCCATCACATATGAGAACTTCATCATCATCTGTAAGACTGCAGGTTAAAGGGTGAGGGTGAAGAGGGTGTAGTATCTTTGGTGGCAATTCTGCGCATGATTTGTGAAGATAAAACTTGCATTTTGCAGATTCGCAAGCATAACCCGGAAAACACATCACTTCATTGCAACCACTGCATTTGGGAACCTTACTCTCCTCGATCGAGTCAACCAAATTTAACGTATGTTCAGGATGGCTGAAATGTTGGATCCCCATTTAGAAAGAAACACTGATTTACTTGATTTGCAAACTGACTTCTTATCGGACTTGTTCTCAAAGATCACGGATTGGTCCAGCTTGACAAGCAATCATTGGATTGCCTTCTTATTGCCTGGCGGGTGACATTCTGTTGAGATCTCGTGAAGAGCTTTCAAGAAGAAGTTCACTTTTCTCAATATCCAAGATAGAATTGCCAATCTCTTCTTCAACTAAAAGTTTTCTTGTCCTTGAATGCATCCATCTAAAGAGCTTTTTGCCTTACAAAATTAACTGCCAACAACACGTATTCTCTATTTTTTTTCTTCTTCTTCTTAGATTTGAGTCTACTTCACATTAAAGTGGAAAAAAATATCTAATTATTTGTAGATTTATTACTTTAGAATTAAAGAATCTACAAACCTTCCAATCACCCCAGCAAATTTCACTTTAAATAATTCTCATGTAGGCCACACCCGATCTCATCACTCTAATGTCATGAAATTGCAAATGAAAGAGACTCATGATGTTTCAATTACCATGTGCATGTCATGCTGTCCCAATTCAACCAAGCAAATTGGTTTTTGTAATGCTGAATAGATATCAGAACCAATGGAGATTACTATACCCCACTGCAGATTGTACACTTTCAGAGAAATGCATGTGGGTCTGAGCTGAATTTTATTAATGAACTTCTATCAATCACAAATACAACAGTCCTATAGACTTCAATTTGTAACTAACTTTTCATGGGTCTAGTCAATGTCAAAAGCTGACATGGAGGTATTTAACGTATCAAGGCTGCCAATGAAGGTGTTTGATTAGATGAACAAGGTGTTTGTGAAAAGGCCTGTGAAGCCCTCTTGACAAGATCTGTTGAGAATTGAGATCTCCTGAAGGGCTTTCTAGACAATTCCTATAAGAAGAAGTTCACTTTTCTTGATGTCCAAGATAGAATTGCCTTTCCTAGAATTTCTTGTACGAGCAGTTTTCTTGTCCTTGAACGCATCTATCTAAGGAGCTTTTGGCTTTACAAAATTAATTGCCAACAATTAATTTTTTTTCCTTAGATTTGAGTCTACTTCACATTAACGTGGAAAAAATATTGTTGTGCCATAAAATTAACTACGTAAAAGTTTCTAAGTTAATAGAAGGGAATCATGACTTTAGCATGTAAATGAGTAAATGTATACGCATATTTACATATCGCACAAGTATATATAGAGGCATGAATAAATTTGACCGAGGAAGGAAATAAGGGGTGTGCAAAGAAAATTGTCCAAGGATTATCCGAGTACGAGTCGAAAGGAATCTGTTACATGCCCGAGATCAAGGTCATACACCAAGGGATACAAGCTCGACTTAAGGATGACTACCAAAAGGCGCCCAAGCACAGTCTTAGATAAGAGGGAGGAGCTTGTCTTATGATCAAAATTGGGGAATCTTTCCTAAAAGTCCGAGTCTGTCCAAGGATTATCCGAGTCTGAGTTCAAATACCAAAAAGACAAAGGTGCCGAGTCCGAGTTCAATGTCAAAGAAGACAAAGGTGCCCGATCAATCCCCGTAAAGATTTTGTCTTAAGTCCGAGCTCAATCATGAGGTGGCATGAAGCATAAATCCGAACACGTGTCCTAAGGACCCCACAAAGAAGTATTATAAAAGGTGAAGCTCACCAAGAAGAGGGGAGGGACAAAAATTGTAATCTATCAGTTCTTAAGTTCAATAAGAGAAGTTCAATAAGAGAAGTTATTTAATTCAATTTGTTGTTGATCGATTTTCATGCATCAACATCTGGCGCCGTCTGTGGGGACGTAAAAGTTTCCTCCAAAGATTTCGAGCATGGCTTCAGAGACTGAAGAAGTTCCAATTCCACAAACAGGAAGCCTTGTTAGATCCGAAATCCACCGAGTACTTAGTGATGGCGAAGAAACGATCCGTGAAATTAGGCGCATGACGAAAGCGAAAAAAGGGAATGCTCAATCTAACACTCGTGAGCTCATTCGTGAAAATAAAGAATTGCGTGATCGAATTCAAAATTTAACTGGGAAAGTCACTCAACCCGGTCTCGGACAAGATCATGTTGCAAGCATACCACGGTTACTACTTGAAAATGGAATCAACTCAAATGGATGTGCCAAAGAGCGAAATCAAATGGTCCAAAACCACCATGTTGAAAGGCATTCATACTCTCGAGAAAGGCGAGGCCCCCACAGAGAGGAAGCTTGTCATGAGAATGAGGAACTAAGAAATTTTGATGGAAACACACGAAAAGAACATATCCATACTGATAAAT
Source organism: Acer yangbiense (assembly GCA_008009225.1). Classification (NCBI taxonomy): domain Eukaryota; kingdom Viridiplantae; phylum Streptophyta; class Magnoliopsida; order Sapindales; family Sapindaceae; genus Acer; species Acer yangbiense. Next base: position 14,682,035 of record CM017763.1, read on the forward strand.
ATCGAGAAGGGCATAGAAGAAGCGAACCCCAAGCTCAGGCCGAAAGCCAGCACAGTAGCTCTCGACCTAGAGACGAACGGGGTCAGTCAAGGAGTACGTTTCGATGACACGCCGAGAACGAGCGGTGGACACGACAACGAACATGTGAGGTTGAAATGAATGACTCACGACATTCTCGATACCTGCATGACTGCCTTAAGAGACTAGAAGAACGCATTCTAGGTATGCAAAGGAATCAAACTGATAATCATAATCCTGATCCACTTGTCGAGCTACAATCTCCTTTCGTAGCTAGGATTCGCGAAGCTATCGCACATAGAAGATTTGAAATGCCTCAGATTCCTCATTATGAAGGACATTCAGACCCTATGACCCACATGCAACTCTACCGAGGACTCATGGAGGTTCGCGGGGCTAGTGAAGATGTGATGTGTAAGTTCTTTCCTCTCACTTTAGGGGGAACATCTTTGAAATGGTTCAACAAGCTCAAGCCAAGCAATATCCAGAATTCTTCCCAAATGTGTCGAGAATTCATCATGAGGTTTAGAGGAGCCCGCCCTCTGGAAAGAAAACCCAATGTTCTCCGTGATATCAAACAGGGCGAATCAGAAACTCTTAAAGAGTATGTCGAAAGATTCCACAAGGAGGTAATCAACCTTGGAGCATACGATGAAGAAAACACCCTTGAAGACTTCATTAGAAACATACGGATATGTCGGCTGTGGTTCAATTTCCAAGACTTTCGACCAAAAGACTATACCGAAGCTTATGAACGCGCTCTACGTTTCATTGAGACTGAGGAGCAGCTAAGACTAAAGAAAGTCACTGAAAGAGCCGAGTATAGTTCTAAAAAGGAAAAAGGAAAAAGGAAAGGAAAGGAAAGGAAAGGGAAGGGAAGAAAACCAAGGGGATCGAAATGGTCGCCCTATGATCACTGGGGGAATCCCTCGATTACAACCTCGAGGACATGACCAGCTGAAAACACCGGTCCTTCAACCTCAACCTGTGATGAATGTTCCAAACGAGATGCACCCGGAGACCTTTAGACGAGCCCGAACATGGAATTCAAAATATGCAAACTATCATGCCCTAAATGCTACTCGGGAACAAATCCTCGCAACTCTTCACGAAACCGGACTATTGACAAAACCCGAGCCCTTGAGAGGAGAACCTAGCCGAAGAAATCAAGCAAAATATTGTGACTTCCATGGTGATATCGGTCATACCACTTCAGAATGCTTTCATCTGAAAGATCACATTGAAACTCTAATTCGAAACGGCTACTTGAAAGAATTTATTGACATTACGCAAGAAGCTCGGCAACAAGTGCCCGATACAACGGAAAGAGACCCGCCCAAGCATAGTGACAAGGGAAAGGTACATATGGTACATACCATAGCCGGAGATTCAAATCGAGCCAGAAAGGCGTATTCTCGAAGTACTGTGGCCAACCGAGCATGCATGCAAGTGAATCAATTTCAAACCCTCAAGAGACAGAAAATACATACCACACCGATTATTTTTACCGACGAAGACTCAAAGGGAGTAACATATCCACACGATGATGCTCTCGTAGTATCTCTAACTATCGCCGGAAAGGTGGTCCCTCGCATATTGATTGACACAGGAAGTTCTGTAGACATTATGTTCAAGAAAACACTGGATCATTTGGGAATTGAGAAGGCAAGACTGAGAGAAGTAAATACTCCCTTATACGGCTTCACCGGGGATAGTATCTGGCCTTTCGGAACGATTGACATCCCGATAACCTTCGGTGAAGATCCCGACCATTTTACTGCGATGATTACTTATGTGGTGGTCGATGCCCCCGGTGTATATTCTATGATCCTTGGAAGACCATTTCTGGTTGCAACTAAGGCAGGGGTCTCCTTGTACCACAATGTGATAAAGATCCCTACAGGTGATAAAATCGAGACCATCCGAGGGGACCAAGAATCTGCCCGAAAATGCTACGCCACCTCGGTAAAAGAAAACTTTCAGGTCAGAGATTTAGATCCACGAATCTCCGGTGATGAAAAAATCGACAGGGTGGATATGGGGGCATTACAAGAAAGAGCAGAACCTATAGAAGAATTAATTCCCATCCAAATAAAGCCGGAAGATCCAAAAAAAGTAGTCTGAATCGGATCCATACTCCCCCTTGACGTGAAAGCAGAGCTGGAGAAATTCCTAAAAGAAAACTCTGAAGTTTTTGCATGGTCTCATGAAGAAATGCCAGGTATCGATTCTAAAACAGTGACCCACCGCTTAAATGTTAACCCGGTCTTCAAGCCAATCAAACAGAAGAGACGGTTGTTCAACCAAGAGAGATACGAAGCAATCCATCAGGAAGTGGATAAATTGTTAAAAGCAGGATTCATTCGAGAAGTGGAGTATCCGGATTGGATTGCCAATGTGGTGTTGGTAAAAAAAGCCAGCGGGAAATGGAGAATGTGTGTTGATTTCACCGACTTGAATAAAGCATGCCCTAAAGATAGTTTCCCCCTCCCCAGAATTGATCAAATTGTGGATGCCACAGCAGGGCACGAAGCACTAAGTTTCATGGACGCATTTTCAGGCTATAACCAGATCAACATGTGCTCGTTGGACCAGGAAAAAACCATCTTTATCACCGATAAGGGGTTATATTGTTATCAGGTCATGCCATTCGGCCTGAAGAATGCAGGAGCAACCTATCAAAGGTTGGTGAATAAAATCTTCGATCAGCACCTCGGGAAAACAATGGAGGTTTACATCGATGACATGTTAACAAAGTCATTGAGATCGGTTGAACACATTAGCCATCTCCAAGAAACATTTGAGGTACTAAAAAAGCACAAGATGAAGTTGAATCCAGAGAAATGTGCATTTGGAGTATCGTCTGGGAAATTTCTCGGATTCATGGTCAGTCAGAGAGGAATTGAAGCCAACCCGGATAAGATCCGTGCCGTGTTGGAAATGAGGTCACCGAAAACCTTGAAAGATATGCAGAGGCTCACAGGATGAATTACGGCCTTAAATCGATTCATTTCGCGAGCCACCGATAAATGTCAGTCTTTTTTCAAAGCTCTGAAACAAGGAGAAAACATGGAATGGACAGATGAATGCGAACATGCCTTTCAACCATTGAAGGTTTACTTGATGAATTCTCCATTATTGGCAAAACCTAAAAATGGAGAGGAACTGTTCCTCTATCTTGCAGTTTCCGACACCGCCGTCAGCTCAGTCTTAATAAAGCAAGATGAAAATGCGCAAAGGCCTATCTATTATTCAAGTAAGGCACTTTCAGATCCTGAGACACGGTATTCAAAAGCTGAAAAATTGGCATTAGCATTGGTAGTAGCTTCTCGAAAATTGAGACCATACTTTCAGGCCCATACTATCACAGTGTTAACAGATCAGCCATTGCAGCAGATTTTGCAGAAATTGGAGATGTCAGGACGATTGATTTGATGGTTTTTGGAGTTGAGTGAATTCGATCTAAAATTCCGTCCTCGAACCGCAATAAAAGGACAAGTATTGGCCGATGTTGTGGCCGAATTCACTAAATCCAAGGAAGAAAGAAAAGGTTTGGGCGATGAGGATCCGGACAATTCACAAAAGGATATCATAGAAGTCGGATCATCCAACTCGACGACATTCGAGCATAAAGGGGACAACCCCTCGCAAACATGGAATCTGTTCGTTGATGGCTCGTCCAACAATTACGGGAGTGGGGCTGGAATTCTCTTATTAAGCCCAAAGGATGAAGAAATCCAATATTCGGTAAGGTTTGGATTCAAAGCAACAAATAATGAGGCAGAATATGAAGCTCTGATCGCAGGATTGAGGCTTACGGAAACATTAGGAGTGAAACAACTACGAGTTGGCAGTGACTCGCAATTGATTGTGAGACAAGTGAATGAGGATTACCAAGCCAGAGAAGAAAAAATGATCAAATATCTGAAGATTGTCCGAGAAAAAATGGACAAATTCAACAAAGTGCAAGTGGTTGAAATTCCACGAAGTTCCAATTTCAGAGCAGATACACTAGCTCGCCTTGCCTCGGCCGTTGAGGCAAAATTGCCAAGAGCCATCCCAATTGAGATTTTAGAGAAACCCAGCATCCAAGAATGTCTGAGAATCATGGAGGCAGAATTGAAGCCGTCAAGTTGGATTGACCCAATAATGAAATATTTAAAGAACGGAGAGGCCCCTGAAGACAAAAATGAAGCAAGAAAATTAAGATATAGGTCGGCTCGGTACACGATCATTGAGGATAAGCTTTATAAAAGAGGATTTTCGCTCCCGTATTTGAGGTGTTTGAACCCTGAGGAAGCAAATTATGTCCTTAGGGAAATTCATGAGGGAATATGTGGGAACCATTCAGGAGGACGAGCACTTGCCTACAAGGCTCTACGTCAAGGGTATTATTGGCTGACGATGCAACAAGACTTTATGAACATGGCGATAAAATGCGACAAATGTCAAAAATTTGTTGAGGTGCCGAGGCAGCCTTCAGAAAAGTTGACCACGATGAAAAGCCCATGGCCTTTTGCTCAATGGGGGATAGATCTGATTGGACCGTTGCCAACTGGTAAGGGGGGAGTGAAATATGCTATAGTTGCCATCGGCTACTTCACCAAATGGGTCGAGGTCGAACCACTCTCCACCATAACTGAGAAGAAAACCACAGGTTTTGTGTGGAAAGCCATTGTGTGTAGATTTGGAATTCCATATGCAATCATCATCGATAATGGAAAACAATTTGACAATGCAAAATTTAGAGAATTTTGTAAAGAATTGGGGATAGATCATCGATTTTCAACTCCGGCTCATCCCAAAGCCAATGGACAGGTAGAAGCCGCAAATAAAACAATCAAACATATGTTGAAGACTAAGCTCGAGAACAAAAAAGGGACTTAGGCCGAAGAGTTACCAAGTGTGCTCTGGGCACATAGAACGACCAAGAAATCAGGAACTGGTGAGACGCCGTTCGCCCTAGTGTTTGGATCAGAGGCAGTAATCCCAGCCGAAATATGCGTTTCCACTCATCGAACAATCCACTTCAATGAGCAAGAAAACTTAGAGAGTTTAAGGACAAATTTGGACTTGGTAGAGGAATAAAGAGACCAGGCTCAGATTAAAGTTGCTGTGTACCAACAAAGGGTGGCCAGTTATTATGATGGTAATGTCAGAAGCCGGAGTTTCAGAATCGGAGATTTGGTGTTAAGAAGGGTAACCCAAAACACAAAGATACCCAATCAAGGAGCAATGGGGCCAAATTGGGAGGGGCCATATCGTGTTTCCAATAAGCTTAGGATGGGTGCTTACAAATTGGAGCGACTGGATGGGACTGAGATAAAACATGCTTGGAATGCAGAAATGTTACGAAAATACTACCAGTGAAGGAGGTCCACAAGCCAAGTACGAATCAAGATCTTTGGTTGAAATGCTATTATCGTTGTAGGGTGATGCTACGCACATACGGCTAGCGCCAAAAAAGCACACTCAGTTTGCATAAATAAAATTGCAATGATAATCTTACTTTGCTTCCTCGTAGGCTAAAGTAATCTCAATACATGCATATATAATAATAATAATAATGATAATGCGCACATATACGTATGTGGTGGCATAACGCGTAAAAAGGACACAATAATAAAGCACCCATGCATTAAAAACAAACAAAGTACAGTACTAGGAAGAGTCGGCCAAGGCGACAGTACCTAAACGACAAATAAGAAAAAACAAACTCCTAAGTCGAATACAAATAAGAAGTTTGGTGCCAACAAAATGAAACACCTCACTTTTATTATTTGACTAAAAGAAAAGATAAAGATCAATAGGAGAAGCTATCCCAGTCTGGAGAAGGGACACCCATGTCAATCATGGCCTGCCGATACCCGTCAATCCATTCAAGTGGAAGCCTTTCCCTCAGGGCATCCCTCTCGGCCTCAGCAATGGCCTTCATTCCTAAAAGAACCACTTTTTCGTTCTCAGAAGTGGCCCTCATTGCCCTTAGAGCATCTCTTTCAATCTCAGCACCGACCCTCAGCTCCTTTTCCCGACTGAGGTTACTCAAAGCAACATCCTTCTCAGCATTGGCGGCAGCCCTCATCGACCTCAAAGCATCCCTCTCAACTTCGGCCGCAATCCTGGTCTGCTTTTCCTTCCTAAGCTTGGCCGACACAGCATCTTTCTCAGCAATGGCGAGCTCGCTAACTATCTTTTCATTCTCTAACGCCTTGCCCAAAAATTCAACACTGTTTGAACTTGACATAGTTCCAAACCAAGTAAGAACTAAGAAATCAACAGGTGCAGGTGCAGTATGAAAGACAACAGGAAGAATGAGCCTCTATTTATATAAGTTTGATTCAAGAAACAAAGGTAGTTGGGAAGATCGGATAAGTGGGGGATAACAATTATAAAATCGCCTTTGTCTATTGTCTCAATTGTCTCAGTATACCTTTTCGGAAAAATTTCCTTAAACACGCCTGGTTGATGACGACAGAGGAAAAAGAGTAGTCAGAAAACACAATGAAATTGGGCTTGCGTAATTAATTGTTGATCAGAGGAAACAGCCAAAATAAGGATAGAAGACTAAAGGCCAAATACCTGCAAAGTCGACCAAGTAAACATTCTTAGCTCCACCAATAACATGTAGCACCATTTTTACTCAAAGAGGAATTTTTAAACCTCCACAAAGGAGAACCACACAAGAGTTTCTTATTTAAACTCAAAGATAAATCTTAAGAAACTCGGTTAAGTTTCGAAAAGAAGTGTCCGAGCATAAAAACATACAAGAGTAAAGATGGTGGAGTACTAGAATACAACTCACGACATGAAATATTACAACGCAAACAAAAGATCGACAAAGGTGAAATATTACAACACACCCAAGCAAAAGATCGACGAAGGCAAAACAAAGTGCCAATACAGATTATAGATAATCAGAGACATGAAAACCTAAGGTTACGCAGAGAAAGTGTCATTCCTCGGAAGAGTCAGGAGAATCAGCTGAGACGGGAGAATTAGGCGCTTGAGCCACTTCTTGATTATACGGATAAGTCATCCAGTCCAATGGATAGCAAGGATCCCTCCTACGAAATTCTGTTTGAGCATCCATATATCCTTTGAGGTATACATTGGCATTCCTTTTTCTATCCCTTTGTGATGCACGTTCGCGCTTTTCCATCTTTCGCACGAGAAAAGCCTTCTGAGCCTCTAATTGAGCCTGCTGAGCCTCCCATTGAGCTTTCTCCTATTTGAGCTCACTAACAGTCTTTTCAACAAGTTGACGGTCAAGTTCAAATACTCTGATAGAATTATCTCGATCCATGAGCCTTGCATCCCTTTCCTGGAGTTGATGCTCGAGATTTTTGATGGATTCATCAAGAAACGATATCCTCTGCTTATGATGCGAGACTTTGGTTGCCAGCTTACAAACCGATTCAGTAAAGTGTGAAGCCATGAAGCCATACTGCCAACAAACGGGAACGTTAGAAAGAAAGACATTGATAAATAAATAAGGAAACATTAATTCATACCTAGAGATGCATCTTGTTAAAAGAGGCAACAACCTCGTCCACGGACCCTGCCATTAGGCTATCTTCCTCGACGCCTGACATCCCCATGACTCACTGGGAGTAACGTTGAAGATACCCAGAGGGGGTATCATCACCAACCCGAGGCTCCCTATGAAAAGGTATGGAAAAGTCCGAAGCGCCCTCTAAAGAAGGAGATTGTGAAGTACTACCAAAGGAAGTAGGTTGACCAAAAGGCGCAGGATGCCCAAAGGAGGAGACCTGTCCGAAAGAAGCGGATTGCGGAAATGATGCCACCTGTGGGGTTAGAACAACGGAGGGTGCAACGGTGGAGGAAATAGGGGGAAGATCCACGGATTTTCGAGACGTGGAAGGACTCTTGCTAGCTTTTTTCTCGTAAGCAAGACGGACAAGTTCCTTCTGCGCATCAATATGGGTTTTTCTTTTGGGTCGAGACATTTCCCCTAATAAAGTCAAGACAATAGTCAGGATAACAACAATAATAAAACTGTTATGCATGAATACATGATACTTTGTTTTGGATAAAAGGATGGCGAAAGTCCAAGACGACAAAGGAGCTCTGGATCAAGCAACAGCCTATAATCCCGATCTTGCTCCGATATGGAGAATAATGTATTAACTCGATCAACTTCGTGGTCACGGAGCACAGTAATAGATGAATTTGACACTGCAGGAACACAATAGTCGGTAAACAAATAAAATAATCTTATACGTGTAAAGACGCCTACGACGAACATGTGTGCACATAAAGAACGAAGATTAGACCTGGAATCCCAAAATGAGTGGGCACCGATCTTACGACTCCGTCCTCACGCAGCTCCCCACCCCAACTTCCCGAAATAAGAAACCATTTTTGTTTCCAATTTTTGTTATTATCAGGAAGGTCTAATATCAACTTGGACACGTTGGGTCGGGGATGGAAATAATACCATCCCGAACAGACACTGGCTTTTAGGCAGTTCAAGTATTGAAATTCAGCTAAGGAAGGATCATCGTTGTACATTGACCTAAATAAGGCTAAAGTACCAACAAAAATCCTCCAGCCGTTAGGACACAATTGGGAGGGGGCGAGCTTATAATGGCAAAGCACACGACTAATGAACGGATGGAGAGGGAGTCGGACACCAAACCTAAAAAAGTCAGCACAAAAAGTTACGTTGTCTTCCGGGGGAAAACTTGGCAAGTCATTATCGTGAGGTAAATGAAGAAAAACGGTATTGGGTATGGAAAAGTCTTTTTCAAAATTTTGAGCATATTCGCGGACACAGTAAATTGGACGTTGTCTATTTCATAGCCCGAATCAGGAAGAGAAAGACGAGTGCGAGGCCTATGACTCCAGGCAGAAGGAAGTGCCGTTACAATTGTAATAACTTGAGGAGACTCATCATGACCGACATCATCCTCCTCCACCTCCTCATAACTCTCGGATTCAAACTCATAATCATCCATCTTTACATGCGTAAAATGATAAATACATAAAGCGGTGAATGAGCGAAACATTAAAAAAAAAAAAAAAAAAAAAAAAAAAGGAGAATGAGAACATACCTCTAAGTGAGAAATTGATGGTAAGAGCAAGTTGGCGATTCTACAAAGTAATACTTATATGAAAATCGGTCCACAAAAATCCAAAGAAATGGAAGTGACCTGACTCTGAGAAAAATTAGAGAATCACGAAAAATACAAAAGTCTATGAAATAGGAATAACTTGACTCTGCAAAAAATTCAGAACGCCACAAAAATCCAAAGAAAGGGAAATGACTTGACTCTGTAAAGAATCACAGAATCACAATAAATACAAAAATCCAAAGAAAGGGAAATGACTTGACTCTGTAAAGAATCACAGAATCACAAAAAATACAAAAATACAAAAATCCAAAAGAATAAAAGTAGTTCGACTTGACTCTACAAAGAATCAGAGAATCAAAAAAAAAAAAAAAGACGAGGATGACGTCATCCTCGGCCCAGAAAAGGGCGAGGGTGACGTCACCCACCCAAAAAAAATAAAAATAAAAAGGGGACGAGGACGACGTCATCCTCGGCCCAGAAAAGGGCGAGGGTGACGTCACCCACCCAAAAAAAAAAAAGACGAGGATGACGTCATCCTCGGCCCAGAAAAGGGCGAAGGTGACGTCACCCACCCAAAAAAAAAAAAAAAAAAAGGGTGGGATACTTAGAACGGTCAGATGAAAGTATTCTCGGCCAAAGATTTGACCAATAAAAATATATGTATATATATATATATATATATATATATATATATATATATATGCATATACCTTCCAAGCGTACAACTAATATATGACCCTTGAAAGCTAGGGGCCTGGTGTTGTGCCATAAAATTAACTATGTAAAAGTTTCTAAGTTAATAGAAGGGAATCATGACTTTAGCATGTAAATGAGTAAATGTATACGCATATTTACATATCGCACAAGTATATATAGAGGCATGAATAAATTTGACCGAGGAAGGAAATAAGGGGTGTGCAAAGAAAATTGTCCAAGGATTATCCGAGTACGAGTCGAAAGGAATCTGTTACATGCCCGAGATCAAGGTCATACACCAAGGGATACAAGCTCGACTTAAGGATGACTACCAAAAGGCGCCCAAGCACAGTCTTAGATAAGAGGGAGGAGCTTGTCTTATGATCAAAATTGGGGAATCTTTCCTAAAAGTCCGAGTCTGAGTTCAAATACCAAAAAGACAAAGGTGCCGAGTCCGAGTTCAATGTCAAAGAAGACAAAGGTGCCCGATCAATCCCCGTAAAGATTTTGTCTTAAGTCCGAGCTCAATCATGAGGTGGCATGAAGCATAAAGCCGAACACGTGTCCTAAGGACCCCACAAAGAAGTATTATAAAAGGTGAAGCTCACCAAGAAGAGGGGAGGGACAAAAATTGTAATCTATCCTTCAATAAGAGAAGTTATTTAATTCAATTTGTTGTTGATCGATTTTCATGCATCAACAAATATCTAATTTATTTGTAGATTTTTGAAATGTGGGAATATGAGAAAATAGCCTCTGTAAAGAGCAAAAGACCGAAAATGTCCACTTTCTGAAAAAAGAGCATAAATGTCCAAAAATGAGATGAAGTTACGAAAGAGCCCTTTAAATGATTTTCAATAACTTATTTTATTTAATTCAACATTACCCATTTACCCTCATCACTTATTTGAGTTATTTCCCACCCCCCCAACCCCCCAAATTGTCTAAACCCTAACCCCCAAAAACAGTTTTCACCCCCAAGCGTCGAGCCCCAATAACCCCCATTTGAATCCCTAACCCGGTGAATCCCGAATCTGAAGAAAAGAAGAAGAATCCGACCTCACAGAATCTCGAATCCATCAAGAAGGCAAGAGTTCAAACTTCTCCAACCCAATCAACCTTCAAGGTAATCAGCTTCTAAGCTCTATTTTGTTTTGCTTTTGCCTTTTTCCTCATTGGCTGCTTAGTTCTTTCTTGGTTGGGTTGTGTTTTGCTTTGTTAATGGGAGCTCTGCCTCCTTCGTTTTTGTTTGCTCCAAAGATTGCAATTGATGGAAACTGAGTGTCATAATTTGAAGTTGATGATTTTGCCCGGCTATATGCAAATATTACGAAGCCCCTACCCCGCATTTTCTATTTTTTGAAATGAAAAATAATTAAAAGACAAAGAGGAATATAGAAAACAAGTTTTTGTAAAATATAGAACATTACTAATAAGTCAATAGACATAAAGTTTTCCTTAAACTGTTTTCTTTTGCTGATAGTTACTTGAAGATTTTTAAAAGATTTCAAGGAAGTTCTTAAAAATACTTTAATTATAGTAAGATTTAACAATTATAACAAGTGAAAAATGTTATTGTTGATTGTAAGATAAGTATTTTTATTTAGTCAGAAATAATTTTATGTTAATAAAAACACTTAAGAAGTATTTATCATAATTAGAAAAGCACTTGTATAGTATATATTATTTAGAGTATTATTGTTGATATCAAAGAAGGCTTTTAGACTTTTGTAGCATACGAAAATTTTAGGAGATGGAAAATTGTGTTTGTAGGGGGATAAAAGAGAAATTAAGGAAATGAAATCATATGCATTGAGAATGTGGAATTACATGTTAGCTAGCATTATGCAATCACCCCCACTGTGGCGATTGTGAAGATTGTGCATTTGGGATATGCATGTAATTGCTTGTTTATGCATATACCTATATTGTTGTGACTCACAACAATATAGGTAATTCCACAACTTGTGAGACTTGATGGTTATATATAGTTGTTTGTTTTATAGGGTTAGTAGAATCTTGTATGAATTAGTTGATTATATCAAATTCTACAGTCTAGAAACCAGAGGAATTGATCTTTTAACTTTGAACATCCTTTTGCATGATAAATAGGAAACTTGGAACATCTTTTACATGATAGATAGGAAACTTTGAACATCTTTTCACATGATAGATGGAAAACTTTGACCATTTGGATATGTGCCATTTGTTTGAAATGGAGGTGTTTGGGAGGTAGATGATTGTTTTTGAATGTTGTTTTGTTTATGTGTTTTTTGGTGGGGATGGGGAAAAGGTCTGTTTTGGTTTGAATTATCATTATGTTGTCATGTTACATTAGCATGATTTCCAATTTCCGGGAATGGAAGTAAAATTCCCGTGCTTGAAATTAAAATTCCCATTCTTTGAAGTCCAATTCTCGGGCTTGAAAGTAAGGCTAGGAAGTCCAATTCCCGTGCGTGAAAGTAAGGAATCCCGGGCTTGGAATCCAATTTCGGGGCTTTAAAATTGGTTGTTTTTATTTAGTATTTTCTTAACTTGGCTGAGGTTGGAAAGTGCATATACTGTTGTTTACCAAGTTTTTAGAGATATTTAAAATATATAATGACTTGCAAATAATTATTGACATTGTGGTATTCTTCTTATGTATAGGTTGTATAAATATGAATACTTAGTTTTCCTATTTAATTGTCTCCTTTTCTCTTTACATTTATAAAATCAATTTTTGCGCCTTAAGTGTTAATTTTTTTTGGTTTTGTTATTAAATAGATGCCTGTTGATCCAAACGGAAAACTCTGGCGGTTCCCGGACCATAAAGATTGGATCCACACAAGAATAAACTCGCAAAACAAGCGTTTTATCATCACGGATTTGCAGGCTGTCCTACTTCGGTGTGGCATGCTTGACAGGTTTAAGGAAGGGTCTTTTGGCCGTTACTTGGATTTGGTCCAACCCTTGATCATTCATGGCATGCTCATCTACAACCTTCTCAAAAAAGAGATTATTCTTCCCAACCAACAAAAGGATGATGAAATGTGGTTTGGCTTAGGGAGACAAAAGGCTCGTTTTGGGAGAGAAGAGTTTTGTTTGTGCAGTGGGTTAAACATGGGCCCCCTGCCTGAAGATTTCAAGAAAAAAAACAAGTTGTTACCGATTCTATACTGAGTAGATATTTCAATGGAAAAAGGCCGAGTGGTGAATTGTTGTTTGGCACTTTTAAACAACTCACGGATGCGGATGGTGAAGATGCCCTGAAGATGGCGTACCTATTAATGGTGTCCCAATTCTTTGGCACTGAGGACGCACGAAAAGCCATACCGGCTTGGCTGTTCACTTTAGTTGAGGATGAAAATGCTTTTAATACTTTTTCATGGGGCTCTTACATCCACAACTTTACAATGTCTTGGCTTAAGGGTTTACTCCAGAGTCACATTACCACACTGAGAGGTAAAAACAAAAAGAAAGAGGATAATGGACACAAGCAGGAAGTAAACAAGGAAGAGAATGAGGATAAGAAAAAGAAGAAGAAGAAGAAGAAGAAGAAAAACAAAGCGGTGGAAAGGGAGAAAAAGAAAATACAAGTAGAAGATGAAGAAGTAGTAGAGAAAGAAGACATTGATTTACCAAAGGTACAGGAGGATGCTCAGAAGAATAATACATTCAAATGCCATACAATCAATATATTCGGATTTCCTCTACCATTTCAGGTAATAGTATCACATTTTATAGTCTTTTCAACATTGCACACAATATTTAGGTATAGAATAACATTGTTTTATTTTTAATTGTATAGGTTTGGGCAGTTGAAAGAATTGTCCATTTGGTCGGTGTCATTGGGCAACGAATAAGCACAGGCTTCCCACGATTTACGAGATGGAATTTCGATACAAGGGTCGTGAAAATTGAATCCAAGTTCTCATCAGGGGTACGTATTTCATTACTTTTCCTTTTTCCTTTTTCTATAGTCATACCGACTTGTAGCAAGAGCGTAACATTTTTTGTTCCCTACATTCAGATGGATTTGTTTCCTTGGAAAGTTCACAAGTTTGAAAAAAGGACCGAATACTACAAGTCGTTGGCTAAACCTGTACACATGGAATTTGAAGAGGAACAAAATGTTGGTTCTGATGAGGATGACGATGACATTGATGAGGGAGCTGCTTATTTTCACAACCAACGTACAACATCTTTCATCAGATCCAAAAGCTCATTTTCAGATCCCAATTCTAAGAGGCAGCTCTTCAAAGAAGGAGATTTTGAAACTCCTAAGGTACAAATTTATTATGTTTCGGTATTATTAGTAATTTTTTGGATTCCGCATGTTGTGGATGTAAAAGAAAAAAAAAAATTAAGTTTCCTTATGGGCGTTTACTTGTAAAGATCTTCTCTCGATTATTAATTCTACTGTGAAGTTTTTGTTAAGTTATTAATCGAAGTGTGTAATTAAGGCACTGGTATAAGTTGTGTAATTTTGCAAACATTTAGAGGATATTCTTTTATAGTCTTATGTCAATATGCTATGTTACTAATGTCTAGGCCTAACATATCCTATGATGCTTTGGATTTGCAGTCTAAATTTCAGACTTCGGCTCCGTCCACTGTAGTTGAACTCTATTCAGCTGTTGCTACACTGATTAAGGACAGCGAGAAACGGTTGCTTGCTTTTTCTAAAGATGAATTTGCAAATATTAGAAAAGAGATGAAGGTGGAATTTGCAAATATTAGAAAAGAGAAGAAGGTCGGAGAAAAGCCAACTGAACAATCAACATTTGAAAAATCAGAAGCAAGCAAAGAAACTTTTATGGACATGGACGGGTCGAAAGAAAACGATGACATTGATTTTCATATGGTAATCTTGATTTATTTTGTCGTATTTCAAATGTATAGTCCTTCATAAACATTCTTCAAATGTTTAGTACTTAATTAATGTTGTTATCACTTTAGGATAACGATGTGTACCATGTTCAAACCGTATTTGAAGTGGAAAAGGAAAAGAGCAATGTTTCAACTGCAGTACATTTGGAGAAGGCTGAGGGTGGTGACAATGAATTGGAGAAGATTGAGGGTGGTGACAATCAATTGGAGAAGGTTAAGGGTGGTGATGATGAATTTTCTACTAAGGTTGATGGTGACACTGACATTGTTCATGCGGAAGTAGGGGACACTTCTGTTTCAGTTGTTTTATCTAAGGTATGTATGTGTATGTGGACAACGTATTTGTACTAGAATGCGGAAGTATTTGTATGTATGTTAACTTTATGGAAACACCAGAATGCAAGGCTACTGTATTATGGTGTTTTAGATTGCAATGTGACGTGACTTTATGGAATGATGGCATGTCTTGTGGTAATTTACTTATATGATTTTATTCTTTGTAAATTTAGGATCCCGAGTTAAAAAATATCCTTCAGGAAGATGAAATTGAGGAGATCATCAATTCTGCATGTCTTGCCAGTGAGATGCTGTCAAATGATATAGAGAAGGCGGATCCGCAGAATTTGGGTTTGGATAGGCTGGTTAAGCAGCCTCAATCGGTGGACGATTACCCATCCCCAGCGGCAAACATTGTGGTTCCAAACCTCAATATGAGTGTCGTAGCGCTTGATGGACCACACCCGGATGTCTTATACAAGGATATTGACAAGGTGAGAGCTCGGAAGCGGTCAAGGTATATCCGGAGCCCATGGACTAACGCCATGCCAATGAGAAAGAAAAGGAAGCCAGTTGCGTTAGACGAATTTTCAAATAATGTAGAATTCATGGCATTTATGAAAGGCAAAGACCACGCTAGGTAATAGTCCATTTGTTTTCTCTTTTCTATTGATAGTATAACGTGTAATTTCTCTTTTCCTAATATATTTAGAACATTTGACCAATAACAGTCTTTATACTGGTCAAATTGTACCTATGGACCGTACGCATTTGAACGAGCTCCTGGACAGCCAACAATGGTTATCAACCATGGTATATTTTTCATTAGTTTTCTCTCTGGTTTAGTAAGTATTTAAGACTTTTTTTCTAACGTCAATCATTTGTATTATATATAGCACATAGACAGCTACCTTGACCTTCTCTGGAGGAGGCGTTCGACACCGGAAGCTGAGTACAATGAGGATATTGCATTGGTCCCAACCACATTTTTCGTAAGTTCATTTCACTCGCTAAATTTGAAACTTTTTTAAATTGATAACAATTTTACTAAATTCATTTTACAGCATTTGGTGAATCTTAAATGGAAAGTTGAGATGGACAAAATAGATAAACAAAGGGCGAAGGATAGAAAAAATGTGATAACAAGGGCAAAAAAGAAGAAGGTCAAGACTCCTCCCAATGTCGAAGTTTGGGAAGAATACCCTGAATTCAATGTTTTAGAATTTGTGCCACCCGCAGAATTGATAAGCTATGTTCAAGGTCATGATTTGACTTATGAGGACCCTTGGTGGAAATTTGAGTCAGTAAGTATGTTGTTTTTACGTTAATTTTTTTTTTTTTTTTTTTATAATAATGTGTTCAAACATTTGTATATCACAGCGTGGTCATAACGTTTGTATTTTATATACAGGTGTTGATACCATGCAACTCAGCCGGGCACTGGATGATATGCCACGTATTTCCGAAAGAAGGAAAGGTAGAACTGTACGATTCATTCTGGGGCCACCACGATCAAAATTATCGGTTAAAAGACATTTGTTGCCTGCTTTAGTTGTTACCCTCCATTTTGAAGCATTCAGGTTACTATGAAGAACTTAATATGCCTCCTTCAAGTAGTGCATTCAAGGCTATAAACGTCAACAACGATTTGATTCCTCAACAAGATGATGGGTATTGTTTTCTATGACAATAACTTTTACAATGTATTCACTCTGTGATAAATAAATTCATTCACCGTGTTATGTTTGTCTAATTTGAACTTGCAGCAACAGTTGCGGTGTCTTTATGCTGAAATATGCAGAATTGATTTTCACTGGAATCCCTTTACTATGGATTCTAGAGTTTAGCCAAAAAGATATACCTTCCATCCGTCGGTCAATGGCACTTGATTTTTTCGCAAATGGACAATTTTGCAATTCCCCCTAGAAAATTGGTCCGTCAACAAATTATATACTGTTATGTGTCTCATTTTGTAGTTACCATAATTGAAATCCAAACTTAGCAAAGAAAATGAAGAGAGCAGTCAAGTGGCAACTGAAGTTGAAAAAGAGACCCAAGAACAACACTACTTGAAGAAAATGAAGAGAGCAGTCAAGTGTCTCATTTTGTACAGTTTATTTTGTGCTTCAAACTGGGGTTTTTAATTTTGTTCTCCATAATAGCGAGAACAGTGCAGTTTATTTGTGTAAAGACTTTTAATTATCATGTAATTAACCAAATTCAAAGTAATATAAAAAATTTGATGATGTTTCTTGGCTTGTTGACTTGTTGCATTTTCTGTTGCTTTGATTAGAAAAAAAAAAAAATTTAAACAGTGGGGAACTACACCACTGTTTCTTGGCTTGTTGACTTGTTGCATTTTCTCTTGCATTTTGAGCCTTGATTTTCTTGAATCATGTGATGAAATTGGCAAGTGATGATAACAGAATATAATTTCCAATACAGGTTAAAAATGATAGTTAATTCACTTGACCTAATTTACATTAACAGTGCAAACTGGGATTAACCAAGCTATTCTAATAACGATAATTTTTGGTCACATGATAGATCTTCAAGATTCATTTTGGTTGGTTTTCAGAAAATATGATGCAAAGGTCATAGAAGGAAGCGTCTTCAATAGCGACTTCAATAAAGTTACTTTTAAAATCGCATATGGATGTAGTCAAAAGTTCAAAATTAGCCAGAATGAAATGAGAGTTCAAAAGAGACTTCATTAAAGTCACTTATGTAGTCAAATATTGATCTGTTATTCACTTTCTAAATTGCTAGGGCTGGGTGCTGAGTGAAAAGTTTGAGGCACGGGAAGTGTGTTCTGAAGCACGGGAATCGTCATATACCGGGCTTCACAGAACCCCTTTTTCATTTATTTACATTTTTTAAATATTTTTATTAATTACTCAACCACCCAAAATGGATGACTACATGGGGCGCCCTTCCGTTGGACATGGACCCATGTCCCGAAACCAACTTCAAAAGAGCGTGTCCTTGGTATGCTAGGATATGAGGTGGGAGTGGAGGGCTTTAGTTGGTGGATGGAAAGGTGAAGTGTGGGTGTCATTGTGATTTTAGCATTCTGTATGGATATGGCTGTAAAAATAATAAATAAAGGAATGGAAATAGGTGTGCTGAAGTTTCCCACCTTTCCATATTTTTTTAAAAATCGTTAAAAATATGTTTAAAATAATATAGTCAATTTCCATAGCCCGAGAAAACTGACTTTGAGGCACGGGAAGTGTGTTGTGAAGCACGGGAATCGTCATATCCCGGGCTTCACAGAACCCCTTTTTCATTTATTTACATTTTTTAAATATTTTTATTAATTACTCAACCACCCAAATTGTATGACTACATGCGGGGGCCTTCCGTTGGACATGGACCCATGTCCCGAAACCAACTTCAAAAGAGCGTGTCCTTGGTATGCTAGGATATGAGGTGGGAGTGGAAGGCTTTAGTTGGTGGATGGAAAGGTGAAGTGTGGGTGTCATTGTGATTTTAGCATTCTGTATGGATATGGCTGTAAAAATAATAAATAGAGGAATGGAAATAGGTGTGCTGAAGTTTCCCACCTTTCCATATTTTTTTTTAAAATCGTTAAAAATATGTTTAAAATAATATAGTCAATTTCCATAGCCCGGGAAAACTGACTTTGAGGCACAGGAAGTGTGTTGTGAAGCACGGGAATCGTCATATCCCGGGCTTCACAGAACCCCTTTTTCATTTATTTACATTTTTTAAATATTTGTATTAATTACTCAACCACCCAAATTGTATGACTACATGCAGGGGCCTTCCGTTGGACATGGACCCATGTCCCGAAACCAACTTCAAAAGAGCGTGTCCTTGATATGCTAGGATATGAGGTGGGAGTGGAAGGCTTTAGTTGGTGGATGGAAAGGTGAAGTGTGGGTGTCATTGTGATTTTAGCATTCTGTATGGATATGGCTGTAAAAATAATAAATAGAGGAATGGAAATAGGTGTGCTGAAGTTTCCCACCTTTCCATATTTTTTTAAAAATCGTTAAAAATATGTTTAAAATAATATAGTCAATTTCCATAGCGCGGGAAAACTGACTTTGAGGCACGGGAAGTGTGTTGTGAAGCACGGGAATCGTCATATCCCGGGCTTCACAGAACCCCTTTTTCATTTATTTACATTTTTTAAATATTTGTATTAATTACTCAACCACCCAAATTGTATGACTACATGCGGGGGCCTTCCGTTGGACATGGACCCATGTCCCGAAACCAACTTCAAAAGAGCGTGTCCTTGGTATGCTAGGATATGAGGTGGGAGTGGAAGGCTTTAGTTGGTGGATGGAAAGGTGAAGTGTGGGTGTCATTGTGATTTTAGCATTCTGTATGGATATGGCTGTAAAAATAATAAATAAAGGAAGGGAAATAGGTGTGCTGAAGTTTCCCACCTTTCCATATTTTTTTTAAAATCGTTACAAATATGTTTAAAATAATATAGTCAATTTCCATAGCATGGGAAAACTTACTTTGAGGGACGGGGAGTGTATTGTGAAGCACGGGAATCGTCATATCCCGGGCTTCACAGAACCCCTTTTTCATTTATTTACATTTTTTCAATATTTTTATTAATTACTCAACCACCCAAAATGGATGACTACATGGGGGGGCCTTCCATTGGACATGGACCCATGTCCCGAAACCAACTTGAAAAGAACATGTCGTTAAGAATAATTATCTGACGATTCCCGTGCTTCAAAACAAACTTCACCATACCTATTTCCCTTCCTTTATTTAAAAAATATTTTTCCCGTGCCTCAAAGTATGGAATCCCGGGCTTCGGAAATGGACTATATTATTTTAAACATATTTTTAACGATTTTTAAAAAAATACACACACTAAAATCACAATCACACCCATACTTCACCGTTCCATCCACCAACTAATACTCTCCATCATCACCTCCAATCCTAGCCTACCAAGGACATGAAAACCGACTTCAAAAGAGACTTCATCAAAGTCACTTATAAAGTTGCATATTGATCTGGTATTCGGTTTCTAAATTATAAGGATAAAAGCGACTTTAAAAAGTGACTTCTTCCAAACACTTGTAAAGTCATTTTGGAAAAAAAAAAAAAAACAGACTCTGAAAGTGACTTCCTCAGAGTCACTTTTGAATTCGCCTTCGCCCAAATCAGGAGAAACAACCGTCGTTGCCGCCGAAGAGAAACCGGTGCCGGTGCCGCCGCCGCCGCCGCCACTGAAGAGAAGATCCCGTCCACAAACAAGTCAAGAGTCTCAAACCTCAAACCTTTCTTCATCCTGCGCACCCCTTTTCTTCTATCCTCAAACCGTATCCTGCGCACCCCTCCTCTCCTCAAACCTTTTCCTGGCTGTTTGAGGTGAGTTTTAGATTAGTGGGTTTAGATTTAGAAGACAAGATTATCATAAAAATTGGTTTGTTTGAAATCATGCAGTGTGTGATGTGTGTCTATTAGGGCTTTGCAGAAAGTTGCATTGCTCTCATTTTCTCTGTTTCGCCAAGTGATGTTTAGTGTAGTTCTTACCTGTTACTTGCACATGATCCTGATTCCTGTGAATACATTTATGGATTATTTAATTTCAATTTGATTGCTTAATGTGAAGTTAAGGTTGTTGAAGACCCATGAACATTGTAATGATCTGAATTTAATTGTTCAGATAATTTAACTAAGCTATACATTTTAGCTTGTTTACATTTGATTGTATATCTACAACTCTTCCTTTGTGTTGTGTTTGTGCTGATCAAGTCAAGTAGCATCATGCCTTTTGGTTTAGGAGAAATTGGCTCTCTGATTTCTTGTGCTTTCTTCTGAGCTTGTCTTGAAAACCTGTTATTGATAAATATTCTTCTTGATGGCTGTGAAATGAGTTCAGATTCAGAAATGGCCATCTAATATCTTTAGCTATGGACAGATATAGTTGTAGATTAGATCATTTGCACAACAGACCCCACAAGCAGTTTTGTCTATGAAATCCCAGCCTCGTTAAAGAATGTTATTTCTTATCAAAATGTGTTCATTTTGGCTTTTGAATTTCTCTTGCAGATTATGTGTTCAAGGCCATTGATTCTCTACCAGCCTCTGCACATCCAATGATTCAGTTTGTCACTTCAGGTTGCTTAATTTCTCTTCTGTTCTATAAGCATGCTTTAGTCTTTGTACTTACTTCTCGATCTGGGGTCTAATTGATTAATCCAAGTTGTTGACATACCTCGAAGCCATCTGAGAAAATTTCTAGTTGTCTGCAATGCTTTTCACTTTCTTTTTCTTTTTCTTTTTTAATTTCTTAAAATGCTAGTGACATTTTAATTCCTCTAACATTTTATTTTGTATTTACTTGTAAATAATTTCAAAACTTGTTTAAAGGCATAATCAAAATATAAAAAATAATAAATAAATAAAATATAACAAATGACATTTATATCCCTGAATTAATAGTTATTTTGAAGAAATTTTTATATTGCATGAGGATATATATGTAACATAAAGTGTGTAAGTTAAAACAATACAAATGAGAGACTGAGAGTTGATAATAACTCAGAGAAACAAGAACCCATATCTCTCATCTGTTTTTTTAACTTCTCTGTTTCTATATACACACACACTTGCACAAACTTGTTTAACTGCTCTGTCATTTAT
Source organism: Acer yangbiense (assembly GCA_008009225.1). Taxonomy (NCBI): domain Eukaryota; kingdom Viridiplantae; phylum Streptophyta; class Magnoliopsida; order Sapindales; family Sapindaceae; genus Acer; species Acer yangbiense. The sequence goes on from CM017763.1 coordinate 14,703,643, forward strand.
TTTTGGATTTTGGAATATGGAATTTGAAATTTACTTGAAGAGTTGACTTGTATTTTTTATGCTTGGTCCAACCTCCTTTACCAATGCCCTTAATCAACTTTGTTTCACTTTTGCTAGGGACAGCAGAAATCAGAATATCAGAATATATTTGAGTAGATTTGTTGGATGAGTTTGGGGAAGAAACAGAACAATACATGTTAAACTTGTCTTTTTATGTTGCTTGTTTTTTCTTAGAGAAGTGTTCTAGGGTCATTTGTTATGGGTGGTGTGTGAATTTTTTAAGATTTCTAGTTGTTGGAGATGGGAAATAGGAGAAAGGGGAAGGAAGTTGCCAAGGGTGGTGTTAAGCAGTCAAAAAAGAGAAGAAAAGTGACCGTTATGCCGTCAACCAAAGGGAAAGGTAAGGGAAGCACCTCTACAATGCCCCTAAACCCGGCTTTTCCGGAAAGATGGGCTAATTTTGGTAGTAGAAAAATTTGGCCAGAGAGGGGTATCAACTTGGACATTTTTGGTGCAACCTGGATACCAGAGACAGTAAATACTATGGGTTGGAGGGGTTTTGCGAGGACCCCAAATAAGGCGGCATTGGAATTGGTCCGTGTGTTTTATTTTGCAATGAAACCATTTCAGTTTTACCAAGGGGTGCCAGTGATGGTCCAAGGGAGGGAAGTCCTAATTACATCCACTAAGATTAACCAGTGGTTTGGCACGATAGATGACATCGATGGACTGGTTGAAGGCCTTCCAATGCATGAGTTGTTTGAGCCCTTTAATGGGCAATTAGCTGGTGATTTGAGGATAAATGGTTGTACTGTGTGGAATGACTATCAAACTCCCCTTTTGTATAGGGAACTCAAGATAGAGGCTGCTATTTGGTACTTGTTCTTTAGTTTCTCCTTGGTGCCCACCACGCACCGCGATAAAGTGACTTGTGACCATGCCCGTTATCTTTTCTGTGCAAAGAATCTACTCCTCATGGACGTAGGGCAGATTATCATGAAAGGAATTTTCGAAGCTGGGAAATCAACTGTCGGTCCACTACCTTTCCCTTGTTTGATTACACATTTTTGTGAGGAGGCCGGTATTGATGTGCAATTTGGAGGATGGACCATGATTCCTCCTACAGGAAACTTTGGGCAAAAGGGGTTACAATGGCATTGCTAGGCTTAGAGGACTACCTCCACTTGTAATTCTAAGGGGTGTCAATAAGGATGACATGGATGACTTATTTGAGGAAGACGACCCAGAGGATGAGGACTATAATGAGCTAAACCTTGGAGATGATCCGAATGCAGAGGGAGCTGATCAGGGACCGATGTCCGCTCAGATTCTACAGACGCTCAAGGGTTTGCGTTTGCAGATGGATGCCAACCAGCAGGCCAATATGAAAGCGTTTGCAAATCTTAAGGATAGGATGAATGATCTTGAATGGGCTTTAGTTGATGCGGGCCTCCATATTCCTTGTGTGTCTCGCCGCACCAATGATGGTGAGGCCAATGGTTCAGGGAATACCCGACAGCAAGCAGACCATGATACCACCGTGCCACGCTCGGATCCATAAATTGTGGCCACCCTCTCTAGTTTATGATTTAGTTGTCGTTTTCGAACTCTTTTGTTAGTTTTTGTAATATGACATTAGAAATTTGTCCGAAGTGTGTTAACCGAAACACAATCCCGGGTAACTTGAAGACAAGCTCCAGATCTATTGGAATTGGAAAGCTTTTCTATCACTGTCAGTTTGGTCATTTTATCTTTTCCTTGTGTCTTTAAATTTTGGTTAGCTTCTGTATAATTTATTATGTTTTTAGTGATTGCTGGTACCCTGAAATTCCTTTGTTATGGTGTGATGCTTCCTTCTCTGTGAACTGTGTCAACCAATACAGCTTTCTCGGATCCATACAGAATGCTAAAATCACAATGACACCCACACTTCACCTTTCCATCCACCAACTAAAGCCCTCCACTCCCACCTCATATCCTAGCATACCAAGGACACGCTCTTTTGAAGTTGGTTTCAGGACATGGGTCCATGTCCAACGGAAGGCCCCCGCATGTAGTCATACAATTTGGGTGGCTGAGTAATTAATAAAAATATTTAAAAAATGTAAATAAATGAAAAAGGGGTTCTATGAAGCCCGGGATATGACGATTCCCGTGCCTCAAAGTCAGTTTTCCCGGGCTATGGAAATTGACTATATTATTTTAAGCATATTTTTAACGATTTTTAAAAAAATATGGAAAGGTGGGAAACTTCAGCACACCTATTTCCCTTCCTCTATTTATTATTTTTACAGCCATATCCATACAGAATGCTAAAATCACAATGACACCCACACTTCACTGTTCCATCCACCAACTAAAACCCTTCACCCCCACCTCATATCCTAGCCTACCAAGGACACGCTCTTTTGAAGTTGGTTTCGGGACCTGAATCCATGTCCAACGGAAGGCCCCCACATGTAGTCATACATTTTGGGTAGTTGAGTAATTAATAAAAATATTTAAAAAATGTAAATAAATGAAAAAGGGGTTCTGTGAAGCCCGGGATATGACGATTCCCGTGCTTCACAACACACTTCCCGTGCCTCAAAGTCAGTTTTCCCGGGCTATGGAAATTGACTATATTATTTTAAACATATTTTTAACGATTTTTAAAAAAATATGGAAAGGTGGGAAACTTCAGCACACCTATTTCCTTTCCTCTATTTATTATTTTTACAGCCATATCCATACAGAATACTAAAATCACAATGACACCCACACTTCACCTTTCCATCCACCAACTAAAGCCCTCCACTCCCACCTCATATCCTAGCATACCAAGGACACGCTCTTTTGAAGTTGGTTTCAGGACATGGGTCCATGTCCAACGGAAGGCCCCCGCATGTAGTCATACAATTTGGGTGGTTGAGTAATTAATAAAAATATTAAAAAAATGTAAATAAATGAAAAAGGGGTTCTGTGAAGCCCGGGATATGACGATTCCCGTGCTTCACAACACACTTCCCGTGCCTCAAAGTCAGTTTTCCCGAGCTATGGAAATTGACTATATTATTTTAAACATATTTTTAACGATTTTTAAAAAAATATGGAAAGGTGGGAAACTTCAGCACACCTATTTCCCTTCCTCTATTTATTATTTTTACAGCCATATCCATACAGAATACTAAAATCACAATGACACCCACACTTCACCTTTCCATCCACCAACTAAAGCCCTCCACTCCCACCTCATATCCTAGCATACCAAGGACACGCTCTTTTGAAGTTGGTTTCAGGACATGGGTCCATGTCCAACGGAAGGCCCCCGCATGTAGTCATACAATTTGGGTGGTTGAGTAATTAATAAAAATATTTAAAAAATGTAAATAAATGAAAAAGGGGTTCTGTAAAGCCCGGGATATGACGATTCCCGTGCTTCACAACACACTTCCCGTGCCTCAAAGTCAGTTTTCCTGGGCTATGGAAATTGACTATATTATTTTAAACATATTTTTAACGATTTTTAAAAAAATACGTACAAGTTCTAAACCTCACCATACCTATTTCCCTTCCTTTCTTTATTAGTTTGGCAGCCATATCCATACAGAATGCTAAAATCACAATGACACCCACACTTCACTGTTCCATCCACCAATTAAAACCCTCCACCCCCACCTCATATCCTAGCCTACCAAGGACACGCTCTTTTGAAGTTGGTTTCGGGACCTGGATCCATGTCCAACGGAAGGCCCCCGCATGTAGTCATACAATTTGGGTGGTTGAGTAATTAATAAAAATATTTAAAAAATGTAAATAAATGAAAAAGGGGTTCTGTGAAGCCCGGGATATGACGATTCCCGTGCTTCACAACACACTTCCCGTGCCTCAAAGTCAGTTTTCCTCGGCTTCTGAAATGACACTATATTAACACTTCCAATGCTGAAATCACAATCCATTCCTAGCGGAATAGCCTTAACCATAATCAAACACAAATACAAATAGCACAATCATTCCAAGTAACATCGCTTAACCATAATAAAAAACAAATAACATAATCCTTTCCAAGTGCCATAGACTCCTTAAATAAAAACAGTAAAAAAATACAACCACCACAGCCAATAATTCAAGACAATTGACCACAATTGGCGACCACTACAGGCTTGGTTGTCAAGCCTGACCTAGAACCGACCTTCTCGATGGCCTTCATGACTTCAAATCCCTCAACGACCTGACCAAACACGACATTCGTGCCATCGAGCCACTCGGTCTTTATGGTACAAATGAGAAACTGGGAGCCATTGGTTCCTGGCCCGGTATTGGCCATGGAGAGGATCCCGGGACCAATGTGCTTGTTTATAAAGTTTTCATCAGCGAAAGTATCGCCATAGATGGACTCACCTCCAAGTCCATCTTCTTTGGTGATGTCTCCTCCTTTGAACATGGACCTGGGTATCACACGGTGGAAGGTTGTTCCCTTGTAGTGGAGCGGCATATTTTTCCTGCCGATTCCCTTCTCACCAGTGCAGAGAGCCCGAAAGTTTTCTGCTGTTATGGGGGTATTGTCGGTGAAAAGTTCTATCACAAGTCTTCCCGCCGGATGGCCCCCGATGTTGAGGTCAAGGAACACTCTAGGGTTCGCCTTTGTCTCCTGATTCAATAGAAAATGAAGGCCGTAGAAAAGATGTAGACATTAAACAAACATAAATGATCCGTTACTATATGACATCCATTACTATCTTCCAACACCACAACATAAACATATCAGTTACTATATAACATCCATTACTATCTTCATATTTTCTTTTATTTTCTGTAATCTTCAAAAAGACAAAAAACTCCTAACATGGACAACCATATGTAATTCAGACCAAAAAAAAATAAAAAAAAATAGGACATCCATTACTATCTGTCAAAACAACTGCATATTGCTCGAATAAACATAAACATAAATGATCTCTCAATACCACATAAATATAAAAGATCCATTACTATATGACATCCATTACTATCTTTCAACACCACAACATAAACATAAAAGATCTGTTACCATATGACATCAATTACTATCTAACAAACACCACAACATCAACATAAATGAGCTTTCAAACAAGTTTGCCAAATATTGCTCCAGCAAAAAAAACGACAATGAATAAAAACAACATAAATCCAGTGCTTGGAACCTTCTCAGTGGTTTGAACCTTCTCAGATACATTCTCTTCTAAACTTTGAAATGAATTTTGAGGATGTACGTAAGCAGTGATAGCTTTATATGCATCATCTGTCGAGTTAAACTTCTTGTAAGAAGCTCCTGGAAATCCATCTACTTGTGCTTGGCATTCAGGCCAAGAATAACACATACCAGTTTTCCTTCCTTTGAAAACAACATAAACGGAATTCTTCCCCATTTCACTTTATATTTGAAAATTGAAAAAAAATTACAAAAATAAATAATGTCCATAATACCCGATCTAAAACAAGAAAAAGATAACAAAGAAATCTATGGTAATGTTGTTTAGAGTTAAACAAAATTTTAAAAACAAAAAGAAAATAATGTTTCAAAAAACCTATGGACCAAATTATCAGTTTGTGTTTTTAATAAGTGTTTGAACAATGGTAGTACATATACATACTGATAACCATGGCAAGGAGATATATGTATGAAAAAAGAAGGAAAAAAAAAAACTTCAACAATATCGGTGACGAAGAGTAGAGATAGATAGAAAAACAAGAAGGAAAAAAAACATTCAAGAAGAATGATTACCTGTAGATCTAGGCGTGAGGAAGAGCAGAGAGAGAGAGAGCACAAAGAAATGAAAAAAAAAAAACAAAAAAAAAAAAAAAAACAATAAACCTCACATGCAGATTTGGGTATGACAGGCGTGAGGAAGAGCTGTTGTGGGGGTTTTGAATTTCTTTTGTTTTGTTGGACTTTTGGTAATAAAAAGGGGATTGTGGGGTTGGGGGTGGGGTACAGCTGTAGTGGGATAATTTGATATTGAAGCCTGGGGATTATTTAATTTTGAAGCACTCACATTTGATTTTTAGAGCCCGTGAATCCTGCCCAATTTATAAGTTTCACCAGATCCATAAGAGACTTCAAAAGTGACTTTATTGAAGTCTCTTTTAAAGTCACTTATTGATCGGGTGGAAGATAAATTCTACAATTCTGAAGCATGGGAATCCTTACTTATGAAGCACGTGCATTTTTTTTTTTGAAGCCCGTTAATGCTGCCCAGTTTAAATATTTCAGCAGATCCATAAGCGACTTCCACAGTGACTTTATTGAAGTTGCTTTTAAAGTGGCTTTTAATCAGGTGGAAAATCAATTCTTCATTTATGACGCCCGGGAATCTTCAGCAAATCATAAAGCAACTTGTATTTATATTTTTTTGATTACAGTTGCCCCAAGCTTGAAAACTAAAGCACACATATAAGGAAACAACCTTTCCTGTGTTCAAATATCTATCTACTAAATTAAATTAAATTAAGCACCTGTTTGCAAATTTATACTAGAACAAAAATATCAATATACTATAAATTCAACTTAACCGTACAAGACATTATTTTCACAGCAGTTAGAAGATACAAATACATATTAAAGTGGACAACACCATCACTACAACAACTACCGAAGTGAAATTTAACCGTCCAAGATAGGTTCTTGAGAAGTATGAATGACTGCTTCGTCCGTGTCATGCAAAAAAGTCTCGGGTGGCCTATCTGGGCACTTTGATCTATTATGTCCTTCTTTCTTGCAAATGCTACATCTTCGTGCTTTTTTGGCTGGTTTGTTTGTGGTAGACGATGGTTTCGGACAATGTTTTTTATTATATCCCTTTTTGCCCACAATTCAAACATGTTTGTAGCTTTCGTTTCTCCCCAGCAGATGGTGTCCTTGATTTCTTTGGTCTTCCGGACTGCTTCTTTATCTCCCATGGTAAAACAATGCGATCACGAACCTTCTCAGGAATGACCCATGTTTCAGGATTTGGAACAGGGTTCACATTCATGGCGTAAGCATGTTTTAGCCATCCCGTTGTGAAAAAATCAGAACATAATGCGTTGATAGGCATACCTTTAATCCTGGTACAAAGGACACAAAGAAACAAATATTATTACAATTAAATAGTGAAAGGTTTCTAAGATTAAATGAAACTTCAATTTTGTAAGCATACCTAGCAACTGCCATGACATGAATACATGGCAACTCATCTAGATCCCATTCACGGCATGAGCAAGAATGTTGTTCCAAGTCGACAATGGTACCTTGATTCCATTTGTCGTCTACCTTGAATCTATGGAAGTCAATGGGGTGAACCTCACACCGTTGTGATGCTAATACCCTCTGTTTGATGTGTTGGTCTGCATAATGACTCAAAAATGTAGGCATTTCACGTGCATTTCTCTGACGGTCATGGAACCACCTTTGCAACAAATCTCTTATAAATTCTGCAATAGATGTGATAGGCAACTTCCGGATTGCAAGTAGACAAGAATTAATTGACTCGGCGATGTTGGTGGTCATCATATGGTACCTCTTTTTGGGGCTATGTGCACGTGAAAACTTCTCTATTCCAGCCTGTACAAGCTCATCATAAACCTTACGGTGGATGGCTTTCAACTCGGCCATTTCACATTCAAATTCATCGACACGATACACATATGCAGCATGGTAGTAAAGCTTAATCACATCATCCCGTTGCTTGCAAATTCTTTTCAAATTTTGTGACAAATGGTATGCACATACCCCATGTGTTGCATCGGGAAAACTGGCTTCCATGCCTGCGAAGATACCCGCGTGCCGGTCTGAAACTATCATCACACGTTCGGGACACATGATCACTTCGCGAAGTTGCTTCAAGAACCATGTCCACGACTCTGTGCACTCCGAATTTGCAAACCCAAATGCCAAAGGATATATCATCTCGTTACCATCTTTACACACAGCAATTAACAAAACACCCCTAGCCTTACCCTTCAGGTGGGTAGCATCGATGGCGATAACTGGTCCAATAACTGCATTGAATCCCTCTACACAAGCCCCAAGTGCCATGAATCCATAAGTGAACCGATTTTCTGAGTCAGTTTCTATCTTAGTTACAGTCCCAGGGTTGGATTGTTCCAACATGTAAAAAAATGCCGGCAACATCTGAAATGACTCCAACAGATCACCGAATGCACTATGCAAAGCACGGTCCTTCGACCTGTGGGCTTTGTTATATGAGAGGTTTATGCCATACTGATCCTTCATCTCAAAAATTATATCTTTCGGACGAAGGGTACATCCAGGATCAGCAAGTTTTCTTGCAAACAGTTCCCCTATTACATAGGAACTTACCCGTTTAAAATCAACGTTGTAGTTGCCCGAATCACCACATGTGTGCTGCTTAACAAAGGACTTAACATGCCAGTAGGTCCCAGTTTTCAACTTCCCCGCAGTAATAACCGATTCACAATCTCCCTTTATACATCTTGCAGCGAATCGTGACTGATTTGATCGTCTAATCTTATACTCGAACCTATTTTCCAATGCATACCTCCCTAAAGTAAGTTTCAAGGTTTTCTTGTTCTTGAAGATCTGTCCTTTGTAAATTGGACATTGGTCGCCTTGGTCACCTTTGTCACCTTGGTTTTCAAACAAGTCCTTTGATCGAATAGGTTGAATTGAGTATAGTTCTGAACCCGGTATTGTCCACCGTGATGTCATAGAAGCTGCATAACTATTGGGTGCTCCACTGACCCCTCGTTCTTCTTCACCATCTGTTGGGGCTTCTCTAGCACCTAGTTCTGCTTGCCCAACACATTGGGGAACTTCTGAAACACCATTTCGGTCATCACTAGTATCACCGTCAGTACCACTCTCATCCTCCGTATCGGATGTATTAGAACCATTTGTGTCGTCCACCTCTGCATGCTTGTTTGTCGATGGTGGAGTGCCATGATCTTTCTCTGTTGATGAAATTCCAGGTGAAGGCACGGACCCAAACGGCTTGTTGCTACCACTCATTGATTTGAAATGTGGAGTACGATCTTCGGATTGTGGATTACTGGTGGGTTTTAGAGTCGATGGTGTACATGCAGAGTGGATTGTGGTATTTATTAACTCTTTCGGAGTTTTAAATACATTTGCATTTGCATTTTCTGGTATAGATATTTCTACCACTTTAACATTGACTTCATGCCAATCTGATTGCTGAAGAGTAAGCATACATGTTACATCAGCGTCGGTCTTAATGGATAATGTACATCTCCCATTCTTTGTTTTAAGCTTTGAACTTATCCTTATATTGAATCTGTCGCTATTGACCCCAATCCGATCAAATATTATTTCCGACAATTCACTAAATGTATCTTTCTCCTTATTGGTTAGAAAGCATGCGAAAGAAATCGGACCCATGAACTGGTTACCCTCCCAATGTCTATCGCAATGCACTAACAAGCTTGTCAAGCTCGTCATCGTATCAGTGTACCCTGAAAAAATAAAACTACCCTCATTCAGATATGAACATGAAGCAATGTAATAAAGGCATAATAACGGCATAATGAACCCATAATGAAGACATTCAGATAGAACTTAGACTATTATGAGCAATATGAAATATACATGTTGATTAAAATTTTATGACAAAGGTTTAAGTGCATCATCATCATCGGTTTGTTGGGAAGGACAGGATTAGTAAGTGTAACCTGATAGACATAGATAGAATTAATAAAAAACGAGAAAAAAAAAATAACATCCTATTTAGGGAGTAAAAGATGAACTATGAACTAAACAAATCACTAAATCCATAGCAATTTTAGTGTTATCAAACAAAACCCAAAACAACTTGCTCCTTAATAAGTCAAATCTTTCAAATTAGTTTTTTTTAATTATTTTTTTATTTTTTAAATAAAGTGTAGAAATAACCAACAGAATAAATCACCCCTTATTACCTAACAAATGCATTGAATTAACCATGAACATAATCTAACTCTTGCATGGATCAATCTTAGATTAAAGTTGGACTTTGAAGCCCGGAAACTGGACTTCGAAGCCCGAGAATTGGACTTTGAAGCCCGAGAATTAAAATTCAAGCACGGGCATCGAATTTCCAAGCCCGGGAATTGGTCTTCAAAGCCCTATACAAGGATGATTTCAAGCCATGTCTAGTTCTGTGAATAAGCAACATAAAATCACATTGACAATGCAACATGTAACATGACAGCAAAATGACAATGCAACCCCACAACCTCAAAATAGTGCTCGTAATCCCATATTGCAGCTAACTAAAACAGTTTAAACTTTCAAATATTACCTCAAAAATCTTCACTCACAACAGGACCCACATTAGATCATAGGTATTTTTTTGAACAACCATTTTATTCAAATGGCAAAACATGCCGAACACAAGCAGACAGACAAATGCACAAACCAGAAGAAACGAACAACCTAAGGGCACAACTTGCCAAGGAGACAAAGCACACACCAAACATACACCAAGACAGTATAAACCTACAGCACCAAAACAAAAACAACCACAACAAGACACCACCAGCAACAACCAACAATAAATCATCTGGGTATGACAAATGAGTTTTTTTTTTTTTTTTTCCTTTCTTTTCTCAGTCACCAAAAAGAAACAAATTCATGACAAAATTTTGATAAGAATTCATACAAGCTTCAAATAGATGTATACAAACATAAATACTCATTCGGGCATGAGTTCTTTTCTTGAAAACCAACAACAAAATTAAGAATGAAAAGAAAATGAGATGCAATTATAGAAATACATATAAGAGAATGAAATATACCTTTTTCTTCTTTCTTCTTGTTGTCTCCCTTGCTTTCTGTGGCTTTGCCTTGCCTGTTGTAAGAGCCACTGTGCATCAAAAGTATTGAATTTGTTATAAAACTTGCAGGATTGCAATTGAATGGGTTGTCAATAAATACTATACTATGAACTCAATTGAATATCAAAAATAAATAAATAAAATTCTGCATGCTCACACGGACTGTCGCTGAATCTTCCTCCACCACCAATAAACAAAAAACTACTTGCAAAAATTGGCTGAATGAAATTTCCAGGTTTCTTTTTTCTTTGAATGAAAAAAAAAAAAAAAAACTTGTTATATATAATAAACCTAATGTTTTCCCAACACAAACAAACTAATTTATAATCGGTCCCATTGCCGAAAGATAAACTTGATATACATTATCAATAATATCTCAATCAAATAATTAAGCTCACAATTTTTCATCTTTTCTATTGGTTTATTCCATTTCAACGAATAAGAAACCACACACTCGTATCACAACTCAACATTTTCTCAGACCCACTAACAATGTAGGTATTCAACATTTTATAAACACACTAACAATGTAGGTATTCAATCAAACCCAGATAAAATTAAGAGAGACAGGGCAGTCTTACCAGATAATATTGTGTTATCTTGATCTTCCCAAGTGACCTCCGTATCAGCTTTTCCACCGAAAAAAACAAAGAGAAAGATTCAGGTATGGGTTTGAGCAATTTCGGCCGATTTGAGAAATTTCGGCGGTGATTTCTTTGTATGGGCGATGAAGGAAGGGGGTGACAGAGGTGGTTTCACTCGTTTGAGGGACTTCGTTTGAGAAAGGAAGGAAGAAAGAAGGAAGGAAGAAGGTCCTTTCTTTGGAATGAATTGTATAGACGATGAAGAAGGAAGGAAGGAAGGAAGGGTTGTTTCGTCAAAGAGAAAATTGTGGGGGTAATTTCGTCATTACGGTTTGTTTAAGCGGGAAGGGTATTTTAGTCCCTCAAGGGCCATTCCATGCAAAGTAATCTTCAAGTCAGGCCATTTTTGCTCTTTTTTCAGGATGTGGACATTTTTGATCTTTTGAACTTTAGAGAGGCTATTATTGCAATCACCCCTTTTGAGATTAAAGAATCTACAGACCATCTAATCACACCAGCAATTATATCACTTTAAATAATTCTCATGTTGGCCACTCCCGATCTCATCTCATGTCATGAAATTGCAAATAAAAGAGACTCATGGTGTTACAATTACCATGTCATATATTGTAACAGCCATAAATTTTGAATTTTGATTAAGAGCCAGTTTGATATTATTGAAACTTTTATAATAATAATTGTTAGCTGTGCTGGAGGAATAATTAGCTACGAAGTTAATCAGCAGATGTTTAGTTAATTTTATTTTTAAAGCTATGGTATAGCTCAAAAACAATATACATATGTTTGATAATTTTATTGTAAAAGTACCGAAATCAGTTATAATGACTAAAATATACATGATTTTAGAACCCACTTCATTTTTCTTTTCCATTAATTATATATATTAAATAAATATTTAAGTAGAATTTTAAACCAGGAAAAAAAATTCCATAAGAATAATAAAAATATTTTTAAAAGATTTTATAAATTAAATAAGTAGAAACATAGAATCTTATTATTGCAGAAAATCAGAAAATAATACACAAGTAGAAAATTTGAACCGTACCATATAAAGTTTGATAAATAAAATTATGAGTGTGAAGCTTTTTGCTCCTTTTTTTCACGGGTAATGCTATCCATGGCCTACCATCCTATATGACTGTACATATAGGATTGTACATATTTTTGGGACAATTTATTGGGATGGCTAGCATTTCCCTTTTTTGACGGTATATATAGCTATTGAGACCCCAATATATTTCATGAAAGAACAAGAATAGTAGCAGAAGCAATGGGAAGCAGACCTGTTTAACCTTGTTTACTGCCCAATGAAACCAGTTGAATGAAACACGAAATACCCAGTTCTGGAAAGCAACAGAGCAAGCGCTTTAGTAGCTGAAATCCAAGAATTTGAAGGATAACATTAGAGATGGAGCAAGTGCTTTAGGAGGTGAAACCCAAAATGTAATGGATGTTTTAAGAGATAGTAAAAAAGTTAGTATGTTTATTTACTTTGGAAACCCAATATGATGTTAACCAAAGTTATCTACTTTGGATGATATCAATGTTCATCAAAAATCAAAAGCCAAATGAGCAAGTAACATATACTGTATGCTTCCATTAGGAACCCAACATAATCAAAATCATTATCATATTCTCAAACTCTTGCAAATTCATGAATACAAATTAAAGACAAAAAGAACAAGAAAGAAGAAGGAATGCTAATTTGAAATACTGATTATTTCATGACTAGTATTCTTGGTGGCTTGCATCTTGAGCTTGTGCAGCTGCATTTCTTTGTTGATCAGCCTTAATTTTCCCCATCAGTTTTGCTGCTAATGGTAGACCCCCACACTTATTTTTGAGTTTCTCTTTCAATTGTTCTTGTGAAATGAACTCCACCCCCTCTGCTACAACTGAGTCTTTGTAAATTGACCAGCAGCTCTCTGGATCCGAAAGGAGCTGTAGTTGAAGTGGATTTTCTTCCCCAACCATCTTTTTAGCTACTTCCTCATTCCTACTTGTGACGATCACTGCTCCCCCGTATCCCTTTGGAAATCCATTGCTCTTGTCTTTCTCGTCTCAGCCATTGCTAGATCCATCTCTTGGATTCTTTCCACTCTCTTCAGCCATATCAGAGAAGTCAGGATTTGAGTGAAACAAATTTCAGCTAATTTGTTGAAATCAGAGCCGTTGCTATTTGTTGGGACCATGGCCCTCCTGTCTGTGCAATAGTTAAAGTCCTATCTCCGCCTTTAGTAAATCAAAACAAGAAGTGGCAGAAGAGTTTACTTTCACTGCTTCTTTCTAGTTTTCCCTTGCCCGGCTGCTGTGTTCAATCATGGCTTCATCCAATACCTCTTCACAAGCAAATGCTTGCGAGAATCTGATGATTCAAGGACTCATTCAAACCATATCCAATTTGCATAATAGTCTCTCGGAAGCAATGCCCTCTTTCCCAGAAAATCACCCAAATGGTAACCAAGGATACGACAAGAAGAAAGACGAAGGTGACAGTTCGAAAAGGGATGAAGCTAGGAAAGAAAAGAGCAGGATCAAGGAGGAGGAGAAAAATGAGAACGATGGAAGCACAAACAGCAGCAATAATCACAACAGTGCAATCAATCCAATCAAGAAATTATGCGATGATTTGAATTATATGAAAAGTGCACTAACCAAACTCAAAGTGTTTGAAGATGATCTTGGCAAACCAATTGAAACTCTTAAGTGCAGCATAGAAAACATCTTGCAGACACAAGAATCCAATGGCTCCATTCAGACTGAGCAGATTCAACCCAAGCTTCGTGAAATCAGAAAAGAACTCCTCAACTTAAAGATCAAGATTTCATCAATGCACATAATTTCTTCCACAAAATCTGATGCAAATCGGTCTTTGCCAACAAGCATTGGATCAAATCCCAACAATGCGACTGATGACTTGCCTAACCTTCACACAGGAAACCAATTTACGCAAAGCTCCTTTTTTGAAGAATTCCGGGTAAAGTTTAAGAAGTTACATATCAGATCAATGCTGTGTTTGTTGTGCTTTGCAGTGTTCCCAAAAGATGCTATAATAAAGAAGAGGCTGCTGGTAAATTGGTGGATCGGAGAGCGCTTATTAGTCCCTTGTACTTCCGAGGAGAAGACAGTTGAGGATAGTGCTCATGAAATTCTTGAGGACTTTGTGATGAAGGGATTTATCAAACCTGTTAACAGAAAATACAGAAAGGTAGGCAACAGCTTTAAAATGCACATTTTTATACATTCTGCAGTGATTATGCTTGCCAAAGAAGCTGGGTTCTTCGATCACAATCCTGTGGGAAACCCCACTTCGAACTTTTTTTCGTGTAACAGGGCATGTTTGGTAAATGCTCTATGGCATGAAACAGAGAATCTGGACAAACTGAAAACATTGTTCAATGTCAGTAACCAGTTTCCTGATTTCACACTTGTGTTATTTTCAAAGATGAGATGCCTCAGAGTTCTCTATTTAGGAAGGTGGCAGAACTCAGGAAAGAATCATCACATTGAAGTAGAAAGCACTGAGTTCTTAAAGAGGTTGAAATATATTGAAGATTTAAGGCTTCTTAGCCTTCATGGAATCTCAGGTATTCGAGAGCTTCCGAGTTCCATTTCAAAGCTCCGAAGTTTGAGGGTCTTAGATCTCAGAGGTTGTTACAATCTAGAGAATCTTCCCAAACAAGTAGGCTCACTCAAGATGCTGACCAATTTGGATATATCCGAGTGCTACTTGCTAGATTACATGCCTAAGGAGCTGCTATCACTCTCTGAACTCCAGGTCTTGAAGGGGTTTGTGATTACTGATGCCAAACAAGGTAGCTTTGTACCCTTGCCGACCTTGCAGGATTAAAAAAGCTACAGAAACTAAGCATCAACGTGAATAGTGTGGCTTTCTTGTTGGAAGAATCTTTCACTACGCTCCACAAATTTGAAGCGCTTCAAAAGCTGCAAGTATCATGGGGAGGGGAATCTTTACAAGCCAAACCAGACAAGAATTCCAAAGAAGTGAGATGTGAAGCAAGAAATAAAGGTAACGAAAGAGATAGTAAAAAGGAGAAGAGTGCAGAAAAGTCCACAAATCAAGAGAAGAACACAGAAGGCCAGGAGCAGGATGATGGGGCAACAAAACCAAACAAGGCAGACGACAGTGAAAATAACAAAAAGCCGAAAGGAGGTCCAGCAAGACCAGCTGCACCAGGTATTATAAAACGGAGTTACACCATTGTCAAAGGATCAACCAGCATTGAACAAGCGAATCAAGTATTTCCTTACAAACTAGAAAAACTCGATCTCCAGTGTTTCCCTCAGGAAACTCAACCCAGTTGGCTAAGTCCTGAAAACATGAACAGCCTTCGGAAACTCTATATCAGAGGAGGCAGACTCAGTATCCTGGGTAAAGTTGAAGAGGGGCATGAGAAGTGGGCAGTTGAGGTCTTACGTTTTAAGCACTTGAATGAATTAAAAGTTAGTTGGAGAGAATTGCAGGAAGAATTCCCACATTTGAAATATTTTGAGAAGTTCAAATGCCCCAAGGTCACTTTCTGTCCATGTGATAGTAGTGGAGTGTGGCTTCGCTAAGGTCTCGAACAAAGGAATCAAAGCAAAGAGCAGCATGAACTCGTTTTCACTCCTCGCAATTTCTGCAGATTTGAGATTTAATCCTTCTGGCAGCTTTGGACGTTCTGTTTTGTAAAATCAGCATTGTAGCCTCAAAGCTTGTCAACTCCAGCGCTTCAAATAAGAGCTTTGACAACATAGGCTTGTCTGCTTCAAACACAGTCTTCAAACTATCACAAATTTAATTAGCAGACAACAATTCTGATGCAAACCTGTGAGATTCTTGAAATTCAAGGATTGCACTTGCCCACTCGTGTAAACTTCTAAAATTAGGAAATAGGCCACTAAACTCTCCAGATTTTGAACCAAATTTAACGTCTGCCACATCGGAGAAGAATCTCTCCATTTCAGGAGATGTTTCTGTAACCAACAACCTTTCATCTTCGTCATGTCTGCATCTAAATCAGACAAGTTCCTCATAAACATATTCTCAGTTGAAAAAATATATGCTCA
Source organism: Acer yangbiense (assembly GCA_008009225.1). Taxonomy (NCBI): domain Eukaryota; kingdom Viridiplantae; phylum Streptophyta; class Magnoliopsida; order Sapindales; family Sapindaceae; genus Acer; species Acer yangbiense. Next base: position 14,720,130 of record CM017763.1, read on the forward strand.
ACAATTTCCTCAATGCCAGTAGGAAAGCTATTGAATCCACAGATTTCCAAAGACTGGACATCCTTTTAACAAGAACATGACAACATTTCTCTCCATCTTATTTCCATAGCACACAATCCCTCACTGATTGCACCACATTCACTAATCTCTCTTGCCATCCAACTTTTCCCAATTCCGGTGTCACTGACAAGAACAGTTGCTGACTCACAATTATCTATCAAAAGTCCAGTGATGATGCAAGAATCAAAAAATGCTCCCACATATGATTCTGATTCTGTTAGATTAAAGAAAATTTAGAATTTGAAAGAAACAATGCAAAACATCCATTTAGTAACCTAGTTAACTAAATGAACAGTTCAAAAAAACTTTACATTATCGCATTAAAAACAGCAACAATCAAACAGATCCGTACACTCTTCAGTTTTCATCTATCATCATCTTTTTTTATTTATTATTATTGCTGTTAAATTCAATATATGACTAAAAGCAATCGAAAATGGTGAAAACCAGTAAACAATAACAAATCATGAAATCAACAGATTTCCTCATTTGCATGCAAAAACACATAGAAATCAATTTCCAGAATAAAAAAACCAAAAATAAAGTAGTAAAAGAAGAGAAGGTACCTGTCAATGTGGTCGATTCAGATGGCAAAATTGGTTCATGTTGCAAAGACGAGACTCAGCCGGGCGTCAAACTGAGTCGGTTTAAGCATGACTCGTTATCGAGTCAACATCCAGCTGATATTGAGTTGGCACCATACCGGTGACGTGCCTAGACACGTCACTACCGATTTGATGACTATTTGATGGTATTTGTTCTTCTCTGGGCCTACTTTTTGTCGTTGGGCTGGCCTAATATGAACAAAGGTCCCTCTTGTTAAAAGCCCAATATGTTTGTACCCTTACCTTCCCAAGTCCCAAGTCCCAACCCTTTTTTTTCTATTTTTGAACTATTACAATATTTCATGATTAAATTTAGGATGAGGCGTGACTAAATTTACCACGCACCACCTTGCCCTCCGTGGAGGTCTGTTAGACCTCTAACGGAAGTCAAAGTCTGTTCGACCTCCATGATGAAGATGTAAAAAAAAATTGGAAAATTTTGTATTTTGCCCGGTAAGAAAATGAATTTTGCGGGGTTATATACCATCTTATCTAAGTGTATCTTAAATTTTCAATCGATATAACTTTATCGTATCGTCGAAGTTCATTTAAAAAAAATTACATAATTAATTTAGCCCACCCTACTAAAACACCCTTCTTCGCCCCTGATTACATATCTGCATTGTTATATATGTACAATTAATTTGTCAGGACACACAAGGCAGAAGGTACATTATTAAAACGTTTTTTTTATTTTTGTTATTTAATAATTTTGTATTATTAAAACACTTGGTGATTACTGGTTGAGACATAACACATTCGAGATTTCAAAAAATAAAATAAAAATACAATCAATCAGTTGATTTTTTATTTAATAAATGTTCTCAATTGGAAATTATATATAAAAAAATTTGTTGAGTACTGACATATGATTCTGCTCACTCTTCTACCAAAATAAGCTAACTACTGGCAGTGTAAAAAATTTAAGATAGAGAATGCAATTTTTGGGGCACGTTTTTCTTGGAGGACTTCAAGTTTTGAAGCTAATTTGTCCATCTTTTTCTTAACACATGCGATTCTTTCATCTAATTATGCAAGACTGCAGTCTTCTATATCAATTTCTTGTTCTTCCTCTGTATCAGTCTCTTGCACTTCATTACTCTCTTTCTCTGATTCGTCAACCTCGTCGAGTATCCAAGTATTGCAGTATCTCCAATGGAGGGCATTCCTGTAGCAAATACATGTACCAAGGATGAAGTCTGCAAAATGTGCTCATGCGAGCATGTATGTATATATCTTCTTAACATAATTAAGTTATTACAAATTCTATAGTTAAGACGGTCTTAGTTTTGTAACGTTACAGATCCAAAAATAGTTGATTCTGTAAAGTTACAAAACTAAGGTCTGAATTTTCATTTAGGACCGTCTTGAGTAATAGAGAAACACCAATTATTAAGCTATGCTCTTTGTAAGAGAAATCATATAAATGAAAATATCCAATATCCATTCTAATGTGCAAAAGAGTAAGCAATAAGAAATAACAATATCTAACAATGGTGCTAATTATGCTATTTAATTTCTAGTAGAGAGCAATTAAAATCTTTACTAAATGAGTGTAAATATGAATATACCTTAGAGATTATGCATTCCACATGAGCAATATAAATGCATTCCTTACAACAATAAGCATGATGTTTAGGATTCCCAGGAGTCTCGCAAACGTCACAATAATAGTCCATGGAATGATCTACCTTATCATTTGAATCCATAAGATATTGGATGAGTGGATTGTCTTCCTTAATTGAATCTATAAGAGTGAGAGGATGATGATGTTTCTGTGTAACCGTCACAACACTTGGTATAGGTATGCATTTCAAATGGAGGTTGAAATTGCACTGCACACAGCGGTAGAAGGACTCTTTAAGGCATTTCTCATGGCATTTTTTGCATTCAAAAGACCCCTTTCTGTCATCGTCAAGGAAATAATACATATTGTGCTTGTGACACTTATGCTTTAGGGCTCTGTAATTTGGATTAGCACATGAGACATGAAGATTAAAGCTACACTCAATACAGCCTATTTTGATATCACGGATTACCAACCGACATGCTTTACAGAGCCGAACTTCCTTTACTTCCATAGCGAGAAGAAGATGTTGGGGGTGAAATGGGTGCTGAACTTGCTTGGGTATCTCCTTACAGGATTCGTGGATGAAGAATCCACATTCTAAACAACAATAAGCTGAACCCCTGATGATCTTCTTGCAACAACAGCAATGTTTAGAATATGATTCCCTTAAATAGCAGAAGTTGAGTGCATGGTTGTGGCAAAAATGATAGAGGGTGAGTTCTTTGTTGAATGTCTGCTGCTGCTGGATTTCCTCATGATCTTGTACTTTAGAAGCGCATTTGGCTTCTAGGTTGAACCCACATGACCGACTGCAGTAGTAAGAGAAGCATTCACTGTAGAGATTTCTACAGCCATCACATATGATACCATCAATACTGGATCCAGGAATTTTATAGTCAAGGATTAAAGAGTGGTGGTGAAGAGGGTGTTGTATATTTGGTTGCAATTCTGCGCATGATTTGTGAAGATAAAACTTGCATGTTGCAGATTCTTGACAAGCATAACCCGGAAAATACATCACTTCATTGCAACCATTGCACCTGCAGTACTTAATCTTCTTACTCGACTTCAGCTTCAGCAAAGTCAACATATGAGGATGGCTAGGATGGCTAAAAAGTTGTTCATTATCCTTACACTTAGAATCCAAGGAAGTAGTAGCACCATTCTTCTGAAACAGCAAACAACAATCTCTGTTTATATAAGGCCAATTGTTTACATTATTTTTAATCAATTGATGAAACAACATGTATTAAAACTCCAAAATTCAATGGAGTAGGACTAATAACAACTAGAGATCTTAATATTAATATTATTATTGTAACTGCATGAGTTTACTTGTATACAGATCAGTAAATTTATACCAACCTTGGACATGCTTTGTTCAGCTTGTAATTCTGTAATATTCATATTTGACGGGATCTCCGGTGGAGTGTTATCCTGATAGATACAAAAATACCTACCAACAATTAGAAAATATGTGATAGATGTTCATGTGGGAAATTATATAACAAATTTTGTTGAGTATTATAAGCAAGATATTATTTCTGAATTTGAGATTTAAATAACTATACTGTGGTTATATTGTAATTATCATGATGAAATTTAAATAATTTCATTGAATTTTACCTAAGATGTGAGGATCTAGATAAAAAAAAATTATATGATGTGAAGAATGAAATACATTAGGAAGTTAAGTTTCAAAAATTTGGGGCACTGAAACTATTTTAAAATAACCACAGTACAATATGACTGGTGATAAATGATTCTTATACAGCTTGATAACGTTATATGTTTGGATCGCACAAACAGAAAGTGGTATAAAAAAACTTTTTAAAAATAATTAATCATGATATTAAGAAGGATATCTAGTTACGCTATATATGTAAATATATATATATATATATATATATATATATATATATATATATATATATATATATATTGCAATCAGAATCTTGATTAAAAGAATGAAAAAATGAACATACCTCAGAGATTATGCATTCAATATGAGCGATGTAGATACATTCCTTACAACAATAGGCATGATGTCTAGGATTGCCTGGTGTCTCGCAAACGTCACAATAATACTTCATGGAATAATCTATTTTATCATTTGAATCCATAAGATATTGGATGAGTGGATTGTCTTCCTGAAATGAATTTATAAGAGTGAGAGGATGATGATGTTTCTGTGTGATCATCACAAAACTTGGTATAGGAATGCATTTGAAATGGAGGTTGAAATCACACTCCACGCAACGGTAGATGGGTTCATCCTCTAGGCATTTCTCATGGCATTTGTTGCATTTAAAATACCACATTTTGTCATCATCTTGAACGAAATAATAAATATTGTGCTGATGACACTTGTGCTTTAGGGCCCGTCTGTTTGGATTAGCACATGAAACATGAAGGTGAAATTTACACATATTACAGCTTATTCTGACGCCGTTAATTGATGATTTACATGCTTCACATGTGGTTGATTTATAGATGTCCATAGGTTGAGCGAGAAGAATATGTTGGGGGTGAAATGGGTGCTGAACTTGCCTGGGTATCTCCGTACAGGATTCGTGGATGAAGAATTCACATTGTAAACAACAATAAGCTGAACCCCTGATGAGCTTATTGCAACAACAGCAACCTATATAATATGAGTCCCTTAAATTGCAGAAGTTGAGTGCATGTTTGTGGCAAAAAAGATAGAGGGAGGAGAGTTCTTTGTTGAATGTCTGCTGCTGCAGGAGTTCCTCATGATCTTGTTTAGAAGCACATTTGGGATGAAGGTTGAACCCACAAGACCAAGTGCAGTAGTAAGTGAAGCCTTCACAGTAGAGATCTCTACAACCATCACATATGATACCATTAAAATTATCAGTACAGGATCCAGGAATTTCAGAGAGAAGGATTAAAGGGTGGGGGTGAAGAGGGTGTGATATCTTTTCGGCCAAATCAGCGCATGATTTGTGAAGATAAAATGAGCATTCATCAAAATAAGTAAGAAAACGGGTTTTAGGGAAATATTCACAAGCATAACCTGGAAAACTCATCTCTTCATCGCAACAATCGCAGTTGGGAACCTCCTCACCCTCCTCGATCGAGTCAACCAATTTCAACTTATGACGAGGATGGCTGAAATGTTGGATCTCCATTTAGAAACGTGAAATTGGTGAGAAATGTCACCTTTTTAAACTGATTTGGTGACAATGTCACTGCTTTAATAAGTTAAGTTTAAAAGGCACCTATTATGGTGAACGGACAAAAATACCCTTACTTTACACATTCTTTTCTTACTTTGAAGTTTTCTGAGATTAAAAACAGACCTCCAATGGATAATTAGTTTTGTGGCTCTACGCAAACGCATTCGGGGGTCGAGCTCCCCGCTGAGCTCGCGGTGGTCGAGCTGCCAGGTCAGCTCGTGGGGGTGTGGAGATTTTTTTTTGTTTTGAATCTTCCATTGAAAAGGCTCGAAATGAAGTGTTCGAGCATTTTCATACACCAATCGTGCCTTTTCATTAGTGTATGAAAAGGCTCGAACACTTAATGAAAATGCACGATTACATGTGCCTTTTCATGTACAAAAAGGCACGATTACTGTACAAAAAGGCACGATTACTGTACAAAAAGGCTGGAAACTTTGTACAAAAAGGCTGGAAACTTTGTTCAAAAAGGCTCGAAATATTTTTTAATTTTTTAATCTTTTAATCGAGCCTTTTTGAAAAGTTATCGAGCCTTTTGGAAAAGTTATCGAGCCTTTTAGAAAGGTTATCGAGCCTTTTGAAAAAGTTATCGAGCCTTTTGGAAAAGTTATCGAGACTTTTCCAAAAAGGCTCGATAACCTTTCTAAAAGGCTCGATAACTTTTTCAAAAGGCTCGATAACAACTTCAAAAGGCACGATGAGAAAGGTTATTGAGCCTTTTGGAAAAGTTATCGAGCCTTTTAGAAAGGTTATCGAGCCTTTTGGAAAAGTTATCGAGACTTTTCCAAAAAGGCTCGATAACCTTTCTAAAAGGCTCGATAACCTTTCCAAAAGGCTCGATAACCTTTCTAAAAGGCTCGATAACTTTTCCAAAAGGCTCGATAACAACTTCAAAAGGCACGATGACAGTGTAAAAAGGCACGAAAATATTTCAAAAAGGCACGAAATCATTTCGAGCCTTTTCCGAACTTTTTTCGAACCTTTTTCGAGCCTTTTCAAACCTTTTTCGAGCCTTTTTCGAGCCTTTTTCGAGCCTTTTTCGAACATTTTTAAACATTTTCGAGCCTTTTTAACTATCAATATATTATGGTGAAGAAGGTTACTGTGGGGGGCAATTTTATCCGTTCACCATAAATGGTGCCTTTTAAACTTAAGTTAGTAAGTTGGTGTCTGTTCCCAAAAAAGAGTCTCAAATAGTGCTATTTAATTTTTTAACCCTTTAGAAACACTACTACGTACTTGATTTGCAAACTGACTTCTAACTATATGTATGGAAACTTTCCAATTTATTAATCAATGTCCAACTCTCACTTTATGCGGGCTCAAAGATCAAAAGATTAATTAGTTGATTTCTCAGCGGCAATACATATGTCACATTCTTATTGGCATTTGACAAAGAATATAAAAAATTAAAGTAGACATCTTTATTCCATTGATTTCATTTCATATAGTGCCAACGTACTCTTAAAGTTACCTTCAATAATTTCAGATAATTGTCTCCAATTTTTAAATTTAATAATGTAATAGATGAAATAGTATCTTTTATCTATTTATAAGTTTAAAATTACATATCATGCGTTATATATTTTAAATCCAATTGAATAAATATGATTGTTTAATCGTATCATATTAATTAGTAAAGTACACCCGATTTTCATCGGGTTTTAATTGATTAGATATCCGGGCGGAGCCCTTCAGGGGCTTGGGTGGGCCCAAGTTTTTTAAAACAATTTCTAAGTTTGAATTAATTTTTTCTTAAAATTAAATTAGCCATAGCCCAAATGAAATAATTACACAGCCCAAATGAAATAATTGCACAGCTATCTATTCAATCTTCATTTTTAAAGCCCAATAACCTTAAACATAATAAAATAAACCCAACATCCCAAATATATTGTTATAATATATATATATATATATATATATATATTATTTTTTTTTTCACTTTCCCATATCTGTCTCTCCACTCTCCAGCATTATTCATATCATTTTCCCATTTTTTCTTTCTTTTTTCACTTTCTCTTTCTTTTTATTGGACTTGCAGTAAAAAATTAATAATAAATTTTGAAGATTATTCTTTGTTTTTAAACGTTTATTTATGTCATTTTTTTTTTATCGTTGGTTATAATGTCAAAAATCTTAGGAAAGCTAAGGTTTATTTGCCTTTGGGAATTTGAAAAGAAAAATATACATCGAAAAATTTTACTGTGTATTACCATTATCTTTTACTGAATGGATGTCCTAGATTCTCTTCTTGTGCTAGAAGTTTTCTTGTCCTTGAACGCATCTATCTAAGGAGCTTTTGGCCTTAAAAAATTAACTGCCAACAACACGTATTCTCTAATTCTTTTTCCTTTTCTTTTTCTTAGATTTGAGTCCACTTCACGTTAAAGTGGAAAAAATATCTAATTTATTTGTAGATTATATTTAATTATTTATTACTTTAGAGTTAAAGAATCTACAAACCATCCAGTCACCCCAGCAAATTGCAATGTCCTGTAAGGCTAAAATATGTCACCCTTCTCTTGTGTTTGAAGTTTTTAGTTGACCGTTTCACGATATACAATTATATGTATTTTAATTTCTAGCATTAAAGGTTTTTAGTTAACCGTTCCACAATAAACAATTATTTGTATTTTAATTTCTAGTATTATAAATTAGAACCTTAACCAACTTGTATATTTTCTCTCAATGCTTTGTATGTTTATCTTGTGCATAAAAATTAACTCAAAAAACTTTTTTGGTAGATGATACATTCAAGCGTTTTATAAGCAATATTAATTTCACGTGAAAAAGTACTTCAATTTTTCATATAGAACGTGAATTAACACATACACATATATATATATATAGGGTTAAAAAATTAAATGTCACTATTTGGAGCGGTTTTTTTGGTAACTGTCACCACTTTACTAATCTAAGTTTAAAATGCACCTATTTGAGTGACCAGACAAAAATACCCTCATTTGTCTGTTTGTGCAATTTTGAAACGGTGAGAGAAAAAGTCACGGGTGAGCAGAACCGACGGTCCAACAGCCCTAAAGTTGACGGAAAGTGGACGGTGAACTACCGGCGACGGTGCTACAGTAAACACAACAGAAATGGCATCGACGAGAAGTCACCGGCGATCTAAAAAGACACGGGTAAGTTCTTCTTTCTGACGCGTTTTTCATGTTGATAATTTCATGTGTTTTGATGTTTGATGCCATACTCATGATGTAGATTAGGTTGGATTTGTGATTGTGGTTGATTATGTTTGTATGATGAGGTTATGTTAGGGTTTTAGTTTCAGAAAAGAGTTGTTTTGAGGACGATGAATTTCTGGGTTTTCGTGACTTTTGTATTGTGTGTCGTGACTTTTGTATAGTGTCCCGTGACTTTTCATAAGTGTCCCGTGACTTTTGGCTTTTGATAAGTGTCACGTGATAGCAGTATAGTGTCCCGTGACTTTTGATAAGTGTCCCGTGACTTTTGTATAGTGTCCCGTGACTTTTGTTAGTGTCCCGTGACTTTTGTATAGTGTCCCATGACTTTTGTATAGTGTGTCGTGACTTTTATATAGTGTCCCGTGACTTTTCATAAGTGTCCCGTGACTTTTAATGCATTTCCCGTGACTTTTGTATAGTATCCCGTGACTTTTGTATAGTGTGTCGTGACTTTTATATAGTGTCCCGTGACTTTTCATAAGTGTCTCGTGACTTTTCATAAGTGTCCCGTGACTTTTAATGCATTTCCCGTGACTTTTGTATAGTGTCCCGTGACTTTTAATTCAATGGTCCAATCTTGTTGTTAGAGCCTTTTCATGAACTTATATGCTTTTTTTCTGTGAATATGCAGATGAGGAATGCCCCAATGGATTTTTTGAAAACTCCAGAGGCAGATTGGTTCAAGGGAAAAATTAATCGCCATGACCATTTCGATGACCTGTAATATGTTGACACCGCACTTAACAGTGTACTTGAACATCTGAAGATCGAAGACCTACGTCAGTATACTGAGTCGTGTTTTAGACATTTCCTTCAGATGCATCGTGAGATTAATATTTTGGGGTGGGATTGTCCATAACTTACTTTTGCGCGAGTTGCATCATGATGGGCCGGCTGATGAGATGAGATTTTTGTTAGGTAAGCATATTGTTCGGTTCTTGAAGGTTGAGTTCTGTCTAATCACCGGTTTGAAGTTTGGAGTCGATCCCGACACGACGAGGTATGAAGTGGTAGAGAATGGCATACACGAGCGGTACTTTCGGGGTCAACAAGAAGTCGATATTGAAAAGTTGAGAGCGGTGCTGCGGATTGGTAGTTTTGAACAGCAGTACGATGCGGTGAAGCTTGCCTTATTGTTTATGCTGAACCGGATACTAATGGGGTCCGCCGGGAGAGATAAAGTTCCAATATGGCAGTTTCGCCTAGTTGAGGACCTGGACGCTTTTGATGCGTTCCCGTGGGGCACACACTTGTATAGGCGGTCTATTTATGGTTTCAAGCGGGCGTTTGATAGTCCACGAAAGCGGTTGGCAGAAAAACGGCGCGAAGAGGGCGAGGACCTTGACGTACCCAACCTCGAGTTGAGGTACAACATATACGGTCTACCGCATGCACTATTGGTGAGAATTTTGAATTTGAATCCATACTTTAATTGTAGTTTATTTTATATGACTGTTGTATTTACGTCGTATCGTACTTTTCTATTACGCAGGTATTTGCCTTTGAGGTTATCCCGGAGCTTGGCAATACTAAATGTGGGATTCGTCGATTAATCGAGCTACCCCCCACCCCCCGTATTCTGAAATGGGAATTGAGTCAGCGACCTAGGGCGAAAAAGCTGGATGCTGTGTTTTACAAAAAATGTAAGTGCTGATGTTGTTAATGTTGATAGTTATTAGTATATATACAATGATAACTATTTAACTTCGATTTCAGATGTGCGCATGGCCTGAATTGGTGCCGACGGCTGCGGAGAGGGCTCAACGGTACTTCGAAGGTATAGACCTAGGAGCCAATTTGTATGATTCCGATGCCCCTGATATACCTGGTCACCTCTCGGATTCGGAACGACATAGGACTGCAGGACCCAATGATATGAAGGGTCTGTTTTCCGGACCCAGTGATACTGAGGCTATGTTTTCCAGATGCGATGGTATGGATGCTTCGTATTCTGAACGTACTGATATGGAGGGTTCAGAACTTGAGGGTGGCAATAGGCGTAGGCGGGTACGATTCACGTTTCCCAGATAGCCTACACCTGGAGATGATGTAGACCTAGAGACTCGCACTGAGAGTCTCCGATCATGTAGCCCGGTACCATCCACATTGCCTCGACAGCCTCGACCAGGAGATGATTCACATGGAGGTGATCCAGAGGTACGTCAAAAAATTAAAACCCCATTATTTAATTTCACTCGACTGAACAGTTTAAGTTCTAACAGAGTTCGAAATCCTTTCAGGGTTGGGACCGTAAAATCGATGAAGTGATGGCTGAAGTTCGATCTGTACGGGATGATGTGATGGCTGCTATCAAAAAAGGTGATGAGACGCGAGATAGGCCGCATGGACAGTTGCTGGATATGATCCGGGCGTTACAGGGTACGACGCCGTAGTCCCGTATGGATGGTCCACCATTCGATGACCCACCATTCGATGACCATCACGGATACTTTAGTCCCGAAGGCAGGACAGGTACTGGTCAGGATAGGACAGAGCCAGGGAGCAGACATGGGCAGCCACCAACTATGGAGGGTCAGTCTATGGACACAGTATCCGATCAGTGGGGTCAAGGTGCGACAGAACGAGAGGAGGTACCCGGTGATACAGAGATAGCAGAGGCAGCGCAGGTACCACCTCCGGTTTTACCTGACAGCACTACCGGTACAGAGACAACACTGGTTGCATGGGTGGCACCTCCGGTCGTCGACCCCAGTGTAGTGTGACCCCTGAAGCGAACCCGACGTAGCCCTCCCATTCTTCAGAGCGATACACGGAGGGAGAGTTCCTCCAGGCAGCACACCCCTCCTCAAAGCGATACACGGAGGGAGAGTGTATCCAGACAGTGCACCCCTCTTCAGAGCGATACACGGAGGGAGAGTGTATCCAGACAGCGCACCCCTCCTCATAGTGATACACGGAGGGAGAGTGTATCCAGATAGCGCACCCCTCCTCATAGCGATACACGGAGGGAGAGTGTATCCAGACAGCGCACCCCTCCTCATAACGATACATGGAGGGAGAGTGTATCCTTACACCGCAGCCATTCTCAGAGTGATACACGGAGGGTGAGTTCATCCAGACAGCACACCCCTCCTCAGCGTACCCCTCATCATACGGATCCCAGTGGTCAGTACCGTACTCCACCTATGGTGCCGCGTGTTCGCAGGCCAGGTTGGATGTTGCTGTCCCCATACACAAACCCCTGTCTGCCGAAGAAGCCGAGGACCAGGCCACCGACATCAGCGGCATTGGCGCATGTATTCAATCCCCATGACTTGATTGATCCCTACTACATTACAGCGTACAAAGCCTACAAGAGGAATACGACGGGGGAAACGTAAGTATACGTGTTCATTTTGTAATATTTTATTATTATTACTTTGTTCTCTAACTTGTTCAACAATTATGCAGACGTGATGTGGATCTACCTTTACCAGTTGGCGTAACTTGGTTCCAACGGTTGCAGACCAACTTCATGGAGTTGGAGGAATCGGTATGTTAATTAGTTAACATATTGTGTATAAGTTTGTATGAGTAATAGTTGATTCGTAATAATATAAAATGTTTACCTTTTCAGCACATGGACGCGTACATGAATATTCTACGGAAGCGTCAGCGAGCATACCCCGACGTGTACACTCAGAGGGTCAACTTACTCCATACACAGTTCTATGTAAGTGTCTGTACTGATAGGTTTTCATTTGTGCATTGATGTGTTAGTTAATGCTGCGATTATTTTTCTATGTACAGTCATACTTAGAGATTCAGTGGCAGTAAATTTTTGGTGCTGGGGTTGTGGGCAAACCCCCACCTGGATGGAAGATGCTGGAACACAGGTGGCCCAATGACGACCTGAAGATGGTTCGAGGAATTATCCCATACAGAACCCGGCCATGGCACGAGGTTGATTATGTAAGGGTTCCAATTATTTTTGTTTCCATAATGTAATATATTATGTTTTAAATTCCGACAAATAAGACTATGTTAAAATACGTACAGGTTCTGATTCCTTGCAACATTGGACGGGTGCATTGGGTACTGGTGAGCGTAGATCTCAGGGTGGGGAAGATCTACCTATTAGACCCGTTCAGACAGCAGGTTCCATGGGAGCACAGGCTTAAGCAGGTCGCATGCCTACGTTGGTTTATTCCGTCGATGTTGCATCAGATCGGGTTTCACGACAGCAGAACAGTGGATGATGAAACGTACAAATTGTCGAAGAGTGCCTTTCAGATGAGCATCCTGGACGGAAGACATGGGGTGCCCCAACAACAGGAGGGGTATGTTATTTTTAAGAGTTTATTCTATCCCATTAGGTTTTAATAAAATTACAGTCTAATGCTTATTTAATTGGTGATTTTGCAGCGGTAACTGTGGTCCCCATACTTTGAGATTGGCAGAGTACTTGCTAGCAAACAGGAAGGAGTTCGACTGGATGGAAGATGATATGTGCACCATCAGGGAGAAGATGGCTGTGGAGGTTTTTTGCAACTCGCTACACAACAGTGTTGTGTAGCTGATGTATATATACCGCGTGTTCTCTGTTATACAGTTGATGTACATAACATATGTTTTTTTTGTTTAAATTATTCGATTAAATTTATTCAATTCCAGCACACACGATTTTGCCTATTTAAGTGAATAAGTCATTTCACTCCAACACGATTTAAACAACACGATTAATTTGAAGAACTAAATACAAATCAATTTCGGAACACAAAATTAATCAGAATAGTTCTACATAAATTAATCAAGTGTATTATGCTCGTCGTCTAGTGTCGGATAAGCAGCTATGAGAGCATCTTTAGCGCCAATATATAGGGAGTTGTAAATCTTCCAGTACACTTCCCTAACCTTCCGAGCAGGATGGAAAAGCCCCTACAGACAGTAGTTTAACACAACAGCAGCACCCAATGCAACTCTCATCCCTTCAATCGCTTCCATGACAACATTCATTCCACGGTAGAGTCCTTCTGAGGGCACGTTTGTTTGTTGTGTCCAGTTGAATGACAGATGCTGCACTTGCGACGGTATTCTTCGGGAACAATTCTACTGGGACCTTCATTAACCATAGGCGGGTTGGAACACCTCCTGCTGTTATGTCCTGCTTGTCCACATCTTCTACACGACTGTGTGGTTGTCCTCTCCGAAGACGAGACATGTCGACCCTCCATCGGGCGACCGGGCGATCGGATTGTCTCTTCGTCTTTGGATTTAAAACCACCCGTGCTGCGATGTCGGATGGCACTACCCATGAAGAAGGATGACCAACAGGCATAATAGGAACCGAGTATGCATCAATAAGTGTCTCCCTCTTATAGTAGTCCGCACATAGAGATGTGAAATCCACGTTCCGCTCCCTGCAACAATGAAAACAGTTAGATTCACATATGGGTAATATAAAACGTTAACTGGACAGAGTCCTCATGTACCTTGCCGCTGCGAGTGCGTGTGAACATGGTAACAAGTCCATTTGGAATTTGTTGCATGTGCATGTCTTCCGGGCTAAGTCAATCGTCCACTGTTTTCCCTTGTGTCTGACGGAGAATATGTTCTAGTCAACTGGATTTATGGTCATATAACCGCACTTGTCGACACGTTTCAGTATCACAAGATGTGCTGCGTCGATCAATCGATGCCGTATGGACCGTGCATTTGCATGTCGATCGTGGAACCACTTTTGTAGCATATTCCGAATGAACTCTGCCAGTGTCATCAGTGGCAGTTAGCGTGCGAATCTTAGGCATGAGTTTATGCACTCTGCAACATTTGTGGTCATCAACCTGTACCTTCTTTGGGGACAGTGAACGCGGGACCACTTGTGTGGACCGGCATCAATGGCATAATCGTATGCACCCTTGTGCAGCTTACGTAACTCCTCCATGTGGCGATCATACTGGATTTACCTGTACGACCTAGCAGCGTTATCCATTATGTCGGCAACATCCTTTCTGTGGAATCGTTTCTTCATATTTTCACCAAAATGCCAGCAACATATGGTATGGGTTGCATAAGGGAACACTTTAGAAATCCCTGCTTCAATGCTTGCATGACGATCGGAAATGAAAACCATATCATCTATATGACCAAGGGCACCTCTCAAGCATTCCAAAAATCACTCCCATGAAAGGTTGTTTTCTAAGTCACCGTACCCAAAAGCAATTGGATACACCTGTTCGTTTCCATCTTGTGCAATTGCCACAAACATTGTACCACTGAATCTTCTCTTCAAATGGGTACCATCAACTGCAATCACAGGACGCATACACCTCTGAAAACCTCTAATTGAGGACCCTAACGACATGAAAAAGTAGAGGAATTTACCATCGTCTGCGCACTGTAAGTCTGTGATTGTGCCAGGATTTTGCTGTTCCAAAACGTATGCAAAAGATGGCAGCATTTGAAAACTTTCTTCATGCGTTCCATATGTCAATGACAATGCGTATTGCAGGGCATCATGTGCCTTACTGTACATGATTTGGATGCCATACATTATTTTCATATCGGCGATTACGTCCTTCGGACGCATGAGACGACCATCATGTTGTTAAAGTCTAGGTGCAATGAGTTCTCCGATTGTGAATGCACTGGCTTGTCTGTGGCGATGGTGAACCTCCTCCAAGGGACAACTGTGGTCATTGACAAAACTTCTGACTTGAAAGTAAGTCCCTTCATCTCTCCTCACTCCTCTTAATTTCCACGAACAGTCATCAACGATGCAAACCAGATGTAAAGTTGTCTTATTGGACATTTTCACCTTCCATTCAAAGTTTTGCCGCATCGTAAAATCGCCAACTAGCCTCTTCAAATCCTTTTTACTAGGAAAAAATTGACCTTTATAAATCATGGTTGTTGGTTCTGGCGCTGCCAAGGTGTTGCTTCTACCAGTACCAAATGAGTATGAATCTGCTCCTGGAATAACCCAAGTTGTAGCATCAACTGAATCAGATGTTGTCACATTATAACAGACCTCGGACGTGCCTGGCATATCTGGTGCAGTGCCACTAACTCCTCATTGTTCGACACATCGTACTGCTCAATTCGACAACCAAGCACATCACCAAATTGAGGTTCAACTGCATCTGCATGGTTGACTGCAACCTGTGGGACACCACACACGTTTCCCCCACCTTCGCTGCCACTCCTTTGGGTGAACACTTGGTTGCTACTGCTAAAGGATCCTAATTGTTGGGCATTTCAGGAGAAGGAATATCATTCCCTACCATATCGCCAGCTATCCGCTCAGTTAGACTAACACATACTTGAGGGATCACTCGATCTTCCCCCAGCATAAACTGAACATCGTCGTCATTCCTTATAAATGTGCGACACGTACTGCCAAGAACGATTGATGTTGATGACAAATCAACATTGTATTTGTTTACATCATAGTTCACAATAGTATGTACAATCGCCACCAATTCTTCGTAAGTCATATTCTTTGACACATACATTCCCTGGTTATCGGATCCAACAAACCTCTGACTTCCGTCAGGTAACTGCTCCCATCGACCGTTGTAAGATATTACTATTCTAACCCGATTCATGATGCTGTCAAATTAATAATCACAAACCATTAATAAAAGAAAACACATCAAAAGTCACGGGTAAGGCAACAAAAGTCACGGGTAAGGCAACAAAAGTCACGGGTAAGGCATGAAAAGTCACGGGTAAAGCAACAAAAGTCACGGGTAAGGCATGAAAAGTCACGGGTAAGGCATGAAAAGTCATGGGTAAGGCAACAAAAGTCACGGGTAAGGCATGAAAAGTCACGGGTAAGGCAACAAAACAAATATGAAAAGGCTCGGGAACAGATCTATGGAAAACTCTCAGAGATCCAAAAATGGCTTACGGCTTAAAAAATACTCAAAAAATACTCAGAAAACATATGAAAAGGAACAAATGAAAATGTTAACAAATTAAAACAAGAAAGTTCAAGAAATTTTACCTTATTTTACTGAACCACGTCACGTCAGTTCTTTATAACTTGAGGAAGAAATTCCAGAGAGAGAGAGAGAGCTAACACGAAGAAGAAATTCCAGAGAGAGAGAGAGAGAGAGAGAGAGAGAGAGAGAGAGAGAGAGAGAGCTACTGTCGGTTTTTTTTTTGCAAAGTGTGGAGGACAGAGAAAAGTACAAAGAAAGGGAATAACATAAATCATTTAAGTGAGGGCAATTTCGGTAGTTCACCATAATAGGTGTCTTTTAAACTTAACTTATTAAAGTACTGACAAAGTCACCAACTCACTTTAAAAAGGTGACATTTCTCACCAATTCCACTATATATATATATATATATATCCTTTAAATTTATAGCACTGTTTGGAGTGGTATTTTTGAAATTATCACAAACTTAAAAATTTGAGTTTAAATGGCACTAAAATATGGTGATGGATAAAATACCTATATTATTTTTATTATTTTTTCTATTTTTTGTATTATTTTTTTTTCTAGAAACCTCCATTGATTTGTGAAGTTAAAATTTGCATTTTTCAGATTCACAAGCACAACCCGGAAAACTCAAAACTTCATTGCAACAATCGCAGTTGGGAACCTCATTCTCCTCGATCGAGTCAACCAAATTCAACGTATGTTCAGGATGACTAAAATGTTGAATCCCCATTTAGAAACACTACTTACTACTGGTAAATGATTTGCAAACTGACTTCTAATTATATGTATGGAAAACTGTACAATTAATATAGATGAATTTTTTAGATATATATATATAGATGAATTTTTTAAGAAATCACACAGCTAGAATAATATAAAGTATTAATTATGTAAAGCAATATGAAGATTTAAAAATAAATAAATAAAATAAACCAATATGATTTACGAATATTAAAAACAAAAGTAAATAATCATGAAGAAGATTTTTTTTTAATGAGAATATTTTAATAAATATATCATGAATTCCTTTTTCAATTAGAAAAAGGAACTTGATTTCTAGGGCGGGTGGGAGGAATCAAGTTCCCTTTCCAGCAGGAACTTAATTCTTGATTTGTGAGTGAGGTCCATAAAATTTAATTCCCTAAAAATTTAGTAAACAGTGGAAGTTAGAAATCAAGAATTTAATTCCCTTTCCTAAATAGGATTTTTGATTAGTAAACATACCATAAGGGTAATGTTCTCCAAAAAAGTTAATTATTTGCTAAGAACAATAAAAATATTAATACTTGCTAAAAATAATAACTCCATTGATTTTACGGCTAGTTATGAATTTTACCTTATTTTCTTAATGTCTACAAAAACAAAAAAAACAAAAAAAAGACTCCAAGATACAAGTTTTGCCTTTCCTGGAATCACTTACTTGTACGACAAGTTTTCTTGCCTCGGAATGTATCTATCTAAGGAGCTTCTTGCCTTACATAATTAACTGCCAGCAACACGTATTCTCTAGCTACTTTTCTTAGATATGAGTCTACTTCTCGTTAAAGTGGAAAAAAAATATCTAATTTATTTTTAGATATAGAATCTACAAACCATCCAATAACCCCCAACAACTTTTATCACTTTAAATAATTCTCATGAAACCACACCATTCCCCATAGCAAATTACTATTCGATCAGACTCTCATGTGTTTTTTATTTTTTATTATTACATTAATTTGGGTTTTAGGGCAAGGGATAGACCATTCCCCATAGCAAATTACTATTCGATCAGACTCTCATGTGTTTTTTATTTTTTATTATTACATTAATTTGGGTTTTAGGGCAAGGGATAGACTCAAACCCATGACCTTTGTCAGAGTTTGTGCAGACTTCAAGTCAACTTGCAAAAACAAGTCAACAAAGAAGCGAAAATGTGAATTGCATTGTTGGAGTTTGGTGAAGATTAATTATCATCAAAGTCAACAAAATAGGTTAAAGACAAAAAGTAAGCAATTGAGTGCTTTTTGGACTATATGGGACATCGGCAATTCAAAGAGTAAAGAAGTAGAATTGCTTCACGCTGTGTCTTTCACAGCGGAGTGGTGCGGCCAAATCAAAGACAACCACTGTGCATTGCGTTGTGGCTTTCACAGCGGCAATGACAGCGGTCAGTCACCAGTGTTTCATGCTGTATGTTGTGCTGTGGGTTTTAACAGCGGTTGCGACAGCGGTGTTATCTCTAGAGGTGTATGCTGTGAGGAGCGCTGTGGCACCTACAATGGCAGACACATTCGCGAGCAACGAGATTTCTAGCACAATGAAGAAAGAGAAAAAGGAAATAGACTCCAAGTAGGTTTTGACCAACCCTAATGCTCTCATATAAATACCACCAGTATGTAAACCCTAATGTGTGTGAGAAAAAGTTGCTAGAAAGATAGAGAGCAAATTGTAGAGAGACTGATAGAGAGATAGAGAGATTGTAATCAATTCTGAAAGTAGTGGATTGAGTGCGGTGTGCTCTGTGAACGTAGGCAAATTGCTGAACCATATAAAATTTTTGGTGTCATCTTTTCTTTTTATTGCTTTCATATTATCTGTGTGTGTTTAGATTTGTGTGTGTGATTTTTTTCTTACAACAACCTTATGGTATAGGTGTGAGGGGCAAACAACTGATCCAACCTCACTATCATCCAAGCAATCAATATTCATGGATCGATCATTTCTTGTGCTAGAAATTTGCACAGACCCAATCTGCAAATATAAGAGCCTCAGGATGTTACAAAAACCATTATTGGGGATTTGAACCGATGAACACGAAAACGTCGTGCCTAATATTCACCCATAACTCATAGCAATTAATAACGTCAATAGTAAAAAAATAGATGAGAGAAAATAAAACAATCATAACACAAGATATATGTGGAAAAACCTAAATCAGGTAAAAAACCATGGGCCGTCAAAATGACAGAGAAAGTTCCACTATATGATAAATTGTTACAATAATATATTCTAAGATTCTCTCTCTCACCTCAACCCCAAACCACACTCACAAGATCCTCACCGAGTACCTCCCCAATATCCCATAGGTCTCCCTTGAATATCACCCACATATCTCTAACTTGATCCACCGATATTCCCTTGGATCCCTCCCCGAATATTCCTTAGGGTCTCTCCCGGATCTCACCACACTCTCTCTGATGTTACATAGTGTTATTTTCTCTACTCAAATTGATGAGAATAAAGGAGCTGCACCAAGGGATCCGTTGCATGTTCCGGTTGGGCCAATAACAAGGGCAAGGGCTAAGAGATTCAAGGAAGCACTAAATGGCCTGATTCAAGACACTTTGGCTGATTTCGAATTATTAAAGTCCAAGATGAGCCCACATGAAGACCAAGGCTTAATTAACATCATCAAAGCAATTGATTGGGCCGAATAAGAGTTGACTTGGGTGTGTGGCAGAGAGCTTGGGCGTGTGGCACAAGCTAAGGCGTGTGGAGGAGATTCAATTTCAGTTGTTTCCTTTTTTGTTTTCAATGAATAATGGATTGATTTGTTTCCCGAATTAATGGGCTGTTTTTGCTTCAATTTCAGCCTTCCAAATAGGGATCAAGTCAATAGTTGCTTGTTTTAGTTTTTTCATTTGTAAGGCAATTTTTGCCCATTTTAGTTTTCTGTTTGTAAGGCCTTAATGGCCGAATATCTTTTCCTTTTAGAGATTGGTGTGTAGCCTTTCTTGTCTTTTAGGGTTTTAGTTTATAAGGATCCTTATGATGTAATATTTCGATAGTTTTAAATTGAATGAAAATTGAGAGCATTATCTCTTTGGTTCCGAAATCAGACTTATCACTCACCTTCTTCTTTTCTTGAGTGTGGCGTCTTCCAATTTCTTGATACCGTTGGTTCTTATCTCATTATAGATAACGGGTCACGGTCCTATATTGTCTTGTTTACAAACTTGAATTTAGAAAACGATCCTTGCTACCATATATTGGTTCCGGGTCTCACTACTCTTGGTGAGGTTCAGATCACAAATAACCTAATTACAAGGTTCTATTTATACTAGTTACATGGAGTTTAAGATAAAAGAAAATCCTACTCTTAAACATACAAGACTTTCTTGTTCCATAAAAGACTATTTCCTTTTAAGCACAAGTCTTCTTATTCCACGCAAAGAGTATTCCTTTTCCTTTATGAGCTGTATGGATATTGAACTTTAGTAAGATATATGATTCTACATGTGCTATCATTTGATTGATGCTAGGAAGTCTCGAGAAAGCACTGAGTGCACTCGGCCACTGAAATGCTGACATATCACTGTGTCATAATTATAACCAATAAAAAATCAATGGAATGAAAGAGAAAGAGAGAAATTAAGAAAGGGAAAATGTGAAAATCGAGACAAAAAGCTGAAACATGATGATGTTTCAGCATTTCAGTGGCCAGGTGTATCACCTAGCAGGTGCCTGGTGCCCTGAACATTTTTTTCTAAAGTCTCCTATCTTTGATATAGAAGAATTTCCACTTTGTAGATTTGATTACTTCTTTGGACAGAATTTTCGATTCCCACTTCATAATCATTAATTAGAAGCTTTTGGAGCTAGAGGTTTTCTTAAAATGTTTCTTTTCGTCACTTGAATTAATTACTTCATCGATGAATCTTCGCGTTTACTCTCATTTTCTTTTCGATCATCATAATCATAAGTATAATTTTGGTTCTGCAGGTATATTCCGGCATGATAGAAACTGAGTATGAAATTATGTATTTCTCATAATAACCAAGAATGAATTGTATATTACTCAGAATGATTAATATGTACAATATGAGACATATTTATAATCTATACAAGAGAATGAAATCATGAACTAAATCTACCATAAAGGAAATAAACCATATGAGAACTATAACATATAGAAAATAGACCATATAGGAAATAGACCATATCAAATCATATTATATTTGATATGGTAACATCCCCTCGCAAACTCAAGATAGCAAAAACATAAGCAAGCTTGAGTTGGAAAACCATGTCAAAGCAAGCTTTAGTTGAAAACCAAGATGCGGAACCAGGAGATGAGCTTTGTTGAAGATGTGACGAAATAGTAGATTCAGAAACGGTCAGGACAAAATCACTGATGATACCAGACCAAAAAAATCATCAGTGATAAACAAAAACCAAAAACAAACTGAGGAAGTGGTGCGAGTGTGACCTCCACAGAATGTTGATCGGATCGTGGAGGATCGCATTTGAACGGCAAGAAGCCTCTGAAGACGACGAAGGTGGCTATGTGTAGCAAAACCCACAACAAAGACAAGAATGCCAACGAAAAGGCTACGAGCTAGGCGCATCAGGTATACACGTTGATTTCATTGACAGGCATGTGTGGTACATGCGTGATGAGGAGTCTGACGAAGAACGTGAGGCACACGTGGAAAACCAGAAACCAACATGCGAAATACGAGATTAAGAGAGAATAATAATAATAAAATTACCATAACTCTAATACTATGATAAAAACTGAGTATGAAATTATGCATTTCTCAGAATAACCGAGAATGAATTGTATATTACTCAGAATGATTAATATGTACAATATGAGACCTATTTATAATCTATACAAGAGAATTAAATCATGAACTAAATCTACCATAAAGGAAATAGACCATATGAGAACTATAATATATAGAAAATAGACCATATCAAATCATATTATATTTGATATGGTAACACGGCGAATCTTGAGAACATTTTCAGCAAATATGCTCATACAGTGCCGGATAAGCTTATGCTAGGTGAGCTGTGGCACGACTCAGTGTACCCGCAATGCCTTTGATTTCTTTGGCTGGTCTCACTCTATCTGTCTCTCTGATATCTTACTCAGTACACACTCAATATACTTAAGTATTTCAATGCCTAACTTGAAGATGATTTTTAATTGTTGCACGACTGCAAGTAAATTGGAATGGGGGACTCTGTATGTACTTGCAAAGGATGAAGAAGGTTACTTATCGAAAGAAGCCGTACGGCGTTGCTTTGATGGCAGCTTGTTTCAATATTGTTTCAAAACTCATAAAGCTGCTACTACTAAGATGGAATGAAACCAGTACTGATATATCAGAAGAGTGAGGTATCGTAACTTTTTTCTGATTAATTAATCAGAATTAGCATTACTGTTTGGAAGTTGGAATAACACGTTGATCAATCTATATAAGCTTTGAATTCTCACTGTTGCCATGTACATTCCATCCTTTTTTTTAAGGCAAAGGAGAGTCACCTACTACTGTTATGTTCAGTCTATTTGAGCAATTACATTTCATTTTACACACTGACATATCACATATGATTCTGCGCACTCTTCAACCAAAATAAGCTAACTACTGACCAGGGACATAACCAGGATTGAAGACTAGGGTAGGCTAGAATTTTTTTTTTACTAAACATCGACATCACTTAGTTAGGAGGACATAGTGAGACGTCTCCGTAAAATGTATATTCTAAATAAATACTTTACAAAAAAATATTTTATTTTTAAAAAGTCAAATTAAATTATAAGAGAAACATGAAACACAAATGGGAACACTAATTAAATTATACAATATTCTTACATTAGTTTGATTCATTCTAAATATACTAATATAATGTTCTGATAAATTTAATGAAATTTATTTAACAATATCGTTACTTTGTAAATGTAAAATTGGATTAAATAATAATTGGATTACTCTTCAAATCTCACTATCTATATTTAACAATAATCCTAAAATTTCAAAACAAAATAAAATAAAATTTTTAAAGTAACAAAATAAAATATTTTAAGATATAATACTTACTCAAACATATCTAAATGTTAATGTTGATAAATAGATTGAACCAAGTTTAAGAATGGGGAGAAATAATTGTTATTATAAAAAGAAGAAAAAGGAAAGAAATATTATATTTTTCAATATGATTAAGAATTAAAATTAATTATTTAATTAATTTAATTTTTTTTCTTTACTAATTTATTTTTTTAAGGAAAGCCAGGGTAGGCTTGAGCCCACCCTAGCCCCCACACTGTTCCGTCCCTGCTACTGACAGTGTAAAAAATTTAAGATAGAGAATGAAAATTTTGGGCACGTTTTTCTTGGAGGACTTCTAGTTTTGAAGCTAATTTGTCCATCTTTTTCTTAACACCTGCGATTCGCTTTTATCCAACTCTGCAAGACTGCAGTCTTCTATATTACTTTCTTGTTCTTCCTCTGTATCAGTCTCTTGCACTTCATTACTCTCTTTTCTCTGATTCGTCAACCTCGTCCTCTATATTATTATGTTGTTCTGCTTCATGCCTCCTCCTAGGAACCAAGTATTGCAGTATCTCCAATGGAGGGCATTCCTGTAGCAAATACATGTACCAAGGAGGAAGTCTGCAAAATGTGCTCATGCAGAGCCCGACGTTCTTAAGTACAGGGGCGAAAATGTAAAAAATAGGCCTCATGTACATATTCATAGTTTTTTCAATATATATACTATATATATAACCTGTTTTCAAATTTAACCCGAAAATGATAATTTCATCAAAGATATAATAAAATCACAAGTTAAAGAGTATCAAAACATCATTGGAAATGTCTTCTTCTAGCATTTTTCAAATCCAAATGGTCAATAAAACACTATAACTAAAATAACAAACTAACTAACAATCACTGTGAAACATTGAAACAAAAAAACAAAACCTGTCAAGCATTCAAGCAACTGGATTCAGCTTGTCCACCAATCTGGCAGTCCAGCAGCTGTGCTTAATTGCCTATCCCGTACGATTGTTTTTTTCTTTTTTGCTGGAAAATACAATATAAAACAATAATTAACAAACAACTGAATAAAAAGTGAATCTATCACTGGAAATATCTTAAAATAAACAAATCATTACAAATAAAAGTATAAAACTCAATTAGAATTTTTTTTCATAGAATTAATTTCTCATATGACTGAGAGTTAAATATCATCACAAATGCTATACTTAATAAATATTGATTTGGTTTTCAGATATGTGTATTCATTCTTCTTTATATTTTGTTTCCAAATCAAAAATAGACATTAACGCTACTTTTGAGATTGGTTTGAAAATTTCCTAAAAACCAAACAACAAATATTTTTAATTAAAATATTAAACTAACTCAATAAATCAGGGACTTTTACCTGATTTATTAGAAATTACCTGGGGCTGGGTGAGTGACCAAGTGAGACTGTGAGAGACTGAGAGTCTGATATTGAGATGAGAGGTTGAGAGAATGTAAAAAGAGAGAAAGAACGAAGAATTGAGATCAGATGTGAGAGAGTCAGAGATGTGTGAGGTGAGAAAAAAAGATGATTAAATATTAAAAGAAGAAAAGCAACGATTAAAGAAACATAATGAAATATGAAACTAGCTGCTTTTTTTTTTTTTTTTTTCATTCATTCATTCATTTAGGACCGTTATGAGTAACAGAGAAACACCAATTATTAAGTTATGCTCTTTGTAAGAGAAATCATATAAATGGAAATATCCAATATCCATTCTAATGTGCAAAAGAGTAAGCAATAAGAAATACTAATATCTAACAATGGTGCTAATTATGCTATTTAATTTCTAATAGAGAGCAATTAAAATCTTTACTAAATGAGTGTAAATAGGAACATACCTTAGAGATTATGCATTCCACATGAGCAATATAAATGCATTCCTTACAACAATAAGCATGATGTTTAGGATTCCCCGAAGTCTCGCAATCGTCACAATAATAGTCCATGGAATGATCTACTTTATCATTTGAATCCATGAGATATTGGACGAGTGGATTGTCTTCCTTAACCGAATCCATAAGAGTGAGAGGATGATGGTGTTTCTGTGTGACCGCCACAACACTTGGTATTGGAATGCATTCCAAATGGAGGTTGAAATCACACTCCACGCAGCGGTAGAAGGACTTTTCAGTGCATCTCTCATAGCACTTGTCGCATTTAAAAAACCTCTCTATTGTGTTATCAACAAAATAATACATATTGTGCTCATGACACTTGTGCTCTAGGGCTCTGTAATTTGGATTAGCACATGAGACATGAAGATTAAAGCTACACTCAATACAGCCTATTTTGATACCATGGATTTCCAACTGACATGCATTACAGTCCCTACCAGAATCGAGGGTACTGAACAGACTTGTAAATTCATCAAAAATTCCCATAACTTCCATAGGTTGAGCGAGAAGAAGATGTTGAGGGTGAAATGGGTGCTGAACTTGCTTGGGTATCTCAGCACAGGATTCATGGATGAAGAATCCACATTCTAAACAACAATAAGCTGAACCAATGATTCTCTGCTTGCAACAACAGCAATCTTTTTCATTTGATTCCCTTAAATTGCAGAAGTTGAGTGCATGCTTGTGGCAAAAATGATAGAGCTGGATGACTTCTTTGTTGATGAATGTCTGCTGATGATCTAGTATAGAAGCGCATTTGGGATGAAGGTTGAACCCACATGACCAACTGCAGTAGTAAGTGAAGCCTTTTTTGTAGAGATTTCTACAACCATCACATATGATACCATTTAAATTAAAAATACTGGAACTAGGAATTTCAGAGAGAAGGATTAAAGGGTGAGGGTGAAGAGGGTGTTGTATATTAGGTGGCAATTCTGAGCATGATTTGTGAAGATAAAACTTGCATTTTGCAGATTCATGACAAGAATAACCCTGAAAACACATCACTTCATTGCAACCATCGCAGTACTTAATCTCCTCCCCATTCGTTTCATCATCGGATTCATCTTCTTTGGACTCCTCATGTTGCAGCAAAGTCAACTTATGAGGATGGCTAGGATGGCTAAAAAGTTCTTCATTATCCATACACTTGGAATCCAAGGAAGTAGCACCATTCTTCTGAAACAGCAAACAACAATAATCTCTGTTTAAGGCGAATTGTTTACATGATTTTTAATCAATTGATGAAACAACATGTATTAAAACTCCAAAATTCAATGGAGTAGACTAATAAATTTGTCTGTCAACTAGAGATCTAAATATCATTAATATCATTGTAACTGAGTTTACTTTTAATAGAGTTATATACAGATCAGTAAATTTATACCAACCTTGGGCATGCTTTGTGCTGCTTGTAATTCTGTTATATGGTCTGCTTCATCACTTATCTTTTGCTCTGTCCCATGTGTAATATTCATCTTTGACGGAATCTCCGGTGGAGTGTTAACTGTGTTATCCTGATAGAAACAAAATATCTCCCAACAGTTAGAAAATATGTGACAGATGTTCAAGTGGGAAATTATTTAACAAATTATATATATATATATCCTCCAACAGAGTGCAATCGGAATCTTGATTAAAAGAATGTAAAAATGAACGTACCTCAGAGATTGCGCATTCAACATGAGCAATGTAGATACATTCCTTACAACAATAAGCATGACGTCTGGGATTGCCTGGTGTCTCACAAACATCACAATAATAGTCCATGGAATGATCTACTTTGTCATTTGAATCCATAAGATATTGGATGAGTGGATTGTCTTCCTTAATTGAATCTATAAGAGTGAGAGGATGATGATGTTTCTGTGTGACCGTCACAACACTTGGTATTGGAATGCATTCCAAATGGAGGTTGAAATCACACTCCACGCAGCGGTAGAAGGACTTTTTAAAGCATTTCTCATGGCAGTTGTTGCATTTAAAATACCAAGTTGTGTCATCATCTTCAACGAAATAATACATATTGTGCTGATGACATTTGTGCTTTAGGGCGAATCTGTTTGGATTAGCACATGAAACATGAAGGTGAAAATTACACATATTACAGCTTATTCTAACGCCGTTAATTGATGACTTACATGCATTACATCCGGGCATGAATATATTGAATATATTATCGTCCGTAGCTTGAGCGAGAAGAAGATGTTGGGGGTGAAATGGGTGCTGAACTTGCTTGGGTATCTCCTTACAGGATTCGTGGATGAAGAATTTACATTGTAAACAACAATAAGCTGAACCCATGATTCTCTGCTTGCAACAACAGCAATCTTTTTCATTTGACTCCCTTAAATTGCAGAAGTTGAGCGCATGTTTGTGGAAAAAATGATAGAGCTGGGTGACTTCTTTGAATGTCTGCTGCTGCAGAAGATCCTCATGATCAGGTACTTTCGAAACGCATTTGGGATGAAGTTTGAACCCACATGACCAACTGCAATAGTAAGTGAAGCCTTCACTGTAGAAATATCTACAACCATCACATATGATACCATCATCGGATCCAGGAATTTCAGAGACAAGGGTTAAAGGGTGGGGGTGAAGAGGGTGTGATATCTCTTGGGCCAATTCAGCGCATGATTTGTGAAGATAAAATTTGCATTCTGTTTTCAGAAAAAGGGCAAATTTTTTTGTAGATTCACAAGCATAACCCGGAAAACTCATCTCTTCACAGCAACAATCGCAGTTGGGAACCATACTCCCCTCGATCGATTGAACCAATTTCAACGGATGATCAGGATGGCAGAAATGTTTGATAATCCCCATTTAGAAACACTACTACGTACTTGATTTGCCAACTGACTTGTTATATGTATGGAATTACAATTAATTAATCAATGTCGAACTCTCACTTTATTTTCAACTTATTGGATTTCTGCTAAAGATCAAAAGATTTACTTGATTTCTCACCGGCAATACATGTCACATTCTTTCCAGATTTTTTTCTTCTCAAGAGTTTGTCAGTTTTGGCCGATTTGGAGGGATTTTTGAAGGGTTTCGACGACGGCTCGAAGAGAGTGGTCGCCGGTTTAGTGAGAGAAGAAGAATCGGAAATGAAGAAGCTGTCAAGACTGATTCTGAAGAGAAGAAAAGCTTCAAAACCTTCGAAAAGCCATTCGAGAGAAAGAAGAGAAGCTAGAAACATCTCTGACAATTAGGAGACATGGAGAGAAGAAACAATCATACCTTTTGAGGGCAAATCAAAGAGAGAAGAAGAAGATTTGGGATTTTACTCTAGGGATTTTGGTTGTCGAAGAAGAAGAAGTTAGGGATTTGGATGTAAAGAATTTGGGAATTTTTTTGACAATATGGGGCCAAAAGAGAAAGCAAGGAATTTATAGTGTTGGTAACGGTGTCGTTTTGAAGCTCTTTGTTGGGTGGGGTCATCAGCAGACTTAAGCTGTTGGGCCAATTGGGAAATCTAAATCCATTTTAAGACAAATTCAACCATTTTAAACTTTAATTTTTTATTTTTATTTTAAGACAAATCCATCTAAATCCGTCCAATTCTACCAAACGAATTCCAACGAACTCTTTACATAATTCCTATAAAATGTAATGAAATTTGTGGGATTTGTGAATTCCACCGAAATTCATCACTTAAAACAAATCCATCGAACTCCAACGAAATCTGGATTGAATACTACACCCCCCTAGAGCATCTCCAATGATAATGTGGGTTATGAAAAAAATTAGATGTCACATACGATGAATAGCCACTTTGTTAAAAAAAAGTTATCTCCAATGCAACCTCTTTAAATCTCTAATATAACTTCAAGCTGAGATGATAACTTTTTTTTAGAGGCTGTCAACATGACTCTCTGATTTTAGAGGGTCTGTTGGATAGCCATCTTGTTGGTCTAATCAGCAATCACTCTTTTCTTCTACTTTATTTTATTCAACAATTCAAAAGTATATTCAAGGAGACGAATAATAAATTGACATGTCATTAAAAATATGTATTTTACAAGTGAAGCATTGAATACCACTTTTTTATTTAGATGTCTATCAAGTTTAATTGCATGCCACATATGAAGCAATTGACTTGACAATGTTGACATATCACCATTTTTTTCAAATGCAAGCCATATTATTATTGGAGATACTCTTAGTTGAATTCTCACTAGCATTAATACATGTCACATTCTTATTGGCAATGGACAAAGAACAGAAAAGGTAGACATCTTCATTCCATTGATTTCATTTCATATGGTGCCAACTCATAAAGTTACCTTCACTAATTTAATGCGGGGTCAGATAATTGTCTCCCAATTTTTTAAGTTTAATAATGCATAAGAGCAACCCCAAAAGCCTCTTCTAATTTCACTCTTCAAATATCAATTTGCTTACCTATGTGGCAATTTGAAGAGTGGGAAAAAAAGATTCATCCCAAAAGACTCTTCAAATAGAATTAGTTTTATATTATTTTAATGAAAGCATTTAATTTTAAAATTATAAAGAGTTTTTAAATTTAAAATCAGACACAGTTGTTAAAGACAGTTGGTGTAGTAATTAATGATGGTTATAAAAAATAATAAAATAAAATTTGAAGAGTGAGAAATCACTCGTCAATATTGAAGAGTGAGAAAGATTTTCTCAATTGAAGAATACAATTTGACTAGTCTGTTGGAGCTATATCTGCTGATGTGGCTCATCTAAATTTTTCAAAAATCTTAATTGACTAGTCTGTTGGAGTTGCTCTAATGTAATAGATAAAATAGTGACCGACCTCAGCTTGTGCCTTGTGGCAGTATCTTTTACCTGTTTATAAGTTTAAAATTACATCTCATGCACATTTGAGCCTCTTGCCAATGTGGTTGGACCCTCTCTTAGGAGTCTCCACCACCACGGTTCAACGCCCAGTGCATCTCATGCATTATAATATTAATTAGTAAAGTAAATGTGTTAACACCCAACCCAATTTTTATCGGGTTTTAATTATTAGATATACCCTAGATAACTGGATAAGAAACTTGACCAGATCAGAAAAATGGCAAAGTATATATGTAGGCCTATCAAGTGTCATCTCCTGAAGGACTTTCTGGACATTTCCTATAAGAAGAAGTTCACTTTTCTCCATGTCCAAGATAGAATCGCCTTTCCTAGACTCTTCTTTCTGTCCAAGTTTTCTTGTCCTTGAACACATCTATCTAAGGAGCTTTTGCCTTACAAAATCAACTGCCAACAACAAGTATTCTCTTTTTCTTTTTCTTTTTCTTTTTCTTTTTTTTCTTAGATTAATTGATTCTACTTCACGTTAAAGTGGAAAAAATATCCAAATTATTTGTAGATTATATTTAGGGAAAATCGTATTTTAATCCCTGTAGTTTGCTTTAATATGCTTTTAGTCCACAATTTTTTGGAATTATAATTTTTAATCATTCTTTGACAGAATCCGTCAAAAGGACAAATTCTATCATGTCAGACTTATTAAATAACCTTAATGCCCATGATGTGTGCTGATCTCATTGAAAAGATCGTTTTACCCTTAACTTTGTCTTTTGTTTGAGTAATTTAATTTTTACCTCAAATTACCATTTTACCCTTAATTTTGTCTTACGTGTGACTAATTTAAATTTTTACTAAAATGTAGAAGTTATGATGCTTGTAGGTGGTCGATTTATAATTGAGATGGGTCGGATCAAGTTCGAATCAGGCCCAAACAATTTGGTTCTAACTCGTCGAATCTGTTGTGTCAAATGCTATGAAACCTGTAAAAAGATAGAAAATAACACAAAACGATAGAAAACAAGAGAATTGAAAGGGGGTTATATAATCTTAGCCTTAGATGAGATTGGGCTGAGCGTTTAAATGTCGATTGATCGTGATTGGAAGAATGAACAATTTTCAGTGATCGGAGTTCGTATATGATCAGAGTTTCAACACGCCAAAGCTTTTATTTGGATTTCAGAGAACATAGAGTTTTCACGTCTATAAATGCCTCTATTTATAAATGATGGGACTGCTGAGCGTAGATATTGTGGAGTATCTGACCCCAAAAATCTCGACCGGATTTCCTGGTATATGGAATCGTGGATCTGTTTGAATCCGGTTGAGTTATCTTCCCTAACTGCTCACCAGGTTGAAATTAGCAACCAAGTCAAAATGACTTTATGCTAGCGGGCGGGTCGACCCATGTTACGTGGGCTGTTTCTAGATCCACACTTGATTAGTT
Source organism: Acer yangbiense (assembly GCA_008009225.1). NCBI lineage: Eukaryota > Viridiplantae > Streptophyta > Magnoliopsida > Sapindales > Sapindaceae > Acer > Acer yangbiense. Next base: position 14,751,591 of record CM017763.1, read on the forward strand.
TGGGTTTCTAAGCGGTTGGGCCTAAAAGCCATTTTTGGTTACCACAGTTTGTCCCTCACTCTCTAAGGAAGTATTCGCTGATTTTTGAGAGTGAAATTTGTTGACTTGAATGTGGATTCGACAAGATGTCGACTCGATTACCTATTTCAGAAAAAGTCATTTTTCTCTGTCGAGTCGAATGTAGGTTCGATAAGGTATCACTCTTCATTTTCTGCAATGTCATGTATATATTTTTTATTGCGTCATTTCCAGATTTTGACAAATAACCGGGTAGTCGACATTTACGCAATGCTTGAGATGGCTTGCCACTCGAACGTTTCACATGCTCAGAGTGGGAAGTTTAATCGATGGGACTGGAACGGTTGGGTGACCCAGGGCTGACGTCATGCCTTGTTTTTAACCCTTGGTTAAGTTTTTGAATTTTGAAACTAACCAAGAGGGTTACCCAAGCTGGCAAGCAACCGTAACGGTTGTGACACATGGCAACCGCAGTTAAGTGTTGGTTTTGTTGATAGTGATTTCTTGGTAGTCAACCGGTCAACGATTTAGATTGATAAAACCTGCAAATATACGTGTAATAAGAAGCGTAATGAAAGCAAATGATAAAGAAAACAAGATACGTGGTAAAACTCCTATGATCGGAGAAACGTCTATGAGTTGTTGCCTTTGCAACTGAGTCAAATCCACTATTTTGTAAGGTAATACACACTCTGGTCTCTCTCTTTATCGCTAAGATCTCACTATATTTTTGTAGGTGTATTTATACATAGTGCATGCCGCTAAGGTTTTGAACCGTGGCATAGAAGTAGAGGAGTACAAAGTTGGTTTTAGGACTCTTTTCCTATTCGATATTATCACGTGTTTAATGCTATTGATTCCAAATCTACTTTGGACTTTGATAGCCTGATATATTGGAAAGAAGATCTGTTTGTTTCCTTGTTGGACTCCTGGTGGTTTTACAATAGTTGACCTGTATGTGGTAGAGAAAACCGAAGTACTTGAGTGAACTAAAGATCAATTGGAGATAATTAAAGGCACTATTTCCAAAGTTGAATTATCTAGATAGGTTCAAATCTCCTAAGGTCACTTTCTGTCCTTGCGATGGCAGTGGAGTTTGGGCAGTACTACTAGGATGAGGTGACATGTGATGTAGTCGAGATGGATGCTGGACACGTGTTATTGGGTCGCCCGTGACAGTTTGATGTAGATATTACCTACAGGGGACGCGACAATGTTTGTGTTTTCAATTGGAATGGCAGAAAGATTGCAATGGTTCCAAAACGGTGTTCAAACGGTAGTTCAACCAAGACCACAATAAAAGAGCAATCTTTAGTCTCTCTAGTCACGTCAATAACTGATTTAGAAGCTGAAATTAAAGAGGCACAGGAGGTACATGTTGTAGTTGTGCGAGCTTTAGTGATAAAAGACAAGGAGGAGCAGAAAATTGTGGTGCCCGAGAAAGTGCAGTCCCCGCTGGCCGAATTCGGTGAATTAGTGTCAGAAGACTTACCGGATACCCTTCCACCAATGAGAGAGATTCAGCACCATATTGACTTAGTTCCAGGAGCAAGCTTACCGAATTTGCCACACTATCGGATGAGTGACGACACGTCGTTGCTGTGTCGGTCAAAAGATAAACATATAAGTTCGACCTCGCTAGCGCGCAAGTCACAGGGACTAGCACAGCGGCAAGTGAGGTTATCGTTTCGCAGAGAGGTGGGATCCACCGACCGTCACCGGTTCTAGCTATTATTACAACACTCCGAGAGAACTCGTGTGTTGCATTTGCAGAAAAGTAAATAATAATGTAAATAAATAAATAAACTAACTACCATAATATATACATGGATAGGATGGAATGGAGAGATGCATGAAATGTGGAAACACTAGGGCAATGACTAAACCGTAACAATCCTCCCACTTAAGCTCTAGACTCACTTAGTCCCTCAATATGCAAGTATATCATAGGCTCATGTCCCCTTAATTGATCTCTAATCTCTCTCAAGTCTTAGAAATCACATCCACACATACAAAGTACACATGAATTCATTAAGTGCCGTGGCACACACACAAGAGCCATGTATGCCAGCCTAGTGTATCTCTCACTGTCTGGTCATATACATTGGTTATTTCGTTAGGCATGTAATGCGCAACCGCGTGGGCCATACTACAGCCAATAATTCATTCACAATGGCTAACCAAATACGGGATGGCAACCAAGTGAAAGCATTAAGAATACGAGATACCCATACAACACGTATGTTATATGCTCGTGTCCCCTTAATTAATCTCTAATCTCTAATCTCTCTCGATGTCTTAGAGATTACATCCATGCATAAATGCTTGGATTCATTAAAGACTATGGGACACACACACGAGCTCTACACGCCAGCCTAGTGTATCTCTCACTGTCTGGTCAAATGTAGAGGATATCACGTTGGACATATTAATGTGAACCATGCAATATATAACACATAGCCTAAATATCATCCACAAGGTGGCTAACCGAGTGAAAGCATTAAGCAATGAAATACCCATATAACTACACAAGCACAAGAGGAATTCAGTTTGTCTTTACTCTAGATACGGCCTCGGTTTTATCAATCTCCCTAGGATGGCTAGATATGGGAAACAAGTTTACCAAACAACAATGTGCAATAAGTTGGTTGTTATACATTAAGAATATCCAATCTAGGTTAAGGGTTCATCCTCTTGATTTGAGAATTATCCCTAAATCAATTTATTACCCAATATGGCCAATGATGGATAATTGTGTCTTAAAAAGACCCATTAAGCACAAGGATTTGAACCAAGACCAATTTAGCAACTAAATGCCTGAACTGAAACCTTTCCTACTCTTTGGAGCTAAATCTCTAACACTCCAATTACTCTAAACATGACATTTTGGTCATCCATCAATCAATCAACAATCATGGGAAGTTAAATTACACTACTCCTACATTAAATTACTCTACTCCTACATTAAATTACTTTACTCCTAATCCCAACCATCCTAATCCCAATCATGGACACATATCAATTTAGGACCTCTACACACATGGATATTGCAATTAGAGCTTAAAACATGAAATTAACAAAGAGTGAAACAAAACCCAACCGAATTTAAGCACAAACAACATATATAACACAAGTGTAGGGTTTACAATATTCCCTAAATCAGGGTTACACATCAAAGAAGCAAAAAATACAAAGAAATGAGCAAATAAGAGCAAACCCTTGAAGACAAGTCCTCTAAAGATGCTCCAAACCTTCCTAGCTCGGATTTGGTCCGAAAACCACTCCTAATTCCTTGAAATCTGCCCTTAAATGGATGGAGGAAGTGTGAAAATGGTGGTGGAGGTGTGTGGTGAGCTTTTATGGAGGAAGAACCTCCATGGGAGCTTGGATCCTCTCCTTATTTGGTGGAGAAGGTGAAGAAGATGAAGAAAATGGAAGAGAGAGTTAGTGGGGCGGAAGAGAGAGAGAGAGAGAGAGAGAGAGAGAGAGAGAGAGAGATTGAATGGATTCTATCAAAACTGATGACAAAAGGGGATATTTATAGTGGGGAGGGTCTTAGGGCAAAAATGATGGTGAAAGGACGAGAATGCCCTTGCATAAGTGGTTGATTTTGGGGGCTCCGTGGATGAGTTTCCAGTAGCGCGCACCATTACGGAAATAGGCATAACTTTCTCCATAAACATCGGAATTGCGTTCTTGAAGAACCATTGGAAAGAAGACTTCTGAGGCTTTTCAACCATATATAGTACGAAACTCAGGTCAATTGGAGGAGAGAGATATGGCCCCCACAATTTGAGTATTCTGCAGGAAACTTTCGTCAAAATTCTGCGCCCATTTATGCACCCTATTCTGTGCCCTAGGCCATAGAATTGCAAAATGGAGGTCTTCTGGTCCCTTTCTGTGGCCTCTAATGGCAGAAATGAGGCGCCGAATCCAAGTTTCAAAAATTGCACTTTTGCCGCAATATTTCTTCATTTTTGCATTTTAGCCCCTGTGATAAAAAATACCCTGAAACACTTATTTAAAACGTTAAATACCCGGTTTTACCTGGGAATCAAGCATAAAAGATGTAGATAATGGGCTATACAACGTGTAGAAATAAGAGTTATCACACCCCCAAACCTATCTTTTGCTCGTCCCCGAGCAAAAAAAAATATAAAATAAAATAAAAATGAAAACAAAACAAAACAAGCAAAACAAACTAAAATAAATAAAAAGTTAAAACTAGGCTAGTCCACTTCCGTAGGAAACACGGTGGCACTTAGCATGTGCCACAAGCCTTTAAACCGCTAGGCGATCCCTAGAGGAGGAGTTATAGTCTCCTGAGGGTTTACAGCTACGACACCCACAAACATATACTCTACAAGAAAAGTTGAGATGTAATCCAAATATGCCAAGCAAAGACTACACATGCATGCTAGTATCTCAAATATACCAATTAATAACAATGCATCACGCAATGCAAGTATGCCAAAACTTAGGATGTTTTCGGTTTACAAAACAACTACGCTCGAATTGCCTAAGATAAAATTCGCTTTGACTCTAATCCTTCCTGGATTTCAGTTTGATTTTTCCACTCAGAACCTGGGCGATCACTCTCAATCAAACATATGCGAATGAGTTTATGTATTGGAATCTAATATATCACATATGAATATTAAATTAAGCACATTTTCTGGAAATAGATCTCATGGAAGGAATTGAAATGCCATGAATGTGGAAAGAGCATGCATCGACTCGCATTCCCAATATAGACTTCCTAAGAGATCAAATGGGTTTTCCCTCACTTTATATTGTGGCCAAGGTGATTTGTGAAGGTGTATGGGATGGAATATATGGTAGGAGTGGGAAGGATAAAGCTATTAACCACGCCAAGGTGTTTACACATTACATTACAACAAAATTAGCTCTATTACAATTTACACTACAAGCGTCCAGGCTATAAAATTTACATTGCACATTTGTGCTACATTTGTACTCATATTTAAGAGTAACTTTACAATTGAAGAACTTGAAGGCTTAAGTGTTTATAATTCACACTTATTCTTTTTTTTTTCTTTTTCTTTTTCTTTTTCTTTTTTTTTTCTTTTTCTTTTTGTAAGCCTTTGCCTAGCACAATTACATACATTGCCTAAGTACACACTTTTACAAAAATTAGAGCTTTATAATACATAACTTCTATTAAGCTATACACCTCAACATGATCAATAACTAGGGAATGGTTAGGGGTGTAGTGTTTGGCCTCAATTTGCAATGAATATATGGGTGTGGGAGTGTTTAGGCTATTTTAGTAGTTTCGCACACACTCAAGCCCAAAATCATTTATAAAAGTCCATCTAACAAGGGAATACAAATCTCAACAAGCAGTCCACATTATTGTAGTTCTATGGCAATCAATGCAAAATGTATGTACAATGAGATCACAATTAAAAACAAAATCGAAGAGTGTTTAAAGAGTAAAAACAAAACATACCCTCTGAATTTGGTGCTAATAGGCTCGAAACCTTACTAGGGTAGTCTCCACTATTTTCTCAAGCTAAACAAACATAGAAGTCTCATCCACCTCAACATCAAAAGATTGGTACTGTATAAGCAAATTTATGCGATGCACGGAGCTAAAAGCATACAATGCATGTCTCTACCGGCACGCAAAGAAAAACAGCTCAACAAAAATGGACTATAATTCCAAGATTTTTCAAAATTAATGAATTTTGCAGAGATTTGAAAATTTTCTAAAACAACACCCTAAAAATCCTAAGATCTAAGCACAACACATATCCACTCTTAGATCTAAACATAAATAAAAATCACAGGAATAAGCAAAGCATTATACCCTTGAAGCACAAGCCCTCGCGAGTGGTTATTCGAACCAACCAAGCCTCCGAGAAGCTCTCTTGAGTTGTGTGGTCCATCCGTCCTGAAATTTTCTTTCCTTGCATAAAACAACTCAAAGAAAATCAAATGCATAAGTTTTAAACAAAAATAAGAAAAATAATACGACTTACACCCCTAAACCTAGCCTAAACATTGTCAATAACACAATGAAAAGCATGAGTAAAAGAGATGTTTATTTTCAACATAACAAACTACTCCGTAAAGCAATAAAAAACAATAAATCTAAGAAATTTACAGAACCTAAGCTAAAACTAGTAACTATCAACAAATAAGCCACCTCCCCGGCAGAGGCGCCACTTTGACGACACGTCGTTGCGGTGTCGATCAAAAGATGAACATTTAAGTTCGACCTCGCTAGCGCGCGAGTCACAAAGGACTAGCACAGCGGCAAGTGAGGGTATCGTTCCGCAGAGAGGTGGGATCCGCCGATCGTCACCGGTTCTAGCTATTATTACAACACTCCGAGAGAACTCGTGTGTTGCATTTGCGGAAAAGTAAATAATAATGTAAATAAATAAATAAACTAACTACCATAATATATACATGGATAGGATGGAATGGAGAGATGCATGAAATGTGGAAACACTAGGGCAATGACTAAACCGTAACAATCCTCCTAATTACGCTCTAGACTCACTTAGTCCCTCAATATGCAAGTATATCACAGGCTCGTGTCCCCTTAATTGATCTCTAATCTCTCTCGAGTCTTAGAAATCACATCCACACATACAAAGTACACATGAATTCATTAAGTGCCGTGACACACAAACAAGAGCCCTGTATGCTAGCCTAGTGTATCTCTCACTGTCTGGTCATATACAGTGGTTATTTCGTTGGGCATGTAATGTGCAACCGCGTGGCCCATACTACAGCCAATAATTCATTCACAATGGCTAACCAAATACGGGATGTCAACCAAGTGAAAGCATTAAGAATACGAGATACCCATACAACACGTATGTTATATGCTCGTGTCCCCTTAATTAATCTCTAATCTCTAATCTCTCTCGATATCTTAGAGATTACATCCATGCATAAATGCTTGGATTCATTAAAGACTGTGGGACACACACACGAGCTCTACACGCCAGCCTAGTGTATCTCTCACTGTCTGGTCAAATGTAGAGGATATCACGCTGGACATATTAATGTGAACCATGCAATATATAACACATAGCCTAAATATCATCCACAAGGTGGCTAACTGAGTGAAAGCATTAAGCAATGAAATACCCATATAACTACACAAGCACAAGAGGAATTCAGTTTGTCTTACTCTAGATACGGCCTCGGTTTTATCAATCTCCCTAGGATGGCTAGATATGGGAAACAAGTTTACCAAACAACAATGTGCAATAAGTTGGTTGTTATACATTAAGAACATCCAATCTAGGTTAAGGGTTCATCCTCTTGATTTGGGAATTATCCCTAAATCAATTTATTACCCAATCTGGCCAATAATGGATAATTGTGTCTTAAAAAGACCTATTAAGCACAAGGATTTGAACCAAGGCCAATTTAGTAACTAAATGCCTGAACTGAAACCTTTCCTACTCTTTGGAGCTAAATCTCTAACACTCCAATTACTCTAAACATGGCATTTTGGTCATCCATTAATCAATCAACAATCATGGGAAGTTAAGTTACACTACTCCTACATTAAATTACTCTACTCCTAATCTCAATCATGGACACATATCAATTTAGGACCTCTACACACATAGATATGGCAATTAGAGCTTAAAACATGAAATTAACAAAGAGTGAAACAAAACCCAACCGAATTTAAGCACAAACAACATATATAACATAAGTGTAGGGTTTACAATATTCCCTAAATCAGGGTTACACATCAAAGAAGCAAAAAATACAAAGAAATGAGCAAATAAGAGCAAACCCTTGAAGACAAGTCCTCCAAAGATGCTCCAAACCTTCCTAGCTTGGATTTGGTCCGAAAACCACTCCTAATTCCTTGAAATCTGCCCTTAAATGGATGGAGGAAGTGTGAAAATGGTGGTGGAGGTGTGTGGTGAGCTTTTATGGAGGAAGAACCTCCATGGGAGCTTGGATCCTCTTCTTATTTGGTGGAGAAGGTGAAGAATATGAAGAAAATGGAAGAGAGAGAGAGAGAGAGAGAGAGAGAGAGAGAGAGAGAGAGAGGGGCGGAAGAGAGAGAGAGAGGGAGTGAATGGATTCTGTCAAAACTGATGACAAAAGGGGATATTTATAGTGGGGAGGGTCTTAGGGCAAAAATGATGGTGAAAGGATGAGAATGCCCTTGCATAAGTGGTTGATTTTGGGGGCTTCATGGATGAGTTTCCAGCAGCGCGCACCATTACAGAAACGGGCATAACTTTCTCTATAAACATCGGAATCGCATTCTTGAAGAACCGTTGGAAAGAAGACTTCTGGGGCTTTCCAACCATATATAGTACGAAACCCTGTTTGATTGGAAGTGAGAGATATGGCCCCCGCAAGGTGAGTGTTCTGCAGGAAACTTTCGTCAAAATTCCGCGCCCATTTATGCGCCCTATTCTGTGCCCTAGGCCATAGAATTGCAAAATGGAGGTCTTCTAGTCCCTTTCTGTGGCCTTTTCTGTGGCTTCTAATGGCAGAAATGAGGCGCCGAATCCAAGTTTCAAAAATTACACTTTTGCCCCAATATTTCTTCATTTTTGCATTTTAGCCCCTGTGATAAAAAATACCCTGAAACACTTATTTAAAACGTTAAATACCCGGTTTTACCTGGGAATCAAGCATAAAAGATGTAGATAAGGGGCTACACAACGTGTAGAAATAAGAGTTATCAATGAGTCCCAAGGAGAATCAGATTTTACAAGAAAAGGTGGAGGAATTAATGAAGAAGGGGTTTATTTGAGAGAGCATGAGTCCGTGCGCAGTTCCCACATTATTGGTCCCAAAGAAAGATGGCAGTTGGAGGATGTGCGTCGATAGTCGGGCGATTAACAGGATAACTGTTAGGTATAGCTTTTCGATTTCGAGGCTAGATGACATGCTAGATATGCTGGAAGGTTCGAAATTGTTCTTTAAGATCGATCTGCGAAGTGGGTATCATCAGATTCATGTCAAGCCTGGTGATGAATGGAAGACGGCTTTCAAGACAAAGGATGGGCTTTAAAAGTGGTTGGTTATGCCTTTTGGGTTTTCCAATGCTCCTAGTACTTTTATGCGACTCATGAACCAGGTATTGCGTCCCTTCATTGGAAAATATATGGTCGTTTATTTTGACGACATTTTGATTTACAGTAGGAATGAGGAAGACCATATGGAGCATCTTAGGGCTGTGCTAGAGGTGTTGAACGAAAACAAATTGTTTATTAATCTTAAGAAATGCAGCTGGCTGACAGAGAGATTATTATTCCTGGGATATGTGGTCAGTTCAGAGGGAATTTTAGTGGATGAAGAAAAGGTTATGGCCATTCGTGATTGGCCTAAGCCAAAGATGGTAGGAGAGGTAAGGAGTTTCCATGGGTTGGTGACGTTTTATCGTCGATTTGTGAGGGATTTCAGCAGTGTTGTGGCTCCCATTACTGAGTGCTTGAAGAAAGGAAAGTTTCAATGGGGTGAGGCAGCCGACACAGCCTTTGCAGTCATCAAAGAGAAACTGTGCACCACGCCTGTTCTTGCTTTACCCAGTTTTGAGAAGTTATTCGAGGTGGAATGTGATACTAGTGGCATTGGTATTGGAGCAGTGTTGTTACAAGAGAAGAAACCAGTGGCGTTTTTTAGTGAAAAGTTGAGTGATGCGCGTCGAAAGTGGAGCACCTATGACCAAGAATTCTACGCAATTGTTTGTGCTCTAAAGAACTGGGAGCATTATCTGATTCAGCGGGAATTTATCCTTTACACTGATCATCAAGTGTTGAAGTATCTGAATAGCCAGAGGAGCTTAAGTAATATGCATGCACGGTGGGTAGCCTATTTGCAGAAGTTTCCTTTCGTTCTGAAACACAAGTCTGGTGTTCTAAATAAGGTGGCAGATGCGTTGAGTAGGCGTGCAAGTTTACTGGTTACTATGCAGCAAGAGATTGTTGGGTTCGAGTTCCTGAAGGAATTGTATCCAGAAGATGAGGATTTCGGAGAGGTATGGGAAAAGTGCGTTCTGAAACAGGCCACGGGGGAATTTCATATGAGTGAAGGATACTTTTTCTGTGGCAATCAGTTATGTATTCCGCGGAGCTCGCTGAGAGAGAAACTAATTCGAGAGTTGCATGGTGGAAGTTTAAGTGGACACCTAGGGCGTGACAAGACTATCAGTGGGGTAGCCGAGCGGTATTATTGGCCTCAGCTGAAACGTGACGTGGGTAATTTTGTGTGTAAGTGCTATGTTCGTCAGACTTCTAAATGGCAGGCTCAAAATACGGGACTCTACATGCCTCTACCTGTACTGAATGCAATATGGGAGGATTTGTCTATGGACTTTGTTTTGGGTCTTCCACGAACTCAACGTGGGGTCGACTCTGTGTTTGTTGTGGTTGACAGGTTCTCCAAGATGGGACATTTCATTCCTTGTCGGAAGACATCTGATGCATCACATGTGGCTCAGCTGTTCTTTCGGGAGGTGGTTCGTTTACATGGTGTACCCCAGTCTATCACATCTGATAGGGATTCGAAATTTCTGAGCCATTTCTGGGTTACATTGTGGCGGCGGATGGATACTACTCTGAAGTTTAGTAGCACTGCGCACCCACAGACTGACGGACAGACGAAAAACCTAAACTGAACTTTGGGAAATTTAATTCGGAGCATCTGTGGAAACAAGCCAAAACAATGGGACGTGGCTCTGGCACAAGCTGAATTTGCGTATAACAATGCTGTTCATACTACTATTGGTAAGTCTCCTTTCGCTTTAGTATATCGGCAAGCTCCTAAGCATGCGTTGGACCTGGCAAGGCTTCCCAAGGTCGCTGGTATGAGTGTTGCTGCTGAGACCATGGCTGAGCAGGTTCGGGATGTTCAGGCTGAAGTGAAGGCGCGGTTAGAGGAGAAGAATGCGAAGTATAAGGCTGCAGCAAATGTTAAAAGGCGTGAGAAATTGTTTGCTGAGGGTGACCATGTTATGGTGTTTCTGCGTAAGGAGAGGTTCCCAGTTGGTTCCTATAACAAGTTGAAGCCAAGGAAGTACGGACCATAAAAGGTGATCAAGAAGATCAACAACAATGCCTACGTGATCGACTGACCTGCTGATATGAACATATCTCGTACTTTCAATATGGTTGACCTTTATGAGTTTTGTGATGATGTTCCACTTTATCCTGATTATAACTCGAGGTCGAGTTTTTCACAGGTGGGAGAGACTGATGTAGGACAATTGGCTTTAGAGTTTGAAGAAGAGATGGACATGAAATTGTCCAAAAGAGGTGGTCCAAAGAAACGGGCATAACTTTTGACTCGGTTGTCAGATTTCCTATTATAATATGTTTTCGGAAAGGGTTTTCAGAGCTCTATAGCATGACAACCAGAGTTCCTTGATTGACGTCATTTGCATCCTCATCAGAGCAGTTTAAGTTAGGCTGTCGGGCAACCGAAGATTTTGTGTTTTTTTTTTATTTTTTCGTTTTTAGTTGTTTTTGTTTAGTTTGAGGATATTTTAGTCTTTTGCTTATTTTAGGGTTTCGAGAAGCTATTTAAGGCTCTTTGTTATCAGTTTCAGAATTCATTCAATAATATTATCAATTTTCGGTTACATACATTCGTTCTTTGCTGGTGGATTCCAGTTTGTTACTTTAGGGATTACGCTGGTAAACCCTAGAACTTCCGTTATGCGTCATGAGAGAAAATCAAAATTTCTCCAATCTCAATTGTTCTTAGTATGCAATATGGTTAAAATCAATTAGCAATCTTGTCATATCATTCTTGAGCAGAAATTGGAAGTTAATTAATTTCGTTTTTGAAAAACATGCACAGATAAGTCGTTGCCAGTTTAGCCTTTTCAGTTCTAAAATGTTATACGTGCCGTATTAACTCTAGAGAAGTGGTTTTTTTATCAAGGTACATAAGATAGGAACATAAACAATAAAGTATTTTCTATAATAATATCACAACCAAAGCAGCCAATTAGTCTATTTATACCACGTTTTATGTTTCTCGAGTTCCTCATGATATCCATAATTTTACACCATAAGAAACTGTATTGACTATTCGATTTCGAAATAAATTGCTTAGTCAAAAAATATTACAACTGAATTTCAAATTTGTTTAGTTTGTAACAGGACACACAAACAAAATCAATCCATTTTGTTTAGAAACAAAATATACATGAATAAAGGTTTACTAAAAAGTAAGAGGAAGAGAATCCAAAGGCAAACCTGATAGTCGGTGGAGAAAGCAGCTATATCTCACTCATTTTGATGATTTGTTATTTCTTCAGATTTGAGTCTCTCTTCCGAAATATCCAGCTTTGGGCATTTCCTGATTTTAACTTTTCGCAGAGCTTGCAACGTAATCCCAATGCTAGTTAACTCTGGCAATTCAAATAGAAGCAATGTGTGTAACTTAGACAATTTGCACTCGTCTGGTTTTTTGTGTTCAAACACGGTCTTCATACTATCACAAAATTTAATTTGAAGGATTGCGAGGTTTTCTGGAAACTGGGAAGAAGGAAAAACATTTTCAAGCTTTGGGCAACAATCTAAATGCAGATGTGTGAGATTCTTGAAATCCACAGATTGTACTTCCCCACCATATAATCTCTTCAAATTAGGAATGTTTGAAACCCATAAAATCTCCAGATTTTTTCCCAATTCAAAATCTCTCTCTTCGCTAAAGACGATCTCCATTTTAGGACATGCCTGTAACCGACAACCTTTTACCTTCGTCAGAGGGACCGCATCTAAATCCGACAAGTGCTTCATAAACATATTATCAGTCAAAGAAATATATTCTGTATGCTTGAGAACATCCTCTAAACCAGTAGGAAAACTATTAAATCCTCTGATTTCCAAAGCCAGGGCATCTTTTCTATAATGAGAAAAATGTCCATAATTGTTGAACATAACTCCATCACTATAACAAAAATTCTCTCCACTGTTTGCTTGCTCACTGGGAGGACGAACATAGAAAGAGATTTGCTTGAAGCATGCTTCTTGTAACTCAGGATTTTCCCAAGCTTCTTGTAACTCAGGATTTTCCTTCAGAAAATGGAAAAATTGGGTACCTTCCACCAGTATAGAAGGCTTTCGATCACTTGCTCCGGTTTCAATATTGGGCTTGGAAATAACAAAGCGACCCCAGTCTACATCCTCTGGTAGGCATTTTATCTTCCGCCAATCAACTTCTCTCATAACGTTCAAATGTGGCAGAACAAGGCGCTTTAAACAAGTCAACTCTGAAATTTCATAAGGAAATTCTTTAATTCCAGTCCCTGATAAATCAAGAACATTCAAATGAATAAGCGCCTTCAGTGATAGCAATGTTTCTAAGCTCGAACACCCACTCAACAAAAGCTCCCGAAGGTTGCTAAGTTTTTCAAGAAATGGTAAAGATCTAACAGCTTCTCCAGAAAGATCCAGTACCTCAAGTTTTGAAAGAGCTTCCAAAGGTGGCAATGTTTTTAAGCCTGGACAATCTTTCAACGAAAGTTGACTGAGATTGGTGAGGGTAGTGAGCTTGGAGAGTATTGATGACATATCTTCTTTGATTCCAGAGAGCTTGAGAATTTGAAGATGAGTCATACGCTCTAAGTATTGAGCAGCAATTTCACCACCAAATCGATCAAGGCTGAGTTTCCTTAGACGAGACATGTGCTCAAAGGACACATTTCCTTCAAACTCCAACGCACTACAACCTGAAAGATCAAGAACCTCAAGTATTTTTAAGGCATTCAAGTTGGGAAACTTGTCCAACTTCTCACAACCTGAGATGTCAAGCACCTCAAGTCCAGCAAGTTCTTCCAAATCTGGCAGATTTTTTAACAATGAACAATCTTTTAGCAAGAGCTGGCGCAAGTTTTTGAGGTTGGAAAGTGATGGTAAATTTACAACTTTTGTGTTAGAGAGGTTGAGATAGTGAAGGTATTTCAGATGTTGAAACGATTCATCTTCAATTTCTGTCAATTTGGAAGAATTAGAAACATCAAGTAACTCGAGGTTTTTGAGTGCGGTAGTGCATGGCAATTTTAGAAGCTCAGAACAACCAATCAACTTGAGTTCAGTGAGACTTGAAGGGATGGATGGTAACTCACTGATTAAAGTTTTCGAAAGATCAAGGATTCTAAAATCATCCAAACTTGCCATGGAAATATAATTAAATTTATTGAAAGTGATGGCTCCTGAGAGATCAAGAATTTGGAGACTAGGCAAGTGCTGCAAGTTGGGAAGCATACGTATGCTACAACAATCTCTTAATAAAATTCGTGTCAGATTCTGAAGACGATGGAATTTTGGTAATCGTCCAATTGCAGTGCCAGAAAGATCAATCATTTGAATATTTGAAAGAAATGATATAGTTGGGTCAATGAATCTCACAAAAGAGGAAGCACCAGAAAGATCAAGTATCTCAAGATTGATAAGTTCTTTTAGGCTTGGCAATTTATTCAAACAAGAACAACGCCTGAGGATGAGCAAACGTAGTTTCTTTAGATTGGAAAGAGAAGGAAGTGTTTGGATTTCAAGTCTAGATAGGTTAAGGCTTTGAAGATCAGTCATTCGATCAAACAGTTCTTCTGGCAGAGATTTTATTTGGCTAGCACCAGATATCTCAAGAACTTCTAATTTCCTAAGTTTGTTGATGTGAGCCATGTCCTCCAGCAAATTGCAGCTTCTCAATAGAAGGACATGCAGTTTGTCCATTTTTAAGAAGGATGAGATTATCGATGTGAACTTGGGATTGAAAACAGCAAGAACCTGAAGTTCCTGTATGCGATCCAAGAAAGTGTCATGGCTTTCTAGGGGGAGACAACTTCCATCGATCAGTAGTGTGGAGACTTTCTGCCAATGTTTAGGATTGCATAATGTTTTTATCATGCCATCTGTTTGTGTAATTCGCCCAAGACCTTTCCATTCACCATTCCCAAAGACACTTGCCAACCCAAGATTGGCTGTCCCTCCATACCCTTGAGGGCGGGAATCAACAATATTCAGTGCTGCTCCTTCCATGGAAACAATATTGTCATCTTGTATCTTCAACATGCCACGATCTAGTAGCTCCATTAGAACACAATGTCCCTCCTTGTATGCCTTCTCAATATGATCAAAGGGATCAAAATTGCCTTCCATTACCCAGTGAGTGATTAAATCATTGTAATGGATGCCACCATGTTTGCGAAAGAACTGCACGCTATGCCAGAAGCAGTTTTGTATAACAGTGCCGGGCAACATCTCATATGCACAAGAAATCAGCGGATTTACACCCTTAGCTGCTTCCTCATAATAAGCTGCTTTTTCTAGTGCACTTTCCAGTGTCCAATCCCCAGAACTATGTCTTGCAATATAATTTAAGGCTCCTGCTATCACAGTGATTGCAGCAGGCAAACCCATGCTCTTTTGGGCTATTGCATCAAACAAATCCTCGAAACCTTGAATATTACGAAATTTTTTATCTATGCTGTTTTCCAATATAGTTAACGACCCTTCAAAAGACACGGGTTCAAATGTCACCTCCTTAACATTCCCCTCAATAATAGGGGCTTCTTCACTCTTTCTTCCTGTAACTAATATCTTTACAGGAATACGGTCATCGGAAGGAAGCACAGCTCTGATATCCTGCCAATCATTATCTTTCATCTTATTTCCCTCATCATCCAGAACAAGCAAAAGATACTTCTTCCCTTCATGCAATGCGGCGGATCTCTTTTTATCTTCAAGTTTTGCTTTTATCCTGTGCTTCAAACTTTCCAGTTCCTCTTCCACTTTCATATCCTATATGGTATAAATTGCAAAAGAAAATTAACTTATTATTTTTTAGGCAATTATAAATATATATATATATATATGGGGCAAGATCAATGGCACAAATTTTTTACTTAAATTCTTATAGAATTTTTAAGCCATTAGATTATAATGGATAGAATGGTTAAGATTTAGTATTTTTGGATGTAATAAATACACAATCACACCAAATCATCTCTCAATCTTTACTCTCTCTTCTGGTTTTATATTTCTTTAATGAAAATAATTTAACTCTTTCTTCTTTGTTTCTATCTCGTCTCTTCTCTGAACCTTTTTTTTTCTCCTGAAAATAATACAGACCAAAACTTGTAAAAAAATGTTTTAGTTACAATGTATATCATACTTACAGAAATCCCAGTTACGAAAACAGGTCGAGTAACAATTATGTTGAATATTAAAATGTTGGATTGGTTTTTCAACAATAAAATTATTTGAGACTCAAATATTATTATTAGTTTTCTTCAATCCAATCCAATCCAATCAAATAAACTTGTAGAAATTCTTAAAATCAATCATAAACTTCTTATAGTTTGAATCTATATCATACTTGTTATGCATCACTAGATTAAACACTTCATACTAAGATTTACCGGGAAAAAATGAAAAAAAAAAAAAAAAATTAAAATAAACTAGAAATCTTCAACATATTTTCTGTTTTCATGTAAAGAAGATAGATATGGGTTTTATCATTTTTGTCTCTATGTTTTCGCGCTTTATGATTTTTTTAAATGTCTTTCTATTTTTTATTGGCATGGTCCCTATGTTGTCAAAAATCCATCAATTTGATTTATTTCACCAGATTTTTAACGATTAACCCTAACAGAATTAGTAAACCCATAATTTAAAGCAAATGATTTAAAAGTACTATATTATACTCTAACTTTGTCAATTTTTACAATTTAACCTAACTTGTTCTCGGATCATAATATGACATGTGTCACCAATTTTTAAAAATTAAAAAAAAAATGGTTAAAATATAAATGAAAATCTGAAATTTTTATAAAGAAACGAAAAAAATAGAGAATAAAAATAAAATTCAGTTTAAAATTAATTTAATATTTAATCTTACTTTTTTTTTTTACAGAAAAATAAAAAACTGTAATCTAAGAATCATTATTTCAAAAAATAATAATAATATTTTAATTAAAAAATCATTATTTAAAAGTTTGAAGATATTTGGATGGCTGGATGTAAACAATTTAAAAAAAAAAAAAAAAAACTTTTTAGAATATCTGGAAAGATTTTCAAATCTCTTAAAAAAAGTTGAAAAAAAAATAAGCTTCTAAAGAGATCTGGAAATCTCCAGCTCGCTAGGAGGATCAGAGGAGAGAGAGCTTAATTAGATATTCTATGTTGCCTGCCATGTGTTTGTTGAAATTCCTCTGGAGATTTATCATATGATTTTAAATTTTTGAATGAAAAGTCTCTTTTGATTTCAAACTATTTTAGGTTAATTGAATTTTATTTTGGCAGTATTTATTTGAGAGTGAAACCTGGGAGTTTACAGTTTTTAGATTTAAATCAGATCAATTTTAATTGTTTGCTTAAAGAATGCTTACTGTTAAGATATTAAGAATCTAAATAAATTGGATTTGTAGTTTTAGTTGGGAACCGGTTCTTGAGTGTATTATGTATATATGTGCTTTAGTTGTTAGATTTTGTAAAATTGACGCGCAAGTTGCGTTTGTCTTTGAGAGACAGTGAAATTAAGAACACAACCTCTCGGTGAAGAAATTAATATGTTTAATTTTCTTGTAGCATGAAGATGAGAAATGCCTCTTCAACCAAGCAAAAATGGAGATGTGAGAGATGATCACTTTGCTGAACACCATGATATATATATATTGGGTTGAAGAGTGTTGTTGATGATGATGAAATTGAAGGTTGATGAAGATGATGGTAGTGGTGGAGAAGATGAGGATGATGAATTATTTTTATTATTTATTTATTTAATTATTTGTTTTTACTTTTTAGGGGTTGAAGGTTGTTGATGATGATGAAGATGGAGGGTTAAGGGTTGAAGGTTGATGGTCGATGAAGATGATGTGGTGATAGAAAAGATGAGGATGATGATGGTTTTTTTTTTTTTTTTTTTTTTTAAAGTTTTTTTTAAGTTTTGATCTCCAGATCCATCTATTTTTTTTTTTTTTTTTTTTTTTTTTTAGTTTTTGTTTTGTTTATAATTTTTCTAATTTGTATTTATATATTAAATTTATTTTTTTTATATTTTTTGGTTTTAGACACGTGGCGGGTTCTTTGTTTTAAATAATGCTCTATCCGTTAACCCTGTTTGTTTACACGTGGCGGGTTCCTAGGCTGTTTGTGATAACTCTGTTTAGCTGTTGCTCTGTTTTGTTGCTGTGGTTTCTCTTTGTCTTTGTTGGTCCCTTTTTGGTTTTGCTGGCCGTTAATAAAAGTTCAATAGTTCAAGAAAAAAAAAAAGATATTGTAGGCACAAATTATTTATTTTTTATATTTTATTTTGAAAGTGTAAGAGCATCTCCAAGATCCTTTGGAGACCCCTTTTTTAAGGGTGGATGTTGTTGTAGGGGGGCATTGTATTTGTGTTCCAATAATACTTCCTTAAATGGCTCATATATATATATATATATTATTTTATGTGAAGTCCTCTTATTTATTATTATTATTTCTGTGTCCCTAAACTATATTCATCTTTTATACGTAGAGCCCACTTAATCAAGGAAGACTGAAGCCACCCCTTAATTAAGGGAGTAAGCTTCATAAGAATCCTATTAAAAGGGTAATTAAGGGATCCTTTGGAGCTGCAAAAATATTTTTGTAGCTCCTCACATAATTAAGCTAATCCTGGAAGATGCTCTAAGGCACGGATCTAAAAGGAGAGAAAAACAATGAAATTAAATTTTATTAAATATATATAAAACTGAGAACAACTAATATTGAAGAGGCAGGGGGACTCGGTGTGATAAAGTATTTATGATATTTGAAAAGATTAAATCTAAACCATTCAACCCATTATAATCTAATGGCTAAAAAATTGGGGCCATGGATCCTACCCCAATATATATATATACAGAAATTCTATTATCAGTTCGAACTGACAAAAGTTATATCAGTTCCTTACATGTGGGCCACTGGATTTAAATACTTTGACTTGGCTGTATGCACTTGTCAGTCAAAGTATTTAAATCCAGTGGCCCACATACAAGGAACTGATATAACTTTTATCAGTTCGAACTGATAATAGAAAGACTGTATATATATATATATATTATGGGTGCACCGTGCAGGTATTGACACCCATAAAACTTATTAATACACCCATTTTTATAAGTACACACATGTCTAAAATTTGAAAAATAAATATTACTATAAGCACCCATCCTAATGCCAATAATACCCTCATTAAAATAAATATATTCATTTTAATACATATTATTTATAAACACTCTTAAATTATTATCACACCCAATTTATAAAAATAAAATAAAAAATCATATTATTTTTGGAATCAAATCCTCTTTTAATGATTGTCCAATTTACTTTTGGAAATAACTCGAATATAGGATCCTTATAAAAAGGAATATGTGGAAAAATTTGAAATTCTCTTATTTATGTAGCTATCTTAAAAAAAAACTTATGGATATTTTGTATTTCAGAGTTATCGTTGTTACCTTTACATCCCTATTCGAATCAATGTCTTCCTCTTCTTCTTCCCACTCCTCAGTAATGAAACTAAGAGACAACTGATGAGCAATGGATTTGTAAAGCAAGTTGATGTCATACTTTTCAGTCACTGATAGCCAAAGAGACTCGTAGCACAGGCCTTCGCGGACAGCACATTCACTTATTTCTCTTGCCATCCATGTTTTCCCCATTCCTGTGTCTCCAACAAGAACAACTGTGGAAACACCATCATCTTTCAACAGCTTAAATATGTGACTTTTCCGCTTTTCCATTGTCCCCAAGTCTTCCCTACGTTGTTCCATTGTCCCCGAGTCTTCCCTACGTTGTTCTGTTATCTCCGAGTCTTCCCTACGTTGTTCCGTTGTCCCCGAGTCTTCCCGCTTTTCTGTTGTCCCCGAGTCTTCCCTACGTTGTTCCGTTATCCCCGAGTCTTCCCTATGCTGTTCCGTTGTCCCCGAGTCCATTTCTGATGCAAATAACAAACAAATAAAGAAATAATGCACGAGCGAATCAATTCTCACACTTTGAACTTTCGAATTCGAAAGGGAAACCCACTATAAACACTAATCAGCCAGACAAGGGTTACCATTTCTACTCACTCGTTAATTAATTCAGCAATTATAAACATAAATTTACTAAATAAAAGAACTGAAAACAAGGAAAAAAAAAAATGGTGCTTTCATAAGAGCTGTGAAACATAGAATCAGATTACTGTATAGCAGAAAATCAGAAAATAATACACAAGTAGAAATTTTGAACTGTACCATGTTGACTCAAAATAATAATAATAATAATAATAATAATAATAATAATGGAAATTTTGGGTCCAAAACAGAGTATAGCTATTTGAGAACCAGAAGCAATGGGAACCAGACCTGTTTAACCTTGCTTACTGCCCAATGAAACCGTTGAACGAAAAACGAAATACCCTTTTCTTGTAAGCAACAGAGCAAGCGCTTTAGTAGCTGAAATCTCAGAATTTGAAGGAAGACATTAGAGACAGAGCAACTGCTTTAGAAGGTGAAACCCAAAATGTAATGGAATATATTAGAGAGTGTAACGAAGATAGTATGTTTATTTTACTTTATTTTTATCTTCATTATACCTTCTTAACTGAAGTGGAAAGCAAAAGTGAGAGATTTTCAGAGATCTTGCTTTGCTTTGTATGCAGAGATGCTCTCAAAATGTAATGGAGAATATTAGAGAGAATAAAGAAGATAATATGTTTATTTTACTTTATTTTTATCTTCATTATACCTTCTTAACTGAAGTGGAAAGCAAAAGTGAGAGATTTTCAGAGATCTTGCTTTGCTTTGTTTGCAGAGATGCTCTCAAAAAGCTTGCAAGTAGCTTGGTTTCGTAGTTTCATGTACGGGGAGCCCAATTTGTTTCACTGCTTGGCCTACCAGAGAGATGCCTCTCTATCAACTCCAGTCTTGCATGGAACGGTCTCAATCAGGGTTTTCAGTGCAATTGTCACATGGTTTGAGTATTTAATTGGACTGGCGTATAGAAATTTTTATCAATAAATCTAAATATAATCATACAAAGAGACTTGAATGTTGAATGCAAGAACATAAACCACTCTATTACTGTGATAACAGGAATAGTCCGGTGATAATCATACTCTCAACCAATATTGAGATCCCAAATTTAAATTCCCTCCCTCGAGAGTAAAAAAGGGACTCTATTGCTGTATAAAGTTACCACTCAACTAAAAACTTAGGGCTATATATATATATATATATATATTTTTGAACTGCAGGCTTTATTGAGAACAAATCAATAACAACAGAAAGCCTCCAAGAAAAAAAGCAAACAGGGAAGCCAAGCAAACACCAAAACTATTATTAAAAAGAATGGATAGCATCTTCTTTTTTATTACTTTGGGAAAGAAAGAGAAGCATATCAGACCTACTTTATCTACTTTTTTGGACAAAACTTCATTGTTTTAATTTTTAAATGTCTATGAAACTGCGATGTTAGCCAAAGTTATCTACTTTGGATGATATCAAGAGAGAAAACCGAAAATAACCATCCAAAACATTAAACTTTTGTTAATAACCACTTTTGAAATTATAATTGTTATTAACCACTTTTTTGAGAAATTACCTCAATACCCACATATATATAAACCTTAAAAACCAAAATCAGCAGCAAAGACTCTTTATCAGTGAGAGAGAAGAGAAACCCACCAGAAAAGAGAGTCGTTTTCAGCGAGAGAGAAGAGAGACCCCATCTGTCGCTAGAAACGACCCCACCTGTCTCCAGAGAAGATTGTTTGTCGATATGTAGGTATGATTTTCTCTTCGTTTGCTGAAATTGGCTGATAGAGTTTCGATTTCAACATTAAGAACAATATCAACAGTTAGGGCTGGTTTTTTGTACAAATTGAGACTGGATTTTGGAGTTTTGTTTGAATACAAAGTTGAAAACCTAACCAATATGTTGAATGATTTAACCCTAAACTTGAAATATTTGCTTAATACTTGAAATTTTTCCTTAAATTCACATAAAACTTGTAATGTTATAAACCGAAAATCTTTGATTTGAAAGTGGCTTGCTTTAAATGTTTGATTTAATTTTAAGAGCGTTTGCTCTGTTTGTGTGGCTCATTTTTTGTGGTTTTGTTGGTTGTTTTTGTGCCTTTTGTTGGCTGCGTTGTTGGGGTTTCTCTGTTGTTTGGGGTGGCTTTTTCGTTGTTTTTTCTGCCTTCTTGGTTTCTTTGTGCTAAAAAAAATTTGGAACCTTGTATTCACAAAAGTAATGCAAGTGTTATTTTTTGCTCTCTACTTGTAGATTGACATAAGTTTTATTCGAGTTTATGTAGACATCATGAATCAAATAAATATTAATTCTGGGCATTGAATAATCAATCATTTGTAGTGTAGAAGATACTGTATCTAATTATATAATCTAAAATGGGTATATGATTTTCATGTTGACATAATTATTATTATGTTTTTCCACTATTGAAGCCTTGGAAGTTTTCCAATTATAAGTGGGGGATCACGTCATATGAATCACATTATTGATTATTGGGAGAGGGAACATGCCTGTTGCCCCTCATGTGGCCTCCTTATTTTGTCCATCTGGACTGGAGGAGCTAGGCATTACAAGTTTTATTTGTGAATAAATTGTTAGTTTTATAAAAGTTTGTCTCTTAAATAATAAAAGAAAAAGAAAAAAGGGTTCTCTAGTGAGTGAGATAGACATAAACATTACATAAGTTATAGTACTTTTAACAGATTGAGTCTTGTAAAGAGGGAGTCATATTAATTAGAACTTAAATGGATATAAAATTGGGGGAAATGGGGTGGATCATGTCATATTGAAAATGATATGTCAGATGACCAACTCTTACACAGTATATAGGTACATGTTACCATTGATGTGGTATCAAGAACCTAACAAATACAATCCAATTATTTCACTTTGAAATAAATTTAGATAATTAAAATACTTCTTCTTTACTTATCTTGATTGAGGGGTGTGTATGTATCCTTTTCTACTGTTGTGAGAGTAGATATGCTGACCATATATATAGTGTTTGATCTTAGTAGGTGATTTGTGTCAAATGAATGTCATTAGTTCATAAGTGTTAGTGTGAGAGGGGATTATTTATGATAATAATGTTATGGGAGTAGATATTTGAACTGCTTATATAGTACTTAATCTTGGTAAGTCTCGATAGATCACAGATGAATTTCACCAAGGGATTAGTGTGAGAAGGGAAGTCTCAACTCTCTATTCTCATTCAGAAATATGGTCCAGCCTGGCATGCCCACAAGGCCTAGGTCCAATGTATGGGTCAAATTCCTGATGACCAAGACCAGAAAAATTAAAGGTAGGTGATGAGCAAGTTGATGCGCAGCAAGGCATGGAAAACTAGAATGATGAGGAGCAGCAGATCATGATCAGACGTAGTCAGAGAATTAAGAAGCTAGCAGCAGTGGTTCAACATGAGTAGGAGGTTGAGGATGAGCAGGTTGATGCGCAGCAAGGAGCTGACAACCAAAATGATGAGGAGGAGGACGTGATAAGACGTAGTAAGAGAATTAAGAAGCTAGCAGTAGTGGTTCAAACCCCTTACACTATCCCTAGGTTGGTGAAGGACATGGTTTATGCGAGAAAGAATTCTCGGAGAAGTTAAACTTATTTGAGTAATTTATTCCCGGAGAATTCCCTATGTTGTTGTATATTATATATATTTTGGATGTAAAACTTTATTCCCGGAGAATTCCATATGTTGTTGCATATATATTTTGGATGTTAAACTTTATTCCCGGAGAATTCCCTATGTTGTTCCTAAATTGTATTTTTGAAATTGCTAATTCTAGATATATATATGATATATAATATTTTGGCAGGTTTTTTTTATGTTCAAATGGCTCTAGTTTGTTAATTGCTAAATTTCCTGTTTTGTTTGTTACGTGGGCAAATTTTGTTGATTTCAATTGTCTAGCATAAAACTTGAAATCATGCTTTAAATATCTAGCACAAACTTGAAATCACGCTTTAAATCTTTGCCACAAACTTGAAATCACGCTATAAATCTCCGTTAAATCAGATAGATACTCCAAAGTGCCTCCAACTCCCAATTTTTATTTTTATTTTTTTTTATTTTTATTTTTTTTATTTTTTTATGATTTCAAAATACTTAGCTTGACTTGAAACAAAACTTGTTATTTGAAGACTTGACCTGTAAGTGTTTAATTGATTTTTGTTTGAAAACTTGTTATAGATGATTTTGTTTCTTAAGAAAGTGTTCAATTGCCAGCATAAAACTTGAAATCATGCTTTAAATATGTGGCACAAACTTGAAATCATGTTTTAAATCTCCAGCATAAAACTTGAAATCATGCTTTAAATATGTGGTACAAACTTGAAATCATGCTTTCAATCTCTGTCACAACTAGAAATCTTCTCGGAAAACCAACAATTCAGATGTCAAACAGTTTTACAACTTCAAATCTTCCCATAAAACCACAGTAGTCAATACTAAAACATAAACTTACAATAATGAGTTCATACATGATAAGTTCATACTAAAACGAAAACGGGCATGGTCAACAATCAATGTCACGTTGTAATCGGTACTTTCGTTGACCACTCTCTGTCTTAACCAAACTGGTTATGATTACATCATACAAAGTTATATCAAAATTGGTGAATTGGTATACCAAGTTCTCTAACTCTAAATATTTTAAATGAATTGACACCACCTCAACAAATGTATCACCACTAACATATCGTCAGTCATCCCACTGCCCACCATAGTTGATTACCAGCCTGTAATCCATTTACCTGGAAAAAAAAATGATTTCCGAAAGAAATTGTAAGATTTCAAGTTTTTCGTAAAAGTTCCAGTTTTTGTAAGCATTTCACGTTTTATTTGGTATAAAACTTGAAATCATGCTTTAAAACAGATCTCAAGTTTTGTCAACATTCTAAGTTTTTATACTATATTTCAAGTTTTCGAACCCGTGAAACTTGAAATCTTCTGGAAAAAATTGAAGTTTTATTGAAATCGATTCTTCACCAAAACACACATAAACTCATGCATTAAAGCTAAACCCATGTTAAATTAACTATTTGCAACTCAGTTAATGAACAAATGAATGATATTTACCGATTTAGAGCAAATTGAGATGAATGATATTTTCTTTAGGAGACTTCACTTCAAAGCGATTATGACATCAAACCTTCGTGAAATTTTCTTCAGGCCAACAATGGTGTGGCCATTGGTGTTTGATTTGCAGGTCGGTGATGAAGAACGAATACAAGGATGAAGAGAACACTGAAGAAGACGATGAGAAGGAGAAATAAACAAAACAAAATAGAATTGTTAATTTAGGGGCATCTTGGTAATTTATGGACACCCAATGAATTTTTTTTCAAAACATGGTTATTAACAATTAAAGTTATGCATGTGGTTAAAAAAGAATTTCCCATAATTAGAGTGGTTATTTTTGACAATTTTCACTGATATCAATGTTCATAAAAAATCAAAAGCCCAATGAGCATGTAACATATACTGTATGTATGCTTCAATTAGGAACCCAACATAATCAAAATCATTATCATATTCTTAAACTTTAGCAAATTCATGAATACAAATTAAAGACAAAAAGAACAAGAAGCAGGAATTCTAATTTGTAACACTAATTATTTCATGACTAGTATTCTTGGTGGCTTGCATCTTGTGCTTGTGCAGCTGCATTTCTTTGTTGATCAGCCTTAATTTTCCCCATCAGTTTTGCTGCTAATGGTAGACCCCCACACTTACTTTTGAGTTTCTCTTTCAATTGTTCATGTGAAATGAACTCCACCCCCTATGCTACAACTGAGTCTTTGTAAATTGACCAACAGCTCTCGGGATCCGAAAGGGGATGAAGTTGAATTAGATTTTCTTCCCCAACCATCTTTTTAGCTACATCCTCGTTCCTGCTTGTGACAATCACTGCTCCCCCATATCCCTTTAATTGGAAATCCATAATATAGTTGTTCACCCTATTTTTCACCATTGCTTGCGCAACAATACAACGTTTCGTACCACCCGTCTTGTAATACCCATAATTGTCATCGGAAGAAAACGAAAAGAGAATAAAATGTTTATGGTAATATTAAAGTCAATACAAAACCAAATTGAGGGAGTTTACTTGTAAGGAGTATTTATAGTTTTCTCGTTTAATTGAATTAGAGTTACAAAGCTATTGCTATGTATATATACTTTATATTCGTTAAAGAGAGAAATAGAAGAATAAATAGAGAAAGAGCCGTTTGTCCTAGGGACAAAAGATGATGGATTTTAAGCTTCAATAATCAGGTTATTGATTTATCATTTACCTATTTGATGTTAAAGATTATTCATAATTTTATTATTTGTTTGATGGACTACCTGTTTGAGAATTTAGGGCTTGATTGTTTTACCAAGTAGAAGTTACAATAGTTGTTTGAGGTTTGGCGTACTCTAGTAAATTTGTGGTAAAATTAATAGCCGTAAATTTGTAAAATTTTGAATAAGATCATGTGTTTAATAGCCTTAATTTTTAAATCAAATTATTATATATTTTCACATTAGTTTAGTCAATCCAAGACTTTCTACACTAAATAATAGGAAAAGGGGACAAAATAAAATCTTAATTATTGGAGTTTCCATTCCAGATTGATTCCATAATGAGCTTGGGTTTGAGAATGTTATGGTTATATATATGCACCTTATGCAGTAGATCAGCCTCGCCTCTGAATTATATTAAAGGAATCAACTGCAGAATTGAAGAGGTTAGTACGTTACTTATATTTTCCATTGTTTATCTTTTTCATGATTGAACTTCTAGAATATGCTAGGTTATGATTCTTGGTATGCTTAACTTGATGAAAGTAGAGACCATGATGATGATTTATAGCTTATTCAATTGATAGTGGCAATTATTAGTTTTTATGTGTTTTTGAAATATACGAAGGGCTGCTGAAACACCTCTATTTTGACAAATGTCTAGAATTCGTAAATTTATTTGGATGGATTCTTCTATCTTTCTTCTATCTAGAAAATTATGAAAATTCATATGTAGATAGAATGTTATTTCTACTGTTATTCTGAAAAATTTCATGAATTATAAAAGGGTATAAAAATTGTTATAATTTTTGGAGTGGACAAATGTCAATATTGATTTCTACTAGATAGATTCGGGAAAACGAATGAATGTTTTCAGATTCTAATGATCATGGATTAATTTGTAAATTTTACTGTAGATTTTAATATATGTCTAGATTATCCATGCCAAAAATTGTGGATCAGAGTGTGGTCAGTTGTGGTAATTAGTGGGAAGAATAGATTCTAAGTCTAGTTTAATATAAGTCATTTATGCCGATTAAATTGTTATGGTGATGATGTTATGATGGTAATTAAATTTGTAATTGTATAGGTTTGAGTGATTCTTACGGGTTCAAGATAAGTAAACTCATCCATGATATGTTATGTTTTCCAATATGTATATATTGTATAAGAAAACTCATTCTTGACGTATTATGTTTTCAAATGTATATATATTATGTAAGTAAACTCATTCATGACGTATAATGTTTTTCAATGTGTATATATATTACATATTTAAAGATTTTTGATATATTGACTGATGACACGTCGTTGCAATGTCGGTCAAAAGATGAACATTTAAGTTCGACCTCGCTAGCGCGCGAGTCACAGAGACTAGCACAGCGGCAAGTGAGGGTATCGTTCCGCAGGGAGGTGGGATTCACCGACCGTCACCGGTTCTAGCTATTATTACAACACGCCGAGAGAACTCGTGTGTTGCGGTTGCGGAAAAGTAAATAATATTATAAATAAATAAACTAACTACCATAATATATACATGGATAGGATGGAATGGAGAGATGCATGAAATATGGTAACACTAGGGCAATGACTCAACCGTAACAATCCTCCTAATTAAGCACTAGACTCACTTAGTCCCTCAATATGCAAGTATATCATAGGCTTGTGTCCCCTTAATTGATCTCTAATATCTCTCGAGTCTTAGAAATCACATCCACACAATGCATGGATTCATTAAGTGTCGTGGCACACACACAAGAGCCCTATATGCCAGCCTAGTGTATCTCTCACTGTCTGGTCATATACAGTGGTTATTTCGTTGGGCATGTAATGCGCAATCGCGTGGGCCATACTACAGCCAATAATTCATTCACAATGGCTAACCAAATACGGGATGGCAACCAAGTGAAAGCATTAAGAATACGAGATACCCATACAACACGTATGTTATATGCTCCTGTCCCCTTAATTAATCTCTAATCTCTCTCGATGTCTTAGAGATTACATCCATGCATAAATGCTTGGATTCATTAAGGACTGTGGGACACACACACGAGCTCTACACGCCAGCCTAGTGTAACTCTCACTGTCTGGTCAAATGTAGAGGATATCACGCTGGACATGTTAATGTGAACCACGCAATATATAACACATAGCCTAAATATCATCCACAAGGTGGCTAACCGAGTGAAAGTATTAAGCAATGAAATACCCATATAACTACACAAGCATAAGAGGAATTTAGTTTGTCTTTACTTTAGATACGGATTCGGTTTTATCAATCTCCCTACGATGGCTAGACATGGGAAACAAGTTTACCAAACAACAATGTGCAATAAGTTGGTTGTTATTCATTAAGACCATTCAATCTAGGTTAAGGGTTCATCCTCTTGATTTGGGAATTCTTCCTAAATCAATTTATTACCCAATCCGGCCAAGGATGGATAATTATGTCTTAAAAAGACCCATTAAGCACAAGGATTTGAACCAAGGCCAATTTAGCAACTAACTTGCCTGAACTGAAACCTTTCCTACTCTTTGGAGCTAAATCTCTAACACTCCAATTACTCTAAACATGGCATTTTGGTCATCCATCAATCAATCAACAATCATGGGAAGTTAAATTACACTACTCCTATATTAAATTACTCTACTCCTAATCCCAATCATGGACACATATCAATTTCAGGCCTCCACACACATGGATATTGCAATTAAAGCTAAATTCAAGAAATTAACAAAGAGTGAAACAAAACCCAACCAAATTTAAGAACAAACATACATATATTACACAAGTGTAGGTTTACAATATTCCCCAAATCGGGGTTACACATTAAAGAAGCAAGAAATACAAAGAGAATGAGTAAAAGGAGATACAACCCTTGAAGAAATTCCTCCAAGAGCTCCTTTCCATGCTTGGCTCAAAATTGGTCAAAAAACCACTCCTATTCCTTGCAATCTGCCCTAAAATGGATGGAGGAAGTGTAAAATGGGGTTGTGGAGATGTATGGGGAGCTCCCATGGAGGAAAAACCTCCATGGGAGCATGGGTCTCTCCTTATTATGTGAAGAAGATGAAGAAGGATGAAGAAGATGGAAGAGAGAGAGAGTTGGGCGGAGGAGAGAGAGAGGGAGTGAAGGGGTTCTGTGTAAACTGATGAGAAAAGGGGGTATATATAGTGGGAAGAAGGGTTTAGGTCAGAATTGAGGGGAAAAGACGAAAATGCCCTTAAGTGGCAGATTTTTGGGGGGTCTCGCGGGTGACTTTCTAGCAGCGCGCACTGTTACGGAAACGGGCATAACTTTCTCCAAAAACATCGGAATCGCGTTCTTGATGAACCATTGGAAAGACGACTTCTGGGGCTTTCCAACCATATATAGCATGAAACCCAGTTTGATCGGAGGAGAGAGATATGGCCCCCGCAAGTTAAGTGTTCTGCAGGAAACTTTCGTCAGAATTTCCGCCTTGATTTTGCGCCCTATTATGCGCCCTAGGGCGCCGATTTACAAAAAGTGGGTCTTCTGGTCCCTTTTTGCGCCCTGTTATGCGGCCCCTAATCGCAAAACAAGGGCGCAGAACCAACTTTTGAAAATTGCACTTTTGCCCCAATATTTCACCATTTTTGCACTTTAGCCCCTCTTCTGGAAAAAATCCTGAAACACTTATTAAAAACATTAAATACCCGGTTTTACCCAGAAAACAAGCATAAAAGATAAAAGTAAGGGGCTACACAACGTGTAGAAATAAGAGTTATCATTGACTTATGATTTGCAATGAGTAATTGATGTTATTGTTTTAAGTGTTCATTTTGTCAATAAATGTGATTTATAATGTCGAAATCATTGGAAATATTTTGATGAAATTGTTTAGAAACGTGTATAAGATTCCATATGATATTCAATTTAAAGATTAATGTTTCTATAAGTGATTTAAAAGGAAATGGAAAGTATGTTTAATGTTTTGGCACATTGTCCGTGGTTGCCGTTATTGTTATTGGCCCAACTGGGATATTGTGTGCACACGTACCGTTATTGCTGCGTCACACGGGTAATTGCGACATATTTTATTATCGCGTCACATTTGTAATTGTGACATATTGTTATTGCGAATAATTGTGACACTATGAGACATGAGCTATCCGTTTACCGCTTTACCAAAATGATTAATGTATATACCATTTATACTGTGAAATTATCTATTTACTACTTTACAAAAATGATTAAGGCATACCGTTTATACTGAGAAATTATATGTTTACCGCTTTATAAAGTGATTAATCCGTATTGTTTATTTTCGTAAAATTATAGTGATTTATATTATAATTATTAAATGATCTTTTGATTTCATATTGTTTAAATAGTTTTATGAAACATTTATGATTTAAGAATATGATTTTAAGTATTGCTTTAATTGTTTTATTGATATTAAATATGTAAATTGTATTAAATGATAATTCTGGTTTTATTAGATAATACATTGTTGAGATTTTTGGAAATGTTTATGATCAAGGTTGAACGTAAAGATTTTACAAAGGCTATTTTATTTTATATGTTATGCATGAATTTACTTACCGAGTTAACGGCTCACCTCTTGTCACCACCATTTTGCAGATTAAGTTCTTGGATATAGAATGGATGTGGTTTATTTTAGCATATTGAAGATATGTATCGCTGGAGGATTTAATGTCATGTGTGTACGTGTTGTAAGGATTTGATTTATTTAATGTTTCAATTATGTTAGACTTGAGAGATTTGATTGAAATGAATTGTATCAGGTTGGGTAATTGTAATTTGAGTATATATTACTGAAGATTATACTTGTGAATTAAGGTCTATGTAAGTTTTGAATCACATAACATCTAGTCTATTGGGTCCCAAATCCAGAAACATTTACTTACAGAAACACAAGCAGATCATACTATGTTCTTTAGGCATTCTAATTGTGGTAAGAAGGCCATCCTTATTGTTTATGTTGATGATATCATTTTCACAGGTGATGATTGTGATGAAATAAACAGATTGAAGGAGTACTTGGCTATAAAGTTTGAGATTAAGGATCTCGGCCCTTTGAAGTATTTCCTTGGAATGGAGGTGGCTAGTCGGGTAAAGGTGGCATTTTTGTCACATAGAGGAATTACACCCATGATTTGCTTTTGAGACAGGTATGCTAGGGAGTAAACCTATTGATACTCCACTCAACTGCAATCATAAGCTCGGAGGACCATCAATTTGACCAGAAGTTAACAAGGGAAGGTACCAATGGTTGGTTGGTAAGTTGATATACTTGTCTCATACACGACCGGATATAGCTTTTGCCGTTAGTGTTGTTAGTCAGTTTATGCATGATCACCTACAGAAGAACATCTAGATGCCATGAACAGAATTTTACGATATTTGAGAAGGAAAAAAACTCCTGGAAAGGGCTAAATTTTCAAGAAAGGGAGCTCTTTGTAAATTGAGGCTTACACTGATG
This sequence comes from Acer yangbiense, assembly GCA_008009225.1. NCBI lineage: Eukaryota > Viridiplantae > Streptophyta > Magnoliopsida > Sapindales > Sapindaceae > Acer > Acer yangbiense. The sequence continues at coordinate 14,783,388 of CM017763.1, forward strand.
CAGACTGGGTTGGTGCTATTGATGATCGTAGATCTACTTTTAGGTACTGTACATTTGTCGGAAGCAACCTAGTTTTTTGGAGGAGTAAGAAACAATTAGTGGTAGCTAGGAGTAGTGCTGAAGCTGAATTTCGTGCAGTTATTCAAGGTATTTGCGAGTTGATGTGGTTAAAACGGTTTCTAGAGGAGTTAAAGGTAGATTGTAAAAGCCCTTTGCTGTTGTTTAGCGATAGCAGAGCAGCCATAAGCATAGACAATAATCTTGTGTAGCATGATAGAACTAAACATATAGAGGTAGATCGTCATTTTATCGGAGAGAAGTTAATTGGAAGGAAGTGTAGTTTGTATGCCTTACATCTCAACTATACAGCAGTTGGCTGACATATTAACAAAGGGCTGCGCGGACAGCAATTTCAGTTCATTATAGACAAGCTGGGAATGGTTGACATCTTCACACTAACTTGAGGAGGAGTGTTGAAAATATTCTGCTGTCTTTCAATTATAGCATATTTAGTTTTCTAGTCAACTGTTTATTTTTGGGAAACTAGATTTGCTTTAATAAGCTGCTTTTTCTAGTGCACTTTCCAGTGTCCAATCCCCAGAACTATGTCTTGCAATATAGTTTAAGGCTCCTGCTATCACAGTGATTGCAGCAGGCAATCCCTTGCTCTTTCGGGCTATTGCAGCAAACAAATTCTTGAAATCTTGAATGTTAATTTTTTTTTATCTATGCTGTTTTCCAATATAGATAATGACCCTTCAGAAGACGGGCTCAAATGTCATCTTAACATTCTCCTCAATAATAGGGGTTTCTTCACTCTTTCTTTTTGTAACTAATACCTTTACAAGATTACCGTCACTGGTAGGAAGCACAGTTCTAATATCCAGAACAAGCAAAAGATAATTCTTCCCTTCATGCAAGGCAGATCTCTTTTCTTCAAGTTTTGCTCTTATCTTGTGCTTCTAACGTTCCGGTTCCTCTTCCTCTATTTTCATATCCTATAGTAAAAGATATGGTATAAATTGCACAAGAAATTAACTAATTATTTTGAGGCAAATATATTCAGATTATTTCAGTGCTTTATTATTATTATTTTTTTGGAAGTGTAGAAAAAAAAGAAATTGAATCAAGTAGAAAAGGATTTCACGTACTAACAAAATAGCTTTCAACACAACCAAAAATCCGCCTAACATTTCCCAATAATTTTACAAATACGATTTATTTTTTCGTATAGAGCTATGTTTTCTTGGATTTGCCCATTTACAAAATGATATTTGTTGACACACAAAAATGTGCTAACACTAAGGTCAAAGGTAAGGTCTGCCACGTATGCAGAGTTTGACTTATCTTTGAAATGTCACCTGTGCAGTTTGGCCTGACAAGTGAAATTTGCACAGGGTGTTTGGGAATGGTGTGTCGGGCCAAATAGGTCCCGAGGGATTTGTGTGGATGCTGGATAAGTATGGTTAATTTTAGGTACCGACTGTGGTCGGGTTTTAGGGTTTTGAACAAAGTAAATCACAAGATATCAAGTATGATCAATATTAATTTTTTTGCTCTCCTCATTTTTAAGGAGACTTCCTTTATTTATAGGTGGGATTGCGTGAATCTTCTTTTACACTTGAGTGGTAATGATGTCTTTTATTGGTTCTAATTATAGTGACCTCAGCCTTGGGTGGTGGGTTGGTCTAGGTTCAACTTCCTTTGGAGTGTTGAGCTGGGTTACTTCATATAAGCCGTACACGTGTCCTCCTGAGACATAAAAAGGCTGACAACCTTGATGGGCATGGTTTTTGGGCGAGAGGTGACACATGAGGACTAGAAACATTACTTAGCCAGTACATTTTTGACCTCAGGACGTTCCAAGCAAGACTGATGTTGGGCCTATTCATTTGGATCATCCAAGCGAGGTGGGCCTTCCACTTTTTGATAGCCAAGTTTCTTCTGAACTCGTCCCTTGGGCTTTATCCTATGTAGTTTATGGAAACCCAAAGTGCCGGGCCCAATCTCTTCTGAAGCCTGAGAAGAGAAAGCTTTGACTAGCCAATAATTCCCTAACGTGGAGTGGGATGGGTCATTGACTTGTCAACGTTAATGATGTGGTATTTCAATATGCAAAATTTCCTTATAACAATATTCATTACCAAGACGTCTATTGCTTCAAAAAAAAAAAAATCATTCCTTTATCCTATTATTATTTTTATTACTGCTCTTTTTATTCCCTATATCATATTACCTTTATTTTTTTTAATTGTACTAAATTATACTACCTTCATAAAAATAAATACAACAACACAAAGATGTGAAGATGATATGAAACACAAATATATCATGGAAATATATATTTCAGAGTTATTGGTGTTATTGTGTTACCTTTTAAATCTGTTTGGTTTCAAACTCTTCATTTTCTTAGTCAGATGAGCATTTGTGTTTCTTACATATATAGGGAGGGTAATATTGTAGAGAATAATTCAACTTAACTTTATTGATAAAACTGATTTACATATATATACACACAGGTCTTGTATGATAGAGTAAGAAAACTAATCTAGTTAGAAAACTAATCTTATACAACAGCTAAAGAGATAACGATAGCTAAGGAGATAATTACAAGAAGCATTGTGAGATATCAAGATATATACAAAGTCTTCATGCATGAGGTATGAGAGTGTGAGCTAGATACAAACTCTTCAAGTATGAGGCGGAAGCTGATTTGTATGAGAAAGCTGATTGGTATGAGACTCCAAGTTTGAGGTGGGGTTGGATTTCAAGTCTGATCGAGTTGGAGTTGGATTGAATATCCTTAATACGCCCCCGTAAGATGGTGGTCATGTCAAAGACACCAATCTTGGACTGTTGTAGTGTGAACCGAGTTCTGGATAGTGGCTTAGGGAGCGATTCAGCTAGTTGGTCTACGGAGGCCACATGAGATACCCGAAGGTGTTCGTGTTGAACTTTTTCCCGGATGAAATGAAAATCAATGGCTATATGCTTCATTCTTGAGTGAAATACTGGATTCGAGCATAGATATATGGCACCAACATTGTCACAATAGATTGTTGGTAGATGAGTCTCAACAATCGATAGTTCACGCAAGAGATTGGAGAACCATATGGTTTTGGTGGCAGCAAGAGCAATAGCTTTATATTCCGCCTCTGTTGAGGATCTAGCGACCGTCCATTGCTTGCGAGAGCACCATGAGATCGCATTTGTGCCAAGAAAGATGACATATGCATTGGTGGATGTGCGGTCATCATGGTTGCCTGCCCAGTCCACATCATAAAATCCATGCAATGAGACTGGAGAGTCACGGCGAGGGAGAATTCCATAACCGAGAGTCCCATGTAGGTAATGGAGAAGCCATTTGGCAAGGACCCAATGGCCTGTGGTAAGGCGATGCATGAACTGAGCAAGCTTGTTTACTACAAACGCAATGTCAGGACAAGTGAAAGATAAGTATTGTAGGGCTCCAATTACCTGACGAAATTCAGTGGCATCTGTGAGAGAAGTGTCGACAAGAAGTTTCAGAGAGTTGTCTGTTGGCAACGGAGTTGAGACCGATTTGGCATCAAACATTTTAATGCGAACCAGTAGATCGGTAACATATTTCTGTTGAGAGAGAAACATGTCATGTGGATATTGAAGAACCTCAACACCAAGAAAGTATGATAGTGAGCCTAGGTCTTTGATTGAGAATCGTTGAGCAAGTGTACCCACAAATATTTCCACTAGAGCCCCATTACTTCCAGTGATAATTATATTGTCAACATACACCAATAAAAAATATAACACATCTATTAGCATTAAAAATGAATAGAGACAAGTCAAATTTAGAATTGACAAACCCAGTTTGGAGTAGATATTGACGAAACTCATTGTACCAAGCCCGAGGAGCTTGTTAGAGACCATAGATGGCTTTCCTGAGGCGGCATATATGTGTAGGGTAGACAGGATCTATGAAGCCCAGCGGTTGTGCCATAAAGACATCCTCAGACAAGTGCCTTTGAAGAAAGGCATTATTCACATCCAGCTGACGAAGTGATCAACCACGAGATACTGCGACACTGAAGACTACCCGAATTGTGGTGGATTTAACCACTGGACTGAAGGTTTCAGTGTAGTCAAGACCCGGCCGTTGGTGACATCCTTTGGCTACCAAGCGAGCCTTATATCAAGAAATGGAGCCATCCGGTGACCTTTTAATACGGAACACCCATTTGCACCTTACAATGTTGTGAGCCGAGTGTGAGGGAACCAAGTCCCATGTACCATTCTAAATGAGTGCAACAAATTTTTCTGACATTACTTTTCTCCATTTAGGAATTTTTATAGCCTGAGAAGCACAGGTTGGCTCAATTTGTGCGGACAGTAAACTGGTGAGAGAGAGTTTGGAAATCGGTTTGTGAACATTGTTCTTCGACCTTGTGATCATGGGGTGGTTATTATGGGTGGCTGGCTCGGGTAGGTGTGCGGTTGGAGTTGATCCAGATAAGATGGGTGGACTTTGTTGAATATTGGGTGGGTTGTTTTGCTGGGTAGGTGGCACTACGGTTCAAGAGTGGACTGGTTGGACCTGGTATGGATGGCGAGCTGACCTGATGGTGCAGCAGACGGGACTAGTGCAGCGGCGGACAGGTGTGGCTTGGTTGCGGGTAGACTTAGGGCGAGTTGTGGTGGGTTCGTGTTGTTCCGAGAAAGGACGGGTGCAGTGGCGCGAGCTCCGGAGCTGGGTGGTGCCACCGAGTGAGAGGTCCCATGCAAGAGAAGGTCCGACGTGTGTGCATGCCTAGTGGGAACCGATATAGCTGGTGTGGGTTGAGGTAACCATGATGTGTGTGTGTCAGTGTTCGAACGAGGAACTTGACAGGGGAGACTCGTGTAGGGAAAAACAAACTCAACGAACGTGACATGTCGAGAGATAAATATACGATCGTTTTCTAAATCAAGACAGTGATACGCATTTTGAGACATAGAATACCCAATAAAGAGACAGGCTCTAGATCAAGGCTCTAGTTTGTGAGCGTTATACGGTTTAATCCAAGGATAACAAAGACACCCAAACACACTCAATTTGTCATATGATGGACGTATAGAAAATATTTTTTCAAAAGGTGTCGACATGTTGAGCACCGGTGTAGGCATCCTATTTATTAAGTAGACAGTTGTGATGAATGCGTATAACCAGAAAGTAAGTGGCATTGATGCATGAGTGAGAAGAGACAAACCTGTGTCGACAATATGACGATGACGTCTTTCAGAGACGCCATTGTGTTCGGGTGTGTGTGGTGGTGTGGTAAAGTGTGATATGCCATGACTGACAAGAGTTTGTTTTAAAGCAATAAATTCACCACCATTGTCACTGTAAAAAGAAACAATAGGGTGGCCAAAGAATTTTTCCACCAACAATTTAAATTGTTTGAACACATCATGAACATCAGATTTATTTTTCAAGGGATAAAGCCATATATATTTTGTAAAATGATCAACGAAAATCACATGATATTTATAGCTATCTTTGGAAATTATTGGAGAGCTCCAGACATCAGAATAAATTACCTCAAGCGGTTTTGAACTACAGACAATTGAAACCGAAAAAGGCAATTTATGAGATTTATTACATTTGCATGCATTACATGCAACACTAGATTTATTTGATGACAAAATAGACAATGCTTGGGAATACACTAATTGACTAATTATTTTGGACAAGGGATGACCTAGACGATGATGCCAATCAGGGAGAGTAGCTTTGGCACAGGAGAGGGCAATTATTGGTGGAGATTCTCGCTGAGCATGGGACGGCCACTCATAGACACCGTTCTTTGTCCATCTTTGCAGGAGCCGCGCCGCCATACAAAGATCCTTCATAGTAAACATCAGAGGTGAGAATTCAACTTAAACTTGGTTAGTAGGACAAAATTGCGATACAGAGATTAGGTATTGTTTCATGTTGGGAACAAATAAGACATTAGATAATAAAAAAGATGAAGGTTTAGAGGATAGGCGAATAGAACCAGTGTGTGTGATTTTCAAACCTAAACCATCACCAATCATAATGTCATCAGAACCGCTATAGGGAGAATGTAGTGACATGTTGTTGAGATTCGTGATGATATGATGTGAAGCACCTGAGTCAAGTAACCATTCAGGGGAAGATTTGGCGCCCGGAGCGGCATAGTTTGCACGGGGCTGCCATTGCCTTGTAGATTGAGTTGATAGAGCTCGATTTTGCATAGGACTTAATGTGAAGTTAGAGCATTGTTTCGCTGTGTGACCCTGTTCACCACATAATTGGCAAAATCCACGATAGTTTTGCGGTTTATTTGAGTTATTTTGTGAATACCTGAAGTTTTGGTGTTGGGAGTCCACCGATTTTGAAGGTAGCCGATTAAAGGTTGCAGCTGGTTGGTTGCCTCGGTTTTGGTGGCTGCCGGAGTTACCTTGTTGGCTGCCGGATGGTGGCCGAGCTGCGTAATTGGCGGTGATAGGTAGCGGTTGGTTCTTCACAGCCTCTTGCTTCAATACCGCTTCAAAGTTAATGAGTTTCTCATGGAGTGCTTTGAAAGATATGACTGTATCACATGCACGGACAGCGGAAGAGATGTCTTTGAATTCGTCACCAAGTCCATTTAGAATTTTGATAGTGAGATCTTCAGAGTTTTCCGGCGCGTCAAGCAATACTAGCTTATCGGCAACGCTTTTGATATCTTGCATGTATTCAGTTACAATTTGGGTTCCTTTGGTGACATTGGTAAGAACTCCTTTAAGATGCATAATATGGCCTCCTAAGGGTTTTGCATAGGTGTTTGCAAGTGTAGTCCATGCATCACAAGCAGTTTTAGGGGAAGCAATAAAGGGGATAATTGAGGGAGATATAGAGCCAAGGATTGCGTTCAAAAGCAGTTGGTCTTGTTTGATCCAGATATTGTGAGCGGGGTTAGGTGCAGCGATGTCGTTTATTGTGACAGTTGCCGGTGGGCATGGTTTTTGGCCATCAACAAATCCCATAAGGTCTAACCTAACGAGAAGGGTGTGGAACTGAAGTTTTCATGAGTGATAGTTGGTCGTTGTGAGCTTTAGTAGGGCTTGAGCTGCGACATTGATGCTGACAATGGTGTTTGATGAGGAACTGATCGATTTCATGTGAGGAGGAGGAGGAGGAAATTACAGTCACTAAGGAGGATGAGTTAGAGCCGGTCATGATGGATTGGGACTCGTTTGAGTTTAGTGAAGCTCTGATACCATGTAGAAAATAATTCAACTTAACTTTATTGATAAAACTGATTTACATATATATACGCACAGGTCGTGTATGATAGAGTAGGAAAACTAATCTAGTTAGAAAACTAATCTTATACAACAGCTAAAGAGATAACGACATCTAAGGAGATAATTATAAGAAGCATTGTGAGATATCAAGATATATACAAAGTCTTCATGCATGCGGTATGAGAGTGTAAGCTGGATACAAACTCTTCAAGTATGAGCCGGGAGAAAGCTGATTGGTATGAGACTCCAAGTCTGAGGTGGAGTTGGATTTCAAGTCTGAGTTGGAGTTGGATTGAATATCCTTAATAAATATGGTGGTCGATTCTTTTAGCTTCATATGGTGTTAGTAATTAGTGAGAGATTTGGTGGGATATGGCCCCTAGTTTTTGTCTGTATCATATTGATAAAGATACGAATGGGTGGCCTTATTTCAGATTTAGTTCTTAAGGTTCTTTTCTTTCGTAGGATGTTTGTGTGAGCTTATAGTCTTTTATCTTCGTGGCTGGGTTCTAGCAGGAGAAGCATTCTATGGGCTGCACTTTCTCGCTTTGGGGTAGAAAGCTGCACTCTTTTCCCTTTGATAGGTTTCCCACTGGGTTTAACTATCAAGGTTTTAATGAGGCAGCTTCTAAAACATATCCAAAGGCAGTCGACGTGAGGATTAGTTTTTTTGTTCTTTTTGGCTTTATTTAAGCTTGTTGCCTTTGTTTTTCTTTTTATAATTGGGTCTCTTGACCTTGTACCGTTTTACTCTTTTTTTTTTTCTTTTCTATTTTTTTATAATCTTTTTTATCTTTTTTTTTTAATAATATATGTTAACGCACTCATGGGATATGATTTGAGTGGGGTGCCTACATAGTAGGGATGTCACTTGCCCTTGATGTTTCAGGTCTACTCCAGGTATTTAAAAAAAAAAAAAACAATGGGAACCAGACTTGTTTAACCTTGTTTACTGCCCAATGAATCCAGTTGAATGAAACACGAAATACCCAGTTCTGAAAAGCAACAGAGCAAGCGCTTTAATAGCTGAAATCCCAGAATTTGAAGGAAAACGTTAGAGATGGAGCAAGTGCTTTGGAAGGTGAAACCCAAAATGTAATGGAAAATATTAAAGAGAGTAAAGAAGATAGTATATTTATTTTACTTTATGTTTATCTTCATTCTACATTATTAACTGAAGTGGAAAGCAAAAGTGAGTGATTTTCAGAGATCTTGCTTTGCTTTGTATGCAGAGATGCTCTCAAAAAGCTCTCACCAGTAGCTTGGTTTCGTAGTTTCATGTGCGGGGAGCACAGTTTGCTTCACTGTTTGGCCCACCACAGAGATGCTTCTCTATCAACTCCGGTGAGACTTGAATGCATGAACAAAAACTCATCTATTACATGGAAAAACTGGTATAGTCCGGTGATAATCAGATAATCATAGTCTCAAGTCTCAACCAATATGGAGATCTCAAATTTAAATTCCCTCACCCGAGTAAAAAAAGGGACTCTATTGCCGTATAAAGTTACCACTCAGATTAGGGCTATTGTTAAAGCACTCCAAAACTACCTAACAAGAATACAAAGGAATGTAGTTTCTAAAAAAAAAAGAAAAAAAAAAAAAGAATTCAAAAGAATGGATGGCATGGCATCTTCTTTTTTATTGCTTTACCCAAATGAAATTATTGATGACTACTTTACCTACTTTTTTGGACAAAACTTCGTTGTTTTAATTTTTAAATGTCTATGAAACTGTGATGTTAGCCAAAGTTCTCTACTTTGGATGATATCAATGTTCATCAAAAATCAGAAGCCAAATGAGCAAGTAACATATACTGTATGTATGCTTCCATCAGGAACCCAACATAATCAAAATCATTATCATATTCTTAAACTTTAGCAAATTCATGAATACAAATTAAAGACTAAAAGAACAAGAAGCAGGAATGCTAATTTGTAACACTAATTATTTCATGATTAGTATTCTTGGTGGCTTGCATCTTGTGCTTGTGCAGCTGCATTTCTAACTTGTTGATCAGCCTTAATTTTCCCCATCAGTTTTGCTGCTAATGGTAGACCCCCACACTTATTTTTGAATTTCTCTTTCAATTGTTCTTGTGAAATGAACTCCACCCCCTCTGCTACAACTGAGTCTTTGTAAATTGACCAGCAGCTCTCTGGATCCGAAAGGGGCTGAAGTTGAAGTAGATTTTCTTCCCCAACCATCTTTTTAGCTACTTCCTCATTCCTGCTTGTGACAATCACTGCTCCCCCATATCCCTTTGGAAATCCATGACAAAGTTGTTCACCCCATTTTTCACCATTGCTTGAGCTGTTATACAGCTTTTCGTACCACTCGTCTGTTTCCTCACAATCTTCAAGAACAATCAGATACTTCTTGGTCATCAACTCCAGATGAAGAGCATAGACTAGTTGATGATCTGAAGTAAAGGAATTGATGACTTCATCGTCTACTCCAAGACACTCCAGCATTCTTTTAATGATTACAGCCTTCGAGTTCACATCATCATTTGGCTGCCTAGACATGCATACCCAAATCTTAGGAACAAAGTGTCTCTTTACCTCTTCTTTGTTGAAAACTTCCTGGCACAATGTCGTTTTTCCAACACCAGCCATCCCAACAACCCCGATTGCCCTGAATTGATCATCATCACTCCCACTCTTGACAAGCATTCTTTCTAGTGACAACACTTCATTTTCAAAACCATAAACAGTAGATGGTCCTTTTGATGACTGAGATCTCTCTCGGAAAAACTCTCTATTGTTTTGTAGTTCATCCTCGATCTTATTTGATGAAGTACTTCCTTGGTAGCACTCGGAATTCTGGCAAAACATGATGAGTTGATTAAGCTTTTTCCATAGTAATTTCTTATTTTCTTCAGGCAGCGTTTTTTCAAATTGACTGTAAAGGGTAGACCGAATGTTGCTCTTGTCTTTCTCGTCTCGGCCATTGCTAGATCCATCTCTTTGATTCTTCCCACTCTCTTGATCCATATCAAGAGTCTTTGGGTGGAGAGCCTCCCAACTAATTTCAGCTAAGAGTGAAACAAATCAGAGCCGTTGCTTTTTGTTGGGACCATGGCCCTCCTGTCTGTGCAAAAGTTAAAAGTCCTATTTGATAATTAAGTAAATCAAAACAAGATGCGACAGAAGAGTTAACTTTCACTGCTTCTTTCTATTTTTCCTTTCCCAGCTGCTATGTTCAATCATGGCTTCATCCAATTCTTCTTCCCAGCCAAATGCTTGCGAGAATCTGATGATTCAAGGACTCATTGAAACCATATCCAAATTGCATAATATTCTCTCGGAAGCAAAGCTCTTTTTTCCAGCAGCTTCCATACAAGAAAATCACCAGAATGTTAACCAAGGAGACGACAAGGAGAAAGACAAAGGTGACAGTTCGAAAAGGGATTTGGGGAATTGTTTCCAATTATGTGATGATTTGGCGGGGTTGATGGATAAAACTAGAAAAGAAAAGAGCAGCATTAAGGAAGAGGAGAAAAATGACAGTGATTGCTTTCAAGAAATCGATACACCCGAGAAAATATGCAATGATTTGAATTATATGAAAAGTGCACTAACCAAACTCAAAGTGTTTGAAGATGGTCTTGGCAAACCAATCGAAACTCTTAAGTGCAGCATAGAAAACATCTTGCAGACACATGAATCCAATGGCTCCATTCGGACTGAGCAGATTCAACCCAAGCTTCGTGAAATCAGAAAACAAATCTTCAAATTAAAGATCAGGATCTCATCATTGCACATAATTTCTTCCACAAAATCTGATGCAAATCGGTATTTGCCAACAAGCATTGGATCCAATCCATACAATGCGACTGATGACTTGCCTAACCTTCACATGGAAAAGGAAAAGGAAAACCAATTTACGCAAAGCTCCTATTTCGAAGAATTCCAGGTAATGTTTGGGAAGTTAGATATCAAATCGAAGCTGTGTTTGTTGTGCTTTGCAGTGTTCCCAGAAGATGCTGTAATAAAGAAGAGGCTGCTGGTACATTGGTGGATCGGAGAGCGCTTATTAGACGAGGAGAAGACAGTTGAGGATAGCACTCATAAAATTCTTGAGGACTTTGTGATGAATGGATTTATCAAACCTGTAAACAGAAAATACAGAAAGGTAGCCAACAGCTTTAAAATGCACACGTTTGTACGTTCTGCAGTGATTATGCTTGCCAAAGAAGATGGGTTCTTCGATTACGATCCTGAGGGAAACCCCTCTTCGAACTTTTTATCGAGTGACAGGGCATGTTTGGTAAATGCTCAACTGCTGGAGACAGAGAAGCTGGACAAACTGAAAACAGAGAAGCTGGACAAACTGAAAACATTGTTCAATGTCAGTAACCAGTTTCCTGATTTCACACTCGAGTGGTTTTCAAAGATGAGACGCCTCAGAGTTCTCTATTTAGGAAGGTGGCAGAGCTCGGGAAAGCATCGTCACATTGAAGTAGAAAGCACTGAGTTCTTAAAGGGGTTGAAATATATGGAAGATTTAAGGCTTCTTAGCCTTCATGGAATCTCAGGTATTCGAGAGCTTCCAAGTTCCATTTCAAAGCTCAAACGTTTGAGGATCTTAGATCTTAGAGCTTGTTACAATCTAGAGAATCTTCCCAAACAAGTAGGCTCACTCAAGATGCTGACCAATTTGGATATATCTGAGTGCTACTTGCTAGATTACATGCCTAAGGAGCTGCTATCGCTGTCTGAACTCCAGGTCTTGAAGGGGTTTGTGATTACTGATGCCAAACACGGGAGCTTTTGTACCCTTGCCGACCTTGCAGGATTAGAAAAGCTACAGAAACTAAGCATCAACGTGAATAGTGTGGCTTTCTCGTTGGAAGAAATTTTCACTACGCTCCAAAAATTTGAAGCACTTCTAAAGCTGCAAGTAGCATGGGGAGGGGAATCTTTACAAGCCAAACCAGAAGCAAGAAATAAAGGCAATGAAGGAGATATCAAAAAGAAGGAGAAGAGTGCAGTAAAGTCCACAAATCAAGAGAAGATCAGAGAAGGCCAGGAGCAGGATGATGGGGCAACAAGAACAAACAAGGCAGACGACAGTGAAAATAACAAAAAGCCAAAAGGAGTTATAAAACGGAGTTACACCATGTTCAAAGGACCAACCAGCTTCGAACCAGAAAATCAAGGATTTCCTAAGAAACTAGAGAAACTCGATCTACAGTGTTTCCCTCAGGAAACTCTACCCAGTTCGCTAAGTCCTGAAAACATGAAAAGCCTTCAGAAACTCTATATCAGAGGAGGCAGACTCAATAGCCTGGGTAAAGTTGAAGAGGGGCATGAGAAGTGGGCAGTTGAGGTCTTACGTTTTAAGTACTTGAATGAATTAAAAGTTAGTTGGAGAGAATTGCATGAAGTATTCCCACATTTGAAATATTTTGAGAAGTTCAAATGCCCCAAGGTCACTTTCTGTCCATGTGATAGTAGTGGAGTGTGGCTTCGCTAAGGTCTTGAACAAAGGAATCAAAGAAAAGAGCAGCATGAACTCTTTTGGTCATTTCTTACCTATATATTTGTATGTCTAGAAGTTTTTCTATTAATATGAATTTCCTGGCTACTGTAATTCCTAGTTTGAGTTCAGTTCCATATTTCATATGAATGTAGCTACACTGGTGTGCCATTGCATGTGAAAAAGCCAAGCGTAACGATTCAAAGATAGTTGCATATACAGCTAAAAAGTGAACGACTGTTATTTCATTGATGCATCATTCATGCCAATACTCTTTTAAGTATAAAATATTTTCATGATCAAGTTCAATCGATGACATAAGAGAAATGTGACTTATACTTGTGCAAAGCCTTGTAGATATATGTGCAGAATTTTCCATCATACGGATTGAAGTTTTAGTCGAAAGTGTGGAACTAGTAACACATAATGTCATAATAGATCCTGTAACCATGTGCATATAACAAAATAAGGACATAATAAAGAAGAAAAAGATGCATATTAATCAAACAATGCAAGGACCAAACCAAGAGGTTGATGTTTCTATAGTTACTCTTCAATAGTTTTCATGTGGTAGAAATTACAGACCTGAAATTCATGTGGCAACCTTTCATTGTTTTCACTCCTCGCAATTTCTGCAGATTTGAGACTTTAATCCTTCTGGCAGCTTTGGAAGTTCTGTTTTGTAAAATCAGCATTGTAGCCTCAAAGCTTGTCAACTCCAGCACTTCAAATAAGAGCCACGTCTGTAACTTTGACAACATAGGCTTGTCTGCTTCAAACAGTCTTCAAACTATCACAAATTTGATTAGCAGACAACAATTCTGATGCAAACTTGTGAGATTCTTGAAATCCAAGGATTGCACTTGCCCACTCATGTAAACTTCTAAAATTAGGATATAGGAAGGCTTGAAACCCCTAAAATCTCCGGACTTTGAACCAAATTTAACATCTGAGAAGAGTCTCTCCATTTCAGGAGATGTTTCTGTAACCAACAACCTTTCATCTTCGTCATGTCTGCATTGAAATCAGACAAGTTCCTCATAAACATATTCTCAGTCGAAAAAATATATTACGTATGCTCGACAATATCCTCGATGCCAGTAGGAAAGTTATTGAATCCACAGATTTTCAAAGACTGGACATCCTTTAACAAGAACAATGACAACATTTCTCTCCATTTTATTTCCATAGCACACAATCCCTCACTGATTGCACCACATTCACTAATCTCTCTTGCCATCCAACTTTTCCCAATTCCGGTGTTACTGACAAGAACAATTGTTGACTCACAATCATCTATCAAAAGTCCATTGATGATGCAAGAATATATAACAAAAAATGCTCCCACATAAGATTCTGATTCTGATAGATTAAATAAAATTTAGAATTTGAAAGAAACAATGCAAAACATCCATTTAGTAACCTAGTTAACTAAATGAACAGTTCAACAAAACTATACATTATTACATTAAAAACAGCAACAATCAAACAGATCCATACACTCTTCAGTTTTCAGCTATCATCATCTTTTTTTTTTATTGCTGTTAGTGAAAACCAGTAAACAATAATAATTCATGAAATCAACAGATTTCTCATTTGCATGCAAAAACACATACCTGTCGTTCTCAATTTCCAGAATAAAAAAACAAAAAAAAAAAAACAAAAATCAAGTAAAAGTAGTAAAAGAAGAGAAGGTACCTGTCATTCTGTCAATGTGGTCGATTCAGATGGCAAAATTGGTTAATGTTGCTAAGACGAGACTCAGCCGAGCGTCAAACTGAGTCGGTTTAAGCATGACTCGTTATCGAGACAACATCCAGCTGATGCCGAGTTGGCACCAAACCGGTGACGTGCCTAGACACGTCACTACCGATTTGATGACTATTTGATGGTATTTGTTCTTCTCTATGCCTGCTTTGGCAGTTGGGTTGGCCCAATATGAACAAAGGTCAGCCCAATATGTTTGTACCCTTTTGATAGCGGGCACGCACCACCTTGCCCATCGAATTTTTTTTTCTTTTCTTTTTAAACTATTACAATATTTTAGGATTGAGGATGGAAACATAATTAAATTTCGCAACCTCATGGATGCAGATGTGAGGGACTTACCACTTCGGTCAACTTCATCTTTTCCCTCACAACAAATTAAAGGACTATTAGATGGTATTTGTCCTTCTCTGGGCCTGAGCCGTTGGGTTGACGTAATTTCAAGCGTGGTCCCTCTTGTTAAAAGTCCAACATCCTCGAATTGTTGGGCTAGTTCAATTTACAATGATTTAACAATTATATTTATACATGATTGCATAGTTGTGGAGGTAGTTATGGGAGAGACATTTATTTTCTTTTAGTTTTAAAATTTCTTAAATTTCTTAAATTTTGATTTATATATATATACAGTTTTTCTATTATCAGTTCGAACTGACAAAAGTTATATCAGTTCCTTGTATGTGGACCACTGGATTTAAAATACTTTGACTGATAAGTGCATACAGCCAAGTTAAAGTATTTAAATCCAGTGACCCACATGCAAGAGACTGATATAACTTTTATCAGTTCGAACTGATAATAGAATTTCTATATATATATATAATCTATCCATCCACCTATCTAAACCAAATATTTTTTTTTGGTGGTGGTCCCTCTTATTAAAAGTCCAACATCCTTGAATTGTAGGGCTAGTTCAATTTATACAACCCAGGTAGGTGGTTTGTATCAAACAACCCAACATATAAAAAAAAAAATTAAAATAAATAAATAAATAAATAAAAAGGGGGGGAATTGCCTATTAGTCCACGTAGTTTTCCTTAATCTACGTTTAATTCACGGTTTTTTGAATTTATAACTTTTAGTCCTTCTGTGACAGAATCCGTCAAAAGACAGATTCTGCCATGTCAGTCGTGTAAAATGACCATAATACCTCTAATGAATGCTGCTCCCTCTAAAAAGACTATAATACCCTTACGGACAAAATTTATATAAATTAATAAATTAAATTAAATTAAATAATAAAAACAACTAAATAAAAATCAAATTAACAACAACAAAAAAAATTCTTAAAAAAAAACCGAAAACAAAATATCAAATAATTATATGAAACAAAAAAAAAAAAAAAAAATATATATATTTTTACAGATCTGTGCATCTTCTTCTTCAATTTTCTTCCCAACCTTTTTTTTTTTCTTTCCCAATCATATCATCATCATTAAAAACAAAAACAAAAACAATAAATCTTCAACCTTAGCCCAGTTTTTTTTTTTTTTTTTTTTTGGAAAACCCGATCACCTAGTTTTTTTTTTTTTTTTCGTCTTCAACCCAGTTAGTCTTCAACCTCATCACCAAATCTCCATCCCTGCCGCCACCTCCATCTCCATCTCCAACACCACCACCCGCCGCCATCGTCATCTCCATCTCCCACACAAAAACCAGATGAGAGAGAGAGAGACGTGAGAGAAAAAACCATTGGTAGCTCCACCCTACCCCGGCTGCCACCACCTTCACTCCGTTTCCCACTGGTCACCCTCCATCTCCATTTTAAACAATCAATCATACAAACCCAAAATCCAGTCCCAAAATCCACACAAACCCAAAATCCACACACAAATCCAACCCCAAAATCCACCTCAACCACCACATGAAAACCCCCTTCAATGGTGTTGAGGAGAGAGAAATGGTGTTTGAGGGAGAGAGAGATGAGAGATCGAGTGATTGAGAGAGAATGGAGCTCCAAATCGAATTGAAGACAATTTTCTTACGCGATTGGATTTTCTTGTCTTCAACGGTGGGTCTCTACTGCTAAAAATCAATGATGAGGAGTTGAATATGTTGTTGGGTTGAACTGGTATGGTTGTTGCGATTCAATTTTTGAGGGTCGAATGTTGTTGATGGTTGACGAAGATGACTGTGGTTGTAGAGATTAGAGAAGATAAATATGTTTAGAGAAGATCTGGTATGGTATGGTTGTTGATAACCGCCAAAAATGGCTCAAGAAATCAAAGGAGTACTTTCCTCGGTACACTACAGGAGAACCAGAACCGGAGCGGAAATATCCTGGTTTATCGGGAGATAGCCTAGTCCTAAGGTATTCGGATCCACCACGCCTCCTCATCCACCTTTGTGACCTCTGAAAAATTAGTGGTCCCCGATACAGCCGAGACCGAGCAAGGAAGCTGAATCTGGAGCGACTTCGCTCCAACCACCGCCATGACCCTAGAAAACCATTAAGACTCACCAACACCCCCAAGAGGAGTTACTTAGAATGGATGACTGGTCTGCCCGGTTAAATCTGCGCGAGGACCACCCGAGCCCCCCGACCTTCCCTCCACAATGAAGTTGCCCTAAGCCCGCCAGAACCATCTGAAACTACCGCTGAAGTCAACAAGTGAACCCGTGAAGGAGCTGATGCAAGTTCCCAGCCCAAATAGGGAAGAGACCCAACAGAGGTTGGGGGGGGGGGGTAGGTGGGCATTAATTTTGCCTAGTTGACAATCAAAGGGAAAGAGAGGAGATCAAGGGCTTCGATCAATCCTAACCAACTAGCTTCAACGGCCCGATTGTGGTCTAGCTCAGCCCTACAAAGGGTCAACTCTAATCATCACCAAAGAGGGAACCTGAGTTCTAGGAGGTAGAGAGGATTCAAAAAGCACTTAGGCAGAAAGAGGAAATCATGGGAGGAAGCGCCGGACAGGCGCTACCACTGTCCCCCTACAATCTCAGCATGTGAAAGCAACTTATCAATCCAACTCAAACGCTCCCTGCCAACCAGAACCTAGGAAAACACCATATAACCACCTATGAAGCACCTACACGGACACTAGGGCATATGTGGCACCACCCTGGTCATCCATGGCATGTGTGCCACCCACGTCTAACAAGAACCGATGGTAGAGATTCTTTAGCAATTAGACTGCCTAAAGAAGGGTCTCCCACCTACCAGCCGGACCTCCACATCAGCCCTAGGGCCTAGCTGGAGAAATCCCAACCCTCCAAGGCGTGTGTTGTGGTAAGACCGGAGAAAAGAAATGGTCAGGATCATGCCAAGTGCTCCCTCAAGGGAGGGCCTCTCCCACCTACTAAATCCTAGACCCTTTATAAATACCTCCACTCGAAATAAGAAAAAAATGTTGGACCCAAGAGGAAGAGAGTCAGCTTTATACTATAGAACGGCTAGTCTCCAATAGGAAATCAAAGAGTTTTCATTGTGCTACTATAGAACGACTAGTCTCCATTGAAAAACCCAAAAAGGAGAGAAAGTGCGTAACATTGTACCACATACCCCTCTACAATTTGAAAGTTGTAACCGTATCATGTGTAATGAAAAATGTCACTTCTTTTTCCTTCATATGATAACTCATTTGTCATTTATTTAGTGTCTTGTAAGTAGTGTCCAACCTTGATTGAACTGGTACCAGCACACCTAGGAACCGGTCCTGGCTAGCCTCTAAAGCAGCCTAGTCCGCCCAAGCAGCTACAACCCCCCGATTGTCCTCACCTGAACGTCTATACCCTAGCACCCCTACTTTACCGCGGAAGAAGCAGGACCAGGCCACCCCAGACCATGCTTGGGCCCTCCGACCACGGAGCATCGCTCTGTCCGGTCTAAGTGTTATCCGGAGAACGACGATCGATTTTTTGGATAGCAGTTGTTTTGCTTATAATTTTTCTAATTTGTAAGGATTTAAGATAAGATAAATATGTTTATTTATTAAATATAAATTTTGAATTTTTTTTTTAATTTCTGTTATTTTAAAAATAAACATTTAGTAAAATTAAATTTTTAAATATTTAGTAAAATAATGTGGCATGATCTCCTCCACTCATTTGTTTTTTTTATTTAATATATTATTAATTATATATATCAAATTATCTTTATAGCCTTCAACCATAATTACCCTTCCTATCCCCACTAATGAATTTACCTATTTAGCCTCATTGACCCTCGTTGACTTGATAGAACCCTAACAGAATTGAACAATAGGGATTACAATCCATATTGTTAGAATAATGATGGACTGAAAATTACAATACCAAAAAACCATGGACTAAACGCAGGTTAAGGCAAACTACAAGGACTAAAATACGATTTTCCCTTAAAAAATATTTATATATATATATATATATATAAAAGACATTGGCAGCCAGCTGGCTGCCAAAGTTAGTGACAACCAACGCAACCAGTAACCGGTTGCTGCATAAATGCACAATATATTGTGCACTAATATAATTAATATCAGTGTGTTACATGTGAACCACTAGATTTACACACTTTGACTCAAATGTGTATGTACTTGTCAGTGCTTCTCTATAATCAATGTCTCATATCATGCAACGCACTGATGAAGTTATATCAGTACGCACTGACCAGTACGGGACTATATAGGGAGGTTCTCTCATCAGTTCTTTCCAAAATTATAATTTCAGGATGATCAACCATAACCACATGTTTAAATAAAATGCTGATTTTTTTTAACAAACATTTGAACATGTGCATGTGGTTGGTCGTCCTAAAATTATAATTTTAGGATGACCTGATGATAACTCTTATTTCTACATGAAGTGTAGCCCCCTTACTTGTATCTTTTATGCTCAATTCCCGAGTAAAACTGTGTTTTTAACGGCTTAAATAAGTGTTTCAGGATTTCTTCCAGCAGAGGGGCTTTTGTGCAAAAATATGGAAATTCTAGGGCAAAAGTGGAATTTCAAAAAGTTGTTCTACACCCTTGTGGTTCTGCGTTAAGGGGCCACATAAATCAAGACAGAAGATCAACTTTTTATCGCCATTTCTGCGCCCTTGATTCTACGTTAAGGGGCCGCAGAATAAGGGCGCATTTTTGTTGGCAGAAGATTAGAATTTCTAAATTCTACGCCCAAGGCCGTAGAATAGGGCGCGTAACAGGGTGTAGATTTAGCTCGATGCTGCCCATTTAAGTCTTTTTACTTGGATTCTGGAGCCTCTTAAATGCAGACTAATCAAATCTTGTCTTGGATCTTTGTCTTTGTTGAGAGAGGATGAGGTGATTATTGAAGATCTTGGTGTGGGCCATCTTCATTTAATAAGCATGGTGTGCTTGTCCTAAAAGGGATGGTTAGGAGGAGTCTTTGGAATGACTCTCTCATTCACACTTGGAGACACAACCAGCCACAAACTCTCTCCTAGCAGAATCATCTCTTTTCTCTCTAGTTTTGGTGGTGAATCATCATCCTTAGAGCTTGAAGGGGTTGATTCTAGGAGAAGGAAGCCATTGGAGACCAAGCTTTGCAAGAAGGAGATCATCATCCTAGTTTATTTCTATAAACTCTATCTTTTTTCTTCTTGTATTTGTTATGGTTTGTGTTTATCGGAAATCTTGTATGGTTCATTTGTGTAATATGAGCTAAATATTCTTGTGCTAGAACAAAAATGAAACCAAACCCTTGATTTATTGTTAATAACACCTTAGTTTCTCTACAAGTGCTTGTGTAGTTATATGAATGTTTTGCATGCTTAATGCTTTTATCTTGATTGGCCATCTTGTTGAATGATATCTAGATAGACAAAATATTCACTATATATGACTAGAAATTGAGAGATACACTAGGCTAGCATATAGGGTTCATGTGTGTTCCATTAATCTTAATGAGTTCATTCATATTTTGTATGCATGGATACAATCTCTAAGACATCGAGAGAGATTAGAGATTGATTTAAGGGAATATGAACCTATAATCTATACTTGCACAAATGAGAGATTAAGTGAGTCAAGAGTTAATTAGAAGGGTGAAGTGGAAGCACACTTTCATCATATTATCACATTCATTCTTGTTGTGGTTAGTATTTATTTGCTTTAAAATTAATCATTTTAGTGTCATAACTCTAGAAACTTTCAATTTCAATTGTCCAAATAGTATATAAGCTGATAAAAGCTGGTAATCAAATCCTTAGTCCTTGTGGGAACGATCCCTACTCGGCCATTGTATTACACTCCGACCTCGTACACTTGTGAGAGTCAGACTGTTTGTTAGTGGACCGATCACCTGATGGGAGAACCTCCCTCTATATATAGGCTTAATTTTAAAAACATCCCCTAAGTTTAGACGAAATTGCACTCTCAGGCAACCTTTCCGTTTATTGCGCAAACATACCCTGTAAAACGTTAACCAAAAGGGAATGACAAAATACCCTTACACAAAATTATAATTTTCTCCTGAGCTTTGCCATATTAGATAAACTGGTCCCTCTAGTCTCAATAATAGCCGATCAACCCCCTGAAACCCTTTGACCTCTAATTAAAAAATTAATCGCATTCAACAAGGACTGAACCTTCAACATTATGGTTAGAGCTAACCAACTAAGTTACTCAAGCTCATTGTTAGTGGTTTTTTTTTTATTTAAATATATATATGTATATATATATATATATAGTTATATAATGTGTGTGTATATATATATATATAGTTAGATAATTATATTTTAAGGCTTAATTACACAAAATAATTTAAATCTGTTTCTTTCCATAATTTTAACAGATTTAAAGTAATCATTTTCCTTTTGTTTTCTTATTTTCTTTTTCTTTTTAATAAATATGTTTTTATATATGAATTTATTTTAAATTATATAAACATATTTAAATTATTTTTAGGGCTTAATTGCACAAAATAATTTAAATTTGTTTCTTTCCATAATTTTAACAGATTTAAAGTAATTATTTTCCCTTGTTTTCTTATTTTCTTTTTCTTTTTCATAAATTTGTTTTTATATATTATTTTTATATATGAATTTATTTTAAATTATATAAACATATTTAAATTATTTTTAAGGCTTAATTGCACAAAATAATTTAAATATGTTTCTTTCCATAATTTTAACAGATTTAAAGTAATTATTTTCCTTTTGTTTTCTTATTTTCTTTTTCTTTTTCATAAATCTTTTTTTTTATATATTATTATTTTATATGAATTTATTTAATATATATATATTATATGAATTTATTTTAAATTATATAAACATATTTAAATTGTTTTTATGGCTTAATTGCACAAAATAATTTAAATCTATTTCTTTCCATAATTTTAACAAATTTGAAATAATTATTTTCCTTTTGTTTTGTTATTTTCTTTTTCTTTTTCATAAATTTGTTTTTATATATTATTATTAAATGTGAATTTATTTTAAATATATATTATATATGTATATATATGAGTTCAATTTAAATTATATAAACAGATTTAAATTATTTCAAGCAAATTATTTAACTATATATATATATATATATATATATATATATATATATATATATATATATATATATATATATAGTTAAATAATTTGCTTGAGTAGCTCGGTTGGTTAGGGCATATGGCTAACAATGAGCTTGAGTAGCTCAGTTGGTTAGGGCATATGGCTTAATCACAAGGTTGGAGGTTCAGTCCTTGACAAAGGTGTTTAATTTTTTTAATTAGCGGTTAAGGTTTTCAAAGGGTTGACATGCTATTATAGAAAATAGAGGGACCAGTTTATCTAATTTGGCAAAGCTCAAGGGGGAATGATAATTTCGTGTGGTATTTCCATCATTCCCTTTTGGTCAACATTTTACAAGGGATGTTTGTGCAATAAACGGAAAGGATACCTGAGAGTGCAATTTCGTCTAAACTTATGGGATGTTTGTGCAATTAAGCCTATTATATTAAATATTAATCAATAAAACATTCATTTGAAATATAAAAAAAATTATTAATATTAAATAGTATAATAAAATAAAATGGTTTATGGTTTATGGTTTATGGTTTAGGGAAAATTGGAAATTCAAGAACAAGTCCAACGTATGTTGAACGAGTTTAACGTTTCCCCTAGTGTTTAAACTTGTTCAATGAACAAGTTTACGTAAATATTAATGAATAAGTTCAACGTGGGTTTAACCAATTTAATGTTCCTCTTAACGTTAAACTCATTCAGTGAACAAGTTAACATATACATTTATGAACAAGTTCAACGTATGTTGAACGAGTTTAATGTTCCTCTCAACGTTAAACTTGTTCACTGAACAAGTCAACGTACACATTCATGAAAAAGTTCAACGTACATTGAACAAGTTTAACGTTCATGTCAACGATAAACTTATTCAGTAAACAAGTTAACGTAAACCTTCATAAACAAGTGGTGAACAAGTTAACGTAAATCTTCATGAACAAGTTTAACGTAGGTTGAACGAGTTTAACATTTCTCTTAACGCTAAACTTGTTCGGTGAAAAGTCAACGTAAAGCTTCATGAATGAATTTAACGTTCGTCTCAACGTTAAACTTATTCGATGAACAAGTCAATGTATACCTTCATGAACAAGTTCAACGTATGTTAAACTTGTTTAGTGAATGATTGTACTATTTTTGTTCCTATTTTTAGGTCCCCAATTCCTACTTCTTATGCTTGTTCCTCAGGTAAAACCGGGTATTTATTATGATAAAATAAGTGTTTCAGGTATTTTTGGAGTTTAAGGGCATTTGCGTAATTTTGGAGAATCAATGGTCAAAGTGAAAATATGGAGATTATATTGAAGATTTTGTGATTAGAGAAGAGTTTAGTGGTACTGTTTGTAATTTGCCAGACAGCACCAGCACGCCACGTCATTAATGAAACGGTGCGTTTTGGCTGGCTGTTGACGTCATGTCGTCTTCAACATGCAGTGACCCGATAGCAGACCCGACTATTCCTACTGTTTTTTGGTGTCATTTCCGATGGTTTTTCGCCTAGATCGACAGTGTGCCTCCCCCATGTTCGTTTGCCACCACTTCCAGGCCTCCATGCAAATTTTACCCAAACCTCCCAACTTCCATGGCTAACAAAGCTCGAAGGTCATCGTCGTCATGGTGGTCACCCCTTTCGGAAGCGAATTTGGCAGCGACCTCCTCAACTCTAACATTCCAGAGATCTTCGCCCCCTTATTGGTCGCCCCCACCAACAGTGACTTTGGGGGCAACCTCCTCGGCATCAAAAAGACAGTGATCTTTGCCCCCAAGCTGGTCGCCCCCTCCAACAGCGACTTTGGCAGCGACCTTCCGTGCCAGCTCAGCCTAAGTGATGAGTTTCAGACCTAATTTTTGGGCATATATTTATCATGTTTTCTTTGTAGAAAAAAACACCCTTACATCACATTTCACAACCCACAAACAGCACACATCACAATTTTAAACCTTAGATCTAGAAATCACCTCACTATATCCAAAACCCTTTACATTCTTTCATCATCTCTTTCACCATCCCTTTCACATATTTCTTCTTACACACCCATTTCCATCCATTTTTGGAAGCTTATTTAAGGAAGGAGAAGAAGGAACTCAAGGAACAAGGGAGAGCTCACATGGATTCTATAGGTTTCTCTACACTTTTCCCTTCTTTGTTTATTTTTCATTGATGTGTAACTAAACTTCATCTAGGGGATTGATGTAACCGTATTAGACTACTCTATGTAATTAATTAGTCTATTCTCTAATTCAATTCGATTTTAGTCTCAATTATTGAATTAGTATCTCTAATCTCTCTACTCATGTTTGTTGTGACCACAAGGGACATGGGTTTGTGAGTTAGTTTATCTAAGAGGTTGAGTTTAAATGTGGATGACCATTCCATTTAATTCTTACCCCAATCTTAGTAATTGGGAAGGTTGGTATATGCATGACCATGCTATGTCAACTTGGCTTAGAGTTTTATGTTAAATAGGGGGATTGATCATTGTTTGCTACATGACCATGTGTGAGTAATGGGAAAGACCTAGAACTTAATGGATTTATCTTAAAACAAGCCATATAATTGGATTGAAGTGCTAAATAAGACTAAGTGAGAACATTGAGTGGTCTAAGAAGGTTGCATCGATTCCCTAGTGTTTTCTCCCATATATTCACTTCTTATGTGTTCATTGTTGTGTTTAATTTAGTTTTAAGTTACAAGTTTGCATTTTTAGTTTTAAGGTTTACATTTTTAGCTTACAAGTTTGTATTTTTAATCATTTGCAAGAACCCAAATCATTTTCCAAACCCAAAGCATTATGCAATTTAATTTTCACGTACTTAGAGTAGATTTTTCCTAGAGTAAGTAGTTTCAACCGATTGAATCACCGATCGCAGTGAACAAACTTTAATTTAAATTGAACATAAATCTTTACTACATCAGTGAACTAGTCAACATATACCATCACGAACTACTTTAACGTTCCTCACAACAACATATTCCTCATGTCTATAATTGTTGGCATCAATTATTAACTCAAAATATATTTATTCATTCATTTTGTTCTAAACTATTTTTTTTTTAATAATATTATTTAGAGCATGATTTTTTTTTAATATTATTTTGTTTTGAACTATTAAAATATTTCGGGATTGTGAAACAAGGACATGACTTGACGATATAAGTTTAACGTTTCTCTCATTGTTAAACTTGTTCAGTGAACAAATCAGCATAAATCATTATGAACTAATTCTTATTGTAGATTAATTTACTAGAGTAGATCTAGGGTACATTCGATGCATGATGCATCCCCCAGTGTGATCACTGTATAATTTTATATTATAATTTAAATTTTATATTTTCAAGTAATAAAATTATTATTATTCAACCAAACATTTCAAATCAAAAATTAAAATTTATTTATAGACATCTATAATTAGAATTCATATTATCTATTAAATTATTTATAAAATTCATATAATTTACTAAATTGTCTACCACTTATACAATTGTTAGCATTAACAAAAACAGAAAACAAAAACATTACCGAACGGGCCATAATTGTTCTAATTTTTTGTAATGCGTTCATTTCGACATCATTGCAAAAAATTTGGCAACGTTGAAAGATATTGCAAATTGAAGGAAAAACATGCAAAATTTGGCGACGAACAAAAAGGAAGAATCTGAAAACTTATTTTTTGCATGTTATTCTATTAAGGAGAGTGCTAACGATGTTTGGTATATGGATTACAGTTGCATCAATCACATGACATCAAAATTGGAGACTTACGTCAATTTTGATATGAAGACTTCCGTTAATTTGGACAAGTCAATGAATACCACAGTGAATATGGGTGATGGAATATGTTTAGATCGAGATAACATGGTAAAGACAGTGTGAAGGTAAAATCATGTGAAAATGACAACATAAAAAATATTTTGTACTTCCTTATGACTGTATTTTCTTGAATTTGATACAAATTTACCGAGTATTAGGAAATATTTATTGGAAGGATTTATGTTGTTTTTGAGAATTAGGCATGTTTTGTGTACCATGATAGGGTTAATTGCACAAACATACCCTCTATTTATCTAATAAAGCAAATTTTCAAACAAATACCCTGTTCAAACACAAACATCCCAATTGGAATGTGCTTGGGGTATGGAAAGTCAATAGTGCTCTTGGGTAAAAGGGAGAGGTTATTTTGGTTGGTAAATTTCATAAACAACCCTGAATTTAGGTATAATTGTATAAATATTCATTTTTTTTTTCTAATAATTACATAAATATATCCTACCATCATTTGAATTTTGTTAACTTTAACCTTTAACCACATTTGTATCCCGAAATGACTAAACTACCCTTGAAAACTTATTTATCTTTTCTTTTATTATTTAAAATATTAAAAAATATTTACTTAAAAAATTGAAAAAATCAGTACAATTTTTTTTTTGTTGCTTTTATTTTCTTTTTCTTTTTTCAATAATTTTTTTTTATTTTTTATTTTTTACATTTTCCATGTCCCAAAACACCAAATTTTCAGATTTTAAAGACCAACTTTATCACCAAAACATTCAATTTCATATTCATCAACCGACAAACAATTTCATTTCTTCAACACAATTAAAACCCACCAACAGTTATATTTAATCAACAAAATCAAAATCCACAAAACTCACTAAACACAATCAAAACCCACTAAACACATCCATTTTTCTAGTTTTGTGGGTTCTAATTGTATTACAAAAAATGATAAAAGAAAGCAACAACAAAATTGTATCGATTTTTTCAATTTTTTAAGTAAATATTTTTTAATATATTTAAATAATAAAAGAAAAGATAAATAAGTTTTCAAGGGTATTTTAGTCATTTTGGGATACAAATGTGGTTAAAGGTTAAAGTTAACAAAAATTAATTGATGATAGGGTATATTTATGTAATTATTAGAAAAAAAATGAATATTTATACAATTACACCTAAATTCAGGGTTTGTGAAACTTACCCATCAAAATAACCTTTTCCTTTTACCCAAGGCACTATTGACTTTCCATACCCCAAGCACATTGCAATTGGGATATTTGTGTTTGAATAGAGCATTTGTTTGAAATTTTGCTTTATTAGATAAATAGAGGGTATGTTTGTGCAATTAACCCACCATGATAAGAGTAAGAAGGATTTATTGATAAAATTCATGGCCAAAAATATGATTTTTCATATGGGACATTTGAATTTTAGAAGCTTGTAAATTTTGTCGAATCAAAATTTGATTCATAAAATTCCCTCAATTGAATCGAGCTGTGTATTTGGAAATAATTGGAATGAACAACTAGACCAATCGAATTGGTGCATGCAAATGTTTATGTGGTGTATGCAAACTTATTCACTTAACAATAGCAAACATTTTATTGTTTTTGTTCATGATTTTAGGAGGATGATGTGGAACTATTGTTCATATTGCAGGCGTATTGCAAACTTACATATGAATATGTTTTATACAACCTAATTATTAAGGCATCACCTAAATATTATTCAAATTTGTTCAAAATAACAGAGGCTTCAAAGAATCTCACTTTGTTTCTATTTCGGGTCATCCAGATTCTCAGCTATTCCATGTGAAAAATGAGCACCTCCACGTGCCATCATCTTAGGGGCAACAACATGTAGTAGATCTAAAATTGATCGAGTTGTGTAATAAATCTTGTAATCGTCAACAACTTTCATACCCCTAATTCCCATCTCAACCTCATGTGCCTCTGCCACATCTTTCCCAAATGAGATCATTCTCTCATAATTCTGGCCAAACTTTGATTCAAATTTTGTCCAGCAGTATCATCGTTCTTCAGCTTCTTTGCACTACACATATAGCCCCCTTCAGGTGACCAATCAAGATCGCCCCAAATAGTATCCCCACCTTTTGGAATCATTGACATAGTTGAATCCCATGTATGGATCATCCGCATTAGATGTTGTAAAATTTGAAGACCAAACAGGTCATTGTCCAAAAAACCTGGCACGAAAGCCCTGTTTAAGGATTTGCAATTTAATCAAGAGCTGAAAAGGAATTGAAAAGAAATATGCATGTTTTACATGTAAAGAACCAATTTATATGACATTAATGTATTAAATGCTTAAGTTTTAACCACAAATGTAAGTGAAATTTGGAGAGAACAAAGGCAGCATCACAAAGGCAGCCATAAAAAAATCAAGGGTTAATAGCACCAGTACCCCCTGAACATATAGCGAAATCGCACAGTGCCCCCTGAATTTTTTTTCTTGGCATTAAACCCCTCGAACTCCCATAAATAGGCAAAAATGGACGGAAGAGGGACGGACGTCAAAGACAATTTACACTTACATACCCTGATTATATGAATAATTGTATTAAAACTGGAAAAATATAATAATATCACACAAACACCCTATAGTCAGGGGTAAAGTTGGTAATTCTAGAATTTTATAATGTGAAAAAAAAAAATTATAATCAATGAACTAATTAACCCTCAATATAAAGGATTTTTTTTTTTATTAGGTGGAGATCCAATCTGGATCTACACCAAATCAAAAAAAAAAAAAAAATCACCCAGCAAATAACATTCATCTTCGTTCTATCAAACCCCCAACCAATATTCAATCAAACCCAAAATCAATCCATCACACAAACCCAGATCCAAACCAAAAATCTTCTTCATCTTCTTTGACAAACCAAAGATCCCTAGAAAAAAAAAATCAAAAATCCCCCAAATCTTCTTCATCTTCTTCGACAAACCAAACCAAATATCCCCCAAATCTTCTTAAACTCTTCTTCATCTTCTTCGACAAACCAAACCAAAAATCCCTAGAAAAAAAAATCCCCAATTTTCCCAATTGTTTTCTGAAATCCCTAAATCGACCACCACCACCACCTCCCCTCCGGTCCTCCTCCGCCTACCCACCACCGTCCAAAGACCAAGACCTGGCGCGTTCAATCCAAAAAACCTCTTCTTCACCTAGAAACCCCTTTCACTCGTTCGATCCAGAGACCAAGACCTAGCGCGAACCGTACGATCTTTGTCCAGATCCAAACATGTTCTTATTGACGATCGCGTTCTCTGACAACAACCGTCTGATCTTGGTGGGACTAACCAGTGTGCCGGAGAGCGTGAGTAGCGTTAAAGTGTGGGTTTGACGGTGGGATTTGGTTTGGGTTTGACAGTGGGATTAGGTTGGTTTCTGGATGTTGTTGAATTTGGATTTTGGTTTAATGATGATGAATCTGGATTGGCTTGGTTTGATTTTGGTTTGAATTTGGATTTTGGCTTGGTTTGGTTTGGTTTGGTTTGACAGTGGGGTATCGGGAGAAGATGATGCGAGGGGATTTTTTTTTTTTTTTTTGATTAGATGGAGATCCAATCTGGATCTCCACCTAACCAAAAAAAATTTTCTTAGTTGATTATTTTTGGATTATTAATAAAAAAAAAAATCTGCATATTTAATTAATAAAATATTAATATTTTTGGATTATTTTTAACTATTTCAAAGTTGATAAATTAAATTAAATATATGCTAAATATATAAAATAAACTCCCTTAATTGTTATTATTATTATTATTATTTTTATAAAAAAATTATTAATATTATTATTTTTTATGTTTTTAGACATTAGTCAAACAAGTCAAAGAGTGTTTGTGTGATATTATTATATTTTTTCAGTTTTAATACAATTATTCATACAATCAGGGTATGTAAGTGTAATTTGTCTTTGACGTCCGTCCCTCTTCCGTCCATTTTTGCCTATTTATGGGAGTTCGAGGGGTTTAATGCCAGGAAAAAAAATTCAGGGGGCACTATGCGATTTCGCTATATGTTCAGGGGGTACTAATGCTATTAACCCAAAATTCAAAGCTGTTTCAGACATGTAATAGAATGATATCAAAGACAAAAATACAAGAATATGAGAATCTTTAAATAGACCAAAAACCTAACAATTAAACGATAATAGAATTATAAATGCCCACATAGATTTTTCCAATAAACAAATATCGATGACCAGGGGCGTAGCCAGGATATTATAGTAGGGTGGGCTAAAAACAAATTTGTTTAACATTGCAACTTAACGTAGAAAAATACAAATTTACTCATGTCAACTTACTACTACTAAAATTCAACCAAACTTCTATTAAGATTCGATAAAGCAAAATTATCAGCAAGTCGGTCAAGATGATTTATATACTATTTATTACATTGTTTTTTTAGCAATCAATAATATAAATTAAATACTTTTATATATATACATGTTCGGTTAAATTGTGCTTCAAAGATTGGAAGTCATGTTCAACCTTAAAATTTTTATTTTGTTAGTCCAATGTGTTTTGTTTTGTATCTGAACCATTTTGTTTTAATTAGGATAGTTTGTAAACAAAATTATAAAACAGGGGTTTTTTCGTAAAAATAATAACAAAGAGGGTAGAAGATTTTGTAAAAAGTAAAAACTTTAAACATTTTTTCAAAAAATCAACCTGGGCTACAGCCCAGGCTACAATACATATAGCTCCGCCAATGTCAATGACTATATAAAACAAAATATTCATCTAGGTTACTAATTTCATGCAATAAAAGAGTGTTGTCTAGCGGTATCTCTTAGCTAATGCTACTGAACAGAATAGAATCTGTTACAACTGTTATACCAGTAGAAATACTAAACAATACCCTGTGCCTTAGCAGGAATCAACGTTACCTATTAGGAAAAGACGGTTACTTTTTGGTAACTCTGATTTTCTCTTTTAGGTTTGGACTCGAGAGAAAACAAAGAGAAGGAAGAAACATAAAAACAACTCTTTGCTTTTAACAAATGCCGATGCAATATAATTTCTGTGAAAGCCCTGGCCTAGGATTGATCAATGTCAGAAATTCAGTAAAAGGATTGACATGTATTGTAATAGGTGTCCACACCATTGTACATTAATTTTAGTTTTTAAGAAAAACCTGGAAACATTTTAGAAAAACTAAAAACCTGGCAACATTTTAGAAAAACCTGGCAATTATTCACAGCTTCAGTTGAAAATAGTCCAGAGACTGCTTTTGGAACACCTGAAAATGGTCCACCAATGTTCATCACTGCCTTTATATGCTTAGCACACCAATCTGACCCACCCCCACCACCCACTGGTGTTGGTGCCTCAACCCATTTCATTAAAATGCAGAAAGACAGCCTAAGAACTGCCCAGTTAAAAGAGCAGCTAATACCAAAGACTAAACATTTTTTTTTTCTTTTTGCACTAGAGAAAATGTAAAGAGAAAGAAAATATGACAAAAGGAAATTGAAGAAAAAGTTCACATCCTAAAAAGATATATAAGGAATTAGCTAAATATGTACAATTAACATGGCTGACCTAAACATAAGGGTTTCAAAAAAGCAATCCTCAAAAATAGAAGAAACATATCTATCAGGCCAATAGAACTTCTTAACTTTGTTGTATGATGAATGACACATCTTTAAACTCAGAAGATATAAAACCTCAAAAGTGAATTTACCCCATAAAGTACTAACTTCCTCCCATTTATAATCTTCAAAACCCTCTTCGTTGTCTCAATGCATATCACTCAAAAGATAGCCATCAAAAACTAAGCATTGTTTATAAAATTATGCTACCTGGGCTGTGATATAAGTCTTGAAGGGAATTTGATTTTGCCACAAAAAAACACTCAAATTTAAGAGTGTCCACGAGTAAACCACTGATGATCAGTGCAAATGAAGTGACAGAGCACATAATAATACCACAATGAATGAACTGAGATCTTCAAATGCAAGAGAACATTGTTGACCATTAGAAAATCTCAACAGCAAAAATTAAGCCTTTTAACATCATCCTTATAATCAAAAAAGAATTTGCTAACATCAAAACTGCAATTTACCCTTCAACTGCTCTTCCATATAGATTTTGTATTGTTGACAACATTTGCATTTATCATGATAAAATCATAAAACACTACAATTTCATTTAATTGACCAACTTTGTCAATGATTGTCCACCTAACTGTTTCCCAAAAGTTTAAGAAAAAGAAACCAGATAACACATCATCCCACCACTAGTACACTAGAATTTATTGTTCAGAGCTCTCCCACATGTAAATTTTATCTATACGAGTATAAAAACAACACTGAACAAAAGCTGCTCATCTTTTTTATTCAATTGATACAACTATTTTGTGCATTCTAAGTCTTCAAATACTAATGTCCTTACATTTCAAGCAATGAGAGATCACATTCTCAGTTTCTCACTTTACTACACCTACATGTCAGCTACCATTTATAACTTCAACTTTTTTGCCCTTTAGCTTGACACACTTATAAATTTAACTCAACCAAAATGAAAAACAAAAATAGAACACTAATCAACATTTTTTTTAAATAATTAATTAATTAAAAGGCAATTAATTACCTTTTGTACAACTCACCAAATGTGCCACCCCAGAGTCATTTCCTGAACAGTCCTTCAGCGCAGTGCTATCCCCAGAACAAACACCAACGGGTGCTTCGCCCTCAACCCTTCCTTCTGCAGTTTCAGTCCCGGCGGGTCTGGCATCGGCCCGGTGATCGCCTCCGTCACGTACTGCGGGAACAACGCCGGCATCGCGTTTAATAGAAACAGTAGCAACCACCCTAAAAAGTCACCGAACAAGAACAATCAAAATCAATACCCGAAAAAACAAAGATCCGAACCAACCAAATCAAGTTATATAGATGAGAAAAAAAAAATAAGAAAGAGAAAGAATGACTGACGAGGATAAGATCGAAGAGGGTATCCTAATCGACTTTGACGAACTCGGCGTCCCAGGCCTTGAGATCGTCGGCGACGGCGGCGGTGGATCGATCGTCTGACTTAGGGGACTCGACGTGCTTCGTGCAGTACTCGATGACCTTATAACCTTCCAAACCTGGTCTACGACTTCATTCCTTCCCTTTTCCCTTGAAGCCCTTTTGAGGTTCACTCCTAGAAATTGAAATTTGGAGTGAAATTAGGGTATACGTGAGGTATGGAGAGATTGAGAGAAGATGTATATATATATATATATATATATATATATATATATATAGAGAGATAGAGAGAGAGAGATAGGTTGAGAATGAGAGAGTGAGTTTTGATTGAGAAATAACACTGGGGATACACATTTTTCCCCGGGGTCTCGATTCCCGCGTCCCCATCCTCATCCCTATCTGGGGATTTTTTTTTTATTTTTTTGACAAAATGGGAAAATGGGGAAATGGGGGGATGATTGAAATCTCTCCATCCCCATTTCCCCATTTCCCCATTTCAGGGGATGGGGATGGGGGTAGATCCCCCATCTCTATTTCCCCCTTTCCCCCAAACATATATGAATATAATTATAATATATATTTTTATTTTTATTTTTATTTTTATTCTTTGAAAACCCTAACTCCCTAAGTATATATACACATTTACTCTTTAATTTGTTTATTATTATTATTATTATTGAAATGTTTGTTTTTTTAGTTTAATTTATAATTTTTAGTCAAATTGGGAACATGGGAAACGAGGGAAATGGGGAAATAGGGAAAATGGGGAATTGGGGATAGGGATGGATATAGGTCCCCCCAAAATTCCCCATCCTCATTTTCCCGAAATGGGGAAATGGAGGGGGATGGGGGAAGGGTCTGGGAAGTGGGGATGGGGATGGGGATGGGGGGACCTATATCCATCCCCATTTCCCAAACGTGTATCTCTAAATAACACCATTGCTACTTTAGGTGTCCAATGATGTGTCAACAATATAATCCATTCATTTATATTATTTTAAATTTGTATAATTTAAATGAATGAATTGTATTGTGACTAGGGATGTCAATGGTATGGGTCTGGTACGGGTTTTCTAATACCATCCCCAATACTAATTAGTATGAGAAATACCATCCCCTATGAATACCTGCCTTAAAAGAAATGGTGCAGGTACGGGGATTCCCCATTAGGGGATTGGTTTTTTGCCTCATACCATCCCCATCCCATAAATGTATTTTTTTTATTGACTTTTTGATAAAGATCATATAAATATTATTGAATAATATGGAAATAATAGTGTGGGGTATATTGTATATAATGATCTGGAATGGAGTAGTGTTTCAAAGGAGGGAAAAAATGAGAAAAAATGAGAGGGAAAATTATGTTAGTGAGAGGGAAAAATGAAGGAAAATTATGTTTTATGAAGATTGTAGTCACGGTACAAAATTTTTTTTAAGAGTTAATTCCAATACTAATTATGTGCTTCAAATATATATATATAACGGGGTGCGGGGATGGGGCGGGGCGGGGACTTGAAACCTCGTAACTGTACCGAAATTAAATCGGGTATTAAAAAAAATACCAACCCCATACCACAACTTAATTGGTACGGTTCAACCCGCCTCTAACGGTTTGGGTTCCCACGGATCCCCGGATCAATGGGTAAATTTGACATCCCTAATTGTGACAACATCAGATTTAGGTAAAATAGCATTACTCGAGAAATAAATGGATATAACCGGCTAGATGTAATATTACCGGTTACTCCGGTCGATATTTTTTTAACAAGTGGTATTCGCATCATACGAACCACTTTCTTAGTGGTACCATAGCGCGACCCTATGCAATACTGAAGTTGTTTGATAAGATTAACAAGGTTGTTTGTGAAAAGCCTTGATAGTTTGTGCGCTTATTGCTTTTGTGATTTACATTTTCACAGATCGAAAATTCTATTTCTTGAATTAATATTCAAACAATAAAATATATATATATATATTAGTAAGAGAATTATATTAATGTATCATTTCCAATCAATAATAAACACAAAGAAACACTATATATTTTTTTATTCTGTAAAATGTCAATTCAAAAACTTCTTATAAGGCATACAAAGTGATTGCATTTTTTTTTTATTTTTTTTTTATAGACTTAATAATTGTGTAACCAATTGTCCAAGTCACCTAATCATTTGTTCAGGTAGCGTAAACTTAATATATATTTTTTTGTCTTTGTAATTTCCTCTGCATTATCCTTACACTTGGAAGTAGCACCATTCTGTAACAGCAAACAACAATCTCTGTTTAAAAGCAATTATTTACATGATTTTAAATCGAAAATTGATGGAAGAACATGTATTAAAACTCCCAAATGCAAAAACTAATACATTTGTCTCTGAATTATTATTGTAACAGAGTAAATTTATACCAACCTTGAACATGTTTTGTGCAGCCTGCTCTGTGCCACAGTCTAATTCTGCAAGGTCAAAGTCTCATTCATCATCACTCGTATGTGTAGGATTCAAATTTGATAGAATCTCCGGTGAAGTGTTGTCCTAATAGAACAAAAATATTTACCTACCAACAATTAGAAATATGTGAAAGATGTTCGAGGATGAAATTATATAACAAATTTTGTTGAGTACCATAAAAAATTATATATGTTTGATTTTAAGATTTAAATGACTATACTGTGGTTTTTTTGTGATGAATTTCATTGAACATACCTTAGAGATAATGCATTCCACATGAGCAATATAAATGCATTCCTTACAACAATAAGCATGATGTTTAGGATTTCCCGGAGTCTCGCAAACGTCACAATAATAGTCCATGGAATAATCTACTTTATCATTTGAATCCATAAGATATTGGATGAGTGGATTGTCATCCTTAACTGAATCTATAAGAGTGAGAGAATGATGATGTTTCTGTGTGATCATCACAACACTTGGTATAGGAATGCATTTCAAATGGAGGTTGAAATCACACTCCACGCAGCGGTAAAAGGCCTCATCATCAAGGCATTCCTCATCATCAAGGCATTCCTCATCGCATTTGTTGCATTCAAAAGACCCCGTTGTGTCATCTTCAACGAAATAATACATATTGTGCTCATGACACGCATGCTTTAGGGCGCATCTGTTTGGATTAGCACATGAAACATGAAGGTGAAATTTACACATATTACAGCCTATTTCGATGCCATCAATTGACGATTTGCATGCAGCACATGACCTGGAATCATCCTCGCCGATAGCTTGAGTGAGAAGGATATGTTGGGAGTGAAATGGGTGGTGAATTTCCATCGGTATCTCCGTACAGGATTCGTGGATGAAAATGTCACATTCTATACAACAATAAGCTGATGAACCAGTACTGATCATCTGCCTGCAACAACAGCAAGGAATTGATTCGTCTATCTTTCTTACATTGCATAGCTTGAGTGCATGTTTGTGGTAAAAACGACAGAGGGTGAGTTTTTTGAATGTCTGGTGGTATTCCTGATCTTGTTTTGAAGCACATTTGGCGTCTAGGTTGAACCCACACCAACTGCAGCTGAAATTGAAGCCAGAACCGTAGAGATCTCTACATCCATCACATATGAAAACATTATCATCATCAGATTCAGATTCAGATTCATCTATAATACTGCAGGTTAAAGGGTGAGGGTGAAGAGGGTGTAGTATCTTTGGTGGCAATTCTGCGCATGATTTGTGAAGATAAAACTTGCATTTTGCAGATTCATGATGACAAGCATAACCCGGAAAACACATCACTTCATTACAACCATTGCAGTACTTAATCTTCTCCCCACTTGACCTGTCGTCATCTGAAATCTCCTCCTCACTCGATTCATCATCGGATTCATCTTCTTCAGACTCCTCATGCTGCAGCAAAGTCAACATATGAGGATGGCTAGGATGGCTAAAAAGTTGTTCATTATCCTTACACTTGGAATCCAAGGAAGTAGTAGCACCATTCTTCTGAAACAGAAAACAACAATCTCTGTTTATATAAGGCCAATTGTTTACATGATTTTTAACCAATATATTGATGAAACAAAATATATTAAAACTCCAAAATTCAATGGAGTAGACTAATAAATTTGTCTGTCAACTAGAGATCTTAATATTAATATTATTGTAACTGCATGAGTTTACTTTTAATAGAGTTATGTACAGATCAGTAGTAAATTTATACCAACCTTGGACATGCTTTGTTCAGCTTGTAATTCTGTTATACGGTCTGATTGAGCTTGGTGAAAGTCTGCTTCACCACTCATCTTTTGCTCTTTCTTTGGCTCTGTTCCGTGTGTAGGATTCAAATTTGACGAAATCTCCGGTGGACTGTCTTTCTGATAGAACAAAAATATCTACCGACAATTAGAAAATATGTGATATGAAGAATGAAATAGAATTTTTGGGCACTGATACTAATTTAAAATAACCACCTCACAATGTTACAGGTTTAAATCACACCAACGGAAGATAGTATATATAAAAAGAAAAAAAATATATTTAAAAATAATAATACTAATAATAAGAAGGATGCTAATTTCTAATAGAGAGCAATCGAAATCTTTACTAAATGATTGTAAATAAGATCGTACCTTAGAGATTATGCATTCCACATGAGCAATATAATTACATTCCTTACAACAATAAGCATGAAGTTTAGGATTTCCGGGTGTCTCGCAATCATCGCAATAATAGTCCATGGAATAATCTAGTTTATCATTTGAATCCATTAGATATTGGATGAGTTGATTGTCTTCCTTAATTGAATCTATAAGAGTGAGAGGATGATGATGTTTCTCTGTGACCGTTGCAACATTTGGTATAGGAATGCATTTGAAATGGAGGTTGGAATCACACTCCACGCAGCGGTAGAAGGACTCATCAAGGCATTCCTCATGGCATTTGTTGCATTCAAAAGACTCCGTTGTGTCATCTTCAACGAAATAATACATATTGTGCTCATGACACGGATGCTTTAAGGCGCTGGCCCATCTGTTTGGATTCACACATGAAACATGAAGGTGAAAGTTACACTCATTACAGCCTATTTTGATGCCGTCAATTGACGACTTACATGCAGCACACCTGTATTTATAGAGGGCCACAGTTTGAGCAACAAGAATATGTTGGGAGTGAAATGGGTGGTGAATTTCCATCGGTATCTCCGTACAGGATTCGTGGATGATAATGCCACATTCTAAACAACAATAAGCTGATGAACCAGTACTGATGATCTGCCTGCAACAACAGCAAGGAACTGTTTCGTCTAACTTTGGTAGATTGCATAGCTTGAGTGCATGTTTGTGGTAAAAACGAAAGAGGGTGAGTTTTTTGAATGTCTGGTGGTATTCCTGATCTTGTTTAGAAGCACATTTGGCGTCTAGGTTGAACCCACACCAAGTGCAGCTGAAATTGAAGCCAGAACCGTAGAGATCTCTGCATCCATCACATATGAGAACTTCATCATCATCTGTAAGACTGCAGGTTAAAGGGTGAGGGTGAAGAGGGTGTAGTATCTTTGGTGGCAATTCTGCGCATGATTTGTGAAGATAAAACTTGCATTCATGACAAGCATAACCCGGAAAACACATCACTTCATTGCAACCATCGCAGTTGGGAACCTCACTCTCCTCGATCGAGTCAACCAAATTCAACGTATGTTTAGGATGGCTAAAATGTTTGATACCCATTTAGAAAGAAACACTATTTCTTTATTTGCAAACTGACTTCTTATCGGACTTGTTCTCAAAGATCACTGATTGGTCCAGCTTGACAAGCAATCATTGGATTGTCTTCAATTCTTGTCTGGCTGAAGAGCTTTCTAGACAATTCCTATAAGAAGAAGTTCACTTTTCTCAATTGCCAATCTCTTTTCGAATTAAAAGTTTTCTTGTCCTTGAATGTATCTATCTAAAGAGCTTTTTGCCTTACAAAATTAACTGACAACAACACGTATTCTCTATTTTTTTTTTTCCTCTTATATTAGAGTCTACGTCACATTAAAGTGGAAAAATTATATTTGTAGATTTATTACTTTAGAATTAAAGAATCTACAAACCTTCCAATCACACCGCAAATTTCACTTTAAATAATTCTCATGTAGGCCACACCCGATCTCATCACTCTAATGTCAAGAAATTGCAAATAAAAGAGATTCATGATGTTTCAATTACCATGTGCATGTCTTGCTGTCCCCATTCAACCAAGCAAATTGGTTTTTGTAATGCTGAATAGATATCAGAACCAATGGAGATTACTATACCCCACTGCAGATTGTACACTTTCAGAGAAATGCATGTGAGTCGTCTGAGCTGAATTTTATTAATGAACTTCTATCAATCACAAATACAAATTAATCAACAGTCCTGTAGGCTTCAATTTGTAACTAACTTTTCATGGGTCTAGTCAATGTCAAATGCTTGCAAGAATCTGACGATTCAAGGACTCATTCAAACCATATCCAATTTGCATAATAGTCTCTCGGAAGCAACGCCTTCTTTCCCAGAAAATCACCCAAATGGAAACCAAGGATACGGCAAGAAGAAAGACAAAGGTGACAGTTTGAAAGGGGATGAAGCTAGGAAAGAAAAGAGCAGGATCAAGGAGGAGGAGAAAAATGAGAACGACGGAAGCACAAACAGCAGCAACAATCACAACAGTGCAATCAATCCACTCGAGAAATTATGCGATGATTTGAATTATATGAAAAGTGCACTAACCAAACTCAAAGTGTTTGAAGATGATCTTGGCAAACCAATCGAAACTCTTAAGTGCAGCATAGAAACCATCTTGCAGACACAAGA
Organism: Acer yangbiense; assembly: GCA_008009225.1. Taxonomy (NCBI): domain Eukaryota; kingdom Viridiplantae; phylum Streptophyta; class Magnoliopsida; order Sapindales; family Sapindaceae; genus Acer; species Acer yangbiense. The sequence goes on from CM017763.1 coordinate 14,822,930, forward strand.
ATCCAATGGCTCCATTCAGACTGAGCAGATTCAACCCAAGCTTCGTGAAATCAGAAAAGAACTCCTCAACTTAAAGATCAAGATTTCATCAATGCACATAATTTCTTCCACAAAATCTGATGCAAATCGATATTTGCCAACAAGCATTGGATCCAATCCCAACAATGCGACTGATGAATTGCCTAACCTTCACACAGGAAACCAATTTAGGCAAAGCTCCTTTTTCAAAGAATTCCAGGTGATGTTTGAGAACTTAGAAATCAGATTGCAGCTGTGTTTGTTGTGCTTTGCAGTGTTCCCAGAAGATGCTGTAATAAAGAAGAGGCATCAAACCTGGTGAAGGGATTGGATGGATTGGAGAGCACTTATTAGACCCTTATACTTCCAAGGAGCAGACAGTTAGAGATGAAGGGATTTATCAAACCTGTAAACAGAAAATACAGAAAGGTAGCCAACAGCTTTAAAATGCACACGTTTGTACATTCTGCAGTGATTATGCTTGCCAAAGAAGCTGGGTTCTTCAATTACAATCCCGAGGGAAACCCCACTTCGAACTTTTTTTTGTGTAACAGGGCATGTTTGGTAAATGCTCTATGGCATGAAACAGAGAATCAGGACAAACTGAAAACATTGTTCAATGTCAGTAAACAGTTTCCTGATTTCACACTTGAGTGGTTTTCAAAGATGAGACGTCTCAGAGTTCTCTATTTAGGAAGGTGGCAGAGGTCGGGAAAGAATCGTCACATTGAAGTAGAAAGCACTGAGTTCGTAAAGGGATTGAAATATATGGAAGATTTAAGGCTTCTTAGCCTTCGTGGAATCTCAGGTATTCAAGAGCTTCCGAGTTCCATTTCAAAGCTCAGAAGTTTGAGGGTCTTAGATCTCAGAGCTTGTTACAATCTAGAGAATCTTCCCAAACAAGTAGGCTCACTCAAGATGCTGACCAATTTGGATATATCCGAGTGCTACTTGCTAGATTACATGCCTAAGGAGCTGCTATCGCTCTCTGAACTCCAGGTCATGAAGGGGTTTGTGATTTGACAAACACGGGAGCTTTTGTACCCTTGCCGACCTTGCAGGATTAAAAAAGCTACAGAAACTAAGCATCAATGTGAATACTGGGGTTTTCTCATTGGAACAATTGTCAATTACACTCCGAAAATTTGAAGAGCTTCTAAAGCTGAAAGTAGCATGGGGAGGGGAATCTTTACAAGCCAAACCAGACAAGAATTCCAAAGAAGTGAGAGGCAAAGCAAGAAATAAAGGTAACGAAGGAGTCAATGAGATAGTAAAAAGGACAAGAGTGCAGTAAAGTCCACAAATCAAGAGAAGAACACAGAAGGCCGGGAGCAGGATGATGGGGCAACAAAACCAAACAAGGCAGACGACAGTGAAAATAACAAAAAGCCAAAAGGAGGTCCAGCAAGACCAGCTGCACCAGGTATTATAAAACGGAGTTACACCATTGTCAAATGATCAACCAGCATCGAACAAGCGAATCAAGTATTTCCTTACAAACTAGAGAAACTCGATCTCCAGTGTTTCCCTCGGGAAACTCTACCCAGTTAGCTAAGTCCTGAAAACATGAACAGCCTTCGGAAACTCTATATCAGAGGAGGCAGACTCAATAGCCTGGGTAAAGTTGAAGAGGGGCATGAGAAGTGGGCAGTTGAGGTCTTACGTTTTAAGTACTTGAATGAATTAAAAGTTAGTTGGAGAGAATTGCAGGAAGAATTCCCACATTTGAAATATTTTGAGAAGTTCAAATGCCTCAAGGTCACTTTATGTCCATGTGATAGTTGTGGAGTGTGGCTTCGCTAAGGTCTCGAACAAAGGAATCAAAGCAAAGAGTAGCATGAACTCTTTTGGTCATTTCTTACCTATATTTTTTTATGTCTAGAAGTTTTTCTATTCTTATTAATTTCCTGGCTATAGTGATTCCTTGTTCGAGTTCTGTTCCATGTTTTATATGAATGTAGCTACACTGGTGTGCCATTGGATGTGAAAAAGCCAAGCGTAACAATTCAAAGATAGTTGCATATACAGCTAAAAATTGCACTGACTGTTATTTCATTGATGCATTATTCATGCCAATACTCTTTAAGAATAAAATATTTTCATGATCAAGTTCAATCGATGACATAAGAGAAAGTTGACTTATACTTGTGCAAAGCCTTGTAGATAATATATGCAGAATTTTCCATCACACGAATTGAAGTTTCAGTTGAAAGTGTGGAATTAGTAACACATAATGTCATAATAGATCCTATAACCATGTGCATATAACAAAATGAGGACATAATAAAGAAGACAAAGATGCATATTAATCAAACAATGCAAGGGCCAAACCAGGATGTTTCTATAGTTACTCTTCAATAGTTTTCATGTGGCAGAAACTACAGACCTGAAATTCATGTGGCAACCTTTCATCGTTTTCACTCCTCGCAATTTCTGCAGATTTGAGACTTTAATCCTTCTGGCAGCTTTGGACGTTCTGCTTTGTAAAATCAGCATTGTAGCCTCAAAGCTTGTCAACTCCAGCACTTCAAATAAGAGCTTTGACAACATAGGCTTGTCTGCTTCAAACACAGTCTTCAATCTATAACAAATTTGATTAGCAGACAACAATTCTGATGCAAACTTGTGAGATTCTTGAAGTTCAAGGATTGCACTTGACCACTCATTTTAAATATTAAAATTAGGAAGGCTCAAAACCCCTAAAATCTCCAGCTTTTCAATCAAATTTAACATCTGCCAGATCAGAGAAGAGTCTCTCCATTTCAGGAGATGTTTCTGTAACCAACAACCTTTCATCTTCGTCATGTCTGCATCTAAGTCAGACAAGTTCCTCAAAAACATATTCTCAGTCGAAAAAATATATTACGTATGCTCGACAATATCCTCGATGCCAGTAGGAAAGCTATTGAATCCAAAGATTTCCAAAGACAGGGCATCCTTTTAACACAAACAATGACAACATTTCTCTCCATCTTATTTCCATAGCACACAATCCCTCACTGATTGCACCACATTCACTAATCTCTCTTGCCATCCAACTTTTCCCGATTCTGGTGTCACTGACAAGAACAATTGTTGACTCACAATCATCTATCAAAAGTCCATTGATGATGCAAGAATATATAACAAAAAATGCTCCCACATAAGATTCTGATTCTGATAGATTAAAGAAAATTTAGAATTTGAAAGAAACAATACAAAATACCAATTTAGTAGCCTAGTTAACTAAATGAACAGTTCAACAAAATTTCACATTATCACATTAAAACAGCAACAATGAAACAGATCCGTAAACTCTTCAGTTTTCATCAATCATCTTATTTTTTGGGCTGTTAAATTCAATATATGACGAAAATCAATTTCCAAAAAACAAAAAACAAAAAACAAAAATAAAGTCACAGTAGTAAAAGAAGAGAAGGTACCTGCCAATGTGGTCGATTCAGATGGCAAAATTGGTTCATGTTGCAAAGCCGAGACTCAGGCGAGCGTCAAACTGAGTCTGTTTAAGCACGACTCGTTATCGAGTCAACATCCAGCTGATGTCGAGTTGGCACCAAACCGGTGACGTGCCTAGACACCAGAATTAGAAGGTTCTACTTCCAAAATCCTATCACCAGCAATCCCACCCACCTTGATGTTTTTGTGGATTCGACAAGCTTCGAGCAAAGCTCCCCGAACACTTGGAGAAACTTCTGCTCCATATGCTCTTATTTAGAGATTACTTTTGAAACAATGCTTTTGTTTTTCTCGTTTTCGTGTTTAGTCCGTGGGTGTTGTCTTGCGGTTTGTGGGGTGTTTTGCAGCAGTTTGCTTGTGCTGTTTTTTGGGCTGTGGTTGGTGACTTGGTGGTGGTTTGTGTAGCTTTCAGTAGCTTGTTTTTGGTTCCCTGCTTGGACCAGGTGTTTGTCTCTGTTTGTATCGTGTTTTCGGCTTTCTTGACCATTATTCAATTGCTGTTCAAACATTTTATTTTTGTTCAATTTAAATAGCTTTTCGTTTGGAATAATTGTTGCATTTACGGCATTTGTTTGATCTCAAACTCAATTTACGTGGCCTTTTTTGGCTGTCCCAAAACAAGTATTATACGACATTTTTTATTTATCCCAAAACATTTCTTATACGATATTTTTTTTTATTGCTCCGGCATTTTTTTTATTGTCTTAAAACAAGTCTTATACGGCATTTTTTATGACATTGGGGATATGCCGTAGTAGATTGATATTCTTTTACGACTTCCTTTCTAATGACATTTTACATTTTTAAAAGCTTTTAAATATCACTCATCTTTTACACTTTCTTTGGCTCTGTTCCATGTTTAAGATTCAAATTTGACGGATTCTCCGGTGGAGTGTTACCCTGATAGAACAAAAATATCCATGAGCAATTAGAAAATATGTGACAGATGAAATTTTGTTTAGTACAATAAGCAAGAAATTATTTCTGATTTTAAGATTTAAATAACTATATTGTGGTTATTTTGTCAGTATGGTGATGAAATTTAAATAATTTCATTGAGTTTTACCTAAGATGTGAGGATCTTGATTTTAAATCAATTATATGATATGAAGATGAAATACATTTGGAATAAAATATTTCAAAATTTTCAGGCACCGAAACTACTTTAAAATAACCACTATATAATGTGGCTTGATGGTAAATAATACTTATACATTTTGACAACGTTACAGGTTCGAATTGCACCAACGGAAAGTGCTATATAAATAAATAAATAAATAAACTATTTAAAATTAATAATCATAATAATAAGAAGGATGCTAGTTATGCTACATATATACCTTCTAAGAGAGAGCAATCAAAACCTTAATTAAAAGAATGTAAAAATGAACGTACCTCAAAGATTATGCATTCCACGTGAGCAATGTAGATGCATTCCTTACAACAATAAGCATGATGTTTAGGATACCCCATAGTCTCGCAAATGTCACAATAATAGTCAATGGAATGATCTACTTTATCATTTGAATCCATAAGATATTGGATGAGTGGATTGTCTTCCTTAACTGAATCTATAAGAGTGAGAGGATGATGATGTTTCTGTGTGACCGTCACAACACTTGGTATTGGAATGCATTCCAAATGGAGGTTGAAATCACACTACACGCAGCAGTAGAAGGACTTTTCACTGCATCTCTCATAGCACTTGTTGCATTTAAAATACTCTGTTGTGAAATTGTCAAGGAAATAATACATATTGTGCTCATGACACTTGTACTTTAGGGTTTCCACATGAAACATGAAGATGAAAATGACACATATTACAGCTTATTCTGACGCCGTTAATTGATGACCTACATGCATCACATCTGGTCATGAATGCATCGTCGTCCATAGCTTGAGCGAGAAGAATGTGTTGGGGGTGAAATGGGTGCTGAACTTGCTTGGGTATCTCCGTACAGGATGCGTGGATGAAGAATTGACATTGTAAACCACAATAAGCTGATCCAATGATGCCCTGCTTGCAACAACAGCAATATTTTTCATCTGACTTCCTTAAATTGCAGAAGTTTCTGTGCATGTTTGTGGCAAAAATGATAGAGTTGGGTGAGTGGTTTGTAGAATGTCTGCTGCTGCAGGAGTTCCTCATGATCTTGTACTTTTAGAAGAGCATTTGGGATGAAGGTTGAACCCACATGACCAAATGCAGCGGTAACTAAAGCATGTAAAGATGAAAAGATTAATTAGTTGATTTCTCACCGGCAATACATGTCACATTCTTATTGGCATTTGAGAAAGAATATACAAATTAAAGTAGACATCTTTGTTCCATTGATCGATTTCATTTCATAAAGTTACCTTCAATAATTTCATGTGGGTCAGATAATTGTTTCCCATTTTTAAATTTTTTTTTTTTTTTTTTTATTGGAATACAGATCCAGGATATGATTACAACAACAACTGGGACCCATCAAGAATCGACATCCAAGTGCAGCCCAGAGCCCCAGACTGAAGCTCTCACGGACGGAGAGAGAGAACCCACTCGAAGGAGGGACAACCACCCACACAAAGTGGGACAACACCCATGTTTTTAAATGGGCCAATGAAAATTTGCATAAATCTATACACACACTAGGTCTTGAACCTTGGTGGTGGGGGTTCCCAAAGGAAGGTCCACAACTATGGCAAGGGACCATGTATACCATTTTGTAAATTTAATATTGCATAACGTAATAGATAAAATAGCGACCTCAGCTTGTGGTAGTATCTTTTATCTATTTATAAGTTTAAAATTACAGCTGCCACTATTCTAGGCAACCCCTGCCGCCACTTGCCTTTGAAATTGCTTTTCAAAGCAATTTCAATATTCACACATATTCCCATGCAAGAGAAAGAAGCACATGACATACCACTAGAGCTGTCAAAATGACCCGTGACCCGTGAACCCGACACGAACCCGAGGTTGATAATCAGGTTCGGGTTGGCCTTAAACAGGTTCGGGTCATAAATGGGTCAACCCGTTTATATATACGGGTCGTGTCGGGTTCTACTTAACGGGGTTAGCGGGTGACCCGTTTAACCCGTTTAACCCATTTAGTATATAAGGTGCATTTGTCAATTTTAATTATACAGGGGTTGTTATTGATATTTTACATAATATATAATCATCTCATTCTATCAAACGCACGCACTCCAATCAAAGTCAAACAAATCTCCAAACTTTTCTCTGTTCTTTTCTCCTTTACATATGTTTCAAGAATTCAAGATCGAATATTTTTCAGACATCTATTATTTTCTCTACATCAGAACATTAGATCAGATTTTAGATTTCAAGAGATCTGCTATTTTCTCCTGTTTTGTTTTTTTTCTTCGTAACCACATATTTTATTGTTCTTCTTTCTCGTGACATTTTTTTTTTTCAGATTTCTATTCTATTCTTCTTATCTTGTTCATATTTTTTATTTTTATTTGTATTTTTATCTTGTTCATTTTTTTATCTCACGATACTTTTTTTTATTTTTTAATTAGTTCTGGATTTTAGGTTTTTTTCTTGGTTGTTTTTTATTTTCAAGTCAGATTTAGATCCAAAGATTTATTCTGTTTAAGAGAGAGGAGACAGTTTGAATCAGTGTGTTTCTGATTTTTGTGTTTTTTTTTTGGATTTCTGTTGTTTTTTTTGCATAGCATTCCATGTAAATTCCATTTTGCTTATGTGATGAATTGATGATGGACACATCTGGTTTTAAGTTGTTCTAGGGTTCTTTTCTTTTTGAGATGAAGTGAGATGGTAGAGATGAAGAAGAGAAGATAGTGAATGAGTTAAACGGGTCACGGGTCAACCCGTTTAACCCGTTTATATAAACGGGTCGTGTCGGGTTGAGGCTAAACGGGTTGACCCGTTTAAGTAAACGGGTCGTGTCGACCCGTTGACCCGTTTTGACAGCCCTACATACCACCTAGGCTTCTCTCTTCCATAATAATACAATTGCGGCTCATGCATCAAACCGGACACAAAAAAACGTTGCAAGAATTGCTGGATATTCGGCCCACTTCTCCCCTATCAGATGGCTAGAAATTGATCTCATCGGGTTGTACACTGCTGAGCGTAGGATATCTGAAACCATGACATTCCATCTACGGCCCCAGAAATCTTGCAGTGAAGTAAGCAAGTGTGGTTTATTGAAATTTGGCTCGAGTCCGACACCTAATGAGATCAACAATTATAAGTACGGTTCGGAATGTAACTCTCACCATATAGAGGAGGTCTCTCCATACTTTAAGATTTAATGAGTAAATGTGACACCACCGCTATCACATAAATGGAGGGGAAATGTCTAACAATTTTGCTAACAGTGGTTGCACTATAAGAAATTCGGTATTTTTGCAACCCACAAAATGCATTATCACTTTCTAGGTACACAAATTCAATATGCTTAAGTATTCAAATGACTAACTTGATGATGATTTTTAAATGTTGCAGGACTGCAAGTAAATTGGAATGGGGAGTTCTGTATGTGCTTGCAAAGGATGAAGAAGGTTACTTATCGAAAGAAGCCGTACGTAGTTGCTTTGATGGCAGCTTGCTTCAATAAGATAGAATGAAACAGTACTAATATATCCGAAGAGCGCGGTTTCGTAACTTTTTTTTTAATTAATTAGTCAGAATTAGCATTGTATTACTGTTTGGAAGTTGGAACACTTGCTGCTTAATATAATCTTTGAATTTTCATTGTTGCCATGTACATTCCATCATTTTTTTCAGGCAAAGGAGAGCCACCTACTAATGTTATGCATGTTCAGTCTAGCTATTTGAGCATTTATATTTCATTTTTGCTGTTTAGGTAAATATCAAATACAAATTCATATAATTGTAAAGCGTACAAATGTAAAAGTCTAATTTCGTAATATTATAGAACTGATTGTAACTCCGGTCTTGAAATAAATAAAATTTCAGGACTGACCTAACCGAAGAAGGACTCGTACATTCATTTCAAAGATGCCTTCAACTTCAACTACAAGTTGTGATATGGGAATTTAATATAATTATTAGGTGAATCTTTATTTTATTCTACACCTGATGCAACTTGCAGGCAGAAAACTAAAGTTTGATCCTTGCTAGATGGACAGAATTAGATTAATTGAAGCAAACATTTCAAAATTTAATGCAACTTGCAAGAAGAAAACAAAAATATAACTATTTTCCCACAATCATATCTATTGGAAATTCATGGCTTCCACAAATCTCTGTGGAAAATCAAATTCTAGTCAGATTTTGGAAATTGAGGAAACCATTTCTCCATATGATCACAATCACCACAGTGACAACAATACTGCAAAGAATAGCAACAATGGAAACACAGGAGAAAACAAGAAGAAAGATGGAAGGAATGGTTCATAAAGAATCTCGCGTAATCCATTCCAAGGTGCAAGATTATGGATTACAATTAGAAAAGGCATCAAGAACTACAAGGACCTGTCTCACCATTATGATTCCTCTCAGACAATAGCAGCAGCTTCATCAACAATTTCTTCAACAGATTGTGATGCATGTCTTGCTAAAGACCAATTGAAGCAAAGTTCCAAGTTCTGAGAATTTTATGCAATCTTTGAGGGCCTGCATTCTCAACGAAAGCGCTGCTTGTTGTCTCTCGCTGTGTTCCCAGAAAATGCAGTAGTCATGAAGAGGCTGCTGGTGCATTGGTGGATTGGAGAAGGCTTACTAGATTCTTCCAACACCGGAGAAAACACTGTTGAGGGTTTTGACAGGGCAAAACCACAAACGCAAAGGAGTTTATCCTTCCAGTAAACAACAAACGCAAAATGGTGGTGAACAGATTTAAGATGGATCCACTTTTCCGTTCTCTGGTGATTATTCTTGCACAAGAAGAAAAGTTCTTCAATTACAATTCTGAAGGAGATCTAACCTTGGATTATTCAGGTTCTGACAGGGCTTGTTTGATTAATGCTGAGAAGCTTAGACCAGAGAATCAGGAGAAAATGAAAACATTGCTCAATGTAAGTTGAAGGTTTCTTGATTTCACATTCGACTGGTTTTCGAAGATGAGAAACGTCCAAGTTCTTCGTCTAGGAATGTGGCAGAGCTTGACAGAGCATCATCACATTGAAGTAGAAAACATAGAGTTCTTAAAAGGATTGAAGAATATGGAATCCTTAAGACTTCTTAGTGTGAAAGTTTATTCTTTTTCACTTTTAAAAAAATCTGTACAAAGCAGCCCTAATATATATACACATTAGGCAGTAACAAACTGCTTAATCTAAGGAATTTGTTTCCTCTTTAAAGAAGGAAACTAATACCAAATCTTCTTATAATAGGAAACCTAATATACATCATAATTAAATATCTAGATCCCTAGAAAATAGTAACAATATCTCCAACACTCCCCCTCAAGTTGGGTTGTATATGTTTAACATACCCAGCTTGCTACACAAATCTTCAAAGCCAATCCTTGGAAGTGCTTTTGTAAGTATGTCTGCATTTTGTAATGATGAAGGAGTGTATATAGGTTCAATGACTCCCCTTTCTATATTCTCTTTGATAAAATGTTTATCAATCTCGATATGCTTAGTCCTGTCATGTTGAACAGGATTTTTAGCAATACTGATAGCTGCTTGACTGTCACTCTGCAACTTTATAGATCCATCAATAGGAACCTTCAAATCAGTTAACAAGCGTTTCAGCCAAATTCCTTCACAAATCCCTTGAGCCATGGCTCTAAATTCAGCTTCAGCACTGCTTCTTGCCACAACAGATTGCTTTTTACTCCTCCAGGTTGTCAAATTTCCCCAAACATAAGTACAGAGACCTGAAGTTGATCTCCTGTCAGTGACAGACCCAGCCCAATCTGCATCTGAATACACCTCAACATCTCTTCCTGTATTCTTTTTAAAAAACAGTCCTTTTCCTGGAGTCATTTTTAGATATCTCAGAATCCTCTGTACTGCTGTCATGTGTTCTTCAGTGGGATTGTTCATGTACTGACTAACAGCACTTACAGGAAAGGCAATGTCAGGTCTTGTATGAGAAAGATAGATTAATTTCCCTACAAGTCTCTGGTACCTCCCCTTTTCCACAGGAGCACTATCCTGAATTGACCCTAGTTTGGTGGTAGAGTCCATTGGTGTATCAGCTGGTTTACAATCGAGCATAGCAGTGTCTTTGAGCAAATCTAACACATACTTCCTCTGTGAGACAGCAATACCTTTCTTCGATCTAGCAATCTCCATCCCTAGGAAGTACTTGAGGTCCCCTAGATCCTTGATTTCAAATTCTTTTGCAAGAACTCCTTTAATTCTAGGTATTTCCTCCTCAAAATCTCCTGTAAGCACAATATCATCTACATAGACAATCAGAACAACCAACTTACCACTAGGAGAATGCTTTGTGAACATTGTATGATCAGCTTGCCCTTGGATGTATCCTTGCTCTTTCAACACCTTGGAGAATCTCTCAAACCATGCTCGGGGAGACTGTTTAAGACCATATAAGGACTTCTTTAGCCTGCATACCTTGCTGCCATTGGTTGCATTTTTAGTCCCAGGAGGAATTTCCATGTATATTTCCTCATCTAAGTCTCCATTCAAGAAAGCATTCTTGACATCTAACTGATAGAGGGGCCAGTCAAGATTAGCAGCAAGAGATAATAGAACTCGGATGGAGTTTAACTTAGCCACGGGTGCAAAAGTCTCCTGGTAGTCAATGCCATATGATTGGGTGAAACCCTTGGCTACCAGTCTTGCTTTAAACCGTTCAATACTACCATCAGCTTTAGTCTTCACAATGAAGACCCATTTGCAGCCCACTGGTTTTTTCCCCCTAGGTAAGTCACAGATTTCCCATGTACTGTTTTTTTCTAGAGCCCTAAGCTCCTCTTCTACAGCACTCTTCCACTCGGCTATAGACAAAGCTTCCTCCACACTATTAGGAATTTGCACTTCTGAAATTTTTGCAATAAACCCTTTGTATCTCTGAGACAACCCTTCATAACTGACATATTTACCCATAGGGTACAATGGTCTACTTCTGCATTCTCTCACCCCTTTCCGAACTGCTATTGGCAAATCACCATCAGTTTGTTCACTGTCAAGGTCTGAACTGTTGGAGGAATTATTGTCTTCAACCTGTGCATTAATTTCTTGAATTTGAGGTTCGGGCTCAGATGATTGAACTGGCTGAGTGTGTGTTGGAACCACTACTTCTTTCTGTTTTTCCCGTCTCCTTGTGTAAACAATATTCTTTTGATCAACAACAGCTGGAACATGACACTTAGATGGTTCTTTAGGAGTTTCACTCAAAGACTGATTGCTAGGAGGTTCATTAGAGTTTGATTCAGGAGTATGAGGACTAACTGAAGGAATTTCAACCAAGCTAGGAGTCCAAAACACATCTAAACTCTCAAGGCTTTGTGGTGACAAACTAGGTCTCTCAGATTTCCAAAACTGATATTCACCAGAATTCTCCCCCTGAATAACAGTTTTGGTAAAAAATGGTTTTGTTTCAAAAAAGGTAACATCCATACTGTAATAAAACTTATGATTAAGAGGACAAAAACACTTATAACCCTTATGAATGGAAGAATAGCCAAGAAAAATCCCCTTGACAGATCGCTTATCCAACTTACCCCGTGAGTGTTTATGAAGATGAATAAAAACAGTACACCCAAATATTTTCGGTGGTAAATTAGATATTAGGCGACATTGGGGATAGAAGTGAAGAAGTGTTTTACTAGGAGTTGAAAACTGCAAAGTCTTTGAGGGAAGCCTATTGATCAAGTATGTTGCTGTAAGAACAGCATCTCCCCAAAACGTTTTAGGCATGTTTGTGGAAAACAACAAAGATCGGGCAACTTCAAGGATGTGTCTATTCTTCCTCTCGGCAATACCATTTTGTTGTGGGGTATCAACACAAGAACTTTGGTGAATGATACCCTCACACAATAGGTAATTGCCAAGCTGAGAATTAAAAAATTCTCTGCCGTTGTCAGTCCTGAAAATCTGAATTTTAGTATTGAATTGGGTTTTAATCATGGTATTGAATGTTTTGAAAATTTGAGAGACCTCAGATTTGTGTTTCATGAGAAAAATCCAAGTAAGTCTTGTGTGATCATCAATAAACGAAACAAACCATCTAGCACCAGTGACATTTGGGGTTTGTGATGGTCCCCAAACATCACTATGTATCATGGAAAAAGGTTTAGATGATTTGTAAGTTTGACTTGGAAAACTTGTGCGAGAGTGTTTAGAGAATTGGCATATTTCACACTGGAAAGACATAAGATTTTTATTATTGAACATTGAAGGAAACAGTTTAGCAAGATACATAAAGCTTGGGTGTCCTAAACGGTAATGCCATAACATCACATCACTATCTAGACTAGACTCCCTAACAGGGTCATGTTTACTAATACTGTTATCACAAGGCCTACTCACTGCTGTTGATGCTTGTAGTTTAGGAAAGGGTTGAACTTCCAGAAGATAGAGTCCTTCACAGCCTTTAGCACTGCCAATCATCCTCCCCGTAGTCAAATCCTGAAAAACACAAGTATTTGAACGAAATTCAGCCACACAGTTCATATCTTTAATAAGTTTACTCACTGATAATAAGTTGAATTTAGTTTAGGCACATATAAAACAGAATGCAAAGTCAGGTTCTTAGAAGCTATCACAGTGCCGATGCCCATTACTTTAGATAGAGTTCCATCAGCAATCCGTACATGAGGGTTGTTACCACAGGCTGAGAATTGATGAAAAATGCTTTTATCTCCAGTCATGTGGTCTGAAGCTCCAGAATCAACTATCCATGACTGAGATTTGTCTAAGTTAGCAGCCAAAGCTTCAAGAAAATTACCTTTTTGTGCAATAGAACCCGTACCAATTACAACTGGACTAGCAGACATCTGTGTTTGACTAAGGATCTTATGCAATACATCCAACTGGTCTTTGCTGAAAGGTTCAGTTCCTGTGGTGAAAGATAGGTTCGCTCGACCCTCACGGTCCTTGGCTGGTTTCCAATCGGCTGGTTTCCCATAAATCTTCCAACACTTCTCCTTTAGATGTCCAGGTTTTCTACAGTGATCACACCACGGTCTACCTCCTCTGCGTGGTTCCTGATGATTGCGGGCAGCCAAAGCAGAAGCTTCACCCCCTGTTTCTGTTGTTTCTGTCCCAAGCATCAGAGTTCTGCGACTTTCCTCTCGTCTGACCTCAGAGAAAGCCTCACGAAGACTCGGCAATGGCTTGGTACCGAAGATCCTTCCTCGCACAGCTTCGAGATTGAAAGTTAAACCCAAGCAGAATTTGTAGACTCTCTTAGTCTCGATAATCTTCTTGTACTGTTGAGAGTCTTCGGGTGAACTCCACTTATATTTTTCAAATGCATCAAGCTGCTGCCAATAAGTCTGAAGTTTGTTGTAGTACTCGGTCACCGAGAGATCCCCTTGCCTTAGGTTATGAAGGGCTCCTTCAATTGTTACTAATTCAGGAGTGTTGTCCTTGTGAGAGTATGTCTCCTTCACTGCTTCCCAAACCTCGGCAGCTGTCTCGTAAAGGAGGAAATTCTCACCGATATTAGGCATCATCGAATTTATCAACCAAGACATGACTTGGCTGTTATCTCTCTTCCATGTTCTATATCTAGCATCCTTCTCTTCGGGCTTGATGACCTTTTCTGTAAGATATTCTTCTTTCTCTTTGCTGCATAGATAAAGTAGGACGGATTGAGACCACTGGAGGCAATTTCGACCGGTAAGTTTGTAGGAAGTAATGGACATATGAGGGAAATTTTGAGATTCTCCACCACTGCCTCCAAGAATGGTGGTTTCAGAACTGCTGGATTCAATTTCTTTGGTCATGATGAATGATGAGGATTGTTGCTGGAAAGAGCAACAAGAAGATCGGAGTTACTGCTGGAAAAAAAAATAGTAAGGAATTTGAAGTTGAGATCACTGCCGGAAAGAGCAGTAAAAGAAGGAGAAAAAAAAAAAACACCGCCGGAAAGAGCAGTAAGAAAAATTTAGGGTTTTAGAGGAGGCTCTGATACCATGTGAAAGTTTATTCTTTTTCACTTTTAAAAAAATCTGTACAAAGCAGCCCTAATATATATACACACTAGGCAGTAACAAACTGCTTAATCTAAGGAATTTGTTTCCTCTTTAAAGAAGGAAACTAATACCAAATCTTCTTATAATAGGAAACCTAATATACATCATAATTAAATATCTAGATCCCTAGAAAATAGTAACAATATCTCCAACACTTAGCCTTCAAGGAATCTCTGGAATTGAGGAACTTCTGAATTCCATCACGAAGCTCAGAAATTTGAGGATCTTAGATCTCAGCGCCTTTTACAATCTGGAGAGTCTTCCCAAAGAGATAAAGAGATAAAATCACTCAAAATGCTGACCCACTTAGACGTATCCGAGTGCTACTTGCTAGATCACATCCCCAAGGAGCTCCTGTGGCTCTCTGATCTCCAATTCTTGAAGGGGTTTGTGATTACTGATGTAAGTCGTGGGAATGTCTGTACTCATGCCGATCTTGCAGGATTAAAGAAGCTGAGGAAGCTGAGCATCAATGTCAACAGTGAGACATTCTTGATAGATGAATTATCGACTACTTTATTCAAATTAGAAGAGCTTGAGCAGCTGAAAATAGCATGGGGAGGAGGATCCAAGGCAAAAGAGAGTACCGGTGCAGGAAAAAAAAATGGAAAGGCAGAAAATGTTTTTAGAAAAAGTAGTGAGAAAGCAGAAGAGTAAAGTAGACAGATCAATGAAAATAACAAAACTAGAGAAGCTTGATCTCCAGTACGTGTTTCCCACAGAAAACACTACCGGATTGGTTGATTCCTGGAAACCTGAAAAACCTGAAGAAACTGTACATCAGAGGAGGAGGACTTGACAGCCTTAGCAAAATTGAAGAGGGGGCAATAAAGTGGGAAGTTGAGGTTTTGCATTTGAAGTACTTGGAGTGAACTAAAGATCAATTGCAGAGAATTAAAGGCAATATTTCCAAAGTTGAATTATCTAGAGAAGTTCAAATGTCCTAAGGTCACTTTCTGTCCTTGCGATGGCAGTGGAGTTTGGTTAGAATCAGGAGCAATCATGATCATGTACTCTATTAATTAGTTATTTCACTTCTATATTTATTTGATTTTCGTATTTTGTTTTTGTTTTCCGGCTAATATTTTCCGTTCCATACTTATAACAAATGTACTGTTTATGGATGTTACTACTATATTTGGTTATAGACAAGCTAAGGAAGGATTTGTTCCTTCATCTTCGGCCATATTTATATACTTCTTGTGTACCCAATTCTTGTTATACTACTTTAGTACTGTTTCATTAAGGTTATTGACTCAATAGCAACCATTGATTCTACTTAAAAATCATAAATCATATCATATACATTGTTTTCCGGCATAAGATCTTTTCGACTTAATAAGTTATTTCAACTCAAGCTGCAGGCCAACATAACCACAATCAGAATTCACTTTGCTATTAACATTCTTCTCCATAACATGTGTTTCTGAACTCTTATGGGCTATGGCTTCTCTAACAGTAATGGAAACAAGTTTATTGAAAAGCTTTTAGTGGTGACAAGAAAGTCTTACCCAATGAACAGAGAAGATATTGCCAGACCTTGGTTGCAACTGCTAGCTCATATGTATCCTAGAAAAACCAATCGTTGATCCCATCAAAGCCCTCTGAAATGGAAGAAAATCAAAATTCCTCCAATCTCAATTGTTCTTAGTATGCAATATTGTTAAAATCAATTAGCAATCTTGAGCAGAAATTGGAAGTTAACTAATTCTGTTTTTGAAAAATATGCACAGATAAGTTGTTGTCAGTTTAGCCTTTTCAGTTCTAAAATGTTATGTGTCGTATTATCAAACTCCAGAGAAGTGGCTTTTTATTTTTATTTTTATTTTTCTTTATTATTTTTTTTATTAGGGTACATAAGATAGGAACAACAAACAATAATAATATCACAACCAAAGCAACCAAGTAGTCTATTTCAGAGGCTCATACTATGTTTCATGTTTCTCGGGTTCCTCATGAAATCCATAATTTTAAACCATGAGAAACTGTATTGAGTATTAGAAATAAATTGCTTTGTCAAAAAATGATACAACTGAATTTCAACTTTGTTCAGTTTATAACAAGACACAGAATTGACTTCATTACATGAGTAAAATCAATCCATTCTCAAATTTGAAGTTTCTGATCTACTGTATGCCACTAGAAACAAAATATACATGAATAAAAGAGGAACGAAGAGAATCCAAAGCAAACCTGAAGTACATGTAGTAACCTCAACAGATGTATCAGCTGTTCCAGAAAGACCCAGTACCTCAAGTTTTGAAAGAGCTTCCAAAGGCAATATTTTTAAGCCTGGACAATCTTTCAACGAAAGTTGACTAAGATTGGTGAGGGTAGTGAGCTTGGAGATTGATGGCAAATCGTTTGTGATTCCAGAGAATTTGAAGATGAGTCATACACTCCAAGGATTTAGCTGCAATTTCACTCAAGTTCATACCACCACATCGATCGAGGCTGAGTTTCCTTAGACGAGACATGTCCTCAAAGGACACATTTCCTTCAACCTTCAACGCACTACAACCTGAGAGATCAAGAACCTCAAGCTTTTTAAAGGTATTCAAGTTGGGTAACTTGTCCAAATTCTCACAACCTGAGATGTCAAGCACCTCAAGTCCAGTAAGTCCTTCCAAATCTGGCAGATTTTTTAACAATGAACATTCTTTTAGCAAGAGCTGGCGCAAGTTTTTAAGGTTGGAAAGGGATGGTAAATTTTCAACTTTTGTGTTAGAGAGGTTGAGATAGTGAAGGTATTTCAGATGTTGAAAGGATTTGTCTTCAATTTCTGTCAATTTGGAAGAATTAGAAACATCAAGTAACTCGAGGTTTTGGAGTGAAGTAGTGCATGGCAATTTTTGAAGTTCAGAACAACCAATCAACTTGAGTTCAGTGAGACTTGAAGGGATGGATGGTAACTCACTGATTAAAGTTTTCGACAGATCAAGGATTCTAAAATCATACATACTTGCCATGGAAATATAATTGAATTTATTGAAAGTGATGGCCCCTGAGAGATCAAGAATTTGGAGTCTAGGTAATTGCTGCAAGTTGGGAAGCATATGTAAGTTACAACAGTCTCTGAATAAAATTCTTGTCAGATTCTGAAGGCAATGGAATTTTGGTAACCGTCCAATTGCGGTGCCAGAAAGATCAATCATTTGAATATTTGAAAGAAATGATAGAGTTTGGTCAATGAATCTCACAAAAGAGGAAGCACCAGAAAGATCAAGTATCTCAAGATTGACAAGTTCTTTTAGGCTTGGCAATTTATTCAAACAAGAACAATGCCTGAGGATGAGCAAACGTAGTTTCTTTAGATTGGAAAGAGAAGGAAGTGTTTGGATTTCAAGTCCAGATAGGTTAAGGCTTTGAAGATCAGTCATTCCATCGAATAGTTCTTCTGGCAGAGATTTTATTTGGCTAGCACCAGATATCTCAAGAACTTCTAATGTCTTAAGTTGCTTGATGTGAGCCATGTCCTCCAGCAAATTGCAGCTTCTCAATAGTAGGACAAGCAGTTTGTCCATTTTTAACAAGGATGAGATTATCGATGTGAACTTGGGATTGAAAACAGCAAGAACCTGAAGTTCCTGCATGCAATCCAAGAAAGTGTCATGGCTTTCTAGGGGGAGACAACTTCCATCGATCAGTAGTGTGGAGACTTTCTGCCAATGTTTAGGATTGCATAATGTTTTTATCATGCCGTCTCTTTGTGTAATTTGCCCAAGACCTTTCCATTCACCATTCCCAAAGACACTTGCCAATCCAAGATTGGCTGTCCCTCCATACCCTCGAGGGCGGGAATCAATCATATTCAGTGCTGCTCCTTCCATGGAAACAATATTGACATCTTGTATCTTCAACATGCCACGATCTAGTAGCTCCATTAGAACACAATGTCCCTCCTTGTATGCTTTCTCAATATGATCAAAGGGATCAAAATTGCCTTCCATTATCCAGTGAGTGATTAAATTGTTGTAATGGATGCCACCATGTTTGCGAAAGAACTGCACGCTATGCCAGAAGCAGTTCTGTATAACAGTGCTGGGAAACATCTCATATGCACAAGAAATTAGCGGATTTACACCTTTATCTGCTTTCTCATAAATAGCTGCTTTTTCTAGTGCACTTTCCTCTGTCCAATCCCCTGAACTATGCCTTGCAATATAATTTAAGGCTCCTGCTATCACAGTGATTGCAGCAGGCAAACCCATGCTCTTTCGGGCTATTTCGTCAAACAAATCCTCAAAACCTTGAATTTTACGAAATTTCTTATCTATGCTGTTTTCCAATATAGTTAACGACCCTTCATGAGACAGGGGCTTAAATGTCACCTTAACGGGGGCTTCCTCACTCTTTCTTTTTGTAACTAATATCTTTAAAGGATTACAGTCACCGGAAGGAAGCACAGCTCTGATATCCTGCAAATCACTATCCTTCATCTTATTTCCCTCATCATCCAGAACAAGCAAAAGATACTTCTTCCCTTCATGCAATGCTGCGGATCTCTTTTCTTCAAGTTTTGCTTTTATCTTGTGCTTCGAACTTTCCGGTTCCTCTTCCATTTTCTTATCCTATAGTAAAAGATATGGTATAAATAAGAAAATTAACTTATTTTTTGAGGCAAGTATAAATATATATATATATATATATTCAGATTATTGCAGTCATTTTTTTTTTTGTAGGTTTAGGAAAAAAGAAATTGAATCAAGTAGAAAAGGATTTCACTAACAAAAATGCTTTCAACACTGCCAAATATCCACCTACCTTTTCCAAATAATTATACGAATACGTTTTATTTTTTCGTATAGAACTATGTTTTCTTGGATTTCATCATTAACAAAATGATATTCATTACCAAGATCATATGATCTATTGCTTCAAAAAAAAAAGAATCATTCTTTTGTCTTACTATTATTTTCATTACCGCTATTTTTATTTTTTTTTTACATAAATTACCGCTCTTTTTATTCCCTAAATCATACTACCTTTATTTATTTTTAATTGTACTACCTTCAAAAATAAATAAAAGAACACAAAGATGTGAAGATGATACGAAACACTATGATTTTGTATATCTGAGTTATCAGTGTTACCTTTACATCCTTATTTGAATCAATGTCTTCGTCTTCGTCTCCCCACTCCTCAGTAATGAAACTTGGAGACAACTGATGAGCAATGGATTTGTACAAGTTGATGTCATACTTTTCAGTCACTGATAGCCAAAGAGACTCATAGCACAGGCCTTCGCGGATAGCACATTCACTTATTTCTCTTGCCATCCATGTTTTCCCCATTCCTGTGTCCCCAACAAGAACAACTGTGGAAACACTATCATCTTCTAACAGCTTCAATATGTGACTCTTCCGGTTCTCCATTGTCCCCAAGTCTTCCATATGTTGTTCCGCTGTCACCGAGTCCATTGCTGATGCAAATAACAAACAAATAAAGAAGTGATACACAAGAGTGAATCAATTCTCAGACTTTGAACTTTTGAATTCGAAAGGGAAACCCAGTACTAACAATAATCAGCCAGACAAGGGTTACCGTTTCTACTCACTTGTTAATTAATTCAGCAATTATATACACAAATTTACTAAATAAAAGAACCTCAAACAAGAAAAAAGAAGAAGGTGATTTTATAAGAGCTGTGAAACATAGAATCAGATTATAGCAGAAAATCAGAAAATAATACACAAGTAGAAAATTTGAACTGTACCATGTTCACTCAAAAAAAAAAAAGAGGAAATTTAGGGTCCAAAACAGAGTTTCAAAGCTTGATAAAATTATAAGGAGTGTGAAGCTTTTTGCTCCTTTTTTTTTTTTTCTTTTCAAAGTATAGCTATTGAGACCCCAAAACATTTCATGAAAGAACAAGAATAGTAGCAGAAGCAGTGGGAACCAGACCTGTTTAACCTTGCTTACTGCCCAATGAAACCGTTGAACGAAAAACGAAATACCCAGTTCTGGTAAGCAACAGAGCAAGTGCTTTAGTAGCTGAAATCCCAGAATTTGAAGGAAAACGTTAGAGATGGAGCAAGTGCTTTAGAAGGTGAAACCCAAAATGTAATGGAAAATATTAGAGAGAGTAAAGAAGATAGTATGTTTATTTTACTTTATTCTTATCTTCATTATACCTTCTTAACTGAAGTGGAAAGCAAAAGTGAGAGATTTTCGGAGATCTTGCTTTGCTCTCAAAAAGCTCGCACCAGTAGCTTGGTTTCGTAGTTTCATGTGCGGGCTGGGCCCACCATAAAGATGCCTCTCTATCAACTCAGGTCTTGCATGGAACGGTCTCAAATCATATTTTCAGTGCAATTGTCACATAGTTGTATTTAATTGGACTGACGCATTGAAATTTTTAACAATAAATCTAAATATAATCATACAAAGAGACTAGAATGCAAGAACATAAACTCATTTATTACCTTGAAAAACAGGCATACTCTCGAGTCTCAACCAATATAGGACTCTATTGCCGTATAAAGTTACTACTAGACTAAAAACTACCTAACAAGAATACAAAGAAATGGAGTTAAAAAAATAAAAAAATAAAAAATAAAAAGAATTCAAAGGAATGGATGGCATCTTCTTTTTTATTACTCTGGGAAAAAGAGAAGCATATCAGACCCACATGAAATTATTGAAGACTACTTTACCTATTTTTTGGGACAAAACTTCATTGTTTTATTTTTTAAATGTCTATGAAACTGTGATGTTAGCCAAAGTTATCTACTTTGGATGATATCAATGTTCATCAAAAATCAAAAGCCCAATGAGCAAGTAACATATACTGTATGTATGCTTCCAATAGGAACCCAACATAATCAAAATCATTACCATATTCTTAAACTTTTGCAAATTCATGAATACAAATTAAAGACAAAGAGAACAAGAAGAAGGAATGCTAATTTGTAACACTAATTATTTCATGACTAGTATTCTTGGTGGCTTGAATCTTGTGCTTGTGCAGCTGCATTTCTTTGTTGATCAGCCTTAATTTTTCCCATCAGTTTTGCTGCTAATGGTAGACCCCCACACTTAATTTTGAGTTTCTCTTTCAATTGTTCTTGTGAAATGAACTCCACCCCCTCTGCTACAACTGAGTCTTTGTATATTGACCAGCAGCTCTCCGGATCTGAAAGGGGCTGAAGTTGAAGTAGATTTTCATCCCCAACCATCTTTTTAGCTACTTCCTCATTCCTACTTGTGACAATCACTGCTCCTCCTTATCCCTTTGGAAATCCATGATAAAGTTGATCACCCCATTTTTCACCATTGCTTGAGCAATAATACAGCTTTTCGTACCACCCATCTGTTTCCTCAAAATCTTCAAGAACAATCAGATACTTCTTGGTCATCAACTCCAGATGAAGAGCATAGTTGATGATCTGAAGTACAGGAATCAATGACTTCGTCGTCTACTCCAAGACACTCAAGCATTCTTTTAAAAGTTACAGCCTTCCAGTTCACATCATCATTTGGCTCACTAGACATGCATACCCAAATCCTAGGAACAGAGTGTCTTTTTATCTCTTCTCTGTTGAAAACTTCCTGGCACAATGTTGTTTTTCCGACACCAGCCATCTCAACAACCTCGATTGCCTTGAATAGATCATCATCACTCCCACTCTTGAGAAGCATTCTGTCTAGTGACAACACTTCATTTTCAAACCCATAAACTGTAGATGATCCTTTTGAGGACTGAGACCTTTCGGAAAAACTATCTATCATTTGACGAACTTGGTTAGTTGTTTTGGAGTTCACCCTCAATCTTATTTGATGAAGTACTTCCTTGGTAGCACTCAGAATTCTGGCAAAACATGATGAGTTGATTAAGCTTTTTCCATAGTAATTTCTCCACAGATGAGGATGATTTCTTATTTTCTTCAAGCAGCAAATCTTCAAATTGACTTAAAGGGTAGACCGAATGTTGCTCTTGTCTTTCTCGTCTTGGCCATTAATAGATCCATCTCCTTGATTCTTTCCACTCTCTTGAGCAATATCAAGAGTCTTTGAGGCTTCTTCTATTCCAGAGAAGTCAGGATTTGAGTGGAGAGTCTCGCAACTAATTCCAGCTAAGAGTGAAACAAATCAGAGCCATTGCTATTTGTTGGGACTATGGTGGGGCTATTGCCCTCCTGTCTGTGCAAAATTTAAAGTCCTATTTCCGCCATTAGTGAAGATAATTAAGTAAATCAAAACAAGAAGTGATAGAAGAGTTAACTTTTGCTGCTTCTTTCTATTTTGCCCTTTCCCAGCTGCTGTGTTCAATCATGGCTTCATTCAATTCTTCTTCACAACCAAATGCTTGCGTGAATCTGAGGATTCAAGGACTCATTGAAACCATATCCAAATTGCATAATAGTCTCTCGAAAGCAATGCACTCTTTTCCAGCTTCCAAACAAGAAAATCACCAGAAGGCTAACCAAGGAGATGACAAGGAGAAAGAAGGAAGTGACAGTTAGAAAAGGGATTTGGGGAAATGAGAACTCTCCCTCAAATCATTGCTTATTTTCAGTCGTCCTTTCTTGGGTCTGTTGTCATATGTTTGGTGAGGGTTCCCTTTAACGCCTAGGGCAGAAATCTCTCCGCTGGA
Source organism: Acer yangbiense (assembly GCA_008009225.1). Lineage (NCBI taxonomy): Eukaryota > Viridiplantae > Streptophyta > Magnoliopsida > Sapindales > Sapindaceae > Acer > Acer yangbiense. The sequence continues at coordinate 14,846,117 of CM017763.1, forward strand.
AGGAACTGCATCTGATTTGGACAGCATGAACTTTTTCCGGCTCTCCTCTCGACGTACTTCTAAAACTACTTCCCGGATCTTAGGAAGAGGCTTCGTTCCTACTATCCTCCCACATACTTCATCTAGATTGTCATTAAGTGCAAGCAAGAATTTAAATATACGCCTTTGCTCAAAGAAGTCTTTGAATGTTACCTCATCAGCAGTGCACTTCCATCCAGGCTTGTCGAATACGACAAGTTGTTGCCAGTGGCGAGACAGTTTGTTGAAGTACTCGGTGACTGAAGAATCCCCTTGTCATAGGTCATGTAGGATTCCTTCCACGCCAAACAATTATGAAACATTGTCATTATTTGAGTAGGTGTCTTTGGCTGCATCCCACATCTCCTTTGCTGTCTTGTACAGTAAGAAGTTCTCTCCTACCTCCGTGTTCATAGAATTGATTAGCCAGAACATGACCTTGCTGTTTTCAGTTTCCCAGGTCTTATATGTTTTGTCTTTCTTATGAGGACCTTCGACATCTCCTGTGATGAAGTCTGCTTTACCTTTGCCTCGGATGAACAGCATAACCGACTGGGACCAAGGCTAGTAATTATGTCCATTCAGTTTATGACTGGTTATGGGCATATGAGGATTAGAGGGTGTGTCAGCGGATCCTCCATTATTTGAATAGGAGGTAGAGACTTCCGCATTTGATGCCACCCCGGATTTTGACTTGTAGAAGGGTTATAGTTCAAAGATGCTCTAATACCATGACGAAATTTGTGAAAGAGGAATACTATTTCTCCTTAATTCATAATGAACGAGTAACCTACATATATACAAGAAATATTGGCACTAAATCTGCCAATAATCAAGGACAATAATTCTCTACCTAATATAGAAAATCACCATCCCTCTAAACTAGGAATAATAAAGGATGAGATCTGGTACAGTTGACCAGATCTCTTTATTGAGAAAATGCTGCCAAAAAACTAGGACTAACTAAAGACAGAATCTTAGCCCATAATCATAGATAACAGAGACATTTTCAACAAAAGCAAAGAGCAGCATGAACTCTTTTGGTCATTTCTTACCTATATATTTTCATGTCTAGAAGTTTTTATATTCTTATTAATTTCCTGGCTACAGTAATTCCTAGTTTGAGTTCTGTTCCATATTTTATATGAATGTAGCTACACTGGTGTGCCATTGCATGTGAAAAAGCCAAGCATAACAATTCAAAGATAGTTGCATATACAGCCAAAAATTGAACGACTGTTATTTCATTGATGCATCATTCATGCCAATACTCTTTTAAGTATAAAATATTTTCATGATCAAATTCAATCGATGACATAAGAGAAAGGTGACTTATACTTGTGCAAAGCCTTGTAGATAATATATGCAGAATTTTCCATCACACGGATTGAAGTTTTAGTCGAAAGTGTGGAATTAGTAACACATAATGTCATAATAGATCCTACAACCATGTGCATATAACAATATAAGGACATAATAAAGAAGACAAAGATGCATATTAATCAAACAATGCAAGGGCCAAACCAAGAGGTTAATGTTTTTATAGTTACTCTTCAATATTTTTCATGTGGCAGAAACTACAGACCTGAAATTCATGTGGCAACCTTTCATTGTTTTCACTCCTCGCAATTTCTGCAGATTTGAGACTTTAATCCTTCTGGCGGCTTTGGACATTCTGCTTTGTAAAATCAGCATTGTAGCCTGAAAGCTTGTCAACTCCAGCGCTTCAAATAAGAGCCACTTGTGTAACTTTGACAACATAGGCTTGTCTGCTTCAAACACAGTCTTCAATCTATCATAAATTTGATTTGCAGACAACAATTCTGATGCAAACTTGTGAGATTCTTGAAGTTCAAGGATTGCACTTGATCACTCATATAAACTTTTAAAATTAGGAAGGCTCAAAACCCCTAAAATCTCCAGATTTTCAATCAAATTTAACATCTGCCACATCGGAGAAGAGTCTCTCCATTTCAGGAGATGTTTCTGTAACCAACAAACTTTCATCTTCGTCATGTCCGCATCTAAATCAGACAAGTTCCTCATAAACATATTCTCAGTAGAAAAAATATATTACGTATGCTCGACAATATCCTCAATGCCAGTAGGAAAGTTATTGAATCCACAGATTTCCAGAGACTGGACATCCTTTTAACAAGAACAATGACAACATTTCTCTCCATCTTATATACATAGGACACAATCCCTCACTGATTGCATCACATTCACTTATCTCTCTTGCCATCCAACTTTTCCCAATTCCGGTGTCACTGACAAGAACACTTGTTGACTCACAATCATCAATCAAAAGTCCATTGATGATGCAAGAATATATAACAACAAATGCTCCCACATAAGATTCTGATTCTGATAGATTAAAGAAAATTTAGAATTTGAAAGAAACAATGCAAAACATCCATTTAGTAACCTAGTTAACTAAATGAACAGTTCAACAAAACTTTACATTATCACATTAAAAACAGCAACAATCAAACAGGTCCGTACACTCTTCAGTTTTCATCTATCATCATCTTTTTTGTTTATTGCTGTTAAATTCAATATATGACATAAAAGCAACCAGAAATGGTGAAAACCAGTAAACAATCACAAATCATTAATCATGAAATCAACAGATTTCCTCATTTGCATGCAAAAACACATACAGAAATCAATATCCAGAATTAAAATTAAAAAAAAAACAAATCAAGTAAAAGTAGTAAAAGAAGAGAAGGTACCTGTCAATGTGGTCGATTCAGATGGCAAAATTGGTTAATGTTGCAAAGACGAGACTCAGCCGAGCGTCTAACTGAGTCGGTTTAAGCATGACTCGTTATCGAGTCAATATCCAGCTGATGTCGAGTTGGCACCAAACCGGTGACGTGCCCAGACACGTCACTACCGATTTGATTGTATTTGTTCTTCTCTGGGCCTGCTTTGGTCGTTGGGTTGGCCCAATATGAACAAAGGTCCCTTATGATAACGTGCCCGGGCATGCACCACCTTGCCCACCGATTTTAAATTCGAATCCTAAGACTAATAACCAACCGAGTAAATATATTGAAACAATACTGTAGTTAAACCCGTATGCAATGTTTACTTATAAGTTGAAATAGGCCTAAATAGCACCAAATTCATAGTAATTTTTAGGAAGGGCTCAAAAAAAAATTGTCATTATTTGGGTCGGGTTTTGTAAAAAAGGCACCACATTACTAATTCACGTTTAAAAAGAACCTATTTAGGTGACCGGACAAAAATACTCAATTTTTGTCACTTTGTGTCGTTTTCAAACCTAGAGAGAAAACAGTTGAGAGAGAAAAACAGTAGAGAGAGAAAGCATCGGGTGTAAGAAATACGCCTGAAAATCTCATGGCGAACTCATCGGCGATGGAGCTACAATCCTAAAGTCGACGAGAATCTGCAATTGATAGTGGTAAGTTTATGTTTTGATGTCGTTTTTGTTCTTGATAAGTTTATGTTGGCTGTTGTTTTGATGTCGTTTTTGTTCTTAGTTTATATGTGTTTGATTTGTCGATCTGAGTATGGTTCTAGGTTAGGTTAGGTTTAGGTTAGGGTTTTAATTTATTAAAAATTTGTGTAGAAAACGATGAAGATCTAGGTTTCCGAAGCTTTTAAAACTTTTTCCAAGCCTTTTGAAACACTGTCCAAGCTTTTTAAATTGTAATCCGAGCTTTTTTGAGGAATATGAATAGGTTTGTCAAATTAGAATCTTCGAGCCTTTTAACACTGTCTCTGAGCCTTTTAAAACACTGTCCGAGCCTTTTAATTTGTAATCCGAGCTTTTTTAAGGCATATGAATAGATTTGTCAAATTAGAATCTTTGAGCATGTTAACACTGTCTCCGAGCCTTTTCAAACACTGTCCGAGTCTTTTAATTTGTAATCCGAGCTTTTTTAAGGAATATGAATAAGTTTGTCAAATTAAAATCTCCGAGCCTTTTAACACTGTATCCGAGCCTTTTAAAACACTGTCCTAGCTTTTTCAATAATAATTCGAGCCTTTTAATTTTTTAGGATTAAGTTTGTCAAATTAGAATCTCCGAGCCTTTTAACACTATCTCCGAGCCTTTTGAAACACTGTTCGAACCTTTTCAATAGTAATCCGAGCTTTTTTATTTTTTAGGATTAGGTTTGTCAAATTAGAATCTCCGAGCCTTTTAAAACACTATCTGAGCCTTTTCAAGCAGTGTTAAAAGGCTCGGAGATTCTAATTTGACAAACCTAAAACTACTTGAAAAGGCTCGGCCACTAATTCAAAAGGCTCGGACAATTCTTGAAAAGGTTCGGACAGTGTTTCAAAAGGCTTGGATGACAAAACTATTCCTAAAAATAAAAAAGCTCGGAGATTCTAATTTGACAAACCTAATCCTAAAAAATAAAAAAGCTCGGATTACTATTGAAAACGCTCGGACAGTGTTTCAAAAGGCTCAGAGACTGTGTTAAAAGGCTCGGAGATTCTAATTTGACAAACCTAAAAATAAAAAAGGGATAATTACCCCGGTGGCCATCAACTTATGCCACTACTATCAAAATAGCCACTAGATGGGGAAATGGATGGAAAATGGCCATTTTTGGCAAACATTGTTACACTAATGGCCATTCTATCCAATTCCATCAATTTCCATCCAATTCCATCCAATAAGTGGTATTTTGGTAAATATGAGGATGGCATTAATTTATTTTAGATATTTTTTGGAAATCAATTTTTTCTTTTGTTTTTTGAAACAAATAATTATATTTAGTGTGTACATATACATATAGCATATCTCAAACATATATATATATATATATATATATATATATATATATACATATATATTTCTTTTCAACTTATCTCAAATATATTTTTTAGAATTTTTAGATTTTGTAACCTTAATCTTTTCAAAAAAGAATATATATATCTTTTCAACTTTTCTCAATTATGGTTTTTTAGAATTTTTTGATTTTATCGCCTTAATCTTCTCAAAAAAGAATATATATATATATATATATATATATATATTTCTTTTCAACTTATCTCAAATATATTTTTTAGAATTTTTAGATTTTGTAGCCTTAATCTTCTCAAAAAAGAAATGCATATATATATATATATATATATACAAATTTTCTATTATCAGTTGGAACTGACAATAAATATATCAGAACGAATGATGTGGATCACTAGATTTACATACTTTGACTCAAAGTGTATGCACTTGTCAAAACTTCTCCATAATCTGTGGTCTACATTCTTCGTCTTGATATATTTATTGTCAGTTCGAACTGATAATAGAAAGACTGTATATATATATATGAGATATGCTATATGTATATACACACTAAATATAATTATTTGTTTCAAAAAACAAAAGAAAAAATTGATTTCCAAAAAACTTCTAAAATAAATTAATGTTATCCCCTTATTTACCAAAATGCCATTCATTGGATGGACTTGGATGGAAATGGATAGAATGGCCATTAGTGTAACAATGTTTACCAAAAATGACCATTTTCCATCCATTTCTCCATTTGGTGGCCATTTTGATAGTGATGGCAAAAGTTGATGGCCACCAGGGTAATTACCTCAATAAAAATAAAAAAGCTTGGATTACTACTGAAAAGGCTTAGAAACTTCTTTAAAAGGCTCGGAAATTCAAAATTCTCACAACTAGCTTAAGGTTTACAAAAGACTCGGAGAACAAATGAAAAGGAATGGAAAAAGTGTTACAAGACTCAGAAACCCAGTATAGAAAAGAAGTATTTAAGAAATATATTACCTTATTGTACTGAAGAATGTCCACTTCTTGCTAAGTTGAAGAAGAAAGGGGAGGCAACCTTGGACTTTTTGCTGTAGGGGACAAGTTTATTGTAGAGAGAGAGAGTTACTGAGTTGGGACTTTTGTCGTTTTTGTTGGAAGTGTGGAGAACCAAGTAAAAAAAGAATAAAAAACTGATTATCTAAGGGCAATTTTGGTAGTCCACCATAATAGGTGCATTTTAAACTTAACTTATTAAAGCACTCATTTCGGTGCCAAATTAGTTCAAAAATGTGACATTTTCCACCAATTCCACTTTTTAGGAATAGCACTAGATTAATAATTTGAGTTTAAATGGTATCAATGGACAAAATTACCTCACATTCTTCTTTTATTACTTTTCTACAATTAGGTATTAGGTTTAATTTTTTATTTTGTTTTCAAAAACCTCCATTGATGGAGGACCAATGGAGGTCTTCCATCAATGGAGGTGGAGTAGACCTCCAATGGAGGTCAAAGTCTATTTGACCTCCTTGGAGGTCGATGAAGAAGATGAATTTTTTATTTTATTTTATTTATTTATTTATTTATTTTTATTTTTTTGTATTTTGTCTAGAAAGTCTTGAAATTTACCAAAATACCCAATAAGTCTCGAAAACAAGAAAATAAGGGGTTGCTTGTTTTTTTGTCTGAAAACTGAACAGTCCCGAATTTTTTTAAAAACTGAATATGGACTGAAATCTGAATCTAAATGACATGTTTGGTTTTTTATTCTTCACATCTGAATGTGTTGTCAAATATGTTTTTTTTTTTTAAAAAAAATTGCTTGAAAATAAGTAATTTTACATTTATACCCATGCTAATTAAAAGAAGTAATTTAACATGCATTATTCTTTATAAGATTTTGTAAGTTCTTATACAATCAAAGTTCAATATAATAATAAATAAATAAAAAATCATCAAAGAATATAATTTTGTATGTTCTACAAACAAAGTTAAAGTTCAATTTATTGTAAAAAAAAAAAAAATGTTCAAGTTCAATTTTGCACGTTGTCCACATTTTCGATGTATATAATTCAGGAAACCATTTTTTTTTTTTTTGGTTTCCTGGATCATATGCACTAGAAACCAAATAATTTTTATTTATTTATTTATTGGAATAGGTTCCTAAATTATATACACCGGTTTCTATGGATATATAAATATATATATATATATATATAAACAATTATTCTAAAACATCTTCAAGCCACAAAATAGTTAAATAAATAAAAAATAAAGAGTTCTTGCCAGGATTTGGCAGAAGAGAAATTTAACTGTTCAATCCTAGGAAGATTTAGTATGAGAGTTTTTTTTTTTTTTTCCTAAAGTGATTAGGGTATTTTTTTTTTTTTTTTCTAAAAGCAGTTTAAAATATAAAAAAAATATTAAAAGAAAGAAAGAATTCCACACCATATCAAATTAGGATAAATTTGGAAATATATCTTCTTTGGAATGGTAGATTTGGAAGAGAATATTTTAATTGTAATCTAGTGATTTAGAATTAAGTTAAAAGTCAGGATTTTTTACTATGCTTATTAGTTATTTTTTTTTTGATATTTTTAAGTTGTTTGACCACTTAAAAAAAAAAAAAAAAACAACTTAATGGGTTTAATTCAGACCCATTAAGTTTTAAGTGAGAAAAAAAAACGAACAACCCCTATGTCTTGGAAAAAAAAAAAAAACACGAGACTTATTTTTGTGATTGTTTTTTAAGGGTATTTTTTTCGGATTCACATTTTAAGTGCTATTAAAATTTAAGTTATTAAGTTGGTACTAGTCTTAAAAGAAGGGGAGTAAAGAGTGCTAAATTTTTTTTGAACCATACTCATAATTGCACATACATTCCTTGTCGTCAGTTGACTTTCATCAACTCTAACCGTTGACCATATTATTATCGTGCAATGACTAAAATACCCATGGTTACTTATTTATTTTATATGATTAGTTTCAATTATTTTATTTATTTAATTAAAGAAATACATTTTTTTTTCCTTGAAAATGAATTCTTCATGAAACTCATAAATAAAAAAAACACAAATCCATCATTCTTCAATCCAATTCTACAAAAAATAAAAAAACAAAAAACAAAAAATAAAAAATAAAAAATAAAAAAAAATTCACCCAAAAAAATTTAAATCAGGATAACATACGCACAATCAATGGAGCAAGTCGCTCCATTAATGATGGAATGTTGTTCCATCTGATGGAGTCGACAATGGAGCTCATCTCTTTCTCATTAATCTTTAGATTTCAGATCTCATACAAGATTTGTTTTATTTTTCTATTTTTTCTATATTTTTTGTGAACCGTTTAATTTGATTTATCTTCAAGTTGATTTTTTTAATTTTTTTTTTTTTTTTTTAATAATAGAGATTAAACTTCATGTAAATAATTATATAAATAGAAAAGTCTTGACATATTTTTTTTTTCCCTCTTTTATTAGAGTTTTATGTTAACAGTTAAAAACTGTCAACAAAGCCATATAAATTTAATTAATATTTAATTAAAAACTATCAATATTTATAAACCACCTCCACCTATGGCCACAGTCTGACCACCCCCGTCACCGCCCGCCCGCCTGGAGCTTGACCACCGCCAGTCGGCCACCAAACCACCACCAATTAATAATGACAATTAATTGTAATTACTAATAATTAAACTTGAAACCTCAAGTCAATAGTTGCAAGTCTTTACCACTTGACTACAACATTTGATGTGTTAACAATTGAACAATATTTATATATAACATATATGAGTTGTTAGAAATAAAAAAAAAATAAAAAAAAATAAAAACCTTGTTAGACAAATTTAAATTTATTCAACTAATCAAAATTCTAATTTCGACGACAGACATATATTAAAAAATATTTATTAAAACTTTTAATAAAATTATATTTTTTAAAACATATATAGTTGAGTTATTGGTCAATACTCTATGGTCACGTTTGATTACATAGTGTAATGGTAATCAGAATAAGAATGAGAAAGGAAAGAAAAACTAAGTTTTTTGTTTGGTTGGAACTTTAGAATTAGACTCTGAATCAGTATTATTTTATTTAGTTAACAACGGAATGAAATGGAGTTAACTGTATTTTGACCAAAATACCCCTAATTATAAAACATTCATAATAACATGATATATTTTGGATAATAATAATAAAATATAAAAGTATATAATATATATATTAATAGGGGTCGAAATTTAAATAGCACTTTATGGGGTGCCTTTTGGGGAAAAGTCACCAACTTATTAACTTAAGTTTAAAAGGCACCATTTATGGTGACCAGACAAAAATACCCCTTCATTTGTCGGTTTGTGAGTTTTTTCAAACGTTGAAAGAAAAACCTTTGACAGAGGAACGGACGGACAACATAACCAAAATCCGACGGTGAGCCACCGGAACAATAGCGATGTCGACGAGAGTTGAACGGCGAAGCAGAAGGAGTGAGGTAAGCATTTTGATTCTCGTTTTCGAATAAGATTGTGTGTTTGTTGATCAGGTTAGGTTAGGGTTTTATTTTAGGAAAAAAAATTCTTTGAAAACGATGAAGATCTGGGTTTGATTAGTTGAATCGAGCCTTTTTGTAGTTGAATCGTGCCTTTTTGTAGTTGAATCGTGCCTTTTTGTAGTTAAATCGTGTCTTTTTATGAATCGAGCCTTTTTGTAGTTGAATCGAGCCTTTTTGAACTTCAGTCGAGCTTTTTTGTAGTTGAATCGAGCCTTTTTGAACTTCAATCGAGCCTTTTTGAACTGTATATTGTAATCGAGCATTTTGGTGTTGTAATCGAGCCTTTTTGTGATGTAATCGTGCCTTTTTGAACTGTGTTTTGTAATCGAGCCTTTTGGTATAGTAATCGAGCCTTTTTGTGTTGTAATCGTGCCTTTATAAACTGTGTATTGTAATCGAGCGTTTGTGTATTGAGATCGTGCCTTTTTGTGTTGTAATCGAGCCTTTGTGTATTGAGATCGTGCCTTTTTGTGTTGTAATCGAGCCTTTTTGTATTGTAATCGTGCCTTTTTGTGCTGTGATCGAGTCTTTTTGTATTGTAATCGTGCCTTTTTGAACTGATCGAGTCTTTTTGTACATTTATGTCTAGCGTTTTTTTTTAGTGTATTCGAGCCTTTTTGAACTGTTTTCGAGCCTTTTTGTACTGTATTCGAGCCTTTTTAAACTTTGTATTGTGATCGAGCCTTTTTGTATAGTAATCGAGCCTTTTTGTACTGTGATCGTGCCTTTTTTCACTGTGATCGTGCCTTTTGACACTGTGATCGTGCCTTTTTGTATAGTGATCATGCCTTTTTGTACTGTGATCGTGCCTTTTTGCACTGTGATCGTGCCTTTTGACACTGTGATCGTGCCTTTTTGTATAGTGATCGTGCCTTTTTGTACTGTGATCGTGCCTTTTTGTACTGTGATCGAGCCTTTCTGAACTGCATTCGAGCCTTTTTTGAACCTTGATTTTTTAGGAGTTTTCATGAATTGATATGGTTTTTTTTTTTATGTGAATATGCAGAGGGTGAATCTGAAGGATTTCCTGAAAATCCCTGTGGGAGAATGGTTCCACGGAAAAATTATTCGGCATGACCATGTGAATGACATTACAGATGTCCACAACGCACTTGAAAGTGTACATGAACTTCTTCGGATGGAAGACCATCGTCGGTTTACTGAGTCCTGCTTCGGTCATTTACTTCACATGCATCAGGAGATGAATTTTTTGGCTGGAATTGTCCATCGGATGCTTTTGCGCGAGTTGCATCACGACGGGCCAGAAGATGAGATGAGATTTTTGTTGGGTAAGCATACGGTCCGGTTCTCCAGGGTTGAGTTCTGTGTAATCACCGGATTGAAGTTCGGAATCATTCCCGACCCAGCAAGTTATGAGATGGTACAAAATGGCATACACGACCGATACTTTCGGGGTCGAGTCGTAGAGAATGAAGACCTGAAAGCGGTGCTGCGGAGTGGTCTTTTTGAGCAGCAGTACGATGCGGTGAAGCTGTCATTATTGTTTTTGCTGAACTGGATACTGATGGGGGTGGACGAGAGATATAAAATTCCATTATGGCAGTTTCAGCTAGTTGAGGACTTGGACGCTTTTGATGCATTCCCGTGGGGTGCATACGTGTATAGGCGGACTATATCTGGTTTGAAGCATGCTTTGGATGGTCAACAGCAGCGGTCCGAACAACGACAGCAACAACAGGCCACGGCTAACACCACTGAGACGTATAACATATACGGTCTAGTGCACGCATTATTGGTGAGAATTTATAATTTACAGCCGTACTTTAATAGAAAATATTTTATATCACTAATGTGTTATCTATTATGCAGATATTTGCTTTTGAGGTTATCCCGGACCTTAGCAGCAATAAGCACAAATGTGGGGAACGCAGGGTAATCGAGCTACCCCCTCCACGTATTCTGAAATGGGAGTTGACTGCGCGACCACGGGGGAAAACGCTGGATAAGATTTTCACTGAAAGGGTAAGTATTGATGTTGTTAATGTTTATTATTTTCAGTATGTTTGCAATTACAATGATGTCACTCCGATTGCAGATGTTTGCGCGGGCTGAATTGGTGCCTACGGAGGCTGAGAGGCGTCAACAGTACTATGAAGGCATAAACCTGGGAGGCAGTTTATATGATGACGATGCCGCAGATTTACCTCGTGACCGCCCGGATCCCGATCGACATAGGACTGCCGGACCCAGTGATACAGAGGAATCATATTACGGACCTAGTGATATGGATCCTCAGTATTCTGCACCTTATGATCTTGAGGGCTCAGAGCCGGAGGTTGACATTGGTACTGAGAGTCCCACGAGGTCTAGGCGGATACCTTTCAGTCAAGCCAGACAACCACGACCTAGACCTAGTGATTCAGACCCGGAGGGTCGCAGTCCTATTCCCGTGAGGCGTAGGCGGGTACGATTCACGTTGCCCAGACGGCCTGCACCTGAAGGTCAGCAACCTGAAGGCGTTGAAGACCATCCGGAGGTACATCATCATTTTTTTAACCGCATGCTTTACTTTCCATTGACTTAATAGTTTTAGTACTGACAGAGTCTGCAATCCTTTCAGGACTGGGAGCAGAAATTAGCAGAAGTGATGGATGCTGTTCGAACATTACGGACGGATGTCATGGATGCTATCCAAAAGAATGAAGAGAAAAGAAATTCACAGCATCTGGAGTTGGTGGCTATGATTCGGACGCTACAGGGTCCGACGTCGCAGGGTCCGCCATCGTAGGGGCGTATGGAGGAGGATCCACCGTTCGATGACCAACCATTTCATGACTATGATGGTGCATTCAGTACAGGCAGGACAGGTACTGATCATGATGAGACAGGCTCAGGGGCCAGACATGGGGAGGCATATACTACAGACACAGTACCCGAGCAGCAGGCTCCTGATGCGTTAGGACAACCGGCGGTCCCCGCTGATACAGAGACAGCATTATTGGAACGTATACCATCGCAGGCAGTCACCGCAGACCGCTCATCACAGCTGCTGCATGATCCTGTTGAAATCCATGAGCTGTCCACTGATCGCACGTCGCAGCCTCCGATCGACCAAAGCATAGCCGACCCCTCCAGGCGATCCTCGAGGAGAGATTTGGTTCTTCGGATTCCACGGTCACAGGTCGATCAACGGGGACCGAGTTCCTCCTCAGACCGCACCGATCGCCATGGTCCGGAACAGACTCCCCCACCCCTAAGGCGTGGAGACCGGATTCGACGTCGAGGTTGGATGGAACGGAGCCCATACACAGACCCCTGTCTACCAAAGAGGGCACGGGTGATGCCGCCGCCGACACATGAATGGAATCCACATGGACTGTTAGATCCTGAACAGCTTGCGGCGTACGCAGACTACAAGAGGAGCATGTCGGGGGAATTGTAAGTATTACATTCTGTTTATAGTTTTTTTTGACAAATATGTAAGTCAGTATTATGTAACTTTTTCCCTACTTATGCAGACGTGATGTGGATCTGCACGACCCAGTTGGTGTTCCTGTCACTTGGTTCCACCGGTTGCAAACCAACTTCATGGAGTTGGAGGATACTGTATGTTCCTTCCTTGAACTGTCTTTATAAAACTCAGTCATAAATGGTTGCATCCTAACAATACAAACTGTTCAAATTTTTAGCACATTGACGCATACTTGAAGATTGTCCGGAGGCGTCAGCGATTGCACCCCACTGTCTACGGTTCGAGGATCAACATACTGGATTCACAATTCTTTGTAAGTGTTAATATTATACGGTTTTCGCTTCGACATTGATGTGTTCATACATCTTCTGCCTAACGTTTCAGTTAATTTTCTTTTAGACATTGTTAGATCACCAATGGGACAGAATCGGCACTGGTGAGGAGAGGAAACCCCCATCAGGTTGGTCTGTGTTTAAGCAGCAGTGGTCCCCGTGATGAGCTTATGGTGGTCCGTGGGGAGCTCCCGTTAGGGAATCGGCCTTGGCACGATGTTGACATTGTAAGTGTTTATTCGAGTTTTGCATCTATGTTTATTCGAGTTTTGCGTCTATGTTTATTCGAGTTTTGATAACACCTTGGAGAAACACCTGCAGGTTCTGATTCCTTGCAACGTTGGAGGTATGCATATGGCCAGCATCGATCTGCAGTATGGGCACATTCTTGTGTTTGACCCGTTCAGACGGGATGTCCCATTTAGGCACAGGAATGCCCAGTTTGCATGTCTGCGCTATTTGCTACCCTCTCAGCTCTATACGGTGCACTTTCACAGGAATAGACAACCGGGTGACAAGACTTACAAAAAGAGGGATGGGCCGTTTCGGATGTTATTTGTGTCAGCCGATCGGGTGCCCCAACAGGAATCGGGGTATGACTATTTCAAGTTGTTATTCTATTCCAATCGGTGAAGAAATGTATCAATGCTAATGGTTGTTCATGTGGTTAATTGCAGGGGAAACTGTGGTGCCCATACGTTGAGAATGATTGAGTACCTGACGGCGAACAGGGATACATTCGATTGGACGGAAGCCGATATGGCCATCATCCGGCAAAAGATGGCCGTGGAGGTTTATTGTAACTCCAGGACGTTGTAGTTGTTGTACATAACAGAGCTGTTGTTAATGAAATTATTAATTTTTTATTTCAAGTTGTTTGCAGTTCAAAGTTCAACTAAATTCAAAAATATTTTCGAACATAAAATATTTCTAAAATATTAACATATATCAAAGCATACACAAAGTTAAAAAGTACCATATATTGACATTTATCAAAGCATACAAAAAGTTAAAAAAATACCATATATGAGTATATCAACTGGTATGGTGACTTGTGGAAATAAACAAACTACAGCAGTTAAAATCCAAAACACATGTCTAAAACATAAGCCCTAAGATGATTGCATCGTTCATCTTTTCGTCCTCTCTAGCTGAAACTCGTTGCACTCAAATAAACATCACTAACTCTGGCCTACTGTATATGTTATTATGCTCGTCGTCTAGTGTTGGATAAGCAGCCACAAGAGCATCTTCAGTGCCAATATATAGGGAGTTGTAAATCTTCCAGTACACTTCTCTAACCTTCCGAGCAGGATGGAAAAGCCCCTATAGCAGCACCCAATGCAACTCTCATCCCTTCAATCGCTTCCATGACAGCATTTATGATGTGGGGTCAAGTCTCCTCTTGTAAGACTCCATTCATTCCACGATAGAGTCCTTCTGAGGGCACGTTTGTTTGTTGTGTCCAGTTGAATGACAGATGCTGCACTTGCGACGGTATTGTTCGGGTACAATAGTACTAGGACCTTCATTAACCATAGGCGGGTTGGAACACTTCCTGCTGTTATGTCCTGGTTGTCCACATCTTCTACACGACTGTGTGGCTGTCCTCTCTGAAGACGAGACATGTCGACCCTCCATCGGGCGACCGGATTGTCTCTTTGTCCTTGGATTTAAAACCACCCGCGCTGCGATGTCGGATGGCACTACCCATGAAGAAGGATGACCAATAGGCATTATAGGAACCGAGTATGCATCAATAAGTGTCTCCCTCTTGTAGTAGTCCGCACAAAGAGATATGAAATCCAAGTTCCGCTCCCTGCAACAATGAAAACAGTGAGATTCACGTTTAGGTACTATAAAGCAATAAATGGACAGAGTCATGTACCTTGCCGCTGTGAGTGCGTGTGAACATGGTAAAAAGTCCATTTGGAATTTGTTACATGTGCATGTCTTCCGGGCTAAGTCAACCGTCCACTGTTTTGCCTTGTGTCTAACGGAAAATATGTTCCAGTCAACTGCATTTACTGTCATATAACCGCATTTCTAGACACGTTTGAGGATCACAAGATGTGCTGCGTCGGTCAATCGATGACGCATTGACCGTGCATTTGTATGACGATCGTGGAACCACTTTTGTAGCATATTCCGAATGAACTCTGCCAGTGTCATCAATGGCAGTTGCCGTGCAAATTTTAGGCATGAGTTTATGCACTCTGCAACATTTGTTGTCATCAACCTGTACCTTCTTTGGGGGCAATGAACACGGGACCACTTGTGTGGACCGGCATCAATGGCATAATCGTATGCACCCTTGTGCAGCCTACGTAACTCCTCCATGTGGCGATCGTAGTAGATTTGGCTGTACGACCTAGCAGCGTTATCCATTATGTCGGCAATATTTTTTCTATGGAATCGCTTCTTCATATTTTCACCAAAATGCCAGCAACATATGGTATGGGTTGCATAAGGGAACACTTTAGAAATCCCTGCTTCAATGCTTGCATGACGATCGGAAATGAAAACCAGATCATCTATATGACCAAGGGCACCTCTCAAGCACTCCAAAAACCACTCCCATGAAAGGTTGTTTTCTGAGTCACCGTACCCAAAAGCAATTGGATACACCTGTTCGTTTCCATCTTGTGCAGTTGCCACAAACATTGTACCCCCGAATCTTCCCTTCAAATGGGTACCATCAACTGCAATCACAGGACGCATACACCTCCGAAAACCTCTAATTGAGGACCCTAACAACATAAAAAAGTAAAGGAATTTACCATCATCTGCGCACTGTAAGTCTGTGATTGTGCCTGGATTTTGCTGTTCCAGAACGTATGCAAAAGATGGCAGCAGTTGGAAACTTTCTTCATGCGTTCCATAGGTCAATGACAATGCATATTGCAGGGCATCATGTGCCTTACTGTACATGATTTGGATGCCATACATTGTTTTCATATCGGCGATTATGTCCTTCGGACGCATGAGACGACCATCGGCTTGTTGAAGTCTAGGTGCAACGACTTCTGCGATTGTGGTTGCACTAGCTTGTCGATGGCGACGGTGAATCTCCTCCAAGGGACAGGTGTGTTCGTTGACAAAACTACTGACTTGAAAGTAAGTCCCTTCTTCTCTCCTCACCGCTCTTAATTTCCACGTACAGTCGTCAATGATGCAAATCAGATGTAAAGTTGTCTTATTGGACCTTTTCACCTTCCATTCAAAGTTCTGACGCATCGCAAAATCGCCAACTAGCCTCTTCAAATCCTTTTTACTCGGGAAAAATTGACCCTTATAAATCATGGTTCTCGGTTCTTGCGCTTCCAAGGTGCTGCTTCTACCAGTACCAAACGAGTATGAATTTGCTCCCGGAATAACCCAAGTTGTCCCATTAACAGAATCAGATGTTGTCACATTATAACGGACCTCGGAAGTCCCAGGCATATCTAGTGTAGTGCCACTAATTCCTTCTACACGTCTACCATGTGTTTGCATATATGCATGCTCTTCATCCGCATTTTGCAAATCATCAACATGTTCATTATTTGCCTCATTATCCACCTCATGGTTCGGGTAATTGTCATTGTTCTGCTCATTGTACTGCGCATCAAACTGCTCAATTCGACAACCAAACACATCACCAAATTGAGTCTCAGCGGCATCTGCATGGTCAACCACAACTTGTGGGACACCAAACATGTTTCTCCCACCTTCGCTGCCACTCCTTTGGGTGAACACTTGGTGGCTACCACTAAAGGATCCAAATTGTAGGGTATTTTTAGGAGGAGGAATATCATTCCCTAACACATCTCCAGCTGTCCGCTCAATAAGACTGACACATACTTGAGGGATCACTCGATCTTCCCCTAGCATAAACTGGACATCGTCGTCATTGCTTATAAATGTGCGACACGTACTGCCAGGAACTATTGATATTGATGACAAATCAACGTTGTATTTGTTTACATCATAGTTCACAATAGTATGCACGATCGCCACCAATTCATCGTAAGTCAAATTCTTTGACACATACATTCCTCGGTTATCAGATCCAACGAACTTCTGACTTCCGTCGAGTAACTGCTCCCATCGACCGTTGTAAAATATTACTATTCTAATCCGATTCATGAGGCTGTCAAATTAATAATCACAAACCATTAAAAATGACACGATTTCAGTTCAAAAAGGCACGATTTGAAAAGGCCACAATTTCAATTTAAAAAGTTACGATTTCAATTCTAAAAGGCACGATTTCAGTTCTAAAAGGCATGAATTTGTAGCAAAAAGGCTCGATTCATGACCAAAAATGCACGACATTTTTTTTTTTAAAAGGCACGAATGAGGACCAAAAAGGCACGATTTTGTAGCAAAAAGGAACGATTTTGTAGCAAAAAGGCTCGATTCATGACCAAAAAGGCAAGAAATGTTTTTTTCAAAAATGCACGATTCATGAGCAAAAATGCACGATTTTGTTTCAAAAAGGCTCGATTCATGAGCAAAAAGGCACGATTTTGTAGCAAAAAGACAGGAAATGTTTTTCACAAAGGCACGATTCATGACCAAAAAGGCACGATTTTGTTTAAAAAAAGCTCGATCCATGACCAAAAAGGCACGAATTTGTAGCAAAAAGGCTCGATTTTGTTTCAAAAAGGCATGAAAGGTTTTTCAAAAAGGCACGATTCATGACCAAAAAGGCACGATTTTGTAGCAAAAAGGCTCGATTTTGTTTCAAAAAGCCACGATTTTGTAGCAAAAAGGCTCGATTTTGTTTCAAAAAGGCACGAAAAGTTTTTTAAAAAGGCACGATTCATGACCAAAAAGGCACGATTCATGACCAAAAAGGCACGAAAAGTTTTTTAAAAAGGCACGATTCATGACCAAAAAGGCACGATTCATGACCAAAAAGGCACGATTTTGTAGGCAAAAGGCTCGATTTTGTAGCAAAAATGCTCGATTTTGTTTCAAACAGGCACGAAAGGTTTTTCAAAAAGGCACGATTCATGACCAAAAATGCACGATTGTGTTTCAAAAAGGCTCGATTCATGAGCAAAAAGGCACGAATTGTTTCAAAAAGGCTCGAAAATAAAAAGAAAAGTTCTTAAATTATAACAATGGCTTCAGTTTAACAAAATACTAAAATGCTCGAACTATTCAAACAAGCAGGATGAAGAAATATTACCTTATTTTACTGAAGAAGAAAGTCGGGGCAACACCTTGAACTTTTATTTGTAGAGAGACAGAGTAACTGAGTTAAATCCTACTGACGTTTTTGTTGCAAGTGTGGACAGAGAAAAGACCACACTGAATAACATAAATCATTAACTAAGGGCAATTTTGGTAGTTCACCATAATAGGTGCCTTTTAAACTTAACTTATTAACCCACTGACATTCTCACCAACTCAGTTTAAAATGGTGACAGTTTCCACCATTTCCACTATATTAATATATAATACATATAATATATATAATAATATGATATATATAATAGTATAATATATAATAATAATATAATATATAATATATATTATATTATATAATATAATATAATATATATATATATATATATATATATAATATATATATATTTATATATCATTAATATAATATATAATAATAATATACTATTTTTGGAAAGGAGAGTATTTTTAGAATGGAGTTGGGACATATAAGGGTATTTCTGGAATATAAATTTTAGTTTGGAATGTAAATTTTAGTTTGGAATGGAAGGGCATTCCATTGGTTTTTTGATGGAGTTGGGGCATATAAGGGTATTTCTGGAATATAACTAAAGTGCCCATAATTGACTTCCGTTAACTCTAACCGTTGACCACAATTTTAACCCACAATGACTAAAATGTCCCTATTTATCTATTTTATTATTTAAATTAATAATTAAAAAACGAAATAGAAAAGACAAAGAAAACAAAATCAATCATATATTATATTATATATATTATATATTTATTAAATAATATATATTTATAATATTTATATATATTTATATATTATTATATTAAATAATATATATTGTATATTTATATTGTATAATAATATAATATAATATATATATTGTATAATAAATATATAATATATATTATTTAATATAATAATATATAATATATAATATATATTATATTATATTATGTATTTTAAAACATTCATAATATATATATTTTTTAAACTTTTACTTCCTATTTTCAACACCAAACAAAATCTCGATATGGATTTATTTTACAGTAAGATATCGGTTTTTGGGCAAACCGATATTGGATAAATAAAATTTTAAATTTAATAAATTTACTTTTAAAAAATTCAAAAAAATAATTTTAAAAAAATTGTTTATTTATTTTGCACCCTCTTGTTTCATACTAAGAGACACGTTAATAATACAATTACCCATATAAATTAGTAATCTAAGTCTTCCATTTGTTCATTAAATTGCAAGATGCATGTTGAGAAATATCTCCCGTGTAGTGAGAGTTGTATTTCAAATCATGCTTATTACTATTGATGTCACGAATCTCCTATATGCCATGTTTGGTTAGATGGAATGGAATGGAAAGAAAGTCATTCCATTCGTTTGGTTTCTTAAAATGCAATGGAATAGTGATTCCATTGGAATAGGGATTCCATTGGAATAGGGATTCGACCATTTTGGTTGAATGGGCATTCCATCCAAAAACCAATGGAATGCCCTTCCATTCCAAACTAAAAATTTTATTCCATAAATATCCTCATATGCCCCAACTCCATTCCAAAAATAATATATTATTATTATAAATTATATTAATGATATATAAATATATATATGTTTCTGCTTTAATTTATTGCTTAAGTTTATTGTAAGGCACTTTAGCTTTCCATCTAGCTAACCATTAATCCAACACTCCTCGTGGGAACGACAACCGGTACTTGTGCACCTTATACGAGTTTAGCGACTCGTACACTTGCGAAGGGTGAAACACCCGTGTGCCCATTTACATTTCCATTTTAGTGTAGCATTTAGCAATTAGCACCCCTCTAGCATTTCGTATTTTTATTTGGGACTGGTTCGGGCGCGTCAACAATGATCAAAGAAAGCACAAAAGAGAAAGCCCGCCACCAATGTCACCTGTTCCAAGAAAAAGTAAAGGAAGAGAATCTTCAGAATAACCCAAACCATAAAAGAAAGAAAATGCCAAGAACTAAAAGAAGAAAGAAGGAAAGAGAAAATTTCCAGAAAAATAGAGCTCAAAGTTTAAAAAATTAAAATTATTCAATCAAATATAAATAAAAATGTGTAGAAATTACTTTTACCACCCAATGCCATCCAATTCCCCACCATTTGGGTGTTTTGAGTTTGTGCGTGAGAGAGAGCCAATGGGATGGGATGGAAAATTTTTGAGATTTTGGATGGTTTTTATAGAAAAAATTGTGGAAGAGGAGAGGGCTTTTGAGTAAAAATTGTGATATAGGCATCTTATGATTATGTGGTTTAATTGATAAAACTTAAAGTCTGATTTAAAAGAGAATATGATGGGGTTTTGGTATTTTATTATTGATCATTATAACATTTAAATCTAAAACCCCCTCACGGATAAATTAATAGACATAGCAAGCCAAAACTAATTCATCAAAAGACCGATAAGAATTCTAATTACGAAACTAATAACGAAATTAATGAAAGTTTAAAATATTGTAATTAAGGAGTATAAAAATATCAGGTTGATTAGATATAATAATATTAGATAAAACAACTATGGTTAAGTTAAAAATAAAATAAAATAATAAATAAATAAACTAATTAATGGCTCCATTATAGGAGGTTATATAGATATAAAAATAGAAATGAATATATGGCATTTAAGTCTAAAGCTCCGTTAAGGCGACACATGGCACTGTGAGGGTCAGCTTATATATATATATATATATATATATATATATATATATATATATATATAGCTCCACCAATGGATTTTTCTCTTCAAAAAATCAAGATAGGCAAACACTCTAACCTTTTCTATACATGTTTTGTGGCAGCCTCAACTTCAGATGTTAATGCCTCCATATTTGCCCTAATTTTTTCTATTGTTTTGTCATATTTAACAAGGTCCTCAAGTTCTGAACCTAATGCCTTCATCTTTACTATGATACTTGTCATTATTTTATCTATTTGATCAGCTGCCTTGTTTTGGTCTTCAACAATATCACTTTTATGCTCTTTCTCTGGATGATCAGCCTCCTTCACTTGGTCACTCTTGTCCTCGGACATGTTTTGTGCAACATGTTCAGTGGTACGGTCTAATTCAGCAGGGTCCAAGTCTTCTTCATCACTCAATATCTTATGCTCTTTCTTTGGCTCCGTCCCATGTGTAGGATTCAAATTTGATGATTCAGCGGGGTCCAAGTCTGCTTCATCACTCAATATCTTATGCTCTTTCTTTGGCTTCGTCCCATGTGTAGGATTCAAATTTGATGGAATCTCTAGTGAAGTGTCATCCTAATAGAGCAAAAATATCTAAGAACAATTAGAAGTGATAGATGTTCAAGTGTTAAATTATATAACAAATTTTGTTGAGTACAATATAAGAAATTCTATATTTCTGATTTTAATATTTAAAAGAAGAATTGTACTATATAAGAAATATGTGATAGATGCTCTTTCTCTGGACGATCTGCCTCCTTCACTTTGTCAACACTCTTGTTCTCTGATTCACAGCTATCTTTTTCAATTTTTTAAATTAGTTAATACTTTTAACAACTATAATAAATTGACACATGTCCCATTATTTTTTATTTTTTTTTACACATGTGCATTAAATATTTTTCTAAAAAAAATAATAATTATGCAAAAACTTAATTTAAAAAAAAAAAATAATAAATAAATAAATAAATAAAAAACCGTAATAGGAGGTCACCATCGGCGGAGGAGGCAAAACCCCCTCTCGGCCTCCTCCACGATCCAAGTCATGAAGGAGGCCTCAGCATCCCCTCCGAACCCAATAATGGAAGAGACCTCCATGATATGGAAAATTTCTAGATCACGAAGGTAACCACCCCATGATCTAGTGACCAGATCATGAAGGAGACAGCCTCCACGAGTGAAGTAGATCGTGGAGGAGGTTGCCTCCACGAAAAGTTTGTGGAGGACCTCCACGATCCGAAAATTACCAGATCGTGGAGTACTTCCACGATCATGAAATTTCCAGATCGTGGAAGCCTTCTCCACAATTTCCAGATCGTGGAAGCCTTCTCCACAAATCTGATCTGGATTCGTGGAGGAGTCTACCTCCTTAATGGGTTATAGAGGAGGCCACCTCCTCCATGACTGAATGTCGAGAAGGCCAACCTCCCCCACGATCTGAATGTGGAGGAGGCAGGCCTTCTCCTCTGGATGCCACTTTAACGGTGGCCTCTAGAATTTTTTTTTAAAATATATATATATATATTATTTAATTATATTTTTTATTTTGAATTAATTTTTATTTTTGTAATTATAATGGTGTTTGCTTTGATTTTATGTTGTTTATACCATTATTGAAATGTTTATGATTTAACCGAATATGATTTTAAATGTTTATAAACGTTAATTCTGTTGAATATTGCATGGTTTAAATTCTTTGAAAAGTTTGTGAACATGGCTTTGAATGTAAAGATTTTACAAATACTATTTTATTTTACATTTTATGTATAAATTTACTTACCATGTTGACATCTCACCCCTCGTCACCAACATTTTGCAGAGTGAGCTCTTGGATATAGAACTGACAAGGTTTACATTTGCATATTGGAGATATGAATGGCTTGACAATTTAATTCCACTTGTGTTTGTGTTGTAAGAATTCGATTTATTTAATGTTGTAATTAGGTTTGACTAGGAGTTTTAATTGAAATTTGAGGTACCGAGTTTGGGTATTGTATTTCTACAGACATATTATTGATGATATTAAATTTGTAAACACTTGTGAATTAAGGTTTTTGTAGGTTCGAAATCACATAACACCTTAGTTCTCTGGGTATTAGATTTGGGGTTACATGGGATGTCTATAATACTCCTACTAATTTAATATAAAGACAATAATACTCTTTTTATTTAATAGTGATTTTTTAAAATTAATAATATTATAAAAAATTGAAAAATTAAAAAATATATTTTTGTAAGAATCATACAGTGGTGGCCACTGCTTGTTGGTGGTGGCCACCACCAACAATAAAGGCTAGAGGACGACTGACTTCCTCTGGTGAAGTTAGATGAAGCCGGTTCTCCTCAAGCAGTAGAGGAGGCAAAATACATCCTCCGTTTCGCGACTTGTTTCGCGAATCGCAACGGAATGTCACGATTTCAATCGTGAGAGCTTGGCGGCGAGAGAAGATGTCGACATACATGTAACGGAGGCTGGTGGCACACTCTCATTGGAGAATCTAGTGGATCGATAGACGGAGGCCAAATAGGAGAGGTTGATGGAGGAGAATGTTGAATTTCATATGTGGAGCCAGTGAATCACTACTGTTGGTTGTTAGAGAAGGAACGAGTTGACTCGATACAATACTATAAGAAAATTGATATTCAATGACTAACATTTTATGACCACTTAATAAATAGTCACCAAATGTCACTTTCCGCAACCATCATAAGATGTTAGTTGTAAAAATACAATTCATAGACCCAATTAATTATACTACCAATTTTCTAGGATTTGCAACTAAGAATTCAGTTACGGAAAAACCGTTTTGCCAACTATATCTAATTTAGTTGTAGATTAGATATTATTTTTTTGGCGCCTTACTTTCCCTTCACAAGTAAACATTTTGAAACCAAAATGAATCATTGGCAACTGTAATATTGGTTGGGCAATGAATATTTCTATGACTAATAGTTTTAGTCGAAAAATAGAAAAAGAAAAATTCGGAGCTATTCTTTCCCTATAAAAATAGATATTTTGTGACCAAATAAATAAAAATTAACAACAATAATTTTAGTCAAGAAATTAGTCTTTTTATGTCCAATATGTTTAGTTGCTAAATAGGAACAAAATAATTAGCATTATTCTTCCCACCAAAAGATAGTTTTAAGTTCTAAACCGGATGAAAAAAAGAAATAAAAGAAATAAAAAAAATGGATACAAATTATAACAGAAAAATTAAGAATGAGAAATTAAAAAAGAAATAGAATTGAGAGAAATAAAAAATAAGAGCAAAAAAATGAAAAGGAAAAAAAAATAGAAAACGGAAAAAAATGTGTAAAAAAAAAAAAATAGAAGGTAAATAGGAAATAATAGAAAAAAGAAATGCGATTTTTTTTTAATGTGATTTTTAAAAGGAAATAAAACGCGAGTCGACTCAGTTCAATTTTTTTTAATTTAAATGTGATTTTTTTTAAAATTTTACATTAATTTAAAATAAATCTGGAAAGAAAAATGATTTTGTAAAAAGTAGTTTAAAATGAAAAATAAAAAAGAAAAGAAAAGAGTATTATATGGTGCCTAATTTAGTCTTTTCTAATCAAGTTTATCAAACATTTTACTTGTTTTTTGATTAAGTTGATTTACCACACAATTTTCTACTTTTCTTTTAAGTGGATTATTTATTGGGTTGAGCTACAAGCCTACAAGTGATTATTTCTTAAGCGACAGCAATCCAAAACATAACCTGAATTTTTCTTTAGTATAATTTCATTAAATTCCTACTTTTTGGCGAAATGTCATCTATTTAAACGTTTTTATCATATTAGCAATTTTAGTCCCTTGTTTTTCCAAAATACATCACTTTAGTCCTTCCGTTAGTCAAAGGTTAGTCAAACTTAATGTAACTAGGGTTATTTTAGTCTTTTTAATAATACCATATAACAACAAAATTAGCTTAAAAAAACAATAAAATAAGATATGACATATTATTAGATAATAATAATTTCAAAAAAAAAAATTATCTTCATCTCTTCGGCTAATCCAACACCTCTCTCTCTCTCTCAATGAAAACCCAGAAACCCAACCATCTCAGATTTGCTTAGAAACCTTTAGTGGATTTAACATATGAGAGTCGTGTGTTTTAATTAGTTAATTTAAGTAAATAAAATAAAAAAATGATTTCTCTCTCCCTACTTTGTTATCTCTCTTTCATTCTCTGTAAAAATCTTGAATTGTTGACCACCGGATTTTGGTTATTTTGGCCGAATTCGGATTTCATTTTTGTTATTGTTGGATGTTAAAATTAATGGGGGAAAAAAAAGGAAACTTGATGAGATCATTATGAGAGAGGAGAGCCTTGCTCTAGAGAGAATTTTTCCTTTGTGTGGAAAATTGATGGCAATGACGAGCGAATGGATATCCAGATGAACGAATGAAGATCCAGACGATCTCCATCGCTGCCTTTTTTTTTTAATTATTTATTTTAATTATTTTTTAATATTTTTCTATTATCCATTAAAAAAAAATTCATGTTATTTAAAAGTGAAACTATTTTTTTTTTTTAATAATTTTCTATTATCCATCACTTTTCTAGTTTTAAAATTATAACTGTATTTTAAAATATGTTTCTATTATCCATAATTTTTTTTTTTTTTTTAAGATCTTAATAAAATTTTTGTATCTTTCAAATAACAATTGTGTTAATTTAATTTTACAAGCCATTTAAATATTATTTATTTATTTTAAATAGATAAATGTTATTTATTTTTTAAATAATCATTTTAATGTTAAAATCTTGAAGCTTTTTGATTTATTTATTTTTAAGTAAAGATGAAATAACAAAACCTTTAAAGGGCGAAATTGACATTTTAGGTTTGTATTATATATTAACAAGGGTAAATTCATACTTTTACACATATAGTCAATTGATTGTTAGGTTTTGGGTTAAAGGACTAAAGTAATGTATTTTTCAAAAACAAGGGAATAAAGTTACTAATATATTAAAGACATTTAAATATGTGACACTTCACCAAAAAGTAGGGACTTTAGTGAAATTACCCTTTTTTTTCTTTTAATATATATATATAGACATATAGTTATATAAGGAGTAAATTTATACCAACCTTTGACGGGGTTTGTGCAGCTTGTAATTTTACGGTGCTACACTCTAATTCTGCAGGGTGAAATTCGCCTTCATCGCTCGTATTTTCTTGTTCTTTCTTTGGCTCTGTCCTATGTGTAGGATTCAAATTTAACGGAATCTCCGGGGAAGTGTCGCTCTAATACAACAAAAATATCTACCAGCAATTAGAAATATGTGATAGATGTTCAAGTGTGAAATTATATAACAAATTTTATGAAATTAAATATTTCTGATTTTAATATTTAACTATACTGTGGATAATTATTTTGTGATTTTAATATCTACCAACATTTTGAAGAGTGGGCTCTTGGATATAGAAGTGATGAGGTTTACATTGGCATATTTAATATATGAATGGCCTGAGAATTTAATTCCACTTGTGTTTGTGTTGTAAGGACTCAATTTATTTAATGTTGTAATTACGTTTGACTTGGGAGTTTTAATTGAAATGTGAGGTACCAAGTTTGGGTATTATATTTTTGTAGAAAGATTTTTGATGATATTAAATTTGTGAATACTTGTAAATTAAGGTTTTTGTAAGGTCCGGAATCAAGTAACACACTGGTTTTTTGGGTATCATATTTGGGGTGTTACATTGAATGTCTATAATACCCCTACTATTTTAATATAAAGACAATAATACTATTTTATTTAATAGTTTTTTTTTAATTAATAATATATTTTTTAAAAAATCATACAGTAGTGGCCACTCCTCATTGGTGATGGCCACCACCGACAATAAAGCCTAGAGGATGGTCGGCTTCCTCTGGTGTGTCAGAGGAAGCCGGTTCTCCTCCAGTAGTGGGCGACTGATAGTGTTCTAATAGGCGTTAGGCCCTAGTCATACGGTAGGTGCCTAGTGCCTAGTGCCTAGACCGCCTAGGCGGTAAAACTTTTTTTTTTTCTTTTTTTTTCCCTCTTCTGTTTGTTATGTGCCTTTCTTTTTAATTTAAATTTTTTTTTTTTTTTTTTGTTTTGGTGGTGCACATTGTCGGGAATTTGAACCGATGAACGCGAAAGTGACATGCCTAATATTCACAACATAACAAATAATAACGCTTATAGCAAAAAATAAGATGAGATAAAATTAAATCAATCACACACAAAACAAGATTTACATGGAAAACCCTAGATTAGGGAAAAAAACCACGGGCTGTCACGATGACAGAGAAAGTTCCACTATATGATAAATTGTTACAACCATATACTCTAGGATTCTCTCTTTAACCCAAACCCTAAACCACTGAGCCTTACCAAGCCCTTAAGTTCACAACTGAGCTTTACATCATGGCTCTCAGCTCACAACGTTCATCGGGTCCTCCTCCAAGTACACCCCCTCCCGAATATGCCCCTAGGTTTCCCTAGAATATCATCCATGGATCTCCATCTTGATCCCCAGATATTCCCTAGATCCCTCACTGGATATTGCAAAGGGTCTCCTCAGGATCCACCCACTCTCTGATATTACAAATGTTTCTTTCGCTCTACTCTCAATAAACAAATATTACATGTATTTATACTATAGTACTAGGGATGTTTGAGACCTATAAGGAAACCCTTTTCTTCATGCACAAGACTTCATGTTCAACACAAAGTCCTTTTCCTTTACGCATAAGACTTTCCTATTCAGCACGAAGACAAACTCTTTCCTTTTTCATTTCCTTTATACATAAGAACTTCCCAAAAGAAATAACTTTCTTTTCTGCTGAATATTTCCTATTTCACGTGTGCTTATGATTGACTACGGTTCAGGTCACGTTCACCCTACACCGTTAGAAGTCACATGGAATTGACAGCTCAGAAAACCATGATCCACACACCACATTTTAGCAAACCGTAGAAAACTGCTATCCCACCACTTCACACATAAAACTTCTTGTTCCAAGCAAAGTCCTTCTCCTTTACGCACGAGACTTTCCTGTTCAACACGAAGACAAACTCTTTCCTTTTCGATTTCTTTGTGCACAAAAACTTTCCAAAAGAAATAACTTCCTTTTCTACGGAAGATTTCCCGTTTCACGCGTGTTTCTGATTGACTATGGTTCGCGTCACGTTCACCCTACACTGTTACAAGTCACATGGAATTGACGCTCTGAAAATCGTGATCCATACACCACGTTTTAGCAAACCGTAGGAAACCGCTGTCCCACCATTGTTAACTTCCCACAACGCTCTCGACAACGTTATCTTCTTGAATTGGACCGCTGTACAATTGCACAGCGCAAGGCTCGTGTTTTCTATTGTAAAAGCACTCCCTAGACCGATGTCTAATGCACAACGCTAGGGACAGCGATTTTCTTCTTCTGTCTTCTTTTCTAGTTCTTCTTTATCTTCAAACCTCCCTCAAACACCATGTACAACTTCCAAACGTTTTCCAATGTCCCTAGGAAGTTTCACATTAGTTGAGTCTCGTTTGATTCTCATTGGATTCACTTGAGAATACGAGATAAAACCTAACAATTCTCTCATGTGGCTTGAATTCTCAAGACCTTTGTTTACATCCACAACTTTCCATACCGAGAATCACCATACCCCACCACAAGGTATAACCACTTAGGAACTATCCATCCTAAGATAAAAAAATTTGTTGTTCTGGTAACATGTCGAAAAAAAATAACTTGCTGATATTGTGAAGCAACTCCTCATGTCATATTTCCAAAGAGTTCGTCAACCATCAACCATCAACCATCAACCATCAACATCTTTGTCCACCCATACACCTTACATCACCTTCTGATCAATTCCCATGTACAAAACTTGTGGATCACTAGTAGCAACATATCCTCTCCATAGCCAGTGGGAAAACCGACCAAACGAATAAACGTGTCCTTACTTCACCCAACCCGGTGAAAGACTTGCTATTAGTACTAAGAGTGCTTTGCTGGATAAGCCCCACACCACACCAGAGACTTCGAGCATTTTTTTTTTATTGCCTTGTGTAGCCCAGATTGGATCTCCATGACTTGTACTTGCTACCACAAGCCAAATCTCTCATCCATCGAATTCTTCCTTTAATCAAACCCTACAAAGTTCTAAACTGCTTTCAAGACGTATCTCATTGGCTAAACCCATACTATGCAATCATGAATCATCATCCCAATACCACAAAGTCCTCCATACGATCTCCCATAAAGACTTGATACCACCATCGCCAACCATGACTCTGATATCAATTGTTGGGAATTTGAACCAATGAACGCAGAAGCGACATGCCTAATATTCACAACATAACAAATAATAACGCCTATAGTAGAAAATAAGATGAGAGAAAATTAAACCAACCACACACAACACAAGATTTATATGGAAAACCCTAAATCAGGGAAAAAACCACTGGCCATCAGGACAACAAAGAAAGTTCCACTATATGATAAATTGTTACAACCATATACTTCAAGATTCTCTGTGTAAACCAAACCCTAAACCACCGAGCCTTATCAAGCCCCTAAGCTCACAACCGAGCTTTACATCATGGCTCTCAGCTCACAACGCTCATCGGGTCCTCCTCCGAGTACACCCCCTCCCGAATATCCCCCTAGGTCTCCCCAGAATATCACCCACGTATCTCCCTCTTGATTGCCAGATATTCCCCAGATCCATCCTTGGATATTCCAAAGAGTCTTCCCTCAAATCCACCCACTCTCTAATGTTACCGGTGTTTCTTTCGATTTACTCTCAATAAACAAATATTACATGTATTTATACTAGAGTACTAGAGATGTTTGAGACCTACAAGGAAACCGTTTTCTTTATGCACAAGACTTTCTGTTCCACGCAAAGTCCTTCTCCTTTACGCACAAGACTTTTCTGTTCAGCACGAATACAAACTATTTCATTTTCTGTTTCGTTTATGCACAAGAACTTCCCAAAAGAAAATAATTCATTTTCCACTGAAGATTTCCCATTTCACACATGCTTATGATTGACTACGGTTCAGGTCACATTCACCTTACAGAATTACAAATCACCTATAATTGACCGTTCAAAAAACCACGATCCATGCACCACGTTTTAGCAAACCGTAGGAAACCGCTGTCCCATCATTGTCAACTTCCCACAACACTCTCAACAGCATTATCTTCTGGAATTGGACCGTTATCCTCACCGTTGTGTAATTGCACAACGCAAGGCACATCACTTTCTATTGTAGAAGCGCTCCCTTGACCGTTGTCTAATGCACAATGCTAGGGACAACACTTTTCTTCTTCTCTCTTCTTTTCTAATTCTTCTTGGTCTTCAAACCTCCCTTAAACACCATCTCTAACTTCCAAACGTTTCCCCAGGTCTCTAGGAATTTTCACATCAGTTGAGTCTCGTTGGGTTCTCATTGGGTTAACTTGATAATACGAGCCAAAACCGAAACACACATCACAGAGCCACCCCATCATGGCACCATCAATTTGTGTACCCCATCATCTCACCATCACTTTGTGGTTGACAACTTGACACCATCTGACTTTTGTTTTTATATTATTATTTTTTGGTCTTATTACTTATCAGATTTGGGTTTTGATTTTTGATTTTTTATATTTATTGTCTCTTCTTCTCAAATCTCAATCAAGCTTCCCCATTTCAATAGAATCTCTCTCTTCATCTCTCTCTCTTCAAACTCCATCTTTTTCCTTCATTTTGTTTACTCTACAACTAATCTTCACGACTTCCCCTTATTCTTCTTCTTCTTCTTAATCATCTTCTTTTTCATCTTTTGTTTTTGTTTCTTATTTTCTTTCTTTTTCTCTAAACTAAGAAAACTAAACCTAGACGGCTATTAGAGCGATTGGCGAGGATGACCAAACGACGACGACGATGGTGGTTGCAGCTGCAATGGCGAGGTGGCGACAAAAGGCTCTGTTTTGGGTCAAGTGGTATATTTTTTAAAAGAAAAATGCCTAGGCCGACTAGTCGGCCAACTGATCGGTAACTAGTCGTCTGCTAGTCGACGTTAGGCGTCGACTAGCTTCCCTACCACCTAGGAAGGCCGACTTGGCCTTCCACGCGACGGCCGAAGCCACCTAGGGCCTAGTCGGCCGACTTGACCGATTTCTAGAACATTAGCGACTAGTTTTGTAAATCGCGTCAAAATGTCACAATTTCAATCGAGAGAGCTTGGTGGCGAGAGAAGATGTCAAAGGCCATGGAACGAAGGCTGGCGACACACTCTCAGTGGAGAATCTGATGGATCGACAAACGAATTCCGAATCAGGGAGATTGATAGAGAATGTTGAATTTCATATGTGGAGCCAATGAGTCACTACTTTTGGAGAAGGAACAAGTTGACTCAATACGAGTCGACTAAGTTCAATTTTTTTTTTAATTTAAATGTGATTTTTTAAATTTTTTATTAATTTAAAATAAATTAGGAAATGAAAATGAAAATTAAAAAATAAAAGAGAAGAGTATATTATATGATGTCTATTTTAGTCTTTTCTAATCAAGTTTATCAAACACATTTTACTTACTTTTTGATTAAGTTGATTTACCAAGCTGTTATCTACTTTTCTTTTAAGTGGATTATTTGTTGAGTTGAGCTACACGTGATTATTACTTAAGCTACATCAATCCCAAACACAATCTGAATTTTTCTTTGGGGTAAATTCACTAAAGTCCATACTTTTTGACGAAATGTCACATAATAAAACGTCTTTATCATATTAGTAATTTTAGTCCATTGTTTTTTTAAAATACATCACTTTAATCCTTTTGTTAGTCAAACTTAACGAAACTAGGGTTATTTTATTCTTTTTCAAAATAACATATAACAATAAAATTAGCTTAAAAAACACAACAAAATAAGATATGATATATTATTAGATAATAAAAATTTCAAAATAAATAAATTATCTTTATCTCTTCGGCTACTCCAACACCTCTCTCTCTCTCTCTCTCTCTCTCAATGAAAACCCAGACACCCAACCATCTCAGATTTGCTAAGAAATCTTTAGTGGATTTTACATCTGAGAGCTATTTGTTTTAATTAGTTAATTTAAGTACAACAAAATAAAAATAAAATAATGATCTCTCTCTCCCTTCTTTGTTATCTCTCTTTCATTCTCCGTAAAAATCTTGAATTGTTGACTGTCGGATTTTGGTTATTTTGGCTGGATTCAGATTTTGTTTTTGTTATTGTTGGATGTTAAAATTAATGGGGGGAAAAAAATGGAAACTTGATGTTATCATTATGAGGGAGGAGATCATTATTCTATAGAGAATGTTTCCTTTGTGGGAAAAATTGATGGCCATGGTGAGCGAATAGAGATCTAGACAATCTCCATCGCTGCCTATTTTTTATTTTTTTTAATTATTTATTTTAACGGTTTTTTAATATTTTTCTATAATCCATTAAATTTTTTTTCTTTCTGTTTTTTAAAAGCGTAACTGTTTTTTTTTTTTTTTTTTTGTTTTTTTTTTTAATGTTTTTCTATCATCCATTATTTTTTCTGTTTTTAAAATTGTAACTATTTTTTTTTAATATTTTTCTATTATCCATATTTTTGAAGATCTTAATAAATTTTGTGTATCTTTCAAAAAATAATTTGTTAATTTTATAAGCCATTTAAATATTATTTTTTATCTTATTTATTTTTGAAATAATCATTTTAATGTTAAAATTTTGAAAAATTTTGTTTTTTTTAATTGTAAATGTAAAACAAAATCTTTTAAGGGAAAAATTGACATTTTAGGTTTGTATTATGTATTAATAGGAGTAAATTCGTACTTAAAGTTGACTGTTAGGTTTTGGGTCAAAGGACTAAAGTGATGTATTTTAGAAAAATAAGGGAATAAAGTTACTAATATATTGAAGACGTTTAAATAAGTGACATTTTTCCAAAAAAAATAGGGACTTTAATTTAGTGAAAGTTTCCCTTTTTTTTTTCTTTTTTTTTTAATATATATAGACATAGAGTAATGCTACATTGCCTAAATTTGGTGCCTAAATCTGGTGCCCAAATGATGTGCTAACATTCTAGTGAGTCTAGTCCATTCATTTAAATCATGCAAATCTAATATAATTTAAATGAATGGTCTACAGTGTTGTCACATCATTTAGGCACCAGATTTGGACACCAAATTTAGGCAATGTAGCATTACTAGTTATGTACGGAGTAAATTTATACCAACCTTGGACAGGGTTTGTGCAGCTTGTAATTCTGTGGTGCTACACTCTAATTCTGCAGGGTGAAATTCGCCGTCATCACTCGTATTTTTTTGTTCTTTCTTTGGCTCTGTCCCATGTGTAGGATTCAAATTTGACGGAATCTCCAGGGAAGTGTCGCTCTAATACAACAAAAATATCTACCAACAATTAGAAATATGTGATAGATGTTCAAGTGTGAAATTATACAACAAATTTTGTGAAATTATAATATATATTTCTGATTTCGTTATTTTGTGAAATTAAATTTTGTGATTTTAATATCTACCAACATTTTGCAAAGTGAGCTCTTGGATATAGAAGTTATGAGGTTTACATTGGCATATTATATATATGAATGGCCTAAGATTTTAATTCCATGCGTGTTTGTGTTGTAAGGAATCGGTTTATTTAATGTTGTAATTGCATTTGACTCGGAGTTTTAATTGAAATGTGAGGTACCAGATTTGGGTATTGTATTTTTGTAGACAAATTATTGATGATATTAAATTTGTGAATTAAGGTTTTTGTAAGGTCCGGAATCACGTAATTCCCTGGTTCTTTGGGTATCAGATTTGGGGTGTTACATGGAATGTCTATAATACCCCTACTATTTTAATATAAAGAGAATAATACTATTTTATAGTGATTTTTTTGAATTAATAATATTTTACAAAATTGAAATAAATAAAAATTTGAAGAATCATACAGTGGTGGCCACTGCTTGTTCGTGTTGGCCACTACCGACGATGGAGACTAGAGGACAGCCAACTTCCTCTGGCGACGTCGGAGGAAGTTAATTGGTTCTCCTCTGCAGTGGAGGAGGCAAAATTCCTCCTTCCGTCCTTCGTCTCGCGATTGATGTCGTGAATTGCGATGGAATGTCACGATTTCAATCACGAGAGAAGATGTCGACAGCCATGTAACAGAGGCTGGCTACATACTCTCGGTGGAGAATCTAGTGGATCAACAGATGGAGACTGAATCGGAAAAGTTGACAGAGGAGAATGTTGAATTTCATACGTGGTGCCAGTGAGTCACTATTGGAGAATGAACAAGTTGACTCAGTACGAGTCGACTCGGTTCAATTTTATTTTTTTTGAATTTAAATGTGATTTTTTTTTAAAAAAATTTATATTATTAATTTAACATAAATCTGAAAAGAAAAATGATTTTGTAAAAAGTAGTTGAAAAAGAAAAATAAAAAATAAAAAATAAAAATAAAAGGGAAAAGTATATTATATGATGTCTATTTTAGTACATCTTTTCAAACAAGTTTATCAAACACATTTTACTTACTTTTTGATTTAAGTTGATTTACCAAGCAATTGTCTACTTTTCCTTTAAGTGGATTATTTCTTGAGTTGAGCTACAAGTGATTATTTCTTAAGCTACTGTAATCCCAAACAGAACCTGATTTTTTTTTTTTTAAATACATATAGTTATATATGGAGTAAATTTATACCAACCTTTGACATGGTTTGTGCAGCTTGTAATTCTGTGGTGCTACACTCTAATTCTGCAGGGTGAAATTTTCCTTTATCACTAGTATTTTTTTGCTCTTCCTTTGGCTCTGTCCCATCTGTAGGATTCAAATTTGACTGAATCTCCAGTGAAGTGTCGCCCTGATAGAACTAAAATATCTACCAACTATTAGAAATGTGTGATAGATGTTCAAGTGTGAAATTATATAACAAATTTTGTGAAATTATATATTTCTTATTTTAAAATTTAAATAACTATACTGTGGTTATTTTGTGATGAAATTTAAATAATTTCATTGAATTTTATATATATATAAGATCTTTTTTTATGGATAATGACTGATGAACCCTATGATGCATGTGAGGATCTTGATTAAAAAAATTATATGATATGAATAGCGAAATACACTTGGAAGAAATTTGAAAATTTTCCGGCACATAAACTATTTAAAAATAATAACAAGGATGCTAATTATGCTAACTTTACTAATTGAATAAAAATATGAACATACCTTAGAGATTATGCAGTCCACATGAGCAATATAAATACATTCCTTACAACAATAAGCATGATGTTTAGGATTCCCAAGTGTCTCGCAATCATCACAATAATAGTTCATCAAATAATCTACTTTGTCATTCGAATCCATAAGATATTGGATGAGTGGATTGTATTCCTTAACTGAATCTATAAGAGTGAGAGGATGATGATGTTTCTGTGTGATCATCACAACACTTGGTATAGGAATGCATTTCAAATGGAGGTTGAAATCGCACTCCACACAACGGTAGAAGCACTCTTCAAGGCATTTCTCATGGCACTTGTTGCATTCAAAAGATCCCGTTGTGTGATCGTCAACAAAATAATACATATTGTGTTGATGACTATCATTCTTTAAGGCGCTGGCATATCTGCTTGGATTAGCACATGAAACATGAAGTTGAAAGGCACACTTATTGCAGCCTATTTTGATGCCGCCAATTGACGATTTACATGCATTACAACATATTTTGTTTCGATATCTACCACTGATGAGCTTGTTTTGTACGTCCACCGCTTGAGTGAGAAGAATATGTTGGGGGTGAAATGGGTGCCGAACTTCCACCGGTATCTCCTTACAGGATTCGTGGATGAAGAATCCACATTCTAAACAACAATAAGCTGAACCACTGATGATCTTCTTGCAACAACAGCAATATTTTTTATTTGAGTACTTTAAATTGCAGAAGTTGAGAGCATGTTGTTTGTGGTAAAAATGATAGAGGGTGAGTTGTTCGAATGTCTGCTGCTGCAGGAGTTCCTGATGATCTTGTTTAGAAGCGCATTTGGGATGAAGGTTGAACCGACACCAACTGCAGTAGTAAGTGAAGCCTTTATTGTAGAGATTTCTACAACCATCACATATGATACCGATATATTTGTTGTATCTCTTTTCCCAAGGAGCTAAAAAAACATTATCGGATGATTTGGATCTAGGGATTTCAGTGAGAAGGATTAAAGGTTGGGGGTGGGGGTGAAGAGGGTGTGATATCTTTTGGGCCAATTCAGCGCATGATTTGTGAAGGTAAAATTTGCATTTTTCAGATTCACAAGCATAACCCGGAAAACTCATCACTTCATCGCAACAATTGCAGTTGGGAACCCCACTCACCTTGATCGAGTCAACCAATTTCAAGTTATGATGCGGATGGCTAAAATGTTGGATCTCCATTTAGAAACGCTACTACCAGTAATTGATTTGCAAACTGACTTCTAATTATATGTATGGAAACTTTTCGATTAATTAATCAATATCGAACTCTCAATACTTTTGTTTTTACATATCGAGAAAAACTTACATGCATCTGATGCAATAGGTGCATGCCATATGGCAAAGCAAACCAATCAAAATTAGTTTTCTTTGCCATAAGGCATGCATCCGTTGAATTAGTTTTCTTTATCATATGACATGCATTGGTTTGCTTTACCATATGGTATGCACCTATTGATTAGGATGCATTGCATCGGATGCATGCAAGATTTTCTCTTAGAACTTGTACTCAAAGATTTAATTGTGTCACATTCTTATTGGCACTTAATAAAGAACATAAAAAGTTGACATCTTTATCCCATTTGTTTCATTTCATATAATGCCAACTTATAAAGTTATTGTTATGTGGGTCAGATTGTCAATTTGGTGATAAGATCTTTTATCAATTTTCAAGTTAAAATATTATATATTTTCAATTCAATTTAAGTCACGTGACATATAAATAAATATGATTAGTTATTCACTTATTCATATTATATAGAATAAATTAAATCGAAAATGTGAGATAAATTATATGTGTTAAGAGCATCTCCAATATAAAAGTGGTTTGTATAACAAAAATTGTTGACATGGCAATAGTGTCAAAAAATTTTACTTCCTATATGACATAAACATAGGCTTGTTAGATATCAATTCAAAATTTGGTTTTCAATTCTTCTGCTTAAAACATATTTATGTTTAATGACGTGTCCATTTTTGTTTTCCTTTTTTCTTTTTCTTTTTTATTTCCTTAACAAAAATAGATGAAAAATTATTGCAATTTTAAATACTTGCTAAGTCAACCAAAAAAAATAGCTATATAACAGACCATCTAAAAGTAAATGGTCATGTTGATAATGTCTAATATATTTTTTTCCATATCAATGTGAGATTGAATATGCACAACGTGATACATTTTTTAATATTGTCTATTTATTCTATGTGACATCTTTTTTTTTCACAAGCCACTCTAGCATTGGAGATGTTCTAACATATAGATTTTCATCCCCTCAACACCTCGTCGAACCCTTCCTCCTTAGACAAAGAATCACCTCTGCCAAAAAAATAAAATAATCAGGGTGGCATCAGCGATGTTGTCCCGGTCACACTCTAATGGTCAAGTTAAGAAAGGAAAGGAGTAAAAGCTAAGCCCACATGTTTGAATGGAGGAAAAACAGAGCAATGAAAATAAGGAGAGGAATAAGAAAAATGATGTAATAGTGTGTGAATGAGTGTGTGAAATGCACCTGAACCTTCGAAAGGATGCCCATCATTAGATTGCCTTGTTGTCGTGGCAGGTGTCATTCTGTTGAGACTTGAGATCTCGTAAGGGCTTTCTGGACAATTCCTACTAGAAGAGGTGCATTTTTCTTAATCTCCAAGATACAAGTACTGCCTTTCCTGAAAACACTTCTTGTAGGAGAAGTTTTCTTGTAGGAGCTTTTGCCTTACAAAATTAACCGCCAACAACACCTATTCTCTACTTGTAGGATTAAACCAAGTCTGTCAGTTGTTCGTAGGTTTAGGGTTAATTTTATAGAGTCAGCTATGTATGTCAGATTACTAGAGTCAGATTAACTGTTAGTAGAGTAATCAATGTCAATAGTAGCTGTTAGATGTTGCTTGTGGTCTTCGGTCTTCATGCATTGGCTATATAAAGGTGGATCAAGTTTTATTTCAATTTAACTCAATCAATACACAAAACTTATTACAAATCGGTTGTTGTTCACTGTTTTTTTAGATATGAGTCTACTTCACGTTAATGCGGAAAAAGTATCTGATTTATTTTTATATTTATCACTTTAGAATTAAAGAATCCTAAGCAACTTTATCACTTTAAATAATTCTCATGTAGGTCACACTCGATCTCATCACTTTGATGTCATTAAATTGCAAATAAAAGAGACTTGTGATGTTACAATTACCATGTTATGCTGTCCCAATTCAACCAAGCAAACTGCTTTTTGTAATGATGAATAAGTATCGGAACCCGTCTTATAATTCCAAGTTTGTTGTGAAAATAAATAATGAATAAAGAGAGAGGACGAGAGAACATATTTTGCTTTGTATTGATTTTTGGAGCTAACCTTTACATTGAAATGGATCACTTATATATATAAACTCACATTTGACCACTTGACCACTTGTATCAATTACTTAGAGATGAAGCAAAGCCTATCAAGTGGTAAAAACAAGGCAGTGGAAAGCCACCTATTATAACACTCCCCCTTATATTTCCACTATTTGTATTGTAATTTTCTAGGAAAAATCCAATGGGACAAAACCTAGGCAAAATATATACAATGATCTTCTAGATCTAGTGGGGTTGGACATTCTTAAAACCGTTTCATTAAAAACCTTGTTAGGAAAAACTAATGGGACAAAAACCTGATCGAAGGGAAAAAGATTACAATGCACACATGTCAAGAATTAATGTTTTCTTTGAAACTTTGTTCATATTTATACTTTGCTAGGAAAAACTCAGTGGGATAAAAACATGAGCAAATATATTTATTGATCTGTCGGATCAAAATAATATTTATAATGATCTTCTGGATCAAGATAACATATATACGATACCAATCATGTGTTGGTGTGAGTGGTTCGGCGCTCTCATCCCTTAAGCAAGGTCGTGGGTTCAACTCCCCTTGTGAACGGAGCTACACATATTGGGAGCACTTTACCCCTTAATGGGCCGTCCCGGTGCGAGTCCGGATTAGTCGGGGTGTGGTCTGGGCTGATTGCATCGTATGGTGGATCCGCCCCACCCGGAAACCGGATGGTGTAAACCAAAAAAAAAAAGATAACATATATACGATGATTAGTAAAATCAAAGTAATATTACAATGATCTTCTTGATCAAGACAACATATATATGATGATCTACTGAATTAATGCAATTGTTATGATGATCTTAATGGATCAAATGATTCTTGGGTGTGCTTAGAGAATTGCCTCATTAAAAACCTTTATCAGAAAAACCCAATGGGCCAAAAACCTGATCGAAAAGAAAAAGAGTACAATGCACATATGCCTCAAAATAACTAATATACTTCATTTGATATGCCCACTTATGGAACGCTCCTCCTGATAAAAAAATCTTTTGAAGCAATCTTCTAGATTGCTAAACTGTCACACACCGATGTTTATTTCATGACATGCAATAACATCATAAATGATTTGAGAGAGTATAAATAAAGATTTGCTTTATGAAGCGTTATTAAATTGTTGGGTCATTATAGGTAAAAACATATCTTGTTTGTGAACGAGCCTTTTGTGGATCATATAGATATCTGACATTAGCATAACTAAGTAAATTTGAAAAATCATTAGATTTTATATAAAATAATCCTAAATCTTTAGTTCCATGAAGGTAATGAAAACGATGTTTAATCTCATTCCAATGTCTTTGAGTTAGTGCTGAATTGAATCTAGTAAATACATTTATTGAGAATGAAATATCTGGTCTAGTTTATTAAGCAAGATATAACAAAGCACAAATTGCATTTAGATATGATATATACTTTATACCAAATATCTTTTCTCCATATTATATTGGTCGGAATGGATCTTTCTTAGGATTAAGAATTCTAACAACCATATGATTACTTAATGGATGAGTAATATTCATATGGAATCTTTTCAAAAAAATTTAAACATATTCTGATTGATGGAGAAGCATTCCATCTGATCTATGCTTGATCTTCAGGTCAAGACAATATTTTATGTGATTTTAGAAAAGTTTGGAGAAATGCCCGTGAAGAATTCCCAATTTATGAAGACCATAACTCCTTCCCGGATCGAACCAGGTTGAGATCCATATGTTTTCAAAAACCTCCGGATGTTTAGTTTTGACAAACATTATGGTTCGTTGAGTTTTCTAGAGGAAGTTATGGTCAATTTAGTAACCGAAGGTCAGAGCTGGCAAAGTCAACCGTGTCCTAGACTGTGGCTCGTGGATAACGGCCTACGTAGCGGCCAAAACTAGTAAAATTCAGCGGTTTGGGCCGCAGACCTATGGAGCGTCCCAAACCACGGTTTGACGTATTTTTAGCAGAAAACCACTCCAAATTGGTCCAGAATTGTCCAAAAACTTTCCAAATCAAATCCTAATGACTCTAGAAGATCAAGACATGGCTGAGAAACTTCTTAAACTCAAATTAGGAGTCAATCATCAAAAGAGAAAATTCAAGTTAGGAAAGAAATCTTATTCCTTAATTCATTCTACATTCCTACTTGGTGGATTTACTAAACCTAAGAAGAATTGAGATCTCACAATGAGAAATTACCTATAAATACCAAGATTTTTCTGCAAGAGAGGGGGTCTGGAGTTGGAGATTGAAGATCGAAGAACCCATCAACATTCTTGATAATGCATATTTCTACACTTGATGTAGCCCCGTTTTACCTATCATTTGCCTTCGTTTTCCAGGTAAAACCGGTTTATTTAATGTTTAAATGAGCTTATGCATGCCTCTTTAGCAATCCAAGGGAAATCAAGCTAAGTTGGGCAACATTGGAGCAAAAACGAGCAGTTGAGGAGCTGAAGAAGGAGCTGGCGCCTGACGACCAGCGCCGCCACTAGCGCTGGCGAGGTAGAGATACGTCGCTGGTCGTGCGCCTGACAACCAGCGCTGGAGAGGCAGAAACCTGCCACTGGTCGTGCGTTGCACACCGGCGCCTCTCAATTGCGCTGGACGACCAGTGCCACAGCATTCCAGCTCAGCTTTTTCTAGGTTTTCGTGCCCTAATTCCACACATTATAAATACCTCCTTTCAGCTTCATTTGCCACACCTCTTGCACGACCCTTGAGCTCCAAAACACCTCTACATCACTTCCAAACACTCAAGAACAAATCTTTCACCATAATCCTTCACCAAATCACCCAAACCCTTCATCAAATCATCTTCTAAACTCATTTCTCACCTCACCACCTTACTTCCTCACCTAGATCCACCATAAAAATCACATCTTTGAGCAAAAGAAGTCAATGAGAGAAGAAGCCAAGCACAACCAAGCAAGAGAGGAGGAGTTCTTCACATTAGTTTACTCTAATCCCTTCTCTCTTTTCATTTATTTGTCTCTAGTTATGGCTTGTACTCATTATATATATTTTGTAGCCATTTGTTGTACCATGAACTAAATCCATCTTGGCTAAGGCCAAGATGATGCCTTTTCCATGAATTATTAATAAAGGCCATCACTTTATCATTATTGCTTGTGTAGTGTATGCTTATTTCATGTTCTAAATGATTATTGAATGTCTAGCTAGCATTTAGTAATTGATTGGTTGTTGTGTGAAGCACCGAGAGAAGAAGCATACAACGTGCTCGATGAAATGTGTGATAGAGGTTGGTAAGATAGAAATATGTGATGCTAGCCTCTAGGATTCAATTTGTGTGCCTTGAACTTAATGAATTTATATATAGTTCGGATAACCATTGAGAAATAGGTTGTTGGTGCATATAAATGTTGTCTTTATCACTTGAGAGAGGTTATAGACAAATTGAGGGTATCACGAATCTACACACACACTTACATACTTTATTTCAATGATGTGCCTAAAATTGATGAGAATTGGATAGGTGGATTCACAGCCTTAGCTTAATTTCCCATAAGTAATACAATCACTTGCTTGTGTTTAACTTGCTTTAGTTTGTTTGCTTGCCTAGTTTAAATTATTGCATTTTAGTTATATGTTTAATTTAGTTGAATTTGAGTAGTATAATTCCATCATCAAATTGTTGCTTGTTTGAATAGCGCCTAAACCAATCAATTTCAGTAATTGGTCACTCGATCCCTGTGGGAACGAACTTTTATTTACCATTGTGCTACTCTTCGACCTCGTACTATTGCGAGAGTCATAAAGAGACTAGTCAATTCTCTTCTTCTACCTTTATTTAGTTTTAGATTTTATTTATTTATTTTTCTAGTTTTTATTTCTATCTAATTTTCTTTTTAGTTAGGGCTAACTTGAAGCCTTAGACATGAATTCAATTCCATAGACAAGATTTGCTTAACGAAGCATTATTTTCTCAACATGTTAATTTCAATTTCTCCATAAGAATTGTCACTCTATTATTCTGTTTCTTTAATTGAACACCTTAGAAGCATGTTTATTTGATTATAGAGTTTATGTTGTAGAATAGAGTTCGAATAGCTAACGAACATGTTCTTGCATTTAACAATTAATTGAATTATGACCCAATTATGGGGCCTAGAATAAATACCACGTTTTAGGGTTCATGTGATATTCATATTCTCTTGGTTCTTAATGGATTCCGATTATTAAATCTAGTAAATACCCATGCTATGTTATAATTTGGAATACAAGCATTTATGCAAATACCATGCAATCTACATACTAACTAAGAGAGAATCGATAAAACTTGTGTGGAATACCCACTGTCTTGTTGTGAATATCTTCATCATGTTTGACATCTTTACCGTTATTATTGTCTATGGATTGGATGACTGTTTAGTGGTGGATAAAATGTCCTAACTAGTGTTTTTTTTCAATATATTTTTCTTCATTAAATTTCTGCTGTGTTTTATTTATTGTTATTTAATTTTCTTTAGTTTTAATAATCAAATCAAAACCATTATTCATGTGTGTGCATTAAGTGTTTTTGTTTTCTTATTTTTAGTTAGATTAGAGTCGTAGAGTATTGTAGATATAAAATCATTATTTTGGTAAATTATTAATTCTCTGTGGGAATGATCCTTGCTTATATGTTGTGCTATTTCTCACGATTTGTACACTTGCAAGATTTTTATTATTTTTGGTTGCCTATTTTGCAACCAACATATGGCCCCAAGTTTTTGTATGTGTCATATTGATAAAGATATGAACGGGTGGCCTCAATTCAGAGTTAGTTTTTAAGGTTCTTTTCTTTCACAGGATGTTTGTCTGTGCTTATAGTCTTTTATCTTTGTGGCTGGGTTCTGGCAGGAGAAGTTACATTTCTATGGGCTGCACTTTCCTGCTTTAGGGTTTGCTTTGGGGTCGAAAGCTGTACTCTTTTCCCTTCGATAGGTTTCCCACCGGGTTTTACTATCAAGATTTTAATGAGGCGGCTTCTAAAACACATCCCATGGCAGTCGACATGAGGATTATTTTTTTATTTTATTTTTTGTTCTTTTGGCTTTATTT
This sequence comes from Acer yangbiense, assembly GCA_008009225.1. NCBI lineage: Eukaryota > Viridiplantae > Streptophyta > Magnoliopsida > Sapindales > Sapindaceae > Acer > Acer yangbiense. The sequence continues at coordinate 14,889,794 of CM017763.1, forward strand.
GAGCTTGTTGCCTTTGTTTTTCTTTTTATAATTAGGTCTTCTAGACTTTGTACCTTTTAACCCTTTTTTTTTTTTTTTTAATATCTTTTTATCTTTTTTTTTTAACAATATTAATTTGGATAGGCAAGCACTCATGGGATAGGGTTTGAGCGGGATAGGGTTGTCGCTTGCCCTTGATGTTTCAGACTTTCAGGTCTACTTCAGGTATTCAAAAAAAAAAAAAAAAATAGCACTAGGAACCAGACCTGTTTAACCTTGTTTACTGCCCAATGAAACCAGTCGAATGAAACACGAAATACCTGGTCCTGAAGAGCAACAGAGCAAGCGCTTTAGTAGCTAAAATCCAAGAATTTGAGGGAAAACGTTAGAGATGGAGTAAGTGCTTTAGAAGGTGAAACCCAAAATGTAATGGAAAATATTAGAGAGAGTAAAGAAGATAGTATGTTTATTTTACTTTATTTTTATCTTCATTATACCTTCTTAACTGAAGGGGAAAGCAAAACTGAGAGATTTTCAGAGATCTTGCTTTGCTTTGTATGCAGAGATGCTCTCAAAAAGCTCGTACCAGTAGCTTGGTTTCGTAGTTTCATGTAAGGGGAGCCCAGTTTGTTTCACTGCTTGACTCACCAGAGAGATGTCTCTCTATCAACTCCAGTCTTGCATGGAACAGTCTCAATCAGGGTTTTCAGTGCAATTGTCACATAGTTGAATGTATTTAACTGGACTGGCGTATTGAAATTTTTATCAATAAATCTAAGTATAATCATATGAAGAGACTTGAATGCAAGAACATAAACGACTCTATTGCTGTGACAACAGGCATAGTCCAGTGATAATCATACTCTCAACCAATATCGAGATCCCAAATTTAAATTCCCTCCCCCGAGTAGAAAAAACGGACTCTATTGCCGTATAAAGTTAATTAGGGCTATTATTAAAGCACTCCAAAACTACCTAACTAGAATACAAAGGAATGGACTATGGAGTTTAAAAAAAAAAAAAAGGAATTCAAAAGAATGGATGGCATCTTCTTTTTTTATTACTTTGGGAAAGAAGAGAAGCATATCAGACCCACATGAAATTATTGAGACAACTTTACCCACTTTTTTTTAGACAAAACTTCATTGTTTTAATTTTTAAATGTCTATGAAATTGTGATGTTAAACAAAGTTTTCTACTTTTGATTATATCAATGTTCATCAAAAAGCAAAAGCCAACGAAAAAGTAAAATATATAGGGCGCGTCCTGTAAGTGTTTTTCATCTGTTGTTTTTCAAAAATGAAAATGAAAATGAAAAACAAAACAGTGTTTTTGGTTTCAGTTTTGAATTCTGAAAACATGTCGGGTAACATATACTAGAAGCTGTATTCTAAAAATGAAAACGAGAAATACGCGTCTGCTAGGTTTACCGAAAATATCAAAAATTAAAATATCCTTTTTGTGTTTTGTTTAATATTATAACAATTATAAAACAAATTAGTTAAATAATTAACCAATATAATTTTTTTATTGTAATTTATAAATTAAGAAAAAAAAAAGTGGCTCAATAACAAATCACAAATAATAATCAACTAATCAAACTATAACACCGCAAATCCGACACATAATGGACCGGGATGTCACATGATTCAGACCTTTCAAAAACCTTAATTTACAAATATTCACAATTAATATAATCAATAATCTGCCCATAATATACAATACCCAAATCTGATACCATCAATTTCACTAAACTTCTAAATTCTAAATGTAATTACAACATTAGGGTAGGATTTAAGAATATACCCAAATCGAGGCCCATGATTTTAGCGATTATCTCCACATGATTTTAAGAATATACACATATGGTGTAATAAGAACGTATGTGGAGACAATCGCTATACACATACAGTGTTATACGGCGAAATTTTCTTAAGGACATCGTGTGAAACATTGGCCTCGATTTCCCTAATGGTTTGTCTCTTTCTGTCTCTTCCAGATTCGAACTAGATTGTTTTTTATTTACAAACAACAACAAGTCTATTATTTAATAAAACAAGAATTTGCATTTAAAACAATTTACATATTTAATATCAATAAAACAATTGGAGCAACACTTAAAATCATATCTGTTCATATTCTTAAATCATAAAAGTTTTATTAAACAATAAGAAATCAAACGATCATTTAATAATTATAATTTAAAACACTATAATTGTAATACGGATAATCACTTTATAAAGTGGTAAACAAATAATTTTACAATATATAAACGTTATTCTTTTTATAAAACGGTAAAAAACGGTAAACATATAGCTCATATCTCATAGTGTCACAAGTACCCGTGTGACGCAGCAACAGTACGTTACAATTACCCGAGTGACGTGGCAACAATATGTCATAAATACCCATATGACGTGGCAATAACAGTATATGTGTACACAATATCCCAATTGAGCCAATAACAATAACGGTAACTACGGACAGTGAACCAAAACATAAAACATACTTTTCTTTACCTTTTAAATCACTTATAAGAAATATTACTTTTGAAGATCAGAATATCATATCGGTAAATATATCGCATCTTATAAACATTTCAAAACAATTATATCAAAATATTTCAAATGCTTTCAACATTATAAATCACATTTTCAAACAAAATTAACACTTAGAAAACAACAACATAAATTATTCATTCCAAAACATAAATCAATATATCGAAAATATTTAAATACCTAATATATAAACATTTGAAAACATAACACGTCATAAATGAGTTTACTTACCTCGAACCCGTACGAATTCACTCTGGTTCTAGAAGCTCAAGAATCACTCAACCTATACAATTACAAATTGAATTACTATCATATCCTCATTACCACAACAAATTAATCTGCATAACTGACTTGCCTTGAACTAAACTTAGAATCTATCCATCCAGCTAATTACCACAACTGACCACACTCTGATCTACTATTTTTAATTAATTCTCTACAGCTCCAAAGTTTACCAAACTTGACATGGATAATCTAGACATATAAGAAATGGTACAGTAAAAGTTTCAAATTAATCCATGATCATTAGAATATGTAAAAGTTCATTCTTTTCTTGTTCCTCGAATCTTTCCAGCAGAAACTAAAAACCGACCTCTGTCCACTCCAAAAATTATAACTATATTTTTATTCATGTAAAAATTACAAAGTTTTGCAGATAGATAGTAGACATATAAATCTACCTACATAAATATTTTCATAATTTTCCAAATGAATAACCAACTCAAAACAATTTTCGAAATCTGGCTGATTTTATAAAAACAGTGGATTTCAGCAACCTTTATACTAGTTCGAAAATATAATAAAAATCATGCTAGGGACCATTAACGATGAAATCAATATAAATCAGTCTTATACATGTCTATCCTCATAAACGAATCATAAAATTATCTTAATATATCTAGGAAGTCCATTATATAGAAGGAATATAGTGAAAGAAGAGAAACAACTTACTTAGCACCAAGAGTTCTTCAACTAATTCTGATTTCTTGTTACTCCACGGAGAGAATTTAGATTGGCTGTATATATATATTAGACATTAGACGCAAGGGCTGTTGTAACACACATTTATATATAACGTTAAAAGCTCTAAACCCTAGCGGTCACTAGTATAAGGAAAGTCGGCCTTCTATTTTGCTTTGATTACACCATTGACTATTCTTTCCCTCTTGTAATTACCATTGACATAGAATCTAGACATTAATTCTTTCCTTATTGAAAATTTCAAAAAGACTTCAATAGTTGCCAATCTATTATATAAATGTATACTTATTGTACAAAGAAATATACACAAAATTATTCAATCACCAAGTGCTTTAGTAGCAAATCCTAGAATTTCAATGAAAACGTTAGAGATGGAGCAAGTGAAACCCAAAATGTAATGGAAAATATTAGAGAGAGTAAAGAAGATAAACCCATGTAAATTAATCTCCTATAAATTAATATCCTCTCTAAATTAATAAAAAAATCTCACTCCTGACTCGGGCTAGTGTAAGAAATTAGTAAACCCCTCGTAATAATTAATAATTTCTTTTTGAAACCTAGTGTAAAATTTCAGTCCCAACTGTCGCATAAATTAGTAAGTTCATAAAAGTACAAAATATATTACATATTATTCAAGAACTAGAAAAACAGTTCAAGATGTTAGTTTGCACTAGACTACCATCTTTGATATTGTTGACTTCATCCTTTGTCTTTTGACCTCTTGGCAGCTTTGGAAGTTCTGTTTTGTAAAATCAGCTTTGTAGCCTCAAAGCTTGTCAACTAAGCTTCAAATAAGAGCCACGTGTGTAACTTTGACAACATAGGCCTGTCTGCTTTAAACAGTCTTCAAATTAAACTATCACAAATTTAATTAGCAGACAACAATTCTGATGCAAACTTGTGAGATTCTTGAAATCCAAGCAGGGACGGCTCAAGGGTAGTCGGGACCTTAGGCGAAAATTTAAAATGAGACTTTGCAACTCCACAGCCCCCTTTCTTGCTATTGGTTACAAATTGATCAAGAACTCCTTTTTGCTATTCAAACACTACAAAAAAAGTGACATATAATGACAAAAATTATTTGTCACTATAAGTGAAGAAATTGTGACAATTTCAATATTGTGACAAAAAAAGTGTCACTAATAATTCATCACTTTTGTCCCCGTCACTAAAAGTATTTGTGACAGTTTTTTGGTACTTGTTACAAATTATAACTTTTAGTAACATATTATCACTTGATTTTAATTAGTGACAAAATAAAAATTGTGTCACTAAATTTATATATAGTGACAATTAACTGCTTGAAGATTTTTTCACTGTAAATCTTATCAGTGACAAGATTTTGTCACTGTAGATTTTGTCACTGTAGATTTTCTTAGTGACAATTAACTGCTTGAATGTTTGAAGATTTTGTCACTATTCACAAACTTAGTGACAATTTACCATGTAAAAATTATGTTTGTTTTACACAAATTTAATGACAATTAACAAGAAGATATCACGTTACAAATTCAATCAAAGTTAATATAATGGTCCATTCAACTATTATTAACTACAAGAAAACTTATATTGTCAAAAAAAAAAAAAAAAAACCTACAAGAAAACTTAAATACAAAAAGTACAATAAGGGAACCATGACACTAGTCCCCGGTTTTTACTGTGTACATAGATGATCAGAACATAAGAAAGAAAAGAAAAAGGAAAAAGAAAAAAGAAAGTGACAAAAAAAATATATTACAAAATTGTTAGTGTACATACACCAATTTGCTACAAATTTCGAGATAAATACATTACATCAATTATATCAAGATAACCATGATGAAGATTCTTCAAGCCTCAATACTATAACAATTTCGTCAATGAAAAGATCGGAATAAACTTTTCGCCTAAATACAAACTGCAATAGATGAAAGTATATTATTAACACCTCAATTAGATATAAGTTTTTTTCAATGCTGCATCAAACAATTAGTTGTTCCATAAGAATCATTTAATCAAACAGTTAATATGCACATTAACTGATATTGACATGTACTGTGGAAATCTAAGAACAAACAACTATAAATCATGAAATAATAATTATGGGTTACCCAAAAAAATTAAAAACAAATTAAAGTTAAGAAACATTCCTAAACATATATATATAATTCTATATATATATATATATATATATATATATATATGAAACATACCTTGTTCAAAGAAACTTATAATATATGAATCTCGAATTTGAGATTCTGACCTTAAAAAACAAGTACAAGAAAATAAACCCTAAAAAAAATTAAATCAAGAGAATCTGACATTTTCTATCAAGGAAAAATTTTCTCTACAGTTTTGGTGACTTCTAAAGATGAAACATGGTTTCAAACCTAAAAACTATTTTTAAGGGAAAGAAAAACTAAAGTAAAATTTAATAAAAAAACAAAATATAATTAAGAAACATCCCTAAACATATATAATAAAATTCTACATAAAAAAAAAAAAAAAAAAAACCATACCTTATTAAAAGAGACATGAATTTAAAATTCCGACCTTGAAAAACAAGTATAAGAAAACAAACCCTACAAAAAAATTAAATCAAGAGAAACTTACATTCTTCTATCAAGGCGGAATTTTCACTACAATCTTGGTGACTTCTACAGATGAATTACAATTTCAAACCTAAAAAGTGGTTTTACGGAAAAAAGAAACTAAAGAGGAAATCTAGATATGGTAGTGACAAAGGGAGAATCAAGAGACATGTAAAGATGGAATAAGGAAAAAAAAAAACACACCACCATTGTGGCGATTTTTTTTTCCTTCCAAATAAAATAAAATTAATTGATTCTGATGCCTTTTAAAAACCTAAATATTTATAAATAAAATATTTCCTTTTTTATAGGGTAATTTTGTGACTAATTATATTATTTGTCACAAATTATCAAGTTTTTTAACTAATTGTGACAATTATTTTTAAAAAGTCTCAATTGAACTAAATGTAATGACAAATTTTATAATTTGTCACAAAATAATACCTACTGTGATACATTTGAAATTTGTCACAAGGAAATGTGTCACTATATGTCACTTTTTTTGTAGTGAAATAATTTATATATATATAGTTTTTCTATTGTCAGTTCATCTTGATATATTTTATATCATGACGAATAATGTAGACCATTAGATTTACATACTTTGACTCAAAGTGTATGCATTTGTCAAAACTTCTCCAAAATCTATGGTCCACATTCTTTGTCCTGATATATTTTGTATCAGGACGAACTTACAGTAGAAAGACTGATATATATATATATATTTTTCAAATACGAAGACTTGTCTAATATCCAATTATTAGTTATCAAAGCAAAAATAATTATGTTACGGTTGAAAACAAAATAAATAAATAAAAAAAATTAAAGTAATAGAGTTTGGAACAATTGAACCTTGAATGTTTATGAAAGAGTATGTAGAGAAACAATGAGAGAGTTTGATTGCAGTAGGAGAGTTTGATTTTGTAGTAAGATGGTTTGATTGGATACAAAAGAAGATATAAAATAATAGATTTTAGTGTGTATATATAATTAAAAAATAAAATTAACCTTTAAAAGAAAAGGAATAACATTAATGTGTAATTTTTTTTAGGAAAACATTAATGAGTATTTATTTTTATTTATTTATTTATTGTATCGAGTATCCTGTACTTCATCTAGGCACCCATTAATCTGTCCTCCCCAACTGTGTGATTTGCCGTGGCCTGTATGTTGGATCGTGGAGTAGGACAAATAGGAAACCCCGGCTCACACCCTTGGCCCCATAAGGATGCAAGTGGTTAAATCAAAACTTGCCCCCGCCTGGATAGGATTCGACATTAATGAGTATTTAAGTCCACTTAAATGTGGTTTACTTTTTTTTTTTTTTTTTTTTTTTGAAAAGATAACAAACATTACACAACAAAAACAGAATTACACTGGCTGGGATCCAGCCAAAAACGCTCCCTAACAAAGGAGAAGGCTATTGAAGCTAGATTAAGAGCCAAGGAGTTCCCCTTCTTAGAGGAGGCTTGACATCTACACATACCAACTTCTGAGACAAGAGCCTTAATATCATTGACGATAAAGTGAGAAACACCTAGACAATTCCCAAGATTATCTAAAGAGGAAGCAATCTTAGAGTAGGAACACTCAGCAATGGAAACTGGGAAGCCATACCGAATGGCAAGCATTAGCCCTTCACGAAGGGCCAAGAGATGGCCGATGTCTTTAGAGAAAGATCCCACAAGACAGTTTGAGCGCGCTACTAATACCTTCCCGTTAGAGTCCCTGATTGCAGCACCCACACCAACGCCCCTAGAATTCCTGCTAACCACAGCACAAGTGTTAAGCTTCAGATGCCCTGGAGTAGGGGCCAACCAATCGGTTGGAGACCTGAAAGTTGGGACAGGAGGAGGAGCGAAAACCTGCAAAGAATTTTTAAACTCATCAAACAAATTATTAGCCCGAGTAACCACCATATCAGACTCCTTAGCTTTACTAGTGTTCACAAAAGAATTTCGATTTTGCCACACTGCCCATGCCATCATACAAGCAAGGCCCAGATCATCAGAATTGAACGATTCAGCCAGAGAACGAAGAGCATCCTGAAGAAGATGGTTTCTCTGCTTATGGACAAAGCTATTGAACCTGGTGTTAGTCCACACCTTCCTTGCAACTTTGCAACCAAAAAGAGCATGATCCACAGTTTCCACCCTCTTACCACACCCAGTGTAGTTAGGGTCAACAATAACCTTTTTGTGCCACAGATTATCCAGAGTAGGAATAGCATTAAAGCAGGCTCGCCACATGAAAATTTTAACTTTATGGGGGATATTGAGTCTCCAGAGAGAGTGCCACCACTTGCTCACCTGAGATGAGGGGGAGGCGGCTGCCTGAAGGCTGTCCTGGAGAGCACACTTGTAACCACTATTAACAGAATAAACCCATTTCTTCTCAAAATGCTAACACTGGATATCCTGCCCACCTTTCCAGCTGATTGGAATAGAAAGAACAGCAGCAATATCAACCGAAAGGAGAATTTGGTTGAGTTCGCCCATATCCTAACGACGGCGAGCTCTATCCATCAGCTTTGAGACCAAAATCCCTGAACCTGGATCAAAAGTAATCAGCTTGAAGGAAGACGGACGCGGAATCCATTTGTCTTTGAAAGCGTCAATTTTTTCCCCGTTCCCAACTGTCCAGTGAAGACCTTTAGCCAGCAGCTTTCTGCCCCACAGCATACTCCTCCAAATGTGAGAGCATCCCACTTTGAGATTAGCTGCCATAAAAATATCATTTCTAAAATATTTTGCTTTGAGGACGCAGGCTGCTAGGGAATCGGGGAAAGTAAGAATGCGCCACGCTTGTTTTGCCAAAAGCGCTTGATTAAAAAGACCAAGATCCTTAAACCCCAAACCACCCTCATTCTTCGGCAAACACATCTTCCGCCAACTTAACCAGCTAATTTTACGTTTTCCATCTCTGGATCCCCACCAAAACTTAGAAGACATAGCACTTAGCTCATTGCACAGACTGGTGGGAATACGGAACATGCTCATCGAGTAAGTTGGGACGGCTTGAGCCACCGCCTTAATCAAAACCTCTTCCTCCGTCAGAGAACGACTTCCCATTCCACCATCTTAGTTTATTCTCCACTCTCTCTTTAACATCATTGAAAAACGTCCTTTTATTTCTACCCACCATCATAGGTAGACCCAAGTACTTGTCATGGGAATTGCTAACATCGATCTCAAGTAAATCCTGAATTTCTCTTTGTTTCGCAGCCGGAACCATTGGACTAAAAGTGATTATAGACTTATTGAGATTGATTTTTTGACCAGACCCCTTTCCAAAAATATCCAAAATTCTTCGGATGCTTTCTTCGCTAGACTTAGAAGCCTTACTAAATAGCATACTGTCGTCAGCGAAGAAGAGATGACTGATGAGGGGGCTACCTCTGTAACTCCTAATGCCTAACTCTTGGTCATTCCTCCCTGAATTCACTATCAAGCTTGACAGAGCCTCCGAGCAAAGGAGAAAAAGATAGGGACAGAGGGGGCAGCCTTGCCGTAGCCCTCTAGAATGAGAAAAAGAGCAGGCACCCGACCCATTTAGCTGGAAAGTGAGGGAGAAAGTGGTGATGCAATCCAAAACCAAGTTAATCCAAGTAGACGGGAAGTTCATTTTCCTCATGACAGTAGCCAAGAAGGACCACTCAACCCTGTCATAAGCTTTGCTCATATCAATCTTTAACGTTATATGTCCAGACTTCACTGTTTTTTTACGAGACAATGAGTGGAGGATTTCAAAAGCGACCAATACGTTATCGAAAATCTGTCTTCCTGGGACAAATGTAGACTGGAAAGGAGAGATAATGTGAGGAAGAAAATCCTTGAGCCTTGTAGCCATGGCCTTTGTGACTGTTTTATAGACCACACTACATAGGGAGATGGGACGAAAATCCTGAATTATCTTCGGACTTTTGACTTTTGGAATTAAAACCACTTTGGTAGCATTGAAAGCTCTCATTGAAGTACCACCATTCAAAATACTAAGGCAAACTCTAGTAAAATCATTCCCTACCAGTCCCCAAGCTTTCTGAAAAAATATCGCGTGGCAGCCGTCCGAACCTAGGGATTTCGTTGGACTCAGATCAAAGACAGCAACCTTCACCTCTTCAGCCGAATACGGAACACATAATGCCTCCCTCATGTTATCCGTCAATCTGGCCTTGATCGCTTTCGAAGCTTTGAAGGTATCATGCTCAAAGGGATTAGAAGAACAGAAAATTAAGGAAAAGAAATCTCTTACTATCTTAGATATTCCCTCCTCTATATCCTGAATGATGCCATCCGAATCCGTAAGGTAAGAAATTGAGTTTTTCTTCTTTCTCGCGGTAGCCTTCGCATGAAAAAGTTTAGTATTCCTATCACATACACGCAGCCATTCCACCCTTGACCGCTGTTTCCAGAAAACTCTTCACTCTCTAACAGACCCTCAACTGATTTCTCAAGCTGCTTGATCGAGTTCATAACCCCCGGTTTCCCGCTGGACTTGTACATTTTATCTATCTCAACATTTTTCTCCTCTATCTACTTCCCTAGATTACCAAATTTGACTTTACTCCAACACCTCAAAGCTGACGCACACCGGTTCATTTTTAACAGAAGGTTACTGGTTGGATCAATGGATCCGATATAGTTCCAAGCCTTTTTCTGAATACCAGCATAGTCTGCTTCCTTCAACCAAAAAGGTTCGAAACGGAACTGCCACTCTCTGGTCTTTGAAAAAAGGACAACAGAGTCCCATTTGAGCAGAATAGATCGGTGATCAAACGAATTGAATCCAAGGTGTTCCACTTTCGCATTACTGAATTTATCTCTCTAAAGGTCGTTAACCAGGAATCTATCAAGCCTCTCCTGGATATTACTACTACCTTCCCTTTTATTATTCCAAGTGTAATTGGGACCAGAAAAACCAAGGTCAAACAAGTTGCAATCATCGACGGTTTGTGATGTAGTAAAAATTACTTTCAATTTAAATTAAGTTCGTTCACTGGGATCGGTGATTCAAATGGTTGAAACTACTTAGTCTAGGGAAAAATTAAAACTAATCTAAGTGCGTAAAATTAAATTGCATAATGCTTTTGAGTTGGAAAAGTGATTTTGGTTCTTGAAAATGCTTAAAGATGCAAACTTGTAAGCTAAAAATGTAAACTTGACACTAAAGATGCAAACTTGAGAAATAAAAATACAATCTTGTGACTAAAAACTATGTTAAACACAACAAACAACACACAACGTATGGATATATGGGAGAAAAACACTAGGGAATTGATACAACCTTCTTAGACCACTCAATGTCCTTACTTAGTCTCATTAAGCACTTCAAATCCAATTTTAGGGCTTGTTTATCATTAAGAGCTAGGTTCTTCCCATTACTCCCACAAGGTCATGTGCCGAGCAATGGTCATCACCCATTAATTGTATAAACTCTAAACCAAAACAACATGGCATGGTCATGCACATATTATCTTTCTCAATTACCAAGCTCATAATTAGTATTAAGGTGGAAAGGTCTTTCACACCAAAACCCAATTTCATAGATAGTCTACACTACACACCCACATCAATTGTGGTCACAAAATAATATGAGTAGTAGACAAACTCAAATTAATCAAGTAAAAGAGACTAAAATTGAATTGAATTAAGAAATAGACTAATTAGTTCATAAAGTGGTCCAATACGGTTACATCAATCCCTTAGATAAAATTAGTTACACATTAATGGAAAATAAACACAAAAAGAAAAGGTGTAGAGAAAACCCATAAAATCCATGTGAGCTTCCTCTTTCTCCTTGTAGTTCCTTCTTCTCCTTCCTTGAATAATCTTCCAAAAATGGGTGGAAATGGTGTGTGAGAGGAAATGAGTGAAGGGAATGGTGGAAGAAAGTAAAAAGGTGGGATCTTGGGTGATTTTTGTATGTATGGAGGTGATGTAGGAGTGTGGAAGGGTTTGGGTGAGTATATTCTTAGATCTAGAGATTAAAGAAGTGAGGTGTGTGTAAAAATGGTGGAAAAATCTGATGTAAAATGTATGGGTGTGTGATGGGTAGTGAATGGGTGGAAAAATGGTAGAAAGTGTGAAGTGTGTTGTGATGGAATGTGGTGTGTCTCTTTTAGAACAAAGGAAAGCAATATATTTATAGTGGGAGCCAAAAGAATAGGTCTGAAATCGTCCTTGGCTGAGTTGGAACGGAAAAGTCGCCATCATGTTCGCTGTCAGGGGGTAACCATGTAGGGGGCGAAGATCTCTGTCCCTGTTGGGAAAATATTTGGTCGCCCCCAAGTTGGCTGTCAGGGGGCGACCATGTAGGGGGCGAAGATCACTGTTTTGCTACTAAAATAAATGGTCGCCCTCAAGTTCGCTGTCATGGGGCGAACATGGCAGCGACCTTCACTTGGAAAGATTTCAGTCTTTCCCAGCGTTACGGAAACGCGCATATCTCCCTATAGAAATATCGAAATTGCAATCCGAAAAGTGTGCCAGAAACTAGACTTCCGGGGCTTTCAATCCATAGGTAATAGGACACACAATTCAATCGGAGCTGAGAGATATAGGCTCCGAAATCTGGCTGTTCTGCACTGGTTGAAAATCAACTTTCCATGGTTCTTTCAATTTGCTCATTTTCTCCATCTTTTGACTTATTTTCTCCCAAAATAAGATTTAACATCACTTAAATGGAATGGACCTACACATGCTCAATAAAACACATTAAACCACCTAATACACTCGAAAACAAGCTAAAGGACATGATATTGAGGGCCAAAATATAACATAGTTTTGGCACGATCAGTTTGTCTAAAATTGAACATGCCTAAGAAGGATTTAACCGAACCTCCCTCATTTTCTTTCATACTAAGAATCTCATTAAAATCACCACAGCATACCCACGAAAGATCATCCACCTCCTTCAACTGACGAAGAAGGTCCCAAGAAAACTGTCTTCTGCTCGAATTCGGTTCTCCATAGAACCCTGTGAGACGCCAACAAAACCCATCCTCAGAAATAATATGAACATCTATATGCCCCATGGAGGAAGAAAGAACCGAGATGACACTGTTATCCTTCCAAAGAAGAAGAAGACCTCCACTACTGCCTATACTGTCCACACAAAAGTGATTACTGTAACCAAGAAACCTACTACAACTATCCGACTTATACCCATCTAACTTAGTCTCTGAGAGGAAGACGATGTCTAGTGAATGTTTTTTTAGCAACCTTGACAAGGCCGCGAACGCCCGTGGGTTCCCCAACCCATAAACGTTCCAGCTAAAACCTATCATTGCTCCCGGCGAACCTGTGCCTCAGGCTCCGCCGATATAATAGAATCCGAATTCGAATTCGAGATTTTCCCTTTCTTGATTTCTCTGCTCTTTTCTTCCATAGTATTAAAAACCACCTTCCTTTTGCAAACTTGACCTTCCACCAAGGCTTCACACTGCTTGAATTGGGGATTCTGAGGACTTTTACCATTCTTATCATACGGACTAGACTTGGCACAGAAGGTGAACGATTGTTCCCCTTTGGAGATCTTCTTGACAGCTTATTAATTCCCAGTATTCTTTGGAGAGGACTGGAGATTAACCTTGCTGGAGAATGTTTTTGCACTTCCCTGGCAGCTTTTTTCTAGCGCTTTACCTTTTTCTTATTTGGAGAAGAAATATCTTTAGAACACTCTGCTTCCATAGGTTGAACAGAAGAGGTATCTATCTGGACTAGACTCAGTTGTTCAGAACGGTCTATTATGTGGGGGACTTGGGCCAGTTTGGTAACTGTAACAACTTCTTTAGATAGGCTTAAGATGGGCTCAATAACCTATAGCCCCACTTCTGTTGAAGACCCTTCTACTCCATTCACTGGCCCATCAATACACATTTCACTAGATAGTGTGGGCCCAGTTCTCCTACCTGAGGTAAGGTTTGCTAGTCTGTTATCCTCTTCAAGATACTTGGTGCCGCCGCAGCTCCAATCGAAGTACTTTTGTGAGACGTCGTGGAGCCAGATCGCAAGCTAACAGATCTATCCCCTTCGGTCTCCCAGGATGCTTTAATTGACCTGGTCCTTTCCGAAGAACTTGCATTCACCTGCCCCAAACCTTTAGATTTTGATTTTTCTGGAACCGGTGCCTTTAGCCGTGACCCAAACCTATTCAGAGAACCTTCTAGGGCTGCTTTCCTAGCTTCCTCATCAACACACACCTTAATGCCATGACCTATTTTGCCACACACAAAGCAAAACTCTGGGAGCCTCTCATATTTCAAACTAACCCTTGTGACTCCTTCCGTTTTTCCCAATTTCAATCTCAGCCACCATTTCAACGGTTTCGAAATATCAATCCTAACCCTCACCCTCATATACTTCCCCCAGCATTCCCTTGACTCCAAGGGAATATCCATGACTTCTCCGATCTGCTCAGCTAACCATTTTGCATTTTTCCAGTTCATACACAAAATTGGGATTTCATGAATTTGGATCCAGAAGTCTGACTTATTGAAAGCCAACTGAGAAATGTTACCGGTACCTACTGATTTTTCCAATACAATCAAGCTGTTTCCAAAGTGCCACGGCCCTCTATGCCATACCCTGTTGTGATGCTCACTATTAATGAAGTAGAACATAAAAACATTATCACTTACCAGCTTGATTTCCACCCGACCAAAAGGATTCCAGATCTGCTCTATTATCCCTTTAAATGCCTCTCTATTAACTTTTTTCCCAGAAAGGACTTTCCCTACTAGACATCTTTCAACATCCTCCGCTCCATCTTCTCCTATTTCCTCTGACATTTCATGGACCGCAACTTCTTCGTCTGCTATCGAGAGGTTTTCGTACAGCTTAGTTATATCTGCTTCAGTCATCTCTACACTAAAAATGAGCTTACTACTAAAGATTAAAACCACACCACGAGAAAAGACCTAAAAAAGTTCACGACTATAGAACCCTGCTACTCCTAAAGAAGAAGAAGACAAAACCCAAGAAAACCTGGACGGGACTACTTTCACACTTTTTCTCAAGAGAGAGAAAGAGGAGAGACTTTTTTGAAGATACTCTTTCAAGACAATTGTGGATTGTTGACAAATGTGGTTTACTTGAAAATAGGAATCTTTGACTTGAAAATAGGAATGAATGGTAATTTATAAGTTTAAAGAGATAGTTTTTGAATAATAAATAGAAAGAAAAATATTGGATATTAATTGTTAAAATGTAAATATTGATAATAAAAATATGGGGTTTTGATTTTAGGTGGGCCGGCCCTGAATCCAATGATTGCACTTGCCTACTCATGTAAACTTCTAAAATTAGGAAATAGCCAAATAGGAAGGCTTGAAACCCCTAAAATCTCCAGATTTTCAATCAAATTTAACATCTGCCACATCGGAGAAGAGTCTCTCCATTTCAGGAGATGTTTCTGTAACCAACAACCTTTCATCTTCATCATGTCTGCATCTAAATCAGACTAGTTCCTCATAAACATATTCTCAGTCGAAAAAATATATTACGTATGCTCGACAATTTCCTCGATGCCAGTAGGAAAGCTATTGAATCCACAGATTTCCAAAGACTGGACATCCTTTTAACAAGAACAATGACAACATTTCTCTGTATCTTATTTACATAGCACACAATCCCTCACTGATTGCACCACATTCACTTTTCCCAATTCCGGTGTCACTAACAAGAACAATTGTTGACTCACAATCATCTATCAAAAGTCCATTGATGATGCAAGAATATATAACAAAAAATTCTCCCATATAAGATTCTGATTCTGATAGATTAAAGAAAATTTAGAATTTGAAAGAAACAATGCAACACATCCATTTAGTAACCTGTTTATCTAAATGAACAGTTCAACAAAACTTTACATTATAACATTAAAAACAGCAACAATCAAACAGATCCGTACACTTCAGTTTTCAACTTTTCATCTATCATCTTGTTTTTTTTTTTTGGCTGTGTTAAATTCAATATATGACTAGAAGCAACCAAAAATGGTGAAAACCAGTAAACAATAACAAATCATGAAAGGGTGGCTCTATTGCCACCTAAAAAAAATCTTGCTAAAAACATTGTTGGATGTAACTATATGATTTTACTGCTATCTTACTGCCTATGTTGATGGATTCAGGTTACCAAGGTGGGGACATTGTTGGATGAATTTGGGCTGGTGAAAATTCTCTGTTTAGTTTGGTGGGGTTTCTTGCATTGTGTTGTAATTTGATGGGTGAATCTTGAATGAACTAAAATAATTTAAAAAAAAAAAAAAAAAAAGATGAAGAAGAACAGATTAGAATCTGGGTGCTTGTGTGCATAAATGTTGTTTTGTACCCAAAAACCTGAGTGTTGACAATTTCAATGAAATATGCAGTTGTTCTGCACATTTTAAGGCAATTTCAATAAAACATGCAGTTGTTCTCCACATTTTGGTAATCTATGAAAGGTTTGTTGATTTCAACATTCTATCAATCTGAGCCTATTTCTGTTTCTCTAAGTTAGAAAAATGGATGTAAATCATGTAATAAGAAAAATTGGTGCAATCAGAAAGAAAAAATAAATAAATAATAAATAATAAATAAATAAATAAAAATAAAATAAAATAAAATTAATAATAATATTTAAAGAATAGTTTTGGTATTTTGAAGAGTGTAAGGAGTAAAATAATAATTTTAACTTTTTATTATGGATGTAGCAAGTAAAATGGGTGTATCAAGATTTTTTTGGGTGGCAATAGAGCCACCCATCATGAATTCATTAGATTTCTCATTTGCATGCAAAAACACAGATATAAATCAATTTCCAGAATTAAAAAAAAATGAAGTCAAAGTAGAAAAACTGTAAAAGAAGAAAGGTATTTAATGGTATTTGTTCTTCTCTGGGCCTGCTTTGGCCGATGGGTTGGCCCAATATGAACAAAGGTCCCTCTTGTTAAAAGCCCAATATGTTTATACCCTTACGATAACGTGCCCGGGGACGCACCACCTTGACCACCGATTTTTTTCATTTCTTTTTAAACTATTACAATATTTCAAGATTGTGAGGTATGACTAAATTTCACAACCTCATAAATGTAGGTGTGAGGAGCTTACCACTTTGGCTAACTTCATCTTTTCCGTCACAACAGATTAAATGACTATTAGATGGTATTTGTCCTTCCCTGGGCCTCAGCCGTTGGGTTGGCCTAATTTCTAGAGTGGTCGGTGCCTCGGTGGTCCCTCTTGTTAAAAGTCCAACATCCTCGAATTGTTGGGCTAGTTCAATTTACACTCGATCTATTTATATAAGCAATTATGGATTTAACTATTATATTATACATGACTGCAGAGTTGTTGAGGTATTATGAGAGGGAGATTTATTTTCTTTTAGTTTTTAAATTTTTAAAATTTTAAATTTTTTATTTTTGTAAGCCTTTAGATTCGAATCCAATGACTAATAACCAATCCAGTAATATATTGAAACAATATAGTAGCTAAACTTGCATGCAAAGTTTACTCATAAGTGGAAATATGCCTAAATACATAGAACCCCTGTAAATTAATCTCCTATAAATTAATATCCTCTCTAAATTGATAACAAAAATCATGGTCCTGACATAGGTCAGTGTAAAAAATTAATAAGCCTATCTATCGTAATAATTAATAATTTCTTTTTAAAACCTAGTATAAAATTTCAATTCCAACTGTCGCATAAATTATGAATTTTATAAAAGTACAAAATACATTACATATTATTCAAGAACTAGAAAAATAATTTAAGATGATAGTTTGCATTAGGCCACCATATTTGATATTTTTGACTTCATCCTTCATCTTTTAAATTGTACTCAAGAAGTTATTGTGATCATTTTTTTATTGTAGCCAAAAGGTTTCAATTAAATTTAGCATTTCAACAGCTTTACTTGTAGAGATTTTAGGTACCTCATGACTATTGTCGTCGTCGTCATCTATCTCAACCACACCATCATTATTCTGTCTTGTGATATCATTGATGATATCCTCTTCAATTGAAGTGTAACACACTTTTTCTTTCATCGGATGGTTAAGTAGATGATTGACATCTATAGAATTGCTATTGAATTTGTTGCACCACTATCCTCAATGTTCCCCTCGGTTTCTCATTGGAATGTATGAATTTTGCAATGAAGAAAATAATTAGCAATGGTCTCGGGCTTAACATCAAAGGTTCATGCTGTAACAGCCATACGAATGGTTTCTAAAATATCAATCTTTTCAAGATCAAGTGTGTTGGATTCCAAACGTTCAAGCAGCATATAATTAAAGCGACGATGATAATACACCTTGAAGTTTCGAATTATTCCAGTATCACATGTTGTAGCTTTGATGTCAAATTTGGTGGTAGATAGTGCACAGTGGTGTTCCTGAGTTGGATGTGATTAGGTAGCTCTGTAAATGGTATATGGGCAGAGCAATGCAATTGTGATTAGGAATCCTGAAGAAAAAAAAAATCCCTAAAGAAGAAAACCAACTAAATAAGGAATTCCGAAAAAGAACCTTCCCTAAATAAGAAAACCGACTTTCACATGTTTCTAAGATAAAATAACATTATACAAGGTAAAACCCTTCAAATTAATAACCCCTCTAAATTAATACTCAAAAGTGGGTCCCAAGAATATTAATTTAGAGGGGTTTTACTATAGCATCAAATCCATAGTAATTTTTAGAAATAGCACTAGATTAATAATTTGAGTTTATATGGTAGCAATAAACAAAAATACCCTCACTTTTTTCTTTTCTTACTTTTCTACCATTAGGTTTAAATTTTTTTTCTTTTTAAAAACCTCCATTGATGGAGGACCAATGGAGGTCAAAGTCTATTCGACCTCCATGGAGGTCGATGAAGAAGATGAAAAAAAATACTTGAAATTTTTTGCATTTTGCCTAATAAGTCTTGGAATTTGCAACAATACCCAATAAGTCTCAAAAATATAAAATAAGTCTTGAAAAGACCCAAATAAGTCTCGAAAACACGAAAATAAGACTTGGGAAAAAAAAAAAAAAAAAAAAGGTGCGAGACTTATTTTTGTGACTGTATTCTAAAGGTATTTTTATCAGATTCACATTTTAGGTACTATTAACATTTAAGTTATTAAGTTGGTGCTAATTTTAAAAGCAAAGGAGTAAAAAGTGCTAGAAAATTTGTGAACCCTACTCATAATTGCACATACATTCCTTGTCATCGGTTGACTTCCGTCAACTTTAACCGTTGACCATATTATTGTCGTGAAATGACTAAAATACCGGTATTATTTTATATGATTAGTTTCAATTAATTTATTTAATTAATTAAGAAAAAAATATTTCTTGAAATGAATTCTTCAAGAAACTCATAGTCAAACACAAATCAATCATTCTTTAATCAAATTCCACAACAAAAAAAAACAAAAAAAAAAAAACCTTCACCAAAAAAAAAAATTTTAATAAGAAAAACATATGCACCATCAATGGAGCAAGTCGCTCCATTAATGATGGAATGTTGTTCCAATGTTCCATCTGATGGAGCTCATCTTTTTCTCATTAATCTTTAGATTTCAGATCTCTTCCAAGATTTTATTTTATTTTTCTATTTTTTCTATATAATTTTTTATGAACCGTTTAACCATTTGCCGCCAAGCTACGCCCATAACTCCATGAGGACTGATTTTTTTTAAATAATTTTTTTTTTAATAATAGAGATTAATTGTTTGATGGATGAGGGAGACAAGATTATTATCTTCAAGCTCTATCATTAAAAAATAAGTATTAAAAACGTTTAGAGGAAAAAAAAACACTATTATAAAATTAAATAGTAAATGTGTGGCTTGAATATTTACTCCATAACGGGAGATATTTACTCTTATAACACCTAAAATAAAACACATCACATATGAATATATGATTGTAAAATACGTTCATTTTACCCATAACAATAAGAACCAATAAAATAGTCTCATTTGTTGAACTCATCTAATGGTCGAGAATTCAAAATTTTATTAGATTTTTTTTAAAAAAAAAGTCACATTAACCCATGTATACTTTACATTCAATTCACAATGCCTGTGCATGTAAGATCATTGGGAGAGATTATTAATATCAATTGATTCATCTGATCTTCTGAGTGCAATTGATCATGAATTAACTGTCAACCTATTTATTAATCTCTGAAGCGCAGAGGAAATTCAATGGGTATGGGTAATGACATGTGAAACTTCTTTAAGCATCTTTTCTTGGCAGCTGAACAATGAAGCGTAAAATTTATAACCCTTGCTCTCAAATTTTTTTGATCATTCGTTTAATTTACGAGGAAATAATACTTTTTAACTAAAAAATTAAGGGGCTTTCTATTTTTATACGGAATTAGTGTTTTTATTGTTTTTACTGAACATTCCACTGAAGAAACAAATTTATCCCTGCACCAGATTAAACACACAAATTAAACACACTACGATTTAAACTGATGATGTGTTTAATTGATGAAAATTGGTGATGTGTTTGATTGAAGAAGAACGGTGGTGTGTTTAATTGATGAAAACTAGTGAAGTGTTTAATTGAAAAAAAAAAAAAAAAAAAAAAAACTTGTGTTTAATTTAAGAAAACATGTGACGCGTTTAATTGAAGAAGATTGGTGCATTTAATTGAAGAAGACCGGTGTTCTTAATTGAAGAAATCATTAAGGGTATTTTTGTCTCATCAGTGAAAAGTTTGGTAAAAGCAATTAAAACACTAATGCCAAGAAAAATAAAAACTCCACTAATTATATGGTTAGTTTCGATTTTTATCCTTAATTTATTTTATTTACAAAAGGTTTTAAATTTCATTTAAAACTTTACTTCTTGCCACGAAGATTCTCAGTCAGTCAGTCAGTCACACACGATAAACTTATAAAAATCACCTCAAAAATAAAATATTTACACATTTTTTATTTTATTTTTTTGAAGATACAATATTGAGTATTTAATTTACTGATACAAATATACAATCGTTTAACACCCCCAACCATAAAATTGCTTTCCAGACTACTCATAAATGAATATCGGTGCAAGTAAGTTATTACTTTGTCATTGCATTTATATATAGTCCAGGTAGGTAATCCTTAATGTTTCGTGATTAAGGGAGAGAGTATGATTTGAACCCATAATTTTATAGATATAGGTGTGACAACACAATATTTTTATAAACAAAAAAAAATACATATAGTGAAATTTAAGATCCAACCAAATATTATATATATATATAAATTTTCTATTGTCAGTTCATCCTGACAATAAATATATCAGGACGAAGAATGTGGATCGCTAGATTTACATACTTTGACTGTATATATATATATATATATTATTGTCAGTTCATCCTGATAAAAAATAAATCATGACGAAGAATGTGGACCACTAGATTTACATACTTTGACTCAAAGTGTATGCACTTGTCAAAATTTCTCCATAATCTATGGTCCACATTCTTCGTCCTGATATATTTATTGTCAGGACGAACTGACAATAGAAAGACTATATATATATATATGTATACAAATTTTGTATTATCAGTTCATCCTGACAATAAATATATCAGGACGAAGAATATGGACCACTAAATTTACATACTTTGAGTCTATTAACGGTGAATTTTGGATTGTTGAAAAGTCAACCGCCAAACAATAACACGTAGGCATATCGAAGCTTTAACCAATCTAGGGTTGAATAATCAAAGCCTCTTTCTCCACGTGGATGTGATACAATTTGTTCGTATTTGAGGATAGTAATGTAGAAAAGTATGAAATAAAGAATAAATCAAACATAACGCATGTTTTACGTGGTAAAACCCCAAGGTGGGGAAACATCCACGATGCCAGTGACGGCGAGAAGAGATCCACTATGAATAGAATAATTACACACTCTATACTCGCTTTCTCTCAGATAATTGCTTATGTTTCGTATCTCTTTTCTCATGTAAATATCAATTGCTCATGATGTCGATCCCCCTTATAATGAGTACATGGTTGTATTTATCTGTTTCGATCTAGGGTTGCCCTAGTTCTTGTCGTATAAGCGGTGGATTCATTAATTAGAATCTTTGTAGGATTCCGGTAGAGTAGACCAATTAGGATTCGTTTCCCGTTTGGTGTTTATCCTTCTAGAAGCTTTAAATCATTTCTTGATTATAATTCTGACACTGGAGAGGAAATAGGGATATTTCCTTACTTGGAGTGTGATTCTTAGATTTCGTATCTGAGTGGATCTCCACTAAATAAGGTGTATCTTGATAGGATTGTATTTCCCGTTTTTGGCTAAGTATTGATCTTTAGCAGAGCAGAATCTTGGCCGAGCAGATTCCTAGCCGAGTGGACTCCTGGCCGAGCATATTCCTGGCCGAACAGATCTTGGCTGATTGACACCTTTGGCCGAACAGATCTTTAGCTAACCATATTCCATTTGTAGATGGCCCCTCATATGGTGCTGTTACGCATTTGTAGGGAAATATATGGTCAACGTAGCGGAAGCGAGACTAAAAATAGATTTAGTATGTTTTAAAAATTTTCCTTTGATGAACCTTAACCCTTTAAATTAATTAAACATACATATAAAGTAACAAAAAGTAGAATACCTTTTGTCGCGTGATCCGATTGACTTACGTCGATGGTAATCCGCAAGATCTTCAATCCTAGCACGAACGTGAATCACCTAGAAGCGTGGTCTCCCTTTTCTTTGAATTACGTACCTGAGAATGGATAAACAAACTTTCTTTTTCCCTTTTGTTAGTCACAAAACAACCAAAAGAATACAAAGATTATTCCGGTCACTTTTGAGTTCTCAATCTAATGATCGAAACTCGCGTGAACCTAATTCGATGTTGTACACACAAGCTTATTGATGAACAAGCAATTAGTGTACTATCAAAAGAATAATCTCTTCTCTCTTTTTTTTTGTCTTGGCAGAATAATCAAACACTTTTCTATGAGTATGAGAAGAAGAAGAAAATTTTTATTCAATAAACTTCCGGGTGGCCAAACCCTATATTATTTCTTATATAGGGTGGCCGAATTTTCTTCTCTTTTCCTTTTAGGGTAGCCGAAATCTACTTGTTGTTCACTTAGGGTTGCCGCAATTCCTCTACTAAAAAGGATTTGTGTTGTACCCTAATTCACATCAACTTTAGACTCCTAACCCTAATACAACTCATAAGTATTTTTATTCTTTATTGACTTAATAAAAAGACTTCTTATTTGATTAAATAAATAAACTTAATTATTTATTTTCTTACCAAACAAGTCTTTTACTTTTAGTATACTACTACCAATAGTATAATTCTAGGAAACATATTTCCTAATCATAAAAAGATTTTGTTTCTTAATTAAATAATTAATTAATAAATTAATTAATTCTCATTTAATCAAACAATAAAATAAAATAATATTTTTTACTAATAATATAGCCTTGCCGCCCCACATTAAATATATGGGCCAAATATTATTTTCTTATTTTATTTAATCCATTGAACTTTAAATAAAAAGCCCACATGTGAACCAGACCCATTCTTACTAAAAGAAACAAGCTCACATGCCTTTCATTAATATATTAATATAATTGATCAGCCCATTAAACAAATAATGTGCAAATTATATTCTTAATATATTAAATGCAATTCTAGATAGACCCATAAATTGGTCCGGTAGAATATATCAAGTGATCCATGCAAGTCCGTGTGGATAGGGGATCTTGGCGGACTATCTAAATTTAAGCTTCAATAGACATAACCTAATCACAATCAACAAATGATTCACTTAGGTCCGATCCATTAATTTTAACTCATTCCACTAAAGAGCTAAAATTGAACTCTTAAATAAAGATAGAATAAGAAGATGTTCCTCATTCATACCCTAGACAATCATGTTGGAGATAGTGTATCCTCGTGATTAATATCAGTAATCGTCAAGAGTTCATAGACCGCCTATAACTCTCCAAGTTACCATATTTACTCATATGACCACGTTTTGAACTTGGATATTTTGACTTGTCCAGAAGCCATGTTTTCAATAGTCACTATCGAAAACTCAACGTTGAGATTTAATATCCAATTACCTCAAAACATCCATATGATGATATTATACTCTCATTTAATAAATGGAGCCACGATGTCCGTATCTATAAATGAAGTCCGTATCTATAAATGAAGTCTATATCTATAAATGAAGTCCTCTATCGATTAACAAATGAATATCACCAAACTATCGAGGATAGACTATGCTATATAATCGTACTCATTGATAACTCAAATGATACCACTTGCAACCATAAGTCCATCATTTATCTCAGGATTAAGATAGACTCTCCAATTGTCCTAATAATGAAAAGACTATTATCTATTGACGGTTCTAGATAAAGCTTTTCATTGTGATCCAGTTCAATGCACCCAGTGCACTAGATTCTTTTACTCGAAGACCCTCCGATGATTTTAGACTCATCATAACTCATTTGATCCCACTCAAATGCTAGCAAAAGAATTCTACAACTTTAACAAGGTAAAGGTGCCCAACCTTTAACTTAAGTTGTGAACATTATTCAAGACTAACTAAAGAATTGTGTCTACCTCATACATATCCAGATGTACGAACAATTCTTCTTTTCTCATAGTCTTTTGACCTTATGATTATTTACTTTGACAATTATAATATTAAACTATAAATGCTATAAGATTTGTTAAACCATAAATCACTTTATTAATATGAAAAAGATTGTCAATTACAATATTACACTCTTGCTATTGAGCATAATCCTAACAATTCATGTTGACCCTTTTGATAACGTGTCTCACATTTGACTTTTGATGACATGGAGTCACTATATTTCCGCATTACCTGTTATCTTCGCTAACGTGTCATGCTGACGAAAAACCCCTATAACAGAGTCAAAGTGTATGCACTTGTCAAAACTTCTCCATAATCTAGCTATGATTCACATTCTTCGTCTTGATATATTTATTGTCAGGACGAACTGATAATAGAAAGACTGTATATATATATACCTTTAGTTAAGTCTCACGTTTACCATTTGCTAATAAAATTATAAAGTGAAAGGTGTTGGAGTTGTTATATATATATATTCAAATCATCTCAAAGTATGGAGTAACCTCTCCTAGCCGCACGAGAGTTAATATCACCGAGTTTTAACGGACACTACATAGTAACCATCTGCATCAATTTTTTTTTCTCAATAAAATAAAGGAACATATGCATCCTTGTTTGTAAGGGTGTGTGGCGGATCGAATCTATGGAGTTAAAAAAAGGGACACCTTACTTGTTTGCATGGCATCATTAATTCAATTTTGTTATAAACAAATGATGAATAAATGGAATAAATGGAATAAATGAAATAAATGAAGAACTAAAGCAGGAGATGAGAGAAGGAAGAGAGAGACGAGAGAGAGAGAGAGAGAATTATAATATGATATTATTGAGTCTGCTTCAGCTGATCAACATCCGAACTAATTGGCTTCACACACCCATATATATGGGCAAATAAGAGAGGGGCAATTGATGTAATATTCAATATGTTTAACTTAATCATGAAGTAAGTGAATACCATGCTTCCACGTGGCCGGGTTGGTGTACCTAATAAGTTAAGAAGGGAATCTAGTGGAAAGCCACATGTATTCATAACACTCCCCTTTGGATTCTCACCACTTGTATTTTAATTTGCTAGGAAAAACCCAATGGGATAAAAACCTTCGTAAAATATATACAATGATCTTCTGAATCTTGTAAAGTTGGACATTCTTAAAACTGTCTCGTTAAAAACCTTGTTAGGAAAACCCAGTGGGACAAAACCTGATCTAAAGGAAAAAGAGTACAGTGTACATATGTCTAGAATTATTGTTTTCTTCAAAACCGTGTTCACTTTTATACTTTACTAGGAAAAACCCAGTGGGATAAAAACCATAACAATGATATCCATTGATCTGTCGGATCAAAGTAATATTTATGATGATTTTCTGGATCAATGTAACATATATACGATAATTAGCAAGATCAAAGTAACATTTACAATGATCTTATTCATCAAAACAACATATATACTATGATCAACTGGATTAATGTAATATCTATGACGATCTTTATGGATCAAAAGATTTTTTGGGTGTGCTTAGGGAATTGCCTCATTAAAAACCTTATCAGGAAAACCCAATGGGACGAAAACATGATTTAAAAGAAAGAGAGTACAATGCATATATGCCCAAAAATGATTAATATACTTTATTTGATATGCTTCCCTGATGGGACTCTCCCCCTGATAAAAGTTCTTTTAAAGCAATCTTCTAGATTGCTAAACTGGGGTATACAGATGTTTATTTTATGAAATAAAATAACATCATAAATGATTGGAGGGGATATAAGCAAAGACTTGCTTTATGGAGTAATATCCATATAGAATCTTTTCAACATATTTTGATTGATGAACAAACATTCCATTTGATCTATGCTCGACCTTCAGGTTGAGACAACATTTCATTTCCCATGTCTTTCATTTTTAAACTCATTTACCAAAAATTTAAGAGTTTTCAAAAGCTCTCCAAGAGCTCCAATCAAATTCATATCATCAATATATGTTGTGAATGTAGTAAATACGGATTCTTATTTCTTTATGAAGACACATGGGTATATAATATGATTATTATATCCTTATCTTATCAGATATCAACTAAGACGGTTATACCAAATCCGTTCATATTGTTTTTAATCCATATAAGGATTTTTGTATGTTCATCAAATACAGATTACGAGATCTCAATTTACATGCTTCTAGCATTTTAAATCCTTCCAGGATTATAAATATCTGCATCGAGTGAATCATATAGATAAATGATTATTAAGTCTAGAGGACGTATTTCAACCCTTGTAAAGACAACCAAATTTATCAAAAAATCGAAACGTAATTGTATTCGTCACTATTGAATACCAAGTTTCTGTGAGAAACCTTGTACTACGAGTCGTGCTATATCTCACGATCTCGTTTTTCTCATTATGTTTTCCGTATAAAAAAACCCATTAGTATCCAACTAGTTTGACATCTCTAGGTGTCTGAAGTACTATTAGTCTAAATACTTTATGTTTGACATATGAAGTCAATTCTTCTTGAATTGCTTCTTTTCACTTAGGTCAATAAAGCATTTTGTATACAATCATTGATATTATGAATATCATAATTATCATTTATAATTTCAATAGCGCTACTGTGTGTAAAAATACATCATCAATGATTGTTTCTTTATGATTCCACATTTCTCTTATATGATTTATAGAAATTTTCTCAATTTTAATATACTTGAATCTCTATTGAGATTTCTTCCATTTTAATGGATTTAGTCACTATATGGACTTTATGGAAATTTGCTCAATTTCTATATACTAGTATCTCTATTAAGATTTCTTCCATTTCAATAGATTTAATCATTTCACAGACTTTATAGAAATTTGCTCAATTTCTATATACTTGTATCTCTTATGAGATTTCTTCAATTTCAATGGATTTAATCACTTCACAGACTTTATAGAAATTTGCTCAATTTCTATATACTTGTATCTCTGTTGACATTTCTTCAATTTCAATGGATTTAATCACTTTATGGATTTTATATAAATTTGCTCAATTTTTATATACTTACATCTTTGTTGAGATTTCTTCCATTTCAATGGATTTAGTCATTTCATAGACTCGTGTCTCTTTAGATATATCAGACTCTTACAGAGTTGATTTAGAGAAAATGTATTTATTTATAACTCGAGTTTTGTTTACATTAGGATCTTGATAACAATACCTTTCAGTAAGGTTCATAAGCTTATGATATACACTAGATGATTTATTTGTTGTCATTTACTCTGATCATTCTTTAAGAGCAATCACCCCGCCGGGGTTTATGAGATGACAACTTATAAAATCTTTTTACCTTTAATATATCAAGTAACAAATTAATAATTATCTGATGATCAATTATATTTCGTATTTAAGTGATACAAAGATTGAAATGAGACACATTTATATATAGATAACCGAACTGGTATCTCTATTTTGTATAAGAGTAACTTTTCATTTACTCTTTCTGGAGAAACTTTCTATTTGGAAATTAATCAATATAATAATATACAGATTGTGCGTAAAAATATAAACTATAAGAAGTTTAAATGATCTAATTAGAAGATTAATCAAAATCAATATTAATCTCATAATGATATAGAATTCTTATCTTAGATCATGCCAAAGATGCAATAGAGAGATATACTACATAATCAAATATCTTTAAAATGTGAGCAAGTTAATGACCAATCATAATTTGTAATGGTAAATAATAATGACAAGTAATGAGTCATAGATGAATGCACCAACATGTAATATAGAATGTCCCATATAGAAATCGGTAATTGTATTGAAATAATAAAGTTCTCGTAATTATCTGGAGATATTTGATAAGTGATTCCATTGATCCATTCTGATTATGAGTACATGCGAAAAGTTGGATGTTGAACGTCGATCTCAACTAGAGACATTTGATAATAAACAAACATGCATGTGACCATCACGTAAATGCATCAATCAGTACCATAAAATAATGAAAGGATTCATTTGGTGGATGAATATATTCACATATACCTCCTTGAATGATAGGGATTTAAAACCAACTTTAGAATAAGATGGTTTATTTGGTGGATGAATATATCCACATACACCCCCTTTTTGATCAGTGATATAATCCAGATGATAAATCACACAGTTTTTCTATAATAAGTTTCTGGCTTGAATCATGTACAGATATTCAACAGTCTTTATTATTCATAGTTTTAATATGACATTAATAAAGTTATATGCCTTGATCTAAGCAGATTTTTTTATGTTCTGTGTGAATGATATAAAGTATCATTGATACACAATTTAATACCATCTGATAATAAGATTGTGGCTCTTCTAGAGCCTTTAATAATATCCATCAGATCCGCTAAATCTGATATGATATTAACTTTAAATGCCCTTGAACTAAGCATATTTCTTTATGTTCTACTTGAATAATATCAAGTATCATTGATACATAATTTAGTATTATTTGATAACAATATCGTAGCTCTTCCAGAGTTTTCTATTAGATCCGTAGGACCTGATACAGTATTAATATTTGCTCTCAACAAAATTAAATTCATAAAATTTAGTACTGTTTGATAACATATCGCGGCTCTTCCCAAGCTTTCTATTAGATCCGTTGGATCTGATACAGTATTAACATTTACTCTTAGCAAAGTCAAATCCATAAAATATTTCTGACTCTGCAGAATTATATGAGTTGTTGCACTCTTGACAAAACATATATTTTTTTAATAAGAATTTTATGGACATTATTTGTAATATCATTTTAAATCTCATCTGAAATGATAATAATTCCGCAGAATTGTATGAGTCATTGCATTGTCATCATTGTATGGATATATTTAATTATCCCATCCATATAGTAATCATGGCCTGGGCTCACGCTTTCAAATTTACAAAAAATATATATACATAACACCATTAATACATTATTCGAAAAAAAACACCATTAATACAAATATGGAATGTTAATAAGTGAAACAAGAGAGAGAATAGTACAAACTCAGATGCTTTGTTTGAGGTGTATATCTCTCTGCAGAAAATTCTGATCAACAATCTAGCCGATAGATTGTAGAAACACGAGTGAAGAATGTTATAACAAAATTTCAACCCGATCGGACCATAGATCCAAAAGATATCACTCTTCGATGAAATCTGCGCAATATTGAAATTTTCTCCTCTGTTTTCTGCCCAGCCCTGTTTAGAACTGCAGAAATCACCATAGAGAATTCCGATTGATAATCTCACCCACCATATTCAAGAACTACAAGAGTAGAATGTGCTGACTAAATTTAAGCTAAATCAGATCTTAGACGAGGGAGATATCAAAGTTTGATCAAGATTATGTAGTGATGTTCTTCACACAATTTCTGCACACATACCTCATTTTTCTTCTCTTTTCTAGTAAAATATTTCCAATTTCATTATACATGATATTAGGATCTTAAATCATTTTTATGATACTTACAACATCCTGTTGGATGTGTAGATCCTTTTTTGAATATTGCTCTTCATGAGCATCAAACATGAATGAAATGGATAAAATATTATTTTATGTTTCATTATACGTTAGGATCTTAAATATTTTTTTTTCTCAAATCTTATATCACTTCATATATATGAGATAAAATAAAATCATAGATCATATTGATTTTTTGAATTTCCTGCTCGACCATGAACTGTAAGTTCATATATAAAATTCAGAAAACTTCAGATTCTGAGTGGATTTGAAATCTCAGGTTCTAAATAATGAAGTACGGTATTCATGAATATAACACTGGATCCAGAGCTCCAGGTTCTCATCGGTTTTCAAAACCATGTCGACTTAAATATCATAATTCCAGAAACTTTAAGTTCTGGTTAGTCAGTCTAGCCAATCTCATATATTGCATAAAAAATAAATGTTGAATATTTAAACAATTTATCCCTAGACACAGCATAAGCCAGTCTTGAGACACAGCATAAGCCAGTCTCATATATTACATAAAAATAAATGCTGAATATTTAAACAATATAAATAAATCCAGAACTATATATAGAGGATCCGTTGACTGCATAAGCCATCTTGTATACGGAAATATATATAGATCCAGAATATTGAGATATAAGTAAATAACCCATCAAGGGATCCCTTTTACTTACATATACGAATATCGAGCCGTAAGTAAATCACTCACCTAGAGATACTTTTTACTTACATACGATCGTGCTAATAACGTGTTATAAACAAATGATGAATAAATGAAATAAAGGGTTAATTGCACAAATATACACTGAGTTTATCCCTTCTCACAAAATTTCAGGAAGATGCTTAAAATTAGGACTAATTGCACAAACGTCCCCTGAGTTTAGGCATAATTGTATGCTTATGGAATTTTTACCCATAATTGCACAAACGTCCCCTGTAATTAGTTGACTTCGTTAAATCTAACCATTGACCATAATTTTAACCAAAAAATGACTAAAGTGCCCCTAGTTACCTATTTTATAATTAATTATATATATACTTTTTTTTTTACAATTTATATATATACTTAAAAAAATAATTTTATATATACTTAAAAATAATAATTATATATAATACTTAATTTATTTATTTAAAAAAATGGATTATAAAAATGTAAAAAATGGATTATAAAAATTGTTAAATAAATAAATTAAGTATTGTATATAATTATTATTTTAAGTATATATATAAATTGGCAAAAAAAAAAAAGTATATATATAATTAATTATAAAATAGGTAACTAGGGGCACTTTAGTCATTTTTTTGGTTAAAATTGTGGTCAATGGTTAGATTTAATGAAGTCAACTAATTACAGGGGATGTTTGTACAATTATGGGTAAAAATTCCATATACATGCAATTATGCCTAAACTCAGGGGATGTTTGTACAATTAGTCCTTAAAATTATATAAACATACCCTGCTGTTAACTCTCCACCATCAATTCTCACGGTTTATGGGATTAGAATATGAATGTACACAAATGCCCTTATTAAGTCTCCAAGTGATGTGAATGTGACCTGACATGAACAAGATATTAATTTAATATAATTCACATTTCCATGCCATATTACCCCTGGTTTGCTTAAATAATTACATATTCTCTCGTGCTAATTTGGACCGTTTGTTTTGGTCCACAAGGACGGCAAGTGCAACTCGAACTCTAGGAGTGGTTTTATGGTGTATAACCCCGCAACATATAATGTATATTTAATCCCAGAAATGTCGTCAACAATTCATTTTATATTTTTAGATAAGAGTTTTTTTTTGTTTTATTTTTTATTTATTTATTTATTTATTTTATTTTACCATACACCCCACACAGTTTATAATGTGTGTATAAAGACGAGATAAGGTTGGTCGGTGGTAAACCCTTTACATCTGCACTACGAGTGTGTGGGTTCGAGTCCGCTCCCTTCTCAAAAAAACTCAAATTTATGTAAAAGTGTAATACTTATATATATATAATACTTGTATAAGTGTATTTAATAACTGGAACATGCAAAAATAAAAAATAAAAAAATACAACAATAAATAATTTTAATTTTTAATTGTTTTTTAAAAAATAGTTATCAAATAAGTTTTTAAAAATTCTTTACCAGGATTTTTTTTTTTAATGGAAAAAAATAATTCTGGGTAACAGTTTCCAGAATTATTTCAAAAGAAAAAGTATCTTACCCAGAAATTTTCAAAAGAAAAAAGAATAAAAACTTCTTACACAAACCGTTCTTGCAGATACAAATGAATAAATCGACAAAACAACACACTTTGCATGCCATGCATACCTCGATTATCTTCTTCATTGTCCATTGTGTTCTTTATCTTATTTATCTTATGAGATGATATTCAAGAGAGGCTTGTTTAATTGTTTCTAACTTAATAGGTATATGGGTCATAATGGGTGACAAGGTGAGTCTGAAGAATCGGTTTGGTACCAGAAATGGTGCTTCCAAAATCCAAGGGGTACTGGCCGTACTGCATATGGTACCAGATGAACAATGTGAACTTTATTTTTGAGACGACTTTTTTCTTTTCTTGAAACAAATGTTTGAGATGACTTGTCTGGCTATATTCCCAAAATTTATTATTTTTAATCTAAAATGTTTAGGTGCATCACTACATCCCTTTTATTTATTAATTTATATCACTTCAACTTAGAAAAAGATGATGCTACCCTTATGATGTTAAGTAGGGACGGTGTGGTTTTTACGGTGGGGTATGTTTGTGTTAATATCAGACATCTTTTTAAAATTTTGCGAGAAATGATAAACTCAAGGTATGTTTATGCAATTAACCCTGAAATAAATGAAGAACTAAAGCAGAAAGAGAGAGAGAGAATTATAATCTGATATTAATGAGTCTGCTTTAGCCGATCAACATCCGAACTAATTAGGTTCACACACCCATATATATATAGGCAAATAAGAGAGGGCAATTGATGTAATATTCAATATGTTTAACTTAATCATAAAACAAATGAATACCATGCTTTCACGTGGGTTGGTGTACCCAATAAGTTAAAAAGAGAATCCGGTGGAAAGCCACGTATATTCATAACAAATTTCCATATTCATGTGTTGTTAAATAAATATCACATCCACTCAGCCAGCTTTTGCTTCACTTTTTATCTGACAACAAGAAACCGTCCTCGACTTAATAAAACACAACGAGAGAAGAGAGATTATTTAATTAGCTAGAGACTGAAGACAACGTCAAAACAAAAATGGAAGAGCTAAAGTCAAGCCTCGTCAATTCAGTTCCTTTAACTCCACTCGGTTTCTTAGAGAAAGCAGCAGCCGTGTACGGTGACTGTCCCTCCATCATCTACAACACCACCACCTACACTTGGTCCCAAACCCACCGTCGATGCCTCCAACTAGCTTCTTCACTCTCCTCCTCTTTCGGCATAGCCAGAGGCGACGTCGTTTCCGTCGTGGCTCCCAACGTCCCCGCCATGTACGAGCTTCATTTCGCCGTACCCTTTACCGGCGCCGTCCTCAACAACATCAACACGCGCCTCGACGCGCGAACTGTGTCTGTGATTTTACAACACGGCGAGTCCAAACTCGTTTTGGTTGATTATTCGTTGACTTCTCTTGTCGTTGAAGCCGTTTCTCTGTTCCCGCCCAACTCTAACCGACCTCGTTTGGTCCTCATCGCCGGTCACGATGATGACACGTGTCCAGCTCCAATCACCATTGATTCTGGCTTTTGTTGTACTTACGAGATTCTCGTGAGAAAAGGTGATCCAGAATTTGAGTGGGTCAGGCCTAAAAGTGAGTGGGATCCGATAGTATTAAATTACACATCTGGTACGACGTCGTCTCCTAAAGGTGTGGTCCACTGCCACCGTGGATTCTACACCATGACCGGTGATTCTCTAATTGAATTTTCTTTACCCAAACGAGCGGTGTATTTGTGGACCCTACCTATGTTCCACAGTAATGGATGGTGTTTCCCGTGGGCCATAGCAGCCGTTGGTGGGACCAACATCTGTGTCGGTAAATTCGATGCGAAAACAATGTACTGCTTGATCAAAAGACACGTAGTTACTCACATGTGTGGCGCTCCTGTGCTGCTTAACATGTTAACAAACTCATCACCCGAAAACGAACCGCTAAAAAACCCGGTTCATATTCTCACAGGCGGGGCTCCTCCGCCGGCGTCCTTGCTTTTAAAGGCGGAGTCACTGGGCTTTATAGTGACACACGTGTACGGGTTGACGGAGGCGGCGGGCGTGATTGTGTCAAGCGCGTGGAAACCGAAGTGGGATTCGTTGGCGGCGAGTGAAAGAGCAAAGCTGAAAGCGAGACAGGGAGTGAGGAGTGGCGGGTTGACCCGAGTGGACGTGGTGGATCCGAATACCGGAGCGAGTGTGAAACGTGACGGGTCGTCGGTTGGTGAAGTTGTGTTGAGAGGTGCGTGCATGATGCTCGGGTACTTGAAAGATCCGATCGGTACCCGCAATTGCATGAGAGAAGATGGTTGGTTCTATACAGGAGACATTGCTGTGATGCACCCGGATGGTTATTTGGAGATCAAAGATCGGTCAAAGGATGTTATAATCAGCGGCGGAGAGAATGTGAGCAGCGTGGAGGTTGAGTCTGTTGTGTATGCGAATCCGGCGGTTTATGAGGCGTCTGTGGTGGCGCGGCCGGATGATTATTGGGGTGAGACACCGTGTGCATTTGTGAGTTTGAGAGGTGGGTTGAAGAGGAAACCGACGGAGAAGGAGATGATAGAGTATTGTAGGGCCAAGTTGCCGCACTACATGGTGCCTAAGACGGTGGTTTTCATGGAGGAGCTGCCCAAGACCTCCACTGGGAAAATTAAGAAGTTTCTATTGAGAGATATTGCAAAGGGCATGAGTTCCGCCAACGCTAGGGTGAGTCGGATGTAGGAGAAAATCTTCGGTGCAATCGTAGCTAATATTATGTAACAGAGTCATTATATGCCTCTTATTTAATAATTGAGTAAGTTCTTAACATGTATTAATACTACTCTCGTATTGAAAATTCAAAAATAAATCTAATAAATATCTCATTTCAATAGATTCGATTCAGTATTAATCTATATTAAAGTTTAATGTTAAGAATATGTGATGGGATGTCAACCTTGATTTTTCTATTACAAAAACATTGTTTGAAACTCGTTGGTCTAAAACATTGTTTGAAACTCGTTGGTCTAAAACATTGTTTTTCCTGTTAAGTTAAACCTGTTGACTTGACGTTGTTATGAATGGAATAACATTATTCAATTATTTGAAGCAGCACTGCCAGTACAGGTTTTACATTATTCAATTATTTGCTCTTTAGGGACGAGAATTATTGATATTCTGACCGAAGACATATGTGTTTGATAGTTTGATTACACATCTGCATTGTGAAGGTAGTTGATACATTATTAAAACGTTTTATAAGCAATATTTTAATTTCACATGAAAAGTAGTACTTCAATTTTTCATGTGGATCAGATTGTCTCTCAATTATAAATTTAATAATGCATTGATTAACTGACCGCAAATTGTGGTAAGGACTAACCAGCTAGCTAGCCTAGTTTGGTGATAACATCTTTTATCTATTTATAAGTTTATATACATATTTTCAATTCAATTTACGTATATAATGTGGTATATATATATATTTATGTACAAGTTCTCGTGAGCTTGCTGTTTTGTTGTTAAAATTTATCTTTATAAAAAAAAAAAAAAATGTTTATATAAGGTTTATTATCATTTTGGTCTCAATTTATTTAAAAATATATATCATTTTTTAAGTTATGTTTAGTTTGTTAGCTCACGTGATCTCTAAATTATATAGAAAATGCATACATGAAATAGGGAGATGAGCTAGGGGTAGAATGTGGGACAGTTCACTACTTAATCTCCTCTCACTCTACCCCATCATCGGACAGCTCCAGCGAAGTCTACCCAAAAGTACCCTTCAATTATTTCATGTGGGACAGGTTACCAGTATCTCCGGTACAGGATAGAGATTAGACAGTAGTCAGGAATTCTCGGGATGACCACACATTACACATGTAATGGGATTCTTTCTCTACCAAAATTTGTCTTTAGTTTTTTTCACTCTTCATCGCCAATAATTAATGAGCCTATCAATAAATATCTGCTAATGAAAATGATTTCTTTTACATCAAAGGTGTGAAAAATATGTATTTCCTGATCCTTCCTGCGAGTTGGGATCCTTTCCTTGGTCCTTGTTTTTTCTTGACATTCTTTAAGTGTAATTCAAATATCAAGTTGCATAAGAGAGAAAAAAGTTAATCAATCTTGACCACATATTTTGTATTTTACTTAAGTATCATTGGATTATGAAAAGTCAAAGAAAAACAAGCCAATGAGAGGATCTTGATCCTTTTCCTGCCTTGAACTTCTGATTTTCCTTTACTATATATAGTAGAGCTTTTGAAGAAAATAGGAAAGCGGTTTATTCCTTTAATGAATTTTTTATTTATTTAAGATTTCATCCTCTTCTCAGTTAATAACAAATGAATTGAAGATAAGACATCCGGTAATACAATCCACGTGACACACATCTTTCTCTTATAAGGATTCTAACTTGTGATTGGTACTATTTAGGGATGGCAATTA
This sequence comes from Acer yangbiense, assembly GCA_008009225.1. NCBI lineage: Eukaryota > Viridiplantae > Streptophyta > Magnoliopsida > Sapindales > Sapindaceae > Acer > Acer yangbiense. Next base: position 14,926,617 of record CM017763.1, read on the forward strand.
AACCCGAATTCGTTGGACCCGCCCGAACCCAACCCACTTAAAGAGGATTTGGGTTGGGATAAGTGTACCGGTGGACGGGCTTGGGTTTGGGTTTGAAAATTGTACCCATCACGGGTTCGAGTTCGGGTTCGGGTATGGATTTAGAAAAAAATCCATACCCAAACCTGCGTACCCGCGAACAATAAAAATTATATAATATTTTATTATTTAAAATATTATAAATTTAAACTCCAATAAAAACTTTTTAATTATATAGAGAATAAAATGTAAACATTTCAATCTATTAAGTGTTTTTATTCTTTAAAATTAGAATATTTCATATATTTAAATAATATATAAATAATTTTTAAAAAAAAAAATTGGCGGGTTTGTGGGTTTTACCCATAGACCCCGCTTGTTTCACGGGTTCGTGGGCGGGTTTGGGTGTCCCCTAAACCCGTGGGTAAAACTTGAACCCGAACCCGTTTATTTTTGTGGGTTCGCGGGCGGGTTTGATAGATACAAAATTTCGTTAGTTTGGGTTTGGATTTTGCCAAATCCGCCCGAACCCGCCCCATTGCCATTCCTAGTACTATTATCGGGTGCATCGAAGATTTTCTATCGTAGAGAACCCTAACTTGTAATTGGTAAGATTATTTTTCTGGCATCCAAGGGCGGAGCCCTTCATGGGCTTGGGTAGGGTGCAGCCCACCCAAGTTTTTTGATTTTTTGATTTTTGATTTTTATTTATTTATTTATTTTTAGTTTGAGTTAATTAATATAAAGAAGTAGTTAAATCCAAGAGTGACAATAATGACACTCCTTAAAAACTGTATGTACATCCCTTTCATATTCATACCCATCAAATTTTTTTAAATGTTATAGTTTGTAAATAAACCCCACTTAATGCCAAAAATATCATTTCTTTAATTATAATGTAATTGTATTTTTGTACACCATCGACATATATTATTATGTTATTTAATCAACTTTATTATTATTTAGAATTTGAAATTTTATTATTATCTTTAATTCTATCATTGTTATTTCAAAAAAAAAAAAAAAAAATCTATCACCGTTCTTAAAAAAAAAAATAAAAAAAATTATATTATTGTTCTTTCCCATCCATTCTTTTTATCTTCCAAGTTTTCCTTTCACAAAAATCAAATTCCATTTTTTTTTCTCTCTTGGCGTGTCAAGCTGCTCTCTCCATTTCTTCTTGACTGTTTCTATCAACAAAATCACTTTGTTTTGAGGTTTTTTCTGTTGGAGATCCACTTTCTGTTTGTGAAAGTTGTAGGGAAGCAAGATTTATGTCACGTACCAATTAATTTGGAAGTAGAGTTTAATAGAATTGAAGAACAACTAATATTATATATCAAAAAAAAAAAAAAAAACGAAGTCTAAAACGTGTTTGAAAGGAAAAAAAAATACAATTATTATAGAGAAAACAATTTAAATGATTTTGTTCGTCTAATAAAAATAATTTAATATTTGCTTTTTTACAACGAACTTGGAAAAATTTTGATTCATTCTCTAGTAGTCAATTTGTATTTCCTTAAAGAAAAAGAAAATATATTTAAAATTAAATTTTAAGAGAGAATCTAGGGTTTAAGAAAATGGAAAGAATTTTTAATGATATATGTTAATATCAAATCATTAAAAGGAAACATTTTTTTTTCACAAGATATTAAATAGGAAACTAATTAATAATTATTGTAGGTGTACTTACAAACTATTTAGTCTTATTGATAATTTACTCAAGGGCATTATTGTATTTTCAAAAACATATTAAGTTGGGGGTGTACATACGGTTTTTGAGGGGTGTAAATATTGTCACTCTAAATCCAAATTTTATTTTTTCTCGGCCCATAATATTTTAATCCTCAACTTAAAACTAAATTCACTAAAGCCCAATAAACTAAAATAGTCCAAAAACTTTATTAAAATAGATCAGCTAAAATTAAAAATAAATAAACCTCCCTTCTTATTTCAGCAATCATCATTCGATAGATTCCCAAACCCCTCACTTTTTCTTTCTTTTCCACTTTCCCAAATCTCAAACCCTAACCTCTCTCTTCTCTAAAATCTTCCAATTTGAAAGTAAATTCCCACAACTTTAATCTTATTCATTTATTTACTTAGAATGAATTTGATTTTAGGTTTTGTATTTTATTATTGAGATTTAGGTTTTGTTTTTTTAATGTGTCTCCTTATGGGATAACAAAGTTAGAAAAGAGAAGAAAAATCTTAGGAAAGCTAAGATTTATTCTATTTTTAGGGATTTGAAAAGAAAAATATGCACCGAAAAAATTTATTATGTGGTTCACTAGTGGTCCACACCACTATCTCTTATTAGTTTTTTTTTTTTTTTTCGTATCGTTTTGATTTGATTATTACAAAGAAAGTTTTATATTATCCCACCCCCCCAAATTTTTTCCAGCTACAACCCTGCTGGCATCATCAAGCTCTGAAACTAATGCCTGAATCTTTGCCCTTATAATTTCTGCTCCTTGGCCTAATTTAACAAGCACCTCAATTTCTGATGATAATGCCTCCATCTTTGTCTTGACATTTTCGAATATTCTTTTATCCAATTCAACAAGATCACAGTCATGATCTTCTTCGCTTGTCTTTGCTGCTTGCACAGCCGTCTCGTCCTCTACTTTCTCACTCTTGTCCGAGGATGACAGTAACCTGTCATCAGCATGATAAACAAGTATATATACCTCTTTTCGTTCTTCATCATGATCTGCATCAACCTTGTTCATATCTGATATTATCTGATCAAGTGAAGCTTCAGATTCCTGATAGAGCAAACACAAATAAACAAATTCAGAGAATAGTATATATAGTCCAGACACAATACAACCATAAAATTAGAAAAAAATTGTAATGAATGAATATATAAATTAACTAGCCTTGTTGGCATGTTTTTCCTCAAGTGCCTCAAGTTCTAAAGCAAATGTCTCCATCCTTTCACTGCCATTTCCATTTCCTCGGTCTAATTCCGCTCGGCCACAGTGATCTTCTGTACTGCTTCTCTGTTCTTTCTCTGGTCTAGGATTCAAGTATTTCAGAACCTTCACTGCAGTGTCATCCTGATATAGCAAAAACACTTGAATTAATGATCAGAAAATGAATATTATATGATTTTAAGATTTGTGAATAACTTGTGTAGTCCCAAGTGAAATTAGACAATCAAGCTATATGCTATCATATATATTCTTATAATTAGTAATGATGATTAATTAATGTTAATTTACCTCTGAGATCGCGCATTCAATGTGAACGAAACTTTTGCACTCCGCACAAAGAAAAATAGGATGTCCAGCTATTAAATATCCTGCCTTACAAATATCACAGATCACTTCATTATAAGAGACGGAATTCCTAGAAGCTTTAAATTTAGGTGAATAGGTAAGGGTGAGAGGATGAATGTGACATTTATGCTTCACATCGCACGGTAGAGGAATGCACTCGAAATGGAAGTTGATATCACACTCCCTACAGCAGTAAAAGTAGCCTCCAGTGTCATGGCATTTGTTGCAGTACAAAACATTATTCTCCTTATTCTTCAAGTCAAAAGCAAAGTACAAATTGTGATTGTGACACTCATGTTTTAGATACAGTTTCATGGTCTTAGCACATGCACTATGAAGGTCAAAGTTGCATTCCTCACAGCTTAACAACATGCTCCCAACTTTTGGATTTCTACACGCACGACACATCCTGGTGGTGCCATCATGAGCGAAGTTGTGTTTTAGGTGAAGTGGGTGTGGGTGAAGTGGGTGTTGAAGTTGTGGTGAAATCTCCATACAGCAGAAATCATGAATGAAGAATTTACAATCAATGCAACGATACCCTGGACCTTGGATTTCCTTGTAGCACCAACAACAAGAGGGATTTCTGTTAGAGTACTCCATAAAAAAGTGTAATTTGAGTTGATGTTGATGGAAGAAATGGTGGATGATGTCTTTTCTTCCCTTCTCTTTTGATGCCAGGCCCTCCTGCTCATGTTCACAAAAATAAGCTGTAAGCATCTCCATTGTCCAACCTTATTTCACATCTAAATTTTGTAAGGATCATGATGAGATTATTTTAAGGGTTAATAGCATCAATGTCCCCCCTGAACTTATAGCGCGGTAGTATAGTGCCCCTTGAACTTTCATTTATTGGCAAAAGCCGACAGAATGGAAACGGACGTCAAAGGAAAATTATACTTACACGCCCTGATTATATGAATAATTACATTAAAATTGGAAAAATATAATAATATCACACAAATACCCTTTGACTTTTTTGACTAATGTCTAAAAATAATAATAATAATAATAATAATAATAATGATAAGAGCAAATTGCAGCCAACCTTCCTGAGGTTTGGTCTTTGACAACCAAAAACAACTTTATCATTAATTGACAATGACCTTCCCTATTGTCAGTTAAAGCTAGTTAAATTTAACCATTGACCGGATTTGAGCATTACAAATACCAAAATGTCCCTAATTAAAAAAATTATGATTTAAAAAATATATAAATATATGAAAACTAAAATAAAAAAAAATCTAGCTCATCTAAATCTAATCTAACAACATTTTCTTCTTCAATTGATCTATCTCTAGATTTATTTTCATATTCAAGTTTTTCAAAATTTTCAAAAATAAAAAATAAAAAGTGTGGCTCATCTAAATCTAATTTAACAACATTTTCTTCTTCTATTGATGTATCTCCAATTTTTCTTCAGATTCAAGTTTTTCAAACTTTTCAAAAAAAAAAAAAAAAAAAAAAAAGTCTGGCTCACTTAAATCTAATTCGACAACATTTTCTTCAGTCTTTTTTTTTTTTTTTTTCATTCTTCCATGTTAGTAAAACTTGAGAAGAAAATAGAAAAGAAAAAAAAAACTTAAGACAACTTGAGATTTGTTTTTTTTTTTTTTTTAAATAAATAAATAAATAAAAATGCTTAAAAGGACAAAAATACCCTTATCTTTGTTAAGTGTGACTTTACTTTAATTAACAATAAGGGAGGTCATTGTCAATTAATTATAAAGTTATTTCTGGTTGTCAAAGATCAAACCTTAGGGAGGTTGGCTGCAATTTGCTCTATTAATAATAATAATAATAATAATAATACTAATAATAATACTAATACTACTACTACTACTACTACTTCTACTTCTACTACTACTACTGATAATAATAATAATAAATTTAAAGGAAAAATTTTTTAAAGAAAAAAAAAGATATTTAAAGGATTTTTTTTTTTGATTAGTCCACCTAATCAAAAATAAAAAAATTAAATTAAAACTTGATCGAACTTTAATTGAGAACAACAAAAACCCAAACATCAACAACAACATCATCTTCTTCATTTTCAAACAAAAACACAAAAACCCAGACACACCATCACAATTTTTTATGTTTATCGAAACTCAGATTGAAATACATAATTTTTGATATCAACTTCTTCTTCTTCAAACCCAAATCAAACATTTTATCCTTCTCCACCACTTTATCCTTTATCCTTCTCCCAAAGCCAACACTTTATCCTTCTCCACCACCACTTGAAATCATCACCACACCAACCAAAAACCAAACCATATCAGCCTTTTCTTATTCAAACCCAACTCATATCAGCTTCTTCTTCTTCATCATCACACCAACCTCCAAACCCTAACCCTCAAATTTAAACATCCCACCAACAGCCACCTCAAACCCATCAACCACACCGATTCAGGGACTGGTTCAATGGCAGCCAGAGTTGGCGATTGAGACGGAGAGGGCTGATCGGCGGCGGTCGAGGGTGGTTGTGGTGGACTGGTGGTTGCTTGTGGTGATTCTCCATCTTCGATAATGGAGTTTCTATCTGGAGTAGTGCCTCTTCGACGATGGAGGCGCACCATTTGGGCATTTGGACATCTAGGTAGTGCTCCATCTTCCTAGATTTTGTCTCCCTTGCATACCAAACTCAGATCTTCGACGATGAAGGCTGGTTGACGGTGGGTGTTTGGTTTGATTTGGGGGTGGTTGACAGGGGCGGTGCGTTTGGGTGGTTAACAGTGGTGGTGTTCCCAGATTTTAGTTTGTTTTTGTTTTTGTGTTTTTGTTTGATTTGGTGGTGTTTGCTTTTTGTTTGATGGTCAACTTTTTTTTTTTTTTTTTAAAGTTTATTATTATTATTATTATTATTATTATTATTTTGGGTTAATAACACCAATGCCCTCTGAACTTATAGCGCGGTTGCATAGTGCCTCATAAACTTTTTTACTTGGTATTAAACTCCTTGAACTTTCATTTATTGGTAAAAGCTGACAGAAGGGGTATGAACGTCAAAGAAAAATTACACTTACACACTCTAATTATATGCATAATTGCATTAAAACTGAAAAAAATATAATAACAACACAAAAACACCATTTGACTTGACTAATGTCTAAAAAAATAAAAAAATAAAAATATTAATGTCTAAATTTTGGATGTGAAATAACCTTATTGGATGTGAAATAACATTATTTCACATCTAAATTTTGTAAGGATCATGATGAAATTATTTTAATTTCATTGAATTTTAAATATACGATCTATTTTACCTAAGATGTGCAGATCTTGAGAATGAAGAATTAAATATATTAGGAAGAAATTTGAAATTTTTCGGGCACAGAAATTATTTTAAATAATAATGATAATAATAACCACTAAAGGGATGCTAATTATGCTATTAAATTTCTAATAGAGAGCAATTGAAATCTTTACTAAATGAGGTAAACTTCAATAGGAAAATCCAAGTGAGTAGATCCACATCAAGAGTAGTATAAATATGAACATACCTTAGAGATTATGCATTCCACATGAGCAATGTAAATGCATTCCTTACAATAATAAGCATGATGTTTGGGATTTCCTGGTGTCTCGCAGACGTCACAATAATAGTCCATGGAATAATCTACTTTATCATTTGAATCCATAAGATAGTGGATGAGTGGATTGTCTTCCTTAACTGAATCTATAAGAGTGAGGGGATGATAATGTTTCTGTGTGATCATCACACCACTTGGTATTGGAATGCATTTCAAATGGAGGTTGAAATCACACTCCACGCAACGGTAGAAGGACTCGTTAGTGCAACTCTCATGGCAATTGTTGCAATCATAAATCCCCATTGTGATATCGTCAATGAAGTAATACATATTGTGCTGATGACAATCATGCTTTAGGGCACATCTGTTTGGATTAGCACATGAAACATGAAGTTCAAAGGCACACTCATTACAGCCTATTTTGATGCCTCCTAAAGTTAACGACTTACATGCAGCACATATTAAATAATCAGAAAGGCCCATAGTTTGAGTGACAAGAATATGTTGGGGGTGAAATGGGCACTCAACTTCCTTGGGTATCTCCTTACAGGATTCATGGATGAAGAATTGACATTGTAAACAACAATAAGCTGAACCACTGATGATCTGCGTGCAACAAAGGCAATTAATGTTGTGTGACTTTCTTACGTTGCATAGCTTGAGTGCATGTTTGTGGTAAAAACGAAAGAGGGTGAGTTCTTTGAATGTCTGGTGGTGTTCCTGGTCTTGTTTAGAAGCGCATTTGGCATCTAGGTTGAACCCACACCAACTGCAGTTGAAAATGAAGCCAGAACGGTAGAGATCTTTACATCCATCACATATGAGAGCCTCACCAAATTTAAATTCATCTGTAAGACTGCAGGTTAAAGGGTGATGGTGAAGAGGGTGTAGTATCTTTGGTGGCAATTCAGCGCATGATTTATGAAGATAAAACTTGCATTCATGACAAGCATAACCTGGAAAACACATCACTTCATTACAACCATTGCAGTATTTAATCTTCTCCTCGCTCGACCCATCATCTAAAATCTCCTCCCCACTCGACCCATCATCATCTGAAATCCCCTCCCCACTCGATTCATCATCGGATTCATCTTCTTCGGACTCCTCATGCTGCAGCAAAGTCAACATATGAGGATGGCTAGGATGGCTAAAAAGTTGTTCATTATCCTTACACTTGGAATCCAAGCAAGTAGCACCATTCTTCTGAAACAGAAAACAACAATCTCTGTTTAAGAGCAATTGTTTACATGATTAATTTTAACCAATATATTGATCAAACATGAATTAAAACTCCAAAATTCAAGTGAGAAGACTAAAAAATTTGACTGTCAACTAGAGATATTAATATTAATATTATCGTATATACCAACCTTGGACATGCTTTGTGCAGCTTGTAATTCTGACATTCTGTTATACTGTCTGATTCAGCTGGGTGAAAGTCCGCTTCATCTTTGGCTCTGTCCCATTTGTATTTTTAAATTTGATAGAATCTCTAGTGGAGTGTCGTCCTAATTGAACAAAAATATCTACCAACAATTATAAAATATGTGATAGAGGTTCAAGTGGGAAATTATTTAACAAATTTTGTTGAGTACTCTAAGCAAGATATTATTTTTGATTAGACATTTGTAGAAATTACTAAAATAAAAACTCTATTGTAACACTTTTTCAATAAAATAAAAACCAAAAAAAAATTATTTTTTCTAAAAGACATATATTTAGACATTTGTAGAAATTTACTAAAATAAAAACTCTACTGTAACACTTTTTCAATAAAATAAAAACCAAAAAAAAATTATTTTTTCTAAAAGACATATATATATATATATTAAAATAAGATATAAGTTGAAAAAATAAACAAACTGATTTATCTTAATTTAAGATATAATAAACAATAAGTTTTATAGTGAAAAAAATAAACAGCCCCTTTTAGGATGTATAGCTCCCAGAAAAATTAGTGTAGAGGTGTTCTGTTTATGTCCCTTGACAGCTTGTCGAACCCTTCCTCCTTAGACAAAGAATTAATTTCCTCAGCTACCAAAAAAAAAAAAAAAAAGTAATGTAATAGTGTGTGAGTGAGTCACTGATCAAGGTCTCCTCTGATTGGTCCAGCTTGACAATCAATCATTGGATTGCCTTCTTGTCTAGCAGGTGACATTCTGTTGAGATTTCCTCAAGGTCTTTCTTGACAATTCTGATGAGAAGAAGTTCACTTTTCTCAATGTCCAAGATAGAATTGCCTTTCTTAAAATCTCTTCTTGTACTATAAGTTTTCTTGTGTATCCTTGAATGCATCTATCCAAGGAGCTTTTTGCCTTGCAAAATTAATTCTCAAGTCTCAACAACACGTATTCTCTACTTTTTTTTATCCTTTAGAATTGAGTATACTTCACATTGAAGTGGAAAAATATCTAATTTATTTTTAGATTTACCACATTAGAATTAAAGAATCTACAAAACCATCCAATCACTCTTAACAACTTTTATCACTTTATGTAATTCTCATGTAGGCCAGAATGCTTCACATTTTACAAAAGTACAATACTAATTATTCTGGTACAATGAAACTCTTACAAAATACACACGCCCAAACAATTAATCAAAGGACACGATAACGAGGAAAAATAAAGAGACACGAGATTTTACGTGATTCGGCATAAATCTATATATATGGAGTGCACCGGCACTCAATTCCCACTACCAAATCAATGTTTATAAGTTTATAAGCTTAGATTACATCTCATGCATAATCTTAGAGGTGTTCTGTTTATGTCCCTTGACATCTTGTCCTAAATAGCTGCAATGAATAGGTCTTTTTTACAACATGCCAATGATACATGATTACATGATTACACTAAATAACCTTAGTAATTTGGTATATAAATGATTACATGAACAGATTGCCAATGATGATTATTATACCCCACTACAGATTGTAAACATTCAGGGAAAAATGTAAACCTGAGCTGAATTTTATTAATGAACTTCGAAATGACAGATTGTCGGACCCTTCCTAAAGAGCTGCAATGAAACCAAGAATACAGTTGATCTGCAGTGACAACTGCATAGTATCAAAAGAAAGCAGTTTACTTTACGTTTTTGAGGCCACAATCCAGATATATAGGCACACTGCACAACTTGATCGATCTTATCAGTCTCATGTCATGAAACTGCCAATAAAAGAGAGACATGCTGTTGCAATTACATACCATGTCACGTACGCTGCCCCGATTAAACCAAGCAAATTGTTTTTTGTAATGCTGAATAAATATCGAACCCATCTAATAATTATAATTCACAAGTTTAGATTATAATTATAACAGTGGATTTAAATGGGTTGTGTCGGGTTTGGTCCAACCCGACTTGTGAACCCGTTTTGCCAGGTCTATTTACACGCGTAAATATGTGATGGGATTCTTTCATTACCTTTTATCTTCAATTTTTTCTTACTATTATTTTCACTCTTCATCGCCAATAATTAATGAGCCTATCAATAAATATCTGCCAATGAAAATGATTTCTTTTACACCAAAGGTGTGAAAAATATGTATTCTCCTACCTTGAACTTCTGATTTTCATTTAATAGTGGTACTAATTCAAAAAGGTCGTCTCCAGAGATGTAGTTCAGCCGGTAGATAGATGAGCTTGGCATTTAGGCAAATGACCTCTAAATCAGCGGTTCGAATCCTATCAATGACAAAAAACTTCGAAAAGAGTCTCTAAACACATAGTCCTTTAACTTGTTCTCATCATGAAGCAATAAATAGGATGTATTTGGCATAGCTTTCGGAAGCATGCTTTAGGCTCACTTCTGAGAGTGTTTAAATGAACTGTCAAAACAGCTTTTTATTTTTATAAGCTCTTCCGCCTAGTAGAGCTTTTAAAGAAATTTGGGAAGATGGTTTTCATTTCAATGAAATTTTTTTATTTAAGATTTTATCTTCTTCTCGATTAATAACAAATTGAAAATTACACCCATAACCTTTTCTTTTTCTCTTACTCTGCTAAACCAAATTTCATCTCCCATCTCTACCCAAAAATAATGAATTAATTCATTCTCAATTAATAACAAATGAATTGAAGATAAGACATTGATCATCTGGCAGAAAATCCACGTGGCACACATCTTTCTCATATAAGGATTCTAACTTGTGATCGGTACTATTATCGGGTGCACCGAAGATAGAGCAGAGGACCTTAACTTGTAATTGGTAAGATTGTTTTTCTGGCATCATCAAGCTCTGAAACTAATGCCTGAATCTTTGCCCTTATAACTTCTGGTCCTTGATCAAATTTAACAAGCACCTCAGTTTCTGAAGATAATGCCTCCATCTTTGTCTTGAGATTTTCGAATATTCTTTTATCCAATCCAATGATATCACAGTCCTCATGATCTTCTTCGATTTTCTTTGCTTGCACCTCAGCTGTCTCGTCCTCTGCTTTCTCACTCTCGTCCAAGGATGACAGTAACCTGTCACTAGCCTGATAAACAAGTATATAAACCAATCAGACAAATTAAAGCATTTCTAAGAATTTAATTTGTATATACAAATTAACCTCTTTTCGCTCTTGATCATGATCTGCATCAACCTTGTTCATATCCTCAGAAGTAGTAGCGGAATCCAAGTATGATATTTTCTGATCAAGTGAAGCTTCAGATTCCTGATAGAGCAAACACGTATAAACAAATTCAGAGATATATAGTCCTGACACATTCCAACCATAAAATTAGACAAAAATTGTAGTGAAAATATAAATTAACTAGCCTTGTTAGCAGGTTTTTCCTCAAGTGCCTCAAGTTCTAAAACTAATGTCTCCATCTTTTCACTGCAGTGGTGATCTTCTGTACTACTTCTCTGTTCTTTCTCTGGTCTAGGATTCAAGTATTTCAGAACCTCCACTGCAGTGTCATCCTGATATAGCAAAAACACTTGAATTAATGATCAGAAAATGAATATTATATGCTCATATGATTTTAAGATTTGTGAATAACTTGTGTAGTTCCAAGTGAAATTAGACAATCAAGCTATCATATATATATATATTCTTATAATTAGTAATGATGATTAATTAACGTTAATTTACCTCTGAGATCGCACATTCAATGTGAACGAAACTGAAATATCCGCATTCTGCACAAATAAAAATAGGATGTCCAGCTATCAAATATCCTGCCTTACAAATAGCACATCTCATTGGATCAATATATAAACCTTCAAATATATGTGAATAGGTAAGGGTGAGAGGATGTCTGTGACATATATGCTTCACATCGCACGGTAGAGGAATGCACTCAAAATGGAAGTTAATATCACACTCCCTACAGAAGTAAAAGTAGCCTCCGGTGTCATGGCATTTGTTGCAGTACAAAACATTATCCTCCAATAACTCAGAATCCTCATTCTTCATGATCAAGTCAAAAGCAAAGTACAAATTGTGATTGTGACACTCATGTTTTAGAGACAGCTGTTTCATGATCTCAGCACATGCACTATGAAGGTCAAAGTTGCATTCCCCACAGCTTAACAACATGCTCCCAACTTTTGGATTTCTACACGCACGACACATCCTGGTGGTGCCATCATGAGCGGAGTTATGTTTTAGGTGAAGTGGGTGGGGGTGGAGTGGGTGTTGAAGTTGTGGTGAAATCTCCATACGGCAGAAATCATCAATGTAGAATTTACAGTCATCGCAACAGTACCCTGGACCATGGATTTCTTTGTAGCACCAACAACAAGAGGGATTTTTATTATATCCCTTCTTCTTCAAAAAAAAGTGTAATTTGAGTTGATGTTGATGGAAGAAATGTTGGATGGTGTCTTTTCTTCCCTTCTCTTTTGATGCCAGGCCCTCCTGCTCCTGTTCACAAAAATAAGCATCTCCATTGTCCAACCTTATTTCACATCTAAATTTTCTAAGGATCATGATGAAATTATTTTAATTTCATTGAATTTTAAATATAATTAAGATCTTTAATTTTATGGATCATGAGGGCCCCTTTACCTAACATTTGTGGATCTTGGGAAAAATGTTTCATTGATATGAAGAATTAATTATACACTCGGAAGAAATTTGAAATATTTGGGCACCGAAACTATTTTAAAATAATAATGATAATAATAACCACTAACAAGGATGCTAATTATGCTATTTAATTCCTAATAGAGAGCAACCAAAATCTTTACTGAATGAGCGTAAATATGAACATACCTCACAGATTATGCATTCCACGTGAGCAATATAAATGCATTTCTTACAACAATAGGCATGACGTCTGGGATTGCCTGGTGTCTCGCAAACATCACAATAATACTCCACGGAATAGTCTACTTTATCATTTGAATCCATAAGATATTGGATGAGTGGATTGTCTTCCTTAACTGAATCTATAAGAGTGAGAGGATGATGATGTTTTTGTGTGATCATCACATCACTTGATATAGGAATGCATTTCAAATGGAGGTTGAAATCACACTCCACGCAACGGTAGATGGGTTCATCGTCAACGCATTTCTCATGGCATTTGTTGCATTCAAAATAGCACCTATCTCTGTCTTTATTAACAATGAAATAAAACATATTGTGCTCATGACAATTATGTTTTAGGGGGGAGGCCCATCTGTTTTGATTAGCACATGAAACATGAAGGTTAAAGTCACACTCTTTACAGCTTATACCAATGCGGTGAATTGACGGACTACTAGTACTGCTAGTGCTAATTGACAACAGACATGCAGCACAGTTTCTATAATCGTCCATATTTTGAAAGACAAGAATATGTTGGGGGTGAAATGGGTGCTCAACTTCCTTGGGTATCTCCTTACAGGATTCATGGATGAAGAATTGACATTGTAAACAACAATAAGCTGAACCACTGATGATCAGCGTGCAACAAAGGCACTTAATGTTGTGTGACTTTCTTACGTTGCATAGCTTGAGTGAATGTTTGTGGTAAAAACCAAAGAGGGTGAGTTCTTTGAATGTCTGGTGGTGTTCCTGGTCTTGTTTAGAAGCGCATTTGGCATCTAGGTTGAACCCACACCAACTGCAGTTGAAAATGAAGCCAGAACGGTAGAGATCTCTACATCCATCACATATGATGGGATCCCAACCATCACATATAAGAAAGGTTAAAGGATGAGGGTGAAGAGGGTGTAGTATCTTTGGTGGCAATTCTGCGCATGATTTGTGGAGATAAAACTTGCATTTTGCAGATTCATGATGACAAGCATAACCCGGAAAACACATCACTTCATTACAACCATTGCAGTACTTAATCTTCTCTTCACTCGACCCATCATCGGATTCATCTTCTTTGGACTCCTCATGTCGGAGCAAAGTCAAGTTATGATCAGGATGGCTAGGATGGCTAAAAAGTTGTTCATTATCCTTACACTTGGAATCCAAGGAAGTAGTAGCACCATTCTTCTGAAACAGCAAACAGCAATACAATCTCTGTTTATATAAGGCCAATTGTTTACATGATTTTTAACCAATATATTGATGAAACAAAATATATACCAACCTTGGACATGCTTTCTTCAGCTTGTAATTCTGTTATAATATCGGAATCATCTTCCTCATGCTGCAGCAAAGTCAACTTATGATGAGGATGGCTATTAAGTTCTTCATTAACCATACGCTTGGAATCCAAGGAAGTACTAGCATCATTCTTCTGAAACAGCAAACAACAATCTCTGTTTATATAAGGCCAATTGTTTACATTATTTTTAATCAATTGATGAAACAACTTGTATTATAACTCCAAAATTCAATGGAGTAGACTAATGAATTTGTCTCTCAACTAGAGATCTTAATATCATTAATATTATTGTAACTGAGTTTATACCAACCTTGGACATGCTTTGTGTAGCTTGTAATTCTGTTATACGGTCTGATTCAGCTGGGTGAAAGTCTGCTTCATCTTTTGCTCTGTCTTTGGCTCTGTCCCATGTGTATGATTCAAATTTGACAAAATCTCTAGTGGAGTGTCGTCCTGATTGAACAAAAAATTAAATTCAACAATTAGAAAATATGTGATAGATGTTCAAGTGGGAAATTATATAACAAATTTTGTTGAGTACTATTAGCAAGATATTATTTCTGATTGAGATTTAAATAACTATATATACTATGGTTATTTTGTGAGTATCGTGATGAAATTAAATAATTTCATTGAATTTTACCTAAGATGTGAGGATCTTGATAAAAAAAATTATATGATATGAAGAATGAACTACACATGCAAGAAATTTCAAATGTGGAGAGAGAGTTCTTACACATGTGGTTCCAATCCAAGATTGTTTAAAAAAAATTAGAGTGGGATAGAGTGAGATTAAAGAATGCATAAAATGATAAAAGAACTAAGAAAAATATTAGAGAGAAGAAGAAAAAAATAAAGAAAACAAATGAAGTCTAATGGAGTGGCGTTGTGGTGGGATCTGGATTTGGGAATTAGAAGTGGGATTAAAGGGGCACGCAAAAGTCAAGACATGCACATGGTGGGTCATGATAATATCGATCAGTACTTGATAACTTATGTTGGGCTTGTATAAATTTGGTATACTGTTAAAAACTTGAAATGTTTTTATTTAAAAGAGTAATGTTAGGTTTCTCAAATATATAGCACGTGATGTGTCAATGTCTTGCAAATCATGAGGTTATATGGTAAGTGATGTGATATTGACACCTCACGTGCTACAAAAATTTGAAATTTTTTTTGGAAAGTTTAGCATTACTCTTTTTAAAAATGGCTGACATGACTAAAATCCCTGTGTAGCCCACAATATCATTCGCCCCTAGTGTGATATGATCTCAGGAGCCAATTCAGCACATGATTTGTGAAAAAACTCACAATAATATTATTCACAAGTATAAGACGGTGAAAAGATCACTTCATTGCAACAATTGCAGTACTTATTAATCTTCTCACTCGGCCCATCATCGGATTCATGATCATCTTCTTTGGACTCCAGCTCCAGCAAAGTCAACTTATGATCAGGATGGCTAAAATGTTGAATCTCCATTTACAAAGAATACAGGATTTGCACACACTCAACTCTTATGTGGAGAAGAGATCGATGGATGTCTCTTCTTTAGTTTCTCATGCTAAAAGATTAGCATTTTTATCGCTGGAGAAAATTAGCTTCAGTGCACCGAATGCATCGGCTGAGTGGTGCATCCGGCCATGATACTCAGTTTTTTAATTTTAATTGCTTTCTTTCTCATTCCATTAATTTTATTCTTATTTTTTTAACCGACACGTATTGACGCATCATGATATCAATGACCGGGTGCATCCATTACAACGAAGATTTTATCTTATCCCTGGTATACATGTCATTCTCATAATTGGAAACTTGCCAACAATTATTCTCATGATGTGGTGGGCATGAATAGAATGATTCTCATTTTCCAAAAGTAGCATAAAAATATCTCATCTTATCTGTTAGAAAATGATACAAAACTTGATCATCAATCTTATATCATTTAGATTAAATATAGTCTGGAATTTACTGTCTCATCTGATTTTCAAAAGAATAAGAGTAAGTCTGGATTGCCACACATGAGACATAATTTATCTTCAGATTTTTTAAATTATTATTACTATTAATGTCACTTTTGATCGGCATCAATGGGCCTAACAAAAAATGACTGCTAATGAAAAAGATTTCTTTCACATCAAAACTAAAAAATGATTTAGGCTGCTTAAAAAATAAAATAAAAAAAGACTTCAATAATTTATTATGGTATAATGTTGATAAGGAATGTGTTTACTTTTGTTTCCTCCTATCATTTTAGAATCAACAAACCACCAAAAAAGTAGACAACTTTATGCAATTACAGCTCCTAAAGTAACCTCAATGCTTCACATTTTTCAAAAGTAAAGGAATATCATATCTGGTATAAAGATAGTCTCATACCTTATCATACAATCAACCAGCAACAGACTATATACCTCATCACTGATCCTTAAATCATGTGGATCATAAATCGTCGTTTGAGCTAGCTCATTGGTCGACGAAGGTCAACAATCATGCATCACATCTTGAAAAAATTTCTCTTGCACTCCACAGGGGAACTATACACCAATCTCCAAAGCAAAATAGAATAAGATGGCCTCTGCATAGTTTCACAGCATCATCGTCCAAAGCTCATCCAAACGTTAATCAAAAATCAATTAATTTCCTGTACCAGAAAATAACAATAATAAATAACAGCAATAAAGAGATCTTTACAACATCCCAGGCTAAAAAAAACTGTGCACTTGGTATACATCAGCAAAAGCACTAAATATTTCAGCTCTCCTGAAAGAAAGGAAGATTTCCTTTCTATGTTTGTCACAATTTGCCACTTTGGAGAGGCAGATCAAAACAATGGATTTATTTATATTTTCCTAAATAAAATTCCATTAATAAAACAACAAAATCATTACCGGCATTCAAATGGAAGCCACAAGTAAAATCCTTGAGAAACTACTTCTCTTAAGGAAGAAAAAGGCAAACACTTGCAGCAATCCTCATTACTTCACCTCATATTTCTTGTCCAACAAGGAAAACGTGTTAATTTTATTTGTAGTGGGAATCAACCCCCATTTTACAATAAGGATTGGAATCAAGGGGGAAAAATATAATTTCAGCCAACAATATCATTGGATAATTAGTTTAATGGCACTACGCATACGCATTTGGTTTTGGTTTGATTTGTCGATATGAGTATAGTTTTGGGTATGGTTAGGGTTTTAATTTATGAAAATTTGTGTAAAAGACGATGAAGATCTGGGAATTTTGAACTGATTGAAAAGGCTCGGAGACAAATTGAAAAGGCTCGGAGACTATTTACAAAGTCTCGGAGCCAGTGTTAAAAGGTTCGGAAAAGGCTCGAAGACTATTTATAAAGTTTCGGAGATACAAAATTAACAAAAAAAAGCTCATAGTTAAAAAGGCTCGGAAAAGGCTCAGAGACTATTTACAAAGTCTCGGATAGTGTATGAAAAGTCTCGAAGAACTGTTGAAAAGGCTCTAATACAATGTTAAAAGTCTTTGTTCGAGACTTTTTGAATCTCCGAGACTTTTAACATTGTATTCGAGCCTTTTCAACAGTTCTCCGAAACTTTTCATACACTGTCCGAGACTTTGTAAATAGTCTCCGAGCCTTTTAACACTGGCTCCGAGACTTTGTAAATGGTCTCTGAGCCTTTTAACTATGGCTCCGAGACTTTGTAAATAGTCTCCGAGCCTTTTCAATTTGTCTCCGAGTCTTTTCAATTAGATTCAAAATTCATACAACCAGTTTAAGGTTGCTGTTTTGATGTTGTTTTTGTTGTTCGCCGTGAGTTCGCCGTGAGTTCGCCTTGAAGTTTTCAGGCGTATTTCTTGCAACCGATGTTTTCTCTCTCTCTGTCAACTGTTTTCTCTTTAGGTTTGAAAAGACACAAACTAACAAAATAAGGGTATTTTTGTCTAGTCGCCTAAATAGGTGTCTTTTAAACTTAAATTAGTAAAGTGATGATATTCTTACAAGAATTGCCCCCTACCCAATAATATTGTTTAATTGTAAAATTATCTTGTTTATAGTGACTAGTGAGTTCGACCTCGCATTGCAATGTAACGAGCATTAATATCTAGAATATCTATGTTGCATGTCTCACAAAATGAACTTACTACTTTAGTAAATAATCTATCACATCCAGTATTTCTTAGTGATCATGGTTAATAATTGATAGTGCCCATTTGTACACTCGGTGTAGCCCCCATTTCTTATCAATTGTACTCATTGTCGAGTGTATTTGTATATTTAATGTGTATTGTGAACTTTGTGTATGTTATTTACCATAAATAGGGTATTTGAACTTAATTGATGAGTTTTGGAAGTTAAAAGGGCTGAAATGGGAAAGATTCGTGCAGTACACCTATATTTCGGGAGCCATATCTCCCACCTCAGATTTAACTAGGTTTCATGCTACCTATTTTCGAAAAGTCCCGGCTGTCTAGTTTCCAACAGTTTTTACGGATCACGATTTCGATGTTTCTGGAGAAGGTTATGGCCATTTTCGTAACGGTGCACGAGGCAGAAAAGTTGAAAACTGAAGAAGAAGTGCATGGCACTACTCGAGTAGAGCTAGACCAGTGCAATTTAGGTAGCCGTTCGCCGCTGGTCGAGCGCTGGTTCTGCGCATGACGACTAGCGCATAAGTGCTCCAACTCAGCTTCCTATGAGGTTTTGTGCCCTAAAATCCACACACTATAAATTCCCCACTTCTTTTCTTTTCCCATGACCTCTTGCACAACCCTTTACTCTCAAACACTCCAAGAACACATTTTTACCTTCCAAACCCACAAAATCACTACATCCAACCTCAAATCCATCATCCAAACTCTAAATCTACTTCACCAAACACCAAATATCTAACTTTCCCACCATCAAAACCCAACATTGGAGCATAAAGGAAAGCATCAAGAGGGGAAGCAAGCCAAGCACATCAAGTCACCAAAAAGGAGTTCTTCACTATAGTTTTCTCTACACTCTCCTCTATTAATTTATTCACTTGTATTTGAGATAGCTTGCATAATATTCTTATCTTTTGTAGCTATATTTTGTAATATGAACTAAAACTCATCTTGGCTAATGATCAAACCAAAATTGGTATGATTTTGGCCATCATTTCCTTCTCTTTATGCTTGATTCTCGGGCATTTCCCCGTGTTTTAATGACGTTAATCAAGTTTTTCAGGTTTATTTATGCCACAAAGGCATTTGTGAAGTAGAGACGGATTTGGTACAAAAAGTGCAATTAAAGTATGAGAAACAAGGCATTGTCGCCCTTTGATGGTGTCACCTTGAGCACATGGCAACAGAAGGCATGAAGCACTAGGGACTCAAGCCAAGAGTTGTCGCGGTGTTGTCGGTGTGATGACCAAAACGTGATAGAGAGATTTAAATTCTGAAAATCAATCAGGTATGGTGTCGCGGTGGGATGTCGCTCTGAGCCAAACCGTGACAGAGGAGATGAAATCCTGAAAATCAATCAGGTATGGCATCGCTGTGAAGTGTCGTCATGTGACCAAACATCGACCACTCTCAGAAATCTCAGATCTCTTTGTCGCCTTTTCAATGTCGTTGTCGCCACAACCGCGAAAAAGATTAGAATGGCCACGACAATCGAATCTCAGAATGTGTAACCGTCTGTCGCGGTGGTGTCGCTACAGTGACAACATACCGCGACACCCTGCCACATCAACATTTCTGGCAGTTAACAGTACAAGTCCGAGAGCCACTATATATATTCTTCTCTTTCAAGTTGAAGAGGGATCCAAACATATTTCCAAGCACGAATATACATAGTTTTGGACCTAGCATTCTCCTCCATACTTCCCACATTCAACTTCCTCAATTTCTAATCTTGTACTACCTTTTCCATCTAAAAACTCAACACTAAATCTTGATTACTTCACCCAACCATTCCTCTCTTCCCATTCTATACATCCTAATACCTTTGTCACTCACCATTAGACACCCACTTATCTAAACATATCATTATCTACCACTCTTTGCACTATGAGCATCTAAGGAAATTAAGGAGCAAGCATTAAAGATGGAGGCCCAAGGGTGATTTCCTTATCTAATACTTTCTTGCTTATTTGATTGTAACTATATGTAACTAAACCCCTAATCTAGAGGATAGATGTGAGGAACATTTAGATTTGGGTTTTACTTAAAACTCATTAACTAAATATTTCATATACTATATTTGGGTATTTTATTTTATGTGTTTTACCTGACCTTATTAAAATCATTCTCTTGATTTAAACAAAACAAAAAAGAATGAGGCTAATCAAATTATTTAAACTTAAAAAAAATGGATTTAGTGATTTAAACTAAAATAATAATATAAAAAATACGGAGGAGAGATGTGCAGAACCATGAACAGAGAGGAGGAAAATAAATAGATTGAGAGGAAAAAGAGAAGAAATTTCTTGGTGGAATAAAGGAAAATGAAAAATAGCAGCCATGAATAACACAAAAGAGAAGAAAGAGAAAATGTAGAGGAAAAATTTACAGAGTGTGATTTGTGAAGAGAGGAATTTCTGATGTGGCAATGTTGGTGTTAGCCTGTTAGGTTTGTAAAATTAGAGATGTGGAGAAATTTGAATGGTTGGGCATGCCAACTCACCTCTTACCTCAGAGGTACTGAAGTTTCTCTCCTCTCACCTCAACGACATTCTCTCTCTCGCATCACATCCCATCACAACAATTCCCAATTCTCTCTCTCTCTCTCTCTCTCTCTCTCTCGTGAGTCACGTCCCAACTCTCTCACTCTCTCTTTCTGTCTCTCTCCCAAATCTCTGTTCTCTCTTCTCAATTAATATAAAAAAATATTCATATTCTTTCTGAACAAAAAAAGAGTAATAATAGTCTTTTATTCCTAAATAATGCGGTATATGAGGAGTCAACATCATATCACCCACCATATAATTTCATGTTTATAGGTTGTTAACAGCTCATATGCCACATCATTTGAAAAAAAAAATGAAAAATCTAACATTACTAAAAAAATATTCATATTCGGTTCTCCAATTCAGGTATTTTTAAAGTTAAAATTTATTTTTTTCTAATTAACAATTTAGGGTTTTAGGTTTTTTATTCATATTTTTAAGTTAGTGTTTTGTTATTTTTTTATGAATTAATTATACGAATGCAATTTGTTATTTCTAGAGTTATATTATAATTTATAAAATATAACTTTAACCAAATTGTTTGATAATTTTTTAGGTTACAATATCAAACAACATATATATATATATATGAGTAATGCAAGACATCACAACCACTATTACAACTTTTCAACCACAACACATGTGGCATCTGATGTGTCAATTGGTAAGTGGATTCATGGGTAAGTGAGATAAATCATTATTAATGTGTATCCACTCACAAATTGACATCTGAGTTGCTACATGTGCTGTGATTGAAAAGTTGTGATAGTGGTTGTGATGTCTAGCATTACTATATATATATAGTCTCATTCTCATGCGGACATCCTGATATAACTTCATGCGGATATTGAATGTGAGCCACTGGTTTTGACAAGTGTATGCACACTTGAGTCAAATCATGTAAAACTAGTGGCTCACATTCAATATCCTCATGAAGTTATATCAAAACGTCCTCATTTGAAAATTTATATATATATACAGAAAGGTTCAAGTCAGTTCGCATTGATATAACTTCATCAGTGCGTTGGATGTTATTGACGGTGATTTCTGGATTGCCATGCTTCCAACAATAATAATATGTTTATGAATGCAAAATAATAATAATGTATGCAAGACATGGATTTTTATGTGGAAAACCCTAGAAAGGGAAAAAAAAAAAACCACGGTGCCTATGAAGGCAGAGAAATATCACTATGAATTTTTAGAGAATACACACACAATGCTCACTTTCTTCTCTCGTAAGTATAAATTATCCATGATGATGATCCCCATTTTAATGAGTACATGGTTGTATTTATATGGTTCGATCTAGGGTTGCCCTAGTTCTTGTCGTATAGACAGTGGATTCATTAATTAGAATCCTGCTAAGATTTAGGTTAGAGTAGATCGATTAGGCCTCGTTTCCCGTTTGGTGTTTATCCTTCTGGAAGTTTTGAGTTCTTTCCTGATTAGAATTCTCTAATATTGAGGAGGAAATAGGGATATTTCCTTATTGGAATATGATTCTTAGACTTCGTATCTGGGTCGGTCTCTACAAAGCACTTATTTCCATACTGGGCCGAGTAGATCTTGCTATCGAAAGATATCTAGCGAATAAGATCTCAGCTCATTAAAGTTTTCCAAATCAAATGATTTGGCTTGGCGAGCACGCTCTAATATTACGGAATAACTCGCTATGTATTCTGATCCGATGACGTGTCTTTGACCAACCATTTGTTGACCGGTCTGTTGATTCGTGATGACGTGGAATTACTATATTTATGTATTACTCGCTACCTTTGCTGACGTGTCATGCTGACGAAAAACCCCTATAACAAATGTGGACCATTATATTTACATACTTTGACTGAAAGTGTATGCACTTGTCAAAACTTTTCCATAATCAGTGGTCCACATGCATTGGTACTGATATAATTACATCAATGCGCACAAATATGAACAGGACAGTATATATATATACATACAGATATATATATATATATATATAGTTTTTCTATTGACAGTTCGTCCTGATATAAAATATATCAGAACGAAGAATGTGGACCATAAATTATGGAGAAGTTTTGATATACAACTTTTCTATTGATAATTCATCATGATATAAAATATATACAGTCTTTCTGTTGTTAGTTCGTCCTGATATAAAATATATCAGGACGAAGAATATGGATCATAGATTATGTAGAAGTTTTGACAAGTAAGAAATATACAATGTGTTGTAATATTATCTAGGGGGGGGGGGGGGGGGGGGGTGGGAATGGGTTTTAATCGTTATTACCCAATTTTCGCGTTTAGTCAAATTTACAAAAATGCCCCAAACTAGTCAATATAAAAAATCAAGCATACAAGTGCGGAAATTAAAGACGCTTGATTTTTACGTGGAAACCCTCAACAGGGAAAAACTACGGGTTGGTAAGTGCGCCACACTCGAACCTCAAATCCATTAATTGTGATAGCGTTTACATCTTATGTTGACCTCAACTATGCTCAAACTATAACCCGCTACCACTACCCGCAGGCCTGTAAAAGTGGACCTAGTCCAATTGCTTGATCCTCGCAGTCACTACTTGTAATGATGTTTGTAAGGATTCCTTTTTGTTGATTGGCTTATTTCGTGGGCAAACCACATGTTGGGGTTTGGTTGTAAGGGTAGTCTAGGTGATTTGTTGAAGATCAAGACCCTTTCCAAGACCTCAAGAGGACAAGCACCAAAGGTATATCTTGTGCTTACTTTGGCTTGAAGTGTTATAGATGCACCACACACACAACATGCATAACTCTTATTCTTGTATGGTGTGTTCATATTTTGTGTGCATTGTGCTTTATTGACTTATTCAATATCTCTTCTTGCATGTTGAATTGATTGCATCTTGTTATATGATAATGCCATGACATGATAGGCATTAGGATGCATTCAATACCCACACTTGCACTTCATGTATGTTAGCTTTTAGTGTGGAGTAATTCGTTTCCCTAAGGATGTTCGAAACGTCCGCGCGTGCACGGTAATGTGCTTTGTTTTGCGCGATGATCGCCGGTGGAGATGCCTTTAGCTTCTCCTTGGTTTCACCATTTTTGGTGAATCGGCGGTTACGTTCGGCGGCCTGGCCGCCGTTCTAAACCGCCGAATGAGACCTGATTGAAATATATCTCTCGGGTCCAAAACGGCGGTTGGAATCGGCGGTTTCCAAACCGCCGAACTAAGTCGCCGAAGTTCCCCTGTTCCTCTCGGGAGCCATTCGGCGGTTCAATTCGGCGGCCTGGCCGCCGAATGAAACCGCCGATCGGTGCGTTTCAAGGGCAAAATTGTATTTTCACCTGCCCTGTTTTTGGTCTCTATAAATACATCCTTATCTCTGGTTCAGAATACAAGTCTTTGATTATAAGAACCCTAGAGAGATATTTAGAGAGACTTGAGAGAGAAAGCTTAAAGATCATATCTTTATCTCTCTAAACCCATTCCCACATGCATAAATCTTCATCTAAGCATCATCTAGGATCATCTAGCATATGCTAATGCATGGGACTTCTTCAACACACATGGTATGATTTGTTGAACACTTTTATCTTACATAATTAGTGTTTCTACTTATCAATTTTATCTCATATTTTACTTATATGTGTTTAGATTAATTTCTACATATAAGATTGAGATTATGTGTTGATTGGGTTATTATTTGTTAGCTAGGCTTTAATGTTCATATGCCATCTAGCTAATTGATCTCATTTATTGATTAAGATTATTTTCATAGCTTATTTGATTAGGTCATTATTGCCTAAAAGCTATGCCATGAACATTCTTGTGTGATGTATTGATAACTAGGTTGATAGATTGTTTTTTAATCAACTAGTTAATCCTTTGAATGTTTGTGGGTTTTATATGATAGCTTTGTATCTAGGATTGGTTATCCTTTACTTAGCTAAAGTTATATGCCATGTCATATAGCTATATGTGATATCTAGGATTGATTATATTGTCATCTTATAATCCTAGGTAAGCATTTAGAGTACCCTAGCTCTTATTGCATTAATTGAATATTCATACATATTCACATAGGGTTGTGCATCTCTTTTGAGAGATTGAAGTCTTGGGGCTAAGTGTGCTTAGGCCTCAAGCAAATTGAACTAGAGCCGCTATAAAAGGCCCGCGTGGTAGATTAGAGGGTGCTCACGCCAAGAGTAGTGTATCAGGGGATATCACTAGGGATTGAACCAAGAGTGGCGATTGGTAGTGTCCATAGCCTGAGGTTATCTAGGGTGAGGGTCCGAGAATCACTTGAGGGTGTAACCGTCTTTTCATATAGTGGATTTCGAGGTTCGAGTGTGGCGCACTTACCAGCCCGTGGTTTTTCCCTGTTGAGGGTTTCCACGTAAACATCAAGTGTCATTTACTATTTCCGCATCTTATTACACTTGTATGTATTTTTGACTTGCTAGGGGTATTTTCGTAAAATTGACATGCATGCGAAAATTGGGTAATAATTAGATAAAATATATTCACACCCCCCCCCCCCCCCCCCCCCCCTCTAGCTTTATATTGATAAACACACCTCGAGTATTTAATTACTTTCAATTGGTATCAGAGCGGGTTCCTAGATATACTTAGGTGATCCAAGCTCATTTTTGGTGTGTTGTGCATTTTGTATGATTCGGTCTGTAACCCACCACTACTACCAGTAGGTCTGTAATAGCAACCCTAGACCAAGACTTACTTCTCCGAAGAGATCAACACCCTAAGTGAATATATATGATATATCCAAATATGCAAATAGAGCTAGGGAACATTAAATGATTATCTAGGATTATATGATGACAATAAAATCAATCCTAGATATGAAAATAGATATATGGCATATGGCATATGGCATACAACTTTAGCTATGTAGAGGATAACCAATCCTAGATACAATAGCTATCAAAAACAATCTCAATCATTTTAATGAGATTAATTAGCTAGATGTTAGATAGACATGAAAACCTAGCTATCAAAAACCAATCTCAATCATACAATGAGATTAATTAGCTAGATGGCATATAAGCATGAAAACCTAGCTATCATAAATAATCCTACATGAACACACATGAGGACTCAATTAGATGCAAGATGATTCTAGCAACCTAATTGTCAACAAACAACTCACAAACATTCAAAAGCTTAACTAGTTGATTAAAAGACAATCTATCAACCTAGTTATCAATAAATCACACAAAAATGTTTATGACTTAGCTTTCAGGCAAAAATGACCCAATCAATTAAGCTATCAAAATACAAATCCAATCATGTTATCAAGACTCATAAATATATGCAATAAAGAGAGTCTAGGTATTTAATCATGCAATAAACACCTAATCTAGTGTAAGAAGAACATTAAATGAATTCAATGAAATTCTAACTTACCTAGTCATGAAACCATGAAGACCCGTGCTCAAATGATGTTGAATGATGCAAGATGGAGATGGGTTTTGGGTTTGGAGAGTTAAAGAACACTTCCTGAAGCTTCTCTCTCTAGGGGAACTCTTCCTCTCTCTAAAATGTAAATTTTGGAGTCCTAGGTCGACCAAAGGAAGAAGAGAAAGTATATATAGTAGGGCAAGACGAAACTACATCATTTTGAAAAAAAAACTGCCCAGAAAACCCGTAAAGTGCGCCGGTCTATTGGCTAGTATACAACCCGCGCACTAGCAAATCAACACAACAGCTCAAGATTCGAGCACCTCAAACAATGACCAAATGACATCGAAACCTTTCGTATGATATACCGTTGGAAAGATATGGATGTCTACTTTCTACTCCAATTTATGGAATGACATTTCAATGTCTATAGAAAACGTTATGGTCAATTGAGTGACCAATGGTCAGATTCGGATAACAGCTGTGATGCTTTATTTTAGTGGTCACTTTAGAGATTTCAAAACGAATCCAAACAGTCATGAAATATTACGAATAATATACCGTTGGAAAGGTATGGGTGTCTAGTTTGTCCAGAATTTTACAAAACTCAATTTGAATCTTTTTATAAAAAGTTATGGTCACAAGACCATACAAAGGTTAGTTTTGAAAAATATTTAAATCATTGAAATCCAATCTTTTGAAACTAGACACTTTACTCCAAATAACCAAATCGAATCTAACAGTTATCTAAGAGAAGAATAGGACATTCTCAAATGGTCAACCATCATGCTAAGACATGCACAACATCGTGCAAGCACGGACGTTTCCGATCGCTCAAACGGAAATGAATTACACCACACTTAAAACTAACAAACATGAAGTGCAAGTGTGGGAAGTGAATGCATCCTAATGCCTAACATGTCATGGCATTGTCATTGAACAAGATGCACTCAATTAAAACATGCATGAATAGAATTCATGGCTTTGCATCCTAATGCCTAAACATGTCATGGCATTTCAATGAACAAGATACAATCATTTAAACATGTATGAAGAGACTTCATGGCTTTGCATCCTAATGCCTAAATATGTTATGACATTTCAATGAACAAGATGCAATCATTTAAACATGCATGAAGAGATATTCAAGAACATGAATGCACACATATAAAAACACACAACACACAAATATTAGAGATATGCATGAGTTGTGATTGTGTGCAACTAGATCTCTTCAAAGCAAGTAAGCACTAGAATATACCTTTGGTGCTTCTTCTCTTGAGGTCTTGAGAGGGCCTTGGTTGTGCAAATCACCAACCATCAAATGCCTAAGCTACCCTTACATCAATCCCCAATATGTGGTTTGTCCACGAAATAAGCCAATCAAAATATGAGACCTTACAACAAGTGTATACACTTTGAGTCAAAGTATGTAAATCTAATGGTCCACGTTTTTTGTCCTGATATATTTTATATCAGAACGAACTGTCAATAGAAAAACTATATATATATATAGTTTTGTTTTGGCCGACTATAACTTTTGGCCGATTACAGGCTTCACAAACCTAACACATGTATATATAGTCTTTCTCTCCTTAGAATGAACTAATTTTATTTATATCAGTTCCACAACTATCAACCATTAGATTCACATACTTTAGTTTAGTCAAAGTCTTCTTAAACTTAATCAATGACTTACAAGTCTCATTCTAATCTTAAAAGTTCAGTTCGGTCTTAAGGAGAGAAAAAATGTTATATACATACACACACACACACACTTACGTTGCCGACAACTCAAATCTGTGACATTTTAAGATTGAGTGAACACTCTTCTACCACCAAGCCATACACACACAAATACAACTATTTTTTTTTTTAGTGAAATCTACTTGTAAACAAAACTTAAAAAATTTCCAAGAACTACAACTATTTTTTCAATTTTGCATATTTTTTGCCTTATTTTTTTAATGCTTCATATTCAATAAAATCAGGAAAAAAAAATTGTAGCTCTTGAAAAAATTTTAAATTTTGTTTACAAGTCAATTTCGTTGATTTATCATCCAAAAAAAAAATATCATATCAAAATTTATTCAAATCATTTCATCAAAGTCCTTACTTTATGTTGAAATAAGATATACTTACGGATAAGAAAACACATCACCTTACAAAAAAAGTCATCCTTTTTTAATTATAGTTACTTGTGAAAAATTCACTTAATTAATAAAATAAACTATATTATAATAGACAACAATAGTAAGTATGTTGAAAAAAATCCCAAAAAATAATTTGAAAGCTTTAGAAACCGAAAACTATATTTATTTATTTTATAGAAAATTAAAAATTTTGTTAATAAAAAATTAAATATATATTTTTAGACAGAATCCAGAACTTTATAAAATGAAAAAGAATAGAACAAAGAGTAGCATAGGCCAAACCAGCCACAAAAATACCAGGAGCAAATCCCCAACCAGAAAAGTGGCGCACAGGCCACGCAAGAAAACAAAAACATCAAGAAAAATGAAAAGACTCCCATCCCATGCAGTCAACATAGATCTTTGAGAACCCGCCTCGTAGAACCATTCCCAATCCCACAACAATTCCAATATAGGACACTAATCATCAGAAACCCTCGAAAAAGCCGATGATCCGGACTTATAAGAAGCTAGTCTGCATGCAATCCTAGTAAACCTTCGAGTAATAGTAGTATCATTTAACTCTTCTTCCTCAACCTGGTCAGCCTAGGAAGAATCAGCAATGAGGCGACGTTCATCTTGGGAATCAGACAGCAGACAGCAGATAGCAGACGCTCAGGACCCTAGACCCAAACATCAGAGTCCGCAGCCAAAATAGGGGAACATGAAGATCAAAATCCATTCCTCAAAACAACCCGATCAACCCTCTCAACCAAAAGAGAAATTATACCCGCCTTATTATCCAACTCATCAACCGAAACCACTGATTGAGCAAAAGAAACCAACGGAACAAAATCCCTACCAACCTTCGACCCTTACCCGACCATCGAAATAGCTGAAGAGATCGAGACAACGGCACCAACTGAAACATCAACAATTGAAGAGGGGCCCTCTGAAGAAACAGGCCTTACTCCCACTCTGGAGGAATGAACAGGGACATCAATAAGAGAATCCTCACTCCGCCCCACCTGCTGGGACCGACAGACCTGAGCAGCCACCAAAGAAGTTAAACCTAGCGAATCAACTAGACTAGCAGAAGAAACCATACCTAAAATCAGATCTGAACCTGCCGAAGAATGAACCACAACTGAATCCAGAGACCCTAAATCTTGTTGAATAGCGGTAAAGACAGTAGAAACCAAAACTTCCACTTGAGGAAAAACTAGTTTAGGAGCACAGTTGTGGGGAACCTAAAACCCCTAATCAGCAACAACCGTAGCCGGACCATCTCTAATCGAATCGGGCTTACTAGAACTAACGGGAATCCCTTTGCTGGACTTGTTCCAACGACAAGCATTAGGAAAATGACCAATGGAGGGACAAGTAGAACGGAAAGCCGGAAGATTCTCATATTCCACTGAAATGAAAGAGCTATGAGAATCATCCCTCTCAAGAAGCAAAGAAGATGGAGGCACAGTAGACACATCAATATCCACCAGAACACGCATAAAATGTCTAAAATCACCCTCCAAAGTAGCCCTGTCCAGCCGTAAAGGCACTCCGATCCCTCTAGCTAAATCAAAAATGATCTTCGGATGCCAGTATTCTCATGACATATCATAAAAACATACCCAAACTTGAGCATTTGAAGACTTATGTAATGCCGGGTTAAAATCTGGAATCCAAGGCTGAAGCCGTAAAACACCTGGTTTGAGATTAAGAGACCTCAAACTCCAAACTATATTCTTGTCAACATCTGAATTCAACATAATCTGAAAGTACCCCTTACCTAAAGAAATCAGCCTCCAAACAGAGTTCAACCTCCAAATAGATTACAGCCTAGCTTTAAGATCAACCAACTTCCAAGGCTTCTCACCACAAGAAAGGACAACCCGACCAATAAGAGAAAACTTACAAACCTCCAATCTAGACTTATAAGCAGAGGGATCCACCTGAACAACCATATAACCACAAATTTTCGAAAGAATCAAAACCGAAAAATTTTCCACCTGAATTGGGGCAGCCTTAAAAAGATCCGCATAAGAAGAGCCCCTAATAAATGACAGAGGCAAGGAAGAAGCCTCCATTCTCATCGGATCCATGGAGTTAAAAGCCATTTAAACCACAATTGGAAAACCTAAACCCTAACAGCCATGCATATGCAAACGAAAAATATATATATATATATATATATTTTAACAGTGCTGCTACAGTACGGTAAACAGTACCACACGCTCTGCTACAGTACTCTATGAACAATGCTACAGTATTGTGAGCAATGCTGCTCCGCTACAGTACCCAGTGAACAGTACCGCTACAAAACTAGTTAAAAAATATATTGTTTTGACATCTGTCTTTCCATAAAATAAAAAAATAAAAAAAAGGATTTGTTTCTAATATGCCTTACAGACACCAGCATGATCTTTTGTACTTCATGATCAATACATAACAATTAGTGTTTTACTCATAAAATCTTGAAAAATTTCCAATATTAAACTAGACAGATAACACATACTTCATATTATGTTTGGAATATATATTTCGATAAAAATAACATTGTCAAAACAAATTATTTATTACAGGTGATGCTATAGGTATCATAATTTATAAAAAATTCAAATTATTTTCGAAATGGGAGTAGTAAATATAAACATACCTCAGAGATTATGCATTCTACATGAGCAACATGGAGACATTTCTTACAGCAAATAAGCATGATGTTTTGGATTCCCTGGTGTCTTGCAGACATCACAATAATACTCCACCAAATCATCATTTTCGTTAATTGAATGTCTAAGATGATGCTTCAATGAATAATCTTCCATGATAGAATTCGTAAGAATGAGAGGATGACGATGTTGTTTATGTTTGTTAGTGGTTGGTATAGGAATGCATTTGAAACCAAGGTTCACTTCACACTCCAAACAACGATAGAAGGGTTCATAGAGAATGAGGATCTTGCAATTATGGCATGTAAATGTTGGGGAAAGTGCCCTAAGAACAAATGTTGTTAATCTATATTAAGTGGATCGACATTTTAGTTTATATTTGTGTGCATTTAATGTTATTAATATTGATAACATAAAATTCCGTGATTATTAAATGTAATATTAAATATAGTATATATGCTGTTATATACATGAGGATTATGTTTAATATAAAAATCTTAATTGTCTGTAATTAATAATTAAAGTTGTGATCTTTAATTTATTAAAATTACTAGTATGGTTCATTCTCATTAAGAATTAAACAGTTTTATCCGAACTGTTAATGTGGTGACATTAGGATGAAAGTACTTTGTATAATAAGATTATACAAGACGTGGACACAATAAATTGGAATCTTTAATAATCTCCGTTTTAAACAAAGTATTCCCATTTATCAAATCAGATGGTCATATATGGAACGATCTTAATTCTGAGTATTTAACATACTCCTAAGTATAGAGTTGTGTCTTTTGACTTACTCAATATAGTTTGCTCAAATTGCCAAACCTAAACTTTGTATCTTGGAGATATAATGATATATTTAGCTAGGAATGGGAATGATAATATACAAGATGGAATCCATTCCTTCTTAATTGAAGTAGACAAACAGTTCTCTTGAATAAGTGATTCGGGTCTTGAATAATAGAGCGCTCAATTTATGATAAGATTATAAATAATTGTTCATTAGATAATCACTAACACTTAAGGAAAAAGATGTAATTGAGAGGTCAACGGATTTGAACCTAACTCATATTACGAACTGTTTATGGAGGATTGATCTATATGTAATGTTTATATCAATGGATTGTTCGATTCCTATTCGAGTAATTAATTTTATAATGACAAGAGTGTATTTCCAGTTTTTTAGTGAAATAAATCTGGAATTAATAAATCTAATATTTAATTAAAGAGTTTAATTAATTATTAAAAATTTATTTGAGCTTGAAATTATAAATCCATGTGTCGACATGCCATCTCTATAACACTGTGTTGAACATGAAGGTATAATGAGGCTTATTGATTAATTTGGAATTAATCATCAGTGGTACATAAAGAAGTTTATGTATTGTTATATATATATATATATAATGATAATAATAATTTGATTATATATATAATAATAATTTGATTATTAAATATTTTTTTTATTCTTTTGGAGTGGTTGAACCACTCCAATTATTGTTATAATAATAATAATAATAATAATAATAATAATAATAATAATAATAAAGAAGGGAAAAAGAAAGTCAATAAGACTGATGAGTGACCACCCTATTCTCACGCTCTCTCTGGCTTGAGGAAGACTAATAATTGCCATAGATCTCTCGTCTCTCTCTCTTGATATATTCTAAAATCATAACAACACCAAGACTGCTTGGTGTTCTTGACAGAGATTTTTTTTTTTTTTTTTTTTGTTTCTTGAACAAACAAAAGAGAAGAAAAACAAGAAGACTTCTTAGTTTTGGTTTCTCTTAAACGAGAGACAGAGAGAGGAAAAACAAGAAGTGTGTTCTTGTTTTCTCTTACAAAGAAAGAACACCAAGAGTGTTCTTGGTTTCTCTCACACGAGAGAGATAGAGATAAAGAGAGAAAAGAAAATAAGATTTTTTTTACTAAGCTCTCTTGGTTTTTTCTTACACAAGAGACATAAAGAAAAAAAGATTTTAAATACTAGCCTCTAGAGAAATATTGTGAGAGAGTCTCTCAATATTTTTCTTGTTGTCTCATGCGATAAATACATAATAAGAACAGAAATTCGAGAGTCAAAATTATTCTGTTCAATACCGAGATGCACACTCGTCGGTTCTTTAGTGTTGGAGATTCAGTGTGGAAGAACTTGGTTCGAGGGAATCACGAAGATTCTACCGTGGAAGAATTTGGTTAAAGTGAATCACGGAAATTCTATAAGGGTAACGATTTCTTTACTTACTATTTATAATTAAATATTAGAATCAATATATGATATAGCTAAATGGTTTTGTTTTTATAGAAAAATTTTAAAACCGGGCCCACCGCCCTTCCATTGCGCGGTGCCAATTCTGGTTCTCGGAACCAACAATTGGCATCAGAGCAAAGGCAATTGTGACTAGCTGATCCCCGGGAACTCTCACGCGTGATCGTGTGAGGAAGTGTGGCTCTTTGCCCGGGGGCTCCTTAGTGGAGTGCTCTAATAGGTACCTATGGGTGTCACCCCAAAGAGTTAGGACCAAGCCCATACCCAAAGAGTTGGAAACTAACAATTGGTATCAGAGCCACGTTATAATTTATATTGATTCTAATATTAGAATTGATTCCCATAGTAGGCACTTTACATTAAATATGATTTAATAGTTATTTTTTATTCATGTGATGAATGGTAATCAAAATGACTTTTGGTCGTTAAAAATATGGTTCCTTTGGATTTTTTGTTTTTTGTTTTTTTGTTTTTTTGTTTTTTTTTCGTTTCTTCAATTTTTAGATAAAAAATTTGTAAACTTGATGGGTCTAGGATTTTTTATTTGTAAATTGTGATATTGAAGAAGACGGTGTTCTCGACAAATCGATGAGATTGGATTGCATCATGAACAAAAATTACAACAAGACCAATTTTGTAATTTGACTGATTTTTGGGTTGTAATTTAAATATCCAAAGGAACTCGACCAAAATTCATTTAGTTTTTATTTTGCTTTTTCATATTATATTTTATGCAATAATTATATAATATGTTCGTGCATATAATATGTCATCTATATTAATAAGTGCTTACTAGAGTCATCATAACATGACATGCATACATATTCTATTCTATTCTAAAACTATTTTAGATTAGAAACGGATTTTTATTTGTTATAATTGTTATTATTACATAATATTGGACATAGGCCATTTCTCTTGTCACCTTTTAGGATGACTAGAGAGCCTCTAGAAGCTTTTAAAACACCCCTTTCAGCCTTATAACAGTAACCTTCCTCATCTAGGACACCAAGAGAAATCAAGTTTCTCTTTAAGTTAGGCACATACATAATATCTGTAAACACTCTTATCATCCCATCATACATTCGAATTGAAACTGAACATATCCCTTCCACCAGACATTGTTGATAGTTCCCCATCATCATACTTCCACCACTGAGTTCTCTGAACTCTGTGAACCAGTCCCTTATTGGACTCATGTGGAAGAAACATCTTGAGTCAAGAATCCACACAATTTTGATGTCCTCATTACTCATAGTGAGTACCTCACTAGGTTCATAAGATTTGGATACAACTGTTGCATCACCATCACTATGGGTTTTCTCTTGGTTTTTCTTTTTAAACTCATAACAGTATTTTCTAATGTGCCCTTCCTTACCATAGAAATAGCATTTTCTGGTGCTATTTCTCTTCCTAGACTGAGAACTATTGAAGTTAGATGTCTTAATTATGTTTTTACTCTTCGAGTGGGAATTACTATTGTTATTCCTTACGAGTTGTCTTTCCCTAGCAAACAGGTTTTCACCTCTATCTTTCTTTTCTATCCTACGCTCCAAGTCTTTAGACTTTAGAGCTGAAATGCACTCCTCAAGTGTCAGAGAAGATCTGCTATACTTGATGGTTGCCTTCACATCCTTAAAGGATTTAAGCAGAGAGTTGAGGAGGAGGATTGCCTCATTCTCATCACTCAACTTCTCATTATCCCCAGCATTAGTAAGTTCTATAGTCATCTTCTTGAATTCATCAAGATTCTGACCTAGATTCTTATTGGATCCATTTTAAAACTGAATAGTCTTTCCTTAAGGTAAATTTTATTCGTTAAGGATTTAGTGAGGTAAAGACTCTCTAGTTTCTTCCAGACATTACAAGCAGTTGTTTCTTCATTAACCTCTCTATGTACATTATCAGAAAGATTTAGAATTATGATACCTAATGCCATTTCTAATATGTCATCTTTCTATTCTAAGGTTAATGAATCAGATAGTTTCTTAGGACCTTCAATGGCCTTGAGGATTTTTTGCTATGAGAGAATGACTTTCACTTTTCTTTTCAAGATGCCAAAATCCCTAGTGTCATTGAATTTGTCTATATCAAATTTCATGGTCATATATGTAGAATTAAAATTGCCAAAGTCAGAATGTATTACCTCCTCGTGACTGCTAGCAGCTTCACTAATTTCCTCTTCTCCTGATGATTCTTCAGTTTGTGAAGGATCGATCACTGGAGGATCTTGGTTCTCATTGTCTGCAATTGGTATTGTTAAGGCTCTCATACCACTGATAGGGTTTTAAATCAACTCAACACACTCTAACCAAAACCTATTCTAGAACTAAACCTACAAGAATCACTTACAATATACAAGAATAGACAATATATGTACCAAAAGCAAAAGTAACCAAGAATATTGAAGTAATCAAAAGTAAACTGAAAATATATACTCGCGTGTGTCTAAACAACCTAGAGGGGTGGTGAATGGGTTGTTAATCGATTATTACCAATTTTTTGATTAGTCAAAATTAATCACTATTAACCCAATTCAACAACCAATAAAAATCAAGTAAAAGTGCGGAAATAAGAACACTTGATTTTTACGTGGAACACTTGATTTTTACGTGGAAACCCTCAACAGGGAAAAACCACGGGCTGTTATGTGCGCCAC
Source organism: Acer yangbiense (assembly GCA_008009225.1). NCBI lineage: Eukaryota > Viridiplantae > Streptophyta > Magnoliopsida > Sapindales > Sapindaceae > Acer > Acer yangbiense. The sequence goes on from CM017763.1 coordinate 14,962,797, forward strand.
ACACGAACCTCAAATCCACTAATTGCAATGGTGTTTACAACCTAGGTTGACCTCAACCTCTCACGGTCTATAACCCACCACTACTACCAGCATGCCTTTAAAAGTGAACCTAGTCCAGTTTGCTTAAGCACTACACACCGATAGTCACAAGACTTAACTCTCAATGAAAAGATTAATAACCTATGTGAATATATGGCAATATCCAAAATACAAATAATGCTAGGCTACACTAAATGCTTAACTAGATGTTATAATGCAAATCAACACTCTAGTTATCAACGATGCCTACATGCTCATGCATGAGGACTCAATTAGATGCAAAGAGACTCTAGCAACCTAATTGTCAACAAACAAAGCCAATTTAACACATGTTGTCAATAATCATGGCAAAAACTAAAAACATGCAATTAACAAATGCACTCAAGGAATAGTCAATCAAAAACCAATCAACACAAGTTGTCAATGAACATGGTAAGGACAATAAATGCAATTAACAAATGCAATCAATAAGTCTTACAATTAATGTCTAAATGAAAATCATGTAGACTTAGCTAGAGGGCGAAAATGGTCCTAAAAGCTAGCTATCAACAAACAACTCATCTCAACCAAAATCAAAGACTCAATCATGTTATAAACAACATTAAGTAACAAGTCATGCATTTAATCAACAACTAAATGCTAATCCTAGGCAAACATGACATAAATATGAAACAAAGAGATGTAGAACATGTAGAGATTACCTAGTCAAAGAAATCAACAAAACCCATGCTTGGAAGATGCTATGAAGATGCTAGATGCTCATGGGAATTGGTTTAGTTGAGTAAATGTAAGTTCTTAGGAGCTTCTCTATCTAGGGTTTGAGTTTCTCTCACTAATATCTGATTTTGAGCTCACAAAAATGAGCTAGGAAGAAGATGATACTTATATAAGAGCCCTAGATGAAGTGACGTCGTTTTGAAAAGTTTGCCTGAAAGCTCGCGATTGGCGGTTTCAATCGGCGGTCAGGCCGCCGATGCAAACTGCCAAATTCAAAACGTCGACACTGGAATGGATCGGCGGTCGAATTATGGCAACCGATTCAAACCGCCGAATTTGGGACAGAAAACCCATATTCCAAACGGCGGTTAATTCGGCGGTCAGGCCACCGATTACAAACCGCCAATTCACCAATGGTAGTGAAATCAAAGAGAAGCGAAGAGCATTCTTTGAGGGTGGTCTTCGCGCAACACCATGCACACCAACATGCACGTGCGGATGTTTCTGAATGACTTCGGCAAACGAATTACCACACACTAAGACAAACATACATGAAGTGCAAGTGTGGTGAGAGAAAATAACACGCATGGAAAAAGATGGAATCATGAATAATCACCAAGCATGTGACACATAACAAACATGCAATATGAGAAAATGCATAAGTGTGATGATAAAGCATATAAGCACACAATTAAGATAAACACAAATGCAATCATAAAAAATACAATATGAAAGTGTGTGTGTGCAACTAAATCTCTTCAAGAAGGCAAGTCAAGTGATTACCTTTTGCTCTTACTCTTGAAGTCACGTTGGGAAGACCGGAAGCTTGCTAAACACAATAACCTAAGCTACCCGTTACATACCAATCTCAATGTGGTTTGTCATGAAATAAGCCAATCAAAAATAAGGAACTTACATAAACGAAAAGAAGCAAGCACAAGATTTATCATGGTTCAACTTGATAAACCAAGCTTACATCCACGTTAAGCCTATCAGAGAAGCTCTATCCACTATATGAACATTTTACAAGCCAGTTAACAACACTAATCAACCCAAACAAAGTCCAGAACTCACAAAGAACCCATGAACTGTCACCACTAAAGCAACCGGACCTTTACCTAACCCGATCTATGATTATACAAGAATAATCACCCAACTCTCTTCACTGGACTATACAAGCCACTCATATCTCACATTTATACACAAAGATCTCACTCAGATAACAAGAAATTTACAATGAAAAGTATCAAGAACATAATCTGTTACAAAGAGACTTTGAGAGAGAAAACGAGAGAGAAGAAATAAACCCTAATCAGAAAATGAATGATTTGATTCCCTTTCTCTCTCATTCTTGCTTATATAGCCTTATCTGATGACTCACATGTGAAATCTAGAGTTGCCAATCACAGCTTGCCACATTGGATTCTCTGATGTGACTTTATCATCTCATCATCAAAATTCATCTGATACACCAAACGACACCGTATTGTTTAGTCATGGTAAGTCTGGCTGAAGCTGTAGATCAAATGGGCTTCTGGATTCTGGGCTTCAGTTTGTGCTACAGGCTTGGGCCTCCAAATGACTACATGTTGGACCAATCAATACCACACATACCTCAGAGATTATGCATTCAACATGAGCAACATGGAGACATTTCTTACATCAAATAAGCATGATGTTTCGGATTCCCTAGCGTCTTGCAGACATCACAATAATACTCCACCAAATCATCATTTTCGTTAATTGAATGCCTATGATGATGCTTCAATGAATATTCTTCCATGATAGAATTTGTAAGAATGAGAGGATGACGATGTTGTTTACGTTTGATAGAGGTTGGTATAGGAATGCATTTGAAATCAAGGTTCACATCACACTCTACACAACGATAGAAGGGTTCGTAGAGAATGAGGATCTTGCAATTATGGCATGTAAACCCCAGCCGGTAATTATCAAAAGAATACATATTGTGTTGATGACACTTATGCTTTAGAGAGTGTGATGTTTTCAGATTAGTACTACAAGCAACATGAAGATTAAAGTTGCACTTAATACAACCTACGCTTATTCCTCTGATCGAGCCTTGACATGCTAATACACGCTCACCCACATCTTGAACGAGAAGGATATGTTAGGGGTGAAATGGGTGTGCTTGACTTCCAAAGGTATCTCCTTACAGGATTCTCTTAATGCAACAACAGCAATATTTTTCTATTGATGACTCCCTTATATTGCATAGCTGGAGTGCATGTTGGTGGTAAAGATGATAGAGGTATTAGCTAGTGGTGAGCTCTTTGAATGTCTTTTGGTGTTTCTGATCTTGTTTTGAAGCACATTTGGGATGAGATAGAACCGACACCAACTGCAGTTGTAAGCGAAGCCACGATGGTAGAGATTTCTACATCCATCACATATAATACCAGATCCAGGAATTTTAGTGAGAAGGGTTAAAGGGTGTTGGAGATGAAGAGGGTGTGATATCTTTAGGGCCAATTCAGCACATGATTTGTGAAGACAAAACCAGCTCATCAGATATCAGATATACAAGCATAATACGGTACATAGATCACTTCATTGCAACAATGGCAGTTAGGCCACTTAATATCGTTCGTCACTGGAAAACTTAATGGACTCGAACAAAGACAACTTGTGATCAGGATGGCTAAAATGTTGGATCAACTCCATTGATAAGAAAGAATACATGATTTGCACCAAACTGAATTCTTATGTCGAGACCAATTTATCGATGAATGTCTGATCTGATTTAGTTTCTAGCAATTTATTATAATTATTTGTGTCCAGCTAGAAGATTAGCATGTTTCTCGCCGGAGATACATGTCACATTCTCATTGGCACAACTTTCCAAGCAGCCTAGCTTCAATAGTTTCATGTGGGTCAAGACTGATTTCCAGATTTTCAAAAGTCTGGATTGTAATTGGATTCTTTCTTTAGCTTTTTAATCTTCAGATTATTATTATATTATTATTACTATTAATGTCACTTTTTATCGGCATCAACTTGCCTAATTAAAAATTTCTGCTAATGAAAAAGATTGCTTTTACATCAAAAGAGAAAATTATTTAATTAGGCCAAGACAGCTCCTAATTAAAGTTGGTTCCAATAATTCTCACGTGGGCCTTAATACTTTTAATAATTTTGCCAAGAGTAGCATAAAATATGTCATACTCTTATATATCATCACTCTCATGTCACATGGACTGATGGAAGCCACAAGAAAAACAAAGGAGAAAAACACCTCAACAGAGATAGATAGCTCTACTTCATTTATTTTTCCCATAACATTTACACAATTTTATGGTTCCTCACCGGAGGCATCAATTTGTAAAGTTAATGCCTTCATCTTTGCCTTGACATCTAATTGTTCTCTTTGAACTTCGTAGCTTTCTCTGTTTCGCTCTGTTTTTCGTTGTTGTTTTTCTTTTGGGGCTTTTATGTTTGGCCTAGTTTGTGCAGGGTGTTCTTGCTGTTGGGCGTGGAGCTTATTTTTCTTTCATCTCTGTTTTCTGCTGTTTTGTTTCCTTCGTGCTTTAGCGGTGTTTGCTCTGTTTTGGCTTGCCTTTGCAATAAAATCAGCTGTTCAAAAAAAAAAAAATTCTTTGCCTTTTCATTCAAGATTGTTTTCTCTAATTTTCCATGTTTTTTTTTTCAATTCCCTCAAATTCGACAGCTAATGTGTCAATCTTTTCCTTGACATTTTTGTTTCCTTCGCCTAATTCCGCTAGGCCACAATCCTCTGTATTACTTTTCTGCTCCTTCTCTGGATAATCCTCCTGTACTTCATCACTCTCATCCTTTGCTTCAAAATTTTCGTACTATCTGTATCATAATGTTTCTCTGATTTATTCTTACATTTGAGATCCTAAGAGCAAATTAGTCTATTTTAGAGAACAATCATTAACTTTTACAAAAAAAAAAAGAAAAAAAAAATCATCTATAGTGTAGGCTCATTATATGATTTCAACCAATTAAAACCCCAAAATCCGTATATAAATTTCATTGGTGTAGGCTCATAGATTTGTCTGCCAACTAGAGATGATATATGGTAATGGTGTTTGATATATATATATATATATATATAGTAGTATATAGAGTAATTTTATACAAACCTTTGTCATGGTTTGTGCATATTGTGCTAGGCTACAATCTGACTTAGAAAGGCTAGCTATACACCTCTTCATCACTCTTTTACTCAAATGCTTATAATTAAAATTCAAGTATGATAGTGTCTTCAATGAAGTGTAATCCTCATACTGCAAATATATATATTTACAAATGACAAGAAAATGAAAATATCAGATAAATGTACCCATGCATGTTATATATATAGAGACATTTCTATAACGGTACACTAGTGCAACGGTCTACTGTTGCATGTGATAGTTAGAAATGTACATTTGGGGAATGAGGATGGATATAGGTCCCCCCATCCCCATTCCCATCCCCACTTCCCAGACCTTTCCCCCATCCCCCATCCCCCGCCCCCCCTATTTCCTCATTTGGGGAAAATGGGGATGGAGAATTTTGGGGGGACCTATATCCATCCCCATCCCCATCCCCATCCCCAATTCCTCATTTTCCCCGCTTTTCCCCATTTCCTTGTTTCCTCCGTTCCTCCATTTCCCCATTTGACTAAAAATTACAAATTAAATTAATAAAAAAAAATAAAAATAAAAATAAACAAACATTCTATTACAAATACAAAATAAAATTCATTAGTGCATTTTATATAAAATGTGTATATATACTTAGGAAGTTAGGGTTTTCAAAGAATAAATAAATAAATAAATAAATAAATATATATATAATTATATTTATATATGTTTTGGGGAAATGGGGAAATGGGGATGGGGGACCTCCCCCCCATCCCCATTTCCATCCCCATTTCAATATAATTGTGGGGGAAATAGGGAAATGAGGATTGGGAGGGGTCTCCCCATCCCCATTTCAATTTGGGGATGATTTTCATCCCCATCCCCCCTATTTCCCCATTTTCCCCTTAAAAAAAACCCCCAAATAGGGATGGGGACACGGGGAATTGGGGCTCCGGGGAAAAATGTGCATCTCTAGTGATAGTATATAAATTTAAATGTAATCACATGTGAATTGAATTTTGATCCTTTCATTTCTATGATGTAACCACTAATATATATATACATATACAATAATGCTACATTGTCCAAATTTGGTGCCCAAATGATATGGCAACACCGTGGGCTATTCATTTAAATTATATTAGATTTGCATGTGGGTACCAGATTTAGGCACCAAATTTAGGCAATGTAGCATTACTCATACATATATATATATATAGTTTTTCTATTGTCAGTTCGAATTGATATAAAATATATCAGTTCCTTGTGGGCCATTGGATTTAAATGATTTGATTTAGCTGCATACACTTGTCAAAACTTCTTTTAAATACAATGGCTCTCATGCAAGGAGCTGATATATTTTATATCAGTTCGAACTAACAATAGAAAGACTATATATATATATATATAAGAAGTATGAAACTGATATATTTTATATCAGTTTGAACCGACAATAGAAAGATTATATATATATATATATATATATATATATATATATATATATATATAAGAAGTATTATATTAATTTGTTAGGAAAAATTGATGCCGACTATTTGCCTAAAGTAAAATTATGCAATGAAGCCACTTTAAATATTTATAAATAGCAACGTAAATTTACCTTAGTGATGACACGTTCAACGTGATGGAAACCATTAAATTGAAATTAAATATATATTCTTCATAATTCAATACAATTAAAAAAAAAAAAAAAAAAGCACAAATAGTACGTTAAAAGTTAATTATTATTGTAATTGAATATTGTTAAGTTAATAATTGCACGATAGTTCAAACTTCAAAGGTTGACAATCTATTGATATTAAAAAATGTGTTTCACTCAAACAATTAAATAACCTTCAATTCAAACAATTATGAACAGTATATAAGAGTGAGATGATTTCTATGACATTTATGTTTGACATGTCGTGGTACCGTACGGGAGGGCTGACCCGGCTCTAAGGTAAAGTCACCTATTTTATAAATAAAATAATAATTATAATTATAATTATAATTAATTCCCCTCAAAATCATTTTCTCAAAGTCACCTCTCACCTCAACGTCATTCCCTCTCTCGCATCACATTCCCAATTCTCTCACTCTCACTCTCACTCTCACGTGAGACATGTCCCAACTCTCTTTCTGTCTCTCTCCTAAATCTCCGATCTCTCTTCCCAATTAATATAAAATAATAATAATACTGTTCTATCTAAATTTTGTTCCCAAGTGATGTGGCATTTAAGGTATTAATATCATATTCCTCACATAATCTCATGATTCACATAATCTCATGTTTATAAGACGTTGACACCTCAGATGTCACATCATTTAGAAAAGGATTTAGGAAATTTAATATTACTAAAAATAATATTCATATTCAAATATGTACTTTCTTATTATTTTCCCACCAATGTGGACTTATTATTTTCCAAATCAACAAGTGCACTTTAAGCGTCAATTTCTCATTCACCTACCCACTATTTTGAGAATATGAGTATATCACTTCGATGTCCTCACTCAAAATAGACCTATCATTGACCTATCATTTCTATCATTTTAATGATATTGGCTGGTCACACTCAAAATAGGTATTCAAAACAATTTTTCCAATATATATATATATTATTATTGGAAAAATGTTTCTGGAATCTTTAGGGCGCGTTTGGTATCATTTTTAAAATAAAATGATGTTTTTGAAAATTATTTTTAAAAATAAAAATCATATTTTAAAAATGCAAACGTGTTTGGTAGTGTTTTCCAAAAGTAGTTTTTAAAAACGGAAAACAATATAAATATGTTTGTTAATATTTTTGAAATGGGTAAAATAATTGTTTGGAGGGAAAAATTGTGATTTATTTTAAAAAACTGTTTTGAAAATAGTGAAAAACGATAAAAAGTTGTTTTTAATTTTTTAATTATAACTTTTAAAAAGTTGTTTTTTGTTTTCAAAATTTTTTTTATAAAATGAGTAACCAAACAACTTTAGAGTTATTTTTTGTTTTTAAAAACAAAAAATTGTTTTTTAAAAACGAAACCAAACACCATCTTATTTTTTACACAAGGAAAGTACTTTAATAAAACTCATTGATTTGAATGATTTTTTTTTTGTTTTTTTTTTTTGTTTTTTTTGTTTGTGGTATAGATTTTACGACATCATTTACTTGTAAACAAAATTTAAAAAAATTTCAAGTACTAAAACCATTTTTTTTTTTTTCACTTCATTTTCCGATGCTTCATATTCAACAAAATCAAATAGTGGTATATACATAAAAAAAAAAAACTATTGATCATGAATTGATGCATATATGTTCAAAATATTGTCTACGTGATTAAATTGTAATTTGAGAAACATGAGGATTAAAGTTTTTTTTTTTAATTAAAAAATATTAATAAAGGAAAGTACAAATTTTGCAATAGAGTAAATTTTATACCTTTGTTAACATCCCAATCATTGTTTCCGCCACAGTTTATTTAAAAATGTTCTGCTGTCTTCTTCAATCCTCGTGTAAATATTCCTCCATACTGTAGCCACAATCACCAAGGCTTCGTTCAGTTAATGTCACTGTATTCAGGTCTAGCGGCTATAGTTTCTTCTTATCTTACAATGATGTTCTAATTTGGTTGGCATATATAAACGACCACAACGACACCCAAAACCTGTAGAACAATTGTGGTTTTGGTGGAATATAGAACCTTCAGCTGGCGGTGATTCTTGAAAATATTGTATGTCTTGTTTGTAAACCGGACGAATCCCACACTTAATCACCTTTGAATCCGAATTTTCTGCTTTGAAAGTTTGAAACATAGCATGAATGCATGTACTATCACCTACCCACTCATGATCACTACCATAAGGCTCAATCTGTGGAGGAATATATGAGGGATCAAGTTCACTCTTCTGCAAATGATCCAAATACGAACTTAGTGGAGGTGAATAGTCATGTTCAAACTCCACACGAGACACATAGGCCAACCAGAGGTGATCAGACTCAAAATTTGTGAAACTAGGCATCTCAAAACAGAAGCAATACTCGTTTCTCATTATAAACATTTTACATCCCATCGACTGCAGGGGATCCAAATCCTCAGGGGCTGGTGCAAATACTCCACACATTGCAATTCCCATGAGTTCATCATTCAACCAATTAGGAGGCAGTCCAATTTTCACTGAATTCCCATCACTCTTACATTTGAACCACTCTGGAATTTCACTTCCTGGAAGTCGAATATGAAACTGACCAAAGGGGTTGACGGGTTGCTGTAACATGACACTATTATTGTTAGTAACCATAGAGTAATGCTGGAGAATAGAGATGGAAATATATATATATATATATAGTGGTTTTCTAGTAAGGACGTCATGAACTTATAAGTTAAAGACGTTCAACCACAGTCACACATTCATATTGGGTGTGGGTATTTATTAATGTGGGGTTGTGGGCCCACTATGAATGTGTGGATGTGGTTGGACATCCTGAAATTATAAAATAAGAACGTCCTAATTGGAGAAAGATTATATATATATATATATATATATATATATATATATATATATATATATATATATATATATATATATAGTCTTTCGATCTATTATCGGTTCGAATTGATAAAAGTTATATCAGTTCCTTGTATGTGGGCCACTGGATTTAAATACTTTGACTGACAAGTGCATATAGCCAAGTCAAAGTATTTAAATCCAGTGGCCCACATACAAGGAACTGAAATAACTTTTATCAGTTCGAACTGATAATAGAATTTCTGTATATATATATATATATATATATATATATATAGTTTTTCTATTGTCAGTTCAAACTGATATAAAATATATCAGTTCTTTGATTTGGCTGCACACACTTGTCAAATCATCTTTTAAATCCAATAACCCACATACAAGGAATTGATATATTTTATATCAGTTCGAACTGACAATAGAAAGAATATATATATATATATATGCCCTTGTGTGCAACGTTGCATGGTGCAACCTAATTTTTTTTTTTATTATGATCATGTTTTTTTGTTACAATCACATCAATTAATATGCGATCACATGCCCTAACATGCAATCACAATAACTTAATTGTGTGATCACATGTAATTCATATGCGATAACATTATATATATACAGTCTTTCTATTGTCAATTCGTCATGACAATAAATATATCAGGACGAAGAATGTGGACCACAGATTATGAAGAAGTTTTGACAAGTACATACACTTTGAATCAAAGTATGTAAATCTAGTGGTCCACATTCTTCGTCCTGATATATTTATTGTTAGGACGAACTGATAATAGAAAATCTATATATATATAGGTTGCCCTTAAGTGCAACGTTGCACTATACAATTAAAAAAAAAATCAATGGCACATGAGCGGCACATGATACTTTTACTTGTTGTCCACCTACAAACTTATATAGCTGGTTACCATTGAATCTCTCCGATTCAAATTTCGGTTACATTCATTTATTTCCCGAGGTAAGCAATTATTTAGTTTTAAATTTGAAAAGCAATCATTTCTTTGTAAATTTAAAAAGCAATCAATGCCTTTTCAATTTCAAAATGAACAGACAGCCAAGAGTCAGTTGAATACAGATTACAGCTAATATATCCCCTATCGATTCTTTCTTTCTCTATTTCCCACACTTTTTTTTTTTTTTTTAACGGTTAAAGCCATTTTATTAAAGGCAAAAGCAAGGAAACAAGAAACCCAAACAAGACCAAGAGAGAAAACAGGGGAGGCTACGCAGAGCCAAAACAGAAGCACTAACAAAGGCCCCACAGAAACAAAAACAAAAGAGAAAAAAGAGCAAGGATCAGCTATCCATTATACGAACAAAATCCCACACTTATAATTAAATGATTCACATCATATTCATATATATATAAAAGAATAATCAACTCATAGGGTCTAGAAAGAGAAAGAGTGACAAACCTGAAGGTACTGTTGCAATAACATAACTTCCAAATTGTTCTCCTGACCTTGATTCTCTCGTAGTTTAAGGCAGTTGAAAAAATGCAATGCAATGTTTGGAGAAGTGCTTCCTCTTAGCACACTCGATACATCTTCCAATGAAGGACAATTTTCAGCCCCTAGAAAAATTATATCTGGCGGAAGCTCTGGCAGTGACTGAAGCCATTGACAATTCTCTAATTAAACATAAAATTTCCAGTTTAGAAAGTCGCTTGATACTTTTTGGTAGGCTGATAAAATTGTTTTTGCTTAAATTCAACTCTTCTAAGGAACACAAGGAGTCAAGATCATTGGGGAGTGCTCCTTCCCAAAGATTGCAGTCACTAAGGTCCAATGTTGTTAGACTGAATAAACCTGAGAGAGGAGGCAACAACAAACACATGGTGTTGGGATGTTTTCTTGGCAACTGCAATGAGAAGAAAGAAGACATCCGGCTTTGGGGTGGATGTCCTTTACATTCACGAAAAGACAAAGTTTTAAGGTTGGTTAACCGTGCAATGGAAGATGGTACTTGTCTTATTGCAGTCCCACCAACATCTAGCTCCTCCAAACGCTCAAGTTCACCCAAGTTTTGAGGAAGTTTGTTTAGTTCTGAGCAGCCTTGGAGATTAAGAATCTTGAGCAATTTAAGACCCGATACATCATTTGGAAAATTCACAAGGTTCTTGCAGTCTTTCAAATTCAATATAGTAAGCCGTTCGAGAAGTCCAACTGATTTGTGCACTGTGCACAATCTTGTACAACCTTCAACATCCAGAATCTCAAGGTTTGGAACCATTGTAAAGTCTGGGGTTTCGATAAGGTTGTGTGAGTTACTGAGCTTAATGGTTTTCAACTTCGGGAAAGCCTGTTAACAACAAAAGGAAGATTAAAAAAAAAAAAAATGTTTCCAAGAACTTTGCAATGGGACCCAATGAAATTAAGATATAATATACCTTCATGTCCTTCCAAAGATATTTTATCCGGTTACGACACAGGTTGAGTTCAAAAAGTTCTTGTGACTGGAAATTTGACGGCAAAGAAGTCGAAGGATATTTGGGCCATTTGAGAAACCGCAACTCATTTGAAAGGTATTCTATGTCTTCTGAAAGGTCAACATTGCTGATTTTTAGCAATCTTAGATTTCTCATGCCTGAAAAGGATTTGCCATTCACGTGGGTAATTCGCTGTTCAGATTTATCAAGCATTATACCTTTAACTTCTTGCGTGCCCTGTTAAATAAGAAAAAAAAAATATTGAATGTGAATATAATATATAGAAAAGTTAACAACCGTAAAAGTTTTTCATATTATTGAAATTATTATAAATCAATTTATGTTCTCTAAAATGAAGGAAAAAAAAAATACATATTACCCTATTTTCTATCAACACATGATAGACATCCTTGAACAGCCATAATCTACTCCATTGGCCACGATCATCACTATGTTTTTCACGGACAATTTCCCAACCCATTTCTTGTAGCAAATCATGCATGCCAAGTTGATTGTAAGAAATAGTTATGAGGGATTTATCAACCAACACTTTTATTCCAATAGTTGAATAAAAATCACAACTATCTAGTATTTCTACAACTCGATCTTTTTTTTTCCCTTTGAAGAAACATGCAATATCTATGAATATTTGTTTCTCTATTTCATCAAGCCCATCATAACTTATTCGGAGTTTTTCCAAAATCTTTTTATTAGGAACTTGTCGTAGTCTATCCAACGCACTTTTCCATTCTTCGACAGTTCTACCACACAAATAGGATCCTAAAATTTCAAGGGCTAATGGAAGCCCATTTGCATATTTTATGATTTGCTCTGATAGCTCAACATGATCATCTGTGGGTAGTGAGAGTCTGAATGCTTTCCTATGAAAGAGCTGAAGAGCATCATATCGTTTCAGTCCTAGAACCTCATATACAGAACTGATTCCATGGCTAATGAGCACATGTTTATCTCTAGCTGTAATAATAATTCTACTCCCTGAACCAAACCAATTATGCTTTCCAGCCAATTTTTCTAATTGCTCTAATTGATCATCGACATCATCAAGAACAACAAAGACCCTTTTATGACATAACCGCCTTCTAATTAATGTAGTCGATTCCTTCATTAGGATCACATATATTCAAACTTGTCTCATTTAACACCTTGGAAAGAAGTATCTCTTGTAAGTGAACAACACCATTTTTTCTGAAGACTTCTCTAACATCAGCAAGAAAGCAACTACCTTGATATTCATCTGAAAACCTTTTATATAAAGCTCTAGCAATTGTAGTTTTACCTATTCCTCCCATTCCATAAATGCCAATGAAGCGAATATCATCGGACTCAGGTACTAAAAGCTCATTAATTTCCTTCAAACGAGATTCTATTCCAACAATGTCCCCTGCAACTTTTGAGATTGTTGGATTCAAGCTTCTCGAAATTTCATCAACGATATGTCTAACCAAACCTGCTTCAGACCTGAGAATAAGAACCATAACTATGTAAAATTTGTTAGAAAGATAAACTTAAACTCTGATGTTTCCTGTTTTTAGTAGTAGTCTATTTGTGTATATTCCCTTTCCTATTGTAACTCTTACCTTATAGCTAGATACTTAGTTTAGTAGTTTACGGTTTCCTACTTGTAATAGAATACAAACTCTTGATGTACAAATACTGGTTCTGAGATCAATAACAATAATGAATCAGAATATATTTTTCTCTCATCTTTTCATGGTATCAGAGCTAGGTTAAAAACATCCTGACTCAAAACATCGCTGCACCTTAAGTTCTCGTGTAGCTTCTCCTTATTCTTTTCACTATTATGGCCAACGATCAAGAAACTCCTTCCGCCTCTAGCACATCCAAATCAGCAGAAATTGCAGCCTCTAACACAACAAAAACAGCAGAATTTACAGATGTCTTTAAAGTAGACATGTCCAATCCCTACTTCACTCATCATTCAGATCATCCAGGTTTGGTCTTGATTTCCAAACCTCTAACTGGAGACAACTATTCTACTTGGAAACGGGCCATGACTCTGGCTCTGAATTCTAAAAACAAGCTAGGTTTTGTCAATGGCTCAATCAAAACCCCTTCCAAAGAAACTGATCCTGAAGGTTATGCAACCTGGTCCCGGTGCAATGATATGATCCATTCCTGGATCGTCAACACTCTTAGTCCGGAAATTTCAGACAGTGTGATATATTATTCATCCGCTCACGAGGTTTGGGAAGACCTTCGTGAGCGATTCTCTCAAGGCAATGCTCCTCGTATCTTCGAAATTCAGCGGGACATAGCCTATTTTCGACAAGAGCAACTTTCGGTTTCTGCTTATTACACAAAATTGAAAGGCCTATGGGATGAACTTGCTTCTTACAACGACACAATACATGGAACACAGCAAGATCAACAAAAACTAATGCAATTTCTGATGGGATTGAATGACTCTTACAGTGCTGTTCGTGGACAAATCCTCCTTATGAATCCTCTGCCTTCCATCCGTCAAGCATACTCCTCGGTTTCCCAAGAAGAGAAGCAGCGACTCCTGAGTTCAACATCTGCTGCATCTGATTCTACCAGCAGCGCTGCCATGACAGTTCGAAGCAACAACGCCGGCAGCAGACCTACTTCAGCAAGGTTCGAACGTCCTAATCGTTCATATGGTTCATCGGATTTTCGTTCGCAAGAGAAGCCAACAGAAAATCTCAGTGGAGGACGTCAAGATCGGCGCCGTTTTGGTTCGGGCAGAGGACGCCCAAATTGTACTCACTGTGGCGATGTGGGTCATTGGATCCAGACTTGCTATCAGCTTCATGGGTACCCAGCAGGTCATCCAAAGGCCAAGCACAATACAGGCCCAAACCCAAAACGTTTCAGCACTGATAATACCCATGCAGCGAATCATGTATCAGAATCCGTTTCTACAGTGGACAGGAATCATATGGTTGGAATTTCGGAAGCCCAATTGCAGCAACTTTTATCGCTTCTTGACAACAAAAATGAAGGATCCGGCACACAAGCTAATGCCGTAAACAAACCAGGTTTGTCTACAATTACCTCACGTAATTGGATCATTGACAGTGGTGCGACGGACCATATTGCTTCATCATCCAAATTATTCTTCCACAAAGATAAAAAATGTTCATTATCTCCTGTATTGTTGCCTAGTGGAGAAAAAGCCAATATTGCTACAAAAGGATCACTACCTTTGAACTCTATTTATTATTTGCATGATGTATTATGTGTACCTACATTCAAAGTAGATTTAATGTCAGTGAGTCGTCTGACGAAGGGCCTGAATTGTTCAATAACTTTTTTCCCTTACTGGTGTATTTTGCAGGATCTGGCTACGAAGAGGATGATTGGTTTGGGTAAACAGCGTGATGGATTATACTATTTGGTGGCATTAGCAACGAAGCAACCTATGACCAACTCTCATTCACCCACAAATCAACCAGCCTGCAATGTCATCGTCTCATCCACCAATCTCTGGCATAACCGTTTAGGCCATACATCTTTCTCTTGTTTAAATTTCATTGCAAAGAATTTTTTAAAATTTTCTGTTGAGTCCAATAATGTTTGCCATATATGTCCTTTGGCTAAACAGTGTCGTTTACCTTTCAGTTCTAGTGTAATCTCATCTATTAAACCTTTTGAATTAATTCATTGTGATATTTGGGGTCGTTATCGACTCCCTTCTATTTCTGGTGCTTATTACTTTCTTACTATTGTTGATGATTTTACTCGTTTTACATGGATTTTTTTGATGCGCCACAAAGATGAAACACAATCTTTTTTAAAACGATTCTTCAGTTATGTTTTCACTCAATTTGACACCCACATTAAAACTGTTCGCAGTGATAATGGTGGGGAATTTATCTCACTTCGGTCGTTTTTTCATGATAACGGTGTCATTTTTCAGCATTCTTGTGTTTACACGCCTCAACAAAATGGGGTTGTGGAACGCAAGCATCGCCACATTTTACAAGTTGCTCGAGCTTTGAAATTTCAGGCTCATCTTCCTACCCAATTTTGGGGGGAATGTGTTCTTACTGCTGTACACATCATCAATCGTCTCCCTTCTCCAGTCCTCTCCTTCAAAACACCTTTTGAACTTCTCTACTCCAAACCACCTTCTTTTTCTCATCTTCGTGTCTTTGGTTGTTTAGCTTATGCTACTAATGTCAATGTTTCCCACAAATTCGACCATCGTTCCATACCCTCAATTTTAATTGGCTATCCGGTTGGTCAAAAGGCATACAAATTATTTAATTTATCGACCAAGAAAATTTTTACCAGCCGTGATGTCAAGTTTTTTGAAAATATTTTCCCTTATGCATCCA
Organism: Acer yangbiense; assembly: GCA_008009225.1. NCBI lineage: Eukaryota > Viridiplantae > Streptophyta > Magnoliopsida > Sapindales > Sapindaceae > Acer > Acer yangbiense. The sequence continues at coordinate 14,978,958 of CM017763.1, forward strand.
TGTCTGCCCAGCCCATGTCTCCTTCACTTCCCAGTTCTGGCCCAAGTCCCTTTGTAGCCCATGACTTCCCTTACCATGTCTCACCCAATCCACCCACATCTCCACCTGACAGTTCAGCCACCACAGCCCCAATTCCCCGTCACAAATCGCCCACACCTTCTCAGCCGGGATCCCCATCTCGTCACCTCGCTGTTTCCTCTCCGTCGGTTTCATCTTCTCCTCGTCCCCTGACCCATTCCAATTCACCCGATTGGATTGACCCATCCTCTGTCACCATCTCTGCCAGCCCTCCTTCACCACCGCCGGCTTCCAATCTGCTTCCCGACCCAAGTCCCGAACCATCCCCACCGTCGCCTATCTCACCCTCTGACCCTGACCCAACTTCCGTTCCCCTTCGTCGCTCCAGCCGCGCCACCGGTCCACCAATCAAGCTCAAGGATTTCGTCTGTAACAGTGTTTACTCCGACCAATCATTCTCACTCTCGCCGGGTCCGATCAAAGGTACTCGTTATCCGTTGGCTAACCATGTCTCGTACCACAGATATCTGCCTCAATACAGATCCTTTGTTGCTCAGCTCGGTTTGATTGTGGAACCCAGGTCTTATTCAGAGGCAGTTGTTCATCCTGAGTGGCAAGAGGCCATGCGTTCCGAGTTACGGGCTCTCCAAGACAACGGCACCTGGACTCTTACTCCGCTCCCGGCTGGTAAAACTCTCATTGGCTGCCAGTGGGTGTACAAGATCAAGCTCCGATCGGATGGTTCGGTTGAGAGATACAAAGCCCGATTGGTAGCCAAGGGCTTCACTCAACTGGAGGGTATCGATTATCAGGATACGTTTTCTCCTACTGCCAAGATTATTTCAGTTCGTTGCTTACTTGCCTTAGCTGCAGCCCGTGGATGGCCCTTACATCAGATGGACATTAACAACGCCTTCCTTCATGGTGATCTGGCTGAGGAAATTTACATGTCTCCACCACCTGGACTTCGGCGACAGGGGGAGAACAACTTGGTATGTCGCCTACATAAATCACTTTACGGTTTGAAACAAGCCTCTCGCCAATGGTTCGCTAAGTTTTCAGAGGCTATTTGCTCGGCTGGTTTCGTACAATCTCGGGCTGATTACTCCCTATTCACCAAAACAACAGGCAAGCTCTTTACTGCTCTTTTGATATATGTCGATGACATTTTAATTACTGGAAATGATCTTGATAGCATAGCTGCCACTAAGAAATTCTTGCATAGTCATTTTAATCTTAAAGACCTGGGTAATCTGAAATACTTCCTTGGCATTGAGGTTTCTGCTTCTAAGAAGGGGATTTTTATCTCCCAACGCAAATATGCATTAGAAATCATTGAGGATGTAGGTTTGTTAGGTGCAGCCCCAATTAGTACTCCTATGGACCGGAACTTGAAATTATCAGACGAGAGTGATTTGCTCAAAGATCCGAGCAGGTATAGAAGATTGGTTGGTAGATTAATTTACTTGACTGTTTCGAGGCCAGACATAACATATGCGGTGCACGTCTTGAGTAGATTTATGCATCAACCCCGAAAACTTCATATGGAGGCAGCTCTTCGGGTTGTTAGGTATTTGAAAGGTGCACCTGGCCAAGGCCTGTTTTTCTCTTCGAATAGTGATTTCAGATTAAGGGCTTACTGTGACTCAGATTGGGCAGGCTGCCCACTCACTAGGAGATCCACCACAGGTTACTGTGTCTTTCTTGGACCTTCATTAATATCCTGGAGGTCAAAGCGACAGAAAACAGTATCTCTTTCTTCTGCCGAGGCAGAATATCGTGCAATGACAGGAGCCTGTTGTGAGTTGACATGGTTACGTTGTCTACTGAGAGACTTGGGACTAACACATCATGAATCTGCTTTATTATTTTGTGACAATAAGGCTGCCTTACACGTCGCAGCCAACCCAGTTTTTCATGAAAGAACTCGACACATTGAGATGGATTGCCATTTCATTAGAGACAAAATCCAAGATGGTTCAGTGATTACAAAATATGTAGGTTCAGCACACCAGCTAGCAGACATCTTGACCAAGCCTTTGGGCAAGGAGAATTTTGTCCCTATGATTCGCAAGCTGGGAGTGCAAGACATCCACTCTCCAACCTGAGGGGGAGTGTTAGAAAGATAAACTTAAACTCTGATGTTTCCTGTTTTTAGTAGTAGTCTATTTGTGTATATTCCCTTTCCTATTGTAACTCTTACCTTATAGCTAGATACTTAGTTTAGTAGTTTACGGTTTCCTACTTGTAATAGAATACAAACTCTTGATGTACAAATACTGGTTCTGAGATCAATAACAATAATGAATCAGAATATATTTTTCTCTCATCTTTTCAAAATTAACCAAACAAAAAACATTAATTTGTTAGTTAAAATATGAAGGTGCTTAGAGTTTTTCTCAACACTATTTCCTAATAGTTTAATAATTTACTGATCAATATTTGTGATGTAAATATTAACTATGAAAAATCTATGAATTCAAAACTAAGAAAACCAGTCAATCCAAGGAGAATAAGTTACGTACCTGTCTTGCAGATCCCATCCAGAGAGGTTGGCAACTTCTGTGAGAGCTGATCGCCACCTTTGAACCTTGTCCAGATTTTCCTTGTAATATTGTTCATGTTTATCAAAGGCTATCTTGAAATCTCTCGTCTGATTTCGTACGTCCGATGGATCTACCTTGTAAAACACCGGAAAAACATTCGGTTTCTCCGTGTCCTTGCACTCGACTATCTTTGCTAGTTCGTCTAAACACCATGAAGACATAGCATAGTTTTTTGATAAAATAATGATGGAAACCTTCGATCTCTCAATTGCTTCCAAGAGTTCTGATGAAATCTCCTTGCCTTTGTCAAGTCTTTCATCATCCATAAATGTGTAAATTCCTCTCTGATTCAAAGCATTATAGAGATGGCCAGTGAAGTTTTTGCGAGTATCTTCACCTCTAAAACTCAAAAACACATCATATTCCCATTGAATGCCAGAGGAATCAAAAGAAGAAGATGATACAGATGATTCTTTTGCATTACTGCTGGAAGCCATTGAAGACATCGTAGCTTGTGTTTGTTCCCAGAAACAGAGGACACAGAGATGCAAACCTCTTACATTAACAAAGACAATACTCTTACGATTTCAATGGAAAGACAACACAAAATTTCCAAGAAATTTTCGAAGGCTGCACATTCCAGGATACTTACTGTGTACCGTGTTTGATAATTGATCATAAATACAAATTAATTAAAGCCAATGTAATTTCTTTAAGTCAAAAAGTTTTGATTTTTCGGTCATTACTCATTAGCTTTCCTCCTCCTCTTGATAATGTCTTGAGCGATGAAGTACTTTTCTATTTTAGTTTGAACTAATGCTTGACAATCCAAAAATTTAACCAAAATTTAACTAAGATTTCACTCAAATGATGTGGCAATTGGTTTTTTAATTAACCACATTATCTCATGTTGTGTGTGGTAATGACAACTCATTTGTCATATTATTTTGGTTAAAATTTAGGTTAATTATTTGAATTGTATAGTATTACTCTTTAATTTGAGCATTAAGATTCTCTTTCGTCCTTTTTTTCCTTAGCTTTTCGATAGATGTTGACACATAAATATAAAAGAAAATGTATGGTTAAGATTTATTGATTTCTTTCTTTCTTATGTAAGTGGATATTTCATTTACACTAGAAGGAAAAAAAAAAAAAAAAAAAACAGGAAAAAAATAAATAAATAAAATATTCTTTGAGGGAAAATTGCAATAAAGTTACATCCACATTTGCTAGAAGTGCAATTTGATCGTACTTTTACCATAATTATAGGAAAGTACCATTAACTAACTGTTTAACCTTTATAGTTAACAGTTGACCGGTCATATAATATGAAATGTCCAAATTACCCCTAAATGTTAATAAATCAAATTGATATTGTCCAATGAAAAAATGCCACATCACTCAACTATTTAAAAAAGAAAACAAATGCATACAGATAAAGAAAAAAAAAAATTTGTTTTGAAGAAACCAGATCTGAAGATATGTCTCCTAATGGTGGAAATAAACATATCTCCACCAAGGAAGTCAACCCCCATCTCTCCTTGGTAAACATCAGAGCTTTCCATGGGGGACAACCGGCTACACGTGGACGCAGCAGGAGATAGATAGAAGGTTGTTTCGTGGGCGGAGGCGCATGGATGGACGGAGCAGTGGTGTTAAGGAGTTCTGTGGGTGGAGATATTTGAGTTTTTGTTTGAGAACTTGTGTTTCTATGGTGGGTGGAGATCTCCAATCGAAGATTTTGAGTTTTTTTATTGATGATAATGTTTGAGAGAAAAAAATGTTGATAACAAATGAGGAAAAATTAATCGAAGATTTGGATTTTCAAAAAAGATTTTTTATTTTTATTTTTTTTTATTCAATGAATGACGATGATGGAAGAAGCCAGATGACCCAGGTCTCCCAAGAAAATGTTTTTGCTTAAAAAAAAAAAAAAAAAAATCTTTATTTATGCATATTCATTCATCTTCACCAGATTTTGATGATGATGATAATAATGATGAGATCTGGCAACTCAGATTTGCACTCCCATCCAAAAAAAAATATCTATTTTACAATATTTTAAAAAGATTATTAAGAACTAGAATTGTTATTTACATTTTAAATTTTTTTTTTTTTTTTAAAGAAATTGACATTCTAACATCCGTTAATTGTATTAGTCAATGGTATTTGTCTATAATTTATGTAAAAGTACGGTTTAATTGCATTTTTAGCAAATATCAGGGTATTTTATTGTAATTTTCCCTATTTTTAAGTTTATTTTATTATGCTTTAATTCATTTGATCTAATTTTCAATAGTTTAATACAGCTTAAAATTATATTAAATATTTCTCCCCACACTGATTTTAAAAAGACATATGCTAATAAAGATATTGATTTCCCGAATTAATGTATTTTTTTAATAATCATCATAAAATTAGATCAGGACTGTAATGACAAGGTAAGAAACAAAAAGGATTATGAGATATCATTTCTTGGAACCTTACCAAGGTAGGGAAAATAGTGGGTGACAAATCATTTTCAATGAGGACTTACAACGCTGCATTTTAAGTATATTTGGTGATATTTAGTGGATGATATTGAATTTTGATGTGATTTCAAAAGTTTTCCAACGAGGACTTGTTGCAATACACGCTTTAAGCATTTTTTTGTAACATTTTGATGTGATTAAAGAACTATAGTAATTAGTTACAAGATTTCATAAAAAAATTCATATGACATCCCGATTGACACCGGTGTAAAATACTTTTTTTTTTTTTTTCATTTTACACCGTGGTAATCTGATTGGTACCGGTAACTATTTGAAATTCCACACGGAAAATCCTACACCAAAAACTTACCAAACAAGTGAGGTTTCAAGATGGATCTCCATCAGATCCATCATTTACCTTCTTCTTTTTTTTCAATATATAATTTTATATACAGTATATATATTTTTAAATTTTCACAGCCCATCTTAGAGATCCATCTTATGTTTTAGAATTTTTTAAATGATATTTTTATTTTAATATTTAATAAAAGAGTAAAATAGTATTTTGAATGAAATTTTTATAGAAGTCAATAGACCGTGTGAAAATGGTACCCCATTATTGAAACTTGATAGAGTATGGATGGAATATTTCCTTCTAGAACTCTGTTTTAGGATTAAAAAATTGGGTGCTGCAAAATGCATAGTGCATCCTCCACTTAAATATTACCACATAAGTAAAGTTGTTTACGTGGTAGCATTTCAATGGGGATAAATCATACTACAGACGAACCCTAAATTTTCTCCTATTTTAAAGATATAGATAGAGTCTGCATGGAAGATGCTCTAAAGCATCAGTTACCGAGACTTTATGCATGGAAATCTTATTTCTTCTTCAATAACGACAATAAGTCTTGATTTTGTTTGCTTTTTGAATTGATTGGGTGTTTTCACATTTTCTTGGATTCTCATCTCGTTTGGGTAGGTGAAAAGATAATATTTTTCCACGGATTATAGAAAATGAATTGTTTTTTAAATACAATTCGGCAATTCCACACTAAATGGATTTTATGTTTATTATTATTATCTATTATAGCTGGGTCATCTTTAAAAATATATATATATTGTAATTAATCCACATCAACATCAACATCTTCTCTCAAAAGTCACCTCTCACCTCAACGTCATTCTCTCTCTCTCTCTTGCATGATCGCAATTCGCATCACATCCCAAGTTCCCAAACCAACGATTCCCAATTCTCTTCCTTTCTCTATCTCTCACCCTCACTCTCTCTCTCTCACGTGAGTCAGATCCCAACTCTCTCTTATCAATGGGAAGACAACACAAAATTTCCAAGAATTTTTCGAAGGCTTGCACATTCGAGGAAACTGACTGTGTACCGTGTGTTACAAATTAATTAAAGCCAATGTAATATCTTCAAGTCAAAAAGTTTTGATTTTTCGGTCATTAATTAGCTTTCCTCCTCCTCTTGAGTCTTGATAATGCCTAGAGCGATGAAGTGCTTTTCTATTTTAGTTTGTACTAATGCTTGATAACCCAAAAATTTAACTCAAATTATGTGACAATTGGTTTTTCATTAACCACATCATCTCATGTTATTTGTAGTAATAACAACTTACTTGTCACATCATTTATGTTGAAATTTGGATTGTATAACATTACTCTTTTATTTTTATTTTTTACTTAGCTTTTCAGTAGATGTTGACACATAAACATAAAAGAAAATACATTGTCAAGATTTGTTGATTTATTTCTCTCTCATGCAAGTGGATGTTTCATTTACAAAAAAAAAATAAAAAATAAAAAATAATAATAATAAAAAAAAAAAAAAAAAAAAAAGGGGAAACGAAAAGACAATGAGAAGATCCTAACTCTTTGAGGGAAAATTGCAATAAAGTACATCCATATTTGCTAAAAGTGCAATATGATCGTACTTTTACCATAATTACAGGAAAGTACCATTGACTAACCGTTTGACCGTTATAGTTAGCAGTTGACTAGTCATATAATACAAAATGTATAAATTACCCCTAAGTGTTAATTGTCTAATGAAAAAATGCCACATCACTCAACTATTTCAAAAAAAAAAAAAACAAATTCATACAGATAAAGAAAAAAAGATTTTTTTTTTTTTTGAAGAAACCAGATTTGGAGATATGTAACACCCCAAATCCGGGACCTAACGGACCGGGAGGTTACGTAATTCAAACCTTACAAAAACCTTAATTTACAATAGCCACAATTGATATCATCAATAATCTATCCACAAAACACAACATTAAAAGCTGATACCATCAATTTTACTAAACTTCCAGATTCTAACTGTAATTACAACATTAAATAAATTGATTCTTTACAATACGTACACATGAAATTAAAACCTCTAGTAATACATATCTCCCAGATGCTAATGTAAACTTCATCCATTCTAAATCCAAGAACTTAATCTGCAAAATGGTGGTGACGAGGGGGTGAACCATCAACTCGGTAAATAAATTCATGCATAACATGTAAAATAAAAATAGTCTTTGCAAATTATTTACGTTCAAAATCTTGCTCATAAACTTTTCAAGAATTTGGACAATATATTATTTAATAAAACAATAATTAGAATTTAATACAATTTATGTACTTAAATATCAATAAAACGGTTGAAGCATTACTTAAAATTATATCCGCTCATATTCTTAAATCATAAACGCTTCATAAAACAATACAAATAATATGAAATCAAATGATCATTTAATAATCATAATTTAAATCACTGAAATTTTTATGGAAATAAACAATAAGGACATTTAGCTTTACAACATAAATAGTGTACGTTGATCAATTTATAGGGCAAAAAACATAAAGCTCATGTCTCATAGTGTAAGTCGTGCAGCAGAAAGTTTTTGTTAAGATCGATAGGTTTTAAAAAATTTATCCTTTTTGGACCTTTTTGTATATATGAACATGAGAGAGGGATTTGTTTTCATACCTTTGAAGAACACTTCTTCGTTTTCTTTTTGATCCTGCATCACTAAACCTTCCGAGCTATGTCCCGTGATCTAGCAACTGTGTATGTGGGCACGTCACGGATTCCGGGAGTATTTGAATGGAGGCTTGAGAGATCCATAAGACAAAACCTTGTCTCCTTTGATGAATTCGGCCAACCCCTTTGAGAAACAAAAAATATTTCTTTTTTCTTTTCCTCTTTATGTTGCCGCACCACCTTATTCTCAAATAGGTTTTTGGTTAGTTTATTTTTTCTGATAAGTATATCTTATATATTAGAATCCTAGGGTTTAGTAAACCAAGTTAAAATAGGATTATAAATCCTTTGTAATTCAGTCACCACTAAGGTTTGAACATTTGACCTCTTTAAAGCAAATAAAAATAATCGCTTATTATTTTATTCTTTTGCTCTTGTTAAAGTTCGAAACTGAAACCTCTAAATAACAATTAATAATTCTCAATTATTAATATGTCAATTAAATAATCATATTATTTAATAATATTTAATTAATCAATTAAATAAAATATTAATTAAATAATCATATCATTTAATTAATTCCCATAATATATTTAATTTACTTTCGTAACATAATTAATTGAATCATCCAATTCTTCATGAGCCTTGTTACTATTAATCATAAAGGGTTGGCAAGAGGACTTAATGGACCCACAGTTTTGAACTCTAATAATACTTAGAAAAATTAATTAAACTCTTTAATTAATATTTCACAATTATTAACCTCGGAGTCATTCCACTAAAAACCTAAGGTTATACTCTCGTAACTGTAGATGTTTTACACAACCAAATTATCAGTGTCCATCGATATAGCTATTACATATGGTATGATCCTCCATAAGTAGTTCATAATTAGAGCTAGGTCATAAAGTATGTTACACCTCTCTAATTATATTTTTTCCTTTAAGTACCATTGATTTTCTAATGAATGATTATATCCTTTATTCCTTTACGGAAGAAGGAGAACGCTCTTAATCGTTCAAGTCTCGAATCAACCTTTAAGGGAATTACTCATCTACTTCTCACAAGAATGAGTGGATTCCTCTATTGTGTGCATACCTTCTCAGCCACAAGCCAAACCGTGATTCCAAGATACAAGGTTATTGATCAGGAATGCTACTCCGATCTCACTCATGGTATTTCAAGAAACACGATCTAACTTAAAGGAGCTAGCAAGACACTCATGATTTAGATCACTCATATACAGCTATCATTTGTAGATATATATGAATATTTTCAACTAATGGATTTTAGTGATATATTTTTTAGATTGTAGCCCAGTCCTATATGATCACAACATATAAGGTGTCTCCATTCTCATTTCACCATATGAGTAGTCTAGAATAAGACCACCGTACATTACGGAATGGACCGCAACTGTAGATTAACCACAAATAAAGTACCCAACTTTATATGTTTTCTACAGACTCTTTAGATTGCATGTATCAAAATGAATTCCTCTGTATATGACATTTATATACTCAGTTTGAGATTACATTTAGCAATCTTGGAAGTTTAGCTCATATAATATAAACATATGAGTCATGTTAATTGAATGAAATAACTACTTCTTTTATTAATGAATTTATAACATTTACAAATTACAAGCTTTAGGGCATAAATCCCAACACATAGTGTTGTATGTATATTTTCGTCAGCATGACACGTCAGCAAAGATAGCGGTTAATACGGAAGTATAGTAATTCCACGTCATCCAAAGTCAACCAGTCAATGAAAGGAACGCTGACCGAGGACACGTCACCAGGTCTGGACACGTCATCAAGAAAGCTAAATATTAATGAATGAAGATCCTGCTCGCCGAAGATCTTTACTCAACGAGATCTACTCGGCCAAAATAGGAACTACTCGGCCAAAACAAGAAATACAATCCTATTAAGACACATCTTATCAAGGGGAGATCCACTCAGATACGAAATCTAAGAATCACACTCCAAGTAAGGAAATATCCCTATTTCCTCTCTAGTGTTAGAAGTCTAATCAGGAAAGAACTCAAAGCTTCCAGAAAGATAAACACCAAACGGGAAAAAGAGTCATAATCAGTCAACTCTACCAGAATCCTACAAAGACTCTAATTAATGAGTCCACCACTTATATGATAGGAACTAGGGCAACCCTAGATCGAACCGTATAAATACAACCATGTATTCATTATAAGAAAAAACATCATAAGCAATTTACACTGACATGAGAAAAGAGATACGAAACATAAGCAATTATCTGAGAGAAAGCGAGTATAGAGTGTGTAATTATTCTATTCATAGTGGATCTCTTCTCGCCGTCACCGACACCGACACCGACACCGTGGATGTTTCCCCGCCTTGGGGTTTTACCACCCGTAAAACAAGTGTTATGTTTGATTTATTCTTTATTTCCTGCTTTTCTACATTACTATTCTCAAATACAAACGAATCGTATCACATCCACGTGGGGAAAGATGCTTTGATTATTCAACCCTAGATTGTTTAAAGCTTTGATCTACCTACGTGTTATTGTTTGGCGGTTGACTTTTCAACGATCCAAAAATCACCGTCAACAATTGGCGCTAGAAGGAGGGGGGGTGAACTCAACTTCGAGGAACCCTCATGAACAGACCGCAGGAGGAATTCCGATGTGGATCCAACACTTGAAGCACCCAATAAACGACTATTGGAAGTGTTAGGGAGTGGATTAACTACAGAACCCATAGCAGGAGCCACGGCTGTGACCAAATCCGGAGGAAGAATATTGCGAAAGCAATACTCAGAGCTTCAAAGTATCAAAAATCCGTCCGAGGAATTGCTTTCCCATTCCGACAGCTTACAAAAGAAAAGAGAAGAGAGTTGTCCAGAATCACGGAATTGCTGACCAATGCACACTAAAGTGGTCATATCTCCCTCTACAGAAGTCGGATTTGCAAACTGTAAACACCACTGGAAACTAGACATGCAAGGCTTTCCAAGCATATATGGTTCGTATCCTAGTTCAATCCGAGCAATATTTGGTGGCTCCTGCAATATTGAAGAAACCAGATCGCGTATAGATTTCTGATCTGACCATCGAACACTAAAACGGGCATATCTCCCTCCACAGAAGTCGAAATCGCGAGCCGTAAAAACCATCGGAAACTAGAAATCTGTACCTTTCAAGAAATATAAGGTTCGCAATCTGGTTCAACCTGTGGAATATTTTATGGTCCCCGAAACATTGAAGGAAGCGGTTCACGGAGGATTTTCCAAACTCGACCACCAGACGCTAAAACAGAGAAAACTCTCTCCAGAGAGCATGGAATCACGAACCGTGAATTTTGCTGTAAAATAGATGTATAGATCTTTCCGAGGGTATGTGGTTCTCAACAGAATTCATCCCGAGGAATATTTGACCACTTCCAAAACGCTGTAGTTCAGCATAAAGTTTACCTTGATGTGTTAGAAACCGAGCCCATCTTGGTATAAAACACCCAATATATGGCGATTCTCAACTGAACCTACTCGGCTACTCATCAATTCACCTGCGAAGGATCCAATGGTAAAACGGCTAGACTCCAGGTTCGGTAAGTGGCCAAGGTTAGTCAATCTACACATCGGTCTAAATTTATGATTTTATTTACAAAGAATATATGCATAGTTACATATAAATAAAAATGAAAACCGACCAAATAATGATCATTTGAGATTTAATTGGGACTTCGATCTTGATAAAATCATTCATATTCAGGGGTATGTTTTCACTTAATTGTTATTACTATTGATATCGTCTTGCATCGATAATAGTATAGAATATCAGGATGCTTAAATCTTATACTATGAATACACCTAATTTGTTGAAATTGGAAGTTGCATACAGTGCTTTTTTATTAAAATATTTGCATGGGTTGCCTTGACTTGGGAGTGCATTGCTGAATAGATTTAGTCGGCAACAAGTATGTCACATGATTATTATTCTAGATTAATAAGAGTGAAACATACTGATTGATGTTTAATATTTATGACATTTTGATTAACCAAACAATAATTCGATTGAATTTAACCGAGACTTTGATTTTGATGAAAATCGCTTTCGAAAGCGTTTAAAAGCAGTACCGAAAACGTTCGGATATAGAGGTACGATTTCTCTTGATTGTTATGTTATCTATTATCGTTGGCACCATATTGCATCTTAATCAATAGTTCAGAAGGATATCTTAGTGATTATTTCTATTTTGAATATTATGAATTTAGCATTAGAATCGCTAGAACTATAAGTATATAATCCATGTCTTTCTATCAAAATTCCTACTGATAAAATAGTGTATGAATCACAATTGATTTGGAGACGCATGTAACATGTACGTGCCACAATGTTTTGTTACTTTACAGTCCAAATATGCCATTGCTATTGATGTTTAAATATTCATGATAGTGGTTAGACTCAACAATATTAGATTCGACCAATTTGTCCTTTAAATCAAATGAGCATGAGTGTTGAAGAATGTGACTAGAAGTATTTGGTATGCTAGTGACATTGAATTTATGTAATCTCGATATATTAAATTATATCTACCTCTTCATATCGTTATACCCTCACATACAAATATACAACACGCGTAACTTTTTTGTAATTCTCTTTATGTTATATTGCGTTCACATGTTATTATGCATGTCTCTCTTGTACACAATACATAATACGCGTGCATAAGTCTACAAACATATAAGCATGCTTAATTAGTATGTCTGACAACTATTATGGCTCTTACACGCAAGTTGTCTATCATAGATTTATAGGTGTCAAATTTCGACACTAATCATTAATAGTATCATGCATGAGTTGATCGCTTCCAATTATTTGGTCTCATTAAGTGCATGATTATTATTACTTGTGCAAACTTTACTCACATACTTGGTATAGAAAACAAGTTGAAAATGCTAGCTCAAGAATCTAGTCTTGCCTCGGCGCACAGGAATCGAATTTCATCTCGACGCACTTAAAGGTTTCAAAAAAGAAGAAGAAAGAAACCATACAGCCTTGGTGACCCGATCAGAGATGAAAGAGTAGCATTGGCCTCACATTGCTAACAACTGCCTTCATCAATCCGGTGAAGAGTTTATCAAGTTTGACTCAGATAATGTTGCTTTCCGAAAGCTTCTTGATCCAACATGGATCTAAACGAAGGTGACAACCAACTCCCTACAACTCTCTACGGAGATACTCACCCCAGTGATTATGACACCAGCAGATGCAACATCCGAAGCACCCCAGTGAATGGCTATTGAAAGCGCTAGGGGTGGATCATCAACAGTACCCGCAATAGGAGGCCCGGTCGTGACCAAATTCGAAAGGAGAATATCCACAAAGCTTCAAAGTGTCAAAAGCCATCCAAGGAATTGCTTTCCCTTTCCGACAACTTACAAAAAGGAAGAGTTGCCGTGATTCGCGGAATTTCTGACCAATGGACACTAAAGTGAGCATATCTCCCTCTACGGAACTCGGATTCGCGAACCGTAAAAATCGCTGGAAACTATACCTCAAAACCTTTCCAAGCATATATGGTTCGCAACCCAGTTCGGTTCGTGCAATTTTTGGCGGCCCCCGCAACACTGAAGTAAGCAATTCGCGGAAGATTTTCTGATCTGACCATCAAGCACTAAAATAAGCATATCTTCCTCTACAAGCATTGAAACCATGAGCCGTAAAAACCGTTGGAAACTAGACATCCAGATCTTTCCAAAAATATATGGTCCACAATCTAGTTCGACCTATGAAAGTTTTTATGGCTCCCGAAATATTGAAGAAAATCACTTGCGAAGAACTTTCTAATCCGACCACCGGTCGCTAAAACAGAGGTAACTCTCTCCAGAAAGCACGAAATCACGAACCGTGAATTTTGCTGCAAACTAGATGCACGGAGCCTTCCGAGGACATGTGGTCCAAGACACAATTCAGCTCAAGGAATATTTGACGACCTCTAGAACGTCGCAGTTCAGCAAAAAATAAAAGAAAGGACCCAAAGTCAATTCTCAGCTAAAGCTCATTCGGCTCTTCGTTACCGACTTATCCAACAACAAAGGATCCAAGAATAAAAAAAACTACACACCAGGTTTGGTAAGTGGCCGAGGTAATCCAATTTGCACATTGTTTAATTTTATGATTTTGTCGTTCTATTGTGCGAACATAGAATATACATAGTCGTATATGGTAAAAATAAAAGAAAATTGTCCAAAAACTCAGTGGAATTTAACCAAGGCTTTGATCTTGGTAAAAAGCGCTTCTGAGAGCGTTTAAATGCGATACCAGAATTGTTCGGGCAAGGAGGTACGCTCTCACTTTCACTTATAATAATGTGAATTAGCTAATAGGTAATTAGAAACGACATAGTCTGTAAATATATATTCTCATTAAATATGTGTACAAATCACTTTGATTTGGAGATGCACTATTACCTTCATCAAAGCAAATTCAATCGGCAATAGGTACGCCACAATCTTTATTATTGATGATTAAAATATATTATGTCAACCGTTATTTAAAAATCCATATTGGATTGACTGAATACAGTTTAGTTCAACCAAATTCGGTCTTTTGAGCATAAGTTTTGCCAAATTTAACACTCGGAATATTTTATATGCCTAATACATTGGTGAGATCGAAGATGAGTCTATGATACTTGAAACATATAATTTCTTTAATCTAGATATATTGAACTATGTCTACTTCTTCATATTGTTATACTGTCACATAAAAATCCGCAGCATGCACGAACTTGTTGTATTTCTCTTTAAAGAGGGGGTGGATGTGGTGTTAAAAGCGCTCCAACAAGCCTAAACCTACTTGCAACAACTGCTGGGGGGCTATGGGAGCAGAAGATGTAACCGTAAGGAAAAAATTCGCAGTTGTGAAAGTGGTTTTTATGAAAGTCCCTTTTCCGCCCGGGCAACTAAAAAAAAAAAAAAAACAAAGTATCTGAAAGCAATACAACTAAACTTCAGGTTTGGTAAGTGACCAAGTGTTTTTGAAAGCGCTTAATGACATTATCAAAATCGGTCGGGCTTGGAGGTACGTTTTGGTTTAATTATTATTACTTGTTATTATCTTACACCTCAATAACTTGATGGGATATCACGATGCTTATTTTTCTGTTGCTAATTAATTAAAATCATAAGCTGCACGTTGTATGCTTTTCTATCAAAATATGTACTTCTTGTTTATTATGCCACATGTTTTTATAAGCAAAGCACCCAACATGAATCCATGGATATTGTATCCCGAACGATGACCATAACCAATACCGTACATGGATCCAACAATTTTTGTTCAGCATTATTAAAGTATATACATGTATATTTGTTATTTGTGCAAATGCTATTCATATGTTTGGCACAGAAAGAAAATATGAGAACCTTAGCACAAGAATCGAGCTTCGTATCAATGCATGCAAAACGAGTTTCATCTCGGTGCATGTAGAAATTCAAACGAAGGCAAAACATTCTCAACAATAACAACGTAAACACCGGCAAATGGGTACCCACAAACATATCAGGCTCTAGACTAGTCATAGCGGCCTGAGCTATAAAAACGCAAAAAGACCAATAGGTGCTCGCCACCATTGGCAAGCATGACCCTTCGAAGTGCAGGATAAGCACTCAAAAGACAGTGGTCGAAAGAAACGTTGGGGGTTGGAAAAACTAGCACTTAAAAACTATATAAGCAAAAGAGGGAGACGTCCCATAAAGTATTCTTAAAGACTTGGTGTATGGTCAGATACGTCTCGACAAACATTGAGTAGGCCAAAAACTCAGCAATGGCAGCTGAACAAAAAAAAAGAGGCCCTGTGCCTAAACCAAAAACTCAGCAATGGCAGCTGAACAAAGAATGCTTTGAGCCCTAAAGATTTGGTGTATGGTTAGATACGTCTCGACAAACACTGAGTAAGCCGAAAACTCAGCAATGGTATCTGAACAAAGAAGGCTTTGAGCCTTAAAGACTTGGTGTATGGTAAAATATGTCTTGACAAACACTGAGTAAGCCAAAAAATCAGCAATGACAGTTGAACAAGAAAAAAAAAAAAAAAAAAAGGGCCCTGCGCCTAAACCGAAAACTCAGCAATGGTAGCTGAGCAAAAAGAGAAGGGGGTAAATACCTTTTTGCTTAAATTGTATTTATGTCAAATTTAAAATGTGCAGGTACAAAGCTCCAATGAGCAAGTGCACACAAAAGCAGCTGAGAAGTTTTCAAATACAAGATCCGGGCCACCTAAGCCGAACACCTTGAGGTTGGCTCGGCTCGCTAAAAATCAAGTAAAAAACCCCAAAAGTGGGTAGAAACTTAGATACGATCAAGACCCCCCGTGGTACAAAATAAGCGATCAGGCTGCCTTGAGCCGGAAAGCCCAAATTCTTGTCTGTTAGCCGAGCGAGCCTCTGGAGCGGCTCGCAAGAAGTGCAAAAGATAATCGGATAAAAAGAAGACCGGTCTATAAGAAAGATCGGCCAAAAGAAAGAATCTGACCTACGAAAAAAGATCAGCCAATAAAAAAATAATAATAATAATAATAAAGGTTCAAAGGAGCAAGAAAGAACTAGGCTGAGCGCTTGGAATGTCCAATCTAAAAATAAATAAAAATCGTTTTAACAAGACCGAGTGAAGTATCAAAAAGCCAGGACCTCATCGGAATGAAAAGACTTAAAAGCATCCGAGCATCAAATCTTATGTGTCAACCTATTCAGCTCACTGTGGTAGTTCAACTCACCGTAGCTAGAATAACTCAACTCGCCGTGACTATTCAACTCAGCGAGTCCATTCAGCTCATTAGCTCTTCAACTCTTCAATAAAAAAAAATTAAAAATAAAAATGCCAAGTTCATCCCGATGCATGATGAAATCAAATAATAATATAAAAAAAAAGATCTCAAAAATCAGGGCTCGTGAAGCAAGGCAGTTCATCGAACACGATCAGAGCCAAATGCAAGTAAGTAAGAAGTTAAAATTATTTTTTTACAAACAAAGTGTTTTCTTTTTGCAGGAATATCAGCCGAAAGGCCCTAACAAAATAAATGCAAAAAAAGGGATAACTAAACTACACAACTGGCAGCCCTCTTGGGTTAACCAGCTATTTATCATGCTGCTTTACTCGCCATGATGACATCATCCACTCCACAGCCAACCACGTTCGTAAAGATGATAACGACAAATAAACGGTAAATACACACTAAAAGTAATCGACACTTCACCAGAGCAGCAACATCAATCACAATTGTCTCACAATCAGTGACTTCGCCATTTAAGGAGATTATTTACACGGCGATGAAAGCATTGAACAATGGAATACTTCTCGGTCAGAAGAATGATGGTGAACAAAGCACTCACACAAACAGAAAGTAATAGAAGTACTAAAAAAAAATGATGCGAAGAACAACAGAAGAAGCGGTCATGCAAAGAAGCATTAAATGCTGAAGTTGGCACTCAAAAGGAAACACAAGGGTTAAAGATAGAAAGGAGGAATTTCCCTAAAAACCAGAAGCCAAGTATGATTATAAATACTACTCGCCAAAACGAAGGAATGAAGAGATCAAGTCGCTTGTTCGGCTCGAAGTATTTATGGGGGTATTGTTGTATGTATATTTTCGTCAGCATGACACGTCAGCAAAGATAGCGGTTAATACGGAAGTACAGTAATTCCACGTCATCCAAAGTCAACCAGTCAATGAAAGGAACGCTGATCGAGGACACGTCACCAGGTCTAGACACGTCATCAAGAAAGCTAAATATTAATGAATGAAGATCCTGCTCGCTGAAGATCTTTACTCAACGAGATCTACTCGGCCAAAATAGGAACTACTCGGCCAAAACAAGAAATACAATCCTATCAAGACACATCTTATCAAGGGGAGATCCACTCAGATACGAAATCTAAGAATCACACTCCAAGTAAGGAAATATCCCTATTTCCTCTCTAGTGTCAGAAGTCTAATCAGGAAAGAACTCAAAGTTTCCAGAAAGATAAACACCAAACGGGAAAAAGAGTCCTAATCAGTCAACTCTACCAGAATCCTACAAAGACTCTAATTAATGAGTCCACCACTTATATGATAGGAACTAGGGCAACCCTAGATCGAACCGTATAAATACAACCATGTATTCATTATAAGAAAAAACATCATAAGCAATTTACACTGACATGAGAAAAGAGATACGAAACATAAGCAATTATCTGAGAGAAAGCGAGTATAGAGTGTGCAATTATTCTATTCATAGTGGATCTCTTCTCGCCGTCACCGGCACCGTGGATGTTTCCCCGCCTTGGGGTTTTACCACGTAAAACAAGTGTTATGTTTGATTTATTCTTTATTTCCTGCTTTTCTACATTACTATTCTCAAATACAAACGAATCGTATCACATCCACGTGGGGAAAGAGGCTTTGATTATTCAACCCTAGATTGTTTAAAGCTTTGATCTACCTACGTGTTATTGTTTGGCGGTTGACTTTTCAACGATCCAAAAATCACCGTCAACACATAGTGTCACAGATTCTGAATAGTGTCACTCGTAGCCCGGTGACCTGGCCCAAATAATTCAGATACTACGGTCAATGAGCCAAAATAGAAAACAATCATTCTCTTAGTATATTAGAAACACAAATTTTGAAATCAAAATATCAACTAAATAAACTTATCGTATCTTTTAAACATTTAAAAACAATATATCAAAACTTTTCAAATACTTTTATTACTATGCGAAGTTATAAATCATAATTTCTGACAAAATGAACACTTGGAAAACTATATTATTAATTAGTAAATTCAAAACAAAAGTCAATATTTCGAATATCTTTAAATATGTAATATATAAATGTTTGAAAACATAACAAGTCATTGATGAGTTTACTTACCTAGAACCCGTACTAATCCGCTATATTTCTAGAAGCTCAAGAATAACTCAAATCTATATAATTACAATTTGAAATTACTATCATAACATCATCACCAAAGCAATTTAATCAGCATAAAATACTTGTATTGAATTAAACATAAAATCTACTCTTCCCAGCTAATTATCACAACAGACCACCTTCTAATCCACGATTTTTAATTAATTCTCTACAGCTTCAAATCTTACAAAATTTGACATGGTTACTCTAGATATATAGAAAATGCTACAGTAAAAATCTCAATTTAATCCATAATTATTCGCACTTCTACAAATTCATTATTTCTTGTTTTCCCAAATCTGTCCAGCAAAAATCATATATTTGTCCACTCCAAAAATTATAGAAATATTTATATCCATAAAAAAATTACAAAACTTGGCAGATTGACAATAGACATATGAATCTACCTATATGTAAATTTTCATAATTTTTAAAGATAATCAACCAACTGAAAACATTTTTACAAATCTTGCTGGTCTAGTAAAACAAGGGACTCCATCACTCCAGCAATGACCCGACATACTTTAAAATCCTATAACTCTTTATAAACAAATTGAAAAATCACGAAATTTAACCTATAAAACTAGACACATAAAAATTTCATTATGTTAAATTTCATAAATTTTGAAAATGTATAAATATACCGAATCAATTCCGAAATCATCTTAGAATTTCAGTTTTGTAGGGCTAACTTTAAAAATCCACCAAAAATAGTGTTTTTAACATTTTAGAGTGGAACGGAATTCGAAACACTTGCAAAGACATCTATTTTAATAATTTGAAACCCAAACACAAAATCATCAAAGAAATATATTTATATATATTTTTTTCAAATTCGTTTCTATTGCCATGCCTGAATTTTTATACACATATGGCCTATCATATCCCTAATAACATTAA
This sequence comes from Acer yangbiense, assembly GCA_008009225.1. Lineage (NCBI taxonomy): Eukaryota > Viridiplantae > Streptophyta > Magnoliopsida > Sapindales > Sapindaceae > Acer > Acer yangbiense. The sequence continues at coordinate 14,998,824 of CM017763.1, forward strand.
GAATAATATCTAACATCATAATATAGTTAAATGATAATTCACTAACCTCGTTATCGAAGCTTACAAATCGATCTTCCTTTGTATCTAGGGCAAATGGCCATCTCTCCATTAACTCTTTGTTTTTTTTTTTCTTTGTAAATATAAAGTGTATATATATACAGAGAGTCCAATAAGTTTCTAACCCTAAAACCATTAAACAGTAAACTAATAAAATCTTTTATTACAAGTCAACTCCTTATATTTATTTTTAATTGCCTTTAGTATTTTCATAGACTTTTATTTCTATTTTTTTTTTCTAAAGGCAATTTCGGGTATTTCCATAGAGTCCAACAAGTTTTGATATATTCACTACAACAAATTTGAGTTATAGGGATGAAAATTTTAGGGACGAATTTTTTTCGTCCCAATAGACATCCTATTGAGACGAAATAAATTATTCATCCCTAAAAAGTACAAATCTGATAAGACCTTTAGGGACAAAATATTTTTGTCCCAATAGACTTTCTATTAGAACGAAATAAATTATTCGTCTCAATATAGTGTCTTTCGAGACAAATTTTGTCCAAAGTGATAAGACCTTTAGGAACGAAACATTTTTATCCCAATATAACGTCTATTGGTACGAAATAAATTATTCGTCCCAATAGACTGTCTATCGGGACAAATTTTGTTTCGTATCAATAGGTTTTCTTTTTATTTAAAATTATAATAATTAATTAAATTTTTTGGAAATTCTTGATTTTTTTGAAGTTTTCCTAAGAGATAGATTAATAATTAAATTACCATATAAATTAGAAAATGAGGTAATATGGATCATTTTGTTGGTCCAAAGTGGTTCTCTATCGAAATGAATTTTGTTTTGTTCCAATAAGTTCTACATAAAGATCAATTAATATTAGTCTTGAGAGGTTTTCTATTATTTAAAATATTAAATGTTAATTAATTTTCTTCAATTTTTATATTAATTACTATATATTAATTAAAAAAATTAAAAATTATTTTATTTTTATTTATAAATATATATAGAATCAATCTTAAATATGTTGTGATCTTAAATATTAGAATGCACAACAACTTTTAGAAAAGTGGTTGTACATTTCTCATTCTCTTTTGTGATAGGAATTCGAGTCTTACATTTGTTCATTAAATCGCAAGATATGAATAAACTTCTCTCCTATTGTGATTGCATTCCGAATCGTGTTTATAACAATTAATGTTACTAGGCTCCAATAGAACTATAACTCGACTGTATATAATTTAAAAAATAGTTTTATTAAATGCTCTAATAAACATTTTTTTTAAAAAAAAAAATTGATTAGTGGAATAAGTTTAAATTTTTATCAAACAAGTTTTTTTTTTCCAATAAATTTTGATTTAAAATAATCAATGAAAATTTAACAATATATATATAGTCTTTTTATTGTCAATTCTTCCTGACAATAAATATATCAGGACAAAGAATGTGGACCACAGATTATGGAGAAGTTTTGAGAAGTGCATGCACTTTGAGTTAAAGTATGTAAATCTAATAGTCCACATTCTTCGTTCTGATATATTTATTGTCATGACGAACTAATAATATAAAATATGTATGTATATATATATGTTATATATAAATATTGTGCAACTGATAACAAAATGAAGCATGTAGCCCGGTGATAATTGATAAAGCATATCGCTCTCTATTGTTCAATGTTCGAGTCTAGAGAATAACAATGGTTTTATCTTGGCTAGGGAGTGTTAAGGTGTGGTGTAGAGGAGGAAGTGTGGGACTCTGGTGGTAAGATAGAGTCATAGAGATGGTTAATTTTATTGATTTATTTATTTATTACCAATTTCGTCCCTATAGATTATCTAAAGAGACGAAATTATTTCGTCCCTATTGATACTCTATAGGGATGAATTTTTTTTCGTCTCTAGGGATGAATTTTGGGGTATTGGAACGAAAAAAAAAAAATCGTCCCAATAACCCTTTTTTCTTGTAGTGATTGTTTCTAAATGTTTAAGGTATATGATAAGTTTATTTAGTTGATATTATGATTTCGAAATTTATATTTCTCATATGCGAAGAGAATGATTGTTTTCTACTTTGGCTCATTGATCGTAGTATTGAAATTATTTGGGCCGGGTTACCAGGCTACGGGTGACACTATTCAAAATTTGTGACACTATGAGACATGAGATTTATGTTTTCTGCTTTATAAATTGATTAACGTACACTGTTTATATTGTAAAGCTATATGTCCTTATTGTTTACTTTTATAAAATTCCAATGATTTAAATTATGATTATTAAATGATCATTTGATTTTATATTGTTTATATTGTTTTATGAAACGTTTATGATTTAAGAATATCAACGGATATGATTTTAAGTAATGCTTAAACCGTTTTATTGATATTTAAGAACGTAAATTGTACTAAATGCTAATTCTGGTTTTATTAAATAATACATTGTCTAGATTCTTGAAAAGTTTATGAGCAATGTTTTGAACGTAAATAATTTACATAGACTATTTTATTTTACATGTTATGCATGAATTTACTTACCGAGTTGACGGCTCACCCCCTCGTCACCACCATTTTGTAGATTAAGTTCTTGGATTTAGAATGGATGAAGTTTACATTAGCATATGGGAGATATGTATGGCCAGAGGTTTTAATTTCATGTGTGTGCGTGTTGTAAGGAATCAGTTTATTTAATGTTGTAATTACGGTTAGAATCTGGAAGTTTAGTGAAATTGATGATATCAGCTTTTAATGTTGTATTTTGTGGATAGATTATTGATGATATCAATTGTGGCTATTGTAAATTAAGGTTTTTGTAAGGTCCAAATCACGTAACATCTCAGTTCGTTGGGTCTCAGATACAAGATATATCTCCTAATGGAGAAAATATAAACATATCTCCACAAAGGAAGTCAAACTCCATCTCTCCTTGGTAAACATCAGAGCTTGCCCTGGGGAACAACCGGCGGCACGTGGACGCTTCAGGAGATAGATAGAAGGTTGTTTCGTGGGCAGAGGCGCATGGATGGACGGAGCGATGGTGTTGAGGAGTTCAATGGGTGGAGATATTTGAGTTTTTTTTTTTTCTAGAATTTTTTGTTTCTGGTGGGTGGAGATCTCCAATGAAGATTTAGAGTTTTTGTTTGAGGACGAAGAAGAAGACGATGTTGTTATTGATGATAATGCTTGAGACAAAAAAATGTTGATAACAATAATTGAGGAAAAATTAATCGAAAATTTGGATTTTCAAAAAAGAATTTTTTTTCTTCGATGAATGATGATGATGGAAGAAGCCAAATCTCCCAAGAAAATGTTTTTTTTTTTCTTTGAAAAAATATTTCATTTTCTTTATTTAAACATATTCATTCATCATCACCGGATCTTGATGATGATGATGATGAGATCTGGAAACTCAAATCTACATTTCCATCCAAAAAATATATATTTTACAGTATTTTAAAAAGATTATTAAGAATAAGAATTGTTTTTTACATTTATTATTATTATTATTATTTTAAGAAATTGACATTCTAACATCCGTTAATTGTAACGGTCAAAGAGTTAGTCAAGGGTATTTGTCTATAATTTGTGAAAAAGTACAGTTTAATTGCATTTTTTGTAAATATCAGAATACTTTATTGCAATTTTCCCTATTTATTAAGTTTATCTTATTATGTTTTAATTAAGAGTGGTGCTATTGGCACACCCTCTACTGATCCATTTATGCCCCACTTTTTAAATTATTTAATATTATTTTTTTTCTTTATCAAAATTACTAAAAGACACATACAATTTAAGAAAAAATATATCATATAAAGTAAATCTATTAAAACCCCACATTCCCTTTCAAAAAAAAAAAAACCAACATTCTTTTTATCCTTTTCTTGAATATTTTTTTTCTCATAACTTTTAAACCCTAAAAATACTTGTACGGATCCTACGTAAACAATAAATCAAACACTGGGGTGCATTAGACAGATGATATATTATTTTTTTTGAAAATAAATAAACGAAGTGGCATGCCTGCTCTTTGCTAAATAACTTAATTAGTAGGAAGAGTACAAGATACAACGAGAAACATTCTCATGGTATGGCGATCTGGTAGAGATACCCCAACGAAATGTGACTAGCCAATTTTCAGATCAGACATGATAGCAGTGACAAGCAAAAAATGGTGTGTGAAATTTATTTCCTGTACACAACAGACTTCTCTCAGCAATGGCGAAACTAGTGCAAGTATCCTATTCATGAAAAATCATATAAACAGAGACTTGATCTAATATTGCAACCCCGAAGAACTGCCGCCTCCAAGGAAAGGATCATAAATTAAAAGCCAAGCAACACTAATGGAACGAAAAGCCAGTGAAAGAGAAACTTTACATGCAACTCTCAAGTTTTCTCTGCTGAAATTGATCATTGATGGTTGAAGCCATTCCAATTAAGCAGACAATCTGCTAGTCATATTCACTGGGGCTGTACAAACAGCTGATGAAGCCACCCCATCAAACCCAACAGCATTGCAATATTGAAAGAATTAGACAGATGAGATATTAGAGATAGGGCTTATTAAGTTTGAAAAATAAGTAAAAGGGTAGTTTTGAAAATAAATAAAATGAATTAATAAAAACATTTAACTTTATTTAATTAAATCAAAATTTAAACAAGTGGGGCATAAATAGATTAGTAGGGGGTGTGCCAATAGCACCACTCTTTAATTAATTTGATCTAAATATCAATAGTTTAATACAGTTTAAAACTTTATTAAATATTTCTCCACACACTAATTTTGAAAAACAGATATGCTAACAAAGATATTGATTTCCCGAATTAATGTATTATTTTTTTTAAAATAATAATCATAAAATTAGATCAGGACTGTAATGACAAGGTAAAAACAAAGAGGATTACGAGAGATCATTTCTTGGAACCTTACAAAGGTATGGAAAAAATGGGTGACAAATCATTATTCAACGAGAACTTACAGTGCTGCATTTTAAGTATATTTGGTGAGATTTAGTGGACAATATTGAATTTTGATGTGATTACAATGCACTTTTTAAGCCTTTTTTGGTAACATTTTGATGTGATTTCAGAACTACAGTAATTAGTTAAAAGATTTCATAAATTTTTTCATGTGAGATCCAGATTGGCACTAAAGTAAAATAATTTTTTTTTTTCATTTTACACCGATGGTAATCCAATAGGCATCGGTAGACGGTAGCTATTTGAAATTCCACACGGGAGATCCTGCACCAAAAACTTACCAAACAAGTGGGGTTTCGAGATGGATCTCTAGGCGCGTTCGGTAACGTTTTTGTTTTTTGTTTTTTGTTTTTGTTTTCTGTTTTCGTTTTCTGATTTTCCGGTTTGAAAACGCGTCCGGTAGTAATTATGGAAAACGATATTCCGAGAATGAAAACATTAAAAATGCGTCTAGTAGTAATTCAATTTTTTTTTCATAATTTTTTTTGATATCAATAAAAACACACAACAACAATAATAAAAGATAATATTTATATTATAAAGAAAAAATAGTTAGAACACCTAATAAATTATATTGATAATAACCATTTGAAATTACAAATAAAATTTTATTAATCATAACGGTTATATATTGATAATAACCTGTAATTATATTATTCATTACTTCCACATCATAAAAATAATAGAAAAAAAAAAAAAAAACATTAAAAATAGTGATAATGTTATTTATACCTTCATTTGAAAATGGAAATTGGTTTTCAACTTTCGTCAATGGTTATGAATGCTCTAATTAATTGACTAATTATTAATAATTTCTAAAATTTCAATTATTATATATGTATTTAATCACTGCACTTTTTTTTTTTTTTTTTTTTTTTTTTTTTTTTTTTTTTTTTTTTTTTTTTTAACCTTATCAGTTATCAGTACTTATCACTGCACAATTAATTAATAAAGTTTTTTTTTTTTATTCAACAATCACATGTCTTTGTCTCTTTGACCATGAAAGCAGCACAGCAAACAAAGAAAGCGGAACAGAGCAACTTTTTGATTCCAAGCTTTTGAGGGGGCAGATCTGAGATATAGCCGCCGCTCTCTTCAATCCTCACCAGTCACAACGCCGCTGCTGCTCTTCTTCCATTCACGACGGCATCGCTGTTGCTCTTCTTCCACCGCTGATGCTCTTCTTCCGTTCATGACGGCGCCGCTGCTGCTCTTCTTCCGCCGCTGCTGCTCTTCTTCCGTTCACAATCTTTACTGCATCTCTTGGCTACTATCTCATCAGATTTGTTCTTGGCTGCTATCTCATCTCATCTCTTTCTTCGATCTGATTTGTTCTTGGGAGATTGATTTTGATGAGTCTGGTAAAAACACTGAGAACGTTAGCTGGTGTTTGGTTTTGTTTTTAAAAACCCTTTTTTGTTTTTAAAAACAAAAAACAATTTAGAGTGTTTGGATAGTTGTTTTATAAAAATTGTTTTCAAAAACAAAAAACAAACTTTTAAAAGTTATAACTAAAAAATTAAAAACAACTTTTTATTGTTTTCTATTGTTTTCAAAACAGGTTTTCAAAATAAACCACAACTTTTCCCTCCAAACAACTATTTCACTCATTTTAAAAACAATACCAAATGCATTTACATCGTTTTCCATTTTTAAAAATTACTTTTAAAAAATACTACCAAACACATCACGTTTTTAAAAATATATTTTTAAAACATGATTTTCATTTTTAAAAATAATTTTTAAAAACACCATTTTAAAAACGATATCAAACGTGCCCTTAAAATTGGTGTTCTCAATGTTCTCAATTTTTTGTTCACTAAAAGTGAGAACAGTTCTCGGTGTTTTCTAATTTTGTTTTTCGAAACCATCCACCGAACGGTTTTTGTTGTTTTTGTGACTCAAAAAACGAAAAACGCAATTTGGAAACAATACCGAACGCGCCCTAACAGATCCATCATTTTCCTTTTTTTAATCAATATTTAAAATAAATAAAAAAATCACAGCCCATCATAGAGATCCATCTTATGTTTTAGAATTTTTTTAAATGAGATTTTTATTTTAATATTTAATAAAAGAGTAAAATAGTATTTTGAATGAAAATTTAAGCAAAAGTCAATAGAAGGTGTGAAATGGTAATTATTAAAACTTGATTGAGTATGGATGAAATATTTCCTTCTAGAACTCTATTTAAGGATAAAAATTGGGGTGCTGTAGAATGCATGGTGCATCCTCCACTGCGATATTGGCACATAAGCAAAGTTATTTACATGGTAACATCACAGTGGGGATAAATCATACTACAGATGGAACTTGATTGAGAAGAAGCTGAACCGACCAGAAATTAAAACGTCGTCGTCGATATTTAAAATGGCGGCCGATCTTGCTAGAACTCGTCTTCAAAACCCATAGCGATTGAGAAAAAGTTGAACTGATCAGAAATTAAAAAGAAGATAAGTTGCAGAGAAAATTAAAGAAACGAAAAGAATGGAGTTTGAAGAGAGAGATGGAGAGACTGAGAGAGAGTCTTTTTTGTGAAACCAGAGAGAGAGAGAGTTGAAAAATTGAGATAAGAAAAAACACATATCGAGGTTGGGCATGTGAGAGGGAGTGTCATAGACTGGTGGAGAATAGTTGGGGTTGTAATGATGGCAGATGCTCCATGGAAGATATTGTTGTTAAAATTCGAGGCTGAAAGCGAAGCCTTAAGAGATGGAATTCAGAGAATAGACTGAAATCCTGAAAAGAAATTAAGGATTGCCAGAGAGCTCTTTCCTTTGCGAATTCAAATGTCACCTCAAACTGGTGGACAAATATCATGAGACATGAAAATAGGTTGGATTTTTTGCTTACAAAGGAGGAATATTTCTGGAAGCAGATGTCGAGGTTGAATAGCTCAAAGAAGGGGATCGTAATACTAAGTTTTTCCACCGAAAAGCCTCTACTAGGTGGCCTAGAAACATCATTAATGAGCTGCATGATAAGGGGGTCGTTTTGAGGTCCAAAATGTGTGAAATGGAGGCTATGGTGACCCAATACTTTGAGAAAATGTTCTGCTCGTCGAGTCCTACTTTCGAATAAATTGGGAAGGTTACTTCGACAGTCTAGGAACGCCTCTCAACTCGTAGTAAGACTTTCCTTGATATGCAATTCACTTCGGAGGAGATCCGCAAAGCCATCTTCGACATGGCCCCTACAAAAGCCCCAAGACCAGATGGACTCACATCTCTCTTCTATCGGTAAAACTGGAATACTGTGGGTGAATGAGTTACTAAGGCCTGTCTTAGATGTTTGAATGAGGGAGACTCTCAGGAGCAAGTGAATGACACTGTTATTACCCTAATCTCTAAGATTGAGGCGAACCGTAGATCTGACTTCTGCCCAATAAGCCTCTGTAATGTGATGTACAAGATAGTGGCTAAAGCTTTAGCTAATAGACTTCGCCTAGTTATTGGAGAGGTTATTTCAAAGACCCATAACGCCTTCATCCCTGGGCGCTTTATTTTTGACAATGTCATTATGGGATTTGAATGCATACATGCCTTGAAGAGAAGAAAGAGAAAGGCTGGGTCAATGGCGTTGAAATTAAATATGTCAAAAGCCTACGATCTTGTGGAATGGGCGTTTTTAGCTAGTATGATGCTAAGAATAGGTTTCTCTAAGGCTTGGATTGACCGTATTTTGAGGTGCATCTCTTCGGTATCATTCTCTCTCCTTCTAAATGGTGAGATAAGAGGGCACATAAAGCCCTCGAGAGGCCTCCGGCAGGGTGACCCACTTTCGACATATTTGTTCATTATCTGTGTTAAGGGATTATCTAGTTTGATCAACGTGGCGATTAATGGTAATATGATGACTGGCTTTAATTGCATTAGAGGGGGTTTAACAGTCTGACACCTCTTTTTTGCAGATGACATCTTACTCTTCTCTAGAGCATCTTCCAAGGACTGTGAGACTATTTGTAGTATTCTAGAGACGTATGCGAAGGCTTCAAGTCAGTTGATAAATTACAATAAATCATCCCTGTGCAATAGTAGGCCAGTGCCTAGATCGGGGGGGTGGGTGGGGTGGGTGGGGTGATTCGCTTAGCAAGTATAGTGGGTATGCAATTTGTTGATTGTCATAAGAAGTACTTAAAGTTTGCCTAGCTTTACTGGTAGAGATAAAAAGGAACTGTTTGCTGCGGTGAAAAAGAGGATTTGGGATCAAGTTAAAGGTTGGAAGGGAAAACTCTTCTCTAGAGGAGGGAAAAATGTTTAGATTAAAGCAGTTCTCCAAGCTATTCCGACATACACGATTTCAACTTCCAAAGGGGATCATCTCAGATATTAATAATCATCTGTGTGCTCGATTCTAGTGGGGTAGCAGTGAGACCTCTCGGAAAATTCACTAGGGCTCCTAGAGTAAGGGGTCGTTTGTTTTTTTGTCTGAAAACTGAATAGTCCTGAATTTTTCTGAAGACTGAATGGGGACTGAAATCTGAACCTGAATGACATGTTTTTTTTTTTTCCTCACATCTGAATGTATTGTCAACACGTTTGTTTTTTAAAAGTAAAATTGTCTAAAAATAAGTAATTTTACATTTATACCCATGTTAAACAATTATACATATAATATGGAATAAAAACAATCCAAAAATAATAATTATATATGAACACATATGATAATGATCTTCTTATTCGATTACAAACAAACTTCATTTTTACTGGAAAGAAAAGGTTTTTTTTTTTTTTTCAAAAAATAAATGGGGCAACAAGAAAACTCACACAAAACACTATATATATATATACATCACCCTAATATCATAATAAAGTATTGATATTAAACATCAATATGAGAAATGATTAGGGTTCTTTTATATTTTTAAAGCAATTTAAAATAAGCAATACATTAAAATAAAGATTTCTATAATATATTTAATTATGATGAAATTGGAAATATGTTATATATCGGGGATAGTATCGGAAGAAAAGATTTTGGATTGCATTTAATGCAATTCAGTGATTTGCAATTAAGTGAAAAGTCAAGATTTTTTACTTTTTATTTTAAGTTGTTTTTTGGTATTTTAAAGTTGTTTGACCACTTAAAAAAAAAAAAAAACAACTTAATAATTATGATTCAGACCTATTAAGTTTTAAGTGGAAAAAACAAACGACCCCTAAGTTGTGTGATAGTAAAGAGAGAGTGGGATTAGGATACCGTGACCTATTGACTTTTAACCAGGCATTTCTTGCTAATCAAGGTTAGTGCCTTATTACAAATTCAAACTCCCTAGTCGCTAAGGTTCTCAAAACCTGCTACTTTCCATCCTTCTCTTTTATAGATGCTGACGTTTGTACTACTGGATCAACGATTTGGAAGGGTATTTTATGGGGGCGTGGTATTATCTTGGTAGGGTCGCGTTGGCAGATTGGAAATGGTTCTTCCGTGTTTATCTATAGGGACTGATGGATTTCAAAACCATCGACCTTCTAGGTTGTTTCCCCAAGAGTCTTTCCCGATTGAGCAACCGTGAACTTGCTTGTCTCCCCCTTAAGAGGCTGGAATGCCCCCTAGTTCGGTCTTCTTTCCTGTAGGAAGATGTTAAAGTTATTTTAAGCCTCCCCATTGGTTCTCGATATAGGCCTGATTCATATTAGGTGTGGGTATTTGTTAATGTGTGGTTGTGGGCCCATTTGAAACATGTGGCTGTGGGAGGTGGTCCTAAAATTGTTATTTCAGGACCACCCTGATAGGAGAAGGATTCTATGAGGAAAGGTGGTTCTCTAGTAAGGACGTATTGAAATTATAAGTTAAGGACGTCCAACCACAACCACAACCACAACCACACATTCATATTGGGTGTGGATATTTGTTAATGTGGGGCTGTGGGGCTGTGGACCCATTTGAAACATGTGGCTGTGGGAGATGGTCCTGAAATTGTTATTTCAGGACCACCCTCATAGGAGAAGGATTCTATGAGGAATTGTGGTTTTCTAGTAAAGACGTCTTGAAATTTATCCTAATTTAGTAAAATGATTGTTTTTGTCAAACAATCCACTGGAGAGACTAAAAAGCCCCTCATTATTTCATTTTCCATTATTTTTTTTCCTTTTGTCTGAATAGATTATCTTCTCTTTCTCTTTTTGTTTGGTCCTTCATTTGGCATCAATCGCAACGGCATGAATGGGGTAAAACGACAACTAGGCCTCACATTTTGGAATCAAATCAAATTGCAATCAACACATTTTGCAATCAAAACACCATTCACACACAAATCATAAAATCAAATAAAATAAAAAGAAACCCTAAAATCAAATAAAATCTAAAGAAACACTAAAATCAAAAGAAACCCACAAATCCACAAATTCATCTTATCGTTTCTTCCACGCCGCCGTGTTTCACACCGATGATTCGAATCCAAGCCGGTTGGGGTCGTCTCTCCGTCGTCTCGCTAGTCGAAGTCGGGTCTTGCTCGTCTTCCCGTCGTGGTCCTCTCCCCGTCATCTCTCAGGTCGGGGTCGGTTCTTGCTTGTCTCTCCGTCGAGGTCTCTCTTGGTCGTGATATCTGGTTTGACTCTTTTTTGTTTCTTGGATATTTGAAAGACCAAAAGAAAACGAGATTTAAGGTTTAATTTTTGCTTTTTAATTAATTTTCTTTTGCTTTTTTAATTCATTTACATAGAAGGGCACTTTTGTCCCAATGGTGGATTTCATGAATAAAAATACTAATTCCGGATAAATTTAGTAAAGTCCCTAATTTTATGGTTACTTTTAATTGTATAAGCAAGAAAGGTATGATATGATTTTGTTTATAAAAATTGATGCTCTCTGTTTTCCCCAATTAAAATTAGACGATGGAGCAATTATAAATAGCAATGAATTAATGTAAATTTACCTTAGAGATGGCACATTCAACATGAACGAAACAAGAGCATTTGTGGCAATAGAAAACAAGTTCCAGGGCCATCCATTGTGTCTTACAAATTTCACAAACTTTAGAGCAATACTTGGAAGAATCACCATCCTCAGTTAAATATGCAAGAGCTAGAGAATGTGTATGACATTCATGGCTCACAACACATGGTAGAGGAATGCATTCAAGATCGAAGTTTACATCACACTCTACACAATGGTAAAAGATGCCTTCATGTTCGTTATGGCATCTTATGCAGGGCATATACTCCCCTTCCTCGTTAAAAAGAAGGTACAATTTGTGATGTTCACACTTGTGTCTTAGAAAAAATTCCATGGACTTAGCACATGAAACATGAAGGTCAAAGTCGTTGCAGTCCTCACAGCAAAAGAACATTCTGCTTCCAAGGATTGGCTTTCTACACGCGCGATACCTCCTGGATCCTCGTCCGTGTCATCATAAGCCCAGTTGTATTTGTGATGAAGTGGGTGTTGAAGTTGTGGTGCAATTTCCATACAGCAGAAATCATGAATGACGAATTTACAATCAAAGCAATAATACCTTAGTTCATAGCACCAACAGCAACAGGGATTATAACATCCCTCCGTAAAAAAGTGTAATCTTTAGTTCATGTTCATGGCAGAAATGGTTGATGGTTTCTCCCTCCTCTCTTTGGATGTCTGGCTGGCACTCCTGCTCCTGTTCGAAAAAATAAGCATCTCCATTATTATCCAACTTAATTTCACATCTAAATTTTAATTTAGTTTTTTTTTTTTTTTTTCAAGTCCGTCAAGTTCGATAGCTAATGTCTCAATCTCTTCCTTCACATTTCTGTTTCCTTTACCTGATTCCGCTAGGCCACAATCCACCTGAGGTAACATAATTCAAAACTGAGGCGGCTAACCGATTCTGCTTCTATAATCTCGATCCTTGACCCGTACTGAAGGTGTTTGATGAGATGAACAAGGTGTTTGTGAAAATGCCTGAGAAGCCTCTGTTGTTGTGTCGCGCTTTTTGCCTTTGTGCAGTACAATTTCACCAATCGAAAGCTCTATTTCTTACCATAATATTCAAACAAAAATAAATTTATTAGTACACAAGTATATTCCAAGTAACAAATCTTATCAATAATAAACCCAACCCCCACCCCCCCCCCCCCCCCCCCCCCCCCCCCAAAAAAAAAAAAACTGTATATGTATATATATTGAAGTTAATGCCTTTATCTTTGCCTTGACATCCAGGATTCTTTTCTCTAATTTAGCATGTTCCTCTTCTAGTTCCTCAAGCTCTGAAGCTAATGTTTCAATCTCTTTTGTGACCTTTTCGTTTCCTTGGTCTAATTCCGCTAAGCCACATTCCTCTATATCATTTTTCTGGTCCTTCTCTGCATTAACCTCCTGCACTTCATCACTCGCATCCTCTGCTTCAGCAAGGCTACTGACTTCTTCATCGCTCTTTCGCTCTTTCTCTTCCTTTGTCTCATACTCATAAAGTTCCCAAAATGCCGGTATCCTTAGTGAAGTGTCATCCTGATGGTGCAAAAATATATTCAAATGATCGGAAAATGAAAATTTGAGACGAATGTACTCATATATGCAGGGCAATTATATAAACAACAAATACTATATAAGCAAGAGACGTATATATGATATTAATTTGTTCGTAAAAACTGACGTTAATTAACTATTTTCCCCAAGTAAAATTAATCAATGGAGCAATTATAAATAGCAATGAATTAATGTAAATATACCTTAGAGATGGCACATTCAACGTGAACGAAACATGTGCATTTGTCGCAATAGAAAGCAAGTTCCGGGGGCCATCCATTTTGTCTTACAAATTTCACATAGGAATACTTGGAAGAATCAGCTTGAGTAAAATATATAAGAGTGAGACAATGTCTATGAACTTCATGTTTGACAAACCGTGGTAGAGGAATATTGCATTCAAGATGGAAGTTTACGTCACAGTCCACACAGTGGTAAAAGTGGCCTGGAATGGTATAGCTTATGTTGCATCTCCAAGCCTCTTCCCTTTCCTTGTTAAAAAGAGGGTACAAATTGTGATGTTCACACTTGTGACTAAGTAAATATTTGGTGGACTTAGCACATGAAATATGGAGGTCAAAGTTGCAATCTTCACAGCAAATGAACATGCTTAGATGTATTGGCTTTCTACACGCACGGCACCTCCTGGATTTATTAACGTCTAAACCCACCTCCGTGTGACAATCATTGTCGTCCAAATACTCTTTTGTGTCATTACCGTTGCCACCATAAGCAAAGTTGTGCTTTAGAGAATATGGTGTTTGACGATTAGTACAAGAAACATGGAGGTTAAAGTTGCAGTTACTACAGCCTATGCTGATGCCTCTGGTCGACTGCTTACATGCATTACATGTCCTGGATTCATACTCAGCCACAGCTTGACAGACAAAGTTTATGTTGGGGGTGAAATGGGTGGTCAACAATGTCCTTGGGTATCTCCATACAGGATTCGTGGATAAAGAAATCACATTTCAAACAACAATAAGCTGAACCATTGATTCTCTTCTCGCAACAATAGCATCGTTTGTCGTCTTTCTCGCTTAAATTGCATAGCTTGAGTGCATGTGCTCTGTGGCAAAAATGATAGATGGTACTGGGTTGTTCTTTGAATGTGTTGGTGGTGTTCCTGATCTTGTCTAGAAGCTTATTTGCCGTCAAGCTTGAACTCACACTAACTGCAGTAGTAAGTGAAGCAATCCCTGTAGAAACTTGTACATCCATCACATATGATACCCTCAACATGAATTACAGTAAAAACTAAAGGGTGTTGGCCGTGATATGATCTCAGGAGACAATTCAGCACATGATTTGTGAAGATAAAACTCACAATAATATATACTTCACAAGTATAAGACGGTGAAAAGATCACTTCATTGCAACAATTGCAGTACTTATTATTCTTCTCACTCGACCCATCATCGGATTCATGATCATCTTCTTTGGACTCCAGCTCCAGCAAAGTCAACTTATGAGAATGGCTAAAATGTTGGATCTCCATTTATGAATGAATAATGTTTAATTTCTAGCTACTTATCTTTTGTGTCAAGCTAAAGGATCATTAGCATGTTTGTTTGTTTGTCACCTTCTCATTGGTAACTTTCAAAATGAAGCCATCAATTATTTCATGTGGGTACGTCAACACTGCTTCCAGATTTTCAATCAACCAGCAACAGACTATATACCTCATCAATGATCCTTAAATCATGTCATGTGGATCATAAATCGTCGTTTGAGCTAGCTCAGGTCCAAACGAAAGTATGATATCATTGGCCGCTTCTGCATTTTAATGGAAACTTAAAACACACAATCAGTGTATCGAAAAGTTTATTAGCAACTTCATTTGCTATTAACTATTTATCAACTGAATCACTTTTCTGGATCCAGTTATGTATAGAAAATTTTTAACTGCAAGATAATGACTACTAAAAAATTAATCCCCAAGTCAACAATCATGCATCACATCTTGAAAAAATTTCTCTTGCACTCCACAGGGGAACTATACACCAATCTCCAAAGCAAAATAGAATAAGATGGCCTCTGCATAGTTTCACAGCATCATCGTCCAAAGCTCATTCAAGCGTTAATCAAAAATCAATTAATTTCCTGTGCCAGAAAATAACAATAATAAATAACAGCAATAAAGAGATCTTTACAACATGCCAGGCTAAATAAACTGTGCAATTGGTATACAACAGCAAAAGCACTAAATATTTCAGCTCTCCTGAAAGAAAGGAAGATTTCTCCTTTCTATGTTTGTCACAATTTGCCACTTCGGAGAGACAGATCAAAATAATGGATTTATTTATATTTTCCTAAATAAAATTCCATTAATAAAACAACAAAATCATTACTGGCATTCAAATGGATGCCACAAGTAAAATCCTGGAGAAACTACTTCTCTTAAGGAAGAAAAAGGCAAACACTTGCAGCAATCCTCATTACTTCACCTCATATTTCTTGTCCAACAAGGAAAACATGTTAGTTTTATTTGTAGTGGGGATCAACCCCCATTTTACAATAAGGATTGGAATCAAGGGGGAAGAATATAATTTCAGCCAACAATATACTTTATGGGGTACCACACCACCACCAAAATGGCCATCTAAATGTGTTTATTCTACTCAGTTTCTTAGATGTGTAAATTGCAAGTCATTTTTGTCTCTAAACAGGGGAAAATCTTTCAAACATGATACACCGGATGTATGTACATCCATCCAATAACATTTTGTCATGTATGCATTGGTATACATACGGTATGATTCTATTGGATGGATGTAAATACATCCGATGTACCAAAGACTCTCCTAAACTGTCCTAAACAGCAAGGGTCACTATCCTAGCACCAGAAGTTGACAGGAAATTAAACATTTTAAAATGAAATGAAGGATAAGGCCATTAGCTTTACCATAAAAGATAAGATGCCCTAACATTTTCGCTTCACATCTCGACAGAAAGTACTTCCACAACCGCATTTAAACGCCTTTATAGGATGATTGTGATCACTAAAGTCAATTCCATAGTCCTGCAGTTAAATTTCATAATCAATCTTCACTGTGGGCAGTGCATATATCTTCACCAACAATTAGCCATATACATGATTCCATAAAATAATTTCTCCTTGAAGGTAGAGTAATAGGTAGCACTATATGTTATATAATGACACTGTTTAGCAAACTCTATATCTCTATATGAAAATATTCTCTCTAATGTGGAAAAAATGCAAACTTCACAAAACTCGCGTTAAAGTTTAAAAATTTGCATTAGAACCGCAGATTTTGCATTCATTTCACTAGTATTCAACTTCAGAATGTGCAAATATAAATATAAAACGAATGATACTGAAATACGGAAGATGTCATAAGGGAAGAGGAAAGGGGAAAAAAAAAATGATATGGAAAGATGAAAGAGAATAAATGAGGGATCAAAGATATAGAGATTACTGATCCCGCCTGAAAAAAACAATATAGAGATTCTCTGCCTGCTTGAGTGTGTTTACACACACATATTGCTAGGCATAATTTGAGCCAACCTCTCATCCTAATTCACTCCATTTTTTTACCACTTATAAATTTGTTAAATAAGAATGCAATTAAACAATTAATGTATTTATTTATCCTGATACCCCATAAAACAAGCCATGCATCCATGAAAATATGTAGTTCCTAAATCTTAGTATAGCATGACCATTGACCACATTGACACTAGTGCTAAGTTCTAATGACAAATTAAGATTCTTTTTTTCTGACATTGCTAGCAACACATGACCTTATTGTACATCCTAATTCACAACCAAATGTCTCTGGTCAACAACCACCTATTCCAAATTAGCAAAGATAATAAAATTACTTGCACTATTTAAAACCACTTACCCAAGTGAGCTCTTCTAAAGCATTAATGTTTCTTGCAGTAAAAAGGGCAAGCTGCACGCAAGGAACACAAACAAGCGGCTGAGCTGCATTCTTTTTAAGGTTTATCATATATAGTAAGTAAAAAAAATATTGGACAAATGAAGTGGGTCAGATCCATACATGATAGTAGTGGCGATCAGGGGTCTCTACCTCAACCGGAATATCAGTCAAGTTTGCATCGAAGCATCTGGAAATGTTAAAAACAAGACTTTTAGGTAGACAGAGCAGAAAAGAGGAAAATCATTGGGCAGGGAAGGTATGAAATGTACTAAGCATTCTGACAAAATCTCAAAAAGTATAATCTCAGGACTCAGGAGATGCCTAAAGACATGTTATCAATATGTGATGTGCAAAGAATATACAGTAGTCAGCATAAATATCTTTAGGCCTTCATCCAAGTAAATGTGACGACACATGCTCACATTTAGCATAAACAATAAATAATAAAAATAAAAATAAATTCTCTACATCTATTTCTTTTTTATAAAACATGCCTTCTTCAACCACTTTACCTCTCACTTCTTTACAAAGTACTCTTAATTTCTTTTTCTCTGTTTTGTGTTTTCTCTAGTTAATAGTCATACTGAAAGACCTGCACTATTAATATTCTGTCTATCAACATCAGTTGTAACTAAAGGATCTTGTACTCAAGCTCCATTTACTTCCTTAAAATGCCATAGCTGGTAATCTGGTATTGATAGAAATCTAATCAATTAATGACCTGTATGATAAGGAATCATTAACAATAGATCGTTTATAGGAAATCTTTAACTCTAGATAGAAGGCACATCCCATATCAAAGTAGATATCATGGTATCGAAAATAGATAACAGAAGGAAAATTAGCACTACACCAGGTATATAAATAGAGATTTAAGAAAATAAAATAATAATAATACACGTTCTGCTTATCACATGTTAATTGAACAAGATTACCTATGATTAATAAACCTTGCAACATTTCCAGAATATGTTGCATCTAAACAAAGCGCCTCTTCATCCTTTAAAATTCTCTCAGAACCCCAGTCTGCATCAAGAGTAACTGGATATGTATGTCTCTCACTGCCATTGCTTTTCATATTCCGCTCATATAACTCTGTGTTAGTCAATATTTCCCCAACATATTCACAAACAAAGGTTCCTTTAGGCAAATCCTGAAGTGTCCTAAGACCCCAGCCTTTACCATCTCCAGTCAAAAACACCTAAAGTACAAGAGAATATTGATTATAGGTAAATGATAAGGAAATCCGATAGAGTACTTCTGGGTTAAGCTTAAGCTTTTAGGTTGGGGGATGCTAACAAAATCAAACAATGAATAAAAGTGTGTAATCACACGCACCAGTAGACAAAGCTAACTTCAAGACATAAAAGCTTTAGTAATAATGTACTATAACGTGTAGAACCTATATTCACGATAGCATGAACAAGAAATAAAATCAATGATAGAAGTATTGACAACAACTTCATTGAACAGGTCAAAATGACCAAGGGGGGAATATTTGGGGAATATTTGTCAATGCCTCTTCCAGATTCTTTATTAATCAAAGAACCAAATGAAAATATGGAGAATATAAATAAGCTTCAACAAGATTTTAGAAATAAAGAGTTGATAGCAGCGGCTAGCATTTTTTATTTGGACCTGAGCACCTATTACCTAACCAAAAGAACAAGTTGGGAAAGTAAAAGAGGAAAGCTATAGAATTCTTACAAGTAGAAAACTTCTCTTTACTACTGCAAGCATTGAGTACAAAAAATTTAGTTTTCAGTAAACAATGATAAGTAGAACCAAAGAAAAACAATGAAATCTCTGTGGAATTTAATTCTGCGTCATTCAGGAGGTTGCTACACCATGCAAAGGCAGCAATAACAAGATGATTTCTTTTTTCTTTTTAAGGCATGAGAAACATACAAAATTGTTTTGCTCGAGAGAATTGATGACAAAAGAGAACAAGTTGTCTATAAAACCAAGGAGAAACATTAACTAAATAACAAAATTATGAAAAGGCAAATTTCTACCAACTACAAAGCAACCATATGGGATCTCATTCAGAATCCTACCTGCAATTCACAAGTAATACCTCGCTGTACAACACGATTTCCACAGTTCATGTTGCAACCACATTTTCTCCAGCATTCTTTGATGAACTTCCTGATGATGTGCCCCTTGCATTGTTCATTTGTAGACCTCTCCAATGGACAGTCTTGGCAATAAACAAGACGTTGATCATGAACTCCAGTTAACATAGACAAACAAGCATCTAGAAATTTCTCTTTCAGCAGGCCTTGTTGAGTGTACGCAAACTCTCCACCAGTTTCTCGTGCACAAGCACATGGTATTGATGATGAAAGACAGTCACCTGAACAACTTGAACAACAATCCTCGTCTGATATTCTAGCTAGAGAAATATGTATGTAAGCACCTTGATAAATCGTACTCTGTGGCATGTAAGTAAAATTTGGTAAATCTTCATTGCCAAATTCATCAACCAATGAAATTTTCACATTTTCTACACCTTTGGTTATGTCACGGATATTGCGGAAGAGCCTCGTAGTGACTCTCTGCTGCTGAATGTTTACAAGATTAGATGAATTTAAAATCCCAGAATAGTTTTTACCCTTCTTATTCAAATCCCTTTCAGAATTACCATTTCCAGAAGCTCTTTTCTTCAGTCTTCTAGAAGACAAGGATTCCCCACCAGTTATAACCACTTCAGGAGAAGAGCTATTTATAACTGACCCCCCAGTAGATTTACCCAGTTTCAAATAGCTATCACACAAATCTTCCAGTAACTTTCTCACAGAAAATTGAGACGCTGTGATTTTTTCTGTTCTGAGATTAGACTCCAAGTATTCTAGAACTGCATCAAAATTTGGGCACCGGAAGTTTGGATTTGCAAGGGCTGAGATACAGTTCAGAGATAATTTCACCTCTCCCGTGGCCGATGAAGCAACATTTAAATGATTCTTATTGCTTGTATTGCCATTACATCCTGAAGCACCATCCTCACTGTCAAAATGCACAAATTGAGACGCAACAGATTTTACACAGTGATTCCCAGTTGAAGAACGTACCAATGAGCCCGGGACAGCTAAAATAACACAGGTAGCAAGTATAAATAAATCATAAGAACATCCATAACTTCGAAAATTTAACATTTCATTCCTCAACTAAAGTCATCATCTAAGACACCTACAGGAATGCTCTAACCTCACAGAAGCAGAAATGACCAAAAAATTATAACTCTACTTTGATTTTGGTTAGGCTTTAGTATTTTACTCTTTTACATCCACTATGATAACAGAACTGTAACTAATGTGTGCAACATGAATAAAAATTCTGAACAACGGAATTTAAATTTTCCCTATCGAGGAACACCAGCAGCTCTCAAACCAGGTAGAATTAACGAATGAGAAGAGAATATCAGATAGTAGAATAAGTGTACCTGAAGAGACAACTGAAAGAGGTTCTGAACAGTGTGACATGTCACCAATAAGTAGTTTAGTTTTAGGCTTAATCAGCTTTTTGTTGCAATGTGAAGTGGGGATATTTTGTTTTGAGGTATGAGAAGAGCCATGTGCATCCAATGGCTGTTTAGAATCATTGGGGGGCATGGTCAATGATGACCAGTTACCAGTTGAATGATTTGCTGAAAGGCAACAGAGAGCACAGCCCACTTTAAGCTCAAAATCAAGCCAAAAATATTTGGCCACAAACATACAGGTAGAATTATCAATTATCGTAAGAGAAGTGAATATCAGATAGTAGAATAAATGTACCTGAAGAGACAACTGAAAGAGGCTCTGAACAGTGTGACATGTCACCAATAAGTAGTTTAGTTTTAGGCTTAATCAACTTTCTGTTGCAATGTGAAGTGGGTATATTTTGTTTTGAGGTATGAGAAGAGCCATGTGCATCCAATGGCTGTTTAGAATCAACTGCATGTGACATCCTAACCCCATCATGACTTGATTTTCTATCTGTTGAGGGCAAATGAGATGAAATTGGGTCTTTCCTTTTACTATTGAGCTGCTTATCAGCAGGTTGAGAACTTAATTCAATACTCCTATCCATTGAACACTGTTGAGACAACTCTGTAATTCCCTTTGTGGACCTATTCAATGGCATTTTAGCCTTTTCTAGAGCTAATGTTTTACTTGAGTTAGCCACTGCTGATGAAACCTGATCTTCTTGCCCTGCCCCTTGCAACTTTTTAGAAGGCCTTTTAGACCCATCATGCTTCATATTATCTTCTTTTTCATCTTCTACTCCCTACTCAGAAAAAGCATAAGGAAAAAATCCACTTAAGTGCAGAAAGAAAAAGGTTTTTAACAGCTAGCTGGAACTACAATTAGCAGTCACTCAAGCTATCATCATTTATGGTATATCTCTAAATTATATAAAGAAGAATCAGAAAAAAGCCAAGTCAATGAATCAAAAGATCAGGAACAAGCTACCTGATTTTCCTTGGATTCAAAATATCCATCTAATAGTACACGGTATTCTTCTGCTTCTATAGGTTCCCAGTTCCACTCATACACCTGCAGGAGATCCTGCAATACTGGTTTCACCTCCTCATCAGGAATACCTAAGCCCCTCGTTACTTTCAAGGCTTTAAGTAATCTCTCATTGATCCCCATCAACAACAAATAGCTAGCTAGAAACCTCAACTTTATACTCAGCGACTGGTAATTCTTTCTAGTTTATGATCCTGTATATCAATATACAACCTGAATTGATTGAAACTGCAAGAAAGGATTGTAAAACATATATAACATAATACAATACATATTATAATCAATTGACATCTGAATGTCCCAAGAAAATGACTTGTTTATCTTCTCAACTGAAGCATTTGAAGGGCACACTCCATCTTCATACATAAAAGCATGCTTGCATGCATACATAAATGATAGGCAAGAAATAGCTTCCATAATTTTTGAAATCTCATTTAATGAAACTATAGAAACAGATGATTGAGTTTAAATAAATTCAAGTCAATGAAAATGCCTTAAAGAACATAAGAAAACTCTTGATTCCATGGTCTGATGTACACATGCCACTTAAGCAAACAAGTACTTTTCCAGTAATCAGCAGAACAACAAGAAGAAAAAATTGACCAAAAATGCCATAAGCAGGATAAGAAATCAAATTACAGAATACAGAGCTGCTCATAATTACCCAAATTCATGCCTAAATAATATGGAATGTGAGTTGTACTAGCCTCACTCACCACATCATCTCATGGTGTACATGGTGTTCACAACTCACATGCTATATTATTTAAACAAATATTTTGGAAATCTAACATTACTCTACTGGAATATAGGCATTGGATCATGAACAAAAGGAGCATAAATTGTTGAGAGCAAATAATATAGTGAAGCATGAAAGACAATGGCAACCTAATCACCAAAACGGAATTGTAAAGAGATAAGGTTAACCCGGTGATAAATCCCTTACACCACATTAATGACAATGAGGTTGTGGGTTCGAGACATATCCTCTCACACCAATTCCCAATTTTTTTTAAAAAAATAATATATTAAACGCAACACCAAACAAGCATACCAAGGTCAATCAAGAAATTACTCCTCTATACAAATTAGCCTCTTACACCCACATCAATGAGGTTGTGGATTCGAGACATATATTCTCTCCCCAATTCCCAAAAGTTCAAAAAATTAAAAAATTAAAAAAACAATAGATAAATGCAACACCAAACATGTATACCAAAGCCAATCAAGAAATTATTCCTCTATTCAAATAAGATTCCAGTCGAAAGCAGAAACTTTATTTATTAAACAGAAAGTGCAAAATAAGTGAAAAATCAAACTTCTATCAAATGCCCAACTATGTGCAACAGTACAAGAAACAGAAATTTGCATCCTTATATAAAATCCATTCGAAGACATACAGTGACAATGATTGGAAGTTTCTCTCTTCGAATAGACACGAAATGGTCCCTCTGTAGTCAACTGGATTTCATGACAGAGAATTAGAGAAAGGAGAAGCAGCTGTACACCACCACACTTCGAGGTTTTTATTCTCTATTTCTCATCAAGAGAAAAACTTGTGTGGAACAGTCTCACAGCCATGTGGTGAGACCGTCCAATAGAATTCTAGTATTTTTATTAAAAATATAAAAATACATTTTATAACTTTAAAATGTTAGAATTTTATTGGACAATCTCAACATGTGGTAGTGAGACCGTACTATACAAGTTTTTCTCATCTAAGGTTTTTTTTATAAATATACAACAATAACTGGATTACAGATCCAGGACATGATTACATGATTACAATAACAACTGGGACCCATCGAGAATCGACTTCCAAGCGCAGCTCAATCTAGAGCTCCGCTATTAAGAATCGACTTCCAAGCGCAGCCCAGTCTAGGATGGGGAAAGAGAACCCACACGAAGGAGGGACAACCACCCACACAAAGTGGGACAACACCCATGTTTTTAAATGGGCCAAGAAAAATTTGCATAATTCTATGCACACACTAGGTCTTGAACTTTGGTGGTAGGGGGTTCCCAGAGGAAGGCCCACCACTATGGCAAGGGACCATGTGTTAATTCTAGGTTGTTATTTTATATATATATATATATATATAACTTTCAAGTGAAGGAGCCTTTATTTTAATTTTGGTAATGACTTTGATGAAATCACAACAATTTTTATAAATTTTGATCTAATAAATCTACTTATGAATAAAATTTGAGAATTTTTCAAGAACTAGAATTGTTTATCCCAATTTTGTTAAATATGAAGGCGGAAAAATATAAATATATATATATATATATATATAGGAAAATTCAAGAAAAATAGTTCAAGTACTTAAAATATTCTTAAATTCTATGCATATGTAGATTTCATTGAACTTATCATCTGCAAAAAAAAAAATCAAATCAAAATTCATAAAAACTAATGTAATTTCATCAAGGTCCTTACCGAAAGTTCATATATATATATATGAACTTATTATCTACAAAAAAAATCAAATCAAAATTCATAAAAATCGATGTAATTTTATTAAGGTTCTTGCCGAAAGTTCATATATAAGAATTTTGTTTATAAATGAATTGCACAATGTGGTTTGGTAACAATGTGTGTTCATTCAACTTAGCAATGTTTCAGGTTGAGTAGATTTCATTGAACTTATCATCCACGGAAAAAAAATCATATTAAAATTCATTAAAGTCGATGGATTTCATCAAGGTCCTCAGAAAATCTTAAAATAAGAGATATTTTATCTCATGATGCAGGTCGTGAGAGGCATACTACGGGATCAGCCACGTCTCTTCAGACTCACATAACATACAAGGGACACACACTATAAGCTCCCTATAAAATAATGTAAAATGAAGCAATAATTAATAAAGTGCAAAAATAAAAGATTCACATGCCCCACACCCGTGGAATATGCCCAATAGAATTTGTCTAGAAGCCTACTTTTGTGAAACAAATAAAATAAGCTCTTCTGTCTTGTAATTCCAAATTATTATTATTATTATTATTATAATAAATGCAATCAGGGGTAGCGATCCCAGGCGATCTGGTGCAGCTAAACTTACCTTAATGCACTGTCAAGTGTCAACATATTTCTAATTTATTCCTAGTAATCATTAATACCACACTTTCTTTTCAAATATTATTTCCTAACAAAGGTCAATTCTAACAGAAGTTAATTCTTGGGTTAATTTCACTAACTTACCCTTATTTTATTTGATATAGCAAGATTTTAAAAAGATACCTTAACTTAACACAAACACCCCTTCTCATCAAGTTAATCCGTTAACTTTAAAGGTTGACTAACTTTGACCTTTGGAAAGCCAAATATACATTTGCCACATCATCTCAAACATAAAATATTTTATTAATTAAAATTAAAAAATCAAATATTAAAAAATAATAATAATAATCTACCGATGGTGGAGCATGAAACAATAGATCTTTGACAATCTCCTAGTTATCGGAAGAGATCTTCTCCTACTTGGAAATCGACCTCATTTAGTTCGTAGAGGAGGTTCCTTCGTGAATTAAGAAAGTTTCCGTAGGCAGCCGATATATTATTTTTTTTAACATAATTTTTTTTTTTAATTTTGATTAAGAAAGTTTAATTTTGAACAGAAAAAATAAAATAAAAATAAAATTAAGAAAGTTTCCGTAGGCGGCCGATATATTATTATTTTAATTTTTATTTATCAAATTTTAATTAAAAATATTTTATGTTTGGGATGATGTGACAAGGGTATATTTGGTTTTCCATAAGTCAAGGTTAGTCAACCTTTAAAGTTAACGGATTGACTTGATGATAAGGAATGTTTATGTTAATTTAGGGTATCTTTTTAAAATCTTGTTATATCCAATAAAATAAGGGTAAGTTAAAGTAATTAATCCTTAATTCTTTTCAAATATTACATAAGAAAGTCAATTCTTTTTTATTTCCTTTTTTGTTTTTTTTTAAGAAAACAAAGGTCTGTTCAAGTTACATAACCAAGGTCAATTCAAGCCACTGACCACATAGGGCGATACATAATTGGCATGAGGCCCATTTATGACCAAGGTCAATTTAAGTTACGTGCCAACATATCAATGGTTGAATGGTTGAGTGCACCAGTAGTTTAGACACATAATTGTGCAACCTATTGTTATAATAATTCTTTATCATATAGATTTCAGATATTGCAAGAAACATAAAAGAATTATCTTCACCTTTTTAAATTTGGTACTATAAATGATAATTTTGAAAAGTGAATATAGTATAAATAAATATTTTTCTTTTCAA
The DNA here is from genome assembly GCA_008009225.1 of Acer yangbiense. Lineage (NCBI taxonomy): Eukaryota > Viridiplantae > Streptophyta > Magnoliopsida > Sapindales > Sapindaceae > Acer > Acer yangbiense. The sequence goes on from CM017763.1 coordinate 15,024,956, forward strand.
TAAATAAATAAATAAACATTTCAAAAATAATTTTATCAAAATATTTCAAAATATTTTCATTAACATATCAGCAAAGTTGATATCCACATTTTCAAACAAAATAAAAACATAATGAGAAAACAATAACATCAATTATTCATTTCAAATCATAAGTCAGTATTATCTATATCATAAAAAACGCAACACTATACACTTGAAAACATAATACATCATGGATGATGTTCTTACCTCTCTCTCTCCAAAACACTAGCCATAGATCCCAATTTCCATATCCTAAAATCATGCAAATGAACTTTAATTAATACTTTCATATCATATACAAATTCATTTTTAGCTATAACATTCACATCATTCCAATTGTGAATAAAACTCTACTTAATATCCAATTTCATGAATTGTCTCCATGACCAACAACTCATGAACTATTTTTATCTAATTTATACAAATTCAATTGCTCTTAAATTTAACCAATACGCCGAAAGATAAAATTTGATATTGAAATAAAATTTATTAGGTTCCAACTCCATCAATAACTTGAAAAAAAAAACTCACTCCAAACCTAAAACAAAATTCCATCCATTTCTAATCTAGGATAGAACAACAATCACTACTCCAATTTTAATACATTATTCTTTTGTCATACAATTTAGAAATTTTAGAGAGTGATAGTAGACACATGGACATATTATCAATAATTATTTCAAAATATTAGGTCTATAAAATCTTATGTTACCATAGTAACAATTTGATTAACAATCAAATTAAGAGTGTATACAAGCTTATAATACAAATGTACTATATGAATCTCACATTCCTAAGCCGTGTTGTTGTCTCAAATACAAAACCTCAATTGAATCAACCCAAATAAACATCGATGAGTAATAAAATAATATGGATTTACCTACTTGACCATGACCTCCATTAATACTAAATATGTTGGTTGATTCTTTTTGCTTCAGAATCCAAGAGTAGCAATAACAATATTGGGTGAGAATTTGAGAATCAAGCGGCGTTGCAGAAGTAAGATACTTGTATACAAGTCTTAGAGATACCCTAATTCCATTTAAGGTAAACCTATATCGTTCTTCCAATTTATCCCTTCATATATTTTTAAATTATTCTTTTTTTACAAATCAATAATTTTTTTTCCTTGCCATTTCTATACTATTTTTCCTTAGGTTTCTTTCAGTCTAAATTTATTGTATGTTGCATATATAAGAGGGGTGATCACTTAGTTCTTGGTCTATCGAGATATGTCGTTAGATGCTCCATTGTTTTTTCTTATTGAGATCAAACCTAAACTCGTGCTGAAGAGATATTTGTCCATACACAGAAAGTTAGATCTACATTGAATCTCACCTTAATGTCCCCATCTATCCTTCTAATGATGAATTTGGTTTTAAACCCCCCCTATTTGAACATGAGAAGTACATCTTAGTGTCAAGAGTTGATCGATAAGCACATTGAATTATCCATGCATGTGGCTAAAAGCCTCATAACCCACACGAAATGACACAATTATTAAGGGTGTGATCTACCACTTAGGGAGAGTTTGAAAAGAGGTTTCAATAACATTGAAAAACATGTTGTATACCGTTACCAAAAGCCTCTTTGTCATATACTATACCAAAAACTCTCCTAATAAGTGGGATTTCATAAAATTTCAAAACCAAAAGATTATTATTAAAAATGTCTTAAAATTCGGGAAATTTTCAAAATTCTCTATAAAATATTAAAAATATATGTGTTTTGCCAATATGTATGACGCATGGTTAATGGATAATTATAAAAGAGGCTTTAATATATAGTTTTAATTTTATTTTTAAAGTGTTGATTTTTCCAATCCATTATATATATATATATATATATATAAACGGTCCCGTTCTGATCAGTGCGTATTGATGTAACTAAAGCTTTGACAAGTGCATATACTTTGAGTCAAAACATGTAAATCTAATAGTTCACATCCAACGCACTGATAAAGTTATATCAGTGCCCACTGACTTGAACATTTACATATATATATATATATATATATATATATATAAGATATTAATTAAGATGATGATTATCAAATAGGGGTACATTTCGAGGTTGTTTGTTTTTTCCACATTAAGTTGTTTTTTTTTAAGTGATCAAACAACTAATAAATGCTCAAAAAACAATTTAAAACAAAAGGTTATAAATAAAAACTTATCTTTTAACTTTAAACACTTAACCATATTTAAATATTTTCTTCTAAAACTATATATTGTTCTAAAACTAGATTTCGAGTTTGTTAGATTTTGTTTAGTTGTTTATGGATTTTGATTCTTAATATTGAGTTTTTTGGAATTTTATTTTCTATTTGAGGTTCAATATATGAAATAGTATGAACATTTACTCAATTATAACAAAAACAATATATTAAAAAAATTCCGACCGACTTACGGCCAACCACCTAATCCCTGACTAGGCGGGCTAGGCGCTAGATGGGGGGTCGCCGTCTGACTAGCGCCTAGCACTTTCTGCAACACTGATCATAAATAATATAATTCAATCCATTGTGCTTAAAAAACAAATTGATTCAACCTATGCATCAATACATGCTGCTATATATGATACTACTATAAGCATTATATATAAAAAAAAAAAAAAAAAAATCGTATTAATTACATAAATTATGGATCTATTTGGATTTGTCAAGATCAAGTACCACATACGTGGTCCAGATATCTACTCTAGTTCAGTGCTGGCACGGTTCCGGTTCCGGTTTCGGTTCCGACGAAACCGACGGTTCTGAACCAGATTTTTTTTTCTTACATTGCAAAATATTATATTTTATTTATAAAAAAAATAAAATATTAAAAAAGGACATTATAAAGTATTGGGCCGTGACCCATAACCCTTGTCAAGTAATTATATTTTTCTTTGCATTCTCTTCCTTTTTATATAGGTTAGGCCTCTCTCCACTTCTCGTATTTTTCTAATGTGGGATGTGAGATTTTTTTATCCTTTCTATTCTAATTGTTTTGTTTTTCTTTGTTGTTAATTCTATCATAGTATTTTTCCTTCCATGAAATATGAGAGGAATATTCTAAATTAAAACTTAATGTTTCAGATTCGGTTAATTTAGTAAGCTATATACTTACTTGGGTTTATTCGTTGAATAATATGCCACGTAATATACCTCACTACTTACTTTTATTGGATTTGGTAGAAACCTGAGTGAAATCGATTTACTAGTCTATTGCTTTTAAATTTCATTTGTTCATGTTTTGAGCAGCTAATTGGGTTTTGGGTGAATAGTCCAGATGGTTAGATATCTTGCAGTAGAGCTGTGGAGGCGTGCAGCAAGAGATCAATCCCCTTCACACAAACTTGTTAAGCATAAATTATAACACTTGAGGACTATGTTATTGTTGTTACTATTAAAGTTTTTGTTGTTATTGTTATCATCTTTTTTTTTTCATTTGCGTTACTGTCATTATGGCCATAGTAGAAGGGAACAATATCCAATTTTTATGCTAATACCTATTGGATTCATTAGTGCTTAAATATGGAATATGGTACCAGGTCCAAGATCAAAATGTCTAAAGTTAACTCTCTCACTTCTACTTGAATTTAGTAAGCTATATATCTTTCAGATTCTGGTTTCTTTTGACTGTTGCCATCACTCAGTGGGAATATTTTGGTCCCACCCTTATTTCTTGGGTTAAAACATAGAAATAGACTTGGTTTTATAATACAGTTAAATAATAGAAATATTCCATCCATATTTCAAGGAAGGAAAAATACTATGATAGAATTAACAATAAAGAAAAACAAAACAACTAGAATAGAAAGGATAAGAAAATCTCACATCCCACATCGGATAAATGAGGGAAGTGGAGAGATACCTAACCTATATAAAAAGGAAGAGAATGCAAAGAAAAATATACTTATTTAAACAAGGGTTATGGACCATGGTTCAATACTCTTCAATAGAGTAATGCTACATTTCAATACTCTTCAATAGAGTAATGCTACATTGCCCAAATTTGGTGCCCAAATCTGGTACCCAAATGATGTGGCAACACTGCAGACCATTCATTTAAATTGTATTAGATTTGCATGATTTAAATGAATGGACTAAAGTGTTGCCACATCATTTGGGCACCAAATTTGGGCAATGTAGCATTACTCCTCTTCAAAATCCTCTTCAATGTAGCCCAAGGCCGGCTCAGAGCATGGCGAAAACATATCTTCGAAATATCCTCATACCCTACAGCTTCCTCAAGCACAATCAAACATCGATCGAAGCTCCAAGGGCCTCCTCCGCAAGAACACGATAGTGATCCATCACGTTCTTAAAATAAAACTCAAATATATTACCTATAACAATCTCGAATTCAATTTCCTTTGTTACTTGCCATATTTTTGGAATGTGCGAAATGAAAACTTCCCGGATAATCAATCGCGTCGAAAGCAGTTTTCCCACCAAACAAAACGTCATCTTCTGTTCACCATGAATTTTGATAGCCACATCTAATGCTCGTACATGACGTTTTTTCTCCTTCAATGTTAGTGATCCGTATAATCTCGCAATCTCCTCCGCATTCATCACGTGCCACTTGAACTTAAGAAAATCTTATAATGTTTTCCCAACCCTACTTTCACCTTTGGTTTTCAGAGCAAAACCAAAACGAAAGACTCGTCGATTTACAACTTAGTTAACTTTATTTTTTAAAACTAGGAGGAGCCTCCATATACTTTGGTTAATATATATATATATATATATATATAATATTTATCAACTTAAAACAATATAATAATAAACATAAATAATATATTTATTTATATTTAGTTTTATAAAATATATATTTAATATTAGTTACTTGGTTTATTTGTTTTGGTTTGATTTTTGGCTAGGTAAATACGTCCATGACTCGCATAAACTCGGTTTTCATTTTTTTAAATTGAATTGACTCATCTCAGGGTGACCCGACTCGAACACGTATTTTAGGTTGGTTTACCTCGGATCATAAAACCATGCCCAACCCCGAGTGTTGATATATATATATATTATAATAGAATACTCCAGCAAATTTTACTATTTTTATCTTTATTTTTTTCTCCAACAATACCCTTACCCTTTAAAAAATATTACTTATTCCTCTCTAAGAGTGGTGTATTTACAGGTTGGTAAAATTGACGTTTCTTTACTATCGATAGGAATTTTCTTTTTAAGACCTTGAATCAATTAAAACCTGATATTCATACCAGAACCGCGATGATTCAATAAAACCTTCAAGTTAAGCCAATTGTTATAGTTTCAATATATAGTTGAAACCCTAACTAACCGTTCTTGTACCTAAATCTATAAGATTCACTCACAGAAACACAAGAAAATAACAAGAATAGTACCAACAGATTATATACCAAAATGGACCTAATAAGAATAGATCATAAAATTGATATGCAAGAAAGTAAAGAAGAGACAGAGTTATCGTAGTTCAGTCTATAAAAGACCAACATCCACATTTAGCCTACATAGAGAAGGCTCACTCCACTATATATAAGTCTTTATACAACAAGAACACTCAACTGATACCTCACACAACTCAGAAAGTCTCAAGAACATTAGATCTAACAATACTACAACAGTTGAACACAAACCTCACTCAAACTATACGAAGATCAGAAAGAAATCACTCAATCTTTCCTTACAAATGTGTACAATCACTCTAGTTACACTTAGAGAACAATATTGCACAAAGTTACACTTGGATTCACCAAGAAATCGTAGAGAACATAAAGAGAGAAGTAGAGAGACTTTTCAAGAGAGAGAAATGATAGAAACCCTAGATATGAGAAATAATGAATCTTATCCCTTCTCTCTCTCTCTCTCTCTCTCTCTCTCTCTCTCTCTCTCTCTCTCTCTTTCCTTTATATATGCTTTTCTGATGACTCAGCACTGATATCTCCATTAGCTAGTGAAAGACTGCCACGTTGAATTTTATCACATGGCTCACTGACTTATCTGATCTCATCTTAATTATACAAAACTCATCGTATAGATCAAGATACCAATTCTTCACAATTTGTTATGGGTTTGCACAGATCTTGGTTCTGATTTCAACTTCTGGATTGAGTATCAACATGGGCTTCTTGTTTGGGCCAACCAGATTTGTTAAGATGGGCTAACCCATTTCAACAAATTCCATCTTAGGCCATCTTCAACTTACATAGTAGAGAAAACTTCCCCGTGATACCTAGCTCAAGACACACAGAAAAAATAATTAACCAAAATCACCTATCTTGAGCAGGTTTAAGCAAATGCTTAAACTTGTTGTAAGATACGATTTTAGTCTCCATGTCAGCTGGATTGTCATCAGTGGAAATCTTTTCCACCTAAACTATACCATTAGAGACTTGGTCTCTAATAAAATGATACTTAATCTTTATATGCTTTGTTCTCTCATGGAACACATGATTTTTGATTAAATACAATGCACTTTGGCTATCAGTATATATAATAGCCTTTCCACCAAAAATATTAATCTCTCCTACGAGACCTTGAAGCCAAATTGCTTCCTTAATTTCCTCAGTAACAGTAATATACTCAGCTGCTGTTGTGGACAAGGCCACAACTGACTGAAGCTGACTTTTCCAGCTGACACAACATCCTGCAATGGTGAAGAAATATGAGGATGTTGACCTCCTCTTATCTCTATCACCGGTATAGTCAGAGTCTACAAAACCTAAAAGATCTATTTCAGAATTTGAGCAGTCATATATCAGACCTATAGAGGTTGTGGAACTGATATATCTAAGCAGTCATTTCATGGCATTCCAATGTCCCTTTCTTGGGTTAGCCATATATCTAGATAGGACACTAATAGGTTGAGCTAAGTCAGGTCTTGTACTAATCATGGAGTACATGACTGACCTTACAACACTAGAGTAGGGGACATACTCCATATACCTATTTTCCTCAATAGACCTAGGTGACAGAGCAGTAGATAGAATGAAATTAGCTGACAAAGGAATATTCACAAGTTTGCAATTCTTCATAGCAAATATATTAACAAGTTTTAACAAATAATTTCATTGTTTTAAACTCATCTCTATTCCTTTCAATTTTAATCCCTAAAATCCTTTTTACATTCCCTAAATCTTTCATATCAAATTCAGATTGGAGTTTCTTCTTTAAATTTTTAATCCTAGACATGTTCTTATTAACAAGTAGCATATCATCAACATATATAAGTAAATAGACAAAATCATTGATATTATCACTATCAAAATGAAAACATGCATCATATTTACTTTTAATAAAACCTATGCTAGTGACAAAATTATCAAACTTTTTATACCATTGTCTAGGGGCTTGCTTCAGCCCATGTAAGGATTTCCTAAGAAGACAAACATATGAGGGTTTAGTCTTAGACTCAAATCCCCCCGGTTGAGACATGTAGATGGTTTCATCCAAGTTTCCATGCAAAAAAGGATGTCTTAACATCTATTTGCTCTAATTCTAAGTTATAATAGCTAACTAAAGAAGGGATGATCTTAATGGTTTTGACTATAGGGGAAAATATCTCAATATAATCTATCATTTCCCTTTGAGTAAATCCTTTGGCCACCAATCTAGCTTTGAACCTAACTGGATCATTTTGCCCTATATTCTCTTTTATCTTAAATAGACACCTACAAGCTATTATCTTCTGTTTTTCTGGTTTCTTAACTAGAAACCAAGTCTGATTTTTATTAAGAGAATCCATCTCTTCTCTCATGGCTTTCTGCCATTTTATCTTGTCAATGCAATTGATAGCTTCACTATAAGTCCTAGGTTCAGAATTTTCCAATTCTTGGCCAGTGCATAGTGCAAAAGAGATTACATCAGCATATGCAAACTTACAGTTAGGTTTAATAATTCTCCTAGCCCTATCCTTAACCAACTCGTAATCAACTAGATACTCATTTATCTCTGGCTGATTCTGATTCCCTTCCACCTGATGAGAACCATCAGAATGGGCAACCTCAGCCTCTTCATTTGGTTTAGCTTGAACTAAGGCTTCAATAGGGGATAGGCTACCAAAATCCACCTGAATCTGAGTCTCAACATCCTTTGAAGGTTGTGTAACAGATTCAGGGCTGACATCATTAACTTTACAAGCCATCATAAACTCATCAAACACAACACCCATACTTATTATCACCTTAAACCCCTTTGTCTCTCAACCAAACTCTATAACCTTTGATTCCTAAAGGATAACCTAAGAAAACACCTTTCAAAGACCTAGGTTCTAATTTTCCTTCAGATTAGTATGCATAAGCAGTACACCCAAACACTCTCAAGTGTTTTAGACTAGGAGGCTTCCCTATCAAACTTCTTCAGGGGTTTTAAGGGCTATGACAATAGAGGGGGATCTATTGATTAGATAGGCTGCAGTAGCAGCGGCTTCCCCTAAAAAATTCTAACTCAAACTAGACCTTATAAGTAGACATCTAACCTTTTCTAAAACAGTTCTGCTCATTCTCTCAGCCATTCCATTTTGCTGTGGAGTGTGTCTCACTATTCTATATCTAACAATGCCTTGTTCTTCACAAAACTTATTAATTTTTCATTACAAAATTCTAATCCGTTGTTAGTTCTAAGTATTTTAATTTTCTTAAAGGTTTGGTTTTCAACCAACCTCTTCCAAGCTTTGAAGTTTTCAAAAGCTTGATCTTTGGACTTTAAAAGGTAAAGTCAAAGTTTCCTAGAGTGATCATCAATGAGGGATAGAAAATATCTGTTCCCACCATGAATGAGGACTTTTGAGGGTCCCCACAAATCTGAGTTAACATACTAAAGAATCTGTTTTGAAGTATGTTGGGTTGCACTAAAGCTAATTCTGTGCTGTTTTCCTAGCACACAGTTCTCACAAAAGTCTAATTTGTTCACTTGATCTCCATTAAATAGATCCCTTTTGCTCAACTCTAAAATACCTCTCTCACTCATATGACTGAGTCTCATATGCTAAAGATTTCCTTTGTCACTGATTTTAGAAGCTATACAAGCAACTTTATTTGTGACTGCCTCACCTCTAAGAACATATTGGCCATTCTTCTTATCACCCTTAAGGATAACAAGAGAACCCTTAGAGGCTTTTAGGATACCTCTTTCAGCCTTATAGGTGTAGCCATCTTCATCTAATGTTACTCAAGAAATTAGATATCTTTTAAGGTTTGGCACAAACCTAACATCTCTAAAAACCCTAACCATCTCATCATACATCTTAATAGCCACTGAACCTATGCCTTCTACATTACATTGTTGATTGTTTCCCATTAACACACTACCACTATTGAGTTTTTAAAACTCTGTGAACCAGTCCTTTCTAAGACACATATGGAATGAACATCCTGAGTAAATAATCCATTCAGAACTCATGTCCTCAGAACTGACAGCTAAGATTTCACTAGGTTCGTAGGATTTAGATGCAATTGTTGTATCACCATCCGATTGAGTTTTTTCTTGTATTTTCTTTTTAAACTTGATCGGAACGATTTATACACCTTTTGAGGTCCCCATTTCCTGTCGTTTGCTTTCGTTTTCGAGCATTTTTATGAATATAATTGTTTTGTGAGCCTTGTGTAGGTTCATTTTGTTTTGGGAAGTCTACGCGCGATAACGGGGTGTTTCCGGGCCAAAACGCATATCAAGAGGCAAAAAAGAGCAATTTCCAAATTTCGTCAAAGTGTATCGCGTTAGACAAAAAGTTGTACTGCGTCCGTATAGCAAAAATCAACTTAGAGGATTCTACTAACTTTTGTGATTCGTTTCGTCGAAGTGTACCGCGTTGCGTATAGTGTTTTTGGAAGTGGAGACGTTGGGAAGTTTCGTTAGACAGGGACATCGAAGTGTATCACGTCAAGCCAATTTTTGTACCGCGAAAGTTGGTAGAAACATTTCGTCAGAGTGGTCGTCGAAGCATACTACGACCTGTACTAAGACCTACACCAGATTGCGTTTTTTAGGGATTTTCTTGAGGGGCATTCATGTCTTTTCACCCCTATTTTTGTACCCTAACTCTCTCCACTATAAATATCCACATTTCTCTCATTCTCAAAAAGAATCACTCAATCCCTAAGCTCCCACATCTCTCTTCTCTCCTCACGCCCAAACTCAATCTTCTTCCATCTTTTTTTATTTTCTTCATCTTCTACCCAATAAGTTGAGAGACCCATGCTCCCATGGAGGTTCTTCCTCCATGGGAGCTCCCCATACATCTCCACAACCCCAATTTTCACTTCCTCCACCCATTTTAGATGAGATTTCAAGGAATTAGGAGCAATAATCCGAGCTAGGAAAGGTTTGGAGCATCTTTGGTGGATTGTCTTCAAGGGTTTACTCTTATGTACTCTTTTCTTTGTAATTTTCGTTTCTTTGATGTGTAACCCCAATTTGGGGAATTTTGTAAACCTACACTTGTGTTATATATGTTGTTTGTGCTTAAATTTGGTTGGGTTTTGTTTTACTCTTTGTTAATTTCATGATTTAAGCTTTAATTGCAATATACATGTGTGTGGAGGTCCAAATTGACATGTATGCTTGAATGGGATTAGGAGTAGAGTTAATTCAATTAGGAATAGTATAATTTAGCATCCCATAATTGTTTGTATGTTAGTGGATGACCAAAATACCATGTTTAGAGTAATTTTGAGTGTTACAGTTTTAGCTCCAAAGAGTGGGAAATGCTTAGTTCAGACATTTAGTTGCTAAATTGGCATTGGTTCATATTCTTATGCTTAATGGGTTTTGTTATCAAGACACAATTGCTCATCCTTGGCCGGATTGGGTAATAAATTGATTTAGGAAAAATTTCCAAATGAAGAGAAAGAACCCTTAACCTAAATTGAATGCCCTTAATGCAAAACAATCACTTATCTGTAAAATGTTGTTTGGTAAACTTGTTTCCCATTTTTAGCCATCATAGGGAGATTAATAAAACCGAATCCGTATCTAGAGTAAAGACCATTGAATTCCTCTTGTGCTCGTGTAGTTATAGGGGTATTTCATTGCTTAATGCTTTCACTCGGTTAGCCGCTTCGTGAATGATATTTATGCTGTGTGTTATATATCGCGTGGTGTTGCATTGACATGCCCAACTTGATATCCTTTACATTTGACCAGAAAGATGAGAGATCACTAAGCTGGCATGTAGAGCTTGTGTGTATGTCCCACGGTCCTTAATGAATCCAAGCATTTATGCATGGATGTAATCTCTATGTTGCTCGAGAGAGGGTAGAGATTAATTAAGGGGACACGAGCATATAACATTCATGTTATATGGGTATCTCGTATTCTTAATACTTTCACTTGATTGCCATTCTGTATTTGGTTAGTCTCGTGGATGAATTATTGGCTGTAGTATGGCCTATGCGGTTGCGCATTACATGCCCAACGAAATAACCAATGTATTTGACCAGAAAGTTGAGAGATCACTAGGCCGGCATACATGGCTCTTATTTGTATCCCACGGTACTTAATGAATCCATACGTATTTGTGGATATGATTTCTAAGACTTGAGAGAGATTAGAGATTAATTAAGGGGACACGAGTCTATTATATAGTTGCACATTGAAGGATTAAGTGAGTCTAGAGCTTAATTAAGAGGATTGTTACGGTTGAGTCATTTCCCTAGTATAACCACATTTCATGCATCTCTCCATTCCATTCTATCCATCTACATATTATAGTATGTAGTTTATTTATTTATATTACCATTTACATTTCCACATACGCAACACACGATTTCGCTTGGCATGTTGTAATAATAGTTAGAATCGGTGACGGTTAACGGATTCCACCTCCCTGCAGAATGATACCCTCACTTGCCGCTCTGCTAGTCTCTGTGACTCGCGCACTAGCGAGGTTGAACTTAATTGTTCATCTTTTGACCGACACCGCAATAACGTGTCGTCAAAACTCACAGCAATATTTTTTTATGTGTCCCCCTTTGCCACAGAAGTAGCATTTCCTAGGTCCACTTCTATTCCTAGATTGGGATCTATGGTTAGGAGTCTTACTTCTATACTTGTTCTTATTATTAGAGTTATTCCCATTACTTTTAACAGGCTGTCTACCTCTAGCATATAGGTTTTCCCCCATTATCTTTCCTTTCAATTTTAAGCTCTAAATCCTTATATTTCAGAGCAGATATGCACTATTCGAGTGGCAGAGAAGTCCTACCATACTTGATGGCAGCCTTGACATCCTTAAAGGATTCAGGTAGAGAGTTGAGGAGAATGATTGCCTCATTCTCATCTCGCAGCTTCTCATTTTCCCCAGCATTGGCTAATTCTATAGTCATTTTCTTGAATTCATCTAGATTCTGACTTAGGCCTTTACTATGGTCCATTTTAAAATGTAAGGATTCCCATATATTGATTGGCTTATTTCATGGACAAACCACATGTTGGGGTTGATAATGTAAGGGTAGTTTAAGTGTTTGAACTTCATGCTCGAAGGCCCTTTCAAGACCCCAAGGGACAAGCACGCCAAAGGTATAATTTCTTGTGCTTGATTTTTCTTTGAAGAGATTTAGTAAGCACACACACACTTAGCATACTTGCATTTGTGTGCATACTCTTCACATGTCACTTTACACACTAGCACTTTGTTTTATATCTTGTTGTGTGTATATGTGCTTAGTAATTCGTTTCCCGATAGTATTCGGAAACGTTCGCGCTCACACGTATGTGTGCTTGGTTTTGCGCGAAGACCGCCCATGGAGAATGCCATTGGCTTCTCCTTGGTTTTCACCATTGTTGGTGATCGGCGGTTATGATCGGCGGCCTGGCCGTCGAATCAAACCGCCGTTTCAGTCAAGAGAGGTCTGAAGCAATTATGAGGTCATGATCGGTGGTCACGACCGTCATTCGAAACCGCCGTTCATACCTGATCGATTTTAATCTCTCGGTCTAATTCGGCGGTTGGATCGACGGTCACGAAACCGCTGAATGAAACCGTCGTTGATGCTCTGTTCTTCACGAGCTCAATTCGGCGGTCGTGATCGGTGGCCTGGCCGTCGATTGAAACAGCCGAACGGTGCGTTTCAGGGGTAAACTTGTCTTTTCACATGCCCAATTCTTGATGTCTATAAATATCTTACTTTCTCATTCTCTGATCAAGCTTCTTGAGTTATTAGAACCCTAAACTTCAAAGAGAGATTTTTGAGAAAAAATCAAATCAAGAACTCACCTTTAAACACTCAAATCAAATCATTTTTGCATCAAAGTTCATCTTGCATTCATCTATGATTGGGTTTGCATCATCACAACATGCTTGGTAAGATTTTGATTAATTTCATCTTATTTTAGTATTTTTACTATCAAGCATATTCTCTTTTAATTACTTGTATGTTTTTGATCATATGATAAATACAAGATTAGAGAATTAATTATGATGAATTGATTGAGTGTTGTTTTGTGATAGCTAATTAGGTTTTTGACTAATCTTGATTAGCTAAGCTATTTGACATGTCATTTAGCAATTGATATCTAGGGTTGATTTAAATTGATTATCTCATCATCCTAGATAAGCATCTAAGGTTACCTAGCCTTGTTTGTTATTTGAATATTTATACATATTCACATAGGTTGCATAATCTCTTTATAGAGAATTAAGTCTTGAGGCTAAGGTTGCTTAGGCCTCAAGCAATTGGACTAGAGCCACTTTTAAAGGCCCGAGTGGTAGAAGTGGGGGGTTATTGACCGGAGTGTTAGACGAGGTCTACATAGGTTGTAAACTCCATTTCGATTAGTGGATTTCGAGGTCCGAGTGTGGCGCACTAAATAGCCCGTGGTTTTTCCCAGTGGTTGGGTTTCTACGTATACATCAAGTGTTATTTAAATTCCGCACTATATTACACTTGCTTGTATTTTTGTCTAGTAGGGGCATTTTCGTAAAATTGACTTGCATGCTAAAATTGGGTAATAATAGTTAAAATCTATTCCCCCCCCCCCCCCCCCCCCTAGATATATATATCGAACACACCGAGTTTTCTTTTCATAAAACCAAAGAGTCTTTCTTTTAGATAGATTTTATTAGTAAGTGATTTAGTAAGGTATAAACCTTCAAGTTTCTTCCAAACACTAAAAGCAGAGATCTCATCATTAACTTCTCTTAAGATATTATCAGACAGGTTTAATATAATGGTTCCTAGGGCCATTTCTAACATGTCATCTTTTTGAGCAGCAGTTAAACTATCAGGCAGTTTATTAGGTCCTTCAATGGTCTTGAGGATTTTCTATTGGGAAAGTAAGGCTTTCGTCTTCCTTCTCCAAATCCCGAAATCCCCAGTGCCATCGAACTTGTCAATATCAAACTTTATTGAAATAAAGGAAGAGTTATAGTTACCAAACTGATAAGCAGATTCCTGTTCTTGGTTGTTTGTAGCTTCACTTCCACTTTCTTCTTCTCTTGATATGTCTTCAGCTGAAGACTCCACCACCGGAGAATCCTTGTTCCTATCGTCCTCCATTGGTACTGGATGAAGGCTGTGAGACCACTGTTATAGTTTTAGTTTACACTTGAAACCCTAACTAACCTTTCTTGTACCTAAATCTGTAAGATTCACTCACATAAACATAAGAAAATAACAACAAGAAATAATACCAACATATTATATGCAAAACTGAACCTAATAAGAACAAACCATAAAAATGATATGCAAGAAAGTAAAGAAGAGACAGTTATCGTGGTTCAGCCTATAAAAAACCTACATCCACGTTGAACCTACACAGAGAAGGCTTTCTCCACTATATATGAGTCTTTACACAATAAGAACACTCAACTGATACCTCACACAACTCAGAAACTCTCAAGAACACTAGATCTATCAATACAACAACAGTTGAACGCAAACCTCACTCAAACTCTACGAAGATCAGAAAGAAATCACTCAATCTTTCCTTACAAATGTGTACAATCACTCTAGTTACACTCAGAGAACAATATTGCACAAAGTTACACTTGGATTCACCAAGAAATCGTAGAGAACATAAAGAGAAAAGTAGAGAGACTTTTTAAGAGATAAAAATGATAGAAACCCTAGATCTGAGAAATAATGAATCTGATCCCTTCTCTCTCTCCCCTTTTCCTTTATATATGCTTATCTGATGACTCAGCACCGATATCTCTCTTAGCCAGTGAAAGACTGCCGCGCTAGATTTCATCACATGGCTCACTGACTTATCTGATCTCATCTTAATTATAGAAAACGCATCGTATAGATCAAGATAGCAATTCTTCACAATTTGTTGTGGGTTTGCACAGATCTTGGTTCTGATTTCAGCTTCTGGATTGGGTATCAACATGGGCTTCTTGTTTGGGCCAACCAGATTTGTTAAGATGGGCTAACCCATTTCAACACCAGTGATTCCATGAGTAAGAATTATTGGATCATCATTTATTCGACTTGTAGAATGATATAATGACTAAATCTAGAACGAAAAGTTTGTTCTAAGTGCAAACTCAAAACAGAAATGGGAATTTGAAAGAAGAAAAATCTTTCAATTAAAAACTTTTTCTTTGGAAAAATCTTAGGATTCTAGGCACGAGGTCTGGATATTATGAATGTGATAGGATGAGATAGAAAAGTTTGTAATTTATGTAATTCATTTTTGTTTTTTAAACTAAAAAACGGAAAACACATTTATTTATTTATTTTTTATTTTTTATGAATTAAGATTTATTTGGGAGAGGGCTGCTATTTTATTTAGGAGACAGTTTTAACCCAGCTCTCTATTATATATAAGAGCCGAAATGAGAGAGATATATTTTAGGATTTGATGTAGATTTATAATTATGAAACCTTTACATGTTTTGAAAAATATTTGTAGATAGATTTGTAATTCAATAATGTTACTTTGTTCAAATTTAGTTTCTAAATCTAGTGTCCAAATGATGTGGCATTACTATAATCCATTCATTTAAATTGTATTAGACTTACATGATTTATATGAATGGATTTACTGATGTTATATCATTTGAAAACTAGATTTATACATCAAATTTGGACAAAATAATATTACTCTTTATAATTATAAAAAAAAGTTAAGATATTGTTTTACTTGGTAAGCCAACAATATAACCTTGTCATGGTCAAAAAGTGAAGAGACCCAATTTAATGAAAAAATAATTATTTAGTGGAATTTTGGAAAGTTAACTACATATTGGCAAAAGGTATAAATGAAGGGTGATTTAGTGCAATATAATATTAAAGCAACCAATAGTTGCTGTAAAAAGTGTCCCTTCTCTCTCGCAGCCAAGACACCACTCTGCATGCTGCAGCAGTGCACTACATGACACACACACACACTGATCAGTCACGGTACCCATATCTGCTCTCTGATCTCTCTCATCATCACTCATCACCATATCTGCTCTCTCAAAAATGCCTCAACAATCCGATTATCACAACGACATTTCCACCTCAACGGAATGCTACACTTGCAGCACTCAGGTGGGCATCCCTGTGTTCCACTCCACCACCTGCGACGGCAAATGCCAGCCCGACTGGCAGGCATCTGCCGGCTCTTCTCTCTTTCCCATCCAGACCCATCCCAATTATAACTATTGTCCGGACAAGGTTCTGGATCCTCGGAGCGTGCTGGTCAAGAGGTGGAACCGGGTGTTGTTGGTGGCGCGTGGGATGGCGTTGGCCGTCGATCCTCTGTTCTTCTACGTGTTCTCGTTCCACGTGGGAGAGGGTGGGGCCCCTTGTGTCTACTTGGATGCTCAGCTGGCGGCCATCGTAACCGTTCTTCGCACGTGTGTTGATGCTGTGCATCTCTGCCACTTGTGGCTTCAGTTCAGGATGGCTTACGTGTCCAGGGAATCACTTGTTGTCGGATGTGGCAAACTCGTGTGGGACGCACGTGCCATTGCTCGTCACTACTTGCTCTCTCTTAGAGGCTTTTGGTTTGATGTTTTCGTCATACTCCCTATACCACAGGTGTTACCTTCTTTCTCATCTCATAATTTATCTTTTTCTTAATATATGTGTGCAATTTAATAGCTTTGAAGAAGAAAAATTGTGACAGTTATGGACTAGATAGGGTAAATTTAGATGATCCTCACCATATATAATATAGACTTAAAGGCACGGTTGTCCCCTGAATTATTCGTAAATTGCTGTTGTGCCCCCTTTATTCTTAAAATGGTTACTAAACCCCTTGAACTTTTTTTTTTCTTTGCACCACCCTTATGTAGATGCCCCCTTATAGGGTTTAATGACCATTTTAAGAATTCAGGGGGCACAACAGCAATTCGTGAATAATTCAGGGGGCAATCGTACCATTAAGTCATATAATATATATATTTGCATATATTCGAAATTGAAAAATTGAAAATGGGTTGTCTTGAATTGAATTGATGAGTTAATTTGCAGGCAGTGTTTTGGTTAGTAGTACCAAAACTGATAAGAGAAGAGAGGATTAAGGTGGTGATGGGTATACTTCTGTTTATAATAATGTTCCAGTTCATCCCCAAGGTATACCATAGCCTCTGTTTGATGAGAAGAATGAGGAAGGTCACTGGTTACATTTTTGGCACCATTTGGTGGGGCTTTAGCATCAATCTCATTGCTTATTTGATCTTCTCTCATGTAAGAACTTTTTTTTTATAATGTTCTGTTGTATTTAAGATCATGAACTTTGGGACGTCTATTGAATACCTGTTCTGCTCACAGGTTGCTGGAGGATGCTGGTATGCTCTTGCCACGCAACGCATAGTTTCATGTCTCCAGCAACGATGTGAAACAAACAAATACTGTGATATTTCCTTCTCTTGCTCCAACATCCACCATAAATCTCCATCCCCACTAACAGTGAAAAACTCATTGTGCATGGATGATGATGGACCGTTCAATTATGGGATCTATGCACCGGCTCTTCCGGTCGTTTCTAGCCATTCCATGGCTGATACAATCTTGTATCCCATCTTCTGGGGCCTACTAAATCTAAGGTAACAAACGCACAAACGCACGGGTTAAAGAATTTTTTATCGTTATGAAAATTAATAAAGAAGTTCATGTTTGTTCTTTTAGGATATTTGATAATGTATTAAAACTTTGGTGGGAGATTTGATATTGAGCTTATGTTTTTGCAGCTCTTTTGGGAATGAACTTGAACCCACAAGTAACTTGGTAGAAGTAATGTTCAGTATATGCATTGTGCTCTGTGGCTTGACACTCTTCACTTTATTAATTGGGAATATTCAGGTAAAGCTCTGATTTTCAATTTTTTGTTTCCTATTCTTATGGTACTTAATTGCAAATATTTTACTTAATGAAATCATTGTCTGACATTGTTAAGTTGGTTATCAAAAGGTGTCACTAAACGTGGTTACAGCAAGGAAGAAAAAAATGCAGCTGAGACGCCGTGATATTCAATGGTGGATGAGTCGAAGACAGCTGCCATCTGGTTTGAGACGGCGGGTACGCCATTTTGAACGCCAGAGATGGGCAATAATGGGACAAGATGAACTGGATTGGATAGAAGAATTGCCTGACGGTCTTCGGAGAGACATTAAGCGACATCTGTGCCTAGACCTCATCAAAAAGGTAACCAAAATTAACAATCTAGTTTGAATTCTCTTATACTTGGAGTTTCAATTTACCTACTCTATATTTTGGACTCGTAAATATAAGCGGATTCGAGTGATTTTTTAAACTTGAAAACCTCTAAGATGATCGAGGACTCCAAAATGTTTGAAAATTATAAGAGAAAAGGTTCTAACGAAATTCAAAATCTTTCTAATGGTAATATACTTTTGTTTCTTAGGTGCCTTTGTTCCATAACTTGGGTGATCTTATTCTTGACAACATGTGTGATCGAGTCAAGCCCCTTGTTTACTGTAAAGATGAAAAGGTATATGGTTGCAACTAAACTTACATAACAAAAATTATTTCTTTTCAATTGATCAAAAATGTGTTAATTAAACTTTATAAATTGCTAACAAAACAGATAATCAGGGAAGGAGATCCAGTGCAAAGAATGGTTTTTATCGTACATGGACGCATAAAAAGAAGCCAAAGCTTAAGCAAAAGCAAGGCAGCCACAAGTGTAATAGAACCCGGTGGCTTTCTAGGAGATGAGTTGCTCTCCTGGTGCCTTCGACGCCCATTTATTGACCGTCTTCCAGCATCATCTGCAACATTTACTTGTAATGAATCAGTAGAGGCATTTGGTCTGAATGCAAACCATATTCGCTATATCACAGATCATTTCCGGTACAAATTTGCTGACGAGAGGCTTAAGTGGACAGCAAGATATTATTCTTCTAATTGGCGGACATGGGCAGCCGTGAATATACAATTTGCTTGGCGGAAATATAAAATGAGAGAAAGAGGTCCCGAGATCAACCTTGAGCTGAGTAACGGAAGCTTTGAGGACCGGCTTATGCGATATGCAGCTGTGTTCATGTCTGTTAGACCACATGATCATCTTGAATGAATGCATTACAATTTTAGGGTTGGGTCAACATCAAATAATCCATTTTTAGACCCTCAATTTTCCATGCAAATCATGGAAAAATGCATTCATGTTATAATAAGACAATTGGAAAACGAAAGCAGAGGGGAACGCAGGCCCAAGAAGAATCGTGGGAAACCATGGGAAGATAAAGAGCTATTGCATTTTACCATTATATTACTTCGTTTTTAATCGGTCATTTTCTCTTTGAAGCACGCTTATATAGTTATATTATCAAGTCATTTCATTAGCTATTAGTTGTTAAATTCATCTACTTCTATTTAGTGAATATATACTTCTACTTAATTAGTTGCTTACGAGCTTCACACTGGTTTTATTAAAGCTGCATTTTGGATTGCTTAATCACTTAAACTTACAAAATAATAACTTATTTTATAAGTTTTGAGCAAACACTTGTTTGGTAAACTTTCTAAAAGCGTGCAATATATTTCATAATTTGTTTCTCCAATAATAAGTTTTTGAGAAGTTGGTTGTGGGTTGTTTATGAAAATTGATTATAGGAGAAGTTAGCCCATTACCTCTGAAAAATGTTTCAAATTTTAAACTTTACCAGAAATGGACAACATAGATCACTAGTTTGGCATGTTGGGGCATTAGCCCTTTACTGGATGGATGACTTTGAGAAGAATTTATTTAAGAGCAATATCAGAAATTTGAAAAAATTACTAATTTAAAATTGAGGTGTACATGTAGGTTTAGAAAGGTGTAAATAGCGTCATACATGACTTCGAAAAGAGAGAGGAGGCCTAAGAAGTTTGATGGCAGCAATGGACCCAGTATTATATAGAGCTTTTTTTTTTTTTTTTTAAATAAATAGTATCATAAAAAAAAAAAAAAAAAAAGAAGAACGTGCAAAATATAAAGAGTATACCCTAGGAAAACAAAGCACCTAATGCGAAAAAAGATCTCAAAAACTAAAAAAAAGAAAAAGAAAAAAAAAGGCTAAACATGAGAGCTAAGCCATAACAAAGACTAAGATGAAACAAATCACCTAATAGTGATATTTCAATTTAAGGCTAAAAGAGGCTAATCCTTCAAGTTGATTGATAAGAGTAGACTACGAATAGTATCAATACTGGAGTGGGTAATGACTATGTTGGTCTTTTGAGAGCTCCCAAAGATTCGACTGTTCCTTTCTCTCCGGACAGAGTAAACCATTGCAGCAAAATAGAGCTTCTTGATGACGAAGGAAGGAGATTTCCCTCTCCAATGTTTAGAAGCCCCACTCTCAATAAAACTAGTCAAGCTTTGACCATTCCACGAACGGCAACATATATCCATCAAATGACACCATATGGCTTTGCTGTAAGCACACTCAAAGAAAAGGTGGGTATGAGTCATAGGGGAAGAGGTGCATATAACACAAAGAGTATCGGCTAGCATGAGGAGCATATAGATGAACACGGTCCAAAGTTGAAAGTCTACCTCTAATGGCTAACAAAAGAATGAAACTCAGCCTCGAAATGTTATGAGAATACACAAGCTTAAACTAAGGAACCAAAGGTTGAGGAGTCTTGAGACTAGCCATGGTTGAAGCTACAGAATAAATTCCATTGGGAGAAGGCATATGGTTCTTGATTTCTAGGAGATTTTTTTTTTCTAATGACCAAGATTTTTTTTTCTAACATTGTTAGCAACATGTGACCTTATTGTATTCACAACCAAATGTCTTTGGTCAACAACCACCTATTCCAAATTAGCAAAGATAATAAAATTATTTGCACTATTTAAAACCACTTACCCAAGTGAGTTCTTCTAAAGCATTAACGTTTTCTTGCTGTAAAAAGGGCAAGCTGCACGCAAGGAACACAAACAAGTTGCTGAGCTGCATTCTTCTAAGGTTTATCATATAGCTAGTAAGTAAAAAAATATTGGACAACTGAAGTGGGTTAGATCCATACATGATATATAATAGTGGCGATTAGGGGTCTCTACCTCAACCGGAATATCAGTCAAGTTTGGATTGAAGCATTTGGAAATGTTAAAAACAAGACTTTAGATAGGGATGACTTTTAGATAGACGAGCAGAAAAGAGGAAAATCATTGGACGGGGAAGGTATGAAATGTAAAGTGTAAGGAGAATCTCTCTTAAGAAAAAACAAACCATAATCAACACTTAGATTACAAGTCAAATGAAAAAAAAAAAAAAATCATTTAGGTTTGATTCCCTCTTAAGTTAACTTATTCAGTCTCCACATTAAAAAAATGGGTTCAAAATTTTTTTGTCACTATTTGGGGCACTTTTTGTAAGACAAGCACCACATTACTAATTTAAGTTTAAAAGGCACCTATTTAGGTGACCAGACAAAAATACCCCTTTTTGTCACTTTGTGTCTTTTGCAAACGTTGAGAGAAAACCTTTTTGAACATTTTCGTGCATTTTCGAGCCTTTTTACATTGTTCGAGCCTTTTAATGCATATTTCGAGCCTTTTAAACAGTTATCCGAGCCTTTTTGAACATTTATCGTGCCTTTTTGAACTGTTATCGAGCCTTTTTGAACTTTTGTCGAGTCTTTTTGTACATGAATCATGTCTTTTTGTACAGTAATCGTGCCTTTTTGAACCTTTATGAATCGTGCCTTTTTGAACCTTTATGAATCGTGCCTTTTTGTACATGAATCGTGCCTTTTTGTACATGAATCGAGCCTTTTTGTACAGTAATCGTGCCTTTTTGAAAAAAAAATCATGCCTTTTTGAAAAAAAATTCGAGCCTTTTTGTACATGAATCGTGCCTTTTTGTACAGTAATCGTGCCTTTTTGAAAAAAAAAATCATGCCTTTTTGAAAAAAAATTCGAGCCTTTTTGTTCATGAATCGAGCCTTTTTGTACAGTAATCGTGCCTTTTTGAAAAAAAAAATCATGCCTTTTCGAAAAAAAAATCAAGCCTTTTTGTACAATAATCGTGCTTTTTTGAAAAAAAAAAAAATCGTGCCTTTTTGAAAAAAAAAATCGTGCCTTTTTGAAAAAAAAATCGAGCCTTTTTGTACATGAATCGTGCCTTTTTGTACATGAATCGAGCCTTTTTGTACATGAATCGAGCCTTTTTGAAAAAAAAAAAATCATGCCTTTTTGAAAAAAAATTCGAGCTTTTTTGTACATGAATCGTGCCTTTTTGTACATGAATCGAGCCTTTTTGTACAGTAATCGTGCCTTTTTGAAAAAAAAATCGAGCCTTTTTGTACATGAATCGTGCCTTTTTGTACAGTAATCGTGCCTTTTTGAAAAAAAAAATCATGCCTTTTTGAAAAAAAATTCGAGCCTTTTTGTACATGAATCGAGCCTTTTATCGTGCCTTTTTGAAAAAAAAAATCGTGCCTTTTTGAAAAAAAAATCGAGCCTTTTTGTACATGAATCGAGCCTTTTTGTACAATAATCGAGCCTTTTTGAAAAAAAAAAAATCATGCCTTTTTGAAAAAAAATTCGAGCTTTTTTGTACATGAATCGAGCCTTTTTGTACATGAATCGAGCCTTTTTGTACAGTAATCGTGCCTTTTTGAAAAAAAAATCATGCCTTTTTGAAAAAAAATTCGAGCCTTTTTGTACATGAATCGTGCCTTTTTGTACATGAATCGAGCCTTTTTGTACAGGAATCGTGCTTTTTTGAAAAAAAAAATCGTGCCTTTTTAAAAAAAAATTTGAGCCTTTTTGAACTTTTTTTCGAGCCTTTTTACACTAGATTCGAGCCTTTTCAACAGTGTATGAAAAGGCTCGAACCTAGTATGAAAATGCTCGAACCTAGTATTAAAATTCACACAACCAGCTTAAGGTTTTAAATTTAAAAAACCTCCGAATGCGTCTGCGTAGCGCCACTAAACTAATGGAGGTCTGTTTTGATGTTCAATCTGCATTGGAGGTTTGTTAAACAAACCTCTATGAAGAAGATGAAAGAATAAAGTCTCAGAAAAATTCAAAGTAAGAGAATGTGTAAAGTAAGGGCATTTTTGTCCGTTCACCATAATAGGTGCTTTTTAAACTTAAGTTATTAAAGCGGTAACTTTCTTACAATACCAACTTAAAAATGTGACATTTCTCACCATTTCCACTAAAAAAAATGACTCCTAATTATTGTACAAAATCACCTTTAAAGTTTCAACAAAACTTATCATGAAGCATTCCAATCAAATTCTACATAGGGATGACAACGAAGCGAATTGGGGACCTATACTCCAATCTCCATCCCCGATTCGGCAAGATAGATTCGAAGAATCCCCAAATCGAGGAAGGGATATACATCCTGCTTCGTTCATCCTCATATCCAATAAAAAAAATGTTTTAAATATATTTATATAAGAAAAATGTGACTAACATCCATAATTGTACAAAAAATAAAATAAAAATCCATAATTATACATTCTAATGATATTACAAATCTTGAAAAATATTTCAAAATTTTCTATCCCATTAAACAATCTTCATAACTTTAAAAAATTGATTATTGAAAATAATAAACTCATACATTAGGCCAAGTTTGTTTAGAAGATTATAGTTATGAAATTAACTTTTACCGTTTTGGGTGAGAAAGATAAAAAGTAATTATATATAATTAGAGTTAAAAATTACAATATATATATATAAATTTGTTATATTTATAAAATATTAAAATGGATAGTAGGATTGACGGATAACAATGAATGTATTCATCTCTATCCTGAAAATAAAATGAATATAAAAATTGTATCAATCATTGTGCCAACACACACCACACACATATTGGTTCTCTCCTTATTTTAATTTTCGTAAGGACCTTGATGAAAACACATTGATTTTAATGAATTTTTATCTGATTTTTTGTGTGGATAATAAGTTCAATGAAATCTACAATTGAAAAAAATTGAGAATTTTTCGAGTACTACAATTATTTATCCCGATTTTGTTGAATATGAAGGCATTAGGAAAATGAAAGAAATATAGGAAAAATCAAGAAAAATAATTATAGTACTCAATAGAATTTTTTGAGTATGTAGAGTTTATTGAACTTATTATGCACAAAAAAAATTTAGATCAATATTCATTAAAATTAATGTGTTTTCATTAAGGTCCTTACCGAAATTAAAATAAGAGATATTTTAAGAGAAAACTAATATATACCTAGGAGTAAAATTTGAGAATTTTTCAAGCACTAAAGCTATTTTTTCTGATTTCGTTAAATATGAAGGCATCGAAAAAATGAGCGAAATATAAAAAAATTCAAGAAAAATATTTTTAGTGTTTGAAAAATTCTCAAATTTTATTCATAGATAGATTTCATTGAATTTATCATCAAAAAAAAAAAAAAAAAAATTCAGATCAAAATTCATCAAAATCAATATGATTTCATCAAGGTCTTTGCAGAAATTAAAATGAGGAATTCCTTAGCAGAGAACCACTATATATCTATTATCCATCATCCATAATTTTTTAAGACCCAATATCATTTAAAGTCTACTTCAACTTTAAGGATGGACCAATATATTAATAAATAAATAAATAAATATTCATTTTTAAAAAATGCTAATAAATAGGATTGATTAAATCAATGTTTATTAAATTTAAAAACCACTAATCATGTATTGATGTGAGTGGTTCGGCGCTCTCATCCCTTAAGCAAGGTCATGGGTTCCACTCTCTTTGTAAACGGAGCTACACATATTGGGAGCACTTTACCCCTTAGTGGGCCGACCCCGGTGTGAGTTCGGATTAGTCGGGGTGTGGTCTGGGCTGATTGCACCGTATGGTGGATCCGCCCCACCCGGAAACCGGATGGTGTAAACCAAAAAAAAAAAAAAATTTAAAAACCTTTAATTATTATTATTATTATTATTATTATTTTTAAACGCCTTTATTTTAGTCAATTTTAGAATTTCTACAGAAATTTCCGACACTATCTTTCTTTGTGTATTATTTTACTTTTACCACTTCCATGATGCACAGTAAAATCATGAAGTGCGTTTTATATCTTACTCATTAACATGTGATTCTCTAGTAAAGACGTCCTGAAATTATAAAATCAAAACAATCATCTACAACCACACATTCACATTGGGTGTGGGATTTGTTAATATGTGGCTATGGGTTCAATGTGAATATGTGACATCCTGAAATTATAAAGTCAAGACGTCCTGACTAGAGAACCATCGCCCATCAACATCATCCTTTTTATTTTTCAACTACTATAACTTTTGTTCCTCCAAAAAAAAAAAAAAAAAAAAAAAAACCCTACTGTAAATTTTGGTATTTAAGAGAGGGACATAACTTATAACTTGTGATTTAAACCCATATTCTCATTGATGTGAATGTGAAGAGCTTATTATTGAACAAACCTCTCTCGTCAGTCGGCATCAATAAATTTTCCATTGGATCAACTTCATTTCATCATCAACGAATTTTCTAAGGCACTATCCAGATTAAAGTTTATATGAGTACATTTTTCTAATTTAATCATATTTTTGAATAATAAAACGCACACACCAATATATACAACTTTTTTTTTTCACTATTATTAATTTTCTAATATTGCACTACCTCTCCACTGAGTCCACTCCCATCATAGATGTAAACCTAATCCTTTAAAATTCGATTTGAGCCAGACGTAAACCAAGACCTTAATTTTATACAAGAATAAATACCTTATAATTGGATCAATTAGCTATCACAAACAAATTTACTTTATATATTCTATGGAAGGAATGTAAATATCTCCTACGCATGAACGATTTTTCCACGCCACCCACAATTTCAATAGAATAAAAACAGTAGAAACCCTCAATTTTTTGTTCTATACGCGTGCAGCGTGCTGATCGACATTTTTACTCTCGTTCTATATAAAATTAGTTCTCTATCGATAGAGAGATCAGCCGTTCATACGATAAAAATTAAAAGGGGTAATTACACTAGTGGCCATCAACTCGATGGCCACTAGGGTAATTACCCCTTTTAATAATAATTAAATGATTAAATGATTTAGATTAATGTACGTGTTTTCCTTAATTTTTTAGATTTTATGTTTCTTTCTCTTTGCTTTTAAATTTATTTCTTTATCTTTTATTTGTCTTTCTTCCCTCCTACATCAAATTTAAAAGGTTTTCTCCTATTTTCTCTCCCCCTATTCTTAATATTCTTTTTCCACTCCATTCTTGTTTTTAATTTGTTTTTGGAGCAAATTAATTACTCCAAATCTCCCTAAGGTTTGCTTTTTTACATACGGAAAAACTTTATTGAAATTTGACATTCACATTCCATATCATTATTCAAACTTGGTCAAACTTAATGTTGTCAAAGTTTGACGGTCACCATCAAAGGAGATCCGATCCAGATTGGTCAAACTTAACACCATCAAAGTTTGACGGTCAAAATTACCGTTGACCAATTTGGATCTGATCTCCTTTGATGGAGATCTTTACAGCCAAACTTTGACGA
This sequence comes from Acer yangbiense, assembly GCA_008009225.1. Lineage (NCBI taxonomy): Eukaryota > Viridiplantae > Streptophyta > Magnoliopsida > Sapindales > Sapindaceae > Acer > Acer yangbiense. The sequence continues at coordinate 15,051,861 of CM017763.1, forward strand.
CGTTAAGTTTGACCAATTTGGATCAGATCTCCTTTGATGGAGATCTAGATTGCTCAATGTTTAAGTTTGACTAACAATATGTGAGGTGGGGAAATGGGGGAACAGGGAAAATGGGGAATTGGGGATGGGGATGGATATAGGTCCCCCCAAAATTCCTCATCCCCATTTTTCCCAAATGAGGAAGTGTGTGTGTGTGTGTGTCCGATCCAGATTGGTCAAACTTAACGCCATCAAAGTTTGACAGTCAAAATTACCGTTGACCAATCTGGATCTGATCTCCTTTGATGGAGATCTTTACAGTCAAACTTTGACGACGTTAAATTTGACCAATCTGGATCGGATCTCCTTTGATGGAGTCTAGATTGGTCAATGTTTAAGTTTGACTAACAATATGTGAGGTGGGGAAGTGGGGAAACGGGGAAAATAGGGAATTGGGGATGGGGATGGATATAGGTCCCCCCAAAATTCCCCATTCCCATTTTCCCCAAATGGGGATGTGTGTGTGTGTGTGTGTGTGTGTGTGTGTAGGGGGGGGGGGGGGGGGGGGGGGGGGGGGGGGGCAAGGCGGGAAGGGTCTAGGAAGTGGGGATGGGGATGGGGGGACCTATATCCATTCCCATTCCCCAAATGTGCATCTCTAACACCAGGGAAGTATGATGTAATTTGCTCATTTTTCTTTCTTTCTTTCTAATAATTACAAATAATTTGATGTGTAAAAGGGTAATATGATATATTCAAACCCACAAACTCAATGGTGTATATATAAGGGACATATCACTGAATCAACCTTATGATCTCATCCACTCCATCCTTGTTTAAGTTTATTTCGAATGTCACATATTATCTCTCTATCTAAATTGATGTCATAATATATTAAATTTCCCTATTGTATCATTATGAGTTATTTTTCCACGCGCGCTCCTCATAATTTCAATATATTGCGGTTGCTACCTTAACACTAGCATATTGATTATTGAATATAAACAGTGAATCCATGATCAATTTTTTTTTTTGTCCTTCATGCTCACTATAAATATCATAGATGATAGTAGTTAGCTTTTAACCTATCAAAACCAGCTCATACAAAAACTTGCAATAATGTCTTCTTCAAGATTTTTCTCTTCCTTATATCTTCTAACCTTTGCGTTCCTTCTCCAAACCGTTTTCGGAGCAGACCCTATCTTCCATTTCTGTTCAAGCTCTGAGAAATTCGAAGCAGGCAACCCATACGAAGAAAACCTGAACAAATTCATGGGCTATCTCTACTGCAAAGCTCCTCCCACCGGGTTCGGGAGGGGTGTTTTGGGGGACAAACCGAACCAAACAATAGGGCTCGCTCTTTGCAGAGGAGACGTCTCAACTGCGGACTGCAACACCTGTGTTGTTGATGCAAGCACTGAGATCCGCAAGCGCTGCCCCTACAACAGCGCTGCAGTCATTTTTTACGATAACTGTTTGTTGAAGTACTCAAACAAAGATTTCTACGGCGAAATCGACAACAAAAACAAATTCTACTTATGGAACGGGGAGAAGGTTAGCAACCCGAAGACTTTCAATGAGAACACAAAGGAATTGCTTAGCCAACTAGCCATAAAAGCCCAAGCGTCTCTTAAGTTATATGCGGTACGTTTAAATTTTCATACTTGTAATATTTTTTGTGCTTATAAGGTATAAGAAGTCTACGGGAAGTGTATATATATATATATATATTACAATTGGTTCATAACATTCTTTAGTATATATAGTAATATAGATTTCTCTTGTGAATTGAACTTATCTTCTTTAACTTCACTTGTGCATTCTCTAACAATGCTTGGTTGGTTTTGATTGACCTCTCTTATAATTAATATATATAGTCTTTCTATTATCGGTTCGAACTGATATAAAATGTATCAATTCCTTAAATGTGGGCCATTGGATTTAAATGTTTTGACTTGGTTGCACATGTAAGGAACTGATATATTTTATATCATTTCGAACTGACAATAGAAAAATTATATAAATAAATAAATATATATATTTATATATTTGTCGTTTGAGAGAGCTTAACCCAAACCCATGATGACACATGTAAGGAATTGATATATTTTATATCAGTTCGAACTAATAATAGAAAAAGTATATATATATATATATATATATATATTGTTTAAGAGAGCTTAACCCAAACCCATGATGACTTCTATTGAAGGTTCTGATAACATGATAATTTTCATATTTAATTATATTTTTGGATCCAAAATTTTTGTTGCACTCTTTACTCATCTACTTTTAAGACTATCACTAACTTAAGAACTTAAGTTTTAATAACATCTAAAATATGAATTTGACAACAATACCCTTAAAACACAAACATCAAAACAAGTCTCGTGCTTTTTTTAATCCTAGACTTATTTCATGATTCCAATACTTATTTTCATATTCACAAGACCTATTTTGGTATTTTTGAGACTTATTTTGTGTTTTTGAAACTTATTTTGTAATTTCCAAGATTTATTGGATATGTTTTGCAATTTTTGAGATTTATTGGGCAAAATACAAAATTGAAGATCGATTTCAACCTCCATGGAGGTCGAACGACTTCGACCTCCATTGGAAGTCTGTTCCACCTCCAATGGAGGTTTGTTCCACCTCCATTGATGGAGGACAATGGAGGTTTTAGAAAAAAACCCTAATGGTAGAAAAAGTAATAAAAGAAGAAGGTAATGGTATTTTTGTCAATATGTGCTATTTAAACTTAAATTATTATTCTAGTGTCAATCCTAAAAAGTCACTATGGATTTGGTGATATTTAGGTCTATTTTCACTTTTAATTTTATGTTTATGAGAAGTGATAATATTGATTTGTAACTTTACAAATTACAAGTCTATAGGTTATGATATATATATATCTTTTATCTTTCCTTTTATAATATTATTTAGTTTCACATTCTTGTGACTTCTCTAACAGGTAGGACAATTAAAGGTGGAGAATTCGCAGACGCTTTACGGGTTGACTCAGTGCACCAGGGAAATGCCTGCCGAAGTTTGTAGAAGGTGTCTTGATGGCATAATTGGAGAACTTCCAAACTGTTGTGATGCTCAAAAAGGAGGGAGGGTTGTTAGTGGGAGTTGTAACTTCAGATATGAGTTATACCCCTTTTTTAATGCTTAAATAACTAAACTTGCTCACAGTTCTGGGGCTACTTCTTCCAGCAGTGAAACACTGCAAGAAAATTAGCTACTGGTTAGATAATTAAGTGGAATAAATTGCTGTCATAAGAGTGTTGCAGGGCAGCTGGAGATGGACTTGCACCATCTATGTATTTTCATGGTCTAGTTATAATCTGGTAAATTATGTACTAGGTTTTCAATAAAAGTTGTTTTGATGCAACTATTAGTGAATGTAATCATATCATTCAAGAAACGAAATATTTTTTTAAGACTTTTTAACTTTAATATTTTCCAGGGAAATTAAACTTCTTATCTTTAATATCTCCTCATATCCGTGATCTCCTCCACTGGAAAGAGACTGCCGGTTGGTGGTATATATGCTTCCCGCGGAGGAGAGAAGGTGGCCACCTCCATGTAAAGGTGGCTTAAATTTTTTTATTTATTTTAGTTTTCATTAATTTTTAAAATTTTTTTGTTTTAATAATTTATTCTTATTTTGTATATATATATATATTAATTTTAAGAGTAGAATAGTCAATTCAATTCCTTCTTCTATTGAAGGGTAAAATAGACTTTTTATGTCCCAGTTGTAAGTCTGTAACATAAGTTAACCGAAGGGGGAAAATGAAGAAAAATAAAACTAGAAGGGGTATAATGCCGCTTTTTGAAACTACAGGATAAAAATGATAATTTCCCTTTAATAAATGACTTCTGTTTAAATATTAAATTAAATTTGATTAAAAAAAGAGGAGAAATAAGAAGAGAAAAAAAAAAAAAAAAAAACATGATTGGATGAAAGAATAATCAACTGAGATTAACATTAAAGTTTATAGTTTACGATTTATTTTAAAGTACAAGCAAAAGAATTTGAAAATAAAATATTACATAGAGATTAGAGACAGCCAGACAGGAAAGTCAGCTCTGTTATCTAAATTTACAAGTTTATTTCTCAACTGTTCCACACTTTTCACTTAAGCCTCCACCAATTTGCAACCACTACCAGAACATGCAACAGAAAACCAACCACCCACCTATCCACCAAAAATTCTATGCGCTCCCTAGTCCCTTCTCAGCAATCTGCTCCAAGTAATAAACAGCCAACACAAAAATTCATATATCAATTCATATTATAATAATAAAAATGAACAAATATATGACATATTAAGTTGTCAAGAATTATAGTACTCACCATATATCATCTTTTTTTCCAAAAGATTTGATAAACATCAGAAATATTAACCCAAAAAACAGAGCTGCTGCTCCTCCTAGAACAATTGCCACTGATTTCCCTGTCTTGTTTCCACCTCCTCCTTTGTATTTGCAGAGTAATTTACTTGTGTTAGTAAAAGTAAATTATGTAGAAATAAACTCATTCAACAAGCAAAATAAAAAAATAAAAAAATAAAAAAATGCAAATGATGTCAGAGGAGAAATAGAGATAGAGGAACCTCTCTCTTCAGAAACGATCTGACGAGAATCAAGACTCTATATCATATTAGTAATTACCATTGGACCTAAAAACTTACGTTAATAGGAAAGAACCCAATAATAATATTTAAACACTCTAACAAAAATTTATGTTTTTTACTTACCATGGTATTTGTTGCCTGGGACTCCATATGGGTAGTAACTGTAGCTAATAGAGCATCTGTCCAGATAAATTTGGCCTGAAATTGAACCAATACACTCTTCTTGAGCAATCTGTGAAGCACTGATTACACATTCACCACAATCGCATCCACCTAAATCTCCTTCACACTGAGCCAGAACATGCACAGAACCATAGTCTCCAGAATAAAACCCGTGACCATCAATTACACCGCTCTCCATTGCCGCGAATGCCTCGTCTCTCATCTCTTCAAATCCAATATCTGCTCCCTTCTCACCACAAATCTTGTGTAGCAATTCATGTTTGTTGAACGCCTCTTCGATAAACTCATCAGTCTCGTAGTGAAAGTAGCACCCGTTAAGCTGAATCCTAGCTGCCACAGCTTTACTGGTGCACAAGTTTTTTGATAATATTTCAGGGAGGGTATTTACACATTCATAGCAATCGCTGTTGGTTAAATCACCTCTGCATTGAAAGAAACCAGAAACGGCATTGTTATCGCCTCCTGCAGTGGCTTTAAAGAACCTTGATTGGGAAGATTGACGCAGCAGTTCTTGAAACAGAAAGGAAAAGGCTTGCGAGTAAGACTCATCACTCGAGCCTGTGAATTTCTGCTGGCTTGTACAGTTTTTGTATACTAAATTGCTGTAATCAGAATTGGTCTTTACACATGGTAAGTAAATCCCCAATAGCAAATTGACGGATAGAAGAGAGAATAGTTTCCAGGTAGAATCCATTTGGAGTTCTGGTGAGGATTTGGTACGTAGTTTTCAGATCCCTGGTAAACTAGAATAAACTGATATAATTGGAGGACAAGCTGTTTGTTACTTGTTAGAATGTTAAATGTCATATCGGATTTGCTGCTTTTCGATAGATGGATTGAGAAGTTGGGATTGTACGTGGTATATTTTCTAGCCTAACTCTAACCAACTTCAATGGAAGTAATTGTAGATTTTGTCATTTTAAATTCTGAAAAAAGAGAGAAAAACACTCAGCTTATAAAGTTTTCTCAACCACAATCAACAGTATATATAGATATAGTCAATATGATATGTATAGAATTGTTCAACTTCAGCTTTGACATCTTATCTGAGCTTGATCTCCATTCAGCTTCCAGATCCCAGCTCCGTTTCTTCTCATTTGTTTTGTGTGTGTTAATTGAGCCAACTAATAAAGTGATTTTATAACTTTCAAAGAAGTTTGATGACAACTAACTACACGATAACTTGATACATAAATTATATAATGTGATTATGGGTAGTTGGGTACTTACCAATGCAATTTTAGTAGCCTACAATAGTTTCCAATTAAAATACCTTTGCCCTTTATATTATTGGTTGGACACTTAATTGACAGCTTAAACTCTCGGGTTAAGTGGTTATTAACGTGGTATCAAAGCTTGGTCTGTGGAATTCTGTATTCAAATCTCCTGCAAAAACATCATTCTCGTTGGAAGAAAAAAATCTGTCAGTAATCCCAAAATTTGTAGGAATTATCAACATGTGGATAAAAAAAATTAACTTTTTATAACCTGCCCTCAAAATGTTATCATAATTTTCTATTTATATCAAATTAAGACAAACCAGTTCAGGCATTTATGTAACACAACATTTGGTTACAACTTACAACTTCTAAGAGAATTTATATTACATGAGACACGTATGGAAGAGTATTACTAACTAATAAATTTGTTAAAAGTAATGATTTTACAGACAAATGCGCAACAAGAGTTAACCATTTGTTAAATAAGCCTAAGCTATTTTTAATGGATGGTTGAAAAACCAGTCGAAAACAACAAACCACCCTGACATTTCGGCAAAATCCTCCCATTCAAATGTAATTTTCCCTTTTCTTCAGGTCTCCAATCTCATTCTCTCTTTCATGCGATATCTGTCTTAAAAAAAGGCTTGTACTCCAAACGTGTCCCATTCACCGTGAGTGGGACCCACATTTATACACAACCGTCCGGCGGCTGCAGCCTCGTCCTTGTCCTCATCCTGCAACCATGGTTGCTCCTCCCCGGGTCCTGGAAATCAATGTCTTATCCGCCCATGACCTGGCTCTTGTCTCCAAGACCATGAAGACCTATGCGGTCGCTTGGGTTGACCCTGAACGCAAGCTCACCACCAGGGTCGACCAGAGTGGCCTGGACAGCCCCGCCTGGAATGATAAATTCGTTTTCCGTGTTGAGGACAGGTTCCTCACCGACGAAACCTCCGCCATCATGATTGAGATCTATGCTGCTGCGTGGGTTAAGGACGCCCTGATTGGCACTGTAAAGGTCCTCACCAGCCACCTCTTCGGTTCTCTCCTCAACACCACCTCCACCACCCGCTACGTTGCGCTCCAGGTCCGCCGCCCCTCAGGACGCCCCCAGGGGATCCTTAACTTGGGCGTCACGCTACTCGACAACACCATGCGTAGCATGCCGCTCTTCATGGAGCTCTGCACCACAGGCGGGAATTTTAGCGATATCAATGAGGATTACACTAGTAATAATGTGAAAACACAACAACAAAAGGTTCACAAAGATGATCAAGATCTTGAAAGGTCATCGAAAGCAAAGAACAAAACCAACCCTAATGCGAAACTACTCCGGTCTCAGAGTGACAAGACCGACCTGACCAGTGAAGATTACTTCAAACAGGATTGTCCGAAACAACCACCACAAGGTGATTCTCTTGTTGGTGTTGGCTTGAAAGGGAGCGGTGGTAGCATGATCAATGAGTCGTTGTGCTCCTCCGATGTGGGACCGTCAGCGTCAGTGGTGGCTGCAGCAATTGCTAAAGGCTTGTACAAGGTACCAGTACCCGCCAAGGCACTGGCGGGAAACGGAGGAGGAGGCATGATAACAGCAGAGTGGACGGAAAAGGAAATCAAAGAGGAAGAGCTGAAGTCGAAGCTAGAGAGGTGGAAGACAGAGTTGCCACCCATATATGATCACTCCAAAATTAGAGCCAACAGCAAGCAAGGAGGCCGTGCACGGCGGAAGTCCGACAACGGAGGGCTGTTTTCATGTTTCGGGAATGCATTTGGATGTGAAATATCGATTACTTGCGGAGGAGGGAGCAAGAAGAAGAATAATGGCAAGGTCTGTAACCTCAGCTCCGTTGACGGTAGTTCCGTCACTCAGTCATCATCATATGTTTGACACAACTTGATAATGGCGGATTCAGGAATTCAATTGAAAAACAATTCGGCTGTAAGAAGATCATCATCACCTTCTTCTTGTGTTTATCTGAAAACATATTTTGAAAAATTTGATTAAATTTTTGGAAGAATTTTTTTTCTCAAAATCAATCAATCCATCGAATTCGACCTTGTGGTTCTTCATGTGAATGTTCGAACCCCTATATCTTGTAATTGTAAATGTAATTTGAGGGTTCTTGATTTCATGAATTTCAATATGCACTTCTAGAAAATTAATTTATTAGACTGTATCCAATTTCATAACCAAATTAATGACCATTGCTAGCTTGTATATGATAGTTATATCTAATTTCAAGCTGGATGTCTCTTTTTTATCTCTTTTATCAGAAAGATTTGTAAGATCTTATGTTTCTTTTGCTAGTAATTACATGTATATATTGTTCGTCTTGAGATTTCTCTACAAAGTAATATGTATTATGTATTGGTTTTCATGACTATGTGCAACGTACGTGAATTAGCTAGTACTCCCCTAGAGATCGATGCATACTATAATTAATAATTATTAGATGCGAGATTTTGCATGTTTTTCGTATAGTTTCGACTTTCTGGACTTTTATAAATTCAGGATCTCGCCATTCTATAATTTCACAAATTTGATGGGATTCCATATGAAAAAACACACGAAATTTTGCAACCAGTAATTTCTATAGTTGCTGGTAGCTAAATTTGATGGTGTTTGATGATTTGATTGACTTTAGGGATGATGAAATGATCAGTTTTTTTGTTTGTATTTTAATCATGGACAAGATCATAGGCATGATTTTGTATTTCTTATATCCATGATCTGCTTTTCTTGAGATGCTCATTCCTAAATTCTTATCATACGTGTCAAGCAAGCCAAGTGAAATATAATACAATTACAAACAAAGACAGCTAAGCTAGGGAGCATTTCTGATCAATTACCGCTTGCATTATTGTTTGGAAAAACACTTAGTAGATCTTTTTCAAAAAAAGATAATTAGATGAGAAAGGTGTTTTCTAAAAACTGCAGCTAGCCTTGGCTTGAATGGATGTCTATTTAATGATTGTCTAATGGAGTTTTGTACATGAACATCATAAAATGAACCACCTTTTGAAAAACAATCAAGCATCTCATCATATCCTGGAACATTCTTAATTCATCAGCCATGCAAATTAAGTAGAGAAATCAAGCCACAAAATTGATCTTCTTGTGGCCCAAATATCTATTTGAGAACTTCAATACAACCAAAAATATTGCAAAAACATACTGAATATATTGAGATTATAACAGTCATTAGTATATAAATACAGAAAAACAATCATCCAAACGGCCAGGGCCGACCCTGACGTTTTTGGGGCTCAGGGTGAAAATGTAAAAAATTAAGAAAATGGGCCCCTTTATTCATTTTTTTTTTTTTTTGATACAAAGAGCACATAAACAGACTAAAAATTGATACATAAACAGTCACCCATAATCAATGACTCCACAGCCGGAGGGAAATCCTTAATCCAGTGTTGGTCATCTAATTTTAAAGCTCCTTTTTGAGATTCAACCAATTCTTTGTTTTTGTTTCCTTTTTTCACTACCAGATTTGTGTTTTTTAGGAAACATGTTTTAATGTTTAACAAAAATGAATAAAATCTTAAAAACCAAAGTACCATAACAAACAAAGTTGTTAAAACACAAAAAATGAAACAATATAACCTGGTGAATGTAGAAAAGCAGAATGTAAATTCGAAGTCCTCAAAGAGTCAAAGACTCAAAGTGCAATGTCCAAATCCAATTTGCTTCTCCTGCAAAGTGCAAAATAAATTCTTGATTAAAACATACTTCCATTTGTTAGATCAAGAAACAATAGTTATCAAATACAGCATAAAAATAAGAGTTGGGAAATTATTACCTTGTGAATGACTTGGCAAAGTCAACGATCTCCAAGACTCCAAAGAGGCAAAGACATAGGTGTTTCAATGACCGAGAGATGAGTAGAGTTTCCACTCATAAGAACAAGAAACTAATAGAGCTAGGGCTTCGGAGAATGAGAGAAAATGAGAGAAGTGAGTAAACCATTTTTTTTTTTTTTTTTTTTGGTTGAAACGATATTTCTCAGACTCAGACCTGAGAGTAATGGGAGAAAAGCTTTTTCTGATTTTTTTTCTAATCAATTGTATATTAAAAAATGATTTTTATTTTAGCAAAGTAAAAGCTAAGCACTCAAGCATAAGGAAAAACATCTTAGAGTGGTCAGTGGTGTCGGGTGGAGCGGTGGCTTGTCACTTTGTCAGCCTCTACTAGACAATTAATAAAATATATTCTTTATGGGCCCTCCTAGAGTCATAATTTTTTAATATCTATAATTTTAAAAAATTAATTGGGCCCATAACATCACACAGACTACATAGAGTTTAATGAAAAAATTTTGGGGCCAAGGCGGTTGCACTCGGTGCACCCCTCCAGGGCCAGCTTTGCAAACGACCTGCAGAAAATGAATATTTTCTCGATATTTTCTTCAAAATATAGATACTATATTCAAAATATTAACAACATACTGAAGAGCCCGAAAATCTCCAGTTGAATTTTTCGTAAGTCAGTGGGCATTGACAATGGTAGAGCGAAAAATAGTAGGTCATGCTCTACGAGATCCTGTAAAAAATAAGAAGGTAGAACGGAGCAAGAGGGGGGGTGTCCCATTAGAGACTCTTCGATGTTCGAGTTAGACAATTTATCAATAAATAAAATAATTTAAAATCAACAATTAAATTGAATAAAAGCTAAATCAAACCGTAAATAAAATTGGTCGAGCCCTGGGTGGTGTCATTCATATAGCCTTAGGTTCGCTTGGACTGAGTGTATAGTTGGGACGTAAAGCCCTCAATTTGAACATTGCCATCAGACTTGTAAAATATGGGTGGTGGTCGAATGAGCTTTCGTTGTGCTAGGCCGAGACATTTATTGAAGTGGAGCATAGAATAAATAGTTTGTTGGTTAAAGTCTATTGGAGTCGACACATGTCGAGCAACAAATTTAGTGGCAAAGGTTGGTAGGTGGATGATTTGTAGTAGATGTGAATAATGGTCTACGTGAAATGTAGAGCAACCCATTGATCTTTACATGAGTTGAGAATAGAGAATTGTGAGAGTGGGTTCAATTGGTCCCACCATTTATTATTTTTGTCATTTTGTGTGAGTGGGAGTTGGTGGAGAGAAAAATAACACGTCCTCTTCAATAGAGGAGGGAGTCTCCTATTTATAGCTGATGAGTGAAGAATCAGATCACGTAATCCCATCGATCTCGGTTTGAGATCATGGACCGAGATACTTGATTTGTTGAGATTTGAATTTGAACTGTTCAGTTGAATGACTATCTTGACTTGGTCTTTTCTGACTTGGTCATGGGCTGTAACTATTTGGATTTACGTTGGGCCTGTCTTCCATTGGACCTCAATATTTGGGCTGTGCTATTTTTGACTACCACACATACTGAAAAAGTGTATTTCTGCATGATCCGTGTGTTCACAGAAAAATCAAATAATCAAAATACACGATTTTTTTTTTATTTTTTTTTAACAGCAAGATTTTATTCAAGGGCAAAAGCTAAAAAAAGAAGCGACAAAAGCCCACCGGCCCACGGCAACTCAAGGTCCACCAGACAAGCAAAAACAAACAAAGCCCCAACAGCTAAAACCCAACGAAACAAAACAAAAACCCAATAACCGAACAGAACCAGCCCCCGACTGCCTAAAAAGTAAAAAACAGGCCCACAAAAAAAGACAGAAAGAGCTAACAAAAGCCGAAAACACAAAGGCTTAACCACCCAGAGCAGCCCGCAAAAAACCCCACCCATTGGAAGGAGATCACCGAGTCTACGCTCTATTCTGTCTTCTATCCTTCAGCTTAGAGAAAGCTTTTGAAAAGACATCAGCCATCCTAACTTTCTCACCATTGAAATCAAAACTCATAGCAATACCCATATCTATCACCTTAATAATTTCATCTTCAATAACCAAATTTTGAGCTCCTTGTCTACATACTATGGCCCTTAACTGAAAATAGAAAGTCTCTATCCTTCCTCAACTTTAAATTTTTAATGGCTTCCTCTTTGCCTTCCCACTCAACTGGAATCGAAATCAACTGTTCTGAAGGAAACAGTTCCTTGAAAACTGTGTTAGACCGCTCTCTATTCTTTGTTTGACAGCCCGAGTCAGACTTAAGACAGGCTTTGAGACCCAACCTTAACAAGATCTGCATCCTGGCCCGAAATCCTTAAATCGGACTTCAAACATATAACCTCAGATGGGCTTTGTTGAGACCCAACCTCTTCCTGTCCCTGGAGCTTGTCCACATTAGCACTTCAAGAAGGCCCATTAGGCCCAAGTCCCATCCCACCATCTCCTCTTTGAGTGCCAAAATCACCTTTCAAGAGCTGAAAATTCGATCTTTTTTCAAAATACACGAATTTTAATACATTACTGCATATGAAACACTATTTCAAAATTCATACACTAACATATGCATAAACTGTCTTATGGGAGCCTATCTCTGTAGTAACTTGGGGGCACCAATCAACCTCAAATGACAAATGAATAAGCTAAACCCAAGTTCTGTGACACTATAGAAGCTAAAGCAGCAGTGCAGCACAATGAGACAAACAAACTGATCTCCCAGTATCAGACTTCAATAAAAATAAAAAAAATAAAAAAAATAAAAAACATGAACCACAATGTCTTGCAAACTGCAAAGTAAAAAACTGCAAACTGCAAACTCCAGATGTCGTGGAAGGACTAGCGCCATCTTCTTTAGAACTATTGGCATTCTGTAGCACAGCACAACAAATTAATGGTGAAAAGCAGGAATATGTAAAAATGTTGCTTCATACAACTCTCATATAAGGTGCTTAAAGCAGCTTTTGTGATCTCGTGGTTATAATAAGGAATATTAACAATTAATACTTCCCACACATTGAATTTCTAATGTAGCTTTTGGCATGCACCACGAAAAAAACAAAAGAGGTCAGGTCATGAATTTATACACATTAAATCATTTTCTAATGGAACACACATACTACATCATTATACACGCGTCTATTACGACTATATATATATATATATATATATATATATATATATACTCAAATTATCGACTCTAAATTATTCCAGCCATTACCATTTTATGGCAAATTGCGAACTCCACAAAAATAATTGCAATTTACTTATAAATGATTTCGCACTATAATCTTAAAGAAATTAAAATAAAATATAAGTTCTACGACATGTTAATTAAGAACTACATCAAAAATGCAAATAGATTCATGAAAACTAAAAAATTCATGCATAAGTGACGAGACAGTAACATAAAATGGAAAACTTGTGATGATTGAAGAGTAAAGGTTTCGTACAATAATATATATATATATTTTTTAAAAGCAATAAAATTATAGAAGTGTATTCAAATGGAGGAAGATGAATTTCTTACCCTTCATTCGCTCTCTAAAGATGATTACTCAAGGGAATAACCGGCCTGGAATGCATAGGCGTATCTGGGTGAATAGAAAAAAAAGGGGAGATCAAGAGGCAGCGGGTTAGTGCAGCTTTCAATACTTCAGTTAAATGAATATTTAAGTTTGTATCTTATTTTCAGAAGGCTGATGATTCATGATATATATCTGATTTATTAGAGAAGTGTGAAATGAATCAAAAGTATAATCCACAGAAATAGAGGGATAAGAAACTTATTACGTTATTCAATACGTACTGTTTTTTTCCTTTTCTGTATATCTCTTGTATAGTTGTATGAAGGTCACCTTCCCAGATCGAATGTGACCCCTCTTGATTGTATACTTTATTCAACTTTGGTGTGCTTATGATTCCTGGACAGAAAATCTCCATCTTGTTGCAATCAACTACTTCTAATTCTTCCAAAGCAGGGAATTCGAAAGTGTAATTCTCAACGCAGAAGTTTGTAAGGCTTGATAACGAAGAAAGTATCAAAGTCTTCAATTTGCTGAAAATAATCTTGTATTTTGTTACATCACCTTCATCTCTTGCTAAAACTTCTGTCAACATATCACAACTTGTTATTTTCATTTCTGTAAGTTGAACCAAACTTTTGGCCGTTGAGGATGTCAATATGCTTGTCAATTTGTGGCAATTCTCAACATCCAGAATTTTTAGGTTTCGGAAAATTGCTGAGGGTGGCAGTAGATAAGTCAAACCACAACCCCATACATGCAAAATTTCAAGTTTTTGAAGAATTAGGTCAAGTTTGGAGTGTTGTTTCCAGATATGCTTCAGTACTTCAAGTCTAGAGAGTTTTAAACTTTTTATTTGTGTTGGCCTCTCACCATGTTTCTCGACCTCTTCAAGTGAAAATATCTCCTCGTATGAACCATGAGTAAATTCAAGCATTTCCAAATTAGGAAATCTCCAAAGGATATCAGGTGGGAAAACCGCTGATTCACCAAAATAGACCGTCAGAAATTTAAGCTTGGGAATTAGGTGTTCTGAAAATTGAGCTTGCGATATGAGCCTCAAGGAATCTCCCGTCAAATATAGTTCCTCTAACTTGAGGAAACAGCCCTGGTGAGGGGTGACCAATTAAAAAAACAAACCGGAGTTACTTAAAAGAAAATAAATCTGGCACTCCAAAGAGAATTAATGAATTATATATCGATCACATTAAACATGGGAGGTATTACAATTAATAGCACTCTTTGAGGAGTTTTTCGTGGGTTTAGACCATCTCCAATGTATATATCAATGCTGCTAAATTTGGCACAAAAAATAGTAAAATGTTATATTTGACACATCATTTTAGTATTGCACTCCAATACATAATTATATTTGAAATGCTATTTTTTTTTTTTTTATAATTATAAAAGTCAACAAATATAATTAATGCATTCAATTTAAATAATATTTTTATAAATTAAAATTATAAAAGTCAATAATCAATGCATTAAATATAATTGTAAAATGGTATTTTTGTAATTAAAAAAGCAGCATTTATTGATGTGCCAAATTTGGCACAACATTTGGCATTGCATTGAAGCATTTTTTTTTTTTTTTTTTAACTTTATGTTAAATTATAGCATTGGCACACTAAAATAACATTGCATTAGAGATGCTGCATTAATAATTTATTTTAATAGCATCAAAAAATGATTTTGTTCCAGCAACCCTTCAGACACAAAAGACACCTGATGCTTTTAAAAGGCATAAAGAACTGTAGAGGGAAAGTAAAATAACATTACAAATAACCAGAAGAAAAAGAAATTAGATCTTAAAGTTAAAACCATAAAAAAGAGAAATTAGATCTTAAAACTAAAATTAGGAGAGGACTGATAAAATAGATTTGAAAAAAAAAAAAAACTCCGTAATCGTATAAGTCTCCACAATTGCCGAGTGTCAAGAAAATTGGGTCTCTTTTGCCAAGAGACCCGGTAAAAATGAGTCGCAACAATTGTACGAGACTTATTTCGACTTGGCAAGAGCTGAATTTTAATCTAGATCAGGGTTTTTTTTTTTGATTTTTTTTTCGACTAAGCCAATAAATATCAATTTGAGATTTTCATTTCATTTTAACAAATCAGTTTGTTCTGCCCCTCACACACACACCAAGAGGTTGTGGGTATGAATCTCTCCCCTTCCCAAACCCTGAACTATTGTATTTAATATTACAAAAAAAAAAAAAAAAAAAAAAAAACCAAAAACAAATCAGTTTTCAGTTTTAATTTATACAAAATTAAATAATCCTAAAAATCCAATCTCGAAATTAATCAAGCTTCAAAACAATATTCATGGAATTTCACTACAAACAATAAATTAAAACATAAATTCAAGCACTAAAGTCTTTTTTTATCTAAGAAAAATGATATTCGTAGAGAGTGAATGTGAGAATCAAGAAAACATGAGGAGAAATGGTGAGAGAAAGTGGAAAGCGAAAAATATTAGAGAATTAGGAATTTTTTATTTTAAGTCAAGTTAAAGGGCATTTCTGTCAGTTGCAATACTTTTAGTAAAACTCAACTAATTAATTTTAGTGTTAAGTCCATAAAAACAAGTGAAAAGTGTGCTATTAACCCACATTTTCACATAAAAATAGTGATGTACACTAGGTATGTTAGCCAATTCAAAAACTTAATATTTATGGCAAAATAACAATTTTTAGACTAATTTTGGGGGACTAACACCAAACTAAAGACTCGAGTTTTAATAGCACGTAGTGAAATGGACAAAAATGCATTTACTTAGGAAAAGATGTGGTCATGGCTAGAGGATGAGATAGGAATTAAAATATACTAGAAGAGACTCTTAAAGAATGAATGTTGTTCTGTAGAGCTCTGACACCATTATATTGCATATTGACATTTTTGGTGTTTACAAATATATATAATATAATAACTATCCAAAAGGAAAAACAAATCAAATCCCTACAATTTCGATAAATTGCTGTGATTGACTGATTGGGGACATAAATAACTAATAAGAATCAATTATAACGCTAAAATCAAGCATCAGATTACTTAACATAATTTATCCCATTTTGTATATTCGAAACTAACCTATTAAAATAAAAAATGAAAAAAATAAATAAATAAAAAACCAAGAGA
Source organism: Acer yangbiense (assembly GCA_008009225.1). Lineage (NCBI taxonomy): Eukaryota > Viridiplantae > Streptophyta > Magnoliopsida > Sapindales > Sapindaceae > Acer > Acer yangbiense. Next base: position 15,068,399 of record CM017763.1, read on the forward strand.
AAAAGGGAGAGAAACACCTTTAATAATTAGTCACTTTTGTGTCCACCTGGCTTGGCCTGGCCCGACAAGGGCATGCCGGGCCCAAAAAAGCCTGAGGTTAGAAACAAGCCGGGTTGGGCTCTGCCTGATAAAAAAGTGTGAGGCCTGGCTTGGGCCCGCAGGCACGGCCTGCGAGCCTTATAAAGGCCTTCGTTTTTTTTTAGTTAAATAAAATAATAAATCTAATATATAATTTATATAAAAATGTAAAATAAATAAATTATTAATCAATTGAATGAATTGGTTGTTTTTTTTTTTCCTATTTAATTAATTCTTTGACTTACAAATAGCCGTTGGGCTGTCTAGATATTTTTATTTTTTTTATTTTTTTTATTTTTTATATATATATACTTAAAAAGTACGAACAACCATTGGGCTGTGTAGAAAAGAAAAGAAAAATTATATATATATAATACTTCTCTAATCAGGACCGTCCTGACTTTAAAATTTCAGGACATCTAACCACAGCCACATGTTCACAATGGGCTCACAGCCCCACATTAACAAATACTCACGCCCAATATGAATATGTGCTTATGGTTGAACGTCATTAACTTATAATTTTAGGACGTCCTTATTAGAGAACCAATATATATATATATATATAGAGAGAGAGAGAGAGAGAGAGAGTAGGTCGGCCTATGAGGCCTGCGGGCCTCACTATTGTGGCCGAGCCGTGCCAGCCGCCAGGTCCTGCCTGATTGTTGGCCGGGCCCGGCCCATTTTGCCACCACTAAACACAACACTTAACAAAGTTTCAAATTAAGAGTAGAGTAATATGCTCCAATGAACATGTTTAAATTTGATTCAAACTTTTGATGACTTTATAATAAGCATGACAATGAAAAGATAAATGAAAGAGGAAATCTAAGTTTTGTACCTTTTTGACAAAGAAGAGAGGTTGTTGCACAAGGATATTAAGTTGGCCCTCCTCATTATTTTCTTTGGAAGCTAATAACCCTAATTCCATACAAAAACCGATGCTCAATTTGTTTAAGGCGGGCCATTCTACAGTATGTCTACCAGGGTAGAAGTATCTAAGTTGACTAAGGCCACCAAGTTCCAAAGAGGTAAGCCGTGGAAAGTCAAACCTAGTAACTGCTTCTAGATCTGCTCCTTCTTCCTCTGCAACAATTTTCTCCATTGCACCACATCCATATATATATATAGTTGTTCAAGTTGCGAAAGATTCCTGGCAATGGAGGGTGGAAAGATATTTTCTAGAGACCAACAATTTCCAATCCTCACTTCGTTCAGTTTTTGAAAGGATAGCTTTCTTTGGGGATCCTTATTCCATATAAGCCTCATTTTTTGTAGATCCTGCAAATCCAATTCTCTTAACTGACTTGATACAGTAGAATGTGACCACTTTTCCAAATTTACCTCTTGGAGATCAAATATCTCTTCTAATGAATTGCATCTATGGACAAACAATGACTCTAACCTTGTGAATCTTTCAAGCATATTGAACTTGAAAATAGTCAATAGCTTATTGCACTCTATAACTTTTACGGATTTTAAGCTGCAAAATGAATCCTCGGCAAGTTGGTTGTGCCAAATCATCTCCAAGTCATTCATGTGGGAAATTTCCATCGTTTCTAAGTTAGGGAATGGAACCTGTATTATTAATATCATTAAGTTATACATGGAGCAATGGAGTTTATTCTTAATTCTAATTGAAAATAACAATAAATAAATAATGTATTGAAAATATGAAGTAAGAGAGGATAAAGAAATATTCACCGCAGTAGATGAAAATAGATATTTTAAATTATGGCAGCCCCAAACGTTCAATTCCCTTAAACTTTGAAAGCAAGAAGTTATTGATGGAAGTTGATTGTGCCATATCGCCTCCAAGTCATTCATGTTGGAAATTTTAATCTTTTTTAAGCTAGAGAATGCAACCTGTATTGTACGTACATATCATTAAGTTATATATATATATATATAAAAGTTATTTCTAATTGTAATTGAAAATAAAAATAAAAATATAATTTATTAAAAATATGAAGTAAGAGTGGAGAAATAAATATTTACCGTAGGAGATGAAAATAGATATTTTAATTTATGGCATTGCTCAACGTACAATTCTTTTAAACTTTGAAAGCAAGAAGGCATTTCTAGAAGTTGATTGTGCCAAATTTGTTCAGAATTGATCCTACCAAGTTTCAAGGTCTTTAAATTGGGGAACCCAACCTGCGAATAAATTTCATATCTTTCAATCTTCTTCCAATTAATTAAAGAATAAATAATTAGTAATCAGGATAAACATATAAAATGCAAAACTATAATTTTTTAGTTGCATCCATCCGTAATTTGGCCACACAAAAAAAAAAAAAAAAAAAAAAAAAAAAAAAACACAAAAAATTATGTTTTCTCGTTTAGTTTGATCTAAGTTTTTGGATTTATTAATTCAAAAATTAGATGTGAAACAAAATGAATGAAATTAGTACAGACACGACAATCTAGTTGAAAGATACATGTTAAGCTAGAGAACCAAATGTAACTAAAACAGAGAATGGGACGGGGCAACTAACTGAACTAAGGAGTAAAACTTAAAGTTTTCAAAAAAAAAAAAAAAAAAAAAATTAAAATGTAGAACAACCGTATAAAACCAAATGTATTTGAGATCAAACGAAGAAAAGAAGAATGAAAAAATATATGTTTTCTTCCATATTAAGGGTTTTTCAGCATATGATTGTTCGCGATGCTTTTTCCTCTTAATTCAATCCAATTTTATTAATATATATATATATACACTTGCAACATTCTCTTCTTTGGTATATTTCTTAATTTTTGTTAGCAGATAAGAATAGGAATAATATTGGTAGAGAAAAGGTTATTGTTAACATACCTTTCCATTGAAAATTGCACTGAAAGTATCTTCCAAAATGACTTCACTATTGTTGATTGAGCAGAAACTTGTGAGCTGTGAAAGACCTTCTAAAGTCATAGAGCGTAATTCCTTCAAATGAATTATATCTTCTTCCTTTCCAATTGCAAATATCTCTGTTATATTCGCACAATCACCCACTTCGATTTCTTCTAGCGGAAGAGCTCTGATAGTAGAGAATGAAAATATATTCTTCAATTTGTCGCATTTTTCAACTTTTATGTTTCTTAATTGGCATAAAAACTCTGCTCCAAATTGACCTTTATATATCTTCTCCAGGTTATTCAACTCTTCAAGAAACAGTGTCTCCAAAGAAGGAAAGGGATGATAGAATTCTGACTCTGAGCAGTCAGCAACAGTATGAAAGCATGAACTGTGATGTACCCAGAGTTGCTTCAATTTTGGGAAACCCTCTCCCCTGTCCAATGCAGAAAGGACACTATTAACACTTGGCGTTTTATGAAGGATATCCTCAAAACAACTACAGTTGTTTCCTAGATTGAGTTCCAATTTTCTTGTTGTCTTAGGCCATTTTTTTCTGAGCTCATAATTCAGTGACCGATGTCCTAATTTTATGTTGTATCTCTCCAACTTATTGGAGAACAAGCCTTTTGATAGAACACTAGTATTTGGAATTTGAATTTCTAAAACAGTGAGGTGAGGTAGACACTTCAACTCATCAAGACTAGCATTGCTTCCTCCTTGAACCTCCCACCGGATATATTCGCTATTCAAATATAGTTCTTCTAACTGGGTTAAGCTTGCTATGAAATTTTGTGGAATCTCTTTAAGTCTGAAACAGGTGCTCAAATCCAACAATCTTAACCCAGTCGATTTACGTACTTCCTCAGGCAACCTCATAATATGATAATCATCATAAATACTGAGGATTTCCGGTTTCTTCAGCTCTCCAATTAAAGCAATGTCTTGTACTTTGCATTTATCTATACACATTGTACGAAGATTTTCTAAAAGACAAAGTGATGTAGGCAAGGATGATAAATCAAATCCAACCAAATGTAGAACTCTGAGCTTTGACATCTTTGTGAAAAAATTATCAGGGATTGCTAATGTATCTTCCTCTGTTTGCATGTATAAAAATTCAAGATGCTGACATTCCAACTCTTTTGGAAGCTCACTGATATTATGCAGAGATATTTTGGTGCAAGTTTTCAATGTATCATCATCATCCCAATCCCTTCGAACGTTGTCATCCATCCCTATAACCACTTGTTGATTTCTGGACGCAATTAATCTACCAACATCACGTACCACATCATGCATTGAAAAGCTTTTGTTGTTACGAGTGTTGAGCAACAAAGAAGCGTCTTTGAGTTTCCTAACCAATGTGTCTACGCGATCTCGTGCTTCTTTAATTCTATCGATGCCTTTAAAAATACGCAAACCCATTCCATATTTCATTAAGTCTCCGATGGAAGAATTATTAGTAGATCCCATTGCACTGCAAAGCAAGAAAATTGATCTGAGTTCCTCGTCTTTTAATTGATTATAACTGAACTCTATACATGAATATGCCTCTCCTGCCACTCCTTCCAAGGTTCTCGAAGAAGGCCTTTTCAATTCCTGCAAGGCATTCCTCCATTCGAACTTGTTCTTGTTTCTTAATGCTTTTGCAATTGTAACAATTGCAATGGGCAAACCTCCGCATGCCTTGGCCACCTCCTTTGCTAAAACTTGAAAATCCCTCTTCTGTTCAATACAATCACCTGCTGTAGTGCTAAACAGATTCCAGGCTTCTTGATCATTTAAAACATCCATGGAGAAATTAAGTTGAGAACCCGTCAATGTCAAGGCATTGAGATCTCTTGCTGTCAGCAACACTTTACAGTCATTACGAAAAGGAATCCCCACCTTGTCCAACTCTAGTGTTGCCCAAATATTATCTAAAACTAAAAGAATCTTCTTCTTTTGCTCCATCAAACATTTATGTAGCTTACTTGCTCTTCCAGGAACACTCTCCTCCCGGAATGTCAAACCGAACATATCTGCAATTTCTCCTTGAATCTTTCTTATGTCAGGCACTGCGGACACTTCAGCAAAAGCTATAACATCAAAGAGCTTGTTATCCTCGGCATGTTTAGCAATTGCCCTAGCTAGCGTTGTCTTTCCAATGCCACCTACCCCATAAATGCTGAACATGTTGATATCAGGATTGCTCAATGTGTTTAGTATATTCTCCAAAGTAGACATTCTTGATTCAAAGGCCTCGTAACCTTTGTACGATGGAATCCATGTCTCCTTTGGAATGGTTCGGTAAGAAACTTTTTCGAAGTTCCCTTCTTTTTGAAGTCCAACAACAGACTTCGCCTTGTGCAGTGCTTTTCTGCTGTGTTGATAGCGTTTCTTCGGATTAGGACAGAACCCCTTGAAACACTTCATGTTTACTTGCTCCCCCTTTTCTTGAATAATCTCTGACGAGACCTCATCGACCTTCTTCTTCACAGTATCCAGCCAATCGATGACATGCTGTTCGATCTCTTCACCATTTCTTCTCGCATCATCGACCAAATGCTGCACTTCGTCTTGTTTAACCTTGAGCTTCCCAACTTCAGTCTCCAGATTCTGAAAGTTGGTCTTGTAGTTCCATATATAACTGAACGGCAGTACTATTGGTGCCACCAAGAATTCAGCAAGTTTTGCAGCAACAGAAATAGCAATTTCGACCATTTTGACCCTCTTTTCTTCTTTTCTTAGTCTTAAGTTTTGAAAATCAGAGATGAAAATAAAACAAGAGAAAAACTGGAAAACTAGAGGGTAGAACTAAATAACAGAACAATGAAAATAAAGATGTGAAGCAAAACAAATTAGAGAATTAAATAATACAACAACAGCGATGAAAACAAAGCAATAGCAATGTTTCCTTGAGATGAGACGGTGGAAATGGGGAAAGTAATCTTGTTTCTTTTTTTTCTTTTTCCTTTTTTAATTTTGGAAAATAGATGAACACAAAGAATAACTAAGAAGCAAAACAAATCAAAACACCAGCAAGTTTTCTTGAGAACAGAATGAGAAAATAAGAAAGGTATTCTTGAGATCCAATGGTGAAAATGGGGAAAGAAAACAGAGAGCACAACAGAGCAACTAAGAAGCAAGAAGGAGAGTAAGGTGTTTGTGAGATCAAACCTGGAAAATAAGAAAAGAGTTTATTGATCGCAGATGCCAAGAACAGATTGATATAACAGGAGAGAGAATTAATTATTTTTAAGTAACTCCTTGCTGTGAAAAATTATTGTGAAGCAATTTTTGTGATTTGTTTTTTAGGAAGACTCGAACCTGTAACTTCGTGGTGCAGGTGTGAGGGGTTTACCATCGAACTCATCTCATCATATACAAGATTTAATAGAGGCCTACAACAACGGTCAACAGCTAATAATTAAAATAATAAAGAATTTCATATAATATACGTGGTCACTTTCGACAATTTTCACTAATAATTATAATAATAATGTTTGCAAAAGAATCAATTACAAAAAGCCTGAGTTACAATTTTTTTTTTTTTTTGGAAATATTATCCTGAACTACAAATTGTTTTCCGAGTGCATTCAGGATACTGTAATTTGATAAATAATAATTTATTTCATAAGTTTGGAGTGTTGGTTAGAACTCGCTTGTTTTATTATTTCCTTCTATAATCGATTCTTAAAAGTACTGTGATCTTCATTCCTTGCGAGGGTTCTTCTTCAAATCTTCGTATTTTCTACGGGATTTGTCAACCACTAGATTATAGGCGTTAGCTCGCCTTATATAAGGTCGGGCTTTATGGAGAATGTGTTCAAATCTTTCTTTATTATGATGATCACTGTGGGGTGAATCTGAGCCAATTCATCTTTTCGGTTATTGTCTGGCGAGCAACTACTCTCAGCGGGCTGCTTCCATCTCACTATTGTTATATGCGATCCATCGGGTTGACATGGATATTTAGTCCCTTGAATCCCGGGTTTTGTATTGACGTGTGGAATCGAATAAAATTAACCCAAACATATATTAATAAGATAATGAATTCGAATCATGTCCTTCTTCCCCGATACTAAAAATTTATGAAATTGTTTTTCTTTTTTTTTTCTTTTTTAAAATAATAATAATAAAATTAATCCAGATTTTATAAAGGACAAACCTAAGTTTGGTGAACAATGAAATTAGCTTCATTTAAAAAAATATATATACGATTTTATTAAAAATTATTTTAATAATCTATTAAAAAAAAAGAATGTGAACAAAAAGACTTTTTGGTTTATCCAAAATCAACAACTAGAAAGACAAAGCATCAAAATCACCGAGCCGACCTATACACACTAATATATATGAAGAAAAACCGAGAATTAATCTTTATAACCTCTGTGTTAGATATTAAACTAGTAAATATCGAACCATGGTTAGCAAATCCACTATGGAGGCTTTTAAATTATCGTTTCTCTTGTTTTTTTTGTTATTGTTTTTGTCGTTTCTCTTGTTTTTTTTTTGATATTATTTTTAGAGAATCATGCTAATATACGGATTTGTTGGGGATAATCCTCTAGAACGATGAACGCGGAAACACCGTGCCTAATATACGCCCATAACTCATAGCAAATAATAACGTCAATAAGCAGAAAAAAATAAATGAGAGAGAATAAACAATCACAACACAAGACATACATGGAAAACCCAAAACGGATAAAAAACCACGGGCCGTCAGGACGACAGAGAAAGTTCCACTATATGATAAACTGTTACAACCATATACTCTAGGATTCTCTCTCACACTATCCTCACCAAGAACCCCCCAATATCCCCTAAGTCTCCCCTAAATATCACCCATGGATCTCTAACTTGATCCACCGATATTCCCTTGGATCCCTCATCAGATATTCCCTTTGGGTCACCCCGGATCTCACTCACACTCTCTGATGTTACATGGTGTTCAACTCACACTTTCAACCTAATTACAAGGTTTTATTTATACTAGTTACAGGGAGTTTAAGATAAAAGGAAATCATACTCCTAAATGTACAAGACTTACTTGTTCCACATAAATACTATTTCCTTTTATGACAAGTCTTCTAGTTAAGAGTAAATCATTTTCCTTCAAGCACAAGAACTTCCAGAATAATACCCTTTCCTATTTTGCGCAATATTCCCGATCTCAGCAATACATCGTCTCAGCCGTATAGGTCATGGTGTGCACCCCGCTTCCAACACCATAAAACAATTCTGCTCCTGACCGCTCTTGCCACCGCTGTGGTTTTCACAGCGCCACTCGCAGCGCTCTCCACTGATCTTCGACTGCTCTCATTACCGCTGTCGAAATCCACAGCGTATATCACAGCGCTATACTGCTGTGGGAACCGCAGTCAAAGCCACAGCGCAACCCACAACGGTTTGCTTCATTCTTCCATTCTTCTAGTCATCAACCTCCCTTAAATGCCACCATTCAACTTCCAAACGTATCCCACGTCTCCAAGAAACTCCACATCAGTTGAGTCTTGTTTGGTTTCACGTTTGGTTCACTTAGGAATACAAGTCAAAACCTAACAATTCTCCCATTTGACTTGAATTCTCAAGACCTTTGTCCATAGCCACAATTCTCATCATCGAGAATCACCATACCCCACCACAAGGTATAACCACTTAGAAACGAACCATCCTAAGATTTTTCTTCAACACATTTTTTTTTTTTTTTGTTCGTTGTTCCGGCACCATGTCGAAATAATCTGCTGAAATTGTGGTGTAACTCCTCAAGTCAGATTTCTAGAGAGTTCATCAACCATTGACATCTTTGTCCACTATACACCTTGCATCACTTTCTGACCAATGCCTTGTGCACAACAATGGACTACTAGCAGCAACATATCCTCTTCCATGGCCAGTGGGGAAAACTGCTAAAAGGATAAACATGTCCTTACATCACCTAATCCTGTGAAAGACCTTCTGTTCTTGCATCACATACCTGGTGAAAGACTTGCTACTAGAAATCGAGAGTGCTTTGCCAGATAAGCCCCACACTATACCATAGAGAGATTTTTTTTTATTTTTTTTTACTTTTTTTTTTGTAGTCAGGAGTTTTTTTTTTTTTTTTTTTTTTTTTTTATAGTCAATCTGCTCCTTGTGTAACCCAGATTGAATCTCCATGACTCGTACCTGTCTCCACAAGCCAAACTTCTCCTCCATCAATATTCTTTCTTTCATCAAACCCTATCAAGTTCGAAACCGCCTTCAAGACGTATCTCCTTTGCTAAACCATACTAGGCAACCATGAATCCATGATCATCATTATCCCAATGCCACTAGGTCCTCCATACGATCTCCGGTAAAGACTTGAAATTTCCATCGCCAAACCTATGGCTTTGATACCAATTGTTGGGGATAATCCTCTAGAACGATGAACGCGGAAACACTGAGCCTAATATACGCCCATAACTCATAGCAAATAATAACATCAATAAGCAGAAAAAAAAAATAGATAAGAGAGAATAAATAATCACAACACAAGATATACGTGGAAAACCCAAAACGGGTAAAAAACCATGGGCCGTCAGGACGACAGAGAAAGTTCCACTATATGATAAACTGTTACAACCATATACTTCAGGATTCTCTCTCACACCTAATGATAACTCTTATTTCTACACGTTGTGTAGCCCCTTACTTTTATCTTTTATGTTTGTTTTCCGGGTAAAACCGGATATTTAACGGCTTAAATAAGTGTTTCAGGATTTCTTCCAGAAGAGGGGCTTATTTGCAAAAAGATGAAATTTCTGGGGCAAATGTGCAATTTTTGAAACTTGGGATTCTGCGCCCCATTTCTGCGTTAAGGGGGCGCAGAACAGGGCGCAAAAAGGGACCAGAAGACCCACTTTTTTGTAAATCGGCCCCCTAGGGCGCAGAATAGGGTGCAAAATCAAGGTGGAAATTCTGACGAAAGTTTCCTGTAGAACACTCATCTTGCGGGGCCCATATCGCTCTCCTCCGATCGAACTGGGTTTCGTGCTACATATGGTTGGAAAGATCTAGAAGTCTTCTTTCCAACGGTTTTTCAAGATCGCGATTCCAATGTTTGTGGAGAGAGTTATGCCCGTTTCCGTAATGGTGAGCGCTGCTGGAAAGTCACCCACGAGACCCCCCAAAAATCTGCCACTTAAGGGCATTTTCGTCTTTTTCCCTCCATTTTGACCTAAACCCTTCTCCCCACTATATATATCCCCTCTTCTCTTCAGTTTTTTCAGAAAACACAATCTCCCTCTCTCTCTCCTCCGCCCAACTCTCTCTCTCTTCCATCTTCTTCATCCTTCTTCATCTTCTTCACATAATAAGGAGAGACCCATGCTCCCATGGAGGTTTTTCCTCCATGGGAGCTCACCATACACCTCCACCACCATTTTTACACCTCCTACACCACATTTAGGAGTAGATTACAAGGGAAAGGAGTGGTCTTTGGACCAAATCCGAGCTAGGAAAGCATGGAGCATCTTTGGAGGAGTTGTCTTCAAGGGTGTTTCTATTTACTCTTTCTCTTGTATTTCTTGTTTTCCTTTGTGTGTAACCTCAATTTGGGAATTTTGTAAACCTACAATTATTGCAATATATGTATGATTGCTCTTATGTTCTTTGAGTTTTGTTCTACTCTTTGTTTTATTCATGATTAAATCTCTTGTTGTGATATTCATGTGTGTGATGGGTCTAAATTGATATGTGTCCATGAATGGGATTAGGAGTAGTGTAATTTAATTTAGGAGTAGAGTAATTTAACATCCTATGATTGTTGATTGATTGATGGATGATCCAAAATACCATGTATAGAATGATTTGAGTGTTGAGTATTAGCTCTAAAGAGTGTGAGAAGTTTGATTGATGCATGTATTTGCTAAATTAGACTTTGGTTCTATATTCTTGTACTTAATGGGTCTTTGTTTCAAAGGCACAATTGCTCACCAATGGCTTAGGTTGGGTGATGAATTGATTTAGGGATAATTCCCAAATCAAGAGAATGAACCCTTAGCTTAAATTGAATGGTCTTAATGTAAAGCAATCAACTTGTTGCATGTAGTTGTTTGGTAAGCTTGTTTCCATTTTTAGCCATCCTAGGGAGATTGATAAAACCGAATCCGTATCTAGAGTTAAGACGAACTGAATTCCTCTTGTGCTTGTGTAGTTATATGGGTATTTCATTGCTTAATGCTTTCACTCGGTTAGCCACCTTGTGGATGATATTTAGGCTATGTGTTATATATTGCGTGGTTCACATTAACATGTCCAGCGTGATATCCTCTACATTTGACCAGACAGTGAGAGATACACTAGGCTGGCGTGTAGAGCTCGTGTGTGTGTCCCACAGTCCTTAATGAATCCAAGCATTTATGCATGGATGTAATCTCTAAGACATCGAGAGAGATTAGAGATTAATTAAGGGGACACGAGCATAAAACATACGTGTTGTATGGGTATCTCGTATTCTTAATGCTTTCACTTGGTTGCCATCCCGTATTTGGTTAGCCATTGTGAATGAATTATTGGCTGTAGTATGGCCCACGCGGTTGCGCATTACATGCCCAACGAAATAACCACTGTATATGACCAGACAGTGAGAGATACACTAGGCTGGCATACAGGGCTCTTGTGTACGACACTTAATGAATTCATGTGTACTTTGTATGTGTGGATGTGATCTCTAAGACTCGAGAGAGATTAGAGATCAATTAAGGGGATACGAGCCTCTATGATATACTTGCAATTTGAGGGACTAAGTGAGTCTAGCACTTAATTAGGAGGATTATTACGGTTGAGTCATTGCCCTAGTGTACACCACATTTCATGCTTCTCTCCATTCCATCTTATCCATGTATATATTATTTTAGTTTATTTATTTATTTATAGTATTATTTACACTTTTCCGCAACCGCAATACACGAGTTCTCTCGGCGTGTTGTAATAATAGCTAGAACCGGTGACGGTCGGCGGATCCCACCTCCCTGCGGAACGATACCCTCACTTGCCACTGTGCTAGTCCATGTGACTCGTGCGCTAGCGAGGTCGAACTTAAATGTTCATCTTTTGACCGACACCGCAACGACCTGTCGTCACCTAACCCCAAACCACACTCACAAGATCCTCACCAAGAACCCCCCCAATATCCCCTAGGTCTCCCCTAAATATCACCCACAGCTTTCTAACTTGATCCACCGATATTCCCTTGGATCCTTCCTCGGATATTCCCTTTGGGTCTCCTCGGATCTCACTCACACTCTCTGATGTTACATGGTGTTCAACTCACACTTTCAACCTAATTACAAGGTTCTATTTATACTAGTTACAGGGAGTTTAAGATAAAAGGAAATCCTACTCCTAAACGTACAAGACTTACTTATTCCACATAAATACTATTTCCTTTTATGATAAGTCTTCTAGTCAAGAGTAAATCATTTTCCTTCAAGCACAAGAACTTCCAGAAGAATACCTTTTCCTATTCTGCGCAATATTCCCGATCTCAGCAATACATCGTCTCCGCCGTATAGGTCACGGTGTGCACCCTGCTTCCAACACCACAAAACAATTCTGCTCCTGACCGCTCTTGCCACCGTTGTGGCTTTCACAGCGCCACTCGCGACGCTCTCCACTGATCTTCGACCGCTCTCATTACCGCTGTCGAAATCCACAGCGTACATCACAGCGCTATACCACTGTGGGAACCGCAGTCAAAGCCACAGCGCAACCCACAACGGTTTGCTTCATTCTTCTGTTCTTCTAGTCTTCAACCTCCCTTAAACGCCACCATTCAACTTCCAAACGTATCCCACATCTCCAGGAAGCTCCACATCAGTTGAGTCTTGTTTGGTTTCACATTTGGTTCACTTAGGAATACAAATCAAAACCTAACATGATTTTGTATAGTTGTAGGGGTATATTAAATTCTAATAAAATGGTTCGCAAAAAAAAAAAAAAAAAAAAAAAAAATCAAAAATTTTGTAAGAAAAAATAAAAACTAAACAAAAATAGATCACTTTAATTAGTAGTACCCATACAAATTTTATATAGTAGCAAAATCTTTTAAAGGTATTTTAATTTAATTAAGGAGTAAACATGATTTAAGTGATTTATAAGAGACAATATAATAGATTAAACCTAAGTTAGGTGAACATAAATATATATGAATTGGGATTATAACTGTTCAGTACTGCAACAGTTAGATGGTAAATTTATGGAGCCACAATGTACCTGGAAACTTTTGCAATATAAACAACAATTCAGCCTAATTACCTTTCATTCTATTCTAGATTTTGAAAGACAGAATGGAAATATGTAACAGAAGCAATGACAATACAATTAAGGAGCAGAAACCACATGATGGAACAACAGGGATGACAACAAAAGAAAACAGAGTTTCCCTAAGATCAAACCCATGAAAAGTTTACTCATGAGTACCGTAAATACAAAAAATAGATAGCTTGGATGGCAAAATAAGATGTCATTTGATCAAATCTATAACAGATAATAATCAATCTCACAGTTACTAGTTCCTGATAAAAACACTTCAAAGGATACATTGTGTTGTAACATACTAGTTTAGAAGCAATAACAAGATTCTGAAGGAAAAGTTCGAGCCGAACGGTAGAGATATAAGGAAAAGACCTTCTACTTTTGAGTCCAAAGCATGAGCTGCAATGTCTCTCATATGTTGTATAGAAGGACCAGCACAACCTTCAGCAGCAGTCTCACCGCAATCTCTTTCAAAAGTCTTGCTGTGATCTCCTGAAGAATTCCTAGCTCAAAATTTCTGCAGAGGTCTCACCGCAATCTTCTGCTGAAGTCTCACCACAATCTTCTGTAGAACTCAGGAAATTCTGTAACAGAGAACACATATTCCAGATGAAAATATGAATTGTATAGAAATTTTACTTTGTACACTTCTCTTGTAGATTCAATTTAGTTAATGTTCACAAAAAGAAAAGTCTAGGTATTCTATTTAGATTGTCTCACATTGGCCTGTACATGCTGAATACCATTAAAGCAATCAGCTTTTCTATGAAAAAACTACAAAATCACTTGGAAGATGTTCATGAAATATCCGTACGTGCAATATGTCTGTGACAAAAAAACAGAAAAAACAAATATTAATGAGATGATTAGAAGACCTTTTTGACACTATCCAAATTCATCATATATCATCACGATACTCAGAGAAATTCATCACATACTATAAATACCACTCACCAATGCAGAGTTTACGCATCTATACTCCGAGAAATTCAACATGAATAGCATGAGCCACAATGTCTCACAAACTACATTGAAAAGTTGATCTCCTTTCCCCATTTACTGCATATATCTGTTACATGCCAGGACCAGCATAATCTCCAGTAGAAGTCTCACCACAATCTTCTGTAGAACTCGGGAAAATTTTGTAACAGAGAACATAGATATTCAAGATGAAAGTATGAACTGCATAAAAATGAATGTTACTTTGTAGATTTAATTTAGTAAATGTTCACAAATAAAAGTCTAAGAAACTCAGTTGATTAACACGTACCTCTCTTTTACACATCCGTCATACAATTGTATTAAGGTCACTCTCCCAATTATACTCTCCCTGTTGGAATCCGTTTACATTCTGTAACATTGGTGTGCATAAGAGTTGTGAAGTGAAAATCTCCATCTCGGGGCAATATTTCACAGTTAATTGTTCTAGAGACGGGAATTTTAAGGCGTAATTCCCAGAGTGAAAACTTGTGAGACTTGATAAACCATTAAGTACCACTCTTCAAGTTGCTGAAAACAATCTCATCTTCTTTTATATCTCCTCCCTCATTTGCTACTACTTCTATCATCTGTGAGCAATTAGATATTTTTATCTCTGTGAGTTGCACCAGACTTTTGGCTATTGAGGATGTTACCAAGTTTTTCAATGTGTTGCATTCAGATACACATATAGTTGTTAGGTTCTGGAAATTTGCAGAGGATGGTGCTGGATCAATCAATTTGTGACAATTCCATATGACTAAAGCTTCAACACTTTGAAGGACCAATTTTGTGTCTTGTTTCCAAATATGCTCAAGCTTATAAAGCGAACAGAGATGTAAACTTTTTATTTGTGGATATTTCTCAACTTCTCCATATGGCAATATCTCTTCATACCAACTATCCCACAGTTGAAGTATTTCCAGATGGTGAAATCGTTGAAGGATGTCAAGTGGGAAAATTTTTGATTCATCATTGTAGACCACAATCCGATACTTTCAGAATTTCAAGTTTATGAAGAATCAGGTCGTCTAGTTTGGTGTATTGTTTCCAAATGTTCTTCAGCATTTCAAGTCCGACGAGTTCTAAACCTTTAATGTGTACGAGCATCTCAGTATGTTTCTCGACCTCTTCTTGTGAAAATGTCTCCTTGTATCATTGTATGAACTAAACCCCGTAGAACTGACGTAAAGAAATTTGAGTTTGGGAATTAGCCAACTGGGTGTTCCGAAAACTGAGCTTACTATATATATATTAGCCTGAAGCTCTTTTCAGTTAAATGGTGCAGAGTCTTACAATGGCAAGGGTCTGTAACCTTAGCTCTGATGACGGTAGTTCCGTCGCTCAATCATCATCATCATATGGCAAGGGTTTTGTTGTGTGGCCTGGTTTCAGGATTTTGCCCTTGTGGGCCTGTTGTTGGGTAAGTTAGTTTGTTTGGGGCTTGGGTTGTTGGGCTTTGGGCTTTTAGTAGCTTTCGTCCGTGCCTCTTTGGCCTCTTTAATATTGTTTGTCATTCAAAAAAAAATTAATGAACATGGCTTGTATATGATAGTTATATCTAATTTCAGGACGTCTCCTTTTATATTTTGTTATCAGAAAGATTTGTAAGATCTTATGTTTCTTTTGCTAGTTGCATATATATTGTCTTAAGATTTCTCTACAAAGTAATATGTATTCTGCATTGGTTTTCATGACTATATATTTCCAAGTGAATTAGTACTCCCCTAGAGATCGATGTATACTATTACGAGTCATAATTATCAAATGCGAGATCATCCATGTTTTTCATATGGATTCGACTCATTGTACTGTTATAAACTCAAGTTCTCGACACTCTAATGTCACAATTTTGATGGGATTCCACATTAAAAAAAACGTGTTTTCTACTATTCAAAATATTAAAAACAGTACGTGTTTTCTACAAAAACAACTACAACTCTTATCTATGTGTATTTCTGCATGATGTGTAAGTTCACATAAAAATCAGAGAATCAAAATTTCATGAATATTAATACATTAACTATGGCTATAATGCAAATCACGCACTATTTTAAAAATTACATACACTGACAGACAGGGGCGAATACAAGGGGGGGCCCATAGGGGCCATGGCCCCCCAGCCAATCCAAGAATTTTGACTTGTTACTTGTTAGCTATTATAATATTATAGTATATAATTATATATGCATATGATAATTGTAACACAAAATCAATTTCTTCCATATTTATGTTCTGCCAACACAAAATCAATCCCTTTTAGTATTTTAATTCCTTATGTTTTCATACATTATTTCCTAATATAATCTATATATGGGTTCAACAACAACACGATTACTTGATAGTTACACGGTTAATTTTCAAGGATTTCAATCAAAAGGTCTACAAAAATCAAAGATTTAAAATTTTAAAAGAAATTAAAACTAAAAGGAAATAACCTCATCTTGTTATTACACTCGCAACAATACATGAACTATATAGCAGCTAAACCCGTATATATATGTATGTAATTTTTATTTTTTTATTAGCTATTCACTAAAACAAATTAAGACTATCTTTAGACGATATGAGGTTGGTCCAGTGGTAAACCCCTCATACTTACACCATGAGGTTGTGGGTTTGAGTCCTAAAAAAAAAAACCCCGAATTTATGTAATATTTCAAAAAAAAAAAAAAAAAAGGTCTTTATTTACTATTTTATTATGCAATATTTATCTTGTTTTGAGGTGGACCAAGTAGTTCTTATGGTTTACTCTACATAATTTGTATAATTAACTTAAAGATTAAACGGAATTATATTTGGATATATTAATATATTTTTCTTACGTGATATTTAATATTAGTTTATGTCCTGGCCCCCCCGAAACCAAAATCCTGGCTTCGTCCCTGCTGACAGATACATAAAGTGTCTACGGGAGCCTACCTATGTGGTAGCTTGGGGCACCAATATTCAACCTCAGATGACAAATGAACAAGTTAAGTCCCGAGTTCGAAATTAGAGTTATGTGACTCTATAGAAGGTAAAACAGCACAATGAAAGACAGAAACAGACTGGTCTCTCATCAAGATCAGACTTCAATATAAAAAACATTAATAACCACAATGTTTTCAAAATGCAAGGAAAAATCTCCTTACTCCAGATGTTGCATGGAAGGACCAGCGCCATCTTCTTCGTAACTCTCGGTATTCTGTAACACCAGATGTTTTGTGGAAGGAGCAGCGCCATCTTCTTCAGAACTCTCGGCATTCTGTAACCCCAGATGTTGTTTGGAAGGACTAGAGCCATCTTCTTCAGACTCTCGGTATTCTGTAACACTAGGTGTTAAGTGGAAAGACCACTTAATAGAGAACATATCTTCTTCAGAACTCTCGGCATTCTATAATAGAGAACAACAAATTAAAGGTGAACGCAGCTGGAATATGTGTAGAAATATAGCTTCGTACAACTCTCAAATAAGGTGCTAAAAAAATAAATCAGATTGTATGCACATAGAAGAAGATGAATTTCTAAAGACGAATACACAACGGAATAACCGGCCAGGAATGCATGCATAGGCGTCTCTGGGTGAATAGAAAAAAGGGAAGAGCAAGAAGCAGCGGGTTAATGTTTTCAATACTTCAGTTAAATGAATAGGTGTATCTTGTTTTGATTAGGAAGTCTGATGATATATCTGATTTATTATAGAAGTGTGAAATAAATCAAAAAAAATATTAAAGTTATTCAATACGTACCGTTCTTTTATTTCTTCTTCCGTACATCTCTTGTATAGTTGTATTAAGGTCACCTTCCCAAATACAATATGTAGTCCATCGACGGTAGTATACTTTATTTAAATTTGGTGTGCTTAAGACTCCTTGACAGAAAATCTCCATCTTGGTGCAATCAAACACTTCTAATTTTTCCAAAGCTGGGAATTCGAAAGTGTAATCCTCAACACAGAAGTTTGTAAGGCTTGATAACGAAGAAAGTATCAAAGTCTTCAATTTGTGGAAAATAATCTTGTTTTTTGTTACATCCCCTTCATCTCTTGCTACAACTTCTGTCAACATATCACAACTTGTTATTTTCATTTCTGTAAGTTGAACCAAACTTTCAGCCGTTGAGGATGTCAATATGCTTGTCAATTTGTGGCAATCCTCAACGTGCAGAATTTTTAGGTTTCGGAAAAATGTTGAGGGTGGCAATAAATCAGTCAAACCACATCTCCGTACATGCAAAATTTCAAGTTTTTGAATAATTAGGTCAAGTTTGGAGTGTGGTTTCCAGATGCACTTCATCTTTTCAATTCCCCGGAGTTTTAAGCTTTTTATCTGTGAAGGCCTCTCAGCATGTTTCTCGACCTCTTCAAGTGAAAATATCTCCTCATATGAACCTTCATCAAATTCAAGCTTTTCCAAATTAGGAAATCTCCAAAGGATATCAAGTGGGATAACTGATTCACAATCGACCGTCAGAAATTTAAGCATGGGAATTAGGTGTTCTGAAAATTGAGCTTGCGATATCAGCCTCAAGGAATCTCCTGTCAAATGTAGTTCCTCTAACTTGAGGAAACAGCCCTGTTGAGTTGTGACCAATCAAAAAAACAAACCGGAGTTACATATTCCCTAAAACTAAAACAATTCTACAGATTTAAACAATTCTATAGATTTGACAAGATGAGATTGACCTAGTGGTAAAACCTCTCACACCCACACAATGAGGTTGTGGGTTTGAGTCTCTCTCCCCTCCCCCATAAATCCCTGAATTATTGTAATATTTCAAAAAAAAAAAAAAAAAAAAAACATGATAATCTTAAAAGAAAATAAATCCGGCACTCCAGAGAGAATTAATTATATATCACATGTACACATTATATTATTAATTTTTTAGTAGATTTTTTTTTTTTTGAAATATTTTTTTTAGTAGATTTATTGAAGATAAAATTATAAATAATAAATAAACATGGGAGTTATTACAATTAATAGCACTCTTTGAAGAGTTTTTTGTGGGCTTGGCATTAATAATTGATTTTTAATAGCATCCAAATGATTTTGTTCCAACAATACCCCTCAGACACAAAAGACACCTTATGTTTTTTAAAGGCATAAAGAACTGTATAGAGAAAATAATAAAACATAACAAATAACCAGAAAGAAAAAAGAAAAAGTAGATCTTAATACTAAAACCATAAAAAAATAAAAATAAAAAAAAATAAAGAGAAATTAGATCTTAAAACTAAAATTAGGAGTGGATGGATAAAATATATTTGAAGGAAAAAAAAAACCCCACAATTATATAAGTCTCCACATTTGCCGAGTGTCAAGACAAGACAATTGGGTCTCTTTTGCCAAGAGACCTAGTAAAAAACTAAAAATGAGTCGACGATTGTAGGAGACTTATTTCGACTTGGCAAGCACTGAATTTTATTCTAGATCAGTTTTTTTTTTTTTTTTTCCTTTCAGATTTGTTTTTTCGACCAAGCCAGTAAATATTGCTTTGGAAATTAATTTTAATTTCATTTTAACAAATCTGTTTGTTACTCCCATCACACACACCAAGAGGTTATGGACTTATGGGTTTAAGTGTCTCCCCTTCCCAAACCCCAAATTATTGTAATTAATATTTATAAAAAAAAAAAAACAAATCAATTTTCAGTTTTTAATTTATACAAAATTAAATAATCCTAAAAATCCAATCTCCAAATTAATCAAGCTTCAAAACAATATTCATGGAATTTTACTGAAAACAATAAACTAAGTCATAAATTCAAACACTAAAGTCTTTTTTATCTAAAACAAATGATATTTGTAGAGAGAGAGAATGTGAGAAACAAGAAAACATGAGGAGAAATGGTGAGAGAAAGTGGAAAGCGAAAAATATTAGAGAATGAGGAATTTTGTATTTTAAGTCAAGGGCATTTCTGTCGGTTGCAATGCATGCTTTTGGTAAAACTCAACTAATTAAGTCCATAAAATCAAGTGAAAAGTGTGATATTGTACAAAAGGTATGTTAGCCAAAAACTTAATGTTTATGGCAAAATAACAATTTTTAGACTAATTTTGTGTGACTAACACCAAACTGAAGACTTGAGTTTTAATAGTACAGAGTGAAAGGGATAAAAATGCATTTACTTAAGTTATCAAAAGAATGAACTTTGTTCTTTAGAGCTCTGACACCATTATATTGCATATTGACATTTTCGGTGTATACAAATATATATAATTTAATAATTATCCAAAAGGAAAAACAAATCAAATCCCTACAATTACTCTAGATAAATTGCTGTGATTGACTGATTGGGGACATAAATAAGAAACAATTATAAGGCTAAAATCAAGCATCAGATTACTTAACATAATTTATCCCATTTTTTGTATATTCGAAACTAACCTATTAAATGAAAGGAAAAAAAAAAAGAGAAATAAGGAGAGAAACACCTTCAGTAATTAGTCACTTTTGTGTCAAACACGACACCTAACAAAGTTTCAAATTAAGAGTAGAGGAATATGCTCCAATGAACATGTTTAAATTTGATTCAAACTTTTGATGACTTTATAATAAGCATGACAATGAAAAGATAAATGAAAGAGGAAATATAAGTTTTGTACCTTTTCGACAAAGAAGAGAGGTTGTTGCACAAGGATATTAAGTTGGCCCTCCTCATTATTTTCTTCCGAAGCTAATAACCCTAATTCCAAACAATAACTGATGCTCAATTTGTTTAAGGCTGGCCATTCTGCAGTATGTCTACCAGGGTAGAAATATCTAAGTTTACTTACACCACTAAGTGCCAAAGAGGTAAGCCGTGGAAAGTCAAACCTAGTAACCGCTTCTAGATCTGCTCCTTCTTCCTCTGCAACAATTTTCTCCATTGCACCACATCCATATATATACAGTTGTTCAAGTTGCGAAAGATTCTTGGCAATGGAGGCTGGAAAGATACTTTTCAGAGACCGACAATTATAAATCATCACTTTGTTCAGTTTTTGAAAGGATAGCTTTCTTTGGGGATCTCTTTCAAGCATATTGAATTTGAAAATAGTCAATAGCTTACTGCAGTTTCTAACTTCTACGGATTTTAAGCTGCGAAATGAATCCTCGGCAAGTTGGTTGTGCCAAATCATCTCCAAGTCATTCATGCGGGAAATCGCAATCTTTTCTAAGCTAGGAAATACAACCTGTATTATTCATACCATTAAGTTATACATAAAGGATATTTCTAATTCTAATTGAAAATAACAATAAATAAACAAAGTATTGGAAATAAGAAAGTGAGAGAGGAGAAATAAATATTCACCGTGGGAGATGAAAATAGATATTTTAATTTATGGCATCTCGAAACATCCAATTCTCTTAAACTTTGAAAGCAGAAAGGTATTGTTGGAAGTTGATTGTGCCAAATTTGTTCAGAACTGATCATACCAAGTTTCAAGGTCTTCAAATTGGGGAACTCAACCTGCAAATAAATTTCATATCTTTCAATCTTCTTCCGATTATTTATGTTATTAATCATGATATACGTATGAAATGCAAAACTATAATTTTTTTAGTTGCATCCATCTGTAATTTGGGCAAAAAAAAATAAAATAAAATAAAAATTACATTTTCTGGTTCAGTTTGATCTAAGTTCTTGGATTTATTAATTCAAAATTTAGATGTGAAACAAAATGAATGAAATTAGTACCGACACGACAATGTAGTTGTAAGATACATGTGAAGAGAACCAAATGTAACTAAAACAGAGAATGAGACAGGCAGCTAACTGAACTACGGAGTCGAACTAAAAGTTTTCAAAAAAAAAAAATTAAAAAAAAAAAAATAGTATAAAACCAAATGTGTTTGAGATCACACGAAGAAAAGAAGAATGAATTTTTTTTTTTTTTTTTTTCCACTCTTTTCTTCTTTTTTGGCCTTTAAGTCATAAAAAATAAGGTGACACAAAACAAAATAACAGTACAAATGAGAACAGAACATGGCAAATACATATGTGATTTTTGTTATCTGAAGAGCTAAATATATAAATATTTCTTAATTTTTACTTGCAACAATCTCATCTTTGGTATATTTCTTAATTTTTGTTAGCGGATGAGAAAAAGAATAAAATTGGTAGAGAAGGGGTTATTGTTAACATACCTTTCCATTGAAAGTTGCGGTGGGAGTATCTTCCAAAATGACTTCATTATTGTTGATTGAGCAGAAACTTATGAGATGTGAAAGACCTTCTAAAGTCATAGAGCGCAATTCCTTCAAATGAATTATATCTTCTTCCTTTCCAATAGCAAATATCTCTGTAATATTCCCACAATCACGCACTTCTATTTCTTCTAGCGGAAGATCTCTGGTAGTAGAGAATGAAAATATATTATTCAATTTGTTGCAATTTTCAACTTTTATGTTTCTCAATTGAGATAAAGACTGTGCTCCAAGTTGACCATTATATATCTTCTCCAAGTTATTCAACTTTTCAAGAAACAGTGTCTCCAAAGAAGGAAAGGGATTATAGGATTCTGACTCCGAGCAGTCAACAACAATATGAAAGCATGAACTGCTATGTACCCAGAGTTGATTCAATTTTGGGAAACCCTCTCCCCCGTCCAATGCAGCAAGGACATTCTTAACACTTGTCGTTTTATGAAGGACATCCTCAAAACAACTACAGTTGTTTCCTATATTGAGTTCCAATTTTCTTGTTGTCTTAGGCCATTTTTTTCCGAACTCATAATTCAACCGATGTCCTATTTTTATGTTGTATCTCTCCAACGTATTGGAGAACAAGCCTTTTGATAGAACACTAGTATTTGGAATTTGAATTTCTAAAATAGTGAG
The DNA here is from genome assembly GCA_008009225.1 of Acer yangbiense. NCBI lineage: Eukaryota > Viridiplantae > Streptophyta > Magnoliopsida > Sapindales > Sapindaceae > Acer > Acer yangbiense. The sequence continues at coordinate 15,091,365 of CM017763.1, forward strand.
GTGAGGTAGACACTTCAACTCATCAAGACTAGCATTGCTTCCTCCTTGAACCTCCCACCGGATATTGTGGCTATCCAAATACAGTTCTTCTAATTGGGTTAAGCTTGCTATGATATTTGGTGGAATCTCTCCAAGGCTTTCACATATTCTCAAATCCAACAACCTTAACCCGGTCAATTTACGTACTTTCTTAGGTAACCTCTTGAAAAAATATGTATCATAAATACTGAGGATTTCTAGTTTCTTCAGCTCTCCAATTAAAGCAATGTCTTTCACTTTACATCTATCCGTACAAAATGTGCGTAGATTTGCTAAAAGAGAAAGTGATGTAGGCAAGGACAATAAATCAAATCCAACCAAATGTAGAACTCTGAGCTTTGACATCTTTGTGAAAAAATTATCAGGGATTGCTAATGTATACTTATTTGATTGCATATATAAAAATTCAAGATGCTGACATTCCAACTCTTTTGGAAGCTCACTGATATTATGCAAAAAGATTTTGGTGCTAGTTTTCAATGTATCACCTTCATCCCAATCCCTTCGAACGTTGTCATCCATCCCTATAACCACTTGTTGATTTTTTGACGCAATTAATCTACCAACATCACGTACCACATTATGCATTGAAAAGCTTTCATTGTTAGGAGTGTCGAGCAACAAAGAAGCGTCTTTGAGTTTCCTAACCAATGTGTCTACGCGATCTCGTGCTTCTTTAATTCTATCGATGTCTTTAAATATACGCAAACCCATTCCATATTTCATCAAGTACTCTTTGATGGAAGCACCATTAGTAGATCCCATTGAACTGCAAAGCAAGAAAATTGATTTGAGTTCCTCATCTTTTAATTGATTATAACTAAACTCTATACATGAATATGCCTCTCCTGCCACTCCTTCCAAGGTTCTCGAAGAATGCTTCTTCAATTCCTGCAAGGCATTCCTCCATTCAAACTCTTTCTTGTTTCTTAATGCTTTTGCAATTATAACAATTGCAATGGGCAAACCTCCACATGCCTTGGCCACCTCCTTTGCTAGAACTTGCAAATCACTCTGTTCAACAAAATCACCCTGTTGAATACAATCACCTGCTGTTGTACTAAACAGATTCCAAGTTTCTTGATAATTTAAAACATCCATAGAGAAATTAAGTTGAGAACCCGTCAATTTCAAGGCATCGAGATCTCTTGCTGTCAGCAACACTTTACAACCTTTAGAGTCATCACCGAAAGGAATCCCCACCTTGTCCAACTCGAGTGTTGCCCAAATATTATCTAAAACTAGAAGAATCTTCTTCTTTTGCCCCTCTTGCTTCAAATATTCATGTAGCTTACTTGCTCTTCTAGGAACAGTACTCTCACGGAATGTCAGACCCAACATTTCTGCAATTTCTTATTGAATCTTTTTTATGTCAGGTGCCACGGACACTTCAGTAAAAGCTACAACATCAAAGAGCTCATTTTCCTCGGCATGTTTAGCTACTGCCCTTGCCAGTGTTGTCTTTCCAATGCCACCTACCCCGTAAATGCTGACCATGTTGACATCAGGATTGCTCAATGCATTTAGTATATTCTCCAAAGTAGACATTCTCGATTCAAAAGCCTCGTAGCCTTTGTACGATGGAATCCATATCTCCTTTGGAGTGGTTCGGTAGGAAACTTTTTGGAAGTTCCCTTCTTGTTGAAGTTCAACGATGGACTTTGCCTTGTGCACTGCTTTTCTGCTGTGTTGATAAAGTTTCTTAGGATTAGGACAGAACCCCTTGAAACACTTCATGTTTGCTTGCTCCTTCTTTTCTTGAATAATCTCTGACGAGACCTCATCGACCTTCTTCTTCACACTATCCAGCCAATCGTTGACATGCTGTTCAATGTCTTCACAGTTTCTTCTCGCATCGTCAACCAAATGCTGCACTTCGTCTTGTTTACCCTTGAGCTTCTCAACTTCAATCTCCAGTTTCTGAAAGTTGGTCTTGTAGTTCCATACATAACTGAACGGACGTACTATGGGTGCCACCAAGTATTCGGCAACTTTTGCAGCAACAGAAATAGCAATTTCGACCATTCTGACTCTCTTTTCTTTTTTCTCGTCTTAAGTTTTGAAAATTAGAGATGAAAATAAAACAGAGAACACAACAGGGAAACTAAAGGGCAGACCTAAGTAACAAAAGATGTGAAGCAAAACAAATGAAAATAAAACAGAGAACAGAACAGGGAATTAAACAATACAACAACAGCGACGAAAACAAAAATGGGGAAAGAGTTCTTGTTTCTGTTTTTTTTTTTTTTTTTTTTGAAAACAGAGCAACTGAGATGCAAAACTAATCAAAACACTAGCAAAGTTTTCTTGAGAATAAAATGAGGAAAGAAATTAAATTTTTTTTTTTCCTTTTTCGCTGCTTTTGTAGTGAGCTTTAAAATTTAAAAAATAGATGATAATCAAATCAAACCAAATAAATACAAAAAAGAGAACACAATTGGGCTACTAGGAAGCAAAAGAGAGCGAAAAGAAAAACAGATAACACAATAGGGTAACACAATTTGGATTTTTTTTTTTTTTTTTTTTTTTTTTTTTTGGTTTTAAGTTTTAAAAAACAGACTGTTACAGATTAAATGAAAATAAAGCAACTGGCCAAGTAAAAACTCAAAACATAAACTTGAAACAAAACAAATGAAAATAAAACAGAGAAAAGAACAGAGCAAGACGAGAACATAACAATAGAAAGGTATTCTTGAGATCAAATGATGAAAATGGGGAAAGAATTTTTATTTTTATTTTTGAAAGGTTTTAAAATTTAGAAAAGTAGATGATAAAAACAAATCAGTGCAAAACAGAGAGCACAACATAGCAACTAAGAAACAAAAACGAGAGCAAAGTGTTTGTAAGATCAAACCTGGAAAATAAGAAAAGAGTTTCTTGATTGATCGTAAATGCCAAGAACAGATTGATATAATCAAGTTGCCAATTGCTTTAACACGAGAGAGAATTATTATAATCAAGTTGCCATTCCTTGATGCATAAAATTATTTTCAAGCAATTTTAGATATATGGTATTCAAGACTTGCTACAAGTCAACAACAGATAGTAATTATAAGAAAAATAATTAAAATAATAAAGAAAGATTTTGGTATTTATCGTCGTAATTTAAAGTCTTTTAATGTAAGACCAACCGCTCAACCAGCACTCAGAATATCAAACTATTATTATTATTATTTTCATAAGGCAGAATATCAAATTATTGAAAGCAGGAATCAACCATCATATACAAATATTGGCTAATTGCACAAATATATCCTGAGATTTTGGATAATTATACAGATATGACAGATTTGGTCACAGTAACACAAACCTTACCTGAAATTTGAAAAATATTGTATAGACGACCTATACTGTTAGATTTATGCCATTATGGCCAAAACTGCACGAGTGTAGCTTTTATGACACAAATATTGCCCCCAATCGTTAACTTTTAATGGAGCAAATCTAATGACAAATGATGTTAAAATCATATTTGTTTTATCATGGCCAAAACTCCCATATCCTTATAATTATGCAAAACTCGAGTTGTTTGTGCAATTAGCCTTAAAAATATTAATCCTTTAGCTGCCATTCTTGACTCCAAGCTTTAAATAATAATAACAATAATAAATTAATAATGTCTTTTAAAGAATCAATTAGAGAAACCATAAACTACTTGTTGATCATTCCCTGAGTGCATTTTAGATGCTGTAATTTGAGAAATGGTCATTTATTTCATAACTTTGGACAAAAAAAATGTTTTTGGTCGAGTTCTCCAAATTAACTTATTTTATAATTTATCTATTAAGGTAAGATTTTGAGAATTTAGTTAGGGTTGTTTTTCAAATCTAATTATAAGAAAAGTTATACCAAAATTTATGAAATGTCCAACAACACCTACCCCAAACATAGTCATATACACTATGCATAGATTCTTTTTTTAATATTGTATGTGTTAAAGAACTTGCATATGAAGTTAGAGAAAATGAAACTGAATTTCACATTGAAAAGATAAAAGAAAGAATGGATTGTAATGTTATCCACTAAATATAAACTCAAAGTATAAAAATATAAATATATAATAAAGTACCTAATATTCAAAGTTATAAATGATTTTTATCTAAAATATAAACTCATTCTAAAGTATAAAAAATATAATAAAGTTCCTAGTAGTAGGTTTGAAAGTTATAAATGATATATAAGACATATATATAATCAAAGTACGTAGATAGAAGTCGAGGCAGCTTGGTAATAAATTATTCCCTCACAACAATATCAATTAGATTGTGAGATAAGGTTGGTTTGGTGGTAAACTCGGCCTTCACGCTTGCCTGTTTGAGTCATTTCCCTCCACTCCCCAAAAAATTCTTGAATTAATGTAATACTAAAATAAAAAATAAAAGTTTATGAGTTCAAATCATAACTTTCTCCATCCAACTATGATAATTTGTGATATTTTTAAAACAAAAATGATAATCAAGATTTTATAAAAGACAATCTAGCCTAAGTTAGGTGAACATTGAAAATATCTTCATTTAATATATATATATATACATTCAAAAATGTTTTAATAATCCATTAAAAAAGAATGTGAACAAAAACACTTTTTGGTTTATCCAAGATCAACAACTCCACTCTATTCAATCAACTAGAAAGACAAAACATCAAAAGCACCGAGCCAACCTTTACAGATGGACTAATTGCACAAACATCCCATAAGTTTAGGCATAATTGTATGCATATTAAACTTTTACCCATAATTGCACAAACATCCCCTGCCGCTAGTTGACTTCCATTAATTCTAACCGTTGACCACAATTTTAACCCACAATGACTAAAGTGCCCCTAGTTACCTATTTTTATTATTTAAATTAATAATTAAAAAACGAAACAGAAAAGATAAAGAAAATTTAAAAAAAAAAAACAAAATCAATCATTTTTTTTTCTCTTTCATTTTCTCAACCCCCAAACACAATCTAAAAATAAACTTAACAAACAAAAACCAAAACTCAATCCCACAAATCAAAACCAAAACTCAAATTCTCAAACAACAACCAAAAATCAAATCCATAAATAAAAACCCAAATCCATCAATTCCACAACCAATTAACCACATCTATTTAAAAAAAATAGAACTTCAATGGTGGATTTTTAACTTTCTAGGTTGAAGTTCTAATTTTTATTTTTATTTTAAATGGATGTGGTTAACTGGTTGTTGAAGTTTATTTTTTAACTATTAATTTAAATAATAAAATAGGTAACTAGGGGCACTTTAGTCATTGTGAGTTAAAATTGTGGTCAACGGTAATAAACTTAATAAACAAAAACCAAAACTCAATCCCACAAATCAAAACCAAAACTTAAATCCTCAAACAACAACCAAAAATCAAATCCATAAATAAAAACTCAAATCCATCAATTCCACAACCAATTAACCACATCCATTTAAAAAAAAATTAAAAAAATTTGAACTTCAACGGTGGATTTTTAACTTTCTAGGTTGAAGTTCTAATTTTTCTTTTTATTTTAAATGGATGTGGTTATCTGGTTGTTGAAGTTCATTTTTTAATTATTAATTTAAATAATAAAATAGGTAACTAGTGGCACTTTAGTCATTGTGGGTTAAAACTGTGGTCAACGGTTAGAGTTAACGGAAGTCAACTAATGACAGGGGACGTTTGTGTAATTATGGGTAAAAGTTTCATATGCATGCAATTATGCCTAAACTTAGGGGACGTTTGTGCAATTAGTCCTTTACAAATTAACATATATGAAGAAAGACTTGGAATTAATCTTATAGCCTCTGTGATAGATATTAAATTAGTAAATATCGAACTATGGTTAATTACCAAATCCTCTGTGGAATTTTTATTTTATTTTTTGAGGAATCCACTATGGAATTTTAAATTATTGTTTCTCTTGTATTTTTTTTTTTAAGGGAGTCATGCTACTATATTTGCGAATTTTGCCTTGTAGGGGTGTATAGTTATTAATCATTCAATTCTAATCCAATGGTCCAAAAAAAAAAAAAAAAAAAAAAAAACTAAACTAAACTAAACGAAAATAGATCACTAGCAGATCACTATCGTTACTAACAATTGCACAAATAATATTGAAGAGATTATATAAATGATTTAGTTTCAAAAAAATATATATAAATGATTTACGAGAGAAAGGTAATAGGTTAAACATAAGGTAGGTGAACATAAATATAACATTATCTGAACATATTTTTAATAAAAATAGACAACATCCAAGGCACCATGACCTTGGGCTGCAGCAGTAATAAAAAAGTGCAAATTGCAATAACATCGTCAACATTTTACATAATTACACACGAAAAATATCAGTTTAGTTATAATTACACATTAGTACCCTACCGCTAGTTGACTCAGTTTATCTGCCAAGAAAAAATTGTAAGTCAATATATCTGCTTGAATATGTCAAACGAATAATAAGAATCCATATCAATAATGTCACACAAGTTGTCTCTCTTGGAAACTTTATCAAAGGAAATCGATTTAGCTTCCGGTTGTGCTTCAATCACATCTAAAGTGCAATCAATATCATTGGTTAGATTGCAGTTTTCAACTTCTATGATCCAAGGCTTGTCTTCAATTCCCTCGACAATTTCCACTTCATACGAAATATCTTCTACTATATCTTCTGCATACAAAAAATTCAAAATAATCATTTGGAAGATATTCCTCCTACATTACTTGTTTTGTAACATACCATGATTGGATCCTATCCCTTCCAAATCTTTTCCGATCATTTTGAATGTCTTCCCACCAAATTAAAGCATCATTTTTCAAATAAATTTCTACCAACAAAACTTTTAGACTTTTTTTTGTTTTCTGATATTCAAAATATTCTTCAACTTCATCCAACCAAGAAATAAATTCTTTAGTTTTCATACGTCCAGAAAAAAATTGAAGTCTCAGTTGCTGATCATTATAGCTCAGAAAATAATTATTGGAACCACGAAAACCATTGAAACCCATTGACCACCCCCCCCCCCCCCCCCCCCCCCCCCCCCATTTTTCCCTATAAAAAAATCCCCAAATGAGGATGGGGACGCAGGGAAATAGGTATCTGGGGGAAAATGTGCAACTCTAGTCTTCATGGTATTGAGTCATGGATGGTTTATTTTATTCCTAGGTTGGCAAATGTGGTTGCCCATTAGCTTTCGAAATTAGCACTTTTTATTTCAGATGATCAGTTCTGGATGGAATCTTACCCTCTTTGTGTGGGAAGATTTGTCCAGAATGATTGTCCTTTGTGTTTGTTTTTGGGTTTTAATAAAAGTTTCTTCCTTTCCAAAAAAAAAAATGATAGATCAAAATTAATTGCAAATTCTCATGATTTAAATGTATTATTGAAAATCAATTTAAAAAAAAAAAAAAAGGTTTCTTCATGTCTTATTGCAATTATAGTTATGTGAATGCAAATTTGCAATTAAAGAATGGGTGGCCCTATTGCCACCCATAAAATGTCTCCACACACCCATTTTCTAAAAATTAAATTTAAAATTAAAATAATATATAACAAAATTACTTTTATACCCAAATCACAAAAAATCAATCTTTGTCTTTCCTCATCCGGTCATAACTGAAATAAAAAAATCATTCCTAAGTCAATACTCAAAATCATACCAAGAAATCACTAGAATGAGGTATGGTTATTTCATAAGAAAAATTGACCTTAGCATGATTCTGAACCTTTTAAGAACAACCTAGATGAGAAAATCCGGAGAACAACCAAACCCCAAAACAGTTTTATATACTTCCCCTTAACAATCAATATGACAAAGTAAACCAATGCCAATATGAAAAGAAAAAAAAAAAAAAAAAACAAGCTTCTTTCTTCTTATTATTTTTAGGAGAGGTGGAAAGACACAAACACACATAAACTGAGAGATAGGTTTTCATATTTAAAAAAACAAGCTTCTTTCTTCTTTATTCATTATTGTTTTTTTTTTTTTTTTTTTTTTTTTTTTTTTTGAACAGCCAAGTTTTATTAACCAAAAAACAGAGAAACAACAGGGAAAGCAAACAGGGGGGAGCTAACCACAAAACAGATCCATACAAGGACCAGCTTGTCCCAAAGAGAACAAAACAAAAAGAACAAACAACAAGGACATCAGCCCCCTAAAAACACACGAAGCTGCACCCTAAAACAGCCAGAGGAAACAGTGAACAACTGAAGAATCACAACTCCCCACAAACAAATGTGGATGTGTTATTGTATGTTCAGCTAAAGATTTTTTTAGGGTTTTTATTAATTTTTCAGAATAATAATTTTGGAAACGGATGAAACCAAGATAACAATATAGCTTCATAATTTTAATTATTGAATGATGAAATTTTTTTCCCTAGTTACAGTGAATGAGGAAGAAGAAGAATGATTTAAGTTATATGGGTATAAAAGTAATATCTTAATAAGTTATTTTAATTTTAAAATATTTTAATAAAAAAATCATTATACATATTTTATACACTTATATTATATCATTAAAGCACACGTCTAGCTAGTAAGACTATATATCATATTTATATATATTTATGGTAAGATAGTAACATATATAAAATGGCAAACTTGTTCTGACCATTGAAGTGTAAAGGTTTCATAACAGAAAATTTTCTATTATAAAATAAATCTCTGTTGAAATTTACCAATCAATCACAGTACAGTAACTTGATTTAATAAAAATTCAATAAATTATATAAGTGTATGCACATCGGAGAAGATGAATTTCTTACCTTCTATTTGATCTCTGAAGATATTTATTCAATAGATAATCTTGGGACATGAGAGTATATCGAAAGCTGTGTGAATAGAAAGAAAAGGAGAGCAGGAGGCAGTTGGTCAGTGTAGCTAACAATGCTTTTAAATGAATGGCTAGGATTCGTTTATCTTATCTTTTCCTCTCTTCGCCTAACAAACGACATCGTATTCGTATCTGAATTCCCTCATTTCGAAGTTTTTTTTTTTTCTTCTGGGTTCTTCACAAAATCGGTTTTTTCTTCATTAATTTTCATGGAATCTGGGGCCAAACCCTCTGCACCCAGCACCAACAACCAAACCAGAGGCAAAGAGACAAACATAGTCAGTATAAAACATTTGCCGAATCGGACAACAAAAACCATCCCAAGAACCCATCACAAATATCACATTCAAAAACAAAAATCAACACTCAGACAAACAAATTCATAAATCACAAGTGGGCCAAATCACAAATGGGTTTTGTTACAGAATAGCAGATCGATGGAGAAGACGAGAACCAACTCCATCACCGGAGATGGAAACCCAAATGGATTTGGGTCTCCATCTTTAATCATCAACGATGGAGATTGGAGACCCAACTGGTTCTGCGTCTACCAGATCTCATCCATCTCTGCTTCTCTCTGTGGATTTTGTTGTGTGAAGAATTGAAGTTATGTGGGTTTTGTTGGATGAAGAATTGAAGTTGTGTGATCAAGCTACTTCTCTATGTGGATTTAATTGGTTTGGGCTTGTTACCTATAACGACATTAAGCAATCTCTTTGTTTTTTCTCTCTTTGTGTTGGGTTTTGAACTTTTGATGGAGTTAGGAGATGTAGAAGTGGGGATAAGAGTAAGGGTTAAAAAATTAAATAGCACTATTTGAGGCTCTTTTTTGGGAACAGGCACCAACTTACTAACTTAAGTTTAAAAGGCACCATTTATGGTGAACGGACAAAATTGCCCCCCACAGTAACCTTCTTCACCAAAAGGCTCGAAAAAGGTTCGAAAAAAGTTCGGAAAAGGCTCGAAATGATTTCGTGCCTTTTTGAAATATTTTCGTGCCTTTTTACACTGTCATCGTGCCTTTTGAAGTTGTTATCGAGCCTTTTGGAAAAGTTATCGAGCCTTTTAGAAAGGTGATAACTCTTATTTATTCATGAAGTGTTCCCCCTTATTTGCATCTTGTATGCTTGTTTTCCGGGTAAACCGGATTTTTAACGGCTAAAAATAAGTGTTTCAGGAATTTTTCCAGATCAGGGGCGTAATTGCAAAAAGATGGAAATGTTGGGGCAAAAGCGCAAATTCAGAAACTTGGAGTTCTGCGCCCCATTTCTGCGTTAAGGAGCCGCAAAAATGGGCGCAGAAAGGGACCAGAATGTCACCCTTTCTCGCCTCAATTCGGCGCCCTAATCGGCGGCCAGAGGCCGCAAAACAAGGGCGCCGATTCCTAGTCAGAAGTTCCCTATTTCCCATTTCTGCGCCCTAGGGCGCAAAACAGGGCGCAAAATAGGGCGCAGATTTTGCCCGTCAGGTGACCATTTCTGTCTTTTCACGAAGATTTCTTGAGCCACTAAGCTTGGATTTTTCAGACTTTGTCTGAGATTTTTGTGTGGGCTGTGAGAGAGGATGGTGATGATTAGAAATCTTGGTGGGCCCTCTTCAATTAATAGGAGGGGATTTTTGTCTTTTGGGAGAGATATGAGGCATGTGGGAAAGGAGCTCCCATTCATTGAACAATACCATCCAAGTCCGACCACAGCTGGTTGGAGGCAGAAAACACTCCCTTTTCTCTCAAGTTTGAAGCTTCTTCATCATCTTTGGAGCTCGGAGGAGTTGATTCTAGAGGAAGGGAACCATTGGAGGCCAAGCATTTCAAGAAGGAGATCATCATCCTAGTTTACTTCTATAACTCTTCTTTCTCTTCTTGTATTTGTTATGGTTTATGCTCATTTGATATTTTGTATGGTTTTAATGTGTAATATGAGCTAAATATTCTTGTGCTAGAACAAGATGAAACCAAACCCTTGATTCATTGATAATGACTACTTAGTTTCTCTACAAGTGCTTGTATGGTTATATGAATGTTTTGTATGCTTAATGCTTTTGCCTTGATTTGCTACCTTGTTGAATGATCAATAGATAAGCAAAACATTCACTATAAATGACTAGAAAGTGAGAGATGCACTAGGCTAGCTTATAGGGTTCATGTATGTATTCCATTAATCTTAATGAGTTCATGCATATTTTATATGTTGGATACAATCTCTAAGACATCGAGAGAGATTAGAGGTTGATTTGAGGGAATATGAACCTATAATCCATACTTGCACAATTGAGAGATTAGGTAAGTCAAGAGTCACAAAGAAAGGTGAGGTGGATTCAAGTTCTAGCACATTTTCCTTATACTATCACATTCATCTTAGTTGTGGTTGGTGTTTACTTGCTTTTATAGAAATCAATTTAGTGTTAGAATTCTAAAAATATTCAATCTTAATTGTTCAAATAGTATATAAATCGATAAAAGCCAGTAATCAATCCTTAGTCCTCGTGGGAACGATCCCTACTCGGCCATTGTATTACACACCGACCTCGTACACTTGCGAGAGTCAAACCGTGTGGTTGTGGACCGATCAATTTTTGGCGCCGCTGCCGGGGACTAAGCGGAAAAATTGATATTGGAATTAGTTGGTTTTTACTAGTTTGGACGTGTTACTTTCGTTTTCTTTTGTGTGTATTTGCAGGCAGGTTACTCTTGTATGCACCAACGTACAAGGAGTAACAGTCCACAGGACTTGCAATTCGATCCGGATATTGAGGGTACCGCAAGGAGGAATCGCCGGAATCGAAGAAGAGCAAGAGCTATGGGAGATCGAGACCCTATTCCAAACCCCGTTCCTATTCCAAACCCCGTCCCTATTCCAAACCCAGCTGATGATGGTGCCAATGTGACGGATGAGAGGGTCTTGCAAGACCACTTCATGCCGAGGGTGAATATAAATCTGTCCTCAATTCAAAGACCGACGGCAAATGCAAACAATTTTGAGATCAGACCGGGTTTGATTTCAATGATAGCCGCCACAGTTCAGTTTGCAGGAAATGCTCATGAAGATCCGAATGTCCACTTACAGAGTTTCAATGACATTTGTGACACATTTAGATTCAATGGAGTCCCAGAGAACTTTATCAAGCTAAAGTTGTTTCCGTTCTCCTTAACCGGTGATGCTAGAGGGTGGCTTCAAAGACTACCTGCGAACTCCATCGCCACATTTGAGCAGCTAGCACAAGAGTTTCTTAACAAGTACTTTCCACCTGGGAGAGCGGCTCGCCTCAGAAATGAGATCACCAACTTTGCCCAATTTGAAAGTGAGAGTCTATATGATGCATGGGATAGATTCAAGGACCTTGTGAGGAAATGTCCGCACCATGGATTGATGAAGTGGCAACTTGTAGAGTCATTCTATGCCGGCATTAGTAATGCCACAAGAACATTGATAGATGCGGCGGCTGGTGGTTCTCTCATGAAAAAGTCAGAGGATGCAGCTTGGAGTATATTGGAGGAACTTTCTTCCACCAATAGTCATTGGGGGAATGATAGACAAATTAGGAAAGCCCCGGGGATGATTGAAGTGAATGACGTCACCGCATTGAAGGCTCAAGTTGAAGCATTGACCAAGCAAGTGAGTAGAATGGGAGCTTCATCAAGTCAAGCCAATGTTGCATGTTGTGAGTTGTGTTTTGGACCTCATGGAAGCCTAGAATGTGACCTTGCCAATCCCGAATCCATTGACCAAGTGGCATTTGTGAACTACAATAGAAATTATCCTAACCAAAACCCTCAAAATAACCCATACCAAAACACATATAACCAACCATGGAGACAAAATCCCTTACCCTCTTGGAAAGATACTTCCAATACCCTCCAACCACCACAACCCATCAACCAAAGACAACCTCCCGGCTTTCAAGTCCAACAACAACAACCTCAAGCCTATAACCGTCAAAATCCGGGCTTCCAAAACCAATTCATCAATAATCAAGCGGAGAAGAAACCATCTCTTGAGGATATGTTTACCAAGTACATGGGAAGAATGGACAACCGTATGGAAGTTCAAGATGCAGCCCTAAAGAAGCTTGACACAAAAATAGACCAACTTGCTCAACATTCCCAAGCCGCCATACAAAACCTTGAAGTACAAGTGGGTCAACTAGCAAGAGGTGCCCAAGCAAGACAACAAGGGACCTTGCCTAGTGACACAATCATAAATCCAAAAGAACAATGTAAAGCCATTACTTTGAGGAGCGGAAAAGAGGTCGAGTTACCAAGAGGTTTTGGAGGGGAGCAAGGAGTTGTAGTTGAAGAGGAAGTTGAACTTGAAGTCGATGAGAAAGTTGATGAGGAAGAGAAAGTTGAGAAGAGTGTTGAAGAAGAAGTTGTTGAGAGAGGAAAGCAAGCTAGTGCACACCCCACATCATCAAATGATACACCACAACCTTCACAAGTTAAAGCATTTGTTCCACCAATTCCATACCCACAAAGACTAAAGAAGTACAAGGAAGCTCAAAGTTTTGCCAAGTTCTTAGAAGTGTTCAAGAAACTACACATCAACATACCTTTTGCGGAGGCCTTAGCTCAAATGCCCACCTATGTGAAGTTCCTAAAGGAGCTTCTTTCAAACAAGAGGAAGCTAGAGGAGTTTGAGACAGTGGCCTTAACAGAGGAGTGCAGTGCCATCTTGCAAAACAAGCTTCCTCCCAAGCTAAAAGATCCGGGCAAGTTTACTATCCCTTGCACTATTGGTACTTCAAATTTTAGTAGAGCACTTATTGATTCGGGAGCTAGCATCAACTTGATGCCATTCTCGGTGTTTGAGAAGCTCGGTGTGGGAGAGGTGAAGCCCACCAATGTGACCCTCCAACTTGCGGATAGATCCATCAAGCATCCAAGAGGAGTTATGGAGGATGTGCTAGTGAAGGTGGAGAATCTATATTTTCCGGTAGACTTTGTGATCCTTGAAATGGAAGAAGATGTAGAGATTCCACTCCTTTTGGGGAGGCCATTTTTGAAGACTGCAGGGGCACTTATTGATGTGAGGGAAGACAAAATGACTTTGAGAGTTGGTGATGATCAAGTAGTCTTCCACATGTCCAAGGCCATGAAGAAACCGGCGGATGTTGAGAATTGCATGAGAGTAGAGGTATTTGAGCCTCTAGTAGAAGAATTCTTCAAGAAATCATATCCGAAAGACCCTTTGCAAGCTTGCATTAGAGAAAGTGCAACCAAAGAAGATGAAGATAGTGAAGTGGCCGAGCATGCTTTGTACTTGGACACCTTTCCTTTGGCAAACTTTAGAAAGAGGTGGCACTTTGAAGAGTTAGGTGAAGGAAAACCAAGACTTCCACCATCCATAGAGAAACCTCCCGTTCTAGAGTTGAAGCAATTGCCTTCGAACTTGCGGTATGCATTTCTTGGAGAGGCATCAACCCTCCCGGTCATAATTTCATCATCCTTGTCCAAGCTTGAGGAAGATAAGTTAGTGAGAGTGTTGAGAAAGCACATAAGGGCGATTGGATGGACCATATCCGACATCAAAGGTCTAAGCCAATCAATATGCATGCACAAGATACTCATGGAGGATGATTTCAAGCCATCAATTGAGCACCAAAGAAGACTAAACCCGAACATGAAGGAAGTAGTGAGAGCTGAGATTTTGAAGTTACTTGATGCGGGTATTATTTACCCAATTTCGGATAGCTCATGGGTGAGCCCGGTGCAATGTGTTCCAAAGAAAGGTGGGATAACCGTGGTCCCAAATGAAAACAATGAGCTCATTCCAACAAGAACGGTGACCGGGTGGAGAGTATGTATAGACTATAGGAAGCTCAATGCCGCCACAAGGAAGGACCACTTCCCATTGCCGTTCATTGACCAAATGTTGGAGCGCCTAGCTGGTCATAACTACTACTGCTTCCTAGATGGGTATTCAGGTTATAATCAGATTGCTATAGATCCGGAAGACCAAGAGAAGACTACTTTCACATGTCCCTATGGGACGTTTGCTTATAGGAGGATGCCTTTTGGTTTGTGTAATGCTCCGGCCACCTTTCAAAGGTGTATGATGGCCATTTTCTCCGACATGGTTGAGAAGTTCATTGAGGTATTCATGGACGACTTTTCGGTTTTTGGGTCATCTTTTGACGGGTGCCTTCACAATTTGAGTTTGGTGCTTCAACGGTGTGAAGATACAAACTTGGTTTTGAATTGGGAAAAATGCCATTTTATGGTAAAAGAAGGCATAGTGCTAGGCCATAGAATTTCTGAAAAGGGAATTGAGGTTGATAGGGCCAAGATTGAAGTGATAGAGAAACTTCCTCCACCACTCTCGGTTAGGGGAGTTAGAAGTTTTTTGGGGCATGCGGGTTTCTACCGAAGGTTCATAAAAGACTTCTCCAAGATTACGAAGCCACTTTGTTCTTTGCTCATGAAAGATGTCCCATTTGTGTTTGATGAGGAGTGCTTGAGGGCTTTTGAGTTGTTAAAGAAGGAGTTGACTTCGGCTCCCATCATTTCCTCTCCGGATTGGAATTTGCCGTTTGAACTTATGTGTGACGCAAGTGACTATGCGGTGGGCGCCGTATTGGGTCAACGGAAGGAGAAGCGTCTACATGTCATCTATTATGCTAGTCAAACTTTGAATGATGCTCAAATCAATTATGCCACAACAGAAAAAGAGTTGCTAGCCATAGTATTTGCCTTTGATAAGTTCCGGTCATATCTAGTGGGATCCAAGGTGATAGTCTACACGGATCATTCGGCAATCAAGTATTTGATGGCCAAGAAAGACGCCAAGCCAAGATTGATAAGATGGGTTCTATTGCTTCAAGAATTCGATTTGGAGATCAAGGACAAAAAGGGAACCGAGAACCTAGTTGCCGACCACCTCTCAAGGTTGGAAAGAGATGGAGAAGCGGTTGATGTGCCTATAAATGAGAACTTTCCGGATGAGCAGCTGTTTGTAATTGAGAGGAGTCAAGTTCCTTGGTTTGCCGACTTTGTGAACTTCTTGGTGAGCAATGTAGTACCAATGGAGTTGAATCATCATCAGAAAAGGAAGTTCTTTGCAGATTTGAAGCATTACTTTTGGGATGAACCACTGTTATTCAGAGTTTGTGGTGATGGGATCATCCGGCGGTGTGTGCCCGATGACGAGATGGAAGAGATTTTGAGTCATTGCCACTCGAAAGAGTGTGGAGGCCATTTCGGTGCATCAAGGACAGCAAGAAAAGTCCTACAATCAGGTTTTTGGTGGCCTACACTCTTCAGAGACTCCCGAAGCTATGTAGAGGCATGTGACCGGTGTCAAAGAACCGGAAACATGACAAAAAGGGATGAAATGCCAATGCATGTAATGCTTGAGGTAGAGGTCTTTGATGTATGGGGAGTGGACTTTATGGGTCCGTTTCCAATGTCTTGTGGGAATAGATACATTTTGGTGGCCGTAGACTATGTGTCCAAATGGGTGGAAGCCATACCCACCAAAACATGTGGAGCTAATGAAGTCACCAAGTTCTTGAAGAGAAATATTTTCACAAGATTTGGGACACCAAGAGCCATTGTGAGTGATGGGGGATCCCATTTTTGCAATAGGAGATTTGAAGCATTGTTGAAAAAGTACGGGGTGAAGCACAAAATCACCACCCCCTACCATCCGCAAGCAAATGGCCAAGTCGAAATCTCAAACCGAGAGCTCAAAGGAATTCTTGAAAAAACAGTGGGGATCAAGAGGAAAGATTGGGCCCTCAAGTTGGAGGATGCATTGTGGGCGTATCGCACCGCATACAAGACTCCCATAGGCATGTCTCCGTTTCGGCTTGTCTATGGGAAAGCATGCCATCTCCCTTTTGAGTTAGAGCACAAGGCTTGGTGGGCAATCAAAGCCTTGAATTTTGAAATGAAAGAAGCCGGTGAAAAAAGGCTGCTGCAACTCAATGAATTGGAGGAGATTCGGCTTGAAGCTTATGAGAGCTCGAGAATTTACAAAGAAAAGACAAAAAGGTGGCATGACAAGAGGTTAGCCTACAAAGAGCTCAAGGTTGGCAATAGAGTCCTTTTGTTCAACTCAAGGTTGAGATTATTCCCCGGAAAGCTTAAGAGCAGGTGGACCGGACCGTTCACAGTGAAAAAAGTCTTTCCGTACGGGGCCGTGGAAATTGAGAACGATGCCAAGGAAAGCTTCAAGGTGAACGGGCAACGGTTGAAGCTTTATTGGGAGCAAGGGATGGAGGACTGCAGGGAAGTGATCCTCCTCTATGATCCGAGCCAATGAAAGGGGAGTAATGCTTTGTACATAGCTACTAGTTTGAAATTTTCAATTTTTGCTTTCTTTTATGTTTTCTTGCATTTTGCATTGGGTAGGATTGATTTTTCTTCTTAGTTGTTTGTTTTTATGTTTCCAGGCTGTTTTTGTTGGTGAGCCCATGTAATGCATTGGTTATGGGTGAAATTGGGTGAAGTTGGGTGAAGAAAACTGAAAAAATCAGGTTGCAGGGGAAATCGGCGGCCATAGACCGCATTTTTCAGGGGCGCAGAAGTTTCTGGGACATTCTGGTCCCTTTCTGCGCCCTATTCGGCGGACACTAAACGCAAAAAGGGGCGCAGAATTTTCCTCTGCCAAAACGCACCGTTTAAATAAAAAGGCATTTTTGCGCCCTATTCGGCGGGCAAGGGCGCATAAAAGGGCGCAAAATGGTGCGTTTTCTGCACAAAAACGAGGGCTGCTGCACATATCAAGTAAGTGCCCTACTTTCTCCAAATCAGAATCCTCTCCTCTCCTAGGTGTTCTCCTCCTCCATTCGCGCCAAATCAAGGTAATCTCTTCCCCAAATCTTCTTCTTTCAAGTTCGAATTCGTTCTTCATCTCTTTTATCTCAAAAATTCCATGCTCAAACTTGAATTTATGTTGATTAGGGCGTAGACTTCGAAATTGGTTGAAGGGTTTGCATTTTTGTTGAGGATGTTGCGTTTTTGTTGAGGGTTTTGTGTGAAATCATGTGGGTTTTGCTATTTTTGATAGTTTGATGATGGCTCTTGGGTTAATTTCATCTCCTCTTGAATCTGTGTGATTTTAGAGTATTGTGAGCCAAATTCGAATTGCATGTTTAGATGTTTGGAAATTCTTCTTTTTCTTTTATTTTCGGATGCTTTATTTCTTCCAGCTAGTTGTTTAAATTGTATTTAGTTTTTGGATTATTATTTGATGATTTTTTTTTAGTTAATTTCTTGGTAATTTCAGTTTATTTGCTTATGCATGTAGATTTAATTTTATTTTCTATTTTAGTTTTATTGGTATAGACTAAGGGTGGTGATTTTTGGTGTGGAAATATGCTTGGATATATATATCTTTTGTTTGCAGGAACCCGCAGGTTGACTCAAGCATGCCTCGAGCCAGCAGAAAGCAAAAAGGCAAGGGTGTTCCCGCCAGTGGTTCAAGCAACGGGGTTCGCCACTCGAATTATCGGGGTCGGTTAGAGGTAAATTTGGGCAGAGCCATTTTGAGCGAGAGGAACATCGACCTCAACAACCTGATTGAATCCGAGGTCCCAAGTCAGGTGGAGGCTCTAGGTTGGAGTCAGTTTGTGACCACCGCTCATCGAATCAATGAAAGGCTGGTTCGTGAGTTCTATGCAGCCATGGATCCCAAGGAGTTTGAGAGGGGTGTTCCGGTGAAAGTAAGGGGAGTTGATGTAGGATTCAGTGCCCAAGACATCAACGCGTACTACGGTACTCGGAACCACAGTGATTTAGATTCCGGAATTCCCAATCTTGGCATTTTCAGAAGGTACAATCTAGAGCTTGCTGCGGAGCTGCGTATGCCACATGTGGTGAAGCCATGGGATGACAAGGATAACCAGTTGCTTCAGCATGATTTGGAGCTGATTTGGGCTTTTTGGGTGATATTCTTGTCAGTTTCGGTGAAGCCCTCTATGCAGATTACCATCACAGTTTTTGAGCTTGCCAAACTCCTCTATTGTATCAAGCACCATGAGAGATTAGATATAGGAAGCTAATTAGGCGAGCTATGATCCGGGCTGCAAGTGCTGACAAGTTGGTCCTGCCTTTCCCTGCTCTGGTCACGTACTTCTGTGAGCAGGCTGGCCTGATTCCTGAGGAGAGGGACCGAATTGCACAGATGGATGGGCCCTTGAACTCCAGGACATTCAATGATATTTCTGCTCAGAGGCATGAGATCGGTCTTCGGGCAGTTGCCACCAGGAAGAGGCAGAGGAGAGATGCTGCTGCCCGTGCTGCTGAGAGGGATACAGAGGCTGCTGAAGAAGACCCCGGTGCAGTTCCAGCAGGGGGCCGTAGGCCGGATTGGGTGGATGAGATTTTGCAGGGGCAGACCACTTTGGCGGGGAGGCAGACTGTATTGGAACAGAGACAGACCACGCTTGAGCAAGGGATAGCTGATTTGACAAAAGCTATCCGAGACAGCTACTTGAGTGCCGCAGAGCGTCATGGTGGAGCAGGGCCGAGCTCAGGGCCAAGTTCAGGGCATGATGGCTAGGAGGGCATTTTATCCAAGCCATTCAGGGGCTGTCCTATCACTTTTTGGTTGATAAATACTTTATTTTGTTATTTGCGGATTTTTGTTATCTTAGGATTTTAGTTATGGTTTTTGCTTTGCATTACTTTTGCGGATTATTTCTAAAGTTGCTTTTAGCTTGTTATTTTAAGCCTTTTGGGGATTTTATTTTATTTAGTTAGTTGGATATTTTGCGGTTGGAAATATTCTTTTGTGTGCTTGTGTGATCTCTCGTGCAGGCATTTGGTGGTAGTCCCTTAGTTAAACGAAACTCTGTCCGATTTTCTAAAATTGTGCAAACTTTGAGGACAAAGTTTAGTTTAAGTTTGGGGGTACGGCCTTGGAATAAAAATTTGGAATAAAAATTCTGCTAAAAATGAGCCATTTTTCAAAATTTTCAAACATTCTTTTGTTGAGATGCTTGTGAGATGTTCTGTGGGTCGGTTTTCATTGTATGCTTTGTTTCACTGAGTCCGGGCTTGGGTAGCTTTAGTCAAAGCTGCACCACATTGCTTGCACACATCTTGCCAGACTTTAATGTGTCTTAGCAAATGGGGTATCGCGCTTAAGATGTCTTGATCATTAGTAGAGACTACCCGTGTGAGGCCAGAGCCTTAAATTGCGTCCTTATGAGTGTGAATTTCATTTCTTATTCTTAAACACTCTTCTTTTAGATTTTTGAGCATAAATTTTTGAAGGACCTCACTCCTTGCATTGGGCATTAAAGAACATCCATTTAAGGGCATCATCTTAGTTCCGCCTTGTTTGCTTGCTTAGTCCATGCCTCAAGAGATGACGTAGGCAATGTTTGTGTTAGTCACGTAAAAATGGCCCAAACACAATCCCTTTCCCTTGTGTGTGAATGCTTTAATGATCTATCATTGATAACCCACACTATAAAACCAATCACTATACCCTCTCATCCCATAAATACATCACCACATATCACCTAAACACTAAACCAACCCTTGGTGACGATTATGGTTAGAGATCATTGAGAAGTAAGCTCAAAGAGTTTAGCCAAAAAAAAAAAAAAAAAAAAAAAAAAAAAAAAAAAAAAAAATTGTTTTTAGGCCAATGTGTAAATGGTGTAAAGTTACTATTTAGTTACAAAAAAAAAAAAAAAAAAAAAAAAAAGAGAAAAAAAAGAGAAAAAAAAATGTTGTTTATATGTAAATAGTTGTGGAATAAGATTTAGTGCCTAAAACTCTCATTCAAAAGGAGAAGAAGTATGTAATGTGAAGATCTTTATCATAATCGTTTGCCTCCCCAAAAATACTATATCCGCCTAGCCTCTCCATCACCGAATTTACCATCGCCTCGCTTGTGCTTAAAAAGAAGTCCTAATTGATCTTGATGAGGGATTTTGCTTGCTTACAAGGTATTCTGGGATGTTTTGCCCCGTTCTTAATGTTTGATTCTGTTCTTGTGGTCCTTTTTGCGTTCTATCTCTTGCGGTCTTTTGAGAAATATCATGCGTGTAATTTGATAATCTCTTTGTGCATAACTTCCAATCGCATGAGTTTGTTGAGTGAGCCTAGGTTCTGAGTGGTGAAAATGAGAGAGTATCCGGAGAGGTTTAGAGTCGAAGCGAAATGCTATCTTACGACTCTTGTGTTCGATGCTTTTAAAGCTTAGTTCACTATTAAGTATGGAATTGCAATCTCTCTTGCTGTAGCACCTTGGCTTTTGGAATCCTTGCCTTGTCTCAGTGGTCTTAGCATTATTTTCGGTTGCCCACTCTTGGTTACACTCATGGTTGCATCTCATTTATTTTCTTTTGGCTCAGCAGAAACGCGTTGTTTTATTTGATTTTATTTTAGTTGTTGTAGGTTTTTCTTTGTTTCGGTTTGCTCGGGACGAGCAAAAGATAAGTTTGGGGGTGTTGATAACTCTTATTTATTCATGAAGTGTTCCCCCTTATTTGCATCTTGTATGCTTGTTTTCCGGGTAAACCGGATTTTTAACGGCTAAAAATAAGTGTTTCAGGAATTTTTCCAGATCAGGGGCGTAATTGCAAAAAGATGGAAATGTTGGGGCAAAAGCGCAAATTCAGAAACTTGGAGTTCTGCGCCCCATTTCTGCGTTAAGGAGCCGCAAAAATGGGCGCAGAAAGGGACCAGAATGTCACCCTTTCTCGCCTCAATTCGGCGCCCTAATCGGCGGCCAGAGACCGCAAAACAAGGGCGCCGATTCCTAGTCAGAAGTTCCCTATTTCCCATTTCTGCGCCCTAGGGCGCAAAACAGGGCGCAAAATAGGGCGCAGATTTTGCCCGTCAGGTGACCATTTCTGTCTTTTCACGAAGATTTCTTGAGCCACTAAGCTTGGATTTTTCAGACTTTGTCTGAGATTTTTGTGTGGGCTGTGAGAGAGGATGGTGATGATTAGAAATCTTGGTGGGCCCTCTTCAATTAATAGGAGGGGATTTTTATCTTTTGGGAGAGATATGAGGCATGTGGGAAAGGAGCTCCCATTCATTGAACAATACCATCCAAGTCCGACCACAGCTGGTTGGAGGCAGAAAACACTCCCTTTTCTCTCAAGTTTGAAGCTTCTTCATCATCTTTGGAGCTCGGAGGAGTTGATTCTAGAGGAAGGGAACCATTGGAGGCCAAGCATTTCAAGAAGGAGATCATCATCCTAGTTTACTTCTATAACTCTTCTTTCTCTTCTTGTATTTGTTATGGTTTATGCTCATTTGATATTTTGTATGGTTTTAATGTGTAATATGAGCTAAATATTCTTGTGCTAGAACAAGATGAAACCAAACCCTTGATTCATTGATAATGACTACTTAGTTTCTCTACAAGTGCTTGTATGGTTATATGAATGTTTTGTATGCTTAATGCTTTTGCCTTGATTTGCTACCTTGTTGAATGATCAATAGATAAGCAAAACATTCACTATAAATGACTAGAAAGTGAGAGATGCACTAGGCTAGCTTATAGGGTTCATGTATGTATTCCATTAATCTTAATGAGTTCATGCATATTTTATATGTTGGATACAATCTCTAAGACATCGAGAGAGATTAGAGGTTGATTTGAGGGAATATGAACCTATAATCCATACTTGCACAATTGAGAGATTAGGTAAGTCAAGAGTCACAAAGAAAGGTGAGGTGGATTCAAGTTCTAGCACATTTTCCTTATACTATCACATTCATCTTAGTTGTGGTTGGTGTTTACTTGCTTTTATAGAAATCAATTTAGTGTTAGAATTCTAAAAATATTCAATCTTAATTGTTCAAATAGTATATAAATCGATAAAAGCCAGTAATCAATCCTTAGTCCTCGTGGGAACGATCCCTACTCGGCCATTGTATTACACACCGACCTCGTACACTTGCGAGAGTCAAACCGTGTGGTTGTGGACCGATCAAAAGGTTATCGAGCCTTTTTGGAAAAGTCTCGATAACTTTTCCAAAAGGCTCGATAACCTTTCTAAAAGGCTCGATAACTTTTCCAAAAGGCTCGATAACAACTTCAAAAGGCACGATGACAGTGTAAAAAGGCACGAAAATATTTCAAAAAGGCACGAAATCATTTCGAGCCTTTTAGAAAGGTTATCGAGCCTTTTGGAAAAGTTATCGAGCCTTTTAGAAAGGTTATCGAGCCTTTTTGGAAAAGGCTCGATAACCTTTCTAAAAGGCTCGATAACCTTTCCAAAAGGCTCGATAACCTTTCTAAAAGGCTCGATAACTTTTCCAAAAGGCTCGATAACTTTTCCAAAAGGCTCGATTAAAAAATTAAAAAATATTTCGAGCCTTTTTGAACAAAGTTTCCAGCCTTTTTGTACAGTAATCGTACCTTTTTATACATGAAAAGGCACGATTGGTGTATGAAAAGGCACGATGGTACAGTAATCGTGCCTTTTCATTAAGTGTTCGAGCCTTTTCATACACTAATGAAAAGGCACGATTGGTGTATGAAAAGGCTCGAACACTTCATTTCGAGCCTTTTCAATGGAAGATTCAAAACCAAAAAAAATCTCCACACCCCCACGAGCTGACCGGGCAGCTCGACCACCGCGAGCTCAGCGGGGAGCTCGACCCCCGAATGCGTTTGTGTAGAGCCACAAAACTAATTATCCATTGGAGGTCTGTTTTAAATCTCAGAAAACTTCAAAGTAAGAAAAGAATGTGTAAAGTAAGGGTATTTTTGTCTGTTCACCATAATAGGTGCCTTTTAAACTTAACTTATTAAAGCAGTGACATTGTCACCAAATCAGTTTTTAAAGGTGACATTTCTCACCAATTCCACATAAGAGTAAAGCTTTGAATGTTCTCTCTCTTGGTGCTGGGTTTTGTTCTTTCTCTTTGTGTGCTGGGTTTCTTCGTACTTCTGAAAATATAGATTTCTGGGTTTCTGTAAAAGAGTGAAGCTTTGATTTAAGAAATTGTGATTTACCTCTATAATAAGCAATGAGGATTTTCTTGCCAATGAATTAATTGGAATTATATTTTTGACTTGAATATAGATAACAAATCAAATCAATTTCATGTAATTCTGGTTGACCATCAAAACAAGTGCTCTTTATTTCTTGTTGAGCACCAAATTAAATTTTACAGAGAAGATATTTATGGTAGAAGGGAGGGAACCTCCTAATCTTTTGATAAGATTTCTGGTCTTGTGTTGTTGTTTGGAGGTGATTCTCTCCTCTTTGACAACTTTGACATACAATGGACAATGAGAAATATATTTTTTTCTTGAATTTAACGGAGCTTGATCTGAAAGACTGAAAAAAGCAAGAAGAAAAATAAAACTTTTTGAAACATAAGGTGTCGTTTGTTAGGTTGAGAGAAAAAAAAACGAATCCTAGCCGTTCATTTGTTTAACTGCCATATGTCACCAGATGTTTAAAATGTGAACACAAATGAGATGGGTAGTGGATCTTAATCCCCCAAATATATATAATTTGTTCCCAGTATACGCGTGTGTACTTTATATTTAACTTTGGTGTGCTCAAGACTCCCGAAGAGAAAATCCCTATGTTCGTGCAACCAACCACTTGTAATTTTTCTAAACATGGGAATTCGAAACTGTAATTGTTATTGCAAAAGTTTGTAAGACTTGATAAATAGCCAAATTTCAAAACCTTCAACTTGTGAAAATTATTCTTGTTTTCTGTTATATAAACTTATATCCCAGACATCTCTTGCTACCACTTCTGTCAACATATGGGGCAATCTTCTCTTTCCATTTCTTTATGTTGCACCAGACTTTTGGCTTTCGAGAGAATGTCATTATGTCAATATGTTTCTCAATTCACCACAGTTCCAAACATGCAGAATTTTCAGGTTTAGGAAAGATTCTGACAACAGCCGTAGATCAGGCAAACCAAAATCCGATACTTTCAAAATTTCAAGTTTATGTAGAATCAGGTTGTCTAGTTTGGTGTATTGTTTCCAGATGTTCTTCAGCATTTCAAGTCCGACAGTTCTAAACCTTTTATTTGTACAAGCATCTCAGCATGTTTCTCGACCTCTTCTTGTCAAAATGTCTCCTTGTATGAACTAAACCCCACAGAACTGACGTAAAGAAATTTGAGTTTGGGATTAGCCAATTGGGTGTTCCGAAAACTAAGCTTGCTATATATATTAGCCTGAAGCTCTTTCCGGTTAAATGGCGCACAGTCTTACAGTGTCCTAGATTCGAATTCGACTCCAATTTTTTGATCATGACTTTATAAGCTTGACATTGAAACGATAAATGAAAGAAGAAATATATTTCTCGTACCTTTTCGACAAAGAAGAGAGATTGTTGCTCTGAGAGATTAAGTTTGGCCTCCTCATTATTTTCTTTTGAAGCTAATAACTCTATTTTCTCACAATCAGATATGCTCAATTTGATTAAGGCTGGCCATTTTTCAGTTTGTCTACCAGGGCAGAGGTCTGACATCGGAGGGCTAGCTATTTTCGTGCTTTGGGAATGCATTGGGGTGCAAAATATCGATTACTTGCGGAGGAGGCAACAAGAAGAAGAGTAATGGCAAGGTCTGTAACCTTAGCTCCGATGACGGTAGTTCCGTTGCTTAATCATCATCATATGTTTGACACAGTGATCATCATCACCTTCTTTGCGTTTATTTGAAAACATATTTTGAAAATTTTGATTAAATTTTTAAAAGAAGTTTTTTTTTTCTCCGAATCAATCGGATAGATCAAATTTGATCTTGTGTGGTTCTTCATGTGAATATCCGAGCCCCTATGTCCTGTTATTGTAAATGTGAGGGTTCTTGATTTCATGAATTTCAATATGCAGTACTTCTAGACATTAATTTATTGGTGTATCGAATTTCATAACCAAATTAATTTTTGGTTTTAGTTTAGTGGGCCGGGGTCTGTTGGGCTTTTTCTGCTTTTCGTTTTTGGTTTTGTTGTGTGGGCTGGTTTCAAGATTTTGCCCTTGTGGGCCTGTTATTGGGTAAGTTAGTTTTGCAGCAAGTTTGGGGCTTGGGTTGTTGGGCTTCGCGTTGCCTTCGGCTTTTAGTAGCTTTCGTCCATGCCTCTTAGGCCTCTTTAATATTGTTTGTCATTCAAAAAAAAAAATAATGAACATTGCTTGTATATGATGGTTATATCTAATTTAGGATGTCTCCTTTTATATTTTGTTATCAGAAAGATTTGTAAGATCTTATGTTTCTTTTGCTAGTTGCATATATATTGTCTTAAGATTTCTCTACAAAGTAATATGTATTCTGCATTGGTTTTCATGACTATATATTTCCACGTGAATTAGTATTCCCCTAGAGATCGATGTATACTATTACGTACGAGTCATAATTATCAAATGTGAGATCATCCATGTTTTTCATATGGATTCGACTCTTTGTACTGTTATAAACTCAAGTTCTCGACACTTTAATGTCACAATTTTGATGGGATTCCACATAAAAACGTGTTTTAATTTCTACTATTCAAAATATTAAAAACATTGGTGTTTTCTACAAAAACAACTACAACTCTTATCTATGTGTATTTCTGCATGATATGTAGGTTCACATAAAAATCAAAGAATCAAAATTTCATGAATATTAATACATTACCTGTGGCTACAATGCATATCACGCACTATTTAAAAATTGCATACACTGACAGATACATAAAGTGTCTATGGGAGCCTACCTATGTGGTAGCTTGGGGCACCAATATTCAACCTCAGATGACAAATGAACAAGTTAAGTCCCGAGTTCGAAATTAGAGTTATGTGACTCTATAGAAGGTAAAACAGCACAATGAAAGACAGAAACAGACTGGTCTCTCATCAAGATCAGACTTCAATATAAAAAACATGAATAACCACAATGTTTTCAAAATGCAAGGAAAAATCTCCTTACTCCAGATGTTGTGTCGAAGGACCAGCGCCATCTTCTTCATAACTCTCGGTATTCTGTAACGCCAGATGTTGCGTGGAAGGACCAGCGCCATCTTCTTCATAACTCTCGGTATTCTGTAACACCAGATGTTGCGTGGAAGGACCAGCGCCATCTTCTTCAGAACTCTTGGTATTCTGTAACACCTGATGTTGCGTGGAAGGACCAGAGCCATCTTCTTCAGAACTCTTGGCATTCTATAACAGAGCACAGCAAATTAAAGGTGAACGCAGCTGGAATATGTGTAGAAATGTTGCTTCGTACAACTCTCATATAAGCTGCTAAAAAAAAATCAGATTGTATGCACATAGAAGAAGATGAATTTCTAAAGACGAATACTCAACGGAATAACCGGCCAGGAATGCATAGGCGTCTCTGGGTGAACAGAAAAAAGGGAAGAGCAAGAAGCAGCGGGTTAATGTTTTCAATACTTCAGTTAAATGAATAGGTGTATCTTGTTTTGATTAGGAAGTCTGATGATATATCTGATTTATTATAGAAGTGTGAAAGGAATCAAAAGAATATTAAAGTTATTCAATACGTACCGTACGGTTTCTGTACATCTCTTGTATAGTTGTATTAAGGTCACCTTCCCAAATCCAAGTCCACTTTTGATTGTATACTTCATTCAACTTTGGTGTGCTTAAGTCTCCTGGACAGAAAATCTCCATCTTGGTACAATCAACCACTTCTAATTTTTCCAAAGCTGGGAATTCGAAAGTGTAATTCTCAACACAGAAGTTTGTAAGGTTTGATAACGTAGAAAGTATCAAAGTCTTCAATTTGTGGAAAATAATCTTGTTTTTTGTTACTTCCCCTTCATCTCTTGCTACAACTTCTGTCAACATATTGCAGCTTATTATTTCCATTTCTGTAAGTTGAACCAAACTTTCTGCCACTGAGGATGTCAATATGCTTGTCAATTTGTGGCAAAACTTAACATGCAGAATTTTTAGGTTTCGGAAAAATGCTGAGGGTGGCAGTAGATCAGTCAAACCACAACTCTCTACAACCAAAAATTCAAGTTTGGAGTGTGGTTTCCAGATGCGCTTCAGCTTTTCAAAATGCACAAGTATTAAGCTTTTTATTTGTGCAGGCCTCTCAGCATGTTTCTCGACCTCTTCAAGTGAAAATATCTCCTCGTATGAACCACGATTAAGTACAAGTTTTTCCAAATTAGGAAATTTCCAAAGGATATCAGGTGGGAAAACTGATTCACCATTATAGACATTCAGAAATTTAAACTTGGGAATTAGGTGTTCTGAAAATTGAGCTTGCGATATCAGCCTCAAGGAATCTCCCCACAAATATAGTTCCTCTAACTTGAGGAAACAACCCTGGTGAGTGATGACCAATCAAAAAAACCAAACCAGAGTTACATGTTCCCTCAAACTAAAACCATTCCACAAATTTAAACATGATAATCTTAAAAGAAAATAAATCTGGCACTCCAGTGAGAATTATATATCACATGTACACATTATATTATTAATTTTTTAGTAAAGAACTGTAGAGAGAAAATAAAAAACATAACAAATAACCAGAAGAAAAAGAAAGTAGATCTTAAAGCCGAAATCATAAAATAAAAATAAAAAAGAAAGTAGATCTTAAAGCCGAAATCATAAAATAAAAATAAAAAATAAAAAAGAGAGAAATTAGATCTTAAAACTAAAATTAGGAGAGGACAGATAAAATAGATTTGAAAAAAAAACAAAAAAACAAAAAATAAAAAACTGCAATTGTACAAGACTCCACAATTGCCGAGTGTCAAGACAAATGGGTCTCTTTTGCCAAGAGCCCCAGTAGAAATGAGTCACGACCATATACGAGACTAGTTCCGACTTGGCAAGAGCTGAATTTTATTTTAGATCAGTTCTTTTTTTTTTTTCTTTTTTCTTTTTTCAGATTTGTTTTTTTGACCAAACTAATACATATTGAATTGAGATTTTAATTTCATTTTAACAAATCAGTTTGTGATGCCCCTCTCACACACCAAGAGATTGTAGGTTCGAATTATTGTAATTAATATTTCAAAAAAAAAAATCAGTTTTCAGTTTTTAATTTATACAAAATTAAATAATCCTAAAAATCCAATCTCGAAAATTAATCAAGCTTCAAAACAATATTCATGGAATTTCACTACAAACAATAAATTAAATCATAAATTCAAACACTAAAGTCTTTTTTATCTAAGAAAAATAATATTTGTACAGAGAGAATGTGAGAATCAAGAAAACATGAGGAGAAATGGTGAGAAAAAGTGGAAAGCGAAAAATATTAGAAAATGAGTAACTTCATTTTTTAAGTCAAGTTAAGGGCATTTCTATCGGTTGCAATACTTTCGGTAAAACTCAACTAATTAATTTTAGTGTTAAGTCCATAAAATCAAGTGAAAAGTGTGCTATTAACCCACATTTTCACATAAAAATAGTGATGTATACAAGGTATGCTACCCAAAAACTTAATATTTATGGCAAAATAACAATTTTTAGATTAATTTTGTGGGACGAAAATGAATTTACTTAAGTTATTAAAATACTTGAAAAAAAAAATTAGTTTAAGATATTGTTCAAAGGAAAAGATGTGGTCATGGCTAGAGGATGAGATAGGAATTAAACTATACTAGAAGACACTCTTAAAGAATGAACTTTATTCTTTAGAGCTCTGACAACATTATATTGCATAAAAACCAACATAGAATGCAAAACAGTCGACTAGGGGTGTAACCGACAGTTTCTAGATTTGAAGGAACTAAGCGGTAATTTTTACAAGGGCCAAATTGAACTATCTTATAACTAGTGGGGCCAAAATATAATTTTTCATAGGTCTCAGCGACCAGTATACTGTCATATATTTCAAATTGAAAGTTGTACTGTTATAGGAATTAAATAGTAATTGTCATAAGGGTATAAATAAAATGGTTTGAAAGAATATGGGTATAATACTATAATGTAATTTATAGTGGCCAGAATGCACTATTTAAAACAGCAGGGGCCAAAACATAGTTTTCCTATGGATAGGTTTTCTTCACTGAATCATATAGGTTTTCCACTTGAGTGTTACGGATAATTACAAGAAAAAAATCCAAAAAATAAATATATATAACTATCCAAAAGGAAAAACAAATCAAATCCCTACAATTACTCTAGATAAATTGCCGTGATTGAGTGATTTGGGACAATTATAAGGCTAAAATCAAGCATCATATTACTTGACATAATTTATCTCATTTTTGTATATTCGAAACTAACCTATTAATATGAGAAAAGAAAAAAAAAAAATTAGGGAGAGAAACACCTTCAGTAATTAGTCACTTTTGTTTCAAACACAACACTTAACAATGTTTCAAATTAAGAGTAGAGTAATATGCTCCAATGAACATGTTTAAATTTGATTCCAACTTTTGATGACTTTATAATTAATAAGCATGACAATGAAAAGATAAATCAAAGAGGAAATATAAGTTTTGTACCTTTTTGACAAAGAAGAGAGGTTGTTGCACAAGTTGGCCGCCCTCATCATTTTCTTCCGAAGCTAATAACCCTATTTTATCGCAAAGATAGATGCTCAATTTGTTTAAGGCTGGCCATTCTGCAGTATGTCTACCAGGGTAGAAATATCTAAGTTGACTAAGGTATGTGAGTTTCAAAGAGGTAAGCCGTGGAAAGTCAAACCTAGTAACTGCTTCTAGATCTGCTCCTTCTTCCTCTGCAACAATTTTCTCCATTTCATCACATCCAGATATATCAAGTTGCACAAGTTGCGAAAGATTCCTGACAATGGAGGTTGGAAAGATACTTTTCAGAGACTGACAATTATAAATCTTCACTTTGTTTAGTTTTTGAAAGGAGAGCTTTCCTTGGGGAGCCTTAATCCATATGTGCCTCAATTTTGGTAGATTGACCAATTCCAATTCTCTTAACTGACTTGATACAGTAAAATGTGACCACTTTTCCAAATTTACCTCTTGGAGATCAAATGTCTCTTCTAATGAATGGCATAATTCGACAGACAATGACTCTAGTCTAGTGAATCTTTCGAGCATATTGAACTTGAAAATAGTCAATAGCTTATTGCACCGGAAAACTTTTACAGATTTTAAGCTACGAAATGAATCCTCGACAAGTTGGTTGTGCCAAATCATCTCCAAGTCATTCATGTCGGAAATTTCAATCGTTTCTAAGCTAGGGAATGCAACCTGTATTATTCATATCATTAAGTTATACATGGAGCAATGGAGTTTATTCTTAATTCTAATTGAAAATAACAGTAAATATATAAATAATGTATTGAAAATAGGAAGTAAGAGAGGATAAATAAATATTTACCGTAGGAGATGAAAATAGACATTTTAATTTACGGCATCCCCAAACATTCAATTCTCGTAAACTTTGAAAGCAAAAAGGTATTGCTGGAAGTTGATTGTGCCATATCGCCTCCAAGTCATTCATGTTGGAAATTTTAATCTTTTCTAAGCTAGAGAATGCAACCTGCATTGTGTGTGTGTGTATATATATATATATATGTTATTTCTAATTCTAATTGAAAAAATATATATATAAAAAAAAAAAAATGAAGTAAGAGTGGAGAAATAAATATTTACCATAGGAGATGAAAATAGATATTTTAATTTATGGCATTGCTCAACGTGCAATTCTTTTAAACTTTGAAAGCAAGAAGGTATTTCTAGAAGTTGATCGTGCCAAATTTGTTCAGAATTGATCCTACCAAGTTTCAAGGTCTTCAAATTGGGGAACCCAACCTGCGAATAAAGTTCATGTCATTCAATCTTCTTCCAATTAATTAAAGAATAAATAATTGTTAATCATGATGTACATACTAAATGCAAAGCTATAATTAGATGTGAAACAAAACAAATGAAATTAGTACATATGCGAAGTTAACCAAATGCAACTAAAACAGAGAATGGGACAGGGCAACTAACTGAACTAAGGAGTCAAATGTGTTTGAGATCAAACGACGAAAAAAAGAAAGAAGAAACTTTTTTTTGGCCCTTAAGTCATGAAAAATAAGGTTACACAAAACAAAACATAACAAATGAGAACAGAACAGGGAAAATAGATTTGTGATTTATGTTATTTGAAGAGCTATATATATACGTACTTGCAACATTCTCTTCTTTGGTATATTTCTTAATTTTTGTTAGCAGATGAGAAGAAGAATAAAATTGGTAGAGAAGGGGTTATTGTTAACATACCTTTCCATTGAAAGTTGCTGTGGGAGTATCTTCCAAAATGACCCCATTATTGTTGATGGAGCAGAAACTTGTGAGCTTTGAAAGACCTTCTAAAGTCATAGAGCGTAATTCCATCAAATGAATTATACCTTCTTCCTTTCCAATAGCAAATATCTCTGTTATATTTTCACAATCACGCACTTCGATTTCTTCTAGTGGAAGAGCTCTAATAGTAGAGAATGAAAATATATTCTTCAATTTGTCGCATTTTTCAACTTTTATGTTTCTGAATTGGCATAAAAACTCTGCTCCAAATTGACCATTATATATCTTCTCCAGGTTATTCAACTCTTCAAGAAACAGTGTCTCCAAAGAAGGAAAGGGATTACTGCAGTCAGCAACAGTACGAAAGCATGAACTGCTATGTACCCAGAGTTGCTTCAATTTTGGGAAACCCTCTCCCCCATCCAATGCAGAAAGGACATTCTTAACACTTGGCGTTTTATGAAGGACATCCTCTAAACAACTGCAGTTGTCTCCTAGATTGAGCTCCAATTTTCTGGATGTCTCAGGCCATTTTTCTTGGAAATGATAATTCGTTGAACCATGGCCTATCTTTATGTTGTACATCTCCAAATTTTTGCAGAACAAGCCTTTTGATAGAACATTGGTATTTGGAATTTGAATTTCTAAAACGGTGAGGTGAGGTAGACACTTCAGCTCATCAAGACTAGCATTGCTTCCTCCTTGAACCTCCCACCGATGATAGCTATTATACAAATACAGTTCTTCTAATTGGGTTAAGCTTGCTATGATATTTGGTGGAATCTCTTCAAGGCTTTCACATATGCTCAAATCCAACAACCTTAACCCGGTCAATTTACACACTTCCTCAGGTAACCTCGTGATAGGATTGTGGTGATCATCATCAATACTGAGGATTTCCAGTTTCTTCAGCTCTCCAATTAAAGCAATGTTTTCTACTTTGCAGTTATCCATATACAATGTCTGAAGATTTACTAAAAGACAAAGTGATGTAGGCAAGGACAATAAATCAAATCCAACCAAATGTAAAACTCTGAGTTTCGACATTTTTGTGAAAAAATTATCAGGGATTTCTAATGCATCATAACCCTTTGTATACATATATAAAAATTCAAGATTCTGACATTCCAACTCTTTTGGAAGCTCACTGATATTATGCAGAAAGATTCTGGTGCTAGTTTTCAATGTATCAGCATCATCCCAATCCCTTCGAACGTTGTTATCCATCACTATAACCGCATGCTGATTTCTGGATGCAATTAATCTACCAACGTCACGCACAACATCATGCATTGAAAAGCTTCCATTGTTAGGAGTGTCGAGCAACAAAGAAGCATCTTTAAGTTTCCTAACCAATGTGTCTACACGATCCCGTGCTTCTTTAATTCTGTCAATGCCTTTAAATATACGCAAACCCATTCCATATTTCATTAAGTCTCCGATGGAAGCACCATAAGTATAGACCATTGTACTGCAAAGCAAGAAAATTGATCTGAGTTCCTCGTCTTTTAATTGATTATAACTAAACTCTATACATGAATATGTCGGTCCAGCCACTCCTTCCAAGGTTCTCGAAGAAGGCTTTTTCAATTCTTGCAAGGCATTCCTCCATTCAAACTCTTTCTTGTTTCTTAATGCTTTTGCAATTGTAACAATTGCAATGGGTAAACCTCCACATGCATTGGCCACCTCCTTTGCTAGATCTTGCAAATCACTCTGTTCAACACAATCACCTGCTGTAGTACTAAACAGATTCCAAGCTTCTTGATCATTTAAAACATCCATAGAGAAATTAAGTTGAGAACCAGTCAATGTCAAGGCATCGAGATCTCTTGCTGTCAGCAACACTTTACATCCTTTACAGTCATCACCAAAAGGAATCCCCACCTTGTCCAACTCGAGTGTTGCCCAAATATTATCAAAAACTAAAAGAATCTTCTTCTTTTGCCCCTCTTGCTTCAAATATTCATGTAGCTTACTTGCTCTTATAGGAACAGTACTCTCATGGAATGTCATACCCAACCTTTCTGCAATTTCCACTTGGATCTTTCCTATGTCAGGTTCCACGGACACTTCAGCAAAAGCTACAACATCAAAGAGCTCGTTATCCTCGGCATGTTTAGCTACTGCCCTTGCCAGTGTTGTCTTTCCAATGCCACCTACCCCGTAAATGCTGACCATGTTGACATCAGGATTGCTCAATGCATTTAGTATATTCTCCAAAGTAGACATTCTCGATTCAAAAGCCTCGCAGCCTTTGTACGATGGAATCCATATCTCCTTTGGAGTGGTTCGGTAGGAAACTTTTTGGAAGTTCCCTTCTTGTTGAAGTTCAACGATGGACTTTGCCTTGCGCACTGCTTTTCTGCTGTGTTGATAAAGTTTCTTAGGATTAGGACAGAACCCCTTGAAACACTTCATGTTTGCTTGCTCCTTCTTTTCTTGAATAATCTCTGACGAGACCTCATCGACCTTCTTCTTCACAGTATCCAGCCAATCGTTGACATGCTGTTCAATGTCTTCACAGTTTCTTCTCGCATCGTCAACCAAATGCTGCACTTCGTCTTGTTTACCCTTGAGCTTCTCAACTTCAGTCTCCAGTTTCTGAAAGTTGGTCTTGTAGTTCCATACATAACTGAACGGACGTACTATGGGCGCCACCAAGTATTCGGCAACTTTTGCAGCAACAGAAATAGCAATTTCGACCATTTTTTGACCCTTTTTTTTTTAAGTGCTTTTTTTCTCGTTTCAAGTTTTGAAAATTAGAGATGAAAATAAACAGAGAACAGAAAAGAGAATTAAATAATACTAACAACAGCAACGAAAACAAAACAATAGCAAAGTTTCCTTGAGATGAGACAGTAAAACTGGAGAAAGAAAATTATTTTTTTATTTTTTTATTTTTTTTTTGAAATAGATGAGATGTGAAACCAAAATAATAAAAAACGTAGAGCACAACAAAGCAAAACAAATCAAAACACTAGCAAAGTTTTCTTGAGAACAGAATGAGAAAATGAGGAAAGAAATCTTGTTTTCCTTTTCCGTTGTTTTTTCAGTGAGTTTTTAATTTATTATTATTTTTAAAAAATAAAAAATAAAAAGTAGATGAAAATCAAACGAAATTAATACAAAAGAGACTGAAAAAAAAAAAAGATAACACAACAGGGAAACTAGATATCACAGCAATGAAGACGAAAACAAAATGATAGCAAAGTGGTTTTGAGATCAAATTTTGAAAGTTGGAATTGTTTTTTTTTTTTTTTTTTTTTTTTTTTAATTTTTGAAAAATAGCAGTGTTACAGAACAAATGAAAATATAACAGAGAAGAGAACAGAAAAATAGAGAGGTATTCTTGAGATCAAATGGGGAAAAAAAACAGAGAAAGTAAGAAGCAAGGAGAATAAAGTGTTTGGAAAACAGTTTGATATAATCTAGTTGTAAATTGCTTTAACACGAGAGAGAATTGTTTTCAAGTGATCTCCTTGCTGTGAAAAATTATTTTCAAGCTATTTTTGTATTTCCAAGTGTGATCTATCACTTTGTGTAGTCAACAAAAAAAACTACAGTCTACAAGTCAACAATACTTTTTTTTTCTTTTTTTTTTTTTGAAACTTCAAAAATATTTTTTTTATGACATATAATTGGAAATGTTAGAAACCTCAAAATTTTCAATTTTGTCGCATTGTAAGCAGCAATATTCCACAGTGACCCAAAATGTTGCAAAAAGCAAAATTCCTACACAAAAAGACAAGCCAATAGGTTGAAGACAACACAAAACATTGTTGGCTTGTGTAGATATTCATTTCATATTTCATTTAGAGAACACTTTCATTTATGGTGGGACCCACGAAACGCTGAATCAACTGTGTGTGCGCCGTGCGCCGTGTGGATCAGACTCTACGGGTACGCGACACGATGTTTAGGCCTCTCGATTGGCGAAAATGCCCTTTACTCAATTGGTTATTCACAGAAAAACCATTGTCCGACACAGTGCCACAGAGTGGGGGAGGCATCACATGTGGTCCATGTGGAGAACGTGGATGCGAATCTGTAAAGTGAATAAGTCATCCAAGTAGTAAATCGATTTTTATATTGCCACTTGGCGGTAGCCAATACATCACAAGTAAGGAGGAAGATGGTGTGTGGTTGACCGTTGACCGACTTGACGAGAATGATCTTCATTAAATGGAAAAATCAATTCCAATCTCACGGTACATATGAAGTCGGTCCAATCATTAATGGTTTCATGTCACTCACTCAACACTCAACAGCTTCATCACTAATTAAGCAAATTATATACTCTTTTATTTACCATAAATATTAAATAACGAGCAACGGTAGGCTGTCCAATAATTCTGTCCACTCTACGGGACTATGAGTTGTCAGCATTACATTATTTATCTCACATAATCTCATATTTGTAAAGATATTAACACCTCACATATCGCGTTATTTGGATATTTATTGGGTAAATTTTTGGCCAGTTTACTATTACTCATAAATAAATTATCTAACCATTATAGCCCATCGGATGATCGATGCGCAACACATACGTATAGTTGCGTAGCACCCGCATGTTGCTACTTGCCAGTTGTGTTTGGTTGAGACACCTTTTTTAGGGCTCGGTTTGGTATGTTAGACTTCTAGAATACGTGGGAAAAAGTGTGGAAGTAAATTTTTTGTTGGGGAAGGTTTCGTTTCGGGATTACTTGTTTAAGAAAGACTTGTTAGATGGTTTCCAACAAATCTATAAATAGTTAGGTTTATTCTTTGGTTGGATATAGAGATGCACATTTTTCCTCGGGGCCCCAATTCCCCGCGTCTCTATCTCCATTTGGGGATTTTATTTATTTATTTATTTATTTTGTTGAGAAAAATGGGGATGAAAATCATCCCTAAATTGAAATAGGGATGGGGATGGGGGGACCCCCTCCCCCTCCTCATTTCCCCATTTCCCCCACAATTATATTGAAATAGGGATGGGGGACCCCATCCCCATTTCCCCCAAACATATATAATTATAATATATATTTTTATTTTATATTTTATTCTTTGAAAACCCTAACTCCCTAAGTATATATACACATTTTATATAAAATGCACTAATGAATTTTATTTTGTATTTGTAATGGAATGTTTTTTTTTTTTTTTTTAGTTTAATTTGTAATTTTTAATCAAATGGGGAAATGGGGGAACGGGGGAAATGGGGAAATGAGAAAAAAAGGGGAAAAACAGGGGAAAAACAGGGAAAAATGGGGAATTGGGGATAGGGATGGATATAGGTCCTCCCAAAATTCTCCGTCTCCATTTTCCCCAAATGGGGAAATGGGGGATGGGGGAGATGGGGGAAGGGTTTGGGAGGTAGGGATAGGGATGAGGGGACCTATATTCATCCCCCAAATGTGCATCTCTAGTTGGATATACACTTGGAGACACCTGAAACATTAGAGAGTGGGTGAATCTGGTGAGTAAGACCCAGGGAAGATCTAGGGGAAGACCTTAGGTTAGGGATGTCCAGATGTGGGAGACTTGGGAGGAGAACCATAGAACCTGGAAAACAGTTTGATATAATCTAGTTGTAAATTCCTTTAACACGAGTAGACCTGGCACGGTTCGGGTTCGAACCTTAGAACCGAATCGGAACCGGAATAGGAATCGAAACCGGAATCGAAAAAACCAGAACCGGAGGTGGCCGGTTCCGGTTCTAAGGTTTGAGGAACCGGGCGGTTCGCGTAATTTTTTTCTTTTTTTTTTCTTTTTTTTTGTGTTACCGTTGGAGGCCCAACGGCTACCACACCACCCCCACCCCCCTTCTTTTCATTTTTTCTCACACCAATTTCTTCTCAATTCTCTCTATTCTCTAATTCTAATTTCTCTCCAACACTCTCAACTCTCAAGTCTCTCAATCTCCAAGTCTCCAACTCTCCAAGTTTCCAAGGTTTTTAATACTTATTTCATTTTGTAATTGTTTTATTTGAAATTAATTTTATTTGCAATTTGCAATTTATTTTATTTACAATTTATTTTATTTTGAATTTATTTTATCTCCAATTTATTTTATTTGCAATTTATTTTATTTCCAATATATTTTATTTTCAATTAATTTTATTTCCAATTTATTTTATTTGCAATTAATCTTATTTCCAATTTATTTAATTTCCAATTAGTCAATTACTAACTTTCCAATTTCATTTTCATTTATTTGCAATTACTAGTTTACTACTTTTGTACTTTACTACATAGTACCTACTATTATACTAATAGTCTAATACAGTAATACCATTATTCTTCTAAGTTTTAAGTTTCCAATTCTCTCCCAATTTATTTTTAAATGGCAAGTGGAAGTGGAAGTGGAAGTGGAAGTGGAAGGTGAATGGGAAGGGGTCACGGCCGTGACGGTCCTAGGCGTTCGATTTCGATGAAAGGTAAGGGTCCTATGATCGATAATCTCGGTCGTAACGACTCCACCTATCACGAATATCTGCAACGCCGGGCCTATGCTGAAGACCTAGGCCTAAACTGTCATACTCCCCCTCTAATAATTTCTGAATCCGATCCCAATGACACCACCCCCAATTTGACAAGCCAGTCAGAAAATATGTCTGATATTGATACACCTCCGGATTTTGATTATGATCCACCGGAAGTGGAACTACAAGAGGAGGAAGATTTGATACAGAAGCGGAACAAATCTGATCTCTTCGCCAAACATATGAAGAAAGTTAGGAAAGAAGATGGAGACTATGTAGCGGCTTGCAATTACTGCACCAAAACATATAAGTGGAGCAAATCCGGAGGATATGGCACTTATTGGAAGCATATTGAAACCAAACATCCAGACGCAATGACCAGAACGAAGTCACAATCACAAATTCCCAGGTACGCTACTCCTAACCAACAATTATTTCGTTATACTGATGAACAAAATAGAGAAGAATTAGCTAGGATGGTAGCAATAGAACACTTATCATTCAGTTTTGGTGAAAGGGTTGGTTTTGTTAACTATTGTCGACGAGCATTAAACCCTGCTGCATGCCGTGTCCCTAAATCCACGCTCACACAAACACTTGAAAAGATTTATTTGAGAGAGAAAAGAAAGTTAGAAAAATATTTTGAAAAATATAATGGTCGTGTTAGCGTATGTGCCGACATATGGACTGGCCATTGGCAATCACATTCATACTTGTGTGTCACTTGCCATTATATGGATAATGCATGGACTATCCAAAAAAGAATTCTTGCATTTAGAGTTTTTGATGATGGACACACTGCTCAGAATATTTATAGACAACTTAGAATTATTTTTTTGAGAGTATAATATTGAAAACAAAATTTTTGCAATTGGTTTTGATAATGCTTCTGCCAATACCGCTGCTATTCCATCTTTAATTGATTTATGCAAACCCTTTCTTGGTGGTACATTTTTTCATCAAAGGTGTGCATGCCATGTTTTAAATATATGTGTTAAAAAAGGATTAGAAACTCTTGGAGATTTTATTGTACCTATTAGAAAAGCCCTAATGTTTTTATGGACACGTCCTTCTACAATGAAAGCATGGGCAAGATATTGTAAACAAAATGGTAGACGTGTCGTTAAATTTGCTCGTGATGTTCCAACACGTTGGAATTCTACTTATAAAATGCTTGCTCAAAGTTATGAATATAGGGATTTATTAGTTTCTTTTATTCAATTTCATGTTAAAAATTTCATAATGCTACAAAAAATTTATCTAGTATTTATTTACCTACAACGCATTTATTTATCATTGAGAGTATTAATGTTGCTGGTGCATTTTTTTATTGTGAATCTGACCCAGCAATAGCGGAAGCCGTTAGTGCTATGAAGGCAAAATGGTTAAATTATTATGAGGAGTTTCCAAATATTTATTTGATTGCTATGGTTTTTGATCCACGTTGTAAATTATAATCTTTGTCTTATTATCTAGAAGGTTATTATGGCAAAAAAGGTTTAAATATTGAATATGATGTTGATGCGTATTGTGGTAGAGTTAAGAAATTATTATATAGTTTATATGATGAATATGTTACATTGTATGGATCCTCACCGAACATAGATGTTACACGAACACAAACTGCATCTCAGCCTCCATCATCCTCCTCTGGATTTTTGAATTTAGGGTATAGTATGTTATTAAAAAAAACCAAAAAACCAAGATGTTCTTCATCAAGCTCCGGTTCGTATTCCGAGCTTGAATCTTATCTAGCTTCTTCTTGTGAATTTACAGAAGCATTTGATATTTTAAAATATTGGAATGAAGCTACATAGTACTATCCAATCATGGCTATGATAGCCAAAAATATTTTTTCAACACCTGTTTCTACTGTAGCGGTGGAACAAGAGTTTAGCACCAGGGGGAATATCCTAGATGAAAGACGTTCGTGCTTGACACCGAAAGCACTTCAGATACAGGTTTGTGTTAATGATTGGACAAAGGCGGAAAACAGACAACAAGAAATCGATCAAGAGCCAACATACGATTTCTTTAAAGATGATGAACCTAAAGGCTCTAGAGCAGTAGAGCCGGAATAGCAAACCTGTAATAAAAATTAGTCCACGACTCCACGACTCCACGTTATCACCAAACCTGTAATAAAAGGTAAGATAACTACGTGGCCTTTGATTCCTCTAAACCCCCCCCCCCCCCCCCCCCCCCCCCCCCCCCTCTAAGAGGATACGTAGGCAACTTAATTGTGGTAAAAATTAAGTGCAAGGCT
Organism: Acer yangbiense; assembly: GCA_008009225.1. NCBI lineage: Eukaryota > Viridiplantae > Streptophyta > Magnoliopsida > Sapindales > Sapindaceae > Acer > Acer yangbiense. Next base: position 15,132,086 of record CM017763.1, read on the forward strand.
AATAAGTTTACATATTATTTTTTTTTGTTTTTTTTTTAATTTAATTTTGTAATTTGTCATTTATTTATTTTATGTTATTTTTAAAATTTGGGTGACTCAATTTCCAAATACCCAATGAAATGTAAATTGTAATTTGTCATTTTGTTTGGTTTTATTTTAATTTAATTTTGTAATTTGTCATTTATATATTTTATTTTATTCAATTACAATCTACAACTTATAAGTTACAAGTTGTCAAGTTAGAACTTAGAAGTTTTTTTTTTTTTTTTGTTTAATTAAAAAAAAAAAAAAGGATCAAAACCGGCGGTTCCGGAACCGGCATATAGCGGTTCTGGTTCCGGTTCCACCAAACCATGGAACCGGAACCGTGCCAGGTCTAAACACGAGAGAGAATTGTTTTCAAGTGATCTCCTTGCAGCGAAAAATTATTTTCAAGCTATTTTTGTATTTCCAAGTGTGATCTATCACTTTGTGTAATCAACAAAAAAAACTACGGTCTACAGGTCAACAATACTTTTTTTTTTTTTTTGAAACTTCAACAATATTTTTTTTATGACATATAATTGGAAACGTTAGAAACCTCAAAATTTTCAATAGCACTAACACAACTGCTTCATCACTAATTAATTAAGCAAATTATATACTCTTTTATTTACCATAAATATTAAATAACGAGCAATGGTAGGCTGTCCAATAATTTTGTCCACACTGTGTGGACTATGAGTTGTCAGCATCACATTATTTATCCCACATAATCTCATACTTTACAAGATATTAATACCTCACATATCGCATTATTTGGATATTTATCGGGTAAAATTTTGGCCAACTTACCATTACTCATAAATAAATTATCTAATCATTACAGCCCATCGGATGATCGATGCGCAACACATACATATTGTTGCGCAGCACCCGCATGTTGCTGCTTGCCAGTTGTGTTTGGTTGAGACACCTTTTTTAGGGCTCGGTTTTGTATGTTAGACTTCCAGAATACGTGGGAAAAAGTGTGGGAGTCAATTTTTTGTTGGGGAAGGTTTCGTTTCAGGATTACTTGTTTAAGAAAGACTTGTTAAATGGTTTCCAACAAATCTATAAATAGTGAGGTTTATTCTTTGATTGGATATAGAGATGCACATTTTTCCACGGGGCTCCAATTCCTCGCGTCCCCATCCCCATTTGGGGATTTTTTTTTTTTTTTATTTCTTGTGTGGGAAAATGGGGAAATGGGGGGATGGGGATGAAAATCATCCTCGAATTGAAATGGGGATGGGGATTTCCCCATTTTCCCCACAATTATATTGAAATAGGGATGGGGATGGGAATGGGGGACCCTATCCCCATTTCCCCCAAACATATATAAATATAATTATAATATATATTTTTATTTTATATTGTATTCTTTGAAAACCCTAACTCCCTAAGTATATATACACATTTTATATAAAATGCACTAATGAATTTTATTTTGTATTTGGAATGGAATGTTTTTTTTTTTTTTTTTTAGTTTAATTTGTAATTTTTAGTCAAATGGGGGAACAGTGGAAACGGAAAAATAGGGGAATGGGGAAAAACGGGGAAAATGGGGAATTGGGGAAGGGATGGATATATGTCCCCACAAAATTCCTCATCCCCATTTTCTCCAAATGGGGAAATAGGGGATAGGGGAGATGGGGGAAGGGTCTGGGAAGTGGGGATGGGGAGACGGGAGACCTATATCCATCCCCATTCCCCAAATGTGCATCTCTAGTTGGGTATACGTACACTTGGAGACACCTGAAACATCAGAGAGTGGGTGAATCTGGTGAGTAAGACCCAGGGAAGATCTAGGGGAAGACCTTAGGTTAGGGATGTCTTGATGCGGGAGACTTGGGAGGAGAACCATAGAATTTATGGGGAGGGATCTAGGGAATCTCTAGAATCTGAAGAGTTATCCAAGGGGAGATATTCAGGGGAGACCTATGGGATATTTGTGAGGTGCACTTAGGAGGAACTTGAAGAGAGCTGTGAACTAAGAGCTAGGATGTAAGCTTGGTGTTGAGCTTGGGCTCGGTAATGCTCGGTTGTTATTGAGGTTTGGGGTTATAGAAATAATATTTGAATTATGTATTTGTAACAATTTCCTACATAGTGATATATATATATATATATATATATATATATATATATATATATATATATATATATATATATTTTTGTCGTCATAACGGTTGTGGTTTTTCCCCGTTTTGTGTTTTCTACATAAAATCTGGTATTGTGTGATTGAATTCTCTAATCTAATAGACTTTATTTGTGTTGTGGTGATTATTAGGCATACACTTCCGCGTCAATCCAACACTCACAACTGGAGTTTGTGTGTTAGTGTGAGAGAGAAGTGATAGAAGTAAAACATTGATGTGTTGAACGAAAAACACAACATGACAGCAAAGAGAATTACAGCTTCGTGCTCTTCCACATTATGTAATCTTAGTATCATTTGTTTATTCTCATGTACTCTTTATTTACATTGTTAAATTTTTTATTTAAATTGTTAAAAATCTTAAATAATTTGTTTGTGTGTAAGAAGATTTAAGAGTTCAGATTTTTTTTTTTCAAGCAAACAAATCATGCTTGACTGTGGGGTTTTATTATAACTTACTTTTGTAGAAGATTGTTTTTTCATTTTAATTGTATGTTCCTTTAAGTAATTTTGATTTAAAAATATATTAAATAATTTAATAATGGGGCATTATTAGGTTATTATAGGATGACATAGGCCCCAAGGAAGAAAATATTGGTTTCGATTAGGATATCAGGTTTCTAAATTCATAGATATTTCGGGGATAATATCAATATTGGTGGATATTCTGTCAAATTTTTTTTTTATAAAAAAAATGGATATTTGCATCTAAAGTTTAAAAAAAATTGTAAAATTTTAGGATAATTTTAAACAAGTAATTATACATCAACTGAATCATATTTTAATAATAAATTAGTATAGTTATGAGTCTGTATATAATTTTTAAAATTAATATTTCACTTTTACAAATATTATATACAATATCAAAGAAATTAAATATTTAATAAATAAAATTATCATAAAACATATATAATTCCATAATTCTATCATAATCCATATATAATACAATGCATGTTTGAAATTTAATACCGACATGAATTCCTTGGTGGTTCAAAGACGTAAGGTACATTTCTATATTGATTTGAATGCACATTTTCTCAGGAAAATGTGCTTGCATAGTTTTCAAGGTAGTTATTAATATGACATGTGTATGTTGCTTAATCTCTTCCAACTGATCCATGAATTGAGTAGTTTAGGTTTACCCAACTTAGTGGATATTGATGATCTATATGCATAGGTATTGCATATGGCATTTGTGGTGAAGGATAATCAAATATATTGTTGCTACCCTAACTATCATAATATGGTACTTGGGAACCTAACCTTATCTACGAATCATCCAAAGAACTATTTTTCGTGTCTATACTCATTAAGGATATAGTCATCAATTTGACTCATTCCTTATTGTTGTCTACCATGATTTTGATCAAAATTACATGCACCAACATCCCAACCTGCTGCATTAGTATCCCAGCCTGCTACACCAACATCCCAATCTTTGACACGAACATCCCAACTCTTTACACCAGCACCCTAACCTCTTGCACCAGAATCCCAACCTCATCCCTCATCCCCACCATCCCCATCATCTCTATCATATTTTTCTCCATTTCCATCAAAGGTATGTTGGTCATCGAAAGAGCTACTAATAGTAACTCCACGATCTACATCAACTTCTTCTCGAATCACTTGTTCAACATTTATTTTCATGTCTCGAGCATGAGAAGCAATATGTGGATCAAGATTTCCCTCATCATCATCCAAGTAGGCAGGTCTAACCTAGTCAAAAATAGGATTCTCATTATCGTTTTCTGCTCAACAGCTACTTGAAGTAGATCCATAAAACTAGTTTCATTTACTTTATCTTTTTCAGCTGCCATATCTCTAAGTTTCAACTTCTTATTATAAGAACAATAAACAAGTTGTTCAAGTTTAGAATAAGCAAGACAGTTTCTTTGTTTTATGTGGATTAAAGCAAATGTGGACTAATTTCTTTCACATGTAGAAGATGATGCTGTTTGTGACAGTATGTGAACTGCTATTGCACGCAAACAAATAAATTTTGAGATTGCTTTCACAATATTTTACACGTTCACTCTTTGGTTCATTTCCCAATTATACTTCAATAATTTATATATTGATTACTGTCTTGGAAATTTTTATAAATTTGTTAATACTTTTTCTAAAATAATTTTTAATCTAAATTATTTGAACAATAATTTAAGTGTTTAGGATTAAAAAAAATATATTTTAGTAATTTACAAAATATCCCTAGATTTTGAGAAGAAATTCATAATATTTCGGGAATATCAGGAGATTTTAATAGATATTTCGAAATTGATCGGATATTCTGCAGAACATTAGATATTTATCTATTTCGATATAGGTCCCTCCAAAATATGGATATATCGGTTCCTTGTCAAATTTGTGCTGTATGTAGATGTTATTTCGTCCCTCACTTCCCCAATTGATTTTGAATCTAATCCTCTCCAATTTCGATTATAGGTTAGTTTATATGTACTTTATGTAAATGTTATTTTGGATTTTAGTAGAGATGGCAAGAGCATTGAAGTACTACATTCTGAAGGTAAAAAAGAGTGAAAAGAATGAATTGTAGTGATTAAAGTTTCAGTATTTAAGTGTCTAAAATCTTTGTCAGCTATTGGTGTCTTCCCAAACTTTTGTGTTACTAATATATGATCTTTTTAAGATACAATTGAATGGTAAAATATGTTGATTTGTTTGTGGATTAATTGGTTGGACTTTCAACTTATGAATTTGTTAACAGCATGTTGCTCCTAGTAGTTCTACAAGATCATGAACAATCTTGCATGATCAGCTTTCATTTGGTCATTGGTCATACTCATATTATCAAGCCAATGCAATGGTGGGATTCAATATATTAAACTCTAATCATTATTGTCATTGTAAGTCTGCTTTTTAAGTTCTAAATTCTAATCTAATGGAAAAGTTGGCTGTGGTATTTGTTGAAAACATGGGCCTCGATTTCCCTAACGTATCGTTTCTGTTTATTGTTAATTTTTGTCTCTTGCAGATTAGAACCAGATTATTTTTGAGCAATACAAACAACAGTATTATACATATAAAAGAGATATATTTCAGATGAGGAAATAGGGGGCCGGGTTTGGCACTTTTTTGAGTTGGTGTTGCAAGAGGAGCACCACTTTAATAACTTAAGCGTAAATGACATCAAAGTAAGTGATTTTAAAAAATGTCCTTACTTTACACATTTTTTTATTATTATTTTGACTTTAACTTTTCTCATACTTTTATGTTGCCTGAGATATACTTCTCTCTCTAACTTTAAAAGCTAAAGCTCTATAAACTGAAATCCTAGTTCATCTTCTTCTCCAACTTGTTCAAAGTTCTAAACTGAAATCCAAGTTTATCTCCTTCTCCAACTCTTTCGAAGTTCTTATGTTTCTCCTCCTCGTTTGTGTACAAATCAAACAAAGGTAATCCTATTTCCTAGGTTATTTTGGTTTTGAATCTTCCATTGTTAAAGTTGTTGAGGATTGGGATTTTCAAGTGGGAAAGATGATGAACAGTAACTTAGTTTTTGAGACTTTTGTATACTTTCCGAGACTTTTCATAAACTCCGAGACTCTTGTATACTTTCCGAGACTTTTGAATGCTTTCCGAAATTTTTAAATGCATTCCGAGACTTTTGAATGCTTTCGTTGGTCGTGTTCTACGTCATCGACGTCGCCGTAATCCTACCGGTAGTCCATCGTCGCAGTCACCATCAACGTTCACATATTTGCCGATATTTGAACGGAACTTTCTCATTCTACTCACAACTCTCTCACTGTAAACTGAAAAGGTAAAACTAAAAAAATGAAACATACTAAATTCAAAATAGCTGACATGGAAGTACTACGGAGGGTATTTTTGGAAGAAACCTATTTTGATGCCTTTTGAGCATAAGTTTTTAAAATGGTGACATAACATAAGTTTTTAAAATGGTGATAGTGTTGAAAGGCCACCTCCAAAAAGTGTCATTTAATTTTTTGAACTCTGTTTCAGATTCATCTTCTTTGTTGTTGTTTGTAAATTGTAACATTGAACAATCATAAGAAATTAGGAATCCAACCTTATTTGGTTGATTATAGCTAGAGAATACCTGAACTGTTGTAGCTATGCTTGATACGCCCGCCATATTATTAAACAGTCTCATGAAATTAATTTATTCCAAGTGGATTTCTTGCTGGATAAAACTCTAGGTGAGGAAATGTATTAGGACTATGTAACCCGATTGCTCTTCTATTAATGATCAGCTTTAGACTACTTAATCAAAGCATGCATGTGAGAAGACAAAGCCGGTGAATCCTCATGTGTATCTGAATTGTCACCAACGAAAGCTGCAAATACTCATGGTTGTTTCTGGAATGGACGAATAAAGTCTTGTTTCACAATTGAAAAACATTATTGATGTCCTTTGTCTACATATATATGCCATAAAGGTTTATTACGACATAATTCTGTAAATTTACAAACTGTCTGCAATTTTATTACTTGTATAATTTTAATTTTTGAAGGGCTATCTTTCCTGAATGCATGTCTTATAATGCTATCTTACTCTAGTTTGCCAAGCAGAATTTAGTAGAGGAAATCCTTTATTAATTATCGTTACTTGCTACAGAAGAGAGGTCGGCATGCTTCTTGATTAAAATTTAAAAGTGTCCTACTCTCTTGTTGGAACTAGATTAAAAACATGTATTTTGTGCTTTGGGTTAGGGGTGTCCTCCGACCCAAATCATGAAATTGCACTCTCCAACAATTAATTCCTTAATTACACGAATATTCTTTAGAAAACATTGACCATTAGGTTGACTAACTGAGACTTTGACACCAGTAGAGAAAATGCTATATTACCCATATAATTAACAATCCTAGGCTCCTAGCTCACCAAATTTGCAAAAGACTCGAATACTAATATGAAGTAATATCCGGTACAAATCCAAACCTATCAGGTTTCTTTTCAAAAAAAATAAAAAACCACCAAGTTTATTATATTGTCCAGCTTACTAATTTGTTGGAGATATAGACTTCAGTTCACGTAAATATCTTTCATCTTTAAACTCAAAAACAATTGAATTTTGGTCAAAGTTATTTTGATTGGATCAACCACAAATGGATCCAACTCAATGAATATAAACTGGTACTTCTAAATGCAATCCACTTATTTGTCTAAGTATCCCCAACTTTTGTATTGCATAGATTGTACTGCATTATGAAAGGGGTATACAAAATAAACACAGGGGCCTAAATAGTACAACTCGAAAGTACTTGACCCAAATCAGATTTTAAAGGCCTCGTAGTTGGACACGTAAACTTTCTCATCCGGGTCAATTTTTTAAAAAATTTGACCCGTACCCAAAATCTATCAAGATCGAAATCACCCCAAACATAATGAATACCCGAGCATATGAGGTGAGACAGGACAGGGCAGGGCAGGAAGTTTTGACAGCACTAATGCCTAGACCATTTTTGGTTTAACAAGTTTAGCTAATCTACTGGTAATGGTAACGTATCCGGGACTATTGGTCACTAGATTGCATAATTGTAACATTTCTTTTCAACTAAGTTAATAGATTAGGAGATTAAATAGATGAACAATTGAATCATTATGCGGGTCTACGGTAGACCCTTGATCCACCGTAGTGTTGTCAATTTTAAAATAATTATAAAAAAAATTAATTACTTTGATTACAAGAATCTTCACACTTCACCCCTATTTGTTTCTTTGCCTTTTCTTTCTTTTTTTCATAGGAAAGAATATCACTATAATCTCTTTATAATAATAATAAAAAAAAAATGAGTATATAAAAAAATTCAATGAAAAATTAGATACCCGGCCAGTTTGAAATTTCCTTTATTTAACCGGCACTAAGCTTCAATCATTCAATCCAAATAAACTCCACGAAATGAGAGCATTTTGATAATGATATTTTCTTTGGTGATTTATGCTTTTAGAGACAGAGACGCATAACAAAAGTAGGGAAATCGTGGAATAAATTTTGTGGGAAAATGACATATAATAAATGGGTTAGGGAAAATCGTATTTTAGTCCCTGTAGTTTGCCTTAATCTGGGTTTAGTCCATGGTTTTTTGGTATTGTAACTTTCAGTCCATCTGTAATTTGACAATATGAATTCCAGTCCCTACCGTCCAATTCTGTTAGGGTTCCGTCAAGTCAACGAGGGTCAACGAGGGTCAATAGGTAAATTCATCAGTGGGGACAGGAAGGGTAATTAGGGCTGAAGGGTAATTAGGTAATTTGATATATATAATTAATAATATATTAAATAAAAAAACAAATGAGTGGATGAGATCATGCCACGTCATTTTACTAAAATATTTTAAAAAATGTATTAATTTTTTTTTTAATAGTATAATTTATTATCTTATTATAAACAAAACAAAAATTAAAATATAAAATCAATAACTCCTCTCATCTCTGAACTCTCAACTCTCACGGTCTCTCACCTCCCTCACAGCCATTCCTCTCATCTCAAACTCTCACATCTCTCACCACCGTTCCTCTCATCTCAAACCCTCACATCTCTCTTTCTCTCTCTCTCTTTGATTCATCTTTTCTCTTCCTCTCTTCTCGCTCCCTCGCACTCTCTGATCTATTGGAATGGTGTTTGATTTGGATTTGATTGAACCCAGTTCTTGAGCCCCGATCTCCTCTATTAAGAGCATTGAGTCCGACTCAAGCGAGTGAGTGAAAGGGGTGGCAAGAGAGCGAGTTCGACTCGCGAACGATCAGCAAGTGAAGGACCGATCCTTTTGCGCCAGTACTGTTGCGAGACTGGTACTTGGTGGCTCACGAGCAACATATAGAAATCGACACTCATGGTGGTGATTTGTGGTGGGTGGTGGTGATTTGAGGTGGTTGTATTTGGATTTGATCGAACCCAGTTCTTGATTTGAGTTTCGATGTCTTCGAACCAGACCATGTAGATAATCTGGATCTCCACCTTCTTTTTTTTGGTTTGATTTCGAATTGGGTTGGGTCTGGGTGATGATTTTTTTTTTCTTTTCAGTTCTTGGTTTCGGTTTGATTTTAATTTGATTTAGGTTTGATTTTAATTGACTTCGATATGATTTCGAATTGATTTTGGTTGGATTTGAAATTGATTTTGGTTGATTTTGGCATCCAGTTGATTTTGTTTCCTTGATAAAAGATCTGCAGATCAAAAAATTATATGTCATCTGAAACTGTCTTTTGTTATTTGAATCTTAATTTTAATTTTTTAGTTTTAATTAAAAAAAATAGGTGTTTAATTTAGGTTAGGGAAATATGATTTGGTTGAATCGTTGTTTTAACTTATTAGGTTTTTTTTTCATTTTTTCAAAATTAGTTTTATTAATTTTAAATTTAATTGGTTTTTAAAAAGAGAGATCTCCACCGTCCATCATGAGATGGACAGCGGAGATCTATTTTTTTTTTTTTTCAATTCCATTTTCAATTTTTTTTTTGTTTATTAATATATTTTTCTTTAATAAATATGTGGAGGGCCACACAAAAGACAAAAATAAGGGTAAAATGGTCTTTTACATGTCATCAGCACACCTGAGGGGTATTACAGTCATTTTGTCCGACTGACATGGCAGAATCTGTCTTTTGACGGATTCTATCACAGAAGGACTAAAAGTTATAATAAAAAAAAACCATGGACTAAACCCAGAATAAGACAAACTACAGGGACTAAAATGCAATTCCCCCAATGGCTTATGATTTAGCAATTTAAAAAAAAAATGTTTAAGATTCAAAGCACCAGTTTCGTGGATCATTCCCCAAAGAGTTGGGGATTTGGCTCCTTTCCAATATTTATACACTTGAATGAATCACAATTACATGATTGTGATTTATATATACTATGACTAGCTATCGGAATTTAATTTGGATTGGTCCAGTGGGTTTAATTTAATTATTTGTGTTTAGTAGTGATCAATATGTAAAAAGAGGTTATATTATGTGTTTAAAATAGAATTGAATTTGGATCATTTCAAATTTTATTTTATTTACATCTAGAATTTTGTTAAAACCTTCTTGTAGATTCTACACAAATTTCTCCAAAAATCCGTGAGAAGACAGTATAAGACCCAAAAAAAAAAAAAAAAAAAAACACTCAATTTGACCTTTTGGTGAACTAGAAAAGTTTGGAGTTTGCATGCGCGATAAGAATGATTAAAATAATCATGACAAACTGACTTTCACGCTTAGTAAGGTGGTTATACACTTCCCTCCCACTTTTGTGATAAGGTACGAGTCATATATTTATCCATTAAATCGTTAATCATGGAAGATTTCTTCTCAATAGTTAGAATTGCATTCCAAACCTTAACGGTTGATCTTGTCAGATCCCGATAGGCATTTGATCTGAATGTACTACAATAGTTGTTTTTGAAAGTGAGGTAAAAAGTCATTTACGTATAGAATATGGCCTCACATTCTTTTAATTTTATATTACTTTATTTATTATTTTCCTGGCCTCACATTCTTTTAATTTTATATTACTTTATTTATTATTTTCCTGAGAAGAATACGACAGATATTGTCAGCCCGTTTTCGTTTTTGTAAAACAAAACATTTTGAATTTGTATTCATATCGTTTTTTATTTTATTTTCAAAAAATAAAAACAAAAACAAAATGAAACAAAAACAAAACGAGTGTTTTCCACGTTTTTCATTTTGTTTTTCACTTTGTTTTTTTTTTTAAATAAAAAAAATCACCTTTTGTTTTTTCTTTTTTTCTTCTTCTTCGACATTCTCATCACTGCTCTTCTTCTTCATCTGCTATTCTGCTTCTCTTCTTCTTCTTCCGATCTGTTCCTTCTCGTACCAAAAAAAAAAAAAAACAAAGGTTGCCTTCTGATCTGCTCCTTCTTCTATAACAAAATAAACAAAAAAAGCTTGAAGAGAGGAAATCTGGAAAAAATTCCGGATTCTTCATTAAAAAATAAAAAATAAAAAAATAAAATAAAATAAAATTTTTTTGGTCAGATCTGTGAACAAGGCAGTTGGTGGGTATTATTTATAGGTTGACATTTTACTGTGAATCTCATTCACATAATTTAAAGCCATTCCTCCTCTGCTTTGGCATTTGCGTTATGATGATGATAAGAAAAAGAAACACTTTGCAAGAAGAACTTTCATGCAAGCAATTCTATGCAAAAACTTAGTAAAGAAGAGACTACAAAAATTTATCAAAATGCTGTCACCAAATCATCACCTCAAAAATTTATCTAGACAAATGAGAGGGAAAAGAAAAAAAAAATACCAAAGACTTACTGATTAGTTTTATCATATGGCTTTTTCAATGTCTGATTGAAATCTTTTCTCATATTCCCTCTAATCCCTCCAATAGTTTCACCCATTTGGACTTTGCCACTTCTAAATGCGGCGGGACGGCGAGACGGTTGCCGTAAGAAGATGACCGGACGGGAGGATGAAGGGGCGACGGCTTATTTCGCGATGGCTTCGGGTTAGGTGGGTTTCCGGTCACCTCCACGTTGTAGGCATGCGGCGCGGCAACGAATTCAGCGGTGCGGTGCGACGGTTTCCGATATCTGACGAGCAGACGGCATCGGCGACTTCAGGATGGCTTCGGGTTAGGGCATAATTTGGGGGAATTTCCTCCCCTATTGGGTTGCATGCTTTCATTAAGGGCAATTAAGTCATTTAGGTCATTTGAGAGGATATTTGTAATTCAGCCCCTCTAAAATAGCATTTTTGCTACAATTCCTTCTAAGTTTAGTCACCAACTCACCGTCAACCCCATTAATTTGTTTTTAGCAAATTGCACAAACATGTCAGGACATTCAAGGCTCGTTTTGTACAATGTGTTGTATTGGATTATGTTGGATTGGATTGTATTGCATTGGACTGTATTATTCTTATACAATCCTATGTTTGGTGATATTTCGTATTATACTTTATTAAGTTATAAATTCATGATGTCTACCATCTATAACGTCACAAAAACATAATCTTATACAGAAAAAACGTAGTCGTTGGTAGTTAAATTTGATTGCTACGAGATGATTAATTTTTTGTACTTTATAGATCTAAAAAAAAAAAACGATAATTAGATCAGAAAGGTGTTTTCTAAAAACTGTAGCCTAGTGGATGCTGTTTAATGATTGTCTAAAAACTGAGTTTTTGTCTATGAAAATCATAAAATGAAGCACCTATTGAAAAAATGAAGCATCTCATGTCCTACAACATTCTCAATCTTCATGTGACCCAAATTCCATATGAGAACTTCAATATATCACCAAAACTGCAAGATCATACAGAATATATTTGGGATTATAACGGTTCAGCAACAGCAACAGTTGGGGTAAATTTATGTAGCCACAATGTACCTGGAAACTTTTGCAATAGAAACAACAATTTTGGCGATTTTCAGCCTATTTACATTTCATTCCATTCCAGATTTTGAAAGACGAATGGAAATATGTAACAGAGGCAATGAAAATACAATTAAGGAGCAGAAACCACATGATGGAACAAACAGAGATGACAGCAAAAGAAAACATAGATTTCCTATGATCGAACCCATGAAAAGTTTCCTCATGAGTACTGTAAATACGAACAATAGATAGCTTGGATGGCAAAATAAGATGTCATTTGATCAAATGTATAACAAATAATAAACAATCTCACAATCGCTTGTTCCTGATAAAAATACTTCAAAGGTCTAGGTCTAGATAAAAATACTTCAAAGCTCAAAACTTCTGCAGAGGTCTCACTGCAATCTTCTGCTGAAGTCTCACCACCATCTTCTGTAGAACTTAGGAAATTCTGTAACTGAGAACACATATTCCAGATGAAAATATGAATTGTATAGAAATATTACTTTGTACACTTCTCTTGTAGATTCAATTTAGTTAATGTTCACAAAAAGAAAAGTCTAGGTATCATATTTAGATAGTCTCACATTGGCTTGTATATGCTGAATACCATTAAAGCAATCAGCTTTTCTATGAAACAACTACAAAATCACTTGGAAGATGTTCATGAAATATTCGTACATGTAATATGTCTATGACCAAAAAAACAGAAAAAAATATATATATTAACGAGATGATTAGAAGACCTTTTTGACATTATCCAAATTCATCATATATCATCATGATACTAAGAGAAATTCATCACATACAATAAATACCACTCACCAATGCAGAGTTTACGCATCTATACTCAGAGAAATTCAACATGAATAGCCTGAGCCACGATGTCTCACAAACTAATTTGAAAAATTGATCTCCTTACCCCATTGACTGCATATATATGTTACATGCCAGGACCAGCATAATCTCCGGTAGAAGTCTCACCGCAATCTTCTGTAGAACTCAGGAAAATTCTGTAACAAAAAACATAGATATTCAAGATGAAAGTATGAACTGCATAGAAATGAATGTTACTTTCTACACTTTTCATGTAGATTTAATTTAGTAATGTTCACAAATAAGTCTAAGAAAACTCAGTTGATTAACACGTACCTCTCTTTTACACATCCGTCCTATAATTGTATTAAGGTCACTCTCCCAATTATACTCTCCCTGTTGGAATCCATTTACATTATGTAACATTGGTGTGCATAAGAGTTGTGAAGTGAAAATCTCCATCTCGGGGCAATATTTCCCAGTTAATTGTTCCAGAGACGGGAATTTAAAGGCGTAATTCCCAGAGTGAAAACTTGTGCGACTTGATAAACCATCAAGTACCACACTCTTCAAGTTGCTGAAAACAATCTCATCTTCTTTTATATCTCCTCCCTCATTTGCTACTACTTCTATCATCTGTGAGCAATTAGATATTTTTATCTCTGTGAGTTGCACCAGACTTTTGGCTGTTGAGGATGTTACCAAGTTTTTCAATGTGTTGCATTTTGATACACATATAGTTGTTAGGTTCTGGATATTTGCAGAGGATGGTGCTAGATCAATCAATTTGTGACAATTCCATATGACTAAAGCTTCAACACTTTGAAGGACCAATTTGGTGTCTTGTTTCCAAATATGCTCAAGCTTATAAAGCGAACGGAGATGTAAACTTTTTATTTGTGGATATTTCTCAACTGGGAAAATTTTTGATTCATCATTGCAGACCTGAAGACATTTAAGTTTGCAAAAGAGGTGTTCTGAAAACTGGATCCATGATATCATCTTGTCGGCCTGTCCACTTAATATTAGTTCCTCTAAGTTGGGGAAAGAATCCTGGTCATGAACAATCAAATAAAAAACAAATCAGACTTGTGTTCCCTCCAACGACTTCAACAACTTTATAAACTTTCAAAATGGAAATAAGATGACCAAGTTAGACTTGCAATCTGATCACTCTTGAACAGAATGTAAAAATATGGCACACCAAGAAAAATATAGCATAGGGGCATAGGACTAGTCCATTTGATGCCAGAACACTCTACTAAATATTTTGTTTATGCTACCTTTAAATCACCCTATTAAAACAACAATTAATAAAATTACTTATGTAACTAAAAAAAAAAATAAATAAATAAAAAAAGTGGTTCATATAGGAGGTGTGACTTCACCATTTAAGAGAAATAAGTCTGGTACGTACTTTTTTGACCAAGAAGAGAGGTTGTTGTGCTAGTAAATGGCTCTCCTCCTTATTTTCTTGGAACCTACGTAATTTTGAAACGAATAACTCCATTTCACAACAACTAGACACTTCCAACTTTTTTAAGGCTGGCCATTTTCATGTATGTAGTCCACAATAGAAAGTTGTAAGTTGATGTAAGCCCTCGATTTTTAGGAAGGTTACCCTTGGAAAGACAAACCTACTAGAAGTTGTTTCTTCTTCCTTTTCCTCTGCAACAATAACTTCCAGTCCACAATAGTGAATATCAAGCTTTTCAAGTTGTGGTAGACTCCTGGCAATTGAGGCTGCAACAATTGAAGTTCCAAACTCTTACAATTACCAACTTTCACGCTTTCTAGATTTTGAAAGGACAACATTCCTCCGGGATTCTTATTGAATATGTGTTTCAGTTTTGGCAGAAAAGAAATATCCATTTCTCTTAACTGAATTACTGCTGGAGTATGTGATTTTTCAAAGTTCATGACCCCTTGGATATCAAATATCACTTCTAATGAATTACAATTACAGACGTATAGAAACTCCAGTCTTGAGAATCCTTCAAGCATCAATAGCTTGTTGCAGCGTTTAATTGTCATTGATTTTAGATTGCAAAATAAATCCTCAGCAAGCTGTTGCTCCTGACATATTATCTTCAAATTATCTAAATTGAAAACTTCTATATTTTCCAAGCTAAGGAATCCATCCTGCAACATTCAAGCCACCAAGTTAATTACAAATATTCTATCCAATTCTAACAATTGTAATTGAATTGTACAGGGAACTATTTATCAAGAAAAGTGAAGAAAATTATTGGAAACCAGGAACATATGAAAAAGAGGGGAAATATAAATTAATCGGATGTTTAGAAGATAAAACTAGCTAAATATTTTATATTACGACTGCCTCAATGAAGAAGAATAATGCTAGATTATCCAAAAAATTTGCCCAAATGATATCTCCGAACAAAATAACTAATATGGTTAGATGACTTTTTAAGTTTGACAAAGAAAATATAGTTAGTTTAGTTCATTGGTGTGCCTTAACAATTTAAAAGAAATAAGTTTTGTACCTTTTCAACCAAGAAGAGAGGTTGTTGCGCTGGTTAGCCCTCCTTGCTGTTTTCTTGGAAGCTACATAATTCTGAAGCTAATATTTCTATTTTGTCAAAATGAGACATTTGCAACGCCTTGGTCATTTCGATGTATGTACGTACTCCATGACAGAAAGTTGTAAGTTGATGCAAGCCCTCGAGTTTTCCACAACATTATGTAACTATACGTCTAGTTTTGTTACGTAGTGGAATCGGTTATACAACATTATGTAACTTCGGTCCGGAAAAGAATTCAGGACCAACCTGACCAAAGAAGCACCCCATAGGTATATATGGCTCGAAAATGATAAATTAAATTCTAAAACTGAAAACTTAGTACAGCAGCCAAATTATGAAAGGTACAAACATTTATCCATTGTTAACATATTGGTAGAAATGAGATTATTGTTAACACACCTTTTCGTTGAAAAATGGGGTGAGAGTATTGACCTCCTCCTCCAAAATGACTTCGGAGGCAGAGCAGAAGACTCTGAGCTGTGGAAGACGTGCTAAAGTCATGGAGCGTAATTCCTTCAACTGAATTTTATCTTCTTCTCTTCCAATAGAAAAAATCTGTGTCATATTTGCACAATCAAACACTTCAATTTCTTGCAGTGGAAGAGCTCTGGTAGTGGAGAATGAAAAGATATTCTTCAGTTTTTCGCATTTTCCAACTATTATGGTTCTTAATTGGCAAAAGAACTCTGCTCCAAGTAGACCATTATATATCTTCTCCAGGTTAATCACCTTGTGAAGAACCAATGTCTCCAAGGAAGGGAAAGGATCATGAGATTCTGACTCGAAGCAGTCAACAACAGTAAGAAGGCATGGACCGTCTTGAACCCAGAGTTGCTCCAACTCTGGAAAACCTTGTCCATCTAATACAGAAAGGATGTTCTTAACACTTGGAGTTTTAGGAGGGACATCTTCAAATTCAAAACAGCTACAGCTGGTTCCTAGATTGAGTTCCAACTTTCTGGATGTCTCATGCTGTTTCAATCGCAACCGGTGGTCCCATGAACATCGTCCTATGGTTATGTTGTACCTCTCTAACTTTTTGGAGAACAAGCCTTTTGATAGAACTTTGGCGTGCAGAATACTGATTTCCAGAGTGGTGAGGTGAGATAAACGCTTCAATTCATCAAGACAAGTCTTTCTTCTTCCTTGAACCTCCCATTGGATAGAGGTACCACCCAAATACAATTCTTCTAATCGGGTTAAGCTTGATATGAAATTTGGTGGAATATCTTTAAGATTTGAACATCCGTTCAAATCTAAAAACCTTAACCCAATCAATTTACATATTTCCACTGGCAGCCTCATAATTTTAGAATCACGAAAGTTAAGGATTTCCAATGTCTTCAGCTCTCCAATTAAAGCAATGTCTTTAACTTTGCATTTATCCATACACAATGCCCGAAGATTTACTAAGAGACCAAGTGATGTAGGCAAGGACAATAAATCAAATCCAACCAAATGTAAAACTCTAAGCTCCGACATCCCTGTGAAAAACTCATCAGGGATTTTCAATGCATCCTTTTTTGTTTTCATTTATAAAAATTTTAGATGCAAACATACCAACTCCTTTGGAAGCTCACTTATATTTTGTAAGGATATCCCAGTGCAAGTTTTTAATGTATCCTTATCCACCCAATTCATTGGAACAACGTCATTTGTAACCATAAACATATGTTGATCTCTACAAGCAATTGAATTGGCAACAATGCGTACAGCATCATGCATTGAAAAACTTTCATTGTTAGTATCAAGCAACAAAGAGGATGATACAAGTTTTCGAATCAATGTACCTACTCTATCCCATGCTTCCTCCAAAGTATTGATACATTCAAACATACCCAAACCCACCCCATATTTCAGCAAGTTTCCAGTGGAAATATATCCCATCATACTGCAAAGTAAAAAAGTTGATTTAAGTTCCCCATCTTTCAATTGAGAGTAACTAACCTCTATACTTTTGTATGCTGCTGCTGCCACTCCTTCAAAGTTTCTCACGGAAGGCCTTCTCAATTCTTGCAAGGCATTCTTCCATTCAGACTGTTTCTTGTTTTTTAATGTGCATGCTGTTGTAACAATGGCAATAGGCAAACCTCCACATGCCTCAGCTATGTCCTTTGCTAAAACTTCCAAATCACTTTGTTCAATACAATCACTGTAAAGTGTTTGAGAAAATGCGGGAGAGAAAATTGAGAGAGAATGAACAATTTATTTTCTGAAAACTTTTCTCATTGAACAAACACAATTACAGAGTCTCTTTATATATAATTACATTGAGAGATCCTAGCCATTGGCTTATAATTAACTAGAGCAATCTCAGCCTTTAAATCCTAATTGACTATCTGATAACTTATCAAATGACCAGCTGATGACCAGCTGTGACGTCAGAGGCATAACAGAATTTAGTTGGAGAAGCTGATGAAATCAGGATGGCCACTTGACCATATTTAGCTGAGGTGTCATGATGGCCAGACTACATTCTGGTTTGTCTTGATCATCACGAGCCATGTCCACTTGATCAAATATTCTAGCTTGATCAGATATTCTAACATCCCCCCTCAAACTAGACTGGGGGGAGAGGCACAAGGACAGTTTGAACACCAACTTCCAGAAACGATCAGTAGTAAGAGGCTTTGTTAGAACATCAACAATCTGATCAATAGTGGAGATATAGCGAACCTCAAGCTGATTAGATGCAACCTTTTCACGAACAAAATGCACATCCACCTCAATGTGCTTAGTACGAGCATGAAATACAGGATTCTGAGCCAAAGCCTTAGCCCCTGTATTATCACACCAAACCACAGGAACAGAAGAAACATCAACCTGGAGCTCAGACAGAAGAGAACGCAGCCAAAGAAGTTCAGCAGAAGCTTGAGCAAGAGCTCTGTATTCAGCCTCTGTGCTAGACCGAGCTACAACTGACTGCTTCTTGGAAAACCAAGTGATGAGATTACCCCCTAAGAAGACTGCACAACCAGATGTGGAATGCCTGTCATCTGGACAATTTGCCCAGTCAACATCACAAAATGCCTCCAGTCGAAAATGTGGAGCACGTTTGAACACTAAGCCATAATGAGGAGTGCCTTTGAGACACCGTAAGACCCTCTTGCAAGCATTCCAATGGGACACCTTTGGAGAAACCAAAAACTGACTTAATCGATTAACAATGAAACTGATGTCAGATCTAGTATAAGTAAGGTACTGCAATGCACCAATTACACTTCTATAGAGAGTAGAATCAGAGAAGGATTCACCATCAGTAAGTGACAGCCTAGTCCCAGCAGAAATAGGAGTGGAGCAAGGTTTGCAAGTGACCATGTTGGTTCGGATGAGAAGATCACCAATGTACTTACTCTGAGTCAAGTATAGGCCAAACTGATCCCGATGAGCCTCAAAACCCAGAAAATAATGAACTGAACCTAAAGTTTTTAACGCAAAGGCAGAATTCAGCTGCTTGATGACCTGATGAATTAACTGAGAACTACCACCAGTGATCAATATGTCATCAACATAGACCAATAAAAGAATCAATTGGGAACCTGTCCCTTTAATGAACAACGAAATGTCTGATTGCGAAGGATGAAAACCCCATGAGAGAAGAGCAGTCCTCAGCTGAGTAAACCAGGCACGTGGAGCCTGCTTCAAACCATATAGCGCCTTCTCTAATTTACACACATAAGAAGGATGAGATTGACTGATAAATCCCTCAGGCTGCTGCATGAACACCAATTCCTTCAGCTCACCGTTTAAGAATGCGTTATTGATATCCACTTGTTGGATGTCCCACCCATTGCTCACTGCCATGGTAAAGACTACCCGTATAGTTGAGGCTTTGATGACTGGACTGTAGGTGTCGAAGAAGTCAAGCCCGGGCGTTTGATGAAAACCTTTGGCCACTAATCTGGCCTTATACTTCATAATGCTACCATTAGGATTATATTTCACACGATACACCCATTTATTGCCAACAACATTCATGTTGGGTTGAAATGGAACAAGGGTCCAAGTTTTATTTTTGAGCAAAGCAGTATACTCATCCTCCATTGCATTAAACCACAGAGGATCTGCCAAGGCAGCCTTCACATTTTTAGGCTCAGGTGAGGGAGCTGGTGAATGAGTTGAAGTAAAAACTTGAGGAGTTAAGGTGTAATGCTTTTGAGCAATGGTACCAGTCCTAGTCCGAGTCATCATAGAGTGAATTGGACCAGGTAATGTTGGTTGAGCAACAGCAGTAGGTAACTCAATGCCTGATGGAACAGCAGTGGTAGATAACGGTGATGAATCAACATCAGAAGAGTTAGAGATAGTACCTGAAGCATGTGGAGAATGAGCAAGAGGAGCACAACAGGGAATGACAGATGGACTGAGAGATGTGGAGGCATTCTGTAGAACGTCAATTGGTAGACTAGCAGAGGACATTTGTGAGTTGACTTTTGTAGAAAAGAGTAATGGATATGGAAATTCAGTTTCATTAAAAACAACATGTCTGGAAACATAAATTTTCCCAGAAGGATGAAGGCACTTGTAACCTTTATGAGACATACTATAACCAAGAAAAATACACTTAGCTGAATGAAAGTCAAACTTATGCTTAGAATAATATCTCAAATATGGGAAGCAAGAACAACCGAAAGTTTTGAGGAAGGCATAGTTTGGTTTCCTAGAAAACAGTTTTTCAAAAGGAGACATGAAGTTTAACACAGAAGATGGAAGATTATTGATGAGAAATGTGGCTGTTTCAAAAGCCTTAGCCCAGAAACGAAGAGGAAGATTAGCATGGGCAAGAAGAGTAAGCCCAATTTCCACAACATGTCTGTGTTTTCTTTCTGAAACACCATTCTGCTGGTGTGTATGTGGGCAAGAAAATCTTGCTATGATGCCTAACGAACTAAGATGTGGCAAGAAGGCAATGTACTCCCCACCCATGTCAGTGTGAAGAGCTTTTATCTTCCTATTAAATTCCAATTCAACAGATTTTTGAAACTTAATGAAGATTGAAAATGCATCGGATTTTAGTTTGATTGGAAACAACCAAGAGAACCTTGTAAAGGCATCAACAAAGATTATATAATAATGAAAACCTGCAGTTGATAGAGTAGGAGAAGGTCCCAAAATATCAGAGTATATAAGCTCTAGAGGAGCTGAAACAGATACATGATGTTTTATAAAGGGCAACTGATGATGTTTACCCAATTTACATGCATCACAAAAATGTAAAGCATTCACATTAACATTGAAATGCATAGAGGATAACACCTTCTGTAACACAATAGCAGAAGGGTGCCCAAGTTTGGCATGCCAAATGATAGAATTTGTTTTAGCAGCTAAAGCTACATCAAACTTCTTATTTGCTGAATTAACTGGAAATTTGGAAACAAAAGAATTGACAACAGACGGATTTGAAGCAGACCTATGAGATTATGAACCAGAATTTTTTGAAGAACCAAGATTTGGACTCAGCTTAAGACTGTACAGTCCATCCCTGTGTGTTCCTCTGAGCAACATCCTCCTCGTATGCTTGTCCTTGAAAACACAAGAATTTTCACAAAACTCAGCAGTAAGATCATTGTCATGAGTTAGTCTAGAAATGCTTAAAAGGTTCTTTGTAATCTCAGGAACATAAAGAACATTTTTGAGTAAAAGTGAATGGTTAGGTAATGTGTGTGACTTGACTGCTGTGTCACCTATTTTATGAATTGAAAGTTGATTACCATTCCCAACTGCCAATTTATCTGTACCCTTGTATTCTGAGCTTGTGGCAAGATTGTTCATGTCAGCTGTGACATGATTTGTTGCACCAGAATCCACATACCAAGCTGTGTCTGTAACATCTTCAGGGGTTGCAAACATTGCTGAGCTTTGATTCATCATGTTCTGAGCAGTGTGTGCTTGAAATGTCTGATTATTCTGTCCATTGAATGAACGTTGACCTTGACCATTCTGCTGATAATTCTGGTTGACATGAAAATTCTGCTGATGATTCTGATTGCCATGGAAATTTTGATCAAAGCGCTTATAGCACTGTAAGACAATATGTCCTGGTTTGCCACATAATTGACAAAAGACTTTTTAACCATTCCATCGACCATTCTTGCCTCATCTACCTCTTCCTCCATTAGAACCTCCTCTATTATACTGACCACCACGTTGACCTCTTCCAAAATTATTGCTACCAGCAGCAAAGTTCACAGATGGTGTGATTTCTATATGTGAAGAAGCATTGAGAGACTCTATACGTTGCTCATGCATCTTAAGCAAGTATTGAACATCTTGCAAGCTCATAGTCTTAGCTTGTGAAGTAACTACCACTACAACAGCATCATACTCATGGCCTAATCCATGCATAGCACTTAAAATCATGTCATAATCCGTTACAATTTGATTAGCAGCCATCAAACTATCACCTAGATTCTTAATTTTTAACATATAGTCACAGATGTTCATTAAACCTTTTTTGATATTTTGAAGCTGATTTTTCAATTGTAAAACTTTTGCCATGGACTGTTGTGAATAAAGTTGCTCTAAAGTTTCCCAAACTTCAAGAGAAGTTTTGCAATTTGTTACCTGACTGATGACTCCTTGTGACAAGGTTGAGAGAAGCCAACACAGGAGTAGTTGATCTGCTTTTCTCCAAGCTGCAAATTCCTTATTAGCTCTGGTAGTAATGGTGCTACCTTCTGATTCAGCTCTTACTTCAAGAAATCTTGGTGGAGGAGACTTCACACTAGAGATCAGATCTTCAAGTTCCAGTGCTCTAATTGCTGGAATGATCTAAGCTTTCCAATAGATGTAGTTTGACTTATCAAGTTTGATAGTCAAATTGAGATTCATTGTTTTTGCCAGATTAGGAAAATCCATGGCTGGATCGAAACTAGCAGAATCTTGATCTGAGTTGTGATCACGATGAGTTGAGGAGCTTGATCAGTTAGCCATTGATGACGTGAGTCAGAAGCTCTGATACCATGTAAAGTGTTTGAGAAAATACGGGAGAGAAAACTGAGAGAGAATGAACAATTTATTTTCTGAAAACTTTTCTCATTGAACAAACACAATTACAGAGTCTCTTTATATATAATTACATTGAGAGATCCTAGCCACTGGCTTCTAATTAACTAGAGCAATCTCAGCCTTTAAATCCTAACTGACTATATGATAACTTATCAGATGACCAGCTGATGACCAGCTGTGACGTCAGAGGCATAACAGAATTTAGTTGGAGAAAAGCTGATGTAATCAGGATGGCCACTTGACCATATTTAGCTGAGGTGTCATGATGGCCAGACTACATTCTGGTTTGTCTTGATCATCACGAGCCATGTCCACTTGATCAAATATTCTAGCTTGATCAGATATTCTAACAATCACATGTTGTTGTGTTAAACAGATTCAAAGCTTCTTCATCCTTTAAAACATCCATACAAAAATTATGTTGAGAACCCATCGTTGTTAAAGCATCTAGATCTCTTGTTGTCAGCAACAATTTGCATCCTTTATGGTTATCACCGAAAGGAATTCCCACCTTGTCTGACTCAGAGTCTCGCCCATAAATTATCTAAAACTAAAAGAATCTTCTTCTCTTGCTCCTTTCCCTCCTTTTCCTTCTTGGGCTCTAAAATGTTAGATAGTAAGACTATATATCATATTATCATGTACATATTTATCGACTCTAAATTATTCCAACCATTACATATTGCCAACTCCACAAAAATAATCACAAGCTACTCATAAATGGTTTCACTAGTCTAAAAGGAATAAAAATACAAAAGTTCTACGACATGTTAATTCTTGGAAACAAATTCATGTATGCACAGGTGATAAGATAGTAACATATATAAAATGGCAAACTTGTTCTGACCATTGAAGTGTAAAGGTTTCATATAGCAATAATATAGACTCAACATAAATTTTTCTATTATATATAACATAAATCTCAGTTGAAATTTACCAATCAGTCACAGTACAGTAACTTGAGTTGATAAAAATCCAATAAATTATTGAAGTGTAAGCAAATCGGAGTACAATAATTAACTTGATTTAATAAAAATTTAATAAATTATAGAAGTGTATGCACATCGGAGATGAATTTCTTACCTTCTATTTGATCTCTGAAGATATTAATTTATGGGTTCGAAATTTAAATAGCACTTTATGGGGTGCCTTTTGGGGAAAAGTCACCAACTTATTAACTTAAGTTTAAAAGGCACCATTTATGGTGACCAGACAAAAATACCCCTTCATTTGTTGCTTTGTGAGTTTTTTCAAACGTTGAAAGAAAAACCTTTGACCGAGAAACGGACGGACAACAGAACCAAAATCCGACGGTGAACCACCGGAACAGTAGCGATGTCGACGAGAGTTGAACGGCGAAGTAGAAGGAGTGAGGTAAGCATTTTCATTCTCGTTTTCGAATAAGATTGTGTGTTTGTTGATCAGGTTAGGTTAGGGTTTTATTTTAGGAAAAAAATTTCTTTGAAAACGATGAAGATCTGGGTTTGATTAGTTGAATCGAGCCTTTTTGTAGTTGAATCGAGCCTTTTTGTAGTTGAATCGAGCCTTTTTGTAGCTGAATCGAGCCTTTTTGTGAATCGAGCCTTTTTGTAGTTGAATCGAGCCTTTTTGAACTTCAATCGAGCCTTTTTGAACTGTGTATTGTAATCGAGCATTTTGGTGTTGTAATCGAGCATTTTTGTGATGTCATCGTGCCTTTTTGAACTGTGTTTTATAATCGAGCCTTTTGGTATTGTAATCGAGCCTTTTTGTGATGTAATCGTGCCTTTTTGAACTGTGTTTTGTAATCGAGCCTTTTGGTATTGTAATCAAGCCTTTTTGTGATGTAATCGTGCCTTTTTGAAGTATGTTTTGTAATCGAGCCTTTTGGTATAGTAATCGAGCCTTTTTGTGTTGTAATCGTGCCTTTATAAACTGTGTATTGTAATCGAGCGTTTGTGTATTGAGATCGTGCTTTTTTGTGTTGTAATCGAGCGTTTTTGTATTGTGATCGAGCCTTTTTGAACTGTGATTGAGCATTTTTGTACATTTATGTCGAGCGTTTTTGTAGTGTATTCGAGCCTTTATGAACTGTTTTCGAGCCTTTTTGAACTGTTTTCGAGCTTTTTTGAACTTTGCATTGTGATCGAGCCTTTTTGTATAGTAATCGAGTCTTTTTGTACTGTGATCGTGCCTTTTTGCACTGTGATCGTGCCTTTTTGTATAGTGATCGAGCCTTTTTGTACTGTGATCGTGCCTTTTTGTACTGTATTCGAGCCTTTCTGAACTGCATTCGAGCCTTTTTTAACCTTGATTTTTAGGAGTTTTCATGAACTTATATGCTTTTTTTTTATGTAAATATGTAGAGGGTGAATCTGAAGGATTTCCTGAAAATCCCTATGGGAGAATGGTTCCACGAAAAAATTATTCGGCATGACCATGTGAATGACATTACAGATATCCACAACGCACTTGAAAGTGTACCTGAACTTCTTCGGATGGAAGACCGTCGTCGGTTTACTGAGTCCTGCTTCGGTCATTTACTTCACATGCATCAGAAGATGAATTTTTCGGCTGGAATTGTCCATAGGATGCTTTTGCGCGAGTTGTATCACGACGGGCCGGAAGATGAGATGAGATTTTTGTTGGGTAAGCATACGGTCCGATTCTCGAAGGTTGAGTTTTGTGTAATCACCGGATTGAAGTTTGGAATCATTCCCGACCCAGCAAGTTATGAGATGGTACAAAATGGCATACACGACCGATACTTTCAGGGTCGAGTCGTAGAGAATGAAGACCTGAAAGCGGTGTTGCGGAGTGGTCTTTTTGAGCAGCAGTACGATGCGGTGAAGCTGTCATTATTGTTTTTACTGAACTGGATACTGATGGGGGTGGACGAGAGATATAAAATTTCATTATGGCAGTTTCAGCTAGTTGAGGACTTGGACGCTTTTGATGCGTTCCCGTGGGGCGCATACGTGTATAGGCGGACTATATCTGGTTTGAAGCATGCTTTGGATGGTCCACAGCAGCGGTCCGAACAACGACAGCAACAACAGGCCACGGATAACACCACTGAGACGTATAACATATACGGTCTAGCGCACGCATTATTGGTGAGAATTTATAATTTGCAGCCGTACTTTAATAGAAAATATTTTATATCACTAATGTGTTATCTATTATGCAGATATTTGCTTTTGAGGTTATCCCGGAGCTTAGCAGCAATAAGCACAAATGTGGGGAACACAGGGTAATCGAGCTACCCCCTCCACGTATTCTGAAATGGGAGTTGACTGCGTGACCGCGGGGGAAAACGCTGGATAAGATTTTCATTGAAAGGGTAAGTATTGATGTTGTTAATGTTTATTATTTTAAGTATGTTTGCAATTACAATGATGTCACTCCGATTGCAGATATTTGCGCTGGCTGAATTGGTGCCTACGGAGGCTGAGAGGCGTCAACAGTACTACGAAGGCATAGACCTGGGAGGCAGTCTATATGATGATGATGACGATGACGATGCCGTAGGTTTACCTCGTGACCGCCCAGATCCCGATCGACATAGGACTGTCGGACCCAGTGATACAGAGGAATCATATTACGGACCTAGTGATATCGATCCTCAGTATTCTGCACCTTCTGATCTGGAGGGCTCAGAGCCGGAGGTTGACATTGGTAGTGAGAGTCCCACGAGGTCTAGACGGATACCTTTCAGTCAAGCCAGACAACCACGACCTAGACCTAGTGATTCAGACCCGGAGGGTCACAGTTCTATTCCCGTAAGGCGTAGGCGGGTACGATTCACGTTGCCCAGACGGCCTGCACCTGAAGGTCAGCAACCTAAAGGCGTTGAAGAGCATCCACAGGTACATAAGCATTTTTTTAACCGCATGATTTACTTTCCATTGACTTAATAGTTTTAGTACTGACAAAGTCTGTAATCCTTTCAGGGCTGGGAGCAGAAATTAGCAGAAGTGATGGATGCTGTCCGAACATTACGGATGGATGTCATGGATGCTATCCAAAAGAATGAAGAGAAAAGAAATTCATAGCATCTGGAGTTGGTGGCTATGATTCGGACGCTACATGGTCTGCCTTCGCATGGTCTGCCATCGCAGGGTCCGCCGTCGTAGGGGCGTATGGAGGAGGATCCACCGTTCGATGACCAACCATTTCATGACTATGATGGAGCATTCAGTACAGGCAGGACAAGTACTGATCATGATGAGATAGGCTCAGGGACCAGACATGGGGAGGCACATACTACAGGCTCCTGATGCGCTAGGACAACCGACGGTCCCCGGTGATACAGAGACAGCATTATTGGAGCGTATACCATCGTAGGCAGTCACCGCAGACCGCTTCGATCCCCATCTACTGCATGATCCTGTTGATATCCAGGAGCTGTCCACTGACCGCACGTCGCAGCGTACCCATCTAGTCAATCCCAGCGAGCGTAGACCTGCGATCGACTAGAGCACAACCGACCCCTCCAGGCGATCCTCGAGGAGAGATTTGGTTCTTCGAATTCCACGGTTGTAGGTCGATCAACGGGGACCAAGTTCCTCCTCAGACCGCACCGATCCCCATGGTCCGGAACAGACTCCCCCACCCCTAAGGCGTGGAGACCGGATTCGACATCGAGGTTGGATGGAACGGAGCCCATACACAGACCCCTGTCTACCAAAGAGGGCACCGGTGATGCCGCCACCGGCACATGAATGGAATCCACATAGACTGTTAGATCCTGAACAACTTGCGGCGTACGAAGACTACAAGAGGAGCATGTCGGGGGAATTGTAAGTATTACATTCTGTTTATAGTTTTTTTCGACAAATATGTAAGTCAGTATTATGTAACTTTTTCTCTACTTATGCAGACGTGATGTGGATCTGCACAACCCAGTTGGTGTTCCTGTCACTTGGTTCCACCGGTTGCAAACCAACTTCATGGAGTTGGAGGATACGGTATGTTCCTTCCTTGAACTGTCTTTATAAAACTCAGTCACAAATGGTTGAATCCTAACAATACAAACTGTTCAAATTTTCAGCATATTGATGCATACTTGAAGATTGTCCGGAGGCGTCAGCGATTGCACCCCACTGTCTACAGTTCGAGGATCAACATACTGGATTCACAATTCTTTGTAAGTGTTAATATTATACGGTTTTCGCTTCGACATTGATGTGTTCATACATTTTCTGCCTAACGTTTCGGTTAATTTTCTTTCTGACATTGTTAGATCACCAATGGGACAGAATCGGCACTAGTGAGGAGAGGAAACCCCCATCAGGTTGGTCTGTGTTCAACCACCAGTGGTCCCGTGATGAGCTTATGGTGGTCCGTGGGAAACTCCCGTTAGGGAATCGGCCTTGGCACGATGTTGACATTGTGAGTGTTTATTCGAGTTTTGCGTCCATGTTTATTTGAGTTTTGATAACACCTTGGAGAAACACCTGCAAGTTCTGATTCCTTGCAACGTTGGAGGTATGCATTGGGTCATGGCCAGCATCGATCTGCAGTATGGGCACATTCTTGTGTTTGACCCGTACAGACGGGATGTCCCATTTAGGCACAGGAATGCCCAATTTGCCTATCTGCGCTATTTGCTACCCTCTCAGCTCTATACGGTGCACTTTCACAGGAACAGACAACCGGGTGACAAGACTTATAAAAAGAGGGATGGGCCGTTTCGGATGTTATTCGTGTCAGCCGACCGGGTGCCCCAACAGGAATCGGGGTATGACTATTTCAAGTTGTTATTCTATCCCAAGCGGTTTTAAAATGTATCAATGCTAATGGTTGTTCATGTGGTTAATTGCAGGGGAAATTGTGGTGCCCATACGTTGAGAATGATTGAGTACCTGAGGGCGAACAGGGATACATTCTATTGGACGGAAGCCGATATGGCCATCATCCAGCAAAAGATGGCCGTGGAGGTTTATTGTAACTCCAGGACGTTGTAGTTGTTGTACATAACAGAGCTGTTGTTAATGAAATTATTAATTTTTTATTTCAAGTTGTTTGCAGTTCAAAGTTCAACTAAATTCAAAAATATTTTCGAACATAAAATATTTCTAAAATATTAACATATATCAAAGCATACACAAAGTTAAAAAGTACCATATATTGACATATATCAAAGCATACACAAAGTTAAAAAATACCATATATGAGTATATCAACTGGTATGGTGACTTGTGGAAATAAACAAACTACAGCAGCTAAAATCCAAAACACATGTCTAAAACATAAGCCCTAAGATGATTGCATTGTTCATCTTTTCGTCCTCTCTAGCTGAAACTCGTTGCACTCAAATAAACATCACTAACTCTTGCCTACTGTATATGTTATTATGCTCGTGGTCCAATGTTGGATAAGTAGCCACGAGAGCATCTAGAGCGCCAATATATAGGGAGTTGTAAATCTTCCATTACACTTCCCTAACCTTCCGAGCAGGATGGAAAAGCCCCTACAGACAGTAGTTTAGCACAACAGCAGCACCCAATGCAACTCTCATCCCTTCAATCGCTTCCATGACAGCATTTATGACGTGGGGTCAAGTCTCCTCTTCTAAGACTCCATTCATTCCACGATAGAGTCCTTCTGAGGGCACGTTTGTTTGTTGTGTCCAGTTGAATGACAGATGCTGCACTTGCGACGGTATTGTTCGGGTATAATAGTACTGGGACCTTCATTAACCATAGGCGGGTTGGAACACTTCCTGCTGTTATGTCCTGGTTGTCCACATCTTCTACATGATTGTGTGGTTGTCCTCTCTGAAGACGAGACATGTCGACCCTTCATCGGGCAACCGGATTGTCTCTTCGTCCCTGGATTTAAAACCACCCGCGCTGCGATGTCGGATGGCACTACCCATGAAGAATGATGACCAATAGGCATTATAGGAACCGAGTATGCATCAATAAGTGTCTCCCTCTTGTAGTAGTCCGCACAAAGAGATGTGAAATCCAAGTTCCGCTCCCTGCAACAATGAAAACATTGAGATTCACGTTTAGGTACTATAAAGCAATAAATGGACAGAGTCATGTACCTTGCCGCTGCGAGTGCATGTGAACATGGTAAAAAGTCCATTTGGAATTTGTTGCATGTGCATGTCTTCCGGGCTAAGTCAACCGTCCACTGTTTTCCCTTGTGTCTGACGAAAAATATGTTCCAATCAACTGCATTTACGGTCATATAACCGCATTTCTCGACACGTTTAAGGATCACAAGATGTGCTGCGTCGGTCAATCGATGACGCATTGACCGTGCATTTGTATGACGATCGTGGAACCACTTTTGTAGCATATTCCGAATAAACTCTGCCAGTGTCATCAATGGCAGTTGCTGTGCAAATTGTAGGCATGAGTTTATGCACTCTGCAACATTTGTGGTCATCAACCTGTACCTTCTTTGGGGGCAATGAACACGGGACCACTTGTGTGGACCAGCATCAATGGCATAATCGTATGCACCCTTGTGCAGCCTACGTAACTCCTCCATGTGGCGATCGTAGTGGATTTGATTGTACGACCTAGCAGCGTTATCCATTATGTTGGCAACATCTTTTCTGTGGAATCGCTTCTTCATATTTTCACCAAAATGCTAGCAACATATGGTATGGGTTGCATAAAGGAACACTTTAGAAATCCCTACTTCAATGCTTGCATGACGATCGGAAATGAAAACCAGATCATCTATATGACCAAGGGCACCTCTCAAGCACTTCAAAAACCACTCCCATGAAAGGTTGTTTTCTGAGTCATCGTACCCAAAAGCAATTGGATACACCTATTCGTTTCCATCTTGTGCAGTTTCCACAAACATTGTACCCCCGAATCTTCCCTTCAAATGGGTACCATCAACTGCAATCACAGGACGCAATCACAGGACTCATACACTTCCGAAAACCTCTAATTGAGGACCCTAACAACATAAAAAAGTAAAGGAATTTACCATCATCTGCGTACTGTAAGTCTGTGATTGTGCCTGGATTTTACTGTTCTAGAACGTATGCAAAAGATGGCAGCAGTTGGAAACTTTCTTCATGCGTTCCATAGGTCAATGACAATGCATATTGCAGGGCATCATGTGTCTTACTGTACATGATTTGGATGCCATACATTGTTTTCATATCGGCGATTATGTCCTTCGGACGCATGAGACGACCATCGGCTTGTTGAAGTCTAAGTGCAATGACTTCTGCGATTGTGACTGCACTAGCTTGTCGATGGCGACGGTGAATCTCCTCCAACGGACAGCTGTGTTCGTTGACAGAACTTCTGACTTGAAAGTAAGTCCCTTCTTCTCTCCTCACCGCTCTTAATTTCCACGTACAGTAGTCAATGATGCAAATCAGATGTAAAGTTGTCTTATTGGACCTTTTCACCTTCCATTCAAAGTTCTGATGCATCGCAAAATCGCCAACTAGCCTCTTCAAATCCTTTTTACTCGGGAAAAATTGACCATTATAAATCATGGTTCTCGGTTCTTGCGCTTCTAAGGTGCTGCTTCTACTAGTACCAAACGAGTATGAATTTGCTCCCGGAATAACCCAAGTTGTCGCATTAACAGAATCAGATGTTGTCACATTATAACGGACCTCGGAAGTCCCAGGCATATCTGGTGCAGTGCCACT
The DNA here is from genome assembly GCA_008009225.1 of Acer yangbiense. Lineage (NCBI taxonomy): Eukaryota > Viridiplantae > Streptophyta > Magnoliopsida > Sapindales > Sapindaceae > Acer > Acer yangbiense. The sequence continues at coordinate 15,163,587 of CM017763.1, forward strand.
AATTCCTTCTACACGTCTACCATGTGTTTGCATATGTGCATGCTCTTCATCCTCATTTTGCAAATCATCAACATGTTTATTATTTGCCTCATTACCCACCTCATGGTTCGGGTAATTGTCATTGTTCTGCTCATTGTACTGCGTATCATACTGCTCAATTCGACAACCAAACACATCACCAAATTGAGTCTCAACGGCATCTGCATGGTCGACCACAACTTGTGGGACACCAAACATGTTTCTCCCACCTTCGCTGCCACTCCTTTGGGTGAACACTTGGTTGCTACCACTAAATGATCCAAATTGTAGGGTATTTTCAAGAGGAGGAATATCATTCCCTAACACATCTCCAGCTGTTCGCTCAATAAGACTGACACATACTTGAGGGATCACTCGATCTTCCCCTAGCATAAACTGGACATCATCGTCATTACTTATAAATGTGCGACACGTACTGCCAGGAACCATTGATATTGATGACAAATCAACATTGTATTTGTTTACATCATAGTTCACAATAGTATGCACGATCGCCACCAATTCATCGTAAGTCAAATTCTTTTACACATACAATCCTCGGTTATTAGATCCAACGAACCTCTGACTTCCGTCGAGTAACTGCTCCCATCGACCATTGTAAGATATTACTATTCTAACCCGATTCAAGAGGCTGTCAAATTAATAATCACAAACCATTAAAAATGACACGATTTCAGTTCAAAAAGACACGATTTCAGTTCAAAAAGTTACGATTTCAGTTCAAAAAGGCACGATTTCAGTTCTAAAAGGCACGAATTTGTAGCAAAAAGGCTCGATTCATGACAAAAAAGGCACGACATTTTTTTTAAAAAGGCACGAATGAGGACCAAAAAAGCACGATTTTGTAGCAAAAAGACTCGATTCATGACTAAAAAGGCAAGAAATGTTTTTCAAAAAGGCACGATTCATGAGCAAAAAGGCACGATTTTGTTTCAAAAAGGCTCGATTCATGAGCAAAAAGGCACGAATTTGTAGCAAAAATGCTTGATTTTGTTTCAAAAAGGCAGGAAATGTTTTTCAAAAAGGCATAATTCATGAGCAAAAAGGCTCGATTCATGAGCAAAAAGGCACGAATTTGTAGCAAAAAGGCTCGATTTTGTTTCAAAAAGGCACGAAAGGTGTTTCAAAAAGGCACGATTCATGACCAAAAAGGCACGATTTTGTAGCAAAAAGGCTCGATTTTGTTTCAAAAAGGCAGGAAATGTTTTTCAAAAAGGCACGATTCATGAGCAAAAATGCACGATTTGTTTCAAAAAGGCTCGATCCATGAGCAGAAAGGCATGAATTTGTAGCAAAAAAGCTCGATTTTGTTTCAAAAAGGCACGAAAGGTTTTTCAAAAATGCACGATTCATGACCAAAAAGGCACGATTTTGTAGCAAAAATGCTCGATTTTGTTTCAAAAAGGCACGAAAGGTTTTTCAAAAAGGCACGATTTTGTTTTAAAAAGGCTCGATTCATAAGTAAAAAGGCACGAATTGTTTCAAAAAGGCTCGAAAATAAAATGAAAAGTTCTTAAATTATAACAATGGCTTCAGTTTAACAAAATACTAAAATGCTCGAAATATTCGAACAAGCAGAATCAAGAAATATTACCTTATTTTACTGAAGAAGAAAGTCGGGGTAACACCTTGAACTTTTATTTGTAGAGAGATAGAGTAACTAAGTTAAATCCTACTGACGTTTTTGTTGCAAGTGTGGACAGAGAAAAGACCAAACAGAATAACATAAATCATTAACTAAGGGCAATTTTGGTAGTTCACCATAATAGGTGCCTTTTAAACTTAACTTATTAACCCACTAACATTCTCACCAACTCAGTTTAAAATGGTGACAGTTTCCACTATTTCCACGTTAATTTATTCACTAGATAATCTTGGGACATGAGAGAAAGCTGTGTGAATAGAAAGAAATTAAGGGAGAGCAGGAGGCAGTTGGTCAGTGTAGCTAACATTGCTTTTAAATCTAGGCATCCAAAAAAGAGATCGAATATCTGAAATATATAAAGTTGTTCAATACATACCGTTCTTTTCTATACATACATTGTATTAAGGTTATCCTCCCAAATATATATAATTTGTTCCACGTGTACTTTATATTTAACTTACAAGTGTACTATATATATATATATATATATATATTTAACTTATAATTTGTTAAATGTTGCACAGTCTTACAATGGCAAGGGTCTGTAACCTTAGCTCCGATGACGGTACTTCCGTCGCTCAATCATCATCATATGTTTGACACAGTGATAATGGCGGATTTAGGAATTCAATTGAAAAACAATTCGTCGGTAAGAAGATCATCATCACCTTCTTTGTGTTTATTTGAAAACATATTTTGAAAATTTTGATTAAATTTTTAAAAGGTTTTTTTTTTTCTCAACATCAATCGGATCGATCAAATTCGACCTTGTGTGGTTCTTCATGTGAATATCCGAGCCCCTATGTCCTGTAATTGTAAATGTGAGGGTTCTTGATTTCATGAATTTCAATATGCAGTATCTCTTCAAGACATTAATTTATTGGAGTGTATCGAATTTCATAACCAAATTAATTTTTGGTTTTAATCTGGTGGGCCAGGTTCTGTTGGGCTTTTTCTGTTTTTCGTTTTTGGTTTTGTTGTGTGGCCTGGTTTCAGGATTTTACCCTTGTGGGCCTGTTGTTGGGTAAGTTAGTTTTGCAGCAAGTTTAGGACTTGGATTGTTGAGCTTTGGGCTTTCGGTAGCTTTCGTCGGTGCCTCTTAAGCCTCTTTAATATCGTTTGTCATTAAAAATAAATTAATTAATTAATTAATGAACATTGCTTATATATGATAGTTATATCTAATTTCAGGATGTCTCCTTTTATATTTTGTTATCAGAAAGGTTTGTAAGATCTTATGTTTCTTTTGCTAGTTGCATATATATTGTCTTAAGATTTCTCTACAAAGTAATATGTATTCATCATTGGTTTTCATGACTATAAATTTCCACGTGAATTAGTACACACCTAGAGATCGCTGTATACTATTACAAGTCATAATTATCAAATGCAAGATCATCCGTGTTTTTCATATGGTAGACATCCAACACTCTTGTCCAACTTTTATATCCAACTTGACGTGGCAGCTGACATGGCACTTCCTTGTCAGCTGCCACATCATCAAATTGCCACGTCATTACAACTATTAATTTTTTCAAAACCCTAATTTTTAAATCCATTCAATTTGTTCCTAATTTAAGTCTCTCCATTCTTTGGCAAGACAAGATAGCAGTACATCGAAGCTTTTTTTAATTTGTTTTCTTGGATTCTGAAGAAGATCAACCAGAAGAAAATGTTGCAGCCTCAAGAAACCCAAATTTTTGCTCCAGGTCTTAATTTCTTCTCAACCCTAAAACCCCCAAACAAAATCCTATCCTTTCACCGAATCTATAATCTGGTCATCACCTTCTTCGATTACGCTTCCTTTCACGGTTCCCACAAACTGTCAAGCATCGTCAAGAGCGTTCTTGAACCTTCAAAATCAGCAATAGGGAGCTTGGAAGAAACTGGGTGGGCACCATTCAATGACCCGAACGGGACCCGCAGACTTGGTGAGCTTGATTTGGCATTTCTAACTTCATATGCTCCAGGCATGTATTTTGCTGTACATGTAGGTGATAGGATTGATTTGAGGTTGTTTCTTGTATTTGGGATGGTGGGTAGTGGTCTTCTTACTGTAGTTTTCGGATTCGGTTATTGGTTTAGTGTGAACTTGTTAGTATACTATATAGCTGTGCAGATTTTATGTGGTTTGCTTCAGTCAATTGGGTGGCCTTGTGTGGTGTTAGTGGTGGGGAATTGGTTTGGGAAAGAGAAGAGAGGGTTGATAATGGGACTATGGAATTCGCCTACATCTGTTGGCAACATTGTTAGGTCTGTTGTGGCATCTGCTGTTTTGGAGCTTTCTTTGTTTGATTCATCATAGATGATGCATTTGTAGATTAAATACTTTATGGCATGTTTGTGAGACTGAATTTGACAGTTACTTGATGATATAAATTGAGACAAATTGGCTTGTTGTGTTTTATGTTTGAGTACTGTCAGCTGTTAGTTTTTGTGTTACCTGGTGTTTTTGGTTTGCTTGTCTGGTTTCTTTGTTTGTATTTTCCTTTAATGTGGTGCGTTTGGTTTGTGCCCTAGTGTTGTGGTTTCTGTGGTTCCTTATCCACTGCTAGCCTCGATTTTGTACAATCCAACTCCCTGTACTCTGCTCTTATTGAGCCATTTTTTCAATAATTCTTTTTCTTTCAAAAAAAAAAAAAGTATGAATTAGTGTGAAAATTATTCATCTTGAATAAGGCCATAGTAAAAATCATCACAAACAACAAAACTAATTTTACACAATTAGTTGTGGCAATGCTTGAGCTTTATTCATCATAAATGATGTATCTGTAAACTAAAATACTCTGGCGATGCCTAGCTTTTTGTTTGACAAGTTTTGGATGCTATTATTCATTACAAGTTTTGTTGGAATTACAGGTGTTGCAGGTAAGCAGTTGTCACACAAAACTGCTGGGATACTGATCTTGACAAGTTCTGTTGCAGCTGATCTTGGCACTCAGGACTCAAACAAAGGGAATTCTCGTGCGCTAGCAACGGTGACTGCCATTATAGATGGTACCGGTTCTATTGGGGCAGCTCTAAGCCCACTTTTAGCTGGGTATATATCCACCCGGGGATGGAATAGTGTCTTCCTCATGCTTATTGTTTCCATTTTTTTAGTAGCATTACTCTTGATTTGTGTTGCAAAGACTGAGATTCAGCAGAAGTTGAGCGAGGGAAAATGGGTTTGGAATAGCATGACCTAAGGAGAATTTTCTCAACCTTTAATTTGTTTTCTGGTATAGAACATTAGAGAAGTAGATATCATATAGGAAAGAGTACATAGATGGTGAAGTTTCTTAGATCATTATACATGTATGTCTGTATTTTGTATCTCATTCTTTATACACAAACATCAATTTACTTGTACATGTACAATTGTATGATTCATTCAAGATGGAATTCTTAAAAAAAAAAAAAAAATTGACTGCGTGAAGATTACTGGTAGAACAATGGTCAGGTGAATGTAAGCATAAACGGGAATGTAAAATGGCCTATTAAGTGACCTATTTGAACCAGCTTGGAAGATAAAACCATCATATTCACCAATGACAATATATTAAATTGAAAATCATACATCAATGTTTGACAAAAGAAACAAGAAGATCATACAATGTTGTCAATAAAAATAGAATTTAATTTTGTTTTACATCATAGAATGAAAACAATGAAAACAAAAAACCAAAACACATCAAAAACGCTAAAAGCCATAAATTTTGGTTCTTTACTCTGCCCCGCCTACCAAATCCTCCTCTTTCATATTGGCCTTCTATGTTCCTCACATGTAGAAATATTCTGCAAATTTGTATTGGCCTGCATTTATGTGCATTTAAACAACGAAGAGAGATAAATAAGCTCCTTTTCAAATGTAAAAAAAATAAATTCAATAACAATATAAGATAAAAAAAAACATACCCAACCATGTGCCATTCTGACTTGTAATTCAGAATTTTGCGTTTGCAATGGAGCATGTGTAGCATCATATGCACCCCATGTTGGAAGTTGATGCTGGTGAAAATTATAATCACAATATAAGTTATTTAAATAAATTTAAGACTTTATCAAGTCACACTTACAATAAGGGAAAAAAAAAAAACCTGTAAATTATTTTGCAAAGTGGGAATTGAACTAGTAGCTTGATGCATTCCATATTGTTGGCCATAAACCGAAAAGAATGGACTTTTCAGTCCTCCATGGAACACATTAAAGGAGGATACATCCTCATGACAAACTTGTTGGGTTTCAGAATCCTATAAAATAATAGGATACTAATGTTATATGATGAAAACTTAGAAAATAATATATGTTGCTTATATCGGGTAGGTACCTTAAGCACAGGTTTATTGTCAGCATCAACCATTTCTACACTTTCTACAACTCCAGAATCCTACAAAAAGAGAATAGAAATTTGTTAAGAATTTTTCAAAACAATAACATAATAATATATAACGTTGATTCATATTTTAGTTTTACCTTCATTGTTTGTCGATAATCTAATTTTTTCTTTCCACTCTTTTCTTTCTTGTTTCGACAAATTTTCTCAATCTTTGATGTCTTTCTTTTGCACGGGGGACGACCTTTACTTCGTACTTGTTGCGGTGAAAGAATGTTACGATTCTCTTCTTCGGCAAAACCACCAAGCTCCTTATCATTTGTCATAAAATCAGTTGAAATGCCATTGTCTTCACTGCAACAAGCAACATTGCTTTTTCCTTGCAATTTTGTTTTCAATTCTATTAGCACCTTCATCACCTCATTGCAATTTTCATCACTATCCACTGCCAAATCTGCCACATCATAAAAATAAGTGCACATTTTATCGAATCTATGCCCTTCCGATTTGTTGCTCGAGTCCACATAACTAATTTTCACTTTTGTATGACATCTTTTCACATCTTTCCTCCAACGCTTGAAAATGTACTTTTCTGGAACACAAAATATTTCTTGATCAATTAATGCCATAATTGCATGCCGACATAAAACTCCCTTAAACTCGAATAGACGACAACTACAATTAACTTCGCAAGTCGCCACATCCAAATAAACCATGAAAGTAACACGATGACAAGTCTCTACAAGCTTTACATCTTCTTTTACTTCAAACTCTAGATTTGAACCACTCTTTTTATTCAAAGATATTCCACAATGTATTCGAGCCTTCATCTCTTCTTGAAATTCTTTGAATTTTGCAATAGTATAAGCATTTTGAAATTGCTTCTCCATTGAGTAATGAGAAATGCATGGGATATGTGAATTACAAGAAGCAAAATCAGCTTGACGCTCTTTCTCCACCTTGTCTCTCAATGCATTCTCATATTGCTCTACAAACTGCTTCAAAGTAGTCTTTGAATTCACATATCCATCAAAAAATGCATTTATACCTTCGCTACGTTGTGTAGTAGACATTCCAGCCCAAAACACATCCTTCACAAAAGCTGGGACCCAACGCTGTCTCTCATTATACAACCCATGTAACCATTTATTGTCAGAAAGATTATATTTTTTTATGAAATTCTTCCAATTTTCTTCAAAATTATCCCTTGACAATGAGTCATATATTGCATTTAGCACAGCAAACTTAATAGATTCATACTGTTTGTAGCCCCTTAATTTTTCTGGTAACTTCTTCAAAATATGCCATAGGCACCATCTATGTCGAGCTTCTGGAAATACAACCTCAATACCCTTTTGCATGGCCTTATCTTGGTCTGTGATTATAGCTTTTGGAGCACAATCAAACATACATGTCTTCCAATTTTTAAAAAGCCATATAAATGTCTCTGTATCTTCATTAGAGATCAATCCACAACCTAATAAAGTTGATTGCCCATGATGATTAACTCCAACAAATGGAGCAAAGGGCATATCATACCTATTAGTTAAATATGTTGTGTCAAATGTCACAACATCTCCGAACTCTTTAAATGCAGCTCTACTCCTTGCATCTACCCACAAAACATTCTTCAATCGACCTTCTTCATCTATGTCTATAGTGTAAAAGAAGTTCGAATTGTCACAGTGCATTTTCAAAAAATATTTCTGAAGTGCTGCAGCATCCCCATCCCCAAGTCTCAATTGTCTTCTTTTCTTTACAAGATTCCTATAATCTTGCTCTGTAAAAGATAAATTCTCATGCCCACCAGCTGCAACCACACAAGAATTAAAACTCTTATTTGTTCTAATCCCAGCTATATCATTCACATCCAATTGCCTCCTTACAAATGCGTTTATTTTTTTGTTTTTCCTATAGTATCGAGTTTGGCTTGGAGTATTAAGTGTATGGTTGTGTTCTAAAACCACCGAAATCAACTTCCACTTTCCATCATTGTGTAAAGAGGCAGAAAGTTTAGCTTTACAACCTATCTTTGTTATTGGACGTGTGGTAAAGGCTTTTTCAGATTTTGATTTTCTTTGACCCTCACAAGCACATGTCAAACATATGTACTCCAACTCCCCATCGTATCCCTTTCTTGCTGTTCTTTTAATGACTTGAAATCCCGTTTTATTTCCATACATCTTGTAGTATTCATACAACTCTTCCATCGAATCAAAAATCATTCCAGGTTTAGGCTCTTCTATCTTATCTTTTAAATCTGTTGACATGTCTATCTCTTTCTCATTATTTACCTAAATAAAATCAACATATCAAACTACAATATAAAAAAATAATAATAGCATATCCATTAAAATAAAGTCTGAATAATTTACCGTAAAAATGTCTTCAAAACATTCATCTTCTTTTTCTATTTCAAACTCCTCCATCCTATTCCGTTGCACTTGGAAAACAGTAACTCCCTGTTGATATTCATTTATATATATTTTTAGAAACAAACTTTATTCAAACAAAATAGAGCACAACGCCTCAAACAAGGAGGACAAACAAGCACACCATCAAAACGGCACCAAAACACAAAGAAGATGGGGAAGAAGGCAAGAACAAAACAAAAAGCCACGAAGGTGGCCCTTTAACCTTGTGTTAACAAAAACTTATCTCTGGACTCTCATGAGTCTAAATATATTCATATATTTCAATTCTGAGAATCCTTATGTTCAAGCTCTATACCTTTTTTTTTTTTTTTTGAAAATAAGTATTTTATTAAAGGAAGCCAACGCAGCAACAAGCTGCAAGCTAGCGGCAAAGACACCTCAACAACCCAAACAAGCGCAAAAGGGCCACAAGAGAACAACAACGCAGCAGCGACCCAAGCAACAGACAGAAGAAGAAAAAACAGAGTAAAAACAGCAGAACACAAAGCAATCAAACACCCCCCCCCTCCATGAAGTCCCCAGACGAGCTCGAACCCGTTTTTGCTAAACTATCAACAAAAGAATTGAAGATTTTTGAATTGAACACCACCTTAATGCAACCAACCGACTTTAGCATACCATGAATCTCGTAAATAGACTGAACTTGGTTCAAGCTATATACTTGTTATTACTTCTATTTTGTCACCCCAAATAGGCCTAGATTATGAAGGTGGTCCTTCTACATGTCACAGGGAAAACCATAACAAATGTTGCATATGGACTTTGCAAGAACTAAAGTACCAATTATTGTCAAAAAAAAGAAAAGAATAAAAAAAGAATTAAAGTACCAATACAGCTAAAAAAAAATGAGAGAAACACATTTCAATTATTCCCACTTAGTATGCCAGTTAAGACTACCTTCAAAATCTATCAACACATTATAACTTGGATATCATTTACACTAAAACAAATGGATATTTCAAGAAGTAATGAAAAACAGAGGACAGAAGCAAACCCATTCAATTTCTCAATAAACCAAACCAAGATCAACCCTACTCAACAATGATGATTAACTTCATGGGTATTCATTCAAAACATTAAAAGAAACTGAAAAAGAAGCGTACAATAATTAACGATGCACATAAATGTAGAGCTACAAGAAACTACTATTTAACGAAAACAAAAATGTTGAGATGGAAAACAAGAAACTCACTGTAACCGGTGTTAAGAGAGAGAAGCAAGCGAAGCTGCAGAGGATGGTCTTCAAGGTGCTAGGGAATGGGACAAGCGAAGCTGCAAAGGATGGACTTCAAGGAAACATACCCAAAGGAAACAGGGCAACAGCACAACCAGAGTAAAGCCCGAAACATACCAGGGAAACAGAGAAAAAAAAAAAAAAAAAAAAACGAAAGAAAACACAACAGAGAAGCAAGAAAAGCAAAAGCAAAACCAAGCTAAGGGAAATCCCAACTCAAAGCATCTCCCTCAAAACCCAACCCTTGTCTTGCCAAAGAATGGCACCTGTTCGTTTCAACTTCTTGAGCTTCCTGGAGAGACTTTTTTTTTTTTTTTTGCTTATATAAAATTAGGAACAAATTGAATGGATTTAAGAATTAGGGTTTTGAAAAAATTAATAGTTGTGATGATGTGGTAATGTGATGATGTGGCAGCTGACAAGGAAGTGCCATGTCAGCTGCCACGTCAAGTTGGATACAAAAGTTGGACAAGAGAGTTGGATGTTTACCATTGTCCATGATAGTTATATCTAATTTCAGGATGTCTCCTTTTATATTTTGTTATCAGAAAGGTTTGTAAGATCTTATGTTTCTTTTGCTAGTTGCATATATATTGTCTTAAGATTTCTCTACAAAGTAATATGTATTCATCATTGGTTTTCATGACTATAAATTTCCACGTGAATTAGTACACACCTAGAGATCGCTGTATACTATTACAAGTCATAATTATCAAATGCAAGATCATCCGTGTTTTTCATATGGATTCGATTCTTTGTACTGTTATAAACTCAAGTTCTCAATACTCTAATGTCACAATTTTGATGGGATTCCACATAAAAAAAAAAAAAAAAAAAAACGTGTTTTCTAATATTTAAAATATTAAAAACAGTACGAGTTCTCTACAAAAACAACTACTGCTCTTATGCATATCACGTAAAAAAAACGTGATATTTCTGCATGATGTGTAAGTTCAAATAAAAATCAAAGAATCAAAATTTCATGAATATTAATACATTACCTATGGCTATAATGCATATCACGCACTCTTTTAAAAATGGATAATGTTACACATCCAACCTTTTTGTCCAACCCCTGATGTGTCAGTTGGTGAGTGGATGCACATTAATAATGATTTATCCATATATTCACTCACTAACTGACACATCAGGGGTTGGACAAAAAGTTGGACAAAAATGGTTGGATGTCTACCATTTTCCTTTAAAAATTGCATACACTGACAGATACATATATAAAGTGCCTACCTATGTGGTAGCTTGGGGCACCAATATTCAACCTCAAATGACAAATGAACAAGTTAAGTCCGAGTCCGAAATTAGAGTTATAAAACATGAATAACCACAATGTTTTCAAAATGCAAGGAAAAATCTCCTTACTCCAGACGTTGCGTGGAAGGACCATCGCCATCTTCTTCAGAACTCTCTTCATTCTGTAACACAAGATGTTGCGTGGAAAGACCAGAGCCATCTTCTTCAGAACTCTCGGTATTCTGTAACACCTGATGTTGCGTGGAAGGACCAGCGCCATCTTCTTCAGAACTCTCGGTATTCTTTAACACCTGATGTTGCGTGGAAGGACCAACTCCATATTCTTCAGAACTCTCGGCATTCTATAACAGAGCACAAAAAAATAAAGGTGAACACAGCTGGAATATGTGTACAAATGTTGCTTCGTACAACTCTCATATAAGGTGCTAAAAAAAAAAAAAAAAATCAGATAGAATGCTCATAGAAGAAGATGAATTTCTAAAGACGAATACTCAACGGAATAACCGGCCAGGAATGCAAAGGCGCCTCTGGGTGAATAGAAAAAAGGGGAGAGCAAGAAGCAGCGGGTTAATGTTTTCAATACTTCAGTTAAATGAATAAGTGTATCTTGTTTTGATTTGGAAGTCTGATGATATATCTGATTTATTATAGAAGTGTGGAAGGAATCAAAAGAATATTAAAGTTATTCAATACGTACCGTACGGTTTCTGTACATCTCTTGTATAGTTGTATTAAGGTCACCTTCCCAAATCCAATCTGCTCTCCACTGATGGTAGTATACTTTATTTAAATTTGGTGTGCTTAAGACTCCTGGACAGAAAATCTCCATCTTGGTACAATCAAACACTTCTAATTTTTCCAAAGCTGGGAATTCGAAAGTGTAATTCTCAACGCAGAAGTTTGTAAGGCTTGATAATGAATCAAGTATCAAAGTCTTCAATTTGTGGAAAATAATCTTGTTTTTTATTACATCCCCTTCATCTCTTGCTACAACTTCTGTCAACATATGGCAACTTGTTATTTTCATTTCTGTAAGTTGAACCAAACTTTCGGCCGTTGAGGATGTCAATATGCTTGTCAATTCGTAACAATCCTCAGCGTGCAGAATTTTTAGGTTTCGGAAAAATGCTGATGGTGGCAGTAGATCAGTCAAACCACATCTCCGTACATGCAAAATTTCTAGATTTTGAATAATTAGGTCAAGTTTGGAGTGTTGTTTCCAGATGCGCTTCAGCCCTCTAAGTCCAAAAAGTTCTAAGCTTTTTATTTGTGCAGGCCTCTCAGCATGTTTCTCGACCTCTTCAAGTGAAAATATCTCCTCGTATGAACCAGAATTAAATTGAAGCTTTTCCAAATTAGGAAATTTCCAAAGGATGTCAAGTGGGAAAACTGATTCACCATAGACCGTCAGAAATTTAAGCTTGGGAATTAGGTGTTCTGAAAATTGAGCTTGTGATATCAGCCTCAAGGAATCTCCCCACAATTGTAGTTCCTCTAACTTGAGGAAACAGCCCTGGTGAGTGGTGACCAATCAAAAAAACAAACCGGAGTTACATGTTCCCTCAAACTAAAACAATTCCACAGATTTAAACATGATAATCTTAAAAGAAAATAAATCTGGCACTCCAGAGAGAATTATATATCACATGTACACATTATATTATTAATTTTTTAGTAAAGAACTATAGAGAGAAAATAAAAAGCATAACAAATAACCAGAAGAAAAAGAAAGTAGATCTTAAAGCCGAAATCATAAAATAAAAAAAATAAAAAAGAGAGAAATTAGATCTTAAAACTAAAATTAGGAGAGGACAGGTAAAATAGATTTGAAAAAAAAAAAAAAATGCAATTGTACGACTTGGAAATTGGGTCTCTTTTGCCAAGAGACCTAGTAAAAATGAGTCACGACCATTTACGAGACTTGTTTCGACTTGCTAAGAGCTGAATTTTATTTTAGATCAGTTTTTTTTTCTTTTTTCTTTTTTCTTTTTTCAGATTTGTTTTTTTGACCAAACTAATAAATATTGAATTGAGATTTTAATTTCATTTTAACAAATCAGTTTGTGATCCCCCTCTCACACACCAAGAGATTGTAGGTTCGAATTATTGTAATTAAAATTTCAAAAAAATATATATATATCAGTTTTCAGTTTTTAATTTATACAAAATTAAATAATCCTAAAAATCCAATCTCAAAATTAATCAAGCTTCAAAACAATATTCATGGAATTTCACTACAAACAATAAATTAAATCATAAATTCAAACACTAAAGTATTTTTTATCTAAGAAAAATAATATTTGTAGAGAGAGAATGTGAGAATCAAGAAAACATGAGGAGAAATGGTGAGAAAAAGTGGAAAGCCAAAAATATTAGAGAATGAGGAATTTCGTTTTTTAAGTCAAGGGCATTTCTATTGGTTGCAATACTTTTGGTAAAACTCAACTAATTAATTTTACAAGTCCATAAAATCAAGTGAAAAGTGTGCTATTAACCCACATTTTCACATAAAAATAGTGATGTATACTAGGTATGCTAACCAAAAACTTAATATTTATGGCAAAATAACAATGTTTAGATTAATTTTGTGGGACGAAAATGAATTTACTTAAGTTATTAAAATACTTGAAAAAAAAAATTAATTTAAGATATTGTTCAAAGGAAAAGATGTGGTCATAGCTAGAGGATGAGACAGGAATTAAACTATACTAGAAGAGACTCTTAAAGAATGAACTTTATTCTTTAGAGCTCTGACAACATTATATTGCATAAAAACCAACATAGAATGCAAAACAGTCGACTAGGGGTGTAACCGACAGTTTCTAGATTTTAAGGAACTAAGCGGTAATTTTTACAAGGGCCAAATTGAACTATCTTATAACTAGTGGGACCAAAATATAATTTTTCATAGGTCTCAGCGACCAGTATACGGTCATATATTTCAAATTGAAAGTTGTACTGTTGTAGGAATTAAATAGTAATTGTCATAAGGGTATAAATAAAATGGTTTGAAATAATATGGGTATAATACTATAATGTAATTTATAGTGGCCAGAATGCACTATTTAAAACAGCAGGGGGCAAAACATAGTTTTCCTATGGATAGGTTTTCTTCACTGAATCATATTGGTTTTGACTTTTGACTTTTTAAATAAACACTTTCCACTTGAGTGTTATGGATAATTACAAGAAAAAATCCAAAAATAAATAAATATATCCGGTGACATTTTCGGTGTATATAAATATCCCTACAAAACAAAACAAATCAAATCCCTACAATTACTCTAGATAAATTGCCGTGATTGAGTGATTTGGGACATAAATAAGAAACAATTATAAGGCTAAAATCAAGTATCGTATTACTTGACACTAAACCTATTAATATATAAAAAAGAAAAAAAAAATTAGGGAGAGAAACACCACACTTTTATTCTATCCCAATTTTTCCAAGTATTAGTCACTTTTGTTTCAAACACAACACTTAACAAAGTTTCAAATTAAGAGTAGAGTAATATGCTCCAATGAACATGTTTAAATTTGATTCCAACTTTTGATGACTTTATAATAAGCATGACAATGAAAAGATAAATCAAAGAGGAAATATAAGTTTTGTACCTTTTAAACAAAGATGAGAGGTTGTTGCGCAAGGATATTAAATTGGCCCTCCTCATTATTTTCTTCCGAAGCTAACAATCAGAGATGCTCAATTTGTTTAAGGCTGGCCATTCTGCAGTATGTCTACCAGGGTAGATATATCTAAGTTGACTGAGGCCATTAAGTTCCAAAGAGGTAAGCCGTGGAAAGTCAAACCTAGTAACTGCTTCTAGATCTGCTCCTTCTTCCTCTGCAACAATTTTCTCCATTTCACCACATCCAAATATATCAAGTTGCACAAGTTGCGAAAGATTCCTGGCAATGGAGGCTGGAAAGATATTTTCCAGAGACCGACAACCTCCAATCCTCACTTTGTTCAGTTTTTGAAAGGATAGCTTTCTTCGGGGATCCTTATTCCATATGTGCCTCATTTTTTGTAGATTATACAATTCCAATTCTCTTAACTGACTTGATACAGTAGAATGTGACCACGTTTCCAAATTTACCACTTGGAGATCAAATATCTCTTCTAATGAATTGCATGAATTGACAGACAATGACTCTAGTCTTGTGAATCTTTCAAGCATATTGAACTTGAAAATAGTTAATAGCTTATTGCACCGGAAAACTTTTACAGATTTTAAGCTGCGAAATGAATCCTCGACAAGTTGGTTGTGCCAAATCATCTCCAAGTCATTCATGTCGGAAATTTCAATCATTTCTAAGCTAGGGAATGCAACTTGTATTATTCATATCATTAAGTTATACATGGAGCAATGGAGTTTATTCTTAATTCTAATTGAAAATAACAGTAAATATATAAATAATGTATTGAAAATAAGAAGTAAGAGAGGATAAATAAATATTTACCATAGGAGATGAAAATAGATATTTTAATTTATGGCATTGCTCAATGTTCAATTCTCTTAAACTTTGAAAGCAAGAAGTTATTGATGGAAGTTGATTGTGCCATATCGCCTCCAAGTCATTCATTTTGGAAATTTTAATCTTTTCTAAGCTAGAGAATGCAACCTGTATTGTACATATCATTAAGTTATATATATATATATATATATATAAGTTATTTCTAATTCTAATTGAAAATAAAAATAAAAACAAAATTTATTAGAAATATGAAGTAAGAGTGGAGAAATAAATATTTACCGTAGGAGATGAAAATAGATATTTTAATTTATGGCATTGCTCAACGTTCAATTCTCTTAAACTTTGAAAGCAAGAAGTTATTGATGGAAGTTGATTGTGCCATATCGCCTCCAAGTCATTCATGTTGGAAATTTTAATCTTTTCTAAGCTAGAGAATGCAACCTATATTGTACATATCATTAAGTTATATATATATATATTTACAAGTTATTTCTAATTCTAATTGAAAATAAAAATAAAAACAAAATTTATTAGAAATATGAAGTAAGAGTTTAGAAATAAATATTTACCGTAGGAGATGAAAATAGATATTTTAATTTATGGCATCGCTCAACGTTCAATTCTCTTAAACTTTGAAAGCAAGAAGTTATTGATGGAAGTTGATTGTGCCATATCGCCTCCAAGTCATTCATGTCGGAAATTTTAATCTTTTCTAAGCTAGAGAATGCAACCTGTATTGTACATATCATTAAGTTATATATATATATATATATATATATATATATATATATATATATATATATATATATATATATAAGTTATTTCTAATTCTAATTGAAAATAAAAATAAAAACAAAATTTATTAGAAATATGAAGTAAGAGTTTAGAAATAAATATTTACCGTAGGAGATGAAAATAGATATTTTAATTTATGGCATTGCTCAATGTACAATTCTTTTAAACTTTGAAAGCAAGAAGGTATTTCTAGAAGTTGATTGTGCCAAATTTGTTCAGAATTGATCCTACCAAGTTTCAAGGTCTTCAAATTGGGGAACCCAACCTGCGAAATAAATTTCGTATCTTTCAATCTTCTTCCAATTAATTAAAGAATAAATAATTATTAATCATGATATAAATATGAAATGCAAAACTATAATTCTTTTAGTTGCATACATCCGTAATTAAAAAAAAAAAAAAAAAAAAAACACAAACAATTACATTTTATTGTGCATTTTATATATACATATATATATACTTGCAACATTCTCTTCTTTGGTATATTTCTTAATTTTTGTTAGCAGACGAGAATAAGAATAAAATTGGTAGAGAAGGGGTTATTGTTAACATACCTTTCCATTGAAAGTTGCAGTTGGAGTATCTTCCAAAATGACTCCATTATTGTTGATGGAGCAGAAACTTGTGAGCTTTGAAAGACCTTCTAAAGTCATAGAGCGTAATTCCATCAAATGAATTATATCTTCTTCCTTTCCAATAGCAAATATCTCTGTTATATTCTCACAATCACGCACTTCTATTTCTTCTAGTGGAAGAGCTCTGATAGTAGAGAATGAAAATATATTCTTCAATTTGTCGCATTTTTCAACTTTTATGTTTCTGAATTGGCATAAAAACTCTGCTCCAAATTGACCGTTATATATCTTCTCCAGGTTATTCAACTCTTCAAGAAACAGTGTCTCCAAAGAAGGAAAGGGATTATAGGATTCTGACTCCGAGCAGTCAGCAACAGTTTGAAAGCATGAACTGCTATGTACCCAGAGTTGCTTCAATTTTGGGAAACCCTCTCCCCCGTCCAATGCAGAAAGGACATTCTTAACACTTGGCGTTTTATGAAGGACATCCTCTAAACAACTGCAGTTGTCTCCTAGATTGAGCTCCAATTCTCTGGATGTCTGAGGCCATAATTCGCTGAACTCATAATTCTCTGAACGTTGGCCTATGTTTATGGTGTACGTCTCCAAATTTTTGCAGAACAAGCCTTTTGATAGAACATTGGTATTTGGAATTTGAATTTCTAAAACGGTGAGGTGAGGTAGACACTTCAACTCATCAAGACTAGCATTGCTTCCTCCTTGAACCTCCCACTGGATACAGTCACTAACCAAATACAGTTCTTCTAATTGGGTTAAGCTTGCTATGATATTTGGTGGAATCTCTTCAAGGCTTTCGCATGTGCTCAAATCCAACAACCTTAACCTGGTCAATTTACATACTTCCTCAGGTAACCTCATGATATTAGAATTATCATAAATACTGAGGATTTCCAGTTTCTTCAGCTCTCCAATTAAAGCAATGTCGTGTACTTCGCACTCATCCATAAACAATGTCTGAAGATTTACTAAAAGACAAAGTGATGTAGGCAATGACAATAAATCAAATCCAACCAAATGTAGAACTCTGAGTTTCGACATTTTTGTGAAAAAATTATCAGGGATTTCTAATGCACCATAACCCTTTGTTTGCATATATAAAAATTCAAGATGCTGACATTCCAACTCTTTTGGAAGCTCACTGATATTATGCAGAAAGATTCTGGTGCTAGTTTTCAATGTATCAGCATCATCCCAATCCCTTCGAACGTTGTCATCCATCACTATAACCGCATGCTGATTTCTGGATGCAATTAATCTACCAACGTCACGCACAACATCATGCATTGAAAAGCTTCCATTGTTAGGAGTGTCGAGCAACAAAGAAGCATCTTTAAGTTTCCTAACCAATGTGTCTACACGATCCCGTGCTTCTTTAATTCTGTCAATACCTTTAAATATACGCAAACCCATTCCATATTTCATTAAGTCTCCGATGGAAGCACCATAAGTATAGACCATTGTACTGCAAAGCAAGAAAATTGATCTGAGTTCCTCATCTTTTAATTGATTATAACTAAACTCTATACATGAATATGCCTCTCCTGCCACTCCTTCCAAGGTTCTCGAAGAAGGCTTTTTCAATTCTTGCAAGGCATTCCTCCATTCAAACTCGTTCTTGTTTCTTAATGCTTTTGCAATAGTAACAATTGCAATGGGCAAACCTCCACATGCCTTGGCCACCTCTTTTGCTAAAACTTGCAAATCACTCTGTTGAATGCAATCACCTGTTGTAGTACTAAACAGATTCCAAGTTTCCTGATCATTTAAAACATCCATAGAGAAATTAAGTTGAGAACCAGTCAATGTCAAGGCATCGAGATCTCTTGCTGTCAGCAACACTTTACAACCTTTACAGTCATCACCGAAAGGAATCCCCACCTTGTCCAACTCGAGTGTTGCCCAAATATTATCTAAAACTAAAAGAATCTTCTTCTTTTGCTCCTCTTGCTTCAAGTATTGATGTAGCTTACTTGCTCTTCCAGGAATACCCTCCTCTTGCAATTTCATACCCAACATATCTGCAATTTCTCCTTGAATCCTTCTTATGTCAGGTTCCGCGGACACCTCAGCAAAAGCTACAACATCAAAGAGCTCGTTTTCCTCGGCATGTTTAGCTACTGCCCTTGCCAGCGTTGTCTTTCCAATGCCACCTACCCCGTAAATGCTGACCATGTTGACATTGGGATTCCTCAATGCATTTAGTATATTCTCCAAAGTAGACATTCTCGATTCAAAAGCCTCGTTTGTACGATGGAATCCATATCTCCTTTGGAGTGGTTCGGTAGGAAACTTTTTGGAAGTTCCCTTCTTGTTGAAGTTCAACGATGGACTTTGCCTTGCCCACTGCTTTTCTGCTGTGTTGATAAAGTTTCTTAGGATTAGGACAGAACCCCTTGAAACACTTCATGTTTGCTTGCTCCTTCTTTTCTTGAATAATCTCTGACAAGGCATCATCGACCTTCTTCTTCGCAGTATCCAGCCAATCATTGACATGCTGTTGGATCTCTTCACCGTTTCTTCTGGCATCGTCAACCAATTGCTGCACGTCGTCTTGTTTACCCTTGAGCTTCTCAACTGAAGTCTCCAGATTCTGAAAGTTGGTCTTGTAGTTCCATATGTAACTGAACGGACGTACTATGGGTGCCACCAAGTATTCGGCAACTTTTGCAGCAACAGAAATGGCAATTTCGACCATTTTTTGACCCTTTTTTTTTTAAGTGCTTTTTTTCTCGTTTCAAGTTTTGAAAATTAGAGATGAAAATAAACAGAGAACAGAAAAGAGAATTAAATAATACTAACAACAGCAACGAAAACAAAACAATAGCAAAGTTTCCTTGAGATGAGACGGTAAAACTGGAGAAAAATATATATATATATATATATTTTTTTTGAAATAGATGAGATGTGAAACCAAAATAATAAAAAACGGAGAGCACAACAAAGCAAAACAAATCAAAACACTAGCAAAGTTTTCTTGAGAACAGAATGAGAAAATGAGGAAAGAAATCTTGTTTTCCTTTTCCGTTGTTTTTTCAGTGAGTTTTTAATTTATTATTATTTTTTAAAAATAAAAATAAAAAAGTAGATGAAAATCAAACGAAATTAATACAAAAGAGACTGAAAAAAAAAAAAAAGATAACACAACAGGGAAACTAGATATCACAGCAATGAAGACGAAAACAAAATGGTAGCAAAGTGGTTTTGAGATCAAATTTTGAAAGTTGGAATTTTTTTTTTTTTTTTTTTTTTGACAAATAGCAGTAAATGAAAAAAACAGATAGCAGAACAGAGAAAGTTGACGCAGAACGGAAGTTCTAGGGTTTACCAGCGTAACCCCTAAAGTAACAAAACTGGAATCCACCAGTAAAGAACGAATGTATGTAAACCAAAATTTGATAATATTATTGAATGAATTCTGAAACTGATAACAAAGAGCCTTAAATAGCCTCTTGAAACCCTAAAATAAGCAAAAAGACTAAAATATCCTCAAACTAAACAAAAACAACTAAAAACGGAAAAATAAGAAAAAACACAAAATCTTCGGTTGCCCGACAGCCTAACTTAAACTGCCCCGATGAGGATGCAAATGACGTCAACCGGGGAACCTTGGTTGCCATGCTATAGATCTCTAAAAACCCTTTCTGAAAACATATTATAATAGGAAATCTGACAACCGAGTCAAAAGTTATGCCCGTTTCTTTGGAGCACCTCTTTTGGACAATTTCCTGTCCATCTCTTCTTCAAACTCTAAAGCCAACTGTCCTACATCAGTCTCTCCCACCTGTGAAGAACTCGACCTCGAGTTATAATCAGGATAAAGTGGAACATCATCACAAAACTCATAAAGGTCAGCCACATTGAAAGTACGAGATATGTTCATATTAGCAGGTAAGTCGATCACGTAGGCATTGTTGTTGATCTTCTTGATCACCTTGTACGGACCATACTTCCTTGGCTTCAACTTGTTGTAGGAACCAACTGGGAACCTCTCCTTCCGCAGAAACACCATAACCTGGTCACCCTCAGCAAACAATTTCTCACGCCTTTTAACATCTGCTGCAGCCTTATACTTCGCATTCTTCTCCTCTAACCGCGCCTTCACCTCAGCTTGAACATCACGAACCTGCTCAGCCATGGTCTCAGCAGCAACACTCATACCAGTGACCTTGGGAAGCCTTGCCAGATCCAACGCATGCTTAGGAGGTTGCCGATACACTAAAGCGAAAGGAGACTTACCTGTAGCAGTATGAACAGCATTGTTATACGCAAATTCAGCTTGTGCCAGAGCCACGTCCCACTGTTTTGGCTTGTCTCCACAGATGCTCCGAATTAAATTCCCTAGTGTTCGATTTAGATTCTCCGTCTGTCCGTCAGTCTGTGGGTGTGCAGTGCTACTGAACTTCAGAGCAGTATCCATCCGCCGCCACAATGTAACCCAGAAATGGCTAAGAAACTTCGAATCCCTATCAGATGTGATAGACTGAGGTACACCATGTAAACGAACCACCTCCCGAAAGAACAGCTGAGCCACATGTGATGCATCAGATGTCTTCCGACAAGGTATAAAATGCCCCATCTTTGAGAACCTGTCAACCACTACAAACACGGAGTCTACTCCACGCTGAGTTCGCGGAAGACCCAAAACGAAGTCCATTGCTAAATCCTCCCATATGGCATTCGGAACAGGAAGTGGCATGTACAGGCCCGTATTTTGAGCCTGTCCCTTAGAAGTCTGACAGACGTAACACTTGCGAACAAAGTTACCGACGTCGCGCTTCAACTGAGGCCAGTAATACCGTTCAGCCACCCCATTGATAGTTTTATCACGCCCTAAGTGACCACCCAAACCTCCACCGTGTAACTCTCGAATCAGTTTCTCTCTCAGAGAGCTCCGCGGGATGCACAACTGATTGCCACAAAATAGGTAGTTAATATGAAACTCCCCGTCGGCCTGTTTCAGAACACACCTTTCCCATACCTCTCCGAAATCCTCATCATCAGAATACAGTTCTTTCAGAAACTCAAACCCAATAATTTCTTGCTGCATAGTAACCAATAAACTTGCACGACGACTCAGCGCGCCTGCCACCTTATTCAGAACCCCAGACTTGTACTTCAGAACAAACGGAAACTTCTGCAAATAAGTTGCCCACCGAGTATGCATATTACTTAAGCTCCTCTGGCTGTTCAGATACTTCAAGGCTTGATGATCAGTGTAAAGGATAAACTCGCGCTGAATTAGATAATGCTCCCAATTCTTTAGAGCTCGAATAATTGCGTAGAATTCTTGATCATAGGTACTCCACTTTCGGCGTGCATCACTCAGCTTTTCACTAAAAAAACGCCACTGGTTTCTTCTCTTGTGACAACACTGCTCCAATCCCGACCCCACTAGCATCACATTCCACTTCGAATAACTTCTCAAAACTCGGTAGAGCAAGAACAGGAGTGGTGCACAGTTTTTCTTTGATGACTGCGAAGGCTGTGTCGGCTGCTTCACTCCATTGAAATTTCCCTTTCTTCAAACACTCTGTAATGGGAGCCACAATACTGCTAAAATCCCTCACAAATCGACGATAAAACGTCGCCAGCCCATGGAAACTCCTCACCTCTCCTACCGTCTTCGGTGTCGGCCAATCACGAATGGCTCTAACCTTTTCTTCATCAACCAAAATTCCTTCCGAACTGACCACATACCCAAGGAATAGTAACCTCGCTGTCATCCAACTGCATTTTTTAAAATTGATAAACAATTCGTTTTTTGACAATACCTCTAACACAGCCCGCAGATGCTCCATGTGGTCTTCCTCACTCTGGCTGTAAATCAATATATCGTCGAAATAAACGACTACATATTTTCCAATGAAAGGCCGCAATACCTGGTTCATAAGCCGCATGAAAGTGCTCGGCGCGTTAGACAGTCCGAACGGCATCACCAACCACTCGTAGAGTCCATCCTTAGTTTTGAAAGCTGTCTTCCATTCATCACCAGGTTTGACCCGAATCTGATGGTACCCACTTCTCAGGTCGATTTTGGAGAACAATTTCGACCCCTCCAGCATATCTAACATGTCATCCAATCTCGGAATGGGAAAGCTATACCTGACAGTTATTTTGTTAATTGCGCGACTATCAACGCACATCCTCCAACTGCCATCTTTCTTCGGAACAAGTAATGTGGGAACTGCGCATGGGCTCATACTCTCTCGAATAAACCCCTTCTTCATTAACTCCTTCACTTTTCCTTGTAAAATCTGATTCTCCTTGGGACTCATCCGATAGTGTGGTAAATTCGGTAAGCTTGCTCCCGGAACTAAGTCAATATGGTGCTGAATATCTCTCAACGGTGGAAGGTCATCTGGTAAGTCTTCTGACACTAAATCACTGAATTCGGCCAACAGGGTCTGCACCTTCTCGGGTACCACAAATCTCTGCTCTTCCTCGCCTTCTATCACCAAAGCTCGCACAACTACAACATGTACCTCCTGTGCCTCCTTAATTTCAGCTTCTAAATCACTTACGGACGTGATTAAAGTGACCAAAGACTGCTCATTTACCGTGGCCTTAGTTGAACTCCCGACTGAACCCCGTTTCGGAACCATTGCAATCCTCTTGCCACCCCAACTGAAAACACAAACATTGTCACGCCCTCTGTAGGTTATATCCACATCAAACTGCCATGGACGTCCCAATAATACATGACCCGCATCCATGTCGACTACATCGCATGCCACCTCTTCCTGATAGTATTGCCCGATCGAAATAGGAACTTTGCACACCTCTGTCACGTTCGCCTTAGGACCCTTTTGAATCCACCCAATCGCATAAGGCTTGGGATGCTTCTCTGCACGCAGTTTCAGATGTTCTACAAGTTTTCTCGACACAAAATTCTCACAACTCCCACTGTCGACGATCAAATCACAAACCTTTCCTTGTATACTACAACAAGTCTTGAAAATACTGTTTCGTTGCGATATATCGTCCAATTTCGTTGCACACATGACTCGCTGAATCACACAGTTAACAGGCTCCCCCTGTTCTTCAGCAATATCTGCACCCTCCAAGAATTCGTCCATGTTTCCCTCTTCTTCATAAATCTGTTCGTCTTCTTCTTCTCCTTCAGCACCCACGAAGTTCACTGGTTTTCGGGCTGGGCATTCATTCGAACGGTGGCCTGGTTGGCCACACCTATAACACTTCATAACGCCCGGTCTACTGTACGGGGTTTGGTGCCATTCGTGGGGTTTCCTTTGTAGCTGCTGTTGCTGTCGAACGCGACCCACTAAAATTATTTGGAACCGAACCCCTTTGTACCTGATCTGCAGTAGCTTTAGCCTGACCCTGTCCATCACTTGGTGAAAATCTTCCCTTATTTGCAGCTGCATTGGACGATTCACCCATGTCCTTCTTGTAGTGAGAAAAACGATTGGATGATTTCTCCATTAACTCCGCTTTCAAGGCCATGTTATGCGCCTCATCTACTGTCCACACAACTTGCAGCCCAATTTTATCTCGAATGGTCGACTTTAATCCCCCCAAATATCTCGAAACCTGTTGTCCCTCAGTCTCATTGAGGTTGTTACGAATTGAAAGCCTAGACCACTCCTCAGTATAATCTGCAACGGTTTTGTTACCCTGCACATAATTCTGATAACTCTGAAAAATAAATTGCTCATAATCTGGAGGTAAAAACCTGTTCATCATCAGTTGTTTCATTCGCCTCCAGGATCGTATAGGAACCTTGCCTTGTCGTCGTCTATCCATCTGTAATTTCTCCCACCAAACAGCAGCCCCGCTTCTCAACTTATATGCTACCAATTTGACTTGACGTTCTTCCGTAACTTCAGTAAACTCGAAGAATCTCTCAACCTCAGAAATCCAGTCAAGGAACTCTTCAATCTGTAATTTTCCATAGAACAGGGGTATGTCTGCGCGGATCCGATAATCAGGTTGATTTCGGTTCAGATGACGATCTCCTTGGTAACCAACGAAATCCTCTTCAGAATCTTCATCACTGAAATCTTCATGCTGCACATGTCTCGCGGCTCTAGGCGGACGTCTACCTTCAGGGCGGCCTAGGGTTAATCCCTCGACTCCATCTCTGTTGGTAGGGGCAGGAATAGGAGCAGGAGCTTGGCCCGTAGGGGTGTTGGGAGTAGGCAGCCGCTCCATAAGTTGCCGAACCATTGCCTCCAACCTCTCCATCGACTGTCGCTGCTCATCAATTGCCGCCCACACATCGCCATCCCTACGACCAGCGTCGCCAGGGTTAACTCTTCCGGCTTCGTTGTTGACCATCGTACAAGGTAAATCCTTATGCTCTGATACCACTTGACGCAGAACGGAAGTTCTAGGGTTTACCAGCGTAACCCCTAAAGTAACAAAACTGGAATCCACCAGTAAAGAACGAATGTATGTAAACCAAAATTTGATAATATTATTGAATGAATTCTGAAACTGATAACAAAGAGCCTTAAATAGCCTCTTGAAACCCTAAAATAAGCAAAAAGACTAAAATATCCTCAAACTAAACAAAAACAACTAAAAACGGAAAAATAAGAAAAAACACAAAATCTTCGGTTGCCCGACAGCCTAACTTAAACTGCCCCGATGAGGATGCAAATGACGTCAACCGGGGAACCCTGGTTGCCATGCTATAGATCTCTAAAAACCCTTTCTGAAAACATATTATAATAGGAAATCTGACAACCGAGTCAAAAGTTATGCCCGTTTCTTTGGAGCACCTCTTTTGGACAATTTCCTGTCCATCTCTTCTTCAAACTCTAAAGCCAACTGTCCTACATCAAAAGTAAGAAGCAAGGAGAATAAAGTGTTTGAGAGATCAAACCTGGAAAACAGTTTGATATAATCTAGTTGTAAATTGCTTTAACACGAGAGAGAATTGTTTTCAAGTGATCTCCTTGCAGCGAAAAATTATTTTCAAACTATTTTTTTATTTCCAAGTGTGATCTATCACTTTGTGTAGTCAACAAAAAAAACTACAGTCTACAGGTCAACAATACTTTTTTTTTTTTTTTTGAAACTTCAACAATATTTTTTTTTATGACATATAATTGGAAACGTTAGAAACCTCAAAATTTTCAATTTTGTCGCATTGTAAGCAGCAATATTCCACGGTGAGCCAAAATGTTGCAAAACGAAAAATTCCTACACAAAATGTTGCAAAAAGCAAAATTCCTACACAAAAAGACAACACAACAACCCACTCAACTAAAAACTTTTTTGGCTTGTGTAGATATTCATTTCATATAGGGAAATTATCATTTTCGTCCCTATGGTTTACCATATTATTCATTTTAGTCCTCATCGTTCCAGTATTAGTCAGTTTAGTCCTTCTGTGACGTTTTCCGTGAAAATTAGACAACCTAACATGTGCAGAAGGTCAAATGACCGTTATGCCCCTAATAAGTAATAACGATTTAAAAATAATAATTTTAAAAAGAAAACTAATTAAATTTATAATTAATTAAATTTAAAAATAAAACTAAATAAATTTAAAAATAAAACTAATTAAGCTATTAAAAAAAAAAGAACAAATAAAAAAAAAATAAAAAAAATTGAACTTTGAGACTTTGATCATCTCAATCAAACAACCCAGAAATCATCAAAATCAAACCCAAACCAAAGCCAGGTTCAACAACATCATCATCTATCAACCACAACCACCAAAATCAAATCCAAACCCAACCAACACCCACAGTCAAACACAACCACCAACACCCATGGCTACACCCACGCCAACATCCATGTTGATCTCGCTGGTGAAAAGGAGATTCTCCATCAATGTCAATTTTCCAGAATTTCCTTCCAATTTTTTTTTTACCAGATTTATTAAAATCAAAATCACTTTTGATTTTTTTACCATTTTTAATCACCAAAATCGAAACCAATAACCTAAAACCACTGATTTTTAATTCCATTCACCTGAATCAAAACAAGAAACAGCAATCAAATTTTGTTTTTTTTTTCAAATGATTCCATCAATTGGAAACTGGAAATCAATTGAAAAAAAAATGGATTTCAACACCTGAACGGCTGAACCCAAACACATCCATCACCTACCACCATTTATGTCAATCACCAAACTCTAACCCTCAAATCCAAATCCAAATCCAAAAACCCATCAACCACACCATCACTGGCTCAAATCGAACCAAACCCATCGAACACAACCACACCCGCCGCCGCGGCCGTGAAATGCCCATCCTTTCACCTTTGCGGTGAAGGCGGCGGCGGCCACCCCTCTATCAAAGGAAAAGAAGAGGGAAAAGACAGATAGGAAGAAAGAGAAGAGATCTGCGACGAGAGGAGATCGAGCAAGGTGAAGGAGGAGATCGGCGCTGTAGGGTTGCGATTTGTGAGATTTCGGTGGGTTTGGTGTTAGAGTGGTGGTGGCGGTGGCTAGGGTTTGGGTTTGTCTGTTGGGTTCGAAAGGGCGGCGGCTGGGGGTTTTTGGGTTGTGCGGCGGCGATGGAGTTAGGTTGTCGGTGATGGGTGGTGGTGGTCTTGGAGATCGAAGAAATAGAAAGATAGATATTGGTGTTGGATTTGTGTTGATGATGATGATGGGTTTGGCTGAAATAGAAAGATAAATACGTTTATTTATTTATTTTATTTTTAAATTGTTTTTAATTTTTATTATTTAATTTAATTATATTTATTAAATATCAAACTGATTAAATATTATGATTTTAATATTACTTTTTAGTTATTTTTAATATTAATCTTTTATTAAAATATTTTAATTTGTATTTTAATTTTTCTTATTTCATTTAATTATATTTATTAATTTGATTAAATGATTAACGATCCATTTACTAATATACCCTCACTTGTTTAACGGAACCCTAACAAAACCTGACGGTAGGGACCAAAAAAATAATTAATAGTGAACGTTTAGACCTGCATGGCCAATACTGGAACGATAAGGACGAAAACGGATAATAGGGTAAACCATAGGGACGAAAACGATATTTTTCCTTTCATATATTTCATTTAGAGAACAATTTCATTTATGGTGGCACCTAGGGGTGTGCAGGATCCAATCCAATCCAATACGATCCATTGGATTGGATCGGATCCAGATAGATGATTGGATCGGATTAGATCCTAAATTCTAAAATCCATTGGATCGGATCGGATCGGATCTTGGATTTCCGATTGGAAATCCGCCGAATCCGCCAATCCGCCTAAAATATTAGGCCTTATTTTTATATTGGTTAATTTATTTTATTCTCTATTTTTTAATGTAAAGGCTCAACCAAAATACAATTTCTAATGTTACTATTTAGGGTTTTCTTACTCAATTTCTTTACAACCAACAATCCACCATCTTCTTTTCTTCTATTATTCTCAACATCACGGCTTATTAAATTTACAGTTGGAGCTGATGTATAATGTTTATAAACTTTTTGAATTATTTAAAGTTTACAAGTTATGTCATGTATTTTTTTAATATTAATTTTATTTGAATTAATTAGTAATGTTTGAATAATTTATTTGATTTTATTTATTTCAGATTATAACTTTTATGTATTACAAATGACTTTATATTAATTCGATCCATCGGATCATATTGGATTGGATCGGATCGGATCGGATCGGATCGGATCGGATCCTGCTATAAAATTGGATCGGATCGGATTGTAATTTCTTTGATCCAATCGGATCATATCGGATCGGATCTTGGATCATGGCAAATCCATTGGATCCGATCCGCCGCCCACCCCTAGTACTGGCACCCACGAAACGCTGAATCAACTGTGCGTGCGCCGTGCGCCGTGTGGATCAGACTCCATTTACTTACGGGTACGCGACACGATGTTTAGGCCTCTCGATTGGCGAAAATGCTCTTTACTCAATTGGTTATTCACAGAAAAACCATAGTCCGACACAGTGCCACAGAATGGGGAGGCATCACATGTGGTCCATGTGGAGAACGTGGATGCGAATCTATAAAGTGATCCATGAGTAGTAAATCGATTTTTATATTGCCACTTGGCGGTAGCCAATACATCACAAGCAAGGAGGAAGATGGTGTGTGGTTGACCGACTTGACGAGAGTGATCTTCATTAAATGGAAAAATCAATTCCAATCTCACGGTACATATGAAGTCTGTCCACATCATTAATGGTTTCATGTCACTCACTCAACACTCATCTGCGTCATCACTAATTAAGCAAATTATATACTCTTTTATTTACCATAAATATTAAATAACGAGCAATGGTAGGCTGTCCAATAATTTTGTCCATACTATGTGGACTATGAGTTGTCAGTATCACATTATTTATCCAACATAATATCATACTTTACAAAATATTAACACCTCACATATCGTATTATTTGGATATTTATTGGGTAATTTTTTGGACAGTTTACCATTACTCATAAATAAATTATCTAACCATTACAGCCCATCGGATGATCGATGCGCAACACATACATACTGTTGTGCAGCACCCGCATGTTGCTGCTTGCCAGTTGTGTTTGGTTGAGACACCTTTTTTAGGGCTCGGTTTGGTATGTTAGACTTCCAAAATACGTGGGAAAAAGTGTGGGAGTCAATTTTTTGTTGGGGAATGTTTCGTTTCGGGATTACTTGTTTAAGAAAGACTTGTTAGATGGTTTCCAACAAATCTATAAATAGTGAGGTTTATTCTTTGGTTGGATATAGAGATGCACATTTTTCCACGGGGCCCCAATTCCTCGCCTCCCCATCCCCATTTGGGGATTTTATTTTTTATTTTTTATTTTTTGTGAGAAAAATGGGGAAATGGGAGGATGGGGATGAAAATCATCCCCAAATTGAAATGGGGATGGGGATTTCCCCATTTTCCCCACAATTATATTGAAATAGGGATGGGGATAGGGATAGGGATGGGGATGGGGATGGGGGACCCCATCCCCATTTCCCCCAAACATATATAAATATAATTATAATATATATATATTTTTTTTTATTCTTTGAAAACCCTAACTCCCTAAGCATATATACACATTTTATATAAAATGCACTAATGAATTTTATTTTGTATTTGTAATGGAATGTTTTTTTTTTTTTTTATATAGTTTAATTTGTAATTTTTAATCAAATGGGGGAATGGTGGAAATGGGAAAATAGGGAAATGGGGAAAAACGGGGAAAATGGGAAATTGGGGATAGGGATGGATATATGTCCCCCCAAAATTCCCCATCCCCATTTTCCCCAAATAGGGAAATGGGGGATGGGGGAGATGGGGGAAGGGTCTGGGAAGTGGGGATGAGGAGACCTATATCCATCCTCATTCCCCAAATGTGCATCTCTAGTTGGATATACACTTGGAGACACCTGAAACATCAGAGAGTGGGTGAATCTGGTGAGTAAGACCCAGGGAAGATCTAGAGGAAGACCTTAGGTTAGGGATGTCTTGATGCGGGAGACTTGGGAGGAGAACCATAGAATTTATGGGGAGGGATCCAGGGAATCTCTAGAATCTAAAGAGTTATCCAAGGAGAGATATCTAGAGGAGACCTAGGGGATATTTGTGAGGTGCACTTAGGAGGAACTTGAAGAGAGCTGTGAGCTAAAAGCTAGGATGTAAACTCGGTGTTGAGCTTGGGCTCGGTAATGCTCGGTTGTAATTGAGGTTTGGGGTTATAGAAAGAATATTTGAATTATGTATTTGTAACAATTTCCTACATAGTGATATATATATATATATTTTTGTCGTCATAACGGCCGTGGTTTTTCCCCGTTTTGTGTTTTCTACATAAAATCTGGTATTGTGTGATTGAATTCTCTAATCTAGTAGACTTTATTTGTGTTGTGGTGATTATTAGGCATACACTTCCGCGTCAATCCAACACTCACAACTGCAGTTTGTGTGTGAGTGTGAGAGAGAAGTGATAGAAGTAAAACATTGACGTGTTGAACAAAAAACACAACATGACAGCAAAGAGAATTACAGCTTCGTGCTCTTCCACATTATGTAATCTTAGTATCATTTGTTTATTCTCGTGTACTCTTTATTTACATTGTTAAATTGTTTATTTAAATTGTTAAAAATCTTAAATAATTTGTTTGTGTGTAAGAAGATTTAAGAGTTCAGATTTTTTTTTTTTTCAAGCAAACAAATCATGCTCGACTGTGGGGTTTTATTAGAAGATTGTTTTTTCATTTTAATTATATGTTCCTTTAAGTAATTTTGATTAAAAAATATATTAAATAATTTAATAATGGGGCATTATTAGTTTATTATAGGATGCCAATAGGCCCCAAGGAAGAAAATATCGGTTTCGATTAGGATATCAGGTTTCTAAATTCATAGATATTTCAGGGATAATATCAATATCGGTGGATATTCTGTCAATTTGTTTTTAAAAAAAAAAATGGATATTTGCATCTAAAGTTTAAAAAAAAAATTGTAAAATTTTAGGATAATTTTAAATAAGTAATTATACATCAATTGAATCATATTTTAATAATAAATTAGCATAGTTATGAGCTTATTATAAATTATAACAAAGATATATTATGTATATAATTTTTAAAATTAATGTTTCACTTTCACAAATATTATATACAATATCAAATAAATTAAATATTTAATAAATAAAATTATCATAAAATATATATAATTCCATAATTCTATCATAATTCATACATAATACAATGCATGTTTGAAATTTAATACCGACATGAATTCCTTGGTGGTTCAAAGACGTAAGGTACATTTCTATATTGATTCGAATGCACATTTTCTCAGGAAAATGTGATTGCATAGTTTTCAAGGTAGTTATTAATATGACATGTGTATGTTGCTTAATCTCTTCCAACTGATCCATGAATTGAGTAGTTTAGGTTTACCCAACTTAGTGGATATTGATGATCTATATGCATAGGTATTGCATATGACATTTGTGGTGAAGGATTATCAAATATATTGTTGCTACCTTAACTATCATAATATGGTACTTGGGAACCTAACCTTATCTACGAATCATCCAAAGAACTATTTTCCGTGTCTATACTCATTAAGGATATAGTCATAGTCAAAGAATCTTCATCAATTTGACTCATTCCTTATTGTTGTCTACCATTATTTTGATCAAAATTACATGCACCAACATCCCAACCTGCTGCATTAGTATTCCAGCCTGCTACACCAACATCCCAATCTTTGGCACGAACATCCCAACTCTTTACACCAGCACTCCAACCTCTTGCACCAGAATCCCAACCTCATCCCTCATCCCCACCATCCCCATCATCTCCATCATATTTTTCTCCATTTCCATCAAAGGTATGTTGGTCATCGAAAGAGCTACAAACAGTAACTCCACGATCTACATCAACTTCTTCTCGAATCACTTGTTCAACATTTATTTTCATGTCTCGAGCATGAGAAGCAATATGTGGATCATGATTTCCCTTATCATCATCCAAGTAGGCAGGTCTAACCTAGTCAAAAATAGGATTCTCATTATCGTCTTCTGCTCAATAGCTACTTGAAGTAGATCCATTAAACCAGTTTCATTTACTTTATCTTTTTCAGCTGCCATATCTCTAAGTTTCAACTTCTTATTATAATAACAATAAACAAGTTGTTCAAGTTTAGAATATGCAAGACAGTTTCTTTGTTTTATGTGGATTAAAGCAAATGTGGACTAATTTCTTTCACATGTAGAAGATGATGTTGTTTGTGACAGTATGCGAACTATTATTGCACGCAAACAAAAAAATTTTGAGATTGCTTTCACAATATTTTACACGTTCACTCTTTGGTTCATTTCCCAATTATACTTCAATAATTTATATATTGATTACTGTCTTGGAAATTTTTATAAATTTGTTAATACTTCTTCTAAAATAATTTTCAATCTAAATTATTTGAACAATAATTTAAGTGTTTAGGATTAAAAAATTTTTTTTAGTATTTTACAAAATATCCCTAGATTTTGAGAAGAAATTCATAATATTTCGGGAATATCAAGAGATTTTAATAGATATTTCGAAATTGACCGGATATTCTGCAGAACATTAGATATTTATCTATTTCGATATAGGTCCCTCCAAAATATGGATATATCGGTTCCTTGTCAAATTTGTGCTGTATGTAGATATTATTTCGTCCCTCACTTCCCCAATTGATTTTGAATCTAATCCTCTCCAATTTCGATTATAGGTTAGTTTATAAGTACTTTATGTAAATGTTATTTTGGATTTTAGTAGAGATGGCAAGAGCATTGAAGTACTACATTCTGAAGGTAAAAAAGAGTGAAAAGAATGAATTGTAGTGATTAAAGTTTCAGTATATAAGTGTCTAAAATCTTTGTCAGCTATTGGTGTCTTCCCAAACTTTTGTGTTACTAATATATGATCTTTTTAAGATACAATTGAATGGTAAAATATGTTGATTTGTTTGTGGATTAATTGGTTGGACTTTCAACTTATGAATTTGTTAACAGCATGTTGCTCCTAGTAGTTCTACAAGATCATGAACAATCTTGCATGATCAGCTTTCATTTGGTCATTGGTCATACTCATATTATCAAGCCAATGCAATGGTGGGATTCAATATATTAAACTCTAATAATTATTGTCATTGTAAGTCTGCTTTTTAAGTTCTAAATTCTAATCTAATGGAAAAGTTGGCTGTGGTATTTGTTGAAAACATGGGCCTCGATTTTCCTAACGTATCGTTTCTGTTTATTGTTTTTGTCTCTTGCAGATTAGAACCAGATTATTTTTTAGCAATACAAACAACAGTATTGTACACATAAAAGAGATATATTTCAGATGAGGAAATAGGGGGTTTTGACACTTTTTTGAGTTGGTGTTGCAAGAGGAGCACCACTTTAATAACTTAAGTGTAAATGACATCAAAGTAAGTGATTTTCAAAAATGCCCTTACTTTACACATTTTTTTATTATTATTTTGACTTTAACTTTTCTCATACTTTTATGTTGCCTGAGATATACTTCTCTCTCTAACTTTAAAAGCTAAAGCTCTATAAACTGAAATCCTAGTTCATCTTCTTCTCCAACTTGTTCAAAGTTCTAAACTGAAATCCAAGTTTATCTCCTAGCCTTCTCCAACTCTTTCAAAGTTCTTCTGTTTCTCCTCCTCGTTTGTGTACAAATCAAACAAAGGTAATCCTATTTCCTAGGTTGTTTTGGTTTTGAATATTCCATTGTTAAAGTTGTTGAGGATTGGGATTTTCAAGTGGGGAAGATGATGAACAGTAACTTAGTTTTTGAGACTTTTGAATTCTTTCCGAGACTTTTGTATACTTTCCGAGACTTTTAAATGCATTCCGAGACTTTTGAATTCTTTCGTTGGTCGTGTTCTACGTCATCGACGTCGCCGTAATCCTACTGGTGGTCCACCGTCGCAATCACCGTCAACGTTCACATGTTCGCCGATATTTGAACGGAACTTTCTCATTCTACTCACAACTCTCTCACTATAAACTGAAAAAGTAAAACTAAAAAAATGAAACATACTAAATTCAAAATAGCTGACATGGAAGTACTGCGGAGGGTATTTTTGGAAGAAACCTATTTTGATGCCTTTTGAACATAAGTTTTTAAAATGGTGACATAACATAAGTTTTTAAAATGGTGATAGTGTTGAAATGCCACCTCCAAAAAGTGCCATTTAATTTTTGAACTCTGTTTCAGATTCATCTTCTTTGTTGTTGTTTGTAAATTGTAACATTGACCAATCATAAGAAATTAGGAATCCAACCTTATTTGGTTGATTGTAGCTAGAGAATACCTGAACTGTTGTTGCTATGCTTGATACGCCCGCCATATTATTAAAGAGTCTCATGAAATTAATTTATTATAAGTGGATTTCTTGCTGGATAAAACTCTAGGTGAGGAAATGTATTAGGACTATGTAACCCGATTGCTCTTCTATTTATGATCAGCTTTAGACAACTTAATCAAAGCATGCATGTGAGAAGACAAAGCCGGTGAATCCTCATGTGTATCTGAATTGTCACCAACGAAAGCTGCAAATACTCATGGTTGTTTCTGGAATGGACGAATAAAGTCTTGTTTCACAATTGAAAAACATTATCGATGTCCTTTGTCTACATATATATGCCATAAAGGTTTATTACGACATAATTCTGTAAATTTACAAACTGTCTGCAATTTTATTACTTGTATAATTTTAATTTTTGAAGGGCTATCTTTCCTGAATGCATGTCTTATAATGCTATCTTACTCTAGTTTGCCAAGCAGAATTTTGTAGAGGAAATCCTTTATTAATTATCGTTACTTGCTACAGAAGAGAGATCGGCATGCTTCTTGATTAAAATTTAAAAGTGTCCTACTCTCTTGTTGGAACTAGATTAAAAACATGTATTTTGGGTTAGGTGTGACCTCCAACAATTAATTCCTTAATTACACGAATATTCTTTAGAAAACGTTGACCATTAGGTTGACTAACTGAGACTTTGACACCAGTAGAGAAAATGCTATATTACCCATATAATTAACAATCCTAGCTCACCAAATTTGCAAAAGACTCGAATACTAGTATGAAGTAATATCCAGTACAAATCCAAACCTATCAGGTTTCTTTTCAAAAAAAAAAAAAAAAACACCAAGTTTATTATATTGTCCAGCTTACTAATTTGTTGGAGATACAGACTTCAGTTCACGTAAATGTCTTTCATCTTTGAACTCAAAAACATTTGAATTTTGGTCAAAGTTATTTTGATTGGATCAACCACAAATGGATCCAACTCAATGAATATAAACTGGTACTTCTAAATGCAATCCACTTATTTG
Organism: Acer yangbiense; assembly: GCA_008009225.1. NCBI lineage: Eukaryota > Viridiplantae > Streptophyta > Magnoliopsida > Sapindales > Sapindaceae > Acer > Acer yangbiense. Next base: position 15,199,203 of record CM017763.1, read on the forward strand.
TCTAAGTATCCCCAACTTTTGTATTGCATATATTGTACTATATTATGAAAGGGGTATACAAAATAAACACAAGGGCCTAAATAGTACAACTCGAAAGTACTTGACCCAAATCAGATTTTAAAGGCCTCGTAGTTGGACACGCTAACTATCTCATCCGGGTCAATTTTTTTTAAAATTTGACCCGTACCCAAAATCTATCAAGATCGAAATCACCCCGAACATAATGAATACCCGAGCACATGAGGCGAGGCGGGACAGGGTAGGGCAGGAAGTTTTGACAACACTAATGCCTAGACCATTTTTGGTTTAACGAGTTTAGCTAATCTACTGGTAATGGTAACGTATCCGGGACTATTGGTCACTAGATTGCATAATTGTAACATTTCTTTTAAACTAAGTTAATAGATTAGGAGATTAAATAGATGAACAATTGAATCATTATGCGGGTCTACGGTAGACCCTTGATCCACCGTAGTGTTGTCAATTTTAAAATAATAATAATAATAATAAAATGAGAGCATTTTGATAATGATATTTTCTTTGGTGATTTATGCTTTTAGAGATAGAGACACACAACAAAAGTAGGGAAATCGTGGAATAAATTTTGTGGGAAAATGACATATAATAAATGGGTTATGATTTAGCAATTTAAAAAAAAAAAATGTTTAAGATTCAAAGCACCAGTTTCGTGGATCATTCCCCAAAGAGTTGGGGACTTGGCTCCTTTCCAATATTTATACACTTGAATGAATCACAATTACATGATTGTGATTTATATATACTATGCATTCCAAACCTTCTCAATAGTTAACTTCTCAATGGTTAGAATTGCATTCCAAACCTTAACGGTTGATCTTGTCAGGTCCCGATAGGCTTTTGATCTAAATGTACTACAATAGTTATATATACTATGACTAGCTATCGGAATTTAATTTGGATTGGTCCAATGGGTTTAATTTAATTATTTGTGTTTAGTAGTGATCAATATGTAAAAAGAGGTTATATTATGTGATTAAAATAGAATTGAATTTTATTTTATTTCAAATTTTATTTTATTTACATCTAGAATTTTGTTAAAACCTTCTTTTAGATTCTACACAAATTTCTCCAAAAATCCGTGAGAAGACAGTATAAGACCCAAAAAAAAAAAAAAAACACTCAATTTGACCTTTTGGTGAACTAGAAAAGTTTGGAGTTTGTATGCGCGATAAGAATGATTAAAATAATCATGACAAACTGACTTTCACGCTTAGTAAGGTGGTTGTACACTTCCCTCCAACTTTTGTGATAAGGTAGAGTCATATATTTATCTATTAAATCGTTAATCATGAAAGATTTATTCTCAATAGTTAGAATTGCATTTCAAACCTTAACGGTTGATCTTGTTAGGTCCCGATAAGCTTTTGATCTGAATGTACTACAATAGTTGTTTTTGAAAGTGAGGTGCACCTAATTTTTCAAAGAAGGTAAAAAGTCATTTACGTATCGAATATGGCCTCACATTCTTTTAATTTTATATTACTTTATTTATTATTTTCCTGAGAAGAATACGATAGATATTATCAGTCCGTTTTCGGTTTTGTAAAACAAAACGATTTTGAATTTGTATTCGTATCGTTTTTCATTTTATTTTCAAAAAACAAAAACAAAAACAAAATGAAACAAAAACATAACGAGTGTTTTCCACGTTTTTCATTTTTTTTTTTCACTTTTTTTTTTTTTAAAATAAAAAAAATCACCTTTTGTTTTTTCTTTTTTTCTTCTTCTTCGACATTCTCATCACTGCTCTTCTTCTTCATCTGCTATTCTGCTTCTCTTCTTCTTCTTCCGATCTGTTCCTTCTCGTACCAAAAAAAAAAAAAAAAAAACTTGCCTTCTGATCTGCTCCTTCTTCTCTAACAAAATAAACAAAAAAAAAGCTTGAAGAGAGGAAATCTGGAAAAATTTCCGGATTCTTCATTAAAAAAAATAAAAAATAAAATTTTTTTGGTCAGATCTGTGAACAAGGCAGTTGGTGAGTATTATTTATAGGTTGACATTTTACTGTGAATCTCATTCACATAATTTAAAGCCATTCCTCCTCTGCTTTGGCATTTGCGTTATGATGATGATAAGAATGCAATGAAAGTGGCTAATTCCCAACCGAATTGATGAAACAACGTTATGTTTTTCTTGATGTAAATATGTAATTTCCCAAAACAAACAAGGAGCAGAGATGAAGAAAAAGAAACACTTTGCAAGAAGAACTTTCATGCAAGCAATTCTATGCAAAAACTTAGTAAAGAAGAGACTACAAAAATTTATCAAAATGCTGTCACCAAATCATCACCTCAAAAATTTATCTAGACAAATGAGAGGGAAAAGAAAAAAAAAATACCAAAGACTTACTGATTAGTTTTATCATATGGCTTTTTCAATGTCTGATTGAAATCTTTTCTCATATTCCCTCTAATCCCTCCAATAGTTTCACCCATTTGGACTTTGCCACTTCTAGATGCGGCGGGACGGCGAGACGGTTGCAGTAAGAAGACGACCGGACGGCGAGGATGAAGGGGCGACGGCTTATTTCGCGATGGCTTCGGGTTAGGTGGGTTTCCGGTCACCTCCACGTTGTAGGCATGCGGCTTGGCAACGAATTCGGCGGTGCGGCGCGACGGTTTCTGATTTCTGACGAGCAGATGGCGACGGCGACTTCAGGATGGCTTCGGGTTAGGGCAGAATTTTGGGGAATTTCCTCCCATATTGGGTTGCATGCTTTCATTAAGGGCAATTAAGTCATTTCCGTCAACACCATTAATTTGTTTTTAGCAAATTGCACAAACATGTCAGGACATTCGGTGCTCGTTTTGTACAATCCTTTGTTTGGTGATATTTCGTATTAGACTTTATGACGGTTCAGTAATAGCAACAGTTGGATAGTAAATTTATGTAGCCACAATGTACCTGGAAACTTTTGCAATAGAAACAACAATTTTGGCGATTTTCAGCCTAGTTACATTTCATTCCATTCCAGATTTTGAAAGACGAATGGAAATATGTAACAGAGGCAATGACAATACAATTAAGGAGCAGAAACCACATGATGGAACAAACAGAGATGACAACAAAAGAAAACATAGATTTCCTAAGATCGAACCCATGAAAAGTTTCCTCATGAGTAATGTAAATACGAACAATAGATAGCTTGGATGGCAAAATAAGATGTCATTTGATCAAATCTATAACAAATAATAATCAACCTCACAGTTACTTGTTCCTGATAAAAAGACTTCAAAGGAAACATTAGTGTTGTAACATTCTAGTTTAGAAGCAATAACAAGATATAGAAGGAAAAGTTAGAGCCTAACTGTAGAGATATAAGGAAAAGACCACCTACTTTTGAGTCCAAAGCATGAGCTGCAATGTCTCACAAACTACATTGATAGATGGTTCTCCTTACTCCATATGTTGTATTGAAGGACCAGCACAACCTTCGGCAGCAGTCTCACCGCAATCTCTTGCAAAAGTCTTGCTGCAATCTCCTGAAGCATTCCAAGCTCAAAACTTCTGCAGAGGTCTCACCGCAATCTTCTGCTGAAGTCTCACCACAATCTTCTGTAGAACTCAGGAAATTCTGTAACTGAGAACACATATTCCAGATGAAAATATGAATTGTATAGAAATATTACTTTGTACACTTCTCTTGTAGATTCAATTTAGTTAATGTTCACAAAAAGAAAATTCTAGGTATTCTATTTAGATAGTCTCACATTGGCCTGTATATGCTGAATACCATTAAAGCAATCCGCTTTTCTATGAAACAACTACAAAATCAATTGGAAGATGTTCACAAAATATTTGTACATGTAATATGTCAGTGACCAGAAAAACAGAAAAAAAAAATATTAACGAGATGATTAGAAGACCTTTTTGACACTATCCAAATTCATCATATATCATCACGATACACAAAGAAATTCATCACATACAATAAATACGTACCATACACCAATGCAGAGTTTACGCATCTATACTCTGAGAAATTCAACATGAATAGCATGATCCACAATGTCTCACAAACTACATTGAAAAATTGATCTCCTTACCCCATTTACTGCATATAAATATGTTACATGCCAGGACCAGCATAATCTCCGGTAGAAGTCTCACCGCAATCTTCTGTAGAGCTCGGGAAAATTCTGTAACAGAGAACATAGATATTCAAGATGAAAGTATGAACTGCATAGAAATGATTGTTACTTTGTACACTTTTCATGTAGATTTAATTTAGTAAATGTTCACAAATAAAAGTCTAAGAAAACTCATTTGATTAACACGTACCTCTTTTTTACACATCCGTCGTACAATTGTATTAAGGTCACTCTCCCAATTATACTCTCCTTGTTGGAATCCGTTTACATTCTGTAACATTGGTGTGCATAAGAGTTGTGAAGTGAAAATCTCCATCTCGGGGCAATATTTCACAGTTAATTGTTCCAGAGACGGGAATTTTAAGGCGTTATTCCCAGAGTGAAAACTTGTGAGACTTGAAAAACCATTAAGTACCACACTCTTCAAGTTGCTGAAAACAATCTTATCTTCTTTTATATCTCCTCCCTCATTTGCTACTACTTCTATCATTTGTGAGCAATTAGATATTTTTATTTCTGTGTGTTGCACCAGACTTTTGGCTGTTGAGGATGTTACCAAGTTTTTCAATGTGTTGCATTCAGATACACATATAGTTGTTACTTGTTAGGTTCTGGAAATTTGCAGAGGATGGTGCTAGATCAATCAATTTGTGACAATTCCATATGATTAAAGCTTCAACACTTTGAAGGACTAATTTGTTGTCTTGTTTCCAAATATGCTCAAGCTTATAAAGCGAACGGAGATGGAAACTTTTTATTTGTGGATATTCCAGACTCTTACAATTACCAACTTTCACGCTTTCTAGATTTTGAAAGGACAACATTCCTCCAGGATTCTTATTGAATATGTGCTTCAGTTTTGGCAGAAAAGAAATATCCATTTCTCTTAACTGAATTACTGTTGGAGTATGTTATTTTTCAAAGTTCATGACCCCTTGGTTATTGTTGGAAATCTGAAATTTGTTCTTAAAGAAAGTGGTTATGGATCAAATTGATGGCTCATGGATTGATGTATGGATAGCCCAATGATTTAATTATAGCCCATTTTGGAACTATGGTTATGTTATTTATGGTTTAATTATGGTTAAGTTATGATGTAACTATGGTTATGTTAGTTTAGTTTAATTTAAACTTATTGTACTATTTAGTTTCTTTAGATTGCTTTGGTATGTGTTAAGATTTACTTTTAGATTTTTCAGTTATTGTTGGCGGCTGTGCCAGTCCTTATGTCTGTAAATCACGTCTGGCTTCATGGTAGCACATCAACCGTTGGATGGCAATGATGTGCAATCTTATGGTCGCACATTGCTCTATATTTTCTATTTATACACCCCCCCCCCCCCCCCCCCCCCCCCCCCCCCCCCCCCCCCCCCCCCCCCCTCGTGCATTGTATGTATGTATGTGTGTGTGTTTAGCCATCACCGAAAATGGCTGGAGATGTCAATATAAAAATGTTCTCAAAATTATGTTTCTCTTATGTTTCTTTTCTTTTAATTTATGATCATGTCTCTCTATTTATGTTTCCATGTAATGCTTTTATAAATGTTTAACAAAATATGTTTTCATGTAATGTTTTTCTGGTAACAGAGCAATGTTCTCTGTAATTTTCAATATGGAAAATGTTCATTTTTGTTCACTAGTTTCAGATGTATGAAGATAGAAGACTTCAACTTGCCTAGTTTCATACGTTTGAAACCAGTCAAGTAAGATATGTAAAACAATGTTTTTATTTATTTTTTCATATTTTCAACATGGTATCAGAGCCCCCATTGTTCTTTTGGGACCTAAATTTCATTTTATTGTTTTTCATGGATGTTCATGTTCCATGGTGAGCATGACCCAGAGGCATAACCCTTGGTAAGACTGACCCAATGAGGCAGCCATCCATGAAGAGCATGACCCAGAGGCATCACCCGTGATTTATGAACAGAATTTATGAATTGATGTTTATGTTCATGGTCTGTTTGTCCAAAGAAGACAGCAGCCATGTTATTGATGTTTTTTTTTTTAAAAAAAAAATGTTTTGTGCTGATATAATTTTTGGAAGAAACATATTTGCCAGCAAGTTCCTGCATGGAGAGCTCAAAGAAAGCTCAAATTAAAAATTGAGGAGGAGTTGTTGGAGAAAAACAAAATTTTATATCAGCAATGTGCAAGAAACAAGTCGCACATTTATGAATTGTCTCCTATAGTCAGTGACATGCAAGCAACAAGTCGCACATATGGCTCACCAATGGTCAGGGCATGCAAGCAACAAGTCGCACAAATAGCTTATGTGATGCATGTCAAAATGGAAATTTATTGATGGATGCTTTATGATTCCGATTTTTCCTCCAATAGTATCAAATGTGGATGTCTTTAAGAAAAATTTCAAGGAGGAGTGTTAGAAATCTGAAATTTGTTCTTAAAGAAAGTGGTTATGGATTAAATTGATGGCTCATGGATTGATGTATGGATGGCCCAATGATTTAATTATGGCCCATTTTGGAACTATGGTTATATTATTTATGTTTTAATTATGGTTAAGTTATGATGTAACTATGGTTATGTTAGTTTAGTTTAATTTAAACTTATTGTACTATTTAGTTTCTTTAGATTGCTTTGGTATGTGTTAAGATTTACTTTTAGATTTTTCAGTTATTGTTGGCGGCTGTGCCAGTCCTTATGTCTGTAAATCACGTCTGGCTTCATGGTAGCACATCAACCGTTGGATGGCAATGATATGCAATCTTATGGTCGCACATTGCTCTATATTTTCTATTTATACCCCCCCTCGGGCATTGTATGTATGTATGTGTGTGTTTAGCCATCACCAAAAATGGCTGGAGATGTCAATATAAAAATGTTCTCAAAATTATGTTTCTCTTATGTTTCTTTTCTTTTAATTTATGATCATGTCTCTCTATTTATGTTTCCATGTAATGCTTTTATAAATGTTTAACAAAATATGTTTTCATGTAATGTTTTTCTGGTAACAGAGCAATGTTCTCTGTAATTTTCAATATGGAAAATGTTCATTTTTGTCCACTGGTTTCAGATGTATGAAGATAAAAGACTTCAACTTGCCTAGTTTCATACGTTTGAAACCAGTCAAATAAGATATGTAAAACAATATTTTTATTTATTTTTTCATATTTTCAACAGTTATCAAATATCACTTCTAATGAATTACAATTACAGACGTATAGAAACTCCAGTCTCGAGAATCCTTCAAGCATCAATAGCTTCTTGCAGCGTTTAATTGTCCTAAGCAAGCTGTTGCTCCTGACATATTATCTTCAAATTATCTAAATTGAAAACTTCTATTTTTTCCAAGCTAGGGAATCCATCCTGCAACATTCAAGCCACCAAGTTAATTACAAATATTCTATCCAATTCTAACAATTGTAATTGAATTGTACAGGGAAATATTTATCAAGAAAAGTGAAGAAAATTATTGGACACCAGGAACATATGAAAAAGAGGGGAAATATAAATTAATTGGATGTTTAGAAGATAAAACTAGCTAAATATTTTATATTACGGCTGCCTCAATGAAGAAGAATAATGCTAGATTGTTCAAAAAAAATTGCCCAGATGATATCTCCGAACAAAATAACTAATATGGTTAGATGACTTTTTAAGTTTGACAAAGAAAATATAGTTAGTTTAGTTCATTGGTGTGCCTTAACAATTTAAAAGAAATAAGTTTTGTACCTTTTCAACCAAGAAGAGAGGTTGTTGCGCTGGTTGGCCCTCCTCGCTGTTTTCTTGGAAGCTACTTAATTCTGAAGCTAATATTTCTATTTTGTCACAATGAGACATTTGCAACGCCTTGGTCATTTCGATGTATGTACGTACTCCATGACAGAAAGTTGTAAGTTGATGCAAGCCCTCGAGTTTTCCACAACATTATGTAACTATACGTCTAGTTTTGTAACGTAGTGGAATCGGTTATACAACATTATGTAACTTCGGTCCGGAAAAGAATTCAGGACCAACCTGACCAAAGAAGCACCCCATAGGTGTATATGGCTCGAAAATGATAAATTAAATTCTAAAACTCAACACTTAGTACAGCAGCCAAATTATGAAAGGTACAAACATTTATCCATTGTTAACATATTGGTAGAAATGAGATTATTGTTAACACACCTTTTCGTTGAAAAATGGGGTGAGAGTATCGACCTCCTCCTCCAAAATGACTTCGGAGGCAGAGCAGAAAACTGTGAGCTGTGGAAGACGTGCTAAAGTCATGGAGTGTAATTCTTTCAACTGAATTTTATCTTCTTCTCTTCCAATAGAAAAAATCTATCATATTTGCACAATCAAACACTTGAATTTCTTGCAGTGGAAGAGCTTCTGTAGTGGAGAATGAAAAGATATTCTTCAGTTTTACGCATTTTCCAACTATTATGGTTCTTAATTGGCAAAAGAACTCTGTGTTGAATTAAAATTTGTCTCAGAGACTCCAAAGCTACTGCTGTTCTGATTAGATGCAAGCTTCTGCTGTACAGCTTGCTTCTATCTATGTTTCTGTTTTGTATTTTCTTGTTATGGTCTATGTGTAATGCTTAGTTATGTTAGAAGTGTATTTTAGTTACTTTTCAATGGTCTGAGATGTATTAATTTAGTTTAGTTAAGTTGTAACTAAGTTCTATGATTAGTGGTGTTAGGTGATATTTGATGGTTTATACACTGTCAAGGTATGGGCTACTGAACTCTTTGTTTTGACAGCTCTTCATAGCTGTTTTGCACATTGTAACTGATATATATATATATTGTCTCAATGAAATCTAAGAGCTAAGTAAGCTAGTTGCTTCAAATGGTTATTGTGTTATTGATGGTATGGATGGCTGTTTTCAAATGGTTTTATGTCTGTGAAATGTTTATGTAAACTAGCAAAGTGATTCTCTTCCACTGGTTTCACGTGTATGAAACTAGTAGAGTGAATCTACTCCTCTAGCTTCATGTGTATGAAAGTAGTAGAGTAAGCCTATTCTTCTAGTTTCATGTGTATGAAACTAGTTAAGCAAGAGTGAAAATTTAACACTCTGCTCCTAGTAGACCATTATATATCTTCTCCAGGTTAATCACCTTGTGAAGAACCAATGTCTCCAAGGAAGGGAAAGGATCACGAGATTCTGACTCGAAGGAGTCAACAACAGTAAGGAGGCATGGACCGTCTTGTACCCAGAGTTGCTCCAACTCTGGAAAACCTTGTCCATCCAATACAGAAAGGATGTTCTTAACACTTGGCGTTTTAGGAGGGACATCCTCAAAGTCAAAACAGCTACAGCTGGTTCCTAGATTGAGTTCCAACTTTCTGGATGTCTCATGCTGTTTCAATCGCAACCGATGGTCACATGAACATTGTCCTATGGTTATGTTGTACCTCTCCAACTTTTTGATAGAACTTTGGTGTGCAGAATACTGATTTCCAGAGTGGAGAGGTGAGATAAACGCTTCAATTCATCAAGACAAGTCTTGCTTCTTCCTTGAACCTCCCATTGGATAGAGGTACCACCCAAATACAGTTCTTCTAATCGGGTTAACCTTGATATGAAATTTGGTGGAATATCTTTAAGATTTGAACATCCGTTTAAATCTAACAACCTTAACCCAATCAATTTACATATTTCCACTGGCAACCTCATAATTTTAGAATCACGAAAGTTAAGGATTTCCAATACCTTCAACTCTCCAATTAAAGCAATGTCTTTAACTTCGCATTTATCCATACACAATGCCCGAAGATTTACTAAGAGACCAAGTGATGTAGGCAGGGACAATAAATCAAATCCAACCAAATGTAAAACTCTAAGCTCCGGCATCCCTGTGACAAACTCACCAAGGATTTTCAATGCATCCTTTGTTGTTTTCATATATAAAAATTTTAGATGCGGACATACCAACTCCTTTGGAAGCTCACTTATATTTTGTAAGGATATCCCAGTGCAAGTTCTTAATGTATCCTTATCCACCCAATTCATTGGAACAATGTCATTTGTAACCATAAACATATGTTGATCTCTACAAGCAATTGAATTGGCAACAATATGTCAAACAACAAAGAAGAGGATACAAGTTTCATTGTTAGTATCAAGCAACAATGTCATCATGCATTATCAAGCAACAAAGAGGAGGTACAAGCTTTCGAACCAATGTACCTACTCTATCCCTTGCTTCCTCCAAAGTATTGATACTTTCAAACATACCCAAACCCACCCCATATTTCAGGAAGTTTCCAGTGGAAATATATCCCATCATACTGCAAAGTAAAAAAGTTGATTTAAGTTCCCTATCTTTCAATTGAGAGTAACTAACCTCTATGCTTTTGTATGCTGCTGCTGCCACTCCTTCAAAGTTTCTCACAGAAGGCCTTCCCAATTCTTGCAAGGCATTCTTCCATTCAGACTGTTTCTTGTTTTTTAATGCGCTTGCTGTTGTAACAATGGCAATAGGCAAACCTCCACATGCCTCAGCTACGTCCTTGGCTAAAACTTCCAAATCACTTTGTTCAATACAATCACCTGCTGTTGTGTTAAACAGATTCAAAGCTTCTTCATCCTTTAAAACATCCATACAGAAATTATGTTGAGAACCCATCGCTGTTAAAGCATCTAGATCTCTTGCTGTCAGCAACAATTTGCATCCTTTATGGTCATCACCGAAAGGAATTCCCACCTTGTCCAACTCAAGTCTCGCCCATAAATTATCTAAAACTAAAAGAATCTTCTTCTCTTGCTCCTTTTCCTCCTTTTCCTTCTTGGGCTCCTTTTTCTCCTTTAGCTTCTTGAGATCGTTGTTCTTCTTTTGCTCCTTTTCTTCCTCTTGCTCCTCTTGCTTCTTTTGCTTCAAACATTTATGTAGCTTCCTTGCTCTTCCGGTAACACTCTCTTCATGGAATGTCAAACCCAACTTATCTGCAATTTCTCCCTGAATCCTTCTTATGTCAGGTACCTCAAACACTTCAGCAAAGGCTACAACATCAAAGAGTTTCTTATACTCAGCATGTTCAGCAACTGCCCTCGCTAGTGTTGTCTTACCTATGCCACCTGCGCCATAAACCCCGACCATATTGACATTAGGATTGCTCAATGCCTTTATTATATCATTCAAAGTAGACATTCTTGATTCAAAGGCCTCATAGCCTTTGGAAGATGGAAGCCAAGTTTCCTCTGGAGTGATTGGGTAGGAAACTTTTTCGAAGTTTGCTTCTTGTTGAAGTCCAACAACAGCCTTCGCCTTGTACACTGCTTTGGTGCTGTATTGATAGCGTTTTTTGGGATTAACACACAACCCCTTGAAACATTTCATATTTGATTGCTCCTTTTCTTGAATCTCTGAAGCCTCATCGATAGTCTTCTTCACACTTTCCAGCCAATCCTGAACATGTCGTTCGATCTCTTCACCATTTCTTCTAGCATTGTCAACCGAATGTTGCACTGCATCTCGTTTACCCTTGAGCTTCCGAACCTCAGAATCCAGATTCTGAAAGTTGCTGCTGTAGTTCCAGATATAGATTAATGGACGTGCAATGGGAGCTACCAAGTATTCCACAACTTTTGCAGCAACAGCAACAGCAACTTCAACCATTTTGAACCCCTCTTAAACTCTTTCTCGTGTAAGTTTTGAAAATTAGATGTGAATCAAAAGAAATGAAAATAACACAGATAACAGAATAGGGAAACCAGAGAGTTTACACACAGAACGACAAAGATGAGAACATAATAATAGATAAGTTTTTTTGAGATTTGTGAAAACTGGAAAATAATTTTTATTTTTTTTATTTTTTAAAGTTTTAAAAAATAGACATGTTACAAAATAAAACAAGAAGCCAAGTAGAGTTGAAATATAGATGTGTAGCAAAAGAAATGAAAATAAAACAGAGAACAGAGCAGGGAAACCGGAGGAAAAAAAATTAACACAACAGAAGCAACAAAAACAAAACAATTGCTAAGTTTTCTTGGGATTAGAATGTGAAAATGGCGAAAGAAATCTTGTTTTTCTCTTTCTTTGCTTTTAGTGGATTTTAAAATTTAAAAATAGATGATACTCAAACCAGATTAATACAAAACAGAGAACACAACAGGGCAAGTACTAGGAAGCAAAACTTTGTTTCAAAAAGAAATCAAAGTGTTTATGAAATAAAACCTGGAAAATAAGTAAAGAGTTTCTTGATTGAGCGTAAAAGCCAAGAACAGATTGATATAATCAAGTTGTGAATTGCTCAAACACGAGAGTTGAGAAAGAAGACAAGTGAACTGCTTGCTGCCTAAAATTATTTTCAAGAAATTTTTGTATTTCCAAGCTGTGACCTATGACTTTGTGTAAGGAAAAACTTCACTTAATAACAAGTCCTTTATAATATTACATGCAACAACCACTCTTAAGAATTATTGTACCCAAAACAAAAATTATTTAAACGAACAATCCAACAACTTTCATACAAAAATATTAATACTTTAGCTGCCATTCTTGACTCCATGGTTTACTTAAAGCAAAAAATGATAATAATAATTTTTTGAAAAGAATCAATTAAAGTAAACATAAAATGCAAGTAGTTGATTATTCACCTTGAGAAATAATAACTTATTTCATAGTTTTGACAAAAAAGAAGTTTGGTATATTTATCAAAATTCGCTTGTTTTATATTATTTTTTTCCATGTAATTAGTTTTAGAGAAGTTGGTTAGGAGTTGCTATTCAAATATGATTACAAAGAGATCTATGAAATGTCCAACAACCCCAAACATAGTCTCCGTGCCTAGATTATTTTTTAACAGAGATCTCTTACTTACAATCCCTTTTTTTTTTTTTTTGGGTTCTAACACTACTTTTCTAAAGACACTATATTTAAAAAAAATCCAAAATTTCTTAAGACACTTCATTTTGTTCCAAAAATACCCTTTTATACTACTCTTCTAAAAACCTTTCATTTAAAAAAAAAATTCAGGAAAACACTTATTGGGAAGACAAATTTAATTAATTTTAACCATTTCACACTTCTTTTCCAAAGACACTTCACTTAAAAAAAATTAAACTTATTTTCGAGAAGTTATATTATTTAGTTATTAACTATAAAAATTAAAATAAATAAAAAATCAAGTTTAATACTAATTAAAAAATTACTTCTTATGGTTAATGTGTTTTTTTTTTTCTAGGAATTTTAGCAAAAAATTACCCCTTCACCTTCCATGGTAAAAGTTGCAAAAATGCCCCAAACTTCCCAAAATACCCTCACATAATTCACAACCATCATATCATTAAAACCTTACCAACCAAGATGTAGAAAATGTGAGTATTGAACTATTGAATAAAAAATTACTCTTTCTCTTCCTAACAATCCATATTTGATATTTTAATGGAAATCAAGTGTACAATTTATTGGAATTTTTTTTCATCAGCCAAAGCCAAAAAATTGTGCGGTCACCCCAACCTGAATCACAAATTTCATGCGTCAGGTAGGGGGTGAAACAAAGCACAAATTTCATCTTCAGGATGGCCCCCTAACCGAAGCTCAAATTTCATGCTTCAGGGCAGTGGGTAACCCAAAGACCAAAAGTTTTGCTTTGATAGGGGTGACCCGAAACAATGATCAACTAAGTAACAGCCAAAATCAACTAAGAAAATGCACTGCATGTTTAGTTATGGCAAAGAATTTGAGAAACAATAGCCAGTACAACATTAAAGACATATCAACAGCGTATTAAGTATAGAAATTGAGATTGCAAATCCACATTTACACTAAAGAACTCTTTCATTTCTTGCTAGAACTGTTAGCATACTGATTTCAGAAAGTATAAACTTGGGATTAAAACCTTCACAAAGCACCCAAAAGTCAGAGAAGCCAACAAAACCCCAGAAAAAGCACGCAAAATCCACAATGCACACACAAAATAGATATATAATAAAATGAAACAATAACACAACAAAATATAATTCATTGCCTTCTCTTCAAATGATAAGGTGATAGAACTCCTGTGGTATCTTGTGCTGCCCATCCAAAGCAATCTCCGCACATTTTGGTATTCTCTGTTCACAATGAACCAAGAATATATATGCTGGTCAATTATAATAATATTGAAACAACGACGTTATGTTTTTCTTAATGTAATTTCCCAAAACAAACAAGGAGCAAATCACTTTCATGCATGAAGAAAAAGAAACACCGTAAAAACACTTTGCAAGAAGAACTTTCATGCAAGCAATTCTATGCAAAAACATAGTAAAGAAGAGACTACAAAAATCTATCAAAATGCTGTCACCAAATCATCACCTCAAAAATTTATCTAGGCAAATGAGAGGAAAAAAAAATACCAAAGACTTACTGATTAGTTTTATCACATGGCTTTTTCAATGTCTGATTGTAATCTTTTCTCATATTCCCTTGAATCTCTCCAATAGTTTCACCCATTTGGACTTTGACACTTCTAGATGCGGCGGGAAGGCGAGACGGTTGCCGTAAGAAAACGACCGGACGGCGACGATGAAGGGGACGACAGCTGCTTTCGTGATGGCTTCGTTTTTGGTGGGTTTCAATCACCTCCGCGTTGTAGTCGTGCGGCGTGACGATTTCCGATTTCTGACGAGCAGACGGCGACGGCGTCTTTCGGGTTAGGGCATATAATTTGCGGGGATTTCCTCCTATTGTGTTGCATGCTTTCATTAAGGGCAATTAAGTCATTTAGGTCATCTGAGGGTACAATTGTAATTCGGCACCTCTAAAAGAGCATTTTTGCTACAATCCATTATAAATTTAGTTAACGTCAACCCTATTAATTTGTTTTTAGAAAATTGCACAAGCATGGCTGGACATTTTAAAAGAATGTTTTTAGAAAATTGCTTGAAAATCGCACAACCCCGTTTTTTTTTTTTTTTTTTTTTTTTTGGGACTTTAAGTATTAAAAAACCTTATTTTACCATGTTTAAGATACTTTCTTTTATTTTATTTTTTTATTTAGAATCATCTAACTTAATTATTAAGTGGTTATGTTTTTACTATTCTATCCTCATATTATGGAATGACTTAACTTTTAGTATATTTAGCGCTTATTTGGTTGAGCTTTCTACTGGCTCAAAATGTCTATCAACGTCTATTTGAGTTTTTTAGAGTTGTTTGATTAGGTTTTTGAGATTGTCTATTTTAAATTGAGTAGAAGCTAGTAGAGTTTAAACCTCTACTAGGCAAAAGCTTATGAGAAGGTGCTTCTCCAAATAGACATTTTTTTTTAAATGTCTACCAACCAAACATCTATGATTTTTTTCAAAAACTCTATTTCTAATAGATCTACTACAAGTAAATCTTTTACCAATAGAGGTTTTTCAAAAGCCCAACCAAACAAGCTCTTACTGTCATATCTATTATGTATTTTCATTCTTTCAAAAAAAAAATATGTATTTTCATTCAAGAAAACATTATGTATTTTCATTTTCAACAAATATTTCTTTTTCTTTTAAAAAAAAAATGAATTTACTTTGATTTATTATTATTAATTTAAAATAAAAAACCAATATTTTATTTAAAATTTTTTTTAAAAATATATCGAAAAATGGCGAGCCTTTTTCCTCGCTGTTGTAGTGATGGAGGCCGATTGGCCTCCTTTGAGTAGCAACAGAGGTAGGCGATCTCCTCCATGGAGGCCATCGGCCTCTCCCATTAAAACGAATGTGAGGAGGTTGTAGCCTCTTCCCTTCAATCCAGAAGAGGCCGGCTAGCCTCCTCCAATTGGACATAAGGAGGAGGCCGACCGACCGACCTCCTCCAACCAAAGCCAAGGAGGCGGCGGCGGCGACGCCGCTACCTCCTTCTAGGTCAATCTAGTGTTAGGTTAGTTATTGTTAGGGTTAATTTTAGGGTTGCTTAGGAAATTGGGGATTTTTTTATTTAGGGGTATTTTTGGTAATAGATTAATTATAGGAGGTTAGTTTTGGAAGAAATTTTTAATTTGTTAGTTATAACTTATTAAATAAGTGTAAAGTCAATTTTTTTTTACTTTTTATATAAAATATTTGTTAACTTAATTTAAGATTTAAGTCACAAAAACAAACAACACAAACCACTTAATTTAAGTCCTTAATCAAATTAAGATATAAGTGAGGGAAAACAAACATCCCCATGTAATTGCAAGCATATACAACTTTCACATAAAATTGCACAAACATACTCTACCATAGTTGAATTTTGTCGATCTAACCGGTTTTCACATTTTTGACATTTATATATGTATTACTATTAATTGCTATGTATTTTTATTTGATATGATAAAAAAAAAATTAACAAATTCTATATCACTTTTATATATTATTCATAATTAAGATGTGATAAATAATAATATAGAAATGGTTTTAATTTTTATCAAAAAAATAAAAATGAAATGAAGGTTTAACAATGGTGTTAAAGTGACGACGGGATTAAAGTTTTTATTTTTATTTTTATTAAGTCCTTTAGCATAAGTAAGAGGTTAAAAGAAACTATTTTGTATAATATAAATTATGATATAATTGGAATTATTTTATTTTTGGTAGAATGATTTTGAAAGAAAATATATTAAATATAATTCAGTGATTTGGAATTAGGTGAAAAAGAATTCATTTTTTATTTTAAGTTGTTTCACTGTTTTTTTTTTTTTAAAAAAAACAATTTAATAGATCTAATTTATATCCGTTATTAAGTATATAATAAAAAGACTTCTAAACATCTCGCAACCTCGCAACCACATATTAAATAAAATTTGTGGGTTTAAATCATTCCCAACCATTAAAAATTGTATTGTTTAAAAAAAAAATTCAAGATTTTATAAAGGACAAAAGTCACAAAACTAAGTTTGGTGAATATTGAAAATAGTTCCATTTTAAACTTTTAAAATCAATGTACTTAACTTTTATGATTTTATTTCAAAATATTTTAATAATTTATTAAAAAAAGGAGTGTGAACAAAAGACTTTTTGTTTATCCAAGATCAACGACTCCAAGTCAATTCAGTCAACTAGAAAGACAAAGCATCAAAAGGGATCCAACCAACCTACAAATATATATATAAAGAAAGACTGATGAATCTTCATAACATATTAAATTAGTGAATATCAAACTATGGTCAGAAAATTTTAGAAGAAAGAGTCATTTTAAATTAATTATGAAAACCACTATTATTGAAATCAAAAATTGAAAGCACACACCACCACCCAACGTGTCTTAATGGTAGGAGCGCTCATTCAATTTGACAATCTCTTAAGTTTAAGTCATCTACATAGTATAAGATATTTCAATAAAAAATAAATAAATAAAATAAAAAGTGGTATTACATAATTGAATGATGCGGGCTTATTCATTGTATTGTATTATATTGTAAATTTGTAATGTATTGGATTAAATTGAATTGGATTGTATTGGATTCGACTGTATTATTCTTATACAATCTTATGTTTGGTGATATTTCATATTAAACTATATTAAGTTATTCAATGTTAGGACGCAATTTAAAATAAATATATATTTTTTTAAATAATAAATTGAAATATTTTTAAAATATAAAATCATATTATAAAAAATATAATTGTTGTGTTATATTTTTAAAATATTAATAAATATATAATTAATATTTTTATTACATAAATTATTATTCATCTAAATACTTTAACATTTATACTATTAGAATAAAATTTATTTTATTTATATAATATTTATTTAATTGATTTTTAAATTAATATATTAAAATAAATTATATTATATTATTTTGTATTATATTTAAAATTTTCATTATATTATTATTATTATTAAATTTATTATTAAATTTTATTAATATTTCTCTCCCCTTTGTATTAACTAATACAACCCCTACCTATTGTATTAGCTAATATATGAAACATCCATTGTATTAGACTAATTATTTTGTATTAAAGCATCTCTAATGGTATTCTCAAAAGTACAAGAGTAATCAAAATTTAATTATTTATCCCAAAAACATCGTCCAACAGAGTCACATCGGCTTGCTTAGGGTCTCTTTTATCAGAAATGTTGGTCGGTGGTGGGGTCTAAGTTTACGTTGGCTTGATTAGGGATGCTAAATGAAGGTCATGGTCTTGATGTGGTTAATGAGACATTAATCACGTTAATTCCTAAAGTCAGGAAAGCTGAGCGAATGTTAGAGTTTCGGCCTATTAGTATATGTAATGTATTGTATAAGATTGTGGCTAAAGCTCTAGCTAATAGGTTCCGAAATATTCTGGGTGAGGTGATATCGGAGACACAAAGCGCATTTATTCCTGGACGTTTGATAACAGACAATGATATTGTGGGGTATGAGTGAATGCACACTTTGAGAAACCAGAAGAAAGACAAGAAAGGGATTTTAGCTCTTAAATTAGATATGTCAAAAGCTTATGATAAGGTTGAATTGGCCTTTCTAGAAGGTATGATGCTGAAAATGGGTTTCTCTATGGCTTCGGTTGAGCGTATTATGAGGTGCGTCAAATCAGTATCCTTTTCGTTCATTGTTAATGGGGAAATTCATGGTTTTCTAAAACCTACGAAAGGTTTATGTCAAGGAGATCCTCTATCTCCCTATTTGTTTCTTATTCGCGCGGAGAGTTTGTCCCGATTACTTCATAAGGTAGAGGCGGATGGAGATGTTGTTGGTTTCGGATGTAGTATGCATGATCCTAAGATCACTCATCTTCTTTTTGATGATGATAGTATGGTCTTCACCAAAGCTTCGGAACGGGATTGTTATTCGGTTAGGAAAATACTAAATGTGTATGCCTCTGCTTTAGGTCAACTTGTTAATTTCAATAAATCAGCCTTGTGTGTTAGCAGAGGTGTTCCTAGATGAAGAGCGAAGATTCTAGCTCGTATTGTGGGGGTTAAACTTGTTCCATGTCATGAGCGTTATATAGGATTACCAAACTTTGTAGGAAAAAATAAAAAAGAAACCTTCTCGAATATTTGAGATCGTGTTTGGAATAATATTAAAGGGTGGCAGAATAAGTTATTTTCTACGGGTGGAAGAGAAGTTTTGTTGAAAGCAGTTGTCCAAGCAGTTCCAACTTACTCTATGTCATTATTCAGGTTACCATGAGGCTTAGTTGATGAGCTTCACCATTTAAGTGCTCGATTTTGGTGGGGATCAGAGGAAGGAAAATGAAAATTTCACTGGGGTAGCTGGAAGAAGTTATATTGCAACAAAGATGTGGGAGGGTTGGGTTTTCAAGACCTATCTATTTTCAACAATGCCTTATTGGCCAAGCAGTGTTGGCGGCTTGTTTGTCATCCTGACTCATTAGCTGCTAAGGTCCTAAATAGGGATAGGCGTGGGGGCCCAATGGGGCAAGGAAGGGTACCACCACCACCTCTCCCGAAACCCATTTGGGGGGACTGGGGGTGGGGGCGTTTTGGGGGCAGGTCACACACACACACACACACACACACACACACACACACACACACACACACACACACACACACACACCTAGAACCCATTTCCCCTGTTTATTTTCAATTTCAATTCTAAATTTTCAATTTCCAATCTGAAAATCGAAATTCGAAATTCAATCCATAATAAAAATATAATACAAAATACAATTAAAAAAAATCCAAAATACAATACAAAATAAAAATATATATATATATTGGGGGAAATGGGGTTTTGGGTTTGAGGGTGGGTACCCCCACCACCTCCCCCAAAATCTATTTGGGGGCAAAGTTTGCCCCTACCCCTACCCTCAAAATCCATTTGGGGGCAAAATTTGCCCCTAAAACCCCATAGGGGCCCGTGGGGGATAGGTGACTAGCCTCTTTAAGACTCTCGCAATAGTACGAG
This sequence comes from Acer yangbiense, assembly GCA_008009225.1. Lineage (NCBI taxonomy): Eukaryota > Viridiplantae > Streptophyta > Magnoliopsida > Sapindales > Sapindaceae > Acer > Acer yangbiense. Next base: position 15,219,132 of record CM017763.1, read on the forward strand.
GTCGAAGAGTAGTACTATGATAGAAATGATTCGTTCCTCAAGGATTGAGTGACCGATTACCGAAATTGACTAGTTCCAAAGCTATTCAAACAAGCAAAATTCAATGATGGACTATACTACTCAATTGTAACTTAGACTACACTAATGCAATAATTGAAAATAGACAAGTAAACAAACACGAATGTGATAATATTGAGAGATATGCTAGAATTTGAATCCACCCCACCCAACATACAAATGCAATTCGTAGATTCATGCATCATATTTTTAACCTACAATCTTGGTCAAGCAATGCAAGTTACACCCGAAATGTACCCCAAGCCTATCTCTCGATTACCCGGAGTGTACAAATTGAGTTCATTAAGTTTAATGATGCACTAAATGAATCCTATACGCTAGCCTAAGTGGGTATACTTTTCTAGACATGCATAGAGGGCATTTTATCAAACACGTGGTGTGCGTCTCCGGTCGGTACGTGACACACCACAATAAATCATTCAAAATGGAGATCAATCACTTGAAAGCATTTTAAGCACACAAAAAATACCCATACAAATCTTATTAGCATATAATAAATAAGTAAGAGTCAATACATAATACAAATTATGGGTGGGATTTCCTCAAATCCTAGCACTAGATGTTTAGCTCATCATATTACACAAAATAGCCATACAATAGATTAAATCAAACAAAAACATGGCTAAGAAAAAGAGTAAGAGAGAAAGGATGTAGAGAAAACTAGTGTAGAGCTTCTCTTCTTCTTTGGATCTTCTTCTCCTTCTCTCTTTCTTCAACTTTCTCTTGCTCAAAAAGGTGGAGTGGTGTTGGATGTGGAAAAGTGGGAATCAATGTTGTGTTTGGATGTTAGGGGGATTTGGATGCTATATGGTTTGTGAATGATGGAATGTAGGAGAAAAATGGTGTCTTGAAATCTTTTTGGCAAGGGAGTTGGTAACCTCTTAAAATTCCCCAAAATGATGTATTTATAGGGGAGGACAAATAGGGCAACAAATTTGAGTCTGATGAAAGGCAGACTGCCGCGGTTTGGTGGTGCCACGGCCACCAATCGCGGCATATGAACTGCGGCAAGCTGAGAAGGATTTATGTGGCTCTGTTGCAGCGGTATCACCACCGCGGCACTGCAACCGCTGCATGCCTTCTGAAGTCTCTGTCGCCCGGATGCCGCGGTTTGAGCAACAGTGGCAGCCCAACCGTGGCAATAAAATGAGATCTTTGTGGCTCAAGTGCCGTGGTGTCCCATAGCGGCAGCCATACCGCGGCACCTTGACTTCTAGGCTAAACTTCCTAAAATTACACTTTGACCCCCAGAATTCTCTGAAATTGCTCTGGTGCCCCTAAACTCCATGGATTCCTAAAACACTTATTTAAACCGATTAAAACCCCAGCTTTACCCGAGAAACGGACACAAAATGACATGGAAATGGGGCTACACTATGTGTAGAAATAAAGTAATCAATGGGGCCTCATAGGGAAACGCCCATCCCTAATCCTAAAGCAGTGTTATATTCCCGATAATTCAGTCCTACAAGCTGAATGTAAATCTTCAAGTTCTTTTCTTTGGAAAAGCTTCATTTGGGGGCGTGAGCTTCTTGAGGTTCGTTCTCGTTGGCGGATTGGAAATGGAGCTTCGGTTTCTATCTATAGGGATCGTTGGATTCCTCACCTGACCACATTCAAAATTATTTCCCCTCCAATTCTTGGTGAATCAGCTACTATGCTGATGCTAAAGAACCCATATGGTTCTTGGAATGTTGATCTTGTGAAGGATTCTTTTATGAAAGAGGATGCATATTTGATATTGAGTTTGCCTTGCTCAATGCTTATCCTCTAATGTTGTTGATTCACTATTGTGGCACTATGACAAGCTTGGTTCATTCTCTGTAAAGACTACATATAAACTTGGTTGTGATTTATCTTTAAATCTTAGCTCTTCGGGTTTGAGTTTATCGGATTCGTGGTGGAAGTTCTTATGGAGGATAAAAGTCTCGGCTTAAGCTAAGTTGTTGGTGTGGCGTGCCTGTCATAATTGGATGCCATCTTCTGCTAACCTTGCTAAACGCGCTATGAATGTGGATTTCACTTGCCTTCTCTGTTCAAAGTTCCTAGAAATGATCATTCATGCTTTGTGGCACTGTCCAACGTTGAAGAAGGTTTGGTCTATGTGTTCCTTTCTGGAAAAATTTAAAGTTAATGAAGGAATTAATTTTATGGATTTTATGATCTCTTGTATGAACCATTTATCTATAGCTGAGATGGAGCTTCTTCGTTTGGTTATTTGGCGTATTTGGTTCTGAAGAAATGGTTTGGTTCATGCCTCAAATTGTTTGTCAGATGTTGAGATTATCCCTTAGGTTGAATCATACCTTGAGGATTTTCGGAGAGTAAATTTTCCTTTGGTGAATACTTGTGATGCTAGCAAATTAACGTGTGTTTCTTGGCGGCCACTTGACGTTGGTCATTATAAAATGAATACAGATGCAGCTATTGATGTAGCTAAAGGAAAGATGGGATTTGGTATTATAGTGCGAGATTGTTCAGGGAATGTTATGGCTTCTTGTGCTCTGTCGGTTCTGGGTGGTTTCTCATCGGTTGTGACGAAGGCATTAGCCATCCTTATGGGTCTATCATTTGCTCGTAAGGTGGGACTGTTTCCTTGTACTGTTACGTCTAATGCTCAAGTGGTGGTGAACCTTATTAATTCCATCCCTTTACAATTCTTTGAAATTGGGTTGGTCATTAGTGATATTTGTAATTTACTTATTGATAACTCAGGTTGTACTATTGTGTATGCTTCTAGACAAGCTAATATAGCTGCTCATGCCCTTGCTAAAATGGGTTTGAAATCCAGTACTGACCTTTTCTGGATGGAGGATGTTCCACTTTGTGTGGCTCCTGTTGTAATGGGTGATTGCCCATCTGACTCGTAATCTTTTCTATTAATATATTTCCCTTTTTAAAAAAAGTCACTAAAATTTAGCAATAACTTTAATCAATAATCGAATTTGAAGATTGACTTTCAATCATCAAATACAAACTTAATCCAAAATAACTGCTGTTGTAATTTTATTCTTTCTCTCTCATCTCTGACTCTTTTTTTTTTCTCTAATCACCTATGTATCTCATTATTGTTTTGACCCCAAAAATTTCAATCAGGTAAAATTCGTCTCTTCAATGGATCAATACCCATATCATATACCTTATCTTGTCTTTTATAGTTTTATTTATTTATTATTGGGTTAATTGCAATAAGATATCCTGACATTTTGTAATAATACACAAATATTGAACTTTTGCATTTATTACAAGAAGATACCTTTAACTAGTTTGACTAGTATTGGATTTAATGGTGACTTAACAGTGGGAAAGGCAAAAAAGTCTTTTCGGCAGCAAGTTAATAACAAAGTATTTTATATTTATTATAATTTAAAAATATATATATATCTTGGTTGAACCTGATATTTTATTGAAGAATGGTGCACATCTTCCTTCTATCTATGTCTCTCCCTCCACCACCACCTCCATGACCCATCACCTGAGATCGTCTCTCTCCGAATCCGCTGCCAAATAGCCGATCATCTCTCTCCCTCTGTCTCTTGCGTTGCCGCATCACCCGACAATCTCCCTATCTCCTCTTCTGTCGCATCAACTACCATCTCATTTTCCTCCACCATCCGCCACCTCCAATCCCACCCCTTCTCTCAATCTCTCCTCCATTGGATCCAGGTCATTTGAGTGAGAGTGATTCGTTGGTGGGGAGTGATTTTCGTTTTGAGATATAGTGAATTTCACCTGGTATTGTGATTTTTAATGACTATTAATTATCAAGTGTTCACTGGTGTTTTTGGTTTGGCCTTTAAGAAAAACAGTTGCAAACTTACAGATTTTCTCTAAGTTTTGGTTATCATTTATTGATTTCTCTAAGTTTTGGTTGCAAACTTCAAGTGAACTCCAGCTCCTATACTGATTTTCGGTTTGTTTGTACTTCAAACCTAAAATAAAAATAAAAAATTGGATCTTGATACAGTCTCTCTCTAATGAACTTTTTGTAAATTAATAACTAGTTAAAGCAACATAAGAAGATGATGATGATCGATTGATTTCATATTTTTTTGGGTTAAAATGGATCGATGAAATGAGATTTGAATTTTATTGTTATTTTTCTTAATTTATAATTTTTATTGTTGTTTCAACATTTAAGGGCCCGTCCTGCAAGCCGTTTTTTGTTTTTGTTTTTCGAAAAGAAAAATGAAAATGAAAACAGTGTTTTTGGTTTCATTTTTGAATTCCGAATACGCGTCTGGTAGCATTTACTGGAATCCGTATTTTGAAAATAAAAACGGAAAAAACGCGTCCGGTAGGATAAATCGAAAACTTTCGAAAATTGAAATTAATATAAACAAATTAATTAAAATAATTAACCATTTTTTAAATATAATTAATAAATTAACACAAAACCCTTATCAGTGGAAGAGGAAGAAGAAGAAGAAGAAGAAGAAGAGGAGGAGGAGGAGGAGGAAGACCAGATCGGCGACGGCAAGAGGGATCGGCGGCAATCGGCGATCGGCGAGAGGCGAAGGAGGAAGAGGAAGAAGAAGAAGAGATCGGTCGCCGATCGCGAGCGAAGGAGGAAGAGGAAGAAGAAGAAGAAGAAGAAGAAGAGGAAGAAGAGGAAGACGGCAGCGATCGGCGGAGGAGGAAGAGGAAGAAGAAGAAAAGGAAGAAGAAGAAGAAGAAGGAGACGGAGCGATCGACGGCGGAGGCGGAGGAGGAGGAGGAAGAGGAAGAAGAAGAAGAGGAAGAAGAGGAAGAGGAAGAAGAAGAAGAAGATGAAGAAGAGGAAGAAGAAGACGGCAGCAGCGACCGGCGACCGGCGGAAGGCAGCGGCGAGCGACGACCGGCGGCAGGCAGTGACGATCGGCGGCAAGGAGGAGGAGAAAGAAGGTGAAGAAGAAAGAAGATACCAGTTCGTCTGGTCCAAGAGAAAAAAAAAAAAAATTTTGTTAATTTTTTTGAAATTGTATTTGAAATACAGAAAACAACTTTTTTTTGTTTTTCAAAATTTCCACTTTTAACACTTGACTTTGTTTTTGTTTTTGTTTTTGATTTCTGAAAATAAAATGAAAAACGGTTTACAGGACACGAATTCGAAATCATTTTTAGAAAATAAAAACAAAAACAGCTGAAAACAGCCTGCAGGACGGGGGCTTAATTTTTATTGTTGATAATTGATTTTTAATTCTTTTTAATATTTATTTAAAATTGATAAATCATCAAAGGAAGGACGTTTTGGTCATTTCATCATTTAGTGATAGTCAACAGTTAGTCAAGACTGGTCAACTGTTAATCAAGGGCATGTTCTTGTAATAAACGTTAAAGTTCAATATTTGTGTGCTATTACAAAACGTCAGGCATTTTATTGCAATTATCCCTTTATTATTTTTACCCTGTTTAGTTAATGATAAATTGAAAGAAAATTTTATTATGATTATATAACAACAATCATTAATGGTTGATTTTTTTTTTTTTTCATTCTATGAAAATGAGCCGGAACAGTGAAAAATATGTGGAGAGAGTAGATTTTTGATTTAGATAAAGTGTAACATTGTGGACTACACAATCATCAATTTTAGCAATTTCTGAAAACTATCCTCAAATGCTGAGATGACAACTTTTGAGGATCCAAATTTGCTTATACCATTAGAGATGCTATACTATACAATACAATACAAGGCACCAAATATACCCCAAAATGAACGGCTTCTTCAAGCCTCTCTCTAGCTGCTAATGTCCCACTGGATTTTCTCCAAATTATCTTAATTTGGAGGCTCTAATTATCATTTCTCCTGTTTTAATACTATTTTTAAGGTATTGTAATTTAATTGAGTACAAATAAGTTAGTGGAGATGATATAAATTATTTATAAGAGATAATATAATAGGTTAAACTGAAGTTGTTTTGTTTTTTTTTTTTTTAACCAAAGTTAGGTGAACATAAGTATAATTTTATCTAAACACTGTCTCCCAGTCAGCGGCTCGAATCCTACAAATAGTGAAAGCTTTCAAAAAAATACATGGTCCCGAATTAATAGATATTGTCAATTTTTTTTTTTTTTTTCATCTAAACACAATAAAAAGGGCAGTTATCGATTTGGAAATGTGAATGCAAATAATAGGTAGGTCAATAGGGGCGTAGCTTAACTAATAGATGGACGATTTTGGGGCTTAAGCAAATGACTTCCAGGTCCGCGACTCTTATCCTACTAATGGCAAAAGCTTTTTAAAAAAAAAACCTAGTCCCGATTAATAGATATTGTTAAAAAAAAAAAAAAAATAGATAGGTCAAAATTAATTGCAAATACTTAAGATTTAAATGTATTATAGAAAATCAATTTAAAAAAAAAAAAAAAAAAAAGTTTCTTCATGTCTTATAGTTTTTTTTTTTTTTTTTTTTTGAAAATCTTCATGTCTTATAGTTATGTGAATGCAAATGTGCAATTAAAGAATGGGTGGCCCTATTGCCACCCATAAATGTCTCCACACATGACACACCCATTTTCTAAAAATTAAATTTAAAATTAAAATAATATATAACAAAATTACTTTTATACCCAAATCACAAAAAATCAATCTTCTTCTTCATCCGGTCATACCTGAAAGAAAAAAAAAATCATTCCTAAGTCAATACTCAAAATCATACCAAGAAATCACTAGAATGAGGTATGGTTATTTTATAAGAAAAATTGACCTTGTATGATTCTGAACCGTTTAAGAATAACCTAGATGGGAAAATCTGAAGAACAACCAAACCTCAAAACAGTTTTATATACTTCTCCTTAACAATCAATATGACAAAGTAAAACAATGCTAATATGAAAATAAATAAATAAATAAATAAGTTTTTTTTTTTAAAATTTTTTTTAAGGAGAAGCGAAAAGACACAAACACACATACTGAGAGATGGGTTTTCATATTAAAAAAAAACAAGCTTCTTTCTTCTTATTCATTATTGTTGTGGATGTGTTATTATATATTTATATGTTCAGCTAAAGATTTTTTTTAAGGTTATTATTAATTTTTCAGAATAATAATTTTGGAAACGGATGGAACTGAGATAACAATATAGCTTCATAATTTTAATTATTGTGATGAAGATTTTTTCCCCAATTGCAGTGAATGAGGAAGAAGAAGAATGATTTAGGTTATATGGATATAAAAGTAATATTTTAATAAGTTATTTTAATAAAAAATGAGTGTGTCTAGACATTTTATGGGTGGCAATAGAGCCACCCTTAAAAAATAGATAGATCACAATTAATTGCAAAATATGAACTCAAATTATTTATTTTTTAAACTGACTTTGCGCCTTTCAAAGGTGATACCCTTGGTAAACTCATGATTTAAATGTATTATATATATAAAATAAATCTCACAATTGCATATTCTTGATTGTCAAACAATGTACATATATTGTCAATCAATCTCAGGTGGCATGCTGAGGTAGCAAATCGATTTTGTTAAGTGAAGGACAACACACCTGAAAAAAAAAAAAAAAAAAATAGTTTAGCATTAGCTTTGTATATAATTAAGTACCTGCATGTACGTATTACAAGTAATGACAGTTAATTTAAATGTTTTACAGATAACAACTATCAGTCTTACAATTTCCTGTTCCTGATGATAATAAATACTGTAGCAAATTAAAAATAAATAAATAAACTTTTCCTAAACAATCAAATCAATGTCCCAAAAAAAAAATGCGCTAATGTAAAAGGTTTCATATGGGTTCGAAATTTAAATGTCACTATTTGGAGGGGTTTTTGTAAGAATGTCACTAGATTAGTAATTTAAGTTTAAAAGGCACCAATCTTAGTGACCAGACAAAAATACCCCCATTTTGTTTGTTTGTGTGTTTTGAAACGTGAGAGAAAAAACTTGAGAGAGAGAGAACAGTTGGGAGAGAAGTTATCGGCGCAAGAAATCCGGCCAAAAAAGAGACGTTTTTTCACCGGCGGTGGTGCTACAATATCCCTCTCGACTCCAAGCGTCCAGTGGTGAGTTGAACTTTCTTTCTCACGCGTTTTGTTGTTGTTAATTTGATTTGCGTTTGATGTTTGGTGTTTGGTTAGACATATAGATTAGGTTTGATTAGATTTATTGTTCATTAGGTTTGTTTGATTAGGTTAGGTTAGGGTTTAAAGTTCTGTAAAAATTTTGTTGAAGACGATGAATAGAACATTCTCCGAGCCTTTTAAACTTCATCCGAGCCTTTTCCGAGCCTTTTAAACCTTCGTTTGAGCTTTTTCCAGTCCTTTTCAACCTTCATCCGAGCCTTTTAAGTAATGTGATTAGGTTTTCTTCAATTTTTCATTTCCGAGCCTTTTAAACCTTTATCCGAGACTTTTCCGAGACTTTTCCGAGCCTTTTAAACCTTCATCCGAGCCTTTTAAAGAATATGATGTAGGTTTTTGAAATTTGAATCTCCGAGCTTTTTAAACCTTCATCCGAGCCTTTTCCGAGACTTTTAAACCTTCATTCGAGCCTTTTAAAGAATATGATGTAGGTTTTTCAAATTTGAATCTCCGAGCCTTTTAAACCTTCATTCGAGCCTTTTAAAGAATATGTTGTAGGTTTTTCAAATTTGAATCTCCGAGCCTTTTAAACCTTCATCCGAGCCTTTTCCGAGACTTCTAAACCTTCATTCGAGCCTTTTAAAGAATATGATGTAGGTTTTTGTAATTTGATTCTCCGAGCCTTTTAAACCTTCATCCGAGCTTTTTACATAATATTTCGAACCTTTTTATTAATAGTACCCGAGCCTTTTCCTTTAGTCTCCGAGACTTTTGAACCTCACTCCGAGCCTTTTCTACAAGTTTCTGTAACTTTTATTTTTCAGTATCCAAGCCTTTTCATGAAGTTATATATATTAATTTCTTTAATTTGTTTTTTATGTGAATATGCAGATGAGGAATCCATTGAAAGATTTTCTGAAAACTCTAGCGGAAGAAAGGTACCCGGGGAAAATAACTCGGCATGACTATTTCCATCACCTTAGAGATATCGACAATGCCCTTAATGGTGTACCTCAACATCTTGCGGTCGAAGAACGACGTCGGTACACTGAGTCGTGTTTTGGACATTTCCTTCGGATGCAGCGCAATATGAAGTTTTCAGCTGGCATTGTCCATCGATTGTTTATTCGTGAGTTGCATCACGACGGGTCGGAAGATGAGATGAGATGAGATTTATATTAGGAAAGCATTCGGTCCGGTTCTCGAAGGTTGAGTTCTGTCTGATCACCGGATTAAAGTTCGGACAACTTCCCGACACGTCGACCTATGATGTGGTCCAGAATGGCATACACCATTGGTACTTTGAGGGTCAAGATGAGGTCGAGTTTGGAGAGCTGAGAACCGTTGTACGGGAAGGTGATTTTGTTGAGCAGTACGATGCGATTAAGCTATGCTTACTGTATATGCTTAACTGGATACTAATGGGTTTGGACGAGAGAGATAAAGTCCCATTATGGCAGTTTTGCCTAATCGAGAACTTGGACGCTTTTGATGTATTCCCGTGGGGTGCGCACATGTATAGGCGATCTATTTCTGGGTTCAAGCATGCGTTGGATGGTTGTCGGGAACGGTTCGAAAAAAGACAGTGAGAAAAGGGCATTGAAGTACACAAGGTGGAGACGTACAACATATATGGTTGTACTTATGAACTATTGGTAAGAATTTAGAATTTGATTTCATACTTTAATTGTATTTTTTATTTTCATATGATTGACGTGTTTGATTATTATTGTACTTATCTATTACGCAGATATTTGCTTTTAAGGTTATCCCCGATCTTGCCATCGAAGATTTTGGGAGCCGTAGGGAAATCGATCTATCCCCCCGTATTCTAAAATGGGAGTTGAGTCAGCGACCGATGAGGGATAAGTTGGATTCCATTTTCATTGAAAGGGTAAGTATCTGTTATGTTAACGTTAATAGTTAATAGTATATATACGATTACAAATGGTCTAACATTGATTTTAGATGTTTGCGAGGGTGAAATTGGTGCCGACACCAACAGAGCTGGCTGAACGGTACTATGAGGGCATTCAGGAGGGAGGTAGTCTGTATGATGCCACTGCCGATGCCGAACACCGTACGACTGCCGAACCCAGTGATATTGAGGGTCCGTATTCGAGACCCAGTGATACTGAGTATCCGTATTCGGGACCCAATGATACAGATGGTTCTGACGTGGAGGGTCGCAGTAGGAGTGCCGTGAGGCATAGGCGGGTTCGATTTGTGTTGCCCAATCAGCCTCGACCTGAAGGTCACTCACAACGAGGCGTCGGAGGGCATCCAAAAGTACGTAAAAGTAGTTGCACCGCAGTATTTAATCTGAAAGCAGTTGGAAACTTTTAGTACTGACCCCGAATGTTTATTTTTTTTCATTTCAGGACATTAGGTATACTGAACTGCTGGATGCGTTTCGAGAGTTACGGGACGAAGTGCAAAGGACTGACAAAAAGCGAGATCAACAGCATAAGGACTTGCTAGAATTGATTCGCGGTCTTCAGGGTTCGACGTCGCAAACACCTACTAAAGGCAAACGCTCCGATGACCAACCATTTGATGACCCGTCGATCGATGACCAAGACCGACACTTCAGTGATAGAGACTGGACTGGTAGTCATCAGGACGGAGCAAATTTACAGACTGAGCGTCAGTTGCACCCCAGTACGCAGACAGTGTCTGATCAGTAAGGGCTAGGTGTGACACCAAGAGAGGAGGTTACTGGTGGTACTGATGACACTGAGACAGCACATATGGAGATAGAGTAGGTACCTCATCAGGTATTACCACACCCTGTTGTTCATTCCCAGGACTTGGGACAGAGTGCCTCCATACTGCGTACCCCTCTGGTTGATCCTAGTGCAGCGCATCCCTCCATTCATTCCACGGGGATAGAGTTCCTCAGTCCTGACGCACACATCGGGTCTATCCCAGCAGGGCTTACCCCTGTAGGCGATCCACGAGGACAGAGTTCCTCCATACAGAGCACCCCTGCAGGCGATCCACGAGGACAGAGTCCCTCTATACAGAGCACCCCTGCTGGCGATCCACGGGGACAGAGTTCCTCTATACAGAGCCCACGTTTGGTGGATCCCCGTGGTTTGGATAGGAGTCCCCCACCCCTTCAGCGTCAGGATTGGGTTCGCAGGCGAGGTTGGCAGGAGCGGAGCCCATACACTAACCCCTGTCGGCCGAAGAGGGCAAGGACTATGCCACAGCCACCGCATGTATGGGCGCCCCACGAACTGGTAGATCCTGATCACCTAGCGGCGTACCAAGCGTACAAGAGGAACACGACAGGGGAATTGTAAGTATAATCGTAGATATTACAATCTCTGTATTTATTTTGAAACAGCTTAGTAAAACTGACTTGACTTGACTTGACTTGACTTTGTTATCTAACTTCTTCAACAATTATGCAGGCGTGATGTGGATCTACACTTGCCAGTCGATGTCCTTTGGTTCCACCGTTTTCAAAACAACTTTATGGAGTTGGAGGATACGGTATGTTCATAACTGTAATATATGTATATGTTGTTACAAAAATTGTACAATCCTAACAAATGAAAATGTTTAAACTTTCAGCACATTGACGCGTACTTAAAGATTCTACGGAAGCGTCAGCGAGCATTTCCCACTGTCTACGGTCCGAGGATCAACATACTGGATTCACAGTTTTATGTAAGTGTTTAAATTGTACGGTATTTGCTTTTGCATTGATGTGTTTCATACATCTATAACCTAACGTTTTTGTACAGTCATGGTTATGTAACTGCTGGGACAGGAAGATGGGAAGTGGGTCTGATAGACCCCGTACAGGTTGGTCTTCACAGAAGCAGAAGTGGACCGAAGAAGACCTTACGGTGGTACGTGGGCAGCTCCCGCTAGGAAACATACCATGGCACAATGTGGACTCCGTGAGTGTTTATTTTACATGTTTTCCATTAAAGTTTTGAAAAATAAATGTCACACTGATCCACAATGTTGAAACACCTGCAGGTTCTGATTCCGTGCAACCTTGGACGTACGCATTGGGCCCTAGCCAGCCTCGAACTCGCAACAGGGAATCTCTACCTTTTTGACTCGTACAGACAGGAAGTTCCATTCAGCCACAGGAAAATGCAGCTGGCGTGCTTACGGTATTTTTTACCCTCGATGCTACATGCGGTAAAATTTCACGAGTGCAGACGGAGGGGCGATATGACGAACTCAAAGACTACTAGGGCATTCACTTTTTATTATGTGTCTGCAGACCGTGTGCCACAACAGGACACAGGGTATGACTGTTTCAAGATCTGATTTTATCCAAATTCATTTTCATATAATTCCATTCTAACGGTTGTTCATGTGGTGAATTGTATAGGTAACTGTGGTACTCATACTTTAAAATTGACAGAGTATCTGACGACAAACAGGGATACTTTTGACTGGTCGGAAAATGATATGAGCACCATTCGAGAGAAGATGGCTGTGGAGGTTTTTTGTAACTCGAAGGACTGGTCTTCGAGATAGTGATTTAGTTTATGTACATAACATTTCAGTAATGAAAAAAAATCATTTGTTTTTTTCTTTTTAAGTGTTTGCAATTAACAAAGGATCCAGTATGACATTACACAAACAACTAAATTCAAATCAATTTCAGAAAAAAAATAAAAATAAAAATTATTCAACATAAAACCATAACACAACTGTATCGAGCATGGTTCCCAAAGTCTGAACGATGTTGAAACACGTTAGCAATCGCAAGCTTTTCTCCAACATAAAATCAATCATATTAGTTCTACATAAAAGCATAAGAACCAAGGGTCTCATAAAACAATTGTATCAATCATGGTTCCCAAAGTCTGAACGATGTTGGAAGACATCAAGTTGGAGACATGTTTCTCAATCACAAGCTTTTCTGGTGGCAATTCGTCTTCCTCTTGTACTGCCTTGTTATGTTTGATCGCCTTCCTCTTGTACGGCTCCATTCATTCCACTGGCGTGTCCTTCTGAGGGCATGTTTGTTTGTTGTGTCCTACTGTGTGACAGATGCTACACTTACGACGGTAATCATCGGGGACAATTGTCCTGGGACCTTCATTAACCATAGGCGGATTCGAACACCGCCTGCTATTATGTCCTGGTTGTCCACATCTTCTACACGACTGTGTGGTTGTCCTCTCCGAAGACGATGCGTGTCGACCTTCCATGGGGCGACCTGATTGTCTCTTTGTCTTTGGATTTAAAACCACCCGCGCTGCGATATCGGATGGAACCACCCATGAAGAAGGATGGCCAATAGACATAATAGGAACCGAGTATGCATCAATAAGTGTCTCCCTCTTGTAGTAGTCCGCACACAGAGATGTGAAATCCAAGTTCCGCTCCCTGCAACAATGAAAACAGTGAGACTGACGTTTGGTTATAGAAAAGCGTTAAATGTAACTTGTCATGTACCTTGCCGTTGCAAGTGCGTGTGAACAAGGTAAAAAGTCCATTTGGAATTTGTTGCACGTGCAAGTCTTCCGGGCTAAGTTAACCGTCCACTGTTTTCCCTTGTGTTTGACGGAGAATATGTTCCAGTCAACTGCATTTACGGTCATAAAACTGCATATCTCGACCCGTTTCTGGATCACCCTATGTGCAGCATCGGTCAATCGATGACGCATGGACTGTGCAGCTGTATGACGATCGTGAAACCACTTCTGAAGCATATTCCTAATGAACTCTGCTAGTGTCATTAGTGGCAGTTGGCGTGCAAATTTTAAGCATGAGTTGATGCACTCTGCAACATTTGTGGTCATCAACCTGTACCTTCTTTAAGGACAGTGAATGCGGGACCACTTGTATGGACTGGCATCAATGGCATAATCATATGCACCATTGTGCAGCTTACGTAACTCCTCCATGTGGCGATCGTATCGGATTTCACTGTATGACCGAGCAGCACTATCTATTATGTCGGCAACATCCTTTCTGTGGAATCGCTTCTTCATATTTTCACCAAAATGCCAGCAACATATGGTATGGGTTGCATAAGGGAACACTTTAGAAATCCCTGCTTCAATGCTTGCATGACGATCGGAAATGAAAACCAGATCATCTATATGACCAAGGGCCCCCTTCAAGCATTCCAAAAACCACTCCCATAAATTGTTGTTTTCTGAATCACCGTACCCAAAAGCAATTGGATACACCTGTTCGTTTCCATCTTGTGCAGTTGCAACAAACATTGTACCCCCGAATCTTCCCTTCAAATGGGTACCATCAACTGCAATCACAGGACGAATACACCTCCGAAAACCTCTAATTGAGGACCATAACGACATGAAAAAGTAAAGGAATTTACCATCGTCTGCACACTGTAAGTCCGTGATTGTGCTAGGATTTTATTGTTCGAGAATGTATGCAAAAGATGGCAGCAGTTGGAAAGTTTCTTCATGCGTTCCATAGCTCAATGACAATGCATATTGCAGGGCATCATGTGCTTTACTGTACATGATTTGGATGCCATACATTATTTTCATATCGGCGATTATGTCCTTCGGACGCATGAGACGACCATCTGCTTGTTAAAGTCTAGGTGCAATGCCGATTGTGACTGCACTAGCTTGTCGATGGCGACGGTGAATCTCTTCCAAGGGATAGGTGTGTTCGTTGATAAAACTTCTGACTTGAAAGTAAGTCCCTTCATCTCTCCTCACCGCTCTTAATTTCCATGTACATTCGTCAATGATGCAGACCAGATGTAAAGTTGTCTTATTCGACCTTTTCACCTTCCATTCAAAATTCTGCCGCATTGAAAAATGGCTAACTAGCCTTTTCAAATCCTTTTTACTCAGAAAAAATTGACTTTTATAAATCATGGTTCTAGGTTCTTGCGTTGCGAAGGTGCTGCTTGTACCAGTACCAAACGAGTATGCATCTGCTCCGGGAATAACCCACATTGTCACATTATCAGAATCAGATGTTGTTACGTTATACCGGACCTCGGAAGTCCCAGCCATATCTGGTGCAGTGCAACTAACTCCTTGTACACGTCTACCATGTGTTTGAATTTGTTCAGGCTCTTCATCCACATTTTGCAGATCATCAACCTGTTCATTATTTGCATCATTATCCACGTCATGGTTCGGGTAATTGTAATGCTCATTGTACTGCTCATTGTAATGCTCATTGTACTGCTCAATTTGACACCCAAACACATCAACAATATGAGGTTCAACTACATCTGTATGGTTGACCGTTACCGGTGGGACACCACATATGTTTTCCCCACCTTCGGTGGCACTCCTTTGGGTGAACCCTTGGTTGCTACAGCTAAAAGATCCAAACTGTTGGGTATTTTCAGGATGAGGAATATCATTCCCTATCATATCTCCAACTGTCCTCTCAGTTACACTGACACATACTTGAGGGATCACTCGATCTTCCCCCAGCATAAACTGGACATCGTTGTCATTCCTTATAATTGTGCGACATGTACTGCCAGGAACGATTGATATTGATGACAGATCAACAGTGAATTTGTTTTCATCGTATTTCACAATGGTATGCACGATCGCCAACAATTCTTCGTAAGTCATATTCTTTGACACATACATTCCTCGATTATCGGATCCAATAAACCTCTGACTTTCGTCGGGAAATTGCTCCCATCGACCGTTGTAAGATATTACAATCCTAACTCGATTCATGATGCTGTCAAATTATTCATCACAAACAATTAATAAAAACACAGGACTAAAAAATATTTTCACATCTTACATTTACAAAGGCTCGGGTGATGATATTGAAAAGGCTCGGTCAAGCCAGTAAAAAGCTCGGAAATTTGTATAAAAGGCTTCATACTTATTCATTTCAAAAACAAGGAAAATGCTCGATGAAGGCAAGAAAAGGCTCGGAAAAGGCTCGGAAAAGGCTCGGTCAAGGCAGTAAAAGGCTCGAAAATTTATATAAAATGCTCCATACTTATTCATTTCAAAAACAAGGAAAAGGCTCGATGAAGGCAAGAAAAGGCTCGGAAAAGGCTTGGAAAAGGCAGTAAAAGGCTCGGAAATTTGTATAAAAGGCTCCATACTTATTCATTTCAAAAACAAGGAAAAGGCTCGATGAAAGCAAGAAAAGGCTCGGAAACTGCTCGGTCAAGGCAGTAAAAGGCTCGGAAATTTATATAAAAGGCTCCACACTTATTCATTTCAAAAACAAGGAAAATGCTCGATGAAGGCAAGAAAAGGCTCGGAAAAGGCTCGGTCAAGGCAGTAAAAGGCTCAGAAATTTGTATAAAAGGCTCCATACTTATTCATTTCAAAAACAAGGAAAAGGCTCGATGAAGGCAAGAAAAGGCTCGAAAAAGGCTCGGAAATTTGTATAAAATGCTCCATACTTGTTCATTTCAAAAACAAGGAAAAGGCTCAATGAAGGCAAGAAAAGGCTTGGAAAAGGCTCGGTCAAGGCAAGAAAAGGCTCGGAGATCTAACAAAAGATATTACAGTTTTCTATATAAACAAATGTGAACAAATTAACATAAGTATTTGCCAGAAATATTACCTTCTTGTACTGAAGCACGTCCAAACGTTTTATAAGTTGAAGAAGAAAGTCGATCTATATCTATAAACAAAGAGAGTCGCTGTGGAGAGAGAGAAAGTCTCGTTTTTTTGGAAGTGTGGAGAGAGAAAAGTATAAACAGAATAACATAATGAAGAACTAAGGGCAATTTTGGTAGTTTACAATAATTGGTGCCTTTTAAACTTAACTTATTAAAGTACTGACAAAGTCACTAAATCAGTTCAAAAGAGTGACATTTCCCACCATTTCCACGGTTTCATATAGCAATAATATAGTCTCAACAGAAAATTTTCTATTATATATAACATAAATCTCTGTTGAAATTTACCAATCAATCACAGTACAGTAATTTGAGTTGATAAAAATTCAATAAATTATTGAAGTGTAAGCACATCAGAGTACAATAATTAACTTGATTTAATAAAAATTTAATAAATTATAGAAGTGTATGCACATCAGAGATGAATTTCTTACCTTCTATTTGATCTCTGAAGATATTAATCTATTCACTAGATAATCTTGGGACATGAGAGTATAGCGAAAGCTGTGTGAATAGAAAGAAAGGGAGAGCAACCAATGGCCTTTTGCCAAAGGCCATTCAATGGCCTTTTGCCAAAGGCCATTGGTTGGACTCTCCCTAATGAGCCTCCACCACCACGGTTCAACGCAAGCTCGGCCCTAGGGAGAGCCCAGTAAGGCAAATTGTAAAGGGCACCCAAATTGTATTTTTTTTAAAATGTTTTTATAATATAGTTCATCTAAGATTTTAAATAAAACAGGCCTATAAATAACTTTAAAAAATGTCCATCATACACATATAATTTTTTTTTTAAAAGGCCCACCAATGGAAACCCATCACATAAATGAATGAGTAATTGGCACAAATCCCCCTCAGACTATACCAGCTTTTGCATGTTGCCCCATAAACTATTTTATTAGGCATTAAACCCCCTGAACTATCGTTTATTGGCAGAACAAGACTAAAGATGCCTCCTCTTAGGGGAAAAAACCCCAAAGGATTGCCAATAAGCGATAGTTCAGGGGGTTTAGTGCCTAATAAAATAGTTTAGGGGGCAACATGCAAAAGCTGGTATAGTCTGAGAGGGATTTGTGCCAATTACTCTAAATAAATTTTAAAATGGACAACTATACATATATAATTTTTTTAAAAGGCCTACCAATAGAAACTCATTTATCATTCTTACAATAACATTGGATCAACGGTAGCGGTGGGTTGAATCCTAGCAACACTCGTGTTTGTCACATATTATCATCTTTTATATCTCTAAAAAAAAAAACTAAATACTCTCTTTATACGAAAATTCAAAATTCGTTGTTTCGAAGGTAATTAAATCAATACACTTCATTTTTTTTTCTTTTTCGAAAACATGTAAGCTTAATTAGTACTTTTGTTACTAAAAATGTGAAACGAGTAATGTTTAAATGATATATTTTTTGATGCAATTATAAAAAATAAAAAAAACAATTGGTAATTTTTTTTTTTTTTTTTACACTATTTGTTATGTTACGGTCTTGAGTTTGAGTTATTATATTGATTTTTACAAGTATTTACTAGAGAAAAAAAATCAAGTAAACATATATAGAGTATCAAGGGCCTCATATTCTATAGTTCGTCTCGGGTTCCGAAAATCTCAGGGTCGGCCCTGGTCAGGGGCGGACTAGGGCCGACCCACGTGGAGACCAGGTGGGGCCCGTGCCCTACCTCAATTTTTTTTTAAAAAAAATTATTCTGTGTACATTGTATACATACATATTTATTAAGAATTGTTAACAACAAGTTGTTTTCAGTATGGCGGGTAGTGTGGATCTTAGTTTTAGACTTAGGGTGCTTAGTTCGAGTCTCACCTCAAGTACTTCTTTAATTCAACTTTTTGTTCTAATTTTTTTATGTGCCTTTTTTAATTCAATTTTATTTTCCAATTTGTTATGTCTTATTTATTTTATCATCTTTTCCGATTCATTTTCTCTATTCCGTCGTTGTCAGTTTCTTAACTACCATTACCGTGTGTTTACTTAATTCAATTTTATTTTATATTAAATTATATATTATTATTTTTTATTTTTACTATTTCCAATAGTTTTAATTTGACATAACTAACAAGCCCAATCAATAAATCCTAAAATCTCATATTTTACTTTATTGGATTAAAATAGTCAATCTATTACTATGATTTATTTTATTTTATCCTTAGTATTTTTCTTTATTTTATAGTTTTAATTTATTTAGAATCAATAAATCAATAATTTACTAATAATTTGAAGAATAAAAAAATTAGAAAACATGTCTAGTAATAGTTATTAATAAATCATTTTTGTATAAATTTAAATTGAATTCATTATAAATGCAAAACAAAATTTCTTATTATAAATTTAGATTGTAAGTTATTCTTTTAATTTTTTTTTCATTATTTATGTTGTTTTTCTTGTTATTATTTATTTTCTAATATTTTTTCCTGTTTTTATTTTCTTTTGAATGTAAGATTATTTAATTCATCTAAATAATATATATATATATATATATATATATATATATACAGAAATTCTATTATCAGTTCAAACTGACAAAAGTTATATCAGTTCCTTGCATGTGGGCCACTGGATTTAAATACTTTGACTTGACTGTATGCACTTGTCAGTCAAAGTATTTAAATCCAGTGGTCCATATACAAGGAACTGTTATAACTTTTGTCAGTTCGAACTGATAATAGAAAGACTATATATATATATATATATATATATATATATATATATATATATATATATTACTATAATCTTAATTTTTCAATAGTTTTTCATATAATTGCGATTTTAATTTATTCAAATGCCCTACCTGATTAAAATTCCTGGGTCCGCCACTGGCCCTGGTTCAACACCTTGGTGTGTATATATATATATATATTATTTGTCTCTTCTTGGCTATTAATCCCAAGTGTGGGTGCTCTCTCCCTAATTGTGGGACCGGGCTTTGCTAGAAGAGTCTTATCTCACCAGGTCCGGCAGTTGTTGTAATAAATAAATAAATAAATAAAGTGAGAGCAGTTGGCAGTTGGTCAGTGTAGCTAACAATGCTTTTAAATCTAGGCATCCAAAAAAGAGAATAAAGTTTTTTTTTTTGTTGAACACAAACAGAGCTACAAACCAAGGCACAGTAGGCCTAGAAAGAACCAGGCTAACCCAAAGCCAAGCCGAAAAAACCAACTGAAACAAATAAAGTTGTTCAATACGTACCGTTCTTTTCTGTACATACATATGATAGTATTAAGGTCACTCTACCAAAATATATATAATTTTTTCCCATTACACGTGTACTTTATATTTAACTTTGGTGTGTTCAAGACTCATCAGAGAACATCCCATGAAATAATTGCAAAAGTTTGTAAAACTTGATAAATAACCAAGTTTCAAAACCTTCAACTTGTGAAAATTATTCGTGTTTTCTGTTATATAAACTTATATCTCAGACATCTCTTGCTACCACTTCTGTCAACATAAGGGGCAGCCTTCTATTTCCATTTCTGTAAATTGCACCAGACTTTTGGCTTTCGAGAGGATGTCAATATGTTTCTCAATTCACCACAATTCCAAACATGCAGAGTTTTCAGGTTTTGGAAAGATTTTGACGACAGCCGTAGATCAGGCAAACCACAATCCGATACTTTCAGAATTTCAAGTTT
This sequence comes from Acer yangbiense, assembly GCA_008009225.1. NCBI lineage: Eukaryota > Viridiplantae > Streptophyta > Magnoliopsida > Sapindales > Sapindaceae > Acer > Acer yangbiense. The sequence continues at coordinate 15,239,463 of CM017763.1, forward strand.
ATGAAGAATTAGATCGTCTAGTTGGTGTATTGTTTCCAGATGCTCTTCAGCATTTCAAGTCCGACAATTCTAAACCTTTTATTTGTACAAGCATCTCAGCATGTTTCTCAACCTCTTCTTGTGAAAATGTCTCCTTATATAAACAGATGTAAAGAAATTTGAGTTTGGGAATTAGCCAATTGGGTGTTCCGAAAACTGAGCTCGCTATATATATTAGCCTGAAGCTCTTTCCAGTTAAATGGTGCAGTCTTACAATGTCCCAGATTCGAACTCTGACTCCAATTTTTTGATCATGACTTTATAAGCTTGACATTGAAAAGATAAAGAAGAAATTTATTTCTTGTACCTTTTCGACAAAGAAGAGAGATTGTTGCTCTGGGAGATTAAGTTTGGCCTCCTCATTATTTTCTTTTGAAGCTAATAACTCTATTTTCTCACAATCAGATAAGCTCAATTTGATTAAGGCTGGCCATTTTTCAGTATGTCTACCAGGGCAGAGGTCTGACATCGGAGGGATGTTTTCGTGCTTCGGGAATGCATTCGGGTGCAAAATATTGATTACCTGTGGAGGAGGCAACAAGAAGAAGAGTAATGGCAAGGTCTGTAACCTTAGCTCCGATGACAGTAGTTCCGTCGTTGAGTCACTCAATCATCATCATATGTTTGACACAGTGATAATGGCGGATTTAGGAATTCAATTGAAAAACAATTCGTTGGTAAGAAGATCATCATCACCTTCTTCTTGTTTATTTGAAAATTTTGTTTAAATTTTTAAAAGAAGTTTTTTTTTTTTTTCCTCAAAATCAACCGGATCGATCAAATTCGACCTTGTGTGGTTCTTCATGTGAATATCCGAGCCCCTATGTCCTGTAATTGTAAATGTGAGGGTTCTTGATTTCATGAATTTCAATAGAGTAATGCTACTTTGCCCAAATTTGGTGTCCAAATCTGGTGCCAAAATAACGTGGCAACACTCTCGTCCATTCATTTAGATTGTATTAGATTTGCTTGATTTAAATGAATGGTTGAGAGCATTTGGGCACCAAATTTGGGCAAAGTGGCATTACTCATTTCAATATGCAGTACTACTTCTAGATATTAATTTATTGGAGTGTATCGAATTTCATAACCAAATTAATTTTTGGTTTTAATCTGGTGGGCCAGGTTCTGTTGGGCTTTTTCTGTTTTTCGTTTTTGGTTTTGTTGTGTGGCCTGGTTTCAGGATTTTGCCCTTGTGGGCCTGTTGTTGGGTAAGTTAGTTTGTTTGGGGCTTGGGTTGTTGGGCTTGGGCTTTTAGTAGCTTTCGTCCGTGCCTCTTAGGCCTCTTTAATATTGTTTGTCATTAAAAAAAAAAAAAAAAACTAATCAATACTCGAATATCGATGAAGCAGATTGGCTGATTTTCAACATTTTCTACAAATTGGAGGAAAAGGTACATATGCGAACTACTTACAGTTACATAGTTTAAAAATTGTGATATTAATAATTTTTAAATTAGTGATTTGCTTCGACAATTTCTTCTTCTTTGTGGTTTTATAATCAGATAGTAGATTGGATGTCTAAACTCTGGAAAGTGGCGACTGTAGGACCAACTCTTCCATCGATGTACTTAGACAAGAGACTTGAAATCGATAAAGACTATAGCATCAATATTTTTGAGCCAAAAACCGGTGCTTGCATGAATTGGCTGAATGGCAAACCAATTGGTTCAGTCGTTTATGTTGCATTTGGGAGCGTGGCGAATCCGGTACCAGAGCAAATGGAAGAGTTAGCTTGGGGATTGAAAGGAATCAATTGCTACTTCTTGTGTGTTATGAGCGATTCCATGAAGACCAAACTACCAAACAAGTTCATAGAGGAGATATCAGATCAAGGTCTGATTGTGAGTTGGTGCCCCCAGTTGGAAGTGTTAGCACATGAGTCAATTGGGTGCTTTGTATCACATTGTGGTTTACATTCTGTTATGGAGGCAATGAGCTTCGGAGTTCCAATGGTGGGAATGCCTCAGTGGATTGACCAACAAACAAATGGCAAGTTTGTGGATGATGTTTGGGGAAGTGGAATCAGAGTGTTGCAAGATGAGAATGTTATTGTGGGAAGAAATGTTTTGGAGAAGGCAATCAAAGAGATCATGGAAGGAGACAAGGGGAAAGTGATTAAGAAGAATGTAATGAAATGGAAGGAGTTGGCCAAAGAAGCCGTTGATGAAGGTGGAAGTTCTGATATTAACATTAATGAATTTGTAGCCAAAGTACTCTGCTGCTCCTGATCATACCTTGTGTTGAAAAAATTAATATCGTATATGATAGTTATATCTAATTTCTGGACGTCTCCTTTTATATTTTGTTATCAGAAAGATTAGTAAGATCTTATGTTTCTTTTGCTAGTTGCATATATATTGTCTTAAGATTTATCTACAAAGTAATATGTATTCTGCATTGGTTGTCATGACTATATATTTCCAAGTGAATTAGTACTCCCCTAGAGATCGATGTATACTATTTACGTACGAGTCATAATTATCAAATGCGAGATCATCCATGTTTTTCATATGGTTTCGACCCTTGGTACTGTTATAAACTCAAGTTATCGACACTCTGTAACATCACAATTTTGATGGGATTCCACATATAAAAATAAAAAAATAAAAAAATAAAGGTGTTTTCTACTTTCCGAAATATAAAAAAGTGTTTTCTACAAAAACAACTCCTCTTATCTATGTGTGTTTCTGCATGATGTGTAAGGTCACATAACATTCAAAGAATCAAAATTTCATGAATATTAATACATTACTATTTTAAAAATTGCACACACTGAAAGATACATAAAGTGTCTATGTGGTAGCTTGGGGCACCAATACTCAACCTCAGATGACAAATGAACAAGTCAAGTCCGAGTTCGAAATTAGAGTTATGTGACTCTATAGAAGGTAAAACAGCACAATGAAAGACAGAAACAGACTGGTCTCTCATCAAGATCAGACTTCAATATAAAAAACATGAATAACCACAATGTTTTCAAAATGCAAGGAAAAATCTCCTTACTCCAGATGTTGCGTGGAAGGACCGGCGCCATCTTCTTCATAACTGTAACACCAGATGTTTTGTGGAAGGAACAGCGCCTCAGAACTCTCGGCATTCTGTAACCCCAGATGTTGTTTGGAAGGACTAGAGCCATCTTCTTCAGACTCTCGGTATTCTGTAACAATAGATGTTAAGTGGAAAGACCACTTAATAGAGAACATATCTTCTTCAGAACTCTCGGCGTTCTATAATAGAAAACAACAAATTAAAGGTGAACGCAACTGGAATATGTGTAGAAATATTGCTTCGTACAACTCTCAAATAAGGTGCTAACAAAATAAATCAGATTGTATGCACATAGAAGAAGATGAATTTCTAGAGACGAATACACAACGGAATAACCGGCCAGGAATGCATAGGTGTCTCTGGGTGAATAGAAAAAAGGGAAGAGCAAGAAGTAGCGGGTTAATGTTTTCAATACTTCAGTTAAATGAATAGGTGTATCTTGTTTTGATTAGGAAGTCTGATGATATATCTGATTTATTATAGAAGTGTGAAATAAATCAAAAAAAATATTACCGTTCTTTTATTTCTTCTTCTGTACATCTCTTGTATAGTTGTATTAAGGTCACCTTCCCAAATACAATATGTAGTCCATCGACGGTAGTATACTTTATTTAAATTTGGTGTGCTTAAGACTCCTCGACAGAAAATCTCCATCTTGGTGCAATCAAACACTTCTAATTTTTCCAAAGCTGGGAATTCGAAAGTGTAATCCTCAACACAGAAGTTTGTAAGGCTTGATAACGAAGAAAGTATCAAAGTCTTCAATTTGTGGAAAATAATCTTGTTTTTTGTTACATCCCCTTCATCTCTTGCTACAACTTCTGTCAACATATCACAACCTTCTATTTTCATTTCTGTAAGTTGAACCAAACTTTCGGCCATTGAGGATGTCAATATGCTTGTCAATTTGCGGCAAGCCTGAACATGCAGAATTTTTAGGCTTCGGAAAAATGCTGAGGGTGGCAGTAGATCAGTCAAACCACAACTCTCTACAACCAAAAATTCAAGTTTTTGAATAATTAGGTCAAGTTTGGAGTGTTGTTTCCAGATGCGCTTCATCTTATAAATTCCCTTAAGTTTTAAGCTTTTTATTTGTGCAGGCCTCTCAGCATGTTTCTCGACCTCTTCAAGTGAAAATATCTCCTCGTATGAACCAGAATCAAATTGAAGCTTTTCCAAATGAGGAAATTTCCAAAGGATGTCAGGTGGGAAAACTGATTCACCAAAAATGACCATCAGAAATTTAAGATTGGGAATTAGGTGTTCTGAAAATTGAGCTTGCGAAATCAGCCTCAAGGAATCTCCCCTCAATTGTAGTTCCTCTAACTTGAGGAAACAACCCTGGTGAGTGGTGACCAATCAAAAAAACAAACCAGAGTTACATGTTCCCTCAAACTAAAACAATTCCACAGATTTAAACATGATAATCTTAAAAGAACATAAATCTGGCACTCCAAAGAGAATTATATATCACATGTACACATTATAATATTAATGTTTAAGTAGATTTTTTTTAAAATAATTTTTTTAGTAGATTTATTGAAGATAAAATTATAAATTATAAATAAAAAAGGGAGTTATTACAATTTATAACACTCTTTGAGGAGTTCTTTGTTGGCATGGCATTAATAATTGATTTTTAATAGCATCAAAAATGATTTTGTTCCAACAATGCCCCTTAGACAGAAAAGACACCTGATGTTTTTGAAGGCATAAAGAGCTGGAGAGAGAAAATTAAAAAAACATATCAAATAACCAGAAGAAAAAGAAAGTAGATCTTACGAAACCATTAAAAAAATAATAATAATAATAAATTACATCTTAAAACTAAAATTAGGAGAGGACAGATAAAATAGATTTGAGGGAAAAAAAAAAAAAAAAACAACTCTGCAATTGTACAAGTCTCCACAATTGCCGGAGTGTCAAGATAATGGGGTCTCTTTTGCCAAGAGACCCAGTAAAAATGAGTCATGACAATTATACGAGACTTGTTTCGACTTGGCAAGAGCTGAATTTTATTCTAGATCAGTTTTTTTATTTTTATTTTTCAGATTTGTTTTTTTTTTTTTTTTTTACCAAGCTAATAAATATTGAATTGAGATTTTAATTTCATTTTAACAAACCAGTTTGTTATGCCCCTCTCACACACCAAGAGATTGTAGGTTCGAATTATTGTAATTAATATTTAAAAAAATATTAGTTTTCAGTTTTTAATTTATACAAAATTAAATAATCCTAAAAATCCAATCTCGAAATTAATCAAGCTTCAAAACAATATTCATGGAATTTCACTACAAACAATAAATTAAATCATAAATTCAAACACTAAAGTCTTTTTTATCTAAGAAAAATGATATTTGTAGAGAGAGAATGCGAGAATCAAGAAAACATGAGGAGAAATGGTGAGAGAAAGTGGAAAGCGAAAAATATTAGAGAATGAGAAATTTCATTTTTTTAAGTCAAGTTAAGGGCATTTCTACTTTCGGTAAAACTCAACTAATTAATTTTAGTGTTAAGTCCATAAAATCAAGTGAAAAGTGTGCTATTAATTAACCCACATTTTCACATAAAAATAGTGATGTATACAAGGTATGCTAGCCAAAAACTTAATATTTATGGCAAAAGAACAATTTTTAGATTAATTTTTTGGGACGAAAATGAATTTACTTAAGTTATTAAATACTTGAAAAAAATATATAGTTTAAGATATTGTTTAAAGGAAAAGATGTGGTCATGGCTAGAGGATGAGATAGGAATTAAACTATACTAGAAGAGACTCTTAAAGAATGAACTTTATTCTTTAGAGCTCTGACAACATTATATTGCATAAAAACCAACATAGAATGCAAAACAGTCGACTAGGGGTGTAACCGACAGTTTCTAGATTTTAAGGAACTAAGCGGTAATTTTTACAAGGGCCAAATTGAACTATCTTATAACTAGTGGGACCAAAGTATAATTTTTCATAGGTCTCAGCGACCAGTATACGGTCATATATTTCAAATTGAAAGTTGTACTGTTGTAGGAATTAAATAGTAATTGCCATAAGGGTATAAATAAAATGGTTTGAAAGATTATGGGTATAATACTATAATGTAATTTATAGTGGCCAGAATGCAATATTTAAAACAGCAGGGGTCAAAACATAGTTTTCCTATGGATAGGCTTTCTTCACTGAATCATATTGGTTTTGACTTTTGACTTTTTAAATCAACACTTTCCACTTGAGTGTTATTGATAATTACAAGAAAAAAATCCAAAAATATATATATATATATCCGGTGACATTTTCGGTGTATATGAATATATATATAACTATCCAAAAGGAAAAACAAATCAAATCCCTACAATTACTCTAGATAAATTGCCGTGATTGAGTGATTTGGGACATAAATAAGAAACAATTATAAGGCTAAAATCAAGCATCATATTACTTGACATGATTTATCTCATTTTTGTATATTCGAAACTAACCTATTAATATAAAAAAATAAAAATAAAAAAAAATTAGGGAGAGAAACACCTTCAGTAATTAGTCACTTTTGTTTCAAACACAACATGTAACAAAGTTTCAAATTAAGAGTAGAGTAATATGCTCCGAACATGTTTAAATTTGATTCCAACTTTTGATGACTTTATAATAAGCATGACAATGAAAAGATAAATCAAGGAGGAAATATAAGTTATGTACCTTTTTAACAAAGAAGAGAGGTTGTTGCACAAGGATATTAAGTTTGCCCTCCTCATTATTTTCTTCCGAAGCTAATAACCCTATTTTATCCGTACAATAACTGATGCTCAATTTGTTTAAAGCTGGCCATTCTGCAGTATGTCTACCAGGGTAGAAATATCTAAGTTGACTAAGGCCTCTGAGTTCCAAAGAGGTAAGCCGCGGAAAGTCAAACCTAGTAACTGCTTCTAGATCTGCTCCTTCTTCCTCCGCAACAATTTTCTCCATTACATCACATCCAAACATATATAGGTGTTCAAGTTGCGAAAGATTCCTGGCAATGGAGGCTGGAAAGATATTTTCCAGAGACCGACAATATCCAATCGTCACTTTATTCAGTTTTTGAAAGGATAGCTTTCTTCGGGGATCCTTATTCCATATGTGCCTCATTTTTGGTAGACTACACAAATCCAATTCTCTTAACTGACTTGATACAGTAGAATGTGACCACGTTTCTACATTTTCCTCTTGGAGATCAAATATCTCTTCTAATGAATTGCATGAGGTGACAGAAAATGACTCTAGTCTTGTGAATCTTTCAAGCATATTGAACTTGAAAATAGTCAATAGATTATTGCACTCTTTAACTTTTACGGATTTTAAGCTACGAAATGAATCCTCGACAAGTTGGTTGTGCCAAATCATCTCCAAGTCATTCATGTGGGAAATTTCAATCGTTTCTAAGCTAGGGAATGCAACCTGTATTATTCATATCATTAAGTTATACACGGAGCAGTGGAGATTATTCTTAATTCTAATTGAAAATAACAGTAAATATATAAATAATGTATTGAAAATAAGAAGTAAGAGAGGATAAATAAATATTTACCGTAGGAGATGAAAATAGATATTTTAATTTACGGCATTGCTCAACGTTCAATTCTCTTAAACTTTGAAAGCAAGAAGTTATTGATGGAAGTTGATTGTGCCATATCGCCTCCAAGTCATTCATTTTGGAAATTTTAATCTTTTCTAAGCTAGGGAATGCAACATGTATTATTCATATCATTAAGTTATACATGGAGCAATGGAGATTATTTTTAATTCTAATTGAAAATAACAGTAAATATATAAATAATGTATTGAAAATAAGAAGTAAGAGAGGATAAATAAATATTTACCGTAGGAGATGAAAATAGATATTTTAGTTTATGGCATTGCTCAATGTTCAATTCTCTTAAACTTTGAAAGCAAGAAGTTATTGATGGAAGTTGATTGTGCCATATCGCCTCCAAGTCATTCATTTTGGAAATTTTAATCTTTTCTAAGCTAGGGAATGCAACCTGTATTATTCATACCATTAAGTTATACATGGAGCAATGGAGATTATTCTTAATTCTAATTGAAAATAACAGTAAATATATAAATAATGTATTGAAAATATAAAGTAAGAGAGGATAAATAAATATTTACCGTAAGAGATGAAAATAGATATTTTAATTTATGGCATTGCTCAACGTTCAATTCTCTTAAACTTTGAAAGCAAGAAGTTATTGATGGAAGTTGATTGTGCCATATCGCCTCCAAGTCATTCATTTTGGAAATTTTAATCTTTTCTAAACTAGAGAATGCAACCTGTATTGTACATATCATTAAGTTATATATATATATAAAAGTTATTTTTAATTCTAATTGAAAATAACAATAAAAACAAAAGTTATTAGAAATATGAAGTAAGAGCGGAGAAATAAATATTTACCGTAGGAGATGAAAATAGATATTTTAATTTATGGCATTGCTCAACGTACAATTCTTTTAAACTTTGAAAGCAAGAAGGTATTTGTAGAAGTTGATTGTGCCAAATTTGTTCAGAATTGATCCTACCAAGTTTCAAGGTCTTCAAATTGGGGAACCCAACCTGCGAATAAATTTCATATCTTTCAATCTTCTTCCAATTAATTAAAGAATAAATAATTATTAATCATGAATCATGATATACATATAAAATGCAAAACTATAATTTTTTTAGTTGCATCCATCCATAATTTGGCAAAAAAAAAAAAAAAAACAAACAATTACATTTTCTTGTGCATTTGATCTAAGTTTTTGGATATATTAATTTAAAAATTAGATGTGAAATAAAACGAATAAAATTAGTATAGACACGACAATGTAGTTGAAAGATATACATGTGAAGATAACCAAATGTAACTAAAACAGAGAATGGGACAGGGCAACTAACTGAACTAAGGAGTCAAATGCGTTTGAGATCAAACGAAGAAAAAAAGAATGAAAAAACTTCTTTTTTTTTTTCCTTTTTGGCCTTAAAGTCATGAAAAATAAGGTGACACAAAACAAAACATAACAAATGAGAACAGAACAGGAAAAATAGATTTGTTTACAATATATTTCTTCTTTGAAGAGCTCTCTCTCTCTCTATATATATACATATATTTCTTCTTTGATATATTTCTTAATTTTTGTTAGCAGATGAGAATAAGAATAAAATTGGTAGAGAAAAGGGTTATTGTTAGCATACCTTTCCATTGAAAGTTGCAGTGGGAGTATCTTCCAAAATGACTCCATTATTGTTGATGGAGCAAAAACTTGTGAGCTGTGAAAGACCTTCTACAGTCATAGAGCGTAATTCCTTCAAATCAATTATATCTTCTTCCTTTCCAATAGCAAATATTTCTGTCATATTTACACAATCACGCACTTCGATTTCTTCTAGCGGAAGAGCTCTGATAGTAGAGAATGAAAATATATTCTTCAATTTGTCTCAGTTTTCAACTTTAATGTTTCTTAATTGGCATAAAAACTCTGCTCCAAATTGACCATTATATATCTTCTCCAGGTTATTCAACTCTTCAAGAAACAGTGTCTCCAAAGAAGGATAGGGATGTGAGGAGTGTATCTCTGCTAGCTTCAGTAACAAAGCAAAGCAATAACATTAACTGTCAGTTGCAAGATCAGTCAACAGAAGATCAACACAAGCTGGAAAAGGCAATGACAGGAAATGATTCAATACAATGTAGCAATCAGCTCAACATGTTGATCAATAGATCACAGCCACACTTCCGCACAACATTGAGAGAAATGCCAACCGTACGATCGAGTCTTATAAAGCATAAAAGAATGGCTCGAGAGTACAATATGCAGAACAGAGTTTGGCGCCCAAAATGATTCTGTTATGGCTGAGCTGGCATAATGATTTGCTCTCATTTATTCTGATAAAAGTTTGTTATAAAAGTTTGTTAGAAAATTGTTAGGAGGTAGTTGATTCTAGAAGCATGTTAGTGTGTATATATATGTAAGCTCTCTGTAAAGTAAATTCAATGAATCATAATTCTTTCATATCAGAATTCGTTAAGAGTTCTGATTACAATTCTCTCTGAGTAATTTTCTCAAACACCTGGTTTATACAATTTTACATGGTATCAGAGCTTTTGCTCTTGATCAAATCAACATGGTTCAGTTACCTCCGGCTGTTCATCCATCTCCGTCATCATCTCAGCTACCTCCGACGGTTCATCCATCTCCGTCGCTGTCTCAGCCTTCCTCTTCAACTCTTTCGTCGCCGTCGCTATCTCAGCCTTACTCTTCTCTGATTCCACCTTGTATCGCAGCACTATCGGTGCTCTTCAGTATGTCACATACACAAGACCTGATATTTCCTTTGCTGTAAATAAACTTAGTCAGTTCTTGGTTGCTCCGACTGACCAACATTGGCAAGCTTGCAAGAAAGTCCTTCGATATCTTAAAGGCACTTCCACTCTTGGTCTTCATTTTCGACCTGTCAAGGAGCTGTATATTGAAGCTTATAGTGATGCTGATTGGGCCTCTTGTATTGATGACAGGCGTTCCACAAGTGGCTGTTGTGTGTATCTAGGGTCCAATTTGATCACTTGGTTTTCTCGGAAGCAGAAAGTGGTCGCTAAGTCGAGCGCTGAGGCTGAATATAGGGCACTGTCACAAGTTGCTTCATAGGTATTGTGGCTTAAGTCTCTTTTTGCTGAAATTGGGTTTCCAGTTGCAGGTGTGCCTACGATCTGGTGTGATAACACCAGTGCTGCTTCTCTTGCACGTAATCCTGTCTTTCATTCACGAACGAAGCACATTGAGATTGATGTGCATTTCGTCCGTGAAAAGGTTTCGTCTGGCTTGCTTTCTGTCCAATATATTTCCTCTGAAAATCAAAAAGCTGATATATTGACCAAGGCTCTGCCTGTGGCTCGTTTTGAATTTCTTTGTGCCAAACTGAGCTTGTCAATTGATCCCAAGCTCATTTTGAGGGGGAATGTGAAGAGTGTATCTCTGCTAGCTTCAGTAACAAAGCAAAGCAATAACATTAACTGTCAGTTGCAAGATCAGTCAACAGAAGATCAACACAAGTTGGAAAAGGCAATGACAGGAAATGATTCAATACAATGTAGCAATCAGCTCAACATGTTGATCAATAGATCACAGCCACACTTCCGCACAACATTGAGAGAAATGCCAACCGTACGATCGAGTCTTATAAAGCATAAAAGAATGGCTCGAGAGTACAATATACAGAACAGAGTTTGGTGCCCAAAATGATTCTGTTATGGTTGAGCTGGCATAATGATTTGCTCTCATTTATTCTGATAAAAGTTTGTTATAAAAGTTTGTTAGAAAATTGTTAGGAGGTAGTTGATTCTAGAAGCATGTTAGTGTGTATATATATGTAAGCTCTCTGTAAAGTAAATTCAATGAATCATAATTCTTTCATATCAGAATTCGTTAAGAGTTCTGATTACAATTCTCTCTGAGTAATTTTCTCAAACACCTGGTTTATACAATTTTACATGGTATCAGAGCTTTTGCTCTTGATCAAATCAACATGGTTCAGTTACCTCCGGCTGTCCATCCATCTCCGTCATCATCTCAGCTACCTCCGGCGGTTCATCCATCTCCGTCGCTGTCTCAGCCTTCCTCTTCAACTCTTCCGTCGCCGTCGCTATCTCAGCCTTACTCTTCTCTGATCCCACCTTGTATCGCAGCACTATCGGTGCTCTTCAGTATGTCACATACACAAGACCTGATATTTCCTTTGCTGTAAATAAACTTAGTCAGTTCTTGGTTGCTCCGACTGACCAACATTGGCAAGCTTGCAAGAAAGTCCTTCGATATCTTAAAGGCACTTCCACTCTTGGTCTTCATTTTCGACCTGTCAAGGAGCTGTATATTGAAGCTTATAGTGATGCTGATTGGGCCTCTTGTATTGATGACAGGCGTTCCACAAGTGGCTGTTGTGTGTATCTAGGGTCCAATTTGATCACTTGGTTTTCTCGGAAGCAGAAAGTGGTCGCTAAGTCGAGCGCTGAGGCTGAATATAGGGCACTGTCACAAGTTGCTTCATAGGTATTGTGGCTTAAGTCTCTTTTTGCTGAAATTGGGTTTCCAGTTGCAGGTGTGCCTACGATCTGGTGTGATAACACCAGTGCTGCTTCTCTTGCACGTAATCCTGTCTTTCATTCACGAACGAAGCACATTGAGATTGATGTGCATTTCGTCCGTGAAAAGGTTTCGTCTGGCTTGCTTTCTGTCCAATATATTTCCTCTGAAAATCAAAAAGCTGATATATTGACCAAGGCTCTGCCTGTGGCTCGTTTTGAATTTCTTTGTGCCAAACTGAGCTTGTCAATTGATCCCAAGCTCATTTTGAGGGGGAATGTGAAGAGTGTATCTCTGCTAGCTTCAGTAACAAAGCAAAGCAATAACATTAACTGTCAGTTGCAAGATCAGTCAACAGAAGATCAACACAAGCTGGAAAAGGCAATGACAGGAAATGATTCAATACAATGTAGCAATCAGCTCAACATGTTGATCAATAGATCACAGCCACACTTCCGCACAACATTGAGAGAAATGCCAACCGTACGATCGAGTCTTATAAAGCATAAAAGAATGGCTCGAGAGTACAATATGCAGAACAGAGTTTGGCGCCCAAAATGATTCTGTTATGGCTGAGCTGGCATAATGATTTGCTCTCATTTATTCTGATAAAAGTTTGTTATAAAAGTTTGTTAGAAAATTGTTAGGAGGTAGTTGATTCTAGAAGCATGTTAGTGTGTATATATATGTAAGCTCTCTGTAAAGTAAATTCAATGAATCATAATTCTTTCATATCAGAATTCGTTAAGAGTTCTGATTACAATTCTCTCTGAGTAATTTTCTCAAACACCTGGTTTATACAATTTTACAAGGGATTATAGGATTCTGATTCTGAGCAGTCTGCAACAGTACGAAAACATGAACTGCTATGTACCCAGAGTTGCTTCAATTTTGGGAAACCCTCTCCCTCGTCCAATGCAGAAAGGACATTCTTAACACTTGGCGTTTTATGAAGGACATCCTCTAAACAACTACAGTTGTCTCCTAGATTGAGCTTCAATTTTCTGGATGTCTTAGGCCATTTTTCTTGGAAATGATAATTCATTGAACCATGGCCTATCATTATGTTGTACATCTCCAAATTTTTGCAGAACAAGCCTTTTGATAGAACATTGGTATTTGGAATTTGAATTTCTAAAACGGTGAGGTGAGGTAGACACTTCAGCTCATCAAGACTAACATTGCTTCCTCCTTGAACCTACCACTGGATACAGTCGCTATTACCCAAATACAGTTCTTCTAATTGGGTTAAGCTTGCTATGATATTTGGTGGAATCTCTTTAAGTCTGAAACATTTGGTCAAATCCAACAACCTTAACCTGGTCAATTTACATACTTCCTCGGGTAACCACTTGATACGATCATAATTATAACCATAATAATCATAATCATGAATACTAAGGATTTCCAGTTTCTTCAGCTCTCCAATTGAAGCAATGTTTTCTACATTGCATCCATCCATATATAATGTCTGAAGATTTACTAAAAGACAAAGTGATGTAGGCAAGGACGATAAATCAAATCCAACCAAATGTAGAACTCTGAGTTTCGACATTTTTGTGAAAAAATTATCAGGGATTGCTAATAAATACTCATTTGTTTGCATATATAAAAATTCAAGATGCTGACATTCCAACTCTTTTGGAAGCTCACTGATATTATGCAGAAAGATTCTGGTGCTAGTTCTCAATGTATCATCATCATCCCAATCCCTTTGAACGTTGTCATCCATCACTATAACCACATGCTGATTTCTGGATGCAATTAATCTACCAACGTCACGCACAACATCATGCATTGAAAAGCTTCCATTGTTAGGAGTGTCGAGCAACAAAGAAGCATCTCTAAGTTTCCTAACCAATGTGTCTACACGATCCCTTGCTTCTTTAATTCTGTCGATGCCTTGAAATATATGCAAACCCATTCCATATTTCACCAAGTCTCCAATGGAAGCATTATTAGTAGATCCCATTGTACTGCAAAGCAAGAAAATTGATTCGAGTTCCTCATCTTTTAATTGATTATAACTAAACTCTATACGTGAATATGTCGGTCCTGCAACTCCTTTCAAGGTTCTCTGAGAAGGCTTCTCCAATTCCCGCAAGGCATTACTCCATTCAAACTCTTTCTTGTTTCTTAATGCTTTTGCAATTGTAACAATTGCTATAGGCAAACCTCCACATGCCTTGGCCACCTCCTTTGCTAAAACTTTCAAATCACCCTTTTGAATACAATCACCTGCTGTAGTACTAAACAGATTCCAAGCTTCTTGATCATTTAAAACATCCATAGAAAAATCAAGTTGAGAACTCAAACCCATCAATGTCAAGGCATCGCGATCTCTAGCTGTCAGCAACACTTTACATCCTTTACATTCATCACCGAAAGGAATCCCCACCTTGTCCAACTCGGATGTTGCCCAAATATTATCTAAAACTAAAAGAATCTTCTTCTTTTGCCCCTCTTGCTTCAAGTATTCATGTAGCTGACTTGCTCTTCCAGGAATACTATCCACTTGGAATTTCATACCCAACATATCTGCAATTACTACTTGAATCTTTCCTGTGTCAGGTGCCACAGACACTTCAGCAAAAGCAATAACATCAAAGAGCTTGTTATCCTCGGCATGTTTAGCTACTGCCCTTGCCAGTGTTGTCTTTCCAATGCCACCTACCCCGTAAATGCTGACCATGTTGACATCAGGATTGCTCAATGCTTTTAGTATTTTCTCCAAAGTAGACATTCTTGATTCAAAAGCCTCATAGCCTTTGTATGATGGAATCCATACCTCCTTTGGAGTGGTTCGGTAGGAAACTTTTTGGAAGTTCCCTTCTTGTTGAAGTTCAACGACGGACTTTGCCTTGCGCACTGCTTTTCTGCTGTGTTGATAAAGTTTCTTAGGATTAGGACACAACCCCTTGAAACACTTCATGTTTGCTTGCTCCCCCTTTTCTTGAATAATCTCTGACGAGACCTCATCGACCTTCTTCTTCACACTATCAAGCCAATCGTTGACATGCTGTTCAATGTCTTCACCGTTTCTTCTGGCATCGTCAACTTTATGCTGCACTTCTTCTTGCTTAATCTTGAGCTTCTCAACTTCTGTCTCCAGTTTCTGAAAGTTAACTAAACGGACGTACTACGGGTGCCACCAAGTATTCGGCAACTTTTGCAGCAACATTAATAACAATAGGAATAACAATTTCGGCCATTTTTTGACCCCTTTTTTTTTAAGTGGTTTTTTTCCTCGTTTAAGTTTTGAAAATTAGAGATGAAGATAAACAGACAACAGAACAGAGAATAAAAAATACTAACAACAGCGACGAAAACAAAACAATAGCAAAGTATCCTTGCATGAGACAGTAAAACTGGCGAAAAAGGAATCGCGTTTCAGTTTTTTTTTTTTTTTTTTTTTTTTAAATAGATGAGATATCAAGCCAATATAATAGAAAACGGAGAGCACAACAAAGCAAAACAAATCAAAACACGAGCAAAGTTTTCTTGAGAACAGAATGAGAAAATGAGGAAAGAAATCTTGTTTTCCTTTTCCGTTGTTTTTTTAGTGAGTTTTTAAATTTTTTTTTTTGGAAAAGTAGATGAAAATCAAACGACATTAATACAAAAGTGAGAACACAACAGGGCTACTAGGAAGCAAAAGAGACTAAAAAAAAACAGATAACACAATAAAGAAACTAGAGAGCAAAGCAATGATGACGAAAACAAAATAATAGCAAAGTGGTTTTGAGATCAAATTTTGAAAGTTGGAATTTTTTTTTTTTTTTTTTTGGTTTTAATCTTTGAAAAATAGCCGTGTTACAGAACAAATGAAAACTAAAACAGAGAAGAGAACAGAACAATAGAGAGGTATTGTTGAGATCAAATGGGGAAAGAAAACAGAGAGTAGAACAGAGAAAGTAAGAAGCAAGAAGGAGAGTAAATTGTTTGTGAGATCAAACCTGGAAAAAATGAAAAGAGTTTCTTGATTGATCGTAAATGCCAAGCACAGTTTGATATAATCTAGTTGTGAATTGTTTTAACACGGGAGAGAATTGTTTTCAAGTGATCTCCTTGCTGTGAAAAATTATTTTCAAGCTATTTTTGTATTTCCAAGTGAGATCTATGACTTTGTGTAGTCGACTACAAGTCAACAATAATATTTCATTCTATTAAAAAACAAAACACACTAATCTTTGTACTTAAAATAATAATAATAATAATAATAATCTTTTCAAAAATCTTATCCACACAATCGCACCCAATCCACTCGGTAGGTCGCCTGTAATTCTTCTTCGGACAAAAAAAAAATGTGGAAAAATTGGATTTGTAAAGAGAAAATTCCGAAATTATACTCTCAAATGAAAATAATTGGCAAAATTGGCCCCCAAATTCTAATTGTTCTCGAGGAAAACTTGCTAAAAGAAAACCCCCCAAATTCTATGCCCCTAACCCACCGAAAGTCGCTGACGCCATCTGCTTGTCGCACCGTCGAATTGGTTCCTGTGCTGCATGCCTACACGACTACACCGCCGTGGTGATTTCTTATTAGCTTTTGACTTTTCCTATTATCTATAGATAATAATTTGAATATTTAGTTATAAAAAATTAGATGCCATATTATTTGAGGTTATTATTAAAAACATACTAGTTTTAGGTATTCATCGTTTAGGTCCCTTTAGTTTGAGATTTGTCTCTTTTAATCCTTCCATCAACTTCCATTAACTTTTTTAACGAAAATACTATTTTACCCTTGTACTTAATATATATATATATATATATTTTTAAATACCAGAATATCTTTAAAATTTTAAATGAATGGAGATCTCCACCAAAAATCCAAAGAACCCATTCAAACCATAAAATTCATTCAAACCCAGAAAATCAAACTCATTCAACCCAATTGAAACGCAGAAAACTAAACCCATTCAACAACAAAATTAAACCCATTCAACAATACAATCAAACCCAAAATATCAACATAATCAAACCCACAAAATCAAACCAAACACATTCAACGATACTAAAACCTAACCCTTAAATCCAACCACCTCCATCTCGCTGGGAACCACCCCACCAACATCTATCAGTGCTCTAACTCGTCGGCACGAACAAGTGCGATGACGATGACCACCACCCTTGCCTACTCGAATCAAACGCGGACCAAACTCAAACCAAATCCATCTCTCTTCTTTCTCAATCTATCTATAATTCTTCTTCGTTGGTTTGGAGCCGTCAGCAATATCGAGCGCAGAAGGAGATCAGCGCTAGTTGTTGTGTGGTTGGTTGACAGTGGGGGTTCGACTGGGTTCGAATTTGGGTTTGACAATGGGTGTTGGGTTTGGATTTGGGTTTGGGGGTGGTTGACAGTAAGGGTTGGTGGTGATTGTGAGTGGTTGAAAGTGGGGGTGGTGGTGTTTATGGGTGGCTAGGGTTTTGGTGATTAGGGTTAAATGTGATGAAATGGGGATATGATAATGATGATAATGATGATGAAGAAATGGGCGACTAGGGTTTGTGATATGATAAGTGCCATATTTTAATTTTTAATTATTTTTTAATATATGTTAATTTTTATTAATTTTAACCTTGCATTTACCGTTATACCCTCACATCTGAAACAGATTTCTAACGAAAATTGACAGCAAAGATTAATAGTAACGGTTTAGATTAAAAAGGACAATTCTCAAACTAAAGGGACTGAAACAGGGAATACCTCAAACTAAAGGTACGTTTTTTGGGATAAACATGTAAAAGAGTAAATTACAGCCAACTCCCTTGAGGTTTGCCTTTTGACAACCGGAAGCAACTTTAGCATTAATTAGTGATGACCTCCCCTATCATTAGTTAAAGTTGGTCAAATTTAACTATTAACAGAGCTTGATTATTAAAAAGATCAAAATATCCCTTCGATTTTGAATTTAGAAAAAAACTTAAAAGTGTATTATATATATATATGGATCTTCATCGTTCATTTCCATAAAAAAAAAAAAAAAAATTAAAATAAACTAAAGATTTTTTTTTATTGGATCTCCACCATCTATCATAAATGGTGGAGATCCAAATCCATATCTCCATCCATCAACCACAATGGAGATCAATCTCTATTAATTGTGGTCAATAGAGGTCGAGCTATCTCCATCGATCGTCGCTTAAGTCGTCCATCTTTTGCGACAAAGATCCTTTGATCTCCATCGATCACAATAAGGATTGAACATTGCCAATTAATGATGCCTCAATGAGATTGGCTGTAACTTACTCTAAATAATATCTAACAAAAAATGTTTTTAAAATATGAGAGATGATAAATGTGAAATAAATATCAAAAATTCAATTCCACATCTATTTAATCAAAATAATCAAAATTAAAAAGCTTTACACTTATTATAATTAATCAAGGAGTAAAAATAGTTAATAAGAGATCATGCAAATGATTTATAAAAAGATAATTAAGGCCACATAAATTAGGTGAACAAGATAATTAATTTTGTTTAAACATATTTTAATAAAAATAATAGGCACCATCAAAATTAAGCACCAAACAAACTAATAAATAATTTATAGAAAAAGACCGAATCTTTATAACCTGTGAATATATAGTAGAATATTAAATATCCAACTATATTTATCAAATGGTAACCCTTGACTTGCATCTCAGGGTTGCAATTGTATTAGGGTAATTGTCCATTAATATATATTTTGAACCCAATTGTACTATAGTCTAGAGGAGAAGAATAATAAATACAATTGCGTGAATATATATATCACTCACATTTTTTAGTGGTATTTTATCACGTCAACTCATAGTATATATGATAGTTTAAAGAGGATGAATGCGAGTCGAGTGGGAATTAATGGTTGCACGTTTAAAATGAAATACCAGATATATTATGCTTGTGATTATATAAGGTGCAAGTTTTATCTTGGCAAATCATGCGCTGAATTGTCCCACATTCTACACCTTGCTCGTCGATCCCTGGCTAGCCATTTAAATGAGAAATTTATAAGTTTTCATTCTTTCTATTTCATGTATTTTATAATTTAAGGATCACAAGATCTAAAAAACTAAACATAAGTTAAAAAAAAATGATATTCTTAAATAAGTTAAGGACCGAATTGATAATCACTCTTATACAAAGTAAGAAAAAGAAAAAGAGAAAATAAAAAAAGAAAAAAAGAAATTAAAAAATAAGTGGGGTATTTCAGTATCATCACATACTTTTGTTCTATTTAAAAAAGAATTATTAATGTAATGATAGTTTCAAAAATCAAGTTGGAATTCCTATTCTCTCTATTTTTTTTTATTTTTATTTTTTGTTTATTGTTTATTCATTTTTTTTTTTTTGGAAGTATTTTATTCATATTTATTAAGATATCACTTGATCTAAAATTATAATACAGGAGGAAATGTAATCTGAATTTTTATTTATTTATTTATTTTGTGAGAGGCATGTAATCTAAACTTATAAATAGATAAAAGATCGTATCACTAAACTAGCTGGTTACAAGAAGTTGAGGATTTGAGGTCACTTTATCTATTATCTATTATTTTTGGGCATTATTAAATTAAGGGAAAAAAAAGAAAAGGAATCTTTCAAAAAAGAATTAATAAAAGGAAGACAGTCTGACAGACATGAAATTATTGAAGGTAACTTTATGGGTTGGCACTCTATGAAATGAAATGAAATGAATGGAATAAAGATGTCTACTTTTTATGTTCTTTGTCAATTGCCAGTAAGAATGTGACATGTGATAATTAATGACAGTGACATTTCAATTAAATCTTTGACTACAAATGGCCAGTAAGTAGAAAAACTAAAGTCGATCGAGTTTATTAATCAATTAATTGTAAAGTTTCCATACATGTAATAACATTCCAAATGGATCGAACTCATTGATTACCAACCGGTACTTTTAAATGCAATCCACTAATTTCTAAGTGTCCCCAACTTTTGCTTTGCATAGATTGTACTATATTTTTAAAGGGGTATACAAAATAGATACTGGGGGTCTAAAAAGTATTACTCAAAAGTACGTTCTTGACCCAAAATCTTAACGGCTTCGTAGTCGGACACGCTACCAGTTTTCTGGGCTGTGTAGCTCCATGCTTCGGACTCCGAGCACAGACCCAATCTCAAAGGGTCAAATATTGATTTCCTCAGGACACAGAATCCTGTTAGTGGATGGAAAATCAGTTTATGCAGATTAGTTTCTTCAATTCCTGGTCCTGCATGTCAAACACAGTTCATGTTTTATTCAGAATACTAACTGTTGAAGATGAATCTTTACTTTCCGAACCTGTTTATACTTTATACCCTTTGGTTTCAGGAGATACAGAAGGATATGAACAACATCGGAACGTAAATTCCGGTATGATATCAAACTCAGATCATATTCATATAAATCAAAGATGTTTTACCTCGAAAAGGAGATTGAAGAGCTGGTAATCTCTGTAAAAAGCTTGAATTCCTGATATCACACCAGTTCCAATCCAGCGGTTCATAATACTCATTTAATCCAACAACACCTTCTCTCAGATAGTAACTCCCAACAATAGTCCAATAGGCCCAATCCAAGTCATGCTGTCGGCAGCCCAACTCAAGAAGCAATTCAAGTACCTATTGTCAATCACATTTCCACCTCTCAAGTCCACCCCAAACTCACTCACAAACAACGGCCAGCCCTGATCTAACAAGAACCCAGACGTTCTCATCATGTTGTTCACAACGATACCGCACACTTGATTAGGGTTGCCTTCCGCCCATGCCTGCCCGTCTGTAAAGCCGTACCAGTGTACCTTAAACACTAGTTTTCCAGTAAACGAGAGGTTCACGGGTTGGTAAACCATATAATGATAAAAGAGAATAATTTTCAGCTTCTACTATACTGATCATACGAGAGAACAAGAAACCCAACATTAACCATGAACCATCAGTCCATCATATACCACTACCAAATGAACTCATTATGATCTTATTCGATATCTTCTCACTAACAATGTTCAAAAAAAGAATAAATTATAATAAGCATTCGGTGATACTGTGATAAAATCATATTACCAACATATTGTAAGGTTAAAATCAATATTAATAAACAATTACCATTTAAAAAATAGAGGCACATTTATTTAGTACGTCTCAAACAATATGGTAACAGTGTTCGCTGTGATCTCAACAAATCGGCTTACCATATCTCCAGGACAGAGTTTGGACAGTGTAGTATTATTATTAATATAAATATATAATAGTTAAAAAGAAAAAGAAAAAAAAAAACAACTTTTGGTAAAATTTTGGACAATGTAGTAGTGTTGTTTGAGTAATGCTAGATTGTTCAAATTATTTTTCCTAATTCATGCTCATATTCATGAATTGTAACCAATACATTATCCACGATCCACCACATCATTTCATGATTTAACGTGGTAATTATAACTCACACAGTCACACGACACAATATTAGGACGTACTCTGTTTGTCCATTTGTAAATCGGATAAGAAATGCATCCTAACTCCTAAGGTTTTTGAGTTTAATGAACTTTCTAAAGCATAACTCAATTGATATAATGAGTATGAGTAACGCAGTAGCTATGAGTATGCATTAGATATCTCTTACCTTGCAGGTCCTGCCAATGTGAAATTGTTCTCTGAACTTGAGGAAGCGAAGGCCACACCATTTTCGCCAACATACATAGCAAGCCAACTACAACATCTCCCAGGCTTCATCTTCAACGATTTTTTCAACATATTCTCATACAAGTTCAAGGGCTTCACGAACTTCATCTACCACTCAATTAATAAACATTAATCATAAAATATAAACAATCCATTGCATCAAACCCAGAAATCTAAAATATTTAATGTGATGTATTGGTAGGCGTAATACTTAGCATAAACACAAAGGAAATCGGGTATTTGGTTTTTGAACTCAGGAATCATATCTGAATTAGTAAAATTTTCATTTATTTTGTTGCTTGTGCCTGATGGATGCGAAACGAACGTGAGCCCAGTAAAAGAAATGGTATATAAAATTTTATTTTATTAGATTGATTAATTTGATGGACTGATTATGAAAAGGAAAAAAAAAAGGCAACAGATTTCTTGTACAGAGGCAAAATTGAAAGAAAGATTGAAATTGTAATACTTATGAAAACAGAGAAGATAATTGAAAACTGAAAATTGAAAAGATATATAAATACCTTTCTGTCGCGTGAGAACTATGTCGTCGGCGGCGGCAGACAATGAGAACTGAGATTAAAACCCAGAAAGAAAGTTAAGGAGATTTTGAAACAACAAAAGAGTTATGGAATATATTTATTTTATTCTTCATAATATTTCCAAGTTCGATTTAAAGTTTAAATTTTTAATACTTAATATAATTAATATTAAATTATTTTTAATATCATGCAGGTTCGCGGGTTCAGGTTTGGATTTTTTCCAGACCCTCAAAGTCACTCAAACCCAAACCAGTGACGGGTTGAAATTTCAAACTCCACGGGTTCTACTATCACAACTAGGGATGACAATTAAACCCGAACCTGTAGGACCCGTCCGAACCCAATCCTCTTGGAGAGGGTTTGGTTGGTGATTTACGACCTGTGAACCCGTATAAGTAAAAACCTAGCAGGTTTGGGTTCAGGTGTGGGTTTGGAAAACAACCAACGGGTGACCCGTGAACCCGCGAACAATAAAAATTATATAATATTTTATTATTTAAAATATTATAAATTTAAACTCTAATAAAAACTTTTTAATTATATGGAGAATAAAATGTAAATATTTCACCTTATTAAGTATTTTTATTATTTAAAATTATAATATTTCTGATATTAAATAATATAGAAATATTTTTTTTTAAAAATTATTGGCTGGTTCACGGGTTTGACACGTGGACCCGCTTGTTTCATGGGTTCGTGGGCAGGTTTGGGTGTCCCCAAACCCGTGGGTGATACCCAAACCCGTTTATTTTCACAGGTTCACGGGCATATTTGGTTGACATAAAGTTTCACGGGGTTCAGGTTTGAATTTTACTAAACTCGCCCGAACCCGACCTGTTACCATGCCTAATCACAGCCCAAACCCTCACCCAAAGGATTTGGTTTGAGCAGATCCCACGAGTTCGGGTGGAATTGCCATACTAGAAATTGAGAGAGTTTATTTGATTTATTTACAACTTTACAATTTTTCCGATTAAAATGTATGCAAGTACAGTATATATCTATTTCAATCATTTAACTCCTGTGTTGTTTCAAAATCTCTTTAATTTTCTTTCTGGGTTTTTATCTCAGTTCTCACTATCTGCCGCCGCTAACAACTGATTTCTCACGCAGCAAAAAGGTATTTATATTTCTTTTCAATTTTCCTATTCAAGAGTTTTCAATTATCTTCTCTGTTTTCATAAGTATTAAAATTTCAATCTTTCTTTCAATATCAAGAAATCTGTTGTCTTGTTTTCATAATCAGTCCATCAACATTATTTTTCGGTGGAAAAAAAATGCTTCTGTTTATTTTTACACCCACTAACCAACTCTTTTTAAACTTTACAATTAATTGGAGAAGTTGTAGATGAAGTACGTGAAGCCCTTGAAATTGTACCAGGAATTTCTGTTGAATAATCCCATCCCTGGTTTGCTAGGCTTGGATGTTTGTAAAGAATATGTGAACCTAGCTTACACCGAGAGGACAGACGGTTACGCAAAAGCCCAACTATTGTATGACATCTGCTCTTAATTACACACAAAAAATAAAAATAAATAAATACATTGGTAAAAGTTTTATTATTTAAGGACTGAATATAGTAGTAAAAGATATTTTTTTTTTGCTTTGATTAATGTATATGGGATCCTGTCACATTATCATTGTAAATGTATCTGTATTATTTAGTTAGTTTTTGTGATTGTGTGTACTCAATGCATTATATTTATATTTGTAATGTGAATTTGAACATTTGCAGGCCTTCTTTTTCGAGGAGAAAGCCTATAGATGTTATTGAATATTTGTTTAAACATCAGTTAATTAAGTTTTTGATTGCTCTATATTATTATTTTTTCTTGATGTGTTTTAGATATTATCCTTTTATCACAATTGTGTTTGGTTCTTTTTGCTGCATCCTACAAAACCATGCTTGATTATTTATATCATCTTTATATCTAATTTGGCATTGCTGAAACTTTGAGCATCTTAAGATCTCTCATAATACTTTTGGGGTATTGTTGTTGTTGTTCTTGTATTAGAATAACAAACTAACCTAATTTGGTATTGCTGAAACTTTGAGCATTTTTGGACTTTTAAGTCATTTTTTTTCTTCTGTCTCTATGATGCAGATCTCTTGTCTTAATTTGGGAGGCATTGTTGCTGGCTGTTCTTGTTTTGAAAACAAAGAGAAATCTGATGTGAGTTTTTATGTCATGAATTTTCAAGACCTTTTCGATGTGATTATATTTTTTATTTTTTTATATGATTAGGCTGGACAAACGAAGATTTTTATTGACATCTTACGCAAAACGGGAAGTTTTAAAGGTTTAAAGTATACATATTGGGATCGGAAGTTGACATCAAAGGTATGTGTGTAAAATTATCTAGTTAAGGTTTGTAAAATTTAACATTTTCACTTAGAAATAGTCCGGACATAGCAGCATATAAAGGGTGTAAAACTGATTTGTTTGGTGGTGTGGCTTTTTGGAAGCATTGTTTCAAGTAGAATGTTTGCAACCATATATGAGATCAAAACTTAATTTTGTTTGTCTTATCTATCAAGATTCAGGAATGTAGGTAGATGGTAATTTTGCAAAAGAAATTGCTAAACATTATTAGCCATTCCTTTTGCTATTTATGTCCTTTTATGATAAGTCTTTTGCATTAGTGATACAATTTATAGAGATTTTATAATATTTTGCCTTGACAGGACATGGAAATCATTGAAGGGGAAACCATTGAAAGTGACATAAAGGAAAGTGATCTCTATGAAATCTATCTCGAAAGTTGTTATGATAATAAACCCCAGAAAGAAATTCAAGAAATTGAAAAAAAGTTACAGGAAAAGAGGGAGAGGATGTATCGTCAGACGAGGGCACCTCTTTTGCTGCAGGTAACTCTGTCTTCTCTTCTTCTGCATCAAATTGGTTTCGAAGTCCCCATTTTTCAAGTCACATTCATCATTATTTTGTCATTTTGGCAGGGGTTCATGGAGTATGGAGAAATGTGTGTTGGTAAAGCCTATGATGTCATTGACGACAGGAAATCTGAATTGTAATGGCGTCGTTCTTATGGTGGTTTTAAGTCTTAACATCATTATTGTCTTTAAGTCTTAATAGTCCTTATATTAATTAAGGGCTCGTTTGGTACGCTGTATTGTATTGTATTGTATTGTATTGTATTGTATTGTATTGTATTGTACTGTATTGTATTGTATTGTACTGTATTGTATTGGATTAGGTTGGATTGGATAGTATTGCATTGGACTATATTATTATTATACAATCTTATGTTTTGTGATATTTTGTATTAGATTGTACAGTAGAACCCCTCTAAATTAATATTCTTGGGACCCATAATTGAGTATTAATTTAAATGGGTTATTAATTTGAAGAATTTTACATTGTAAAGTGTTATTTTGTCTTTAAAAACGTGTGGAAGTCAGCTTTCTTGTTTAGGGAAGGTTCATTTTTGGGATTACTTGTTTAATCAGTTTTCTTCTTCACAGAAAGTTCATTTTTTCAGGATTCCTTGTTTAAGAAAGATTTGTTAGACTCAAACCGAAGAGGATACCATCAATGATATCACAATGCAAAATAATGTTAGTATGGTTGAGATAGATGATGACGACAACGATAGTCAAGAGGTATCTAAAATTTCTACAAATAAGGCTGTTGAAATGCTAAATTTAGTTGAAACCTTTTGGCTACAACAAGAAGATGATCACAATAACTTCTTGAGGACAATTCAAAAGATAAAGGATGAAATAAAAAATATCAAACATGGTGACCTTGTGCAAACTAGCATCTTGAAGTACTTTTATAGTTCTTGAATATTTTGTAATATATTTTATATTTTTATGAAATTATTAATTTATACGATAGTCGGGACCGAAATTTTACACTGGGTTTCAAAAAAAAATTATTAATTATTACGATAGAGGGGTTTATTAATTTTTTACACTAGCCCGAGTCGGGACCGGGATTTTTTATTAGTTTAGAGAGAATATTAATTTATAGAAGATTAATTTACAGGGGTTCTACTGTATTAAGTTATACCATGTTTGGATGTGATTTCGTATTAGACTGTATTAATAGATTTCATGACCAAATAATTCAACTCCAATTTTTTTTCCTCATTTTTTTTTGTTGGCATCAATAAATTATTTTTTTATTATTTTTTTTAGTCTTATCTTCTTATCTTCTTATCTTCTTCTTCTTACTGAATCCCCTCTCTTTCTCATCTTTTTCTCGCACATCACCAAAACCACTATCGCCTCTCTTTCTCTCATCTCACCACCACCGCATCGGCCTTCGCCTTCATCTCCTTGTGCCGCCGCGACCTTCGCCTTCTTCTCCTTCCGCCGCCGTGGCCTTCGTCTTCGTCTTCTCCTTTCGTCGCCGCAATCTTCGTCTTTTTCTCTCTCTCTCTCTTCCCCTCTTCTGATGTGTGTGGACTGAAATGGTTTGGGTGTGTTTTGGTGGTGATTTGGGTGTGGATTTGGTGGTGATTTGGGTGGATTTGGTGGTGGTTTGGTGTGGAAGTTTCTAGGTTTATGTGGATGTGGTGGTGGTTTGGGTGGTGATTTTGGTTTGGGCGTGGATGTTTCTAATTTCTAGAAAAAAAAATGAAGAAAAAAAAAACTGGATTTGGGAAGATGAAGATGGTGGGTTTGGCGATCCACTAGGTTTGGGAAGATGAAGATAAAGTTGGTTATAATACAATACATCATAATACCATCTGAAATCCTGTATTAGATAGTGCAGTGTATGGTGTATTAGGATGTATTAAATTAATACAATACAAAGGAACCAAATGAGTACCAAACATGGTATTGTATTAAATTAATACATTTTAAAGCCTTAATACATTACAATACAGGCCACCAAACATGCCTTAAATGTCTTTGGCGATATATTGTATTAGACTGTATTAAATAATACAAATATTTGGTAAGTCATTGTATAATACTGCATTGTATTTAATAAATAATAAAAATAATAATGGTTTTAAATTAATAAATTTGAATTTTTTAAAAAAGAAATTTTTTAATATTAAATTAAAAGTTAAATAATGAATAAAAATGATTGAAATTATGACAAGTGAAATAATGGTTTGGACTGAACCCAAATCAATTGGTATTTAGGCTTATTTTATTTTAAATGTTAAGGCCCTAACCCAATTAAATTGTAAGTTGATCCAAGCCCAAAACTGAATTTAGTGTGATTCAATATGTGAGATTGTAATTTTTTATGTATTTGATGAATTGAAAAGGAATAAAAAAAAAAATACAAGGGTAGAAATGTAATTTGCTATGAAAAGTTGATGACTTGAAACACATGAGAGACATGTGTAAAGTGAGAACAAAGATATTATATAAAAACAAAAGGGGATTTGATCCATCTATCCAAGTCCACTCGTGGGACTAAAGAGAAACAAAAAAAAAAAAAATTTAAAAAATGAGAAAAGAAGAGAAATAGAGATCGGTAGAGAAAGGAAGGATCGAGAAAAGAAAGAAAGAAAGAAAAGAGAAAGAAGAAAGAAGTAGCCGAGAGAGAGAGAGAGAGAGAGAGAGAGAGTCGGTGAAGAAAGGAGGGGGGTGGTGTCTAGAAAGAAATAGAAGGAAGAGAAGAGAAAGTGTAGAACGAGGTGGAGAAGGAAGAAGAGAAAGAGAGGACGTTGACTTCCTTAGAGGTAGGGATTTTCTAATCTCCTTGTTTTATTTTTGTTGAATGATTATTATGGTAGTATTGTAAAGGATCTTGAATGAAATGTGATAATAATTGTGATTTTGTGCCCCTCTTTACTGCTGCTGCTGCTGCTGCTGCTGTTGTTGTTATTGTCGTTGTTGTTGTTATTGATGATGATGATGATGATGATGGGTTGTGAAATGAGAATGGGTATTGCCAAAATGTTAGAGGAAGTGTGATGACCATGTCTTGTTTTGCAAATCTGTACTGTTTGGACAAGAATTTCAAAATAATTCTTTTTGTGTTAGATTCTAGACTTACATAGCTCTCATTCAAGACTTGTTTCACCTAAATTGGTTATATATTCTATTTTTGGCGAATTTTTGAAGTTGAGCAAAATTTGCTGGAAATCTTATCGTAACAGTGAAAGCCTTGGACGTTTTCGAAAAACTGTATTGTTTGGGCTAGAATTTCAAATTTATTCTTTTTGTGTTAGATTCTAGACTTACAAAGCTTTCATTAATGACTTGTTTCATCTAAATTGGTTATATATTCTATTTTTGGTGAATTTTTGAAGTTGAGCAAAAGTTGCTGGAATTCTTATCGTAGTAGTGGCAGCCTCGGACACTTTCGAAAAACTGTACTGTTTTGAGTGAGAATTTCGAATTGATTCTTTTTGTATTGTAATCTAAAGACACTAAGCTTTCATTTCCACTTGATTTTACCTCAATTGGTGTTACGTATGATTTTTAGTGAATTTTCGAATTTCGGTAAAACCTGCTGGAACTTCTTTTGTATCAATGACAGCCTTTGACTTTTTTGAATACCTGTACGAATCAGCAGCCGATTTCGAAGATTCTACTTTTGTATTATAATCTTG
This sequence comes from Acer yangbiense, assembly GCA_008009225.1. Taxonomy (NCBI): domain Eukaryota; kingdom Viridiplantae; phylum Streptophyta; class Magnoliopsida; order Sapindales; family Sapindaceae; genus Acer; species Acer yangbiense. The sequence goes on from CM017763.1 coordinate 15,268,397, forward strand.
ACACATTAAGCTTTCATTCCCAATTGATTTCACCTTGAATGGTTTTACGAGTGATTAATTATAAATCTCCGAAATTGACTACAATATGTTGGAGTTTTCGGTGTCTATTTTATAGGGCTGTCCATATTTCAAAAATCTGCATCACATGGCCGTATTTCACGAATTCCGCGTATTTTTTTTTCAGGAATGTAAATTTAATTATCTTTCCTTTAAAGTGTATCCCCTTGAATTGTTAGTGGGTAATGAATTACATATATTAATTGTTATGTTTGATGTTCTTTGCACATGTGTTATGTAAGTCATAAATGTGCAAAATTTATAACCTGCAATTTGCGGATTAAATGTTTGGCGGTTGTTATCTTGAAAATATATGATGTTTGGTATCTTATTAATGTACCGTTGTTATTCTGAGAATAGAATTGCAAGGATGAAATGATGAATCTATTAAACGTGATTCGAGAAATGCTTTGAACTTGGTCATATTTAGTTATGTGACATTGATATCGGTCCTTGGATTGGTTTATTGAAAATGAAATACAAGGGATTTGATCCTTATTGAGTATAGAGTACGTAGGCGTTCGGGTTGTGAAACTCGAACTCAAGCCCAAATGAAATTGTTAAATAAGTACGCTACTTGTTAAACATATAACCGACATTGATATATCTAGCCTGTGAAATTTATGTTAGTATATTGTGGTTTATAGTAGTCTAATTACATGGAGATGGTTGGAAATGTCATGGGTTTGATGGTTTCGCGAGCCTTGTGCTTGGCGGTATTGTGGCTTGGTGGTATTGTGGGCTGTATGCCTAGTGGTTTTCGCAATTTATATCCGACGGTTTGCGGATTTAATGTTTGGTGGTTTGCAAATATTTACACCTGGCGGTATGCTGGTTGAATGTTTGGCGGTTGTATGATATTTTGTGAACCCAAGACATCGTCATGGGTTTGACGGTTTCGCGAGCCTTGTGCTTGGCGGTATTGTGGGCTTTGTGCCTAGTGGTTTTGCGAACATTTGCATCTGGCGGTTTTGCGGATCAGATGTTTGGCGGTTCGTGAACATTTACACCCGGCGGTATACGGGTTAATGTTTGGTGGTTATAAATGATTTTCGTAAACCCAAGACATTGTCCATCCACGTGTGGGAACACATTAGTGATGATGAGAAGGGACTTGTAGATGAGTGATTTGAAATTGTTAGTGACGTTCGAAATTTTTTAGGGATTAATCTTTTATTTATCTATAGATCAAGTTATTATGTGGAAATGATGTTAGTATTGTTAGGTGGCAAGTTTTTGGATTGCTCCTATAATTGAGAGAGTTTTATAGAGATTTGGTAAAAATCTATTTTTAATGAGATAATGATTTTCAAAAGATGAGAATGCTAAATTTACTTGCTATTCTATGATTTTTTTTTAATTTTTTTTTAATCACGTACCCGGATTTTGGGTCGTGACAGTTTCAACACGCAAAAAAGCTTTTCGTTGGAAGAGAATTCAGAATCCCACTCTAGTGAGAGGGTGTTGCATTTATAGGCTTCACCAAGGGTGGCTTAACCTTTGGTGGGATCCCGAATCACTGAGATTAAGGCCAGATTTCCAAGGATAAGCAGTTTGAATCTCAGTCTAATTGCCATTTTTGTTGTTATCTCAAGAAGTTGTTAACTCAACTAACTGGTTCTTGGGTTGACCCATAAAAAATGGGCCTAATCCACATCAACCGCAAGGGTCATCGTGGGCTCGAAGGTTGGGCCTAGAGCCTATTTTTGTCTATCACAGTTTGTCCTCCACTCTCTAAGGAAGGAGTTCCCAAGTTAGAGAGTGTTATTTCTGTCGAGTCGAATGCTGGATTGTCATTATGTCGAACGCAGGGCAATGCTTGATAGAACCTAACGAGTCATATACTAGGACTTTACTGCATCGAGTCTTGGTGTTTGCAACGATGGGATGTCAAGTGTTCGCACGCTTCGGGGATTGGAAACGCCAATCGATGGGACTGAGTTGGTCTAGTTCCCTAGAGCTTACATGGTGCCTCTTTTTTTTCTCACTTTCTCTTAACAGGTTGAATTTCAAATTAACTTGATAGTTACTCTGGTTAAGGGGTAACCGTAGCGTTTACGACATGTGGAAACCGTGGTTAAAGCATAAGTTTATTAACCAAACTCTTCCACTTCTCCACTATTGTTTATTTTCTTGAAGCAAAAGTATTTCCTTGCAAATCTTCATTAAAACGGATTCGCTTTTTCCAGCGATCGATCTAGCAAATTCAACTCAAATCCTTTTCAAGGTAAGAACTCGTCTTTCACTTTTATTTTTATTCTTGAGAGACTTACTTTCAACTGTTTATAGGAAACTAGAAAAGTAGTTTTAGGGATTTACCCAGAAAATTGCTTGAGTTCTTCATTGTTATTCATGTTCAACCTCAAGAATCAATTTGATTTCCTTATCTTGATCCATTTAGGCGATAACTTGCGAGATTTAGTATGTTGGAGACCTTATTAGGTCATTATAGGATTCTAGATTGGAGGTCGTTCTATTCAGATTTACTAAGGTTGTATCAGATTGACTTGTAGAACTCTTTAAGATTTGATTTGGGTTCATAGTTTCGTGCTTGATTCTCGCGTTTCTTTGCGTGTCAACTCTTGGAAACGCTATGTCGAGTGAAATGACAGATTCTGATCCTGAGCTTGAGCCAATTTTCCCTTGGATCCCTAGCGATTCGAAAGATGAGATCGTGGAAGGTGTTGGGTTTGACACAAGAGATGTCGAACGACGAGTTACCGTAGCTAACCCATTAGAAGTTGTACACCCAGATAGGCTAGGTTTAGTAGAAACTGGGGCCATATAGGTTGTCGTGCACTCCAAAGATTTCCTAGAACATGTAGAGGTTGAGGGTCCATCCTTCTCAGGCAAATTGTTAGGCATTCTAGGCAGTGAGAATCCAGAGAGCATACTCGCAGATGACGATATGGATCGCCTGAGGGTAGCATATGGTATTCCTGAATCCGTTGAGTTGCGTGCTTCAAAGAAGCAAGAGCGTGCGGATTGGGATATTCCAGGTTGGATGTGCTTTTACGAGTATGTCCTTTGACTAGGGTTTCGATTCCCTATCCCTTCATTAGCTCATAGGTTCTTAATCTACTTCGACATTGCCCTTAGTCAGTTGATGCCCAATAGTTGGAGAGTCCTTTTATGTTTAACCGCCCTTCGTAAGAAGAAGGAATTTAGTTTTGTGTTAGGTTCGCTTCTACATACATATTACTTAAAGCAGCATGTTTATGAGAAAGGTCGATTCGCGATCTGCTTGAGGCCAGGCATGAAGCACCTTATCCAAGACCTTACCACTAACGATAGGAAGTGGAAGGACATTTTCTTTTTTTGCGAGGGGACCTTTAATAGATGGCCCTTGGGGAAATGAGAGATACTGTTATCCCTGTTTGTGGAGTCGAGCTAATAAGTGTTAATTTGTAGTGTCATTCTCTTCATTTATTTTTGTTTTAGTATTGACGAACCTATTTGTTCTTGTAGATAGAGTGAATATGGAGAGTAAGATAGAGTGTCCAGACACTGTCGAGTGTACTAATATGGTTTTAGCGATACCTGCTAAAGAGAGGAGTTGGAAAGTGTTGTCGTTTGAAATCCTTGAAAGTTGGCAAATCGAGCATTGTCGTAAGTTGGGATGTTTCGAGTTCTTGCAAAACATCTTATTTCTCTGGCTTGTCGAATGTCGACAGCTCTTGGTTGGAATGTATTAGAAATCTCAAGACATTCGAAGTAGTATGCTTTCTGAAAAAATTGGGTTTTTAGTGAGCTCAGTTTGCCCTTAATTGCCCTTAAGTCGTCATCGTTACTTTTGTTGTTGAATTGTTAGTGTCCAATGTTTGGAACTTGCAATTGACAGTGAAATCAAATTTTTAAAAAGAGAGGCATAAATAGTTCATTAGTGGGGGTGTCAATAGCACCACTATTTTTAATATTGTAGGCATTAAATAACTTACATTTGAAAATAGAGAAAGTTTATGCATTAAATAGCTATATTAATGTGATTGTGAATTTAAATCATGTCATCCTCCCCAACACTATAAATTTATGATACTGTTTTTCTTTTCTTATTTTTTTAAAAAAAAAAAAAAAAAAATTAATCAAGATTTTATAAAGGACAAACCTAAATTTGGTGAACATTGAAATTAGCTTCATTTAAAAAATATATATACGATTTTATTAAAAATTATTTTAATAATCTCTTAAAAAAAAAATAAAAAATGTGAACAAAAAGACTTTTTGGTTTATCCAAAATCAACAACTAGAAAGACAAAGCATCAAAATCACCGAGCCGACCTATACGGCTATACACACCAATATATATATGAAGGAAGACTGGGAATTAGTCTTTATAACCTGTGTTAGATATCAAACTATGGTTAGCAAATCCACTATGGAGGCTTTTAAATTATAGTTTCTCTTGTTTTTTTTATATTGTTTTTAGGGAATCATGCTACTATACGGATTTTGTATAGTTGTAGGGGATTAAACCTAAGTTAGGTGAACATAAATATATATGAATTGGAGAATGGGGATTCAAACTTGGAACTCAAACATTTATCTAAACATAATTTTTAATAAAAATAGATAACATCGAAAGCACCAAGCCAACTAACAAAAATATATATAAAGAAAGACTTGAGCTGTATTAAATAGTAGGATATTAATAAATAAAAAATGGAACCATGGTTGATTAAATGGTAAACTTGACTTGACTTACTGGGTTCGAAATAGTTATTATTTATACTTAATTATAAATTCATGATGTCTACGCTACACTCTGTAATGTCACAAAGACAGGATCCCACAATGTATTGCAAGAACATAACGAATATATTCGATACTGCAACAATTAGATGGTAAATTTATGGAGCCACAATGCACGAACCTGGAAACTTTTGGAATATAAACCACATGATGGAAATATGTAACAGAAGCAACGGCAATACAATTAAGGAGCAGAAACCACATGATGGAACAACAGTGATGACAACAAAAGAAAACAGAGTTTCCCTAAGATCAAACCCATGAAAAGTTTACTCATGAGTACCGTAAATACAAAAAATAGATAGCTTGGATGGAAAAATAAGATGTCATTTGATCAAATCTATTATAACAAATAATAATCAATCTCACAGTTTCTTGTTCCTGATAAAAAATACTTCAAAGGAAGCATTAGTGTTGTAACATACTAGTTTAAAAGCAATAACAAGATTCTGAAGGAAAAGTTAGAGCAGAACAGTAGAGATATAAGGAAAAGACCCTCTACTTTTGAGTTCTCCTTACTCCATAAGTTGTATAGAAGGACCAGCACAACTTTCAGCAGCAGTCTCACCGCAATCTCTTGCAAAAAAGTCTTGCTGCAATCTCCTGAAGAATTCCAAGCTCAAAACTTCTGCAGAGGTCTCACCGCAATCTTCTATTGAAGTCTCACCACAATCTTCTATAGAACTCAGGAAATTCTGTAACAGAGAACACATATTCCAGATGAAAATATGAATTGAATAGAAATATTACTTTGTACACTTCTCTTGTAGATTCAATTTAGTTAATGTTCACAAAAAGAAAAGTCTAGGTATTCTATTTAGATAGTCTCACATTGGCCTGTATATGCTGAATACCATTAAAGCAATCAGCTTTTCTATGAAACAACTACAAAATCACTTGTTCCCTTCTATGTTTGGGGATGTGTTGCTCAGTCTTGGACTGCATTTTGTAGACTGTTTTATCAATAAATTTGCTGTTTCAAAAAAATAAAAAATGAAATATTCTTACATTTAATATGTCTATGACCAAAAAAACAGAAAAAAAAAAAAAAAAAATATATATATATATATATATTAACGAGATGATTAGAAGACCTTTTTGACACTATCCAAATTCATCATATATCATCATGATACTCAGAGAAATTCATCACATACAATAAATACCACTCACCAATGCAGAGTTTACGCATCTATACTCTGAGAAATTCAACATGAATAGCATGAGCCACAATGTCTCTCAAACTAATTTGAAAAATTGATCTCCTTACCCCATTTACTGCATATATATATATATTACATGCCAGGACCAGCATAGTCTCCAGTAGAAGTCTCACTGCAATCTTCTGTAGAACCCAGGAAAATTCTGTAACAGCAAACATAGATATTCAAGATGAAAGTATGAACTGCATAGAAATGAATGTTACTTTGTACACTTTTCATGTAGATTTAATTTAGTAATGTTCACAAATAAGTCTAAGAAAACTCAGTTGATTAACACGTACCTCTCTTTTACACATCCATCGTATAATTGTATTAAGGTCACTCTCCCGATTATACTCTCCCAGTTGGAATCCATTTACATTTTGTAACATTGGTGTGCACAAGAGTTGTGAAGTGAAAATCTCCATCTCGGGGCAATATTTCACAGTTAATTGTTCCAAAGACGGGAATTTTAAGGCGTAATTCCCAGAGTGAAAACTTGTGAGACTTGATAAACCATTAAGTACCACACTCTTCAAGTTGCTGAAAACAATCTCATCTTCTTTTATATCTCCTCCCTCATTTGCTACTACTTCTATCATCTGTGAGCAATTAGATATTTTTATCTCTGTGAGTTGCACCAGACTTTTGGCTGTTAAGGATGTTACCAAGTTTTTAAATGTGTTGCATTCAGATACACATATAGCTGTTAGGTTCTGGAAATTTGCAGAGGATGGTGCTAGATCAATCAATTTATGACAATTCCATATGACTAAAGCTTCAACACTTTGAATGACCAATTTGGTGTCTTGTTTCCAAATATGCTCAAGCTTATAAAGCGAACGGAGATGTAAACTTTTTATTTGTAGATATTTCTCAACTTCTCCATATGGCAATATCTCTTCATACCAACTATCCCACAGTTGAAGTATTTCCAGATGGTGAAATCGTTGAAGGATGTCAAGTGGGAAAATTTTTGATTCGTCATTGCAGACCTTAAGACATTTAAGTTTGCAAAAGAGGTGTTCTGAAAACTGGATCCATGATATCATCTTGTCGGTCTGTCCACTTAATATCAGTTCCTCTAAGTTGGGAAAAGAATCCTGGTTCCCTCCAACGACTTCAACAACTTCATTAACTTTCAAAATGGAAATAAGATGACCAAGTTAGACTTGCAATCTAATCACTCTTGAACAGAATGTAAAAATATGGCACACCAAGAAAAATATAGCATAGGGGCATAGGGCTAGTCCATTTGATGCCAGAACACACTACTAAATGTTTTGTTTATGCTACCTTTAAATCACCCTATTAAAACAACAATTAATAAAATTACTTATGTAACTAAACTCGATTTCAAAAAATAAAATAAAAAAATAGTGGTTCATATAGGAGGTGCGACTTCACAATTTAAGAGAAATTAGTACGTACTTTTATGACCAAGAAAAGAGGTTGCTGCGCTAGTAAATGGCTCTCCTCCTTATTTTCTTGGAACCTACGTAATTTTGAAACGAATAACTCCATTTTGCGACAACCAGACACTTCCAACTTTTTTAAGGCTGGCCATTTTGATGTATGTAGTCCACAATAGAAAGTTGTAAGTTGATGTAAGCCCTTGAGTTTTAGGAAGGTTACCCTTGGAAAGACAAACCTACTAGAAGTTGTTTCTTCTTCCTTTTCCTTTGCAACAATCACTTCCAGTCCACAATAGTGAATATCAAGCTTTTCAAGTTGTGGTAGACTCCTGGCAATGGAGGCTGGAAAGAGATGTTCCAGACTCTTACAATTACCAACTTTCACGCTTTCTAGATTTTGAAAGGACAACATTCCTCCGAGATTCTTATTGAATATGTGCTTCAGTTTTGGCAGAAAAGAAATATCCATTTCTCTTAACTGAATTACTGCTAGAGTATGTGATTTTTCAAAGTTCATGACCCTTGGATATCAAATATCACTTCTAATGAATTACAATCACAGACGTATAGAAACTCCAGTCTCGAGAATCCTTCAAGCATCAATAGCTTGTTGCAGCGTTTAATTGTCATTGATTTTAGATTGCAAAATAAATCCTCTGCAAGCTGTTGCTCCTGACATATTATCTTCAAATTATCTAAATTGAAAACTTCTATTTTTTCCAAGCTAGGGAATCCATCCTACAACATTCAAGCCACCAAGTTAATTACAAATATTCTATCCAATTCTAACCATTGTAATTGAATAGTACATGGAACTATTTATCCAGAAAAGTAAAGAAATTTTTTGGAAACCAGGAACATATGAAAAAGAGGGGAAATATAAATTAATTGGATGTTTAGAAGATAAAACTAGCTAAATATTTTATATTACGGCTGCCTTAATGAAGAAGAGTAATGCTAGATTGTCCAAAATTTTTGCCCAAATGATATCTCCAAACAAAATAACTAATATGGTTAGATGACTTTTTAAGTTTGACAAAGAATATATAGTTAGTTTAGTTCATTGGTGTGCCTTAACAATTTAAAAGAAATAAGTTTTGTACCTTTTCAACCAAGAAGAGAGGTTGTTGAGCTGGTTGGCCCCAAAGAACTAGATATTTGTGTGTAAATAATGCCTTGATTATTCATTGATATAAGAGAGTATTTATACATGTTACAACCTAGCAGGATAGGAAAGTAATTGAACCTAAAATATATAAGGAAATAGATAACAATTGAGTATATACAATCCTATATGAACACGGTTAACAGGTGTAGCAGCTATGTGATGTCTTGATTGCTTCTACCGCTAATATGCCCCCGCAAGATAGAGCTTCCACTGAGGATGCCTATCTTGAACCGATGATCTTGAAAATGTTTGTGGGAGAGAGCTTTGGTCAGAGAGTCTGCCAGTTGGTCTTTTGTATGGACGTCTGCTACGCGTAGTTATTGGCGAGCTACTTGATCGCCCACAAAAAAGAAGTCGATGGCAACATGCTTCATGCGGCTGTGGAAGATAGGATTTGCGCTGACATATGTGGCACCAACGTTATCACAGTAGATGACAGGGGTCATGGGCACCCGTGTTTGAAGTTCAGTAAGAAGATGACCGATCCAGTTGAGTTCTGCAGCTGTGGATGCGATAGCCCGATACTCAGCCTCTGTCGATGACCATGTAACTATGTGTTGCTTTTTCGAGCTCCAGTTGATAGGAGTGGAGCCAAGCCGTCCAATTTGCATCAACGAAGGCATTAAGCTGGAGTGGAGATTTCCGGTGTATTAACAATCCATGGTCTAGTGACCCTTTGAGATATCGGAGGACCCGCTTCACTGCATTCCAGTGGTTTGTGGTCAGGCGATGCATGAATTGAGATAATTTGTTGACTGTAAAGGATACATCCGGACGAGTCAGGGAGATATATTGAAGAGAACTGAGGACCTGCCTGTATTGGGTGGAATCCGTGGGAGCACTTCTGTCATTGAGTTTCAGAGATTCCGTGAGTGAAAGTGGAGTGGAGACCGGATTTGCTTCAAGCATGTTCGTTTTGCTCAGGATGTCTCGGATGTACTTGTGTTGCGAGAGAAATAGCCCACGTGTGGAGTGGTGAGCTTCAACACCAAGGAAGAAGGAAAGGTGACTGAGATCCTTGAGGGAGAATCGATGAGCCAGAGTTGCGATGAAATCATGAACCTATGAGTTTGACGAACCAGTGACAATGATATTGTCAACATAGACTAGGAGATACAGAATGTGGCTAGGGCGATTTTGAATGAATATGGAGGCATCACACTTGGAGTTGGTGAACCCAACGGCTAGGAAAAAATTCTGAAGTTCAGTATACCATGCATGCAGAGCTTGACGAAAGCCATAGATCGTCTTCCGAAGTTTGCACACATGTTGAGTTTGAGTCAGATGAGTGAACTCAGGTGGCTGCACCATGTACACATCATCTGTGAGGGTACCCTGCAAGAAAGTATTATTGACATCTAGTTGGCGTAAAGACCAACTGTTAATGATAGCAATAGTAAGTATTAGACGAACTGTAACAGGTTTCACTACAGGACTGAAGGTTTTAGTGAAGTCGACGCTGGGGTGTTAGTGAAAACCTTTGGCCACAAGTCTGGCCTTGTAACGAGCCACCGAGTCATCAGGGTGGCGTTTGATTCGAAATATCCATTTGCAGCCCACCACATTTTGGGAAGAGTTGGGCGGAACCAAATCCCAGGTGCCATTTTTCACAAGTGTATCATACTCCGCACTCATAGCCTGCCGCCATTCCAAGTGTTTACGGGCTTGGGTGAGTGTTACTGGTTCGGTTTGAGGTGGTGAGTGAGTGGTGGTGTGAAGATCAAAAATTGCTTTGGGTTTGAAGATGTTGTTCTTAGATTGGGTTTGAATTATTTTTGTGGGAGAGGAGTGGTGTGGATCAGATGGTGGCTAATCTGGCTCAGATGTTTGCTCACAAGTGGGTACTGGGTAAGTGTAAAGAGTTGACGCATGTTGGTCAGCTGATGGGTTGGTGTTGCTGGACCGATCTGGTTGTGGATTTATGTGTGAAGTTTGGTTGTGGGGAGTTGCTTGTAGTTGAGGAAGGTGAGCTGGTGTAGGCACGTGGATAGTTATTGTGTCATGGAGAGAAGCATCGGGATGGATATGTGGGGTGAGAGCTGCGTGCTGGTTGTTTTCAAGCTCGGACCTGTCAACGGGGAGGGAGTACTGCAGCCATGTGTCAACACATTGGATTTTGGACGGAGACACGGGGTTGACACTTTTGGCAAACGGAAATTCTTTTTCAACAAAGACTACATGACGAGAGACATAGACATGATTAGTAAGACGATCTAGACATAGGTACGCATTATGTTCGGTGGAGTACCCGATAAAGACACAAGGTTTGGAACGAGGTTGTAACTTGTGAGATGTGTATAGACGTAACCAAGGGTAGCATAGGCAACCGAATACACGTAGTTTACGATAATTCGGATCCTTGGCAAAGAATAGGCGATATGGAGTTTGGTGGTTGAGAACTTGAGTAGGCATCCGATTTATCAAGTAAACCGCGGCCTGAAACGCTAGAGACCAATATTTTAGTGGCATGGATGCATGGTGAAGTAGGGTTAATGCCGTTTCCACCACATGCCTATGTTTGCGTTCAATAGTGCCTACATGTTCAGGGGTGTGAGGTGGAGATTTTAAGTGTTGGATACTAGTGTTTTTCAGGTCAAGACCAAGAGATTGAGCCTCCCCACTACCATATGTGTAGACATTTTTGATTTGGGAGCTAAAAAAAATTTCAACAAGCGCTTTGAAGCGTCGAAAAACATGTGGAACATCTGACTTATTTTTGAGAGGATATAACCACGTATATTTAAAAAAATAATCCACAAAGATGACGTAATAGCGAAAATTGTCAAAAGACGGTATGTGAGCTGGACCCTAGACGTCAATAAATAAAATCTCTAAAGGTTTATTACTTGTTGTAAGTGCATACTTATTGATTGGCTTATTTCATGACAAACCACATTTTGTGGGTTTAAAATGTAAGGGTAGTTTAGGGCTTCCTTGCTCGTGACTAAGCTTACTTAGAGTTCAAGCCCTCAAGCACAAGAGCTCATTGAAGGTATAATCACTTGTGCTTAACCCTTATTGAAGAGATTAGTTGCACACACTCACTTTCATATTGCATTTTCATATATTGCATATCTTTTGTGTGTCACATGCCTGGTGATTTTTCATGTTGTTATCTCTTTACATGCATGTTATTCTCTCACACCCACATTTGCACTTCTTGTATGTTTATCTTAAGTGTGTGGTAATTCGTTTGCCGAAGTTCTCGGAAATGTCCGCGCGTGCACGTTGGTGTGCTTGGTGTTGCGCGAAGACCGCCCTCAGAGAATGCTCTTCGCTTCTCCTTTATTTCACCACCAGTGGTGAAACGACGGTTAATGATTGGCAGCCTGACCACCAATTTAATCCGCCCTTTTCTGACTTGATTGATTTTTCAAGAATGGTTAGATTTTGGCAGTCATGATCGGCGGTCTGACCGCCGAATTAACCGTCGTTTGGAATATGGGGTTTCTGTCCCAAATTCGGTGGTTTGCATCGGCGGCCATAATTCGACCATCGATTCATTCCAGTGTGACGCTTGGAATTCTGCGGTTTCGTTCGGCGGCCTGACCGCCGATGTCGCGCTTTCAGGCAAAAAAATTTCAAAACGTCGTCACTTCATCTAGGGCTCCTATATAAGTATCATTTTCTTCCTAGCTCGTTCAAGTGAGCTCAAAAACTGAACCAAGTGAGAGAAACTCATATCCTAGAGAGAGAAGCTCCCAAGAACTCACCTTTACTCAACCAAACACTTTCCCATGTGCATCTAGCATCTTCCTAGCATCATTCAAGCATGGGTTTTGTTGTCTTTCTTGACTAGGTAATCTCTACATGTTCTACATCTCTTTGTTTCATATTTATGACATGTTTGCCTAGGATTAGCATTTAGTTGTTAATTAAATGCATGACTCTATACTTAATGTTGTTTATAACATGATTGAGTCTTTGTTTTTGGTTGAGATGAGTTGTTTGTTGATAGCTAGCATTTAGGACCATTTTGCCCTCTAGCTAAGTCTACATGATTTTCATTTAGACATTTATTGTAGGACTCATTGATTGCATTTGTTAATTGCATTTATTGTTCTTGTCATGTTCATTGACAACTTGTGGTGATTGGCTTTTGATTGACAATTCCTTAATTGCATTAGTTAATTGCATGTTTTTAGTCTTTGCCATGATTATTGACAACAGGTGTTGAATTGGCTTTGTTTGTTGACAATAGGTTGCTAAAGTCTCTTAGCATCTAATTGAGTCCTCATGTATGTGCATGTAGGCATTGTTGATAACTAGAGTGTTGATTTGCATTATAACATCTAGTTAAGCATATAGTGTAGCCTAGCATTATTTGCATTTTGGATATTGCCATATATTCACATAGGTTATTGATCTCTTCATTGAGAGTTAAGTCTTGTGACTACCGGTGTGTAGTGCTCAAGCACCTTTGGTCTAGGTTCGCTATAAAAGGCCTGCGGGTAGTAGTGGTGGATTAGTAACCGAGAATGGTGTGACTAGAGGTCAACCTGGGGTTGTAATCATCATTACATATAGTGGATTCGAGGATCGTGTGTGGCGCACATAACAGCCCGTGGTTTTTCCCGTAAGGGTTTCCACGTAAAAATCAAGTGTTCTTTACTTTCCGCACTTTTCACTTGATTTTCATTATTTGTTGAATTGGGTTAATTGTGATTAATTTGACTAATCGAAAAATTGGTAATAATCTATAAACAACCCATTCACCCCCTCTCTAGGTTGTTTAGACACATGCGAGTATATATTTTCACTTGTCAATGTTGATTTACCAAATGGTAATTTATGACTCTTATTACATAGACATGCAGAACAATGAGAAAACTGTGACTCGGGCTTGGTGATTGGAAGATTGTGAGACTAGATAAGCTTTTGGAGAACCTGTACGGATGGATGACCTAGATGACAGTGTCACGCCAAAGTGGAGACGATAGGGTGTAAGGACGTGGAATGGAGGTGCACTGGTGATATTGGTAGATGCGGCTAACAGGACGGTGGCCAAACATAAAGATTTCCTTTATTTTGGCCACGGACCAAGGATGCCCATGTGATCAGATCCTTCATAAGAAAACAGTTAGGAAAAACTTCAATGGATGTGTTATTGTGAGAACAAAATTGTGATACAGAAACCAGGTTGTGTGAGATATTTGGAGAGCATAGGACATGTTTAAGATGAAAAGAATTATCAGATGTATGTAAAGATGTAGAGCCAGTGTGAGTTATAGGAATAGTTTTACCGTCCCCAAGCATGATGTCCTCTGGACCACCATACTCTGAATGTAGTGACAAATTCTGAAGATCTGATGTCATGTGATGGGAAGCACCAGAGTCTAGTATCCAATTGTTGTTGTTGTTGTTGCTGTTGCACGGACCAGATTGTTCAGAGATCATATGATTGGCTTGAGGCTAGGCTTGGGCTACCGGAGGTGGGCGGGAACGACATGTGTGGGCAATGTGACCAATCTTGACATATAGTTGACATACCGGTCGATTGTTATTGTACGAAGCCTATGGACGCCACTGATTCTGATGAGATTGGTTCGATGGATTGTTGTAGCGATATGAGCCACCCTAATTTTGATTGAACCCACGGCTGCCATTATGGACTGGTCCGGAATTGAAATTCTAACCGTGAGAGTTATTGAAGCCGAGGTTCTGATGATGTCCCATGTTGGTGGATGAGTTTCCTTGTTAGCCACGACCTCGCCGATTATAGGTATGTTGATTGAACTGTGCTGTGATTGTTGGGCCATGTTCCTTGGTTTCATCACAGCGAAGGAAAACTTCATGGTCAAGTAACTTGTCATAGAGTTCTTCACAGGATATTGGGGTGTCTCGGGCTCAAATGGCTGACGCAAGAGGCATATAGGCTGGTCCCAGTCCATTCAGTGTGAATAACAGTTACACCATCATCAACGGTATGACCAATCAATTCAAGATTATCCAGAATGGTCTTGATCCCTTGCATATAATCCGTTACTGATTTGTCTTCCAGGCTAACGTTTGTTAGTGAATCGAGGAGACTGAGCTTACGCGTATTGGACCTGTTGGTGTAGGCAACCTCTAGTTTCACCCACGCTTGAGCAGAGGTGGTGGATCGAGTAACTATGGATTGTGCGGCTCCCATGCATGAAACTTGAATCGCATGGAGGAGAAGACAATCTTGACGGAGCCAGAGTTGATAGTTTGGATTGGCTATGGTTTGGTTGGAATCTTGACCGGTGGTGTCAGTTGAGGTTGAGACAGATGCTGAGGGACACGGCTTAGTGCCGTCTAGATATCCCATAAGTCCATAGCCAAAAAATAGATTTTCAAATTGCGATCTCCATGCTGCATAGTTCCCTCATTTAGTGAGTTTAATAGGAACCTGAGTGGAGTTGATAGCAATGAGGGATGATGGTTGGTTGTTGTTGGTCGTTCCCATGAGTGTAACTTGAGGTAGAGAGATGGAGGAGGAAGAGGCGATAACTGTTGGGTTAGGAGGAGTCATGGTGTGCAGCTGGTGAAGGTTTTTGGAGAAAAAGAAAAAATTGAGGAGAAGAGGTTTTAGGTTTTTTAGGATCTCAAGCTATTTCTTAGCTGAGCTCTGATACCATAAAGAACTAGATATTTGTGTGTAAATAATGCCTTGATTATTCATTGATATAAGAGAGTATTTATACATGTTACAACTTAGCAGGATAGGAAAGTAATTGAACCTAAAATATATAAGGAAATAGATAACAATTGAGTATATATAATCCTATATGAACACAATTAACAGGTGTAGCAGCTATGTGATGTCTTGATTGCTTCTACTGCTAATATCCTTGCTATTTTCTTGGAAGCTACATAATTCTGAAGCTAATATTTCTATTTTGTCACAATGAGACATTTACAACGCCTTTAAAGCTGGCAATTTCGATGTATGTACTCCATGAAAGAAAGTTGTAACTTGATGTAAGCCCTCGAGTTTTAGGAAGGTTACTCATGGAAAAACAAGCCTAGAAGTTACTTCTGCTTCGTTTTCGTTTGTAACAATTGCTTCCAGTTCACAATTGTGAATATCAATCTTTTCAAGTTGTGGTAAACTCCTAGCAATGGAGGCTGGAAAGAGATATTTCAGACTCTTACAATATGATACTTCCGGTACACATTCTAGGTTTTGAAAAGACAACTTTCCTTTGGGATCCTTATTCCATATGTGCTTCAGTTTTGGTAGAAAAAAACATTTCAAGTTCTCTTAACTGAATTATGGCTGCAGGATTTGATTTTTCAAAGTTTACCTCTATATCTCTTCTAGTGAATTACAATTCAAGACAAATAACAACTATAATCTCAAGAATACTTCAAGCGTATTAAACTTAAAAATAGTCAATAGCCTGTTGCAACGTCTAACTATCATTGATTTTAGATTGCAAATAAAATCATTGGCTAGCTGCTCCTCCTAACATATTATCACTACAAGAAAAACTACTTTTGTTGACAGTTTTTTCTTTATGGTTTTGAAAAACTATCAAGAATAACAAATTCTAGACAGTTTTTAACTGTCAAGAAAGACAATTTTTATATATTATATAATATATTATATTATTATATTATTATTATATATATTATATTTATATTATATAAATATATTATTATATATATATATTTATATTATTATATTATATCATATATATATTATTATATGTATTTTATAATATATATTATGAATGTTTTATAATTAGGGGTATTTTGGTAAAAATATAGTTAACTCAATTCCATTCCGTTGTTAAACAATATATATAATAATATATTTATAAAATATAAACATATAATATATATTATTTAATAAATATATAATATATATTATTTAATAGAATAATATAATATATATATTATATTATATATTATAAATATATATTATTTAATAAATATATAATATATATTATTTAACATAATAATATATAATATATATATTATATTATAAAACATTCATAATATATAATTTTTTATTTATCTTTAATAATTTTTTTAAACTTTTAGTTCCTATTTTCAACACCAAACAAAATCCCGATATCGATTTATTTTACAGTAAGATATCGGTTTTTGGGCAAACCGATATTGGATAAATAAAATTTTAAATTTAAAAAATTTACTTTTAAAAAATTCAAAAAAATAATTTTAAGAAAATTGTTTATTTATTTTGCACCCTTTTGTTTCATACTAAGAGACACATTAATAATCCAATTACCCATATAAATTAGTAATCTGAGTCTTACATTTGTTCATTAAATTGCAAGATGCATGTTGAGAAATATCTCCCATGTAGTGAGAGTTGTATTCCAAATCATGCTTATTACAACTGACGTCACGAGTCTCCTATAGGCTATGTTTGGTTGGATGGAATGGAAAGAAAACCATTCCATTCGTTTGGTTTGTTAAAATGCAATGGAATAGTGATTCCATTGGAATGGGGATTCCACCATTTTGGTGGAATGGGTATTCCATCCAAAAACCATTGAAAAGTCATTCCATCCAAAAACCAATGAAAAGTCATTCCATTTCAAACTAAAATTTATATTCCATAAATATCATCATATGCCCCAACTCTATTACAAAAATACCCTCAGCTCCTTTCCAAAATAATATATTATTATTATATATTATATTAATGATATATAAATTTATTATATATATATATGTACTATATATATTATATTATTATATATATTATTATTATATATTATATTATTATAATATATATAACGATATATAAACATTTATAATATAATACATTTACATATTATATTATTATATAATATAATATATATTATATTATTATATATATTATATATTATTACATATATTATATATTTATATTATATAAATAATATAATATAATATATATATATATATATTATATATATATATATATTATATAATATATGTATTATATAATCCCTAGGTGCCTCTCTAGGGTTTATAGAGCTTTCCCCATAATGGCGGCTTAACCACGGCTTAAACAAGGTACTAACATTTCAACCTTCCAGAGACAGACAGGGACCTTAAGCCTAAAGGACCAATCTCATTTTTTGATGTGCAGGATCCTCAATCAGAGGCAAGC
Source organism: Acer yangbiense (assembly GCA_008009225.1). Lineage (NCBI taxonomy): Eukaryota > Viridiplantae > Streptophyta > Magnoliopsida > Sapindales > Sapindaceae > Acer > Acer yangbiense. The sequence goes on from CM017763.1 coordinate 15,286,082, forward strand.
ATAGAGCATACTGAGATTATTACAGACTATCACTTATATCATAGATAGGTTTTCGAAGGAAGGAGAGGAAGTGTTTAGAAAGACATAAGAGTTATAACACACAAGAAATTTTATTGATTTAGCTTCTGGTTTTTACAAGGGACGAGTTCTCCTTATATAGAGGGAGAGACAAGATACATCCAAAACAACATACAGGAAAAGGCCATCAACGTGGCAAAAAATAAAAGCAAACTAAAGGGGCCGGTGGCTTACAATAATTACAACCCAACAAGGAAAACTACAAAAGTAACGTGCAATAATTAAAGCATTAAAATTCACAGGATGGAGATAAGATCGGTCACTGGAGACTGATAAGGTCACGAGCTTTAATCACGGGCTACTGAGGTCACGGACTAGATAGATTGCAAGTGGCGTGATATTCATCATTTGAGTCTTGGGCTCCACAGATGGAGCAGGGCCAGGCGGTAACATCCATTGGGTCCTGTGAATCAATCATGTAAGAGTCTTGAAAAGGGTTCCAGCTTTAAGAGGAATCACGTGGAATGTCTGGAAGGATGAATACTTCGTCGGTGTAGATATTATTGACATCACAAAGAAAATTGAGCAGAGAGATCTGGAGACTGTTGGGGTACGATTTTTGATAATCATATGTGGTGAACCATTCATAGCTGGTGTTGACTGTCCAGAGAAGTTTCGTGTGAGGAGTGTACCGGTATGGTCTATGGAGGATCCAAATGCAGGAAACAGAGAAGGCTGACTTGGGGTCAAGTTTCCAAAGGTTATATCTTCCCATAAGTTCAGTGAGATCCTTTTTCCAATTTTCCAGAGGTGAGAACCATTGTAGGAAGGTCCATAACAGAGAATTCTGGTGAGAGGGATCATATAAAATCTGTAGAGGAAATACAAAGGCATGGTGATGTAGAACTGACAAACACCAGAGGAACCATAAAAGCTGATGGGAAAAATAGTAGAATGGTGGCATCAGGAATGGATCGAGGAAGGGTCTGGAAGGATTGGTAAGACCATGACGACAACCTTGACCTTTGATCTGGGATAAGTACATAGGGAGATGAGTTGTAGCAAAATTCTGGATTTAGGCTAGAGAAGGTTGATGGTTAGGTGGAAGTATAGCCAAGAGTTTCGGAGGGAACATCATTTGTGAAGGGTCTATTAGGTCGGAAGAGGATGATGAGGGACCTGTAGGGGAGGCCATGAATATGAGAGGACAATGACCTGTGGGAGTGATTAGATGGGAGAGTGGAGGCCTGGAGAGCATATCAGAAATTATATTATGGTGGCCTTTCACTTGGCATACAGTGAAGTCATACCGAGCAAACCAATCTTTGAGTCTCAAAAGGAGAGGATTGGAAGGAATCTTATTGCGAAAATCTAGTATCTTTGGGAATGATGAATTGTCCATTTCAACAATAAAGTTCCTTGTCCTGAGGTGAAAATCCAACTTTTGGATTTCGTATTTAACTGCAAGAATCTCTTTATGGATAGTGTGATAATGATGTTGGGCCTCTTTGAATTTACCACTAGCATGACCACAATATCTCCTTTGACCGTCTCGGTCTTCGATGAGAACGGCACCCCAGAAAATATCGCTGGCATCAGTTTAGAGGATAAGCTTGTAAGGATTCCCTTTTGTTGATTGGCTTATTTCGTGGTCAAACCACATGTTGGGGTTTGGTTGTAAGGGTAGTCTAGGTGATTTGTTGAAGATCAAGACCCTTTCCAAGACCTCAAGAGGACAAGCACCAAAGGTATATCTAGTGCTTACATTGGCTTGAAGAGATATAGTTGCACACACACACACAACATGCATAACTCTTATTCTTGAATGTTGTGTTTATATTTTGTGTGCATTGTGCTTTATTGATTTATTCAATATCTCTTCTTGCATGTTGAATTGATTGCATCTTGTTATATGATAATGCCATGACATGTTAGGCATTAGGATGCATTCAATACCCACACTTGCACGTCATGCATGATTAGCTTTTATGTGTGGTGTAATTCGTTTCCCGAAGGATGTTCGGAAACGTCCGCGCGTGCACGTTGATGTGCTTTGTTTTACGCGATGATCGCCGGTGGAGATGCCTTTGGCTTCTCCTTGGTTTCACCATTTTTGGTGAAACGGCGGTTACGTTCGGCGGCCTGGCCGCCGTTCGAAACCACCGAATGAGACCTGATTGAAATATATCTCTCGGGTCCAAAACGGCGGTTGGGATCGGCGGTTTCGTAACCGCCGAATGAAGTCGCCGATGTTCCCCTGTTCCACTCGGGAGCCATTCGGCGGTTCAATTCGGCGGCCTGGCCGCCGAATGAAACCGCCGATCGGTGCGTTTCAAGGGCAAAATTGTATTTTCACCTGCCCTGTTTTTGGTCTCTATAAATACATCCTTATCTCTGGTTCAGAATACAAGTCTTTGATCATAAGAACCCTAGAGAGATATTTAGAGAGACTTGAGAGAGAAAGCTTAAAGATCATATCTTTATCTCTCTAAACCCATTCCCACATGCATAAATCTTCATCTAAGCATCATCTAGGATCATCTAGCATATGCTAATGCATGGGACTTCTTCAACACACATGGTATGATTTGTTGAACACTTTTATCTTACATAATTAGTGTTTCTACTTATCAATGTTATCTCATTTATTACTTGTATGTCATTAGATTAATTTCTACATACATGATTGAGATTATGTGTTGATTGGGTTATTTATGGTAGCTAGGATTTTCATGTTTATCTAACATCTAGCTAATTGATCTCATTTGTTGATTGAGATTATTTTTCATAGCTTATTTGATTAGGTCATTATTGCCTAAAAGCTATGCCATGAACATTCTTGTGTGATGTATTGATAACTAGGTTGATAGATTGTTTTTTAATCAACTAGTTAATCCTTTGAATGTTTGTGGGTTTTATATGATAGCTTTGTATCTAGGATTGGTTATCCTTTACTTAGCTAAAGTTATATGCCATGTCATATAGCTATATGTGATATCTAGGATTGATTATATTGTCATCTTATAATCCTAGGTAAGCATTTAGAGTACCCTAGCTCTTATTGCATTAATTGAATATTCATACATATTCACATAGGGTTGTGCATCTCTTTTGAGAGATTGAAGTCTTGGGGCTAAGTGTGCTTAGGCCTCAAGCAAATTGGACTAGAGCCGCTATAAAAGGCCCGCGTGGTAGATTAGAGGGTGCTCACGCCAAGAGTAGTGTATCAGGGGATATCACTGGGGATTGAACCAAGAGTGGCGATTGGTAGTGTCCATAGCCTGAGGTTATCTAGGGTGAGAGTCTGAGAATCACTTGAGGGTGTAACCGTCTTTTCATATAGTGGATTTCGAGGTCCGAGTGTGGCGCACTTAACAGCCCGTGGTTTTTCCCAGTGGTTGGGTTTTCCACGTAAACATCAAGTGTCATTTACTATTTCCGCATCTTATTACACTTGTATGTATTTTTGACTTGCTAGGGGTATTTTCGTAAAATTGACATGCATGCGAAAATTGGGTAATAATTAGATAAAATCTATTCACCCCCCCTCTAGCTTTATATATTAAACACACCTCGAGTATTTAATTACTTTCAAAGCTGGCCAGAAGAAAGGATGGTGAGGGCAGGAGGAGATTGGGAGATCTCCTTTAATTTGATGATGGCCTCAGTATGGATGGAACTCCAGGGAGGAGGACACTTCTTGAGGAGCGTAGAGAGAAATGAGGTGTAACGACTGACATATGGAATAAAATCTCTGACATAGTTGACGATACCAAGAAATCGTTGGACTTGTTTCACACTAAGATCAGAATCAGGGAAATCTAACAAACGGACAGCCAAATGAGGACCAGGCTGGTATTGACCGTTAGAGATGTTCATGCCAAGAAATTCAATTTCGGGTTTGCCAACTATGCTTTTCTTTTCGGAGAGCATGATACCATAGTGATGAACAATGTCATGAAACTAGTGGAGAAGAATATTGTGAGAGGTATCATCTGGAGAGAACAGGAGGATGTCATCAATGTAGATGAGGGATGAGTGTAAGAGGGGATGGAAAATTCTGGTAACGGCCTTTTGGAAAAAGGATGGAGCAGTTTTTAAACCAAAAGGTAGAACGGTCCATTGGTATTATGCATTGGGGAGACAGAATGCAGTTTTATACATTTCATCTGGATGGATGCCAATTTGCCAGAAGACACCTTTGAGATCAAATTTTGAGAAAATCGTGGCTCCAGGGAGCTGAGAGAATAAGACATTTGGCCTAGGAACAGGAAACTTGTTATCTCTGAGAAAAATGTTGAGAGGTTTGTAATTGACGACCAGTCTCTTTTTTCCTCTGAGTAACTCGGAGCGTTTTTCAACATAAAAGGCTTGGCATGCCCAAGGGGAAGAAGTGTGCTCGATCAGACCTTGACGAAGAAGTTCATTGCATTCTTCATTGGCCAGTTGGAGGTCCGAAGGAGACATGCTTGAGTGGGTGGCCTTTGTAGGATTATTATCTTCATTGGGCTTAAAAAGGGAGCTTAATAAAGAAATTAGATTTTTCCACAAAGGAGAAGGGTGAGAGAAAGTGGCATGGCTGTCAGCACAAAGTTGGAGCAATTTGGGGACCGAATTGCACAGATGGATGGGCCTCTGAACTCCAGGACATTCAATTATATCTCCGTTGAGGCATGAAGTGGGACTACGATCAGTGACCACCAGAAAGAGGCAGAGGAGAAATGTTACGGCCCTTACTGCTGAGAGGGCTACTACTGCTGCTGAGATTGATGCGAATGCTAAAGCAGACCCGAGTGCAGTTCCAGTAGGGGATCTTAGGCCGGATTGGGTTAATGACCTTCTCTAGGGGTAGACTGCTATGGTGGTGAGGCAGACTGATTTGGAAGCGAGGCAAATTGCTCGTGAGAGAGGAGTAGATGAATTAACAAAAGCTATCTGAGATAGCTACTTGAGTGCCTCAGAGCGTCACAATAGAGCAGGGCCTAGTTCAGAACATGCGGGCTAGGATGGTATCTTGACCAAACCGTACAGGGGTTATCCTATCACTTTTTGGGTTGTTGGATATTTTGCTTTTATCAGATTTTTAGTCACTTTTCAATTGTCTTTAAAATGTACAAACTTTGAGGACAAAGTTTAGTTTAAGTTTGGGGGTACAGCCTTGGAATAAAGAGTTTGTTTTTCTGCTAAAAATGAGACAAATTTCAAAAAAAAAAAAAAAAATTCAATTGTTTTGTTGAGATACTTATGAGATGTTCCGTGGGTCGAATTTTATTGTATGCTTTGTTTCACTGAGTTCGGACTTGGGTAGCATTAGTCAAAGCTACACCACATTGCTTGCACACTTCTTGCCAGACTTTAATGTGTCTTAGCAAATGGGGTATCACACTTAAGTTGTCTAGATCATTAGTAGAGACTACCCGTGTGAGGCCAGAGCCTTAAATTGCGTCCTTATGAGTGTGAATTTTCTTTCAAAATCTTAAACACTCCTCTTTTAGATAAATGAGCATAAAATTTAAAGGACCTCACTCGTTGCATTAGACATTAAAGAACATCCATTTAAGGGCTTCATCTTAGTTCTGCCTTGTTTGCTTGCTTAATCCGTGCCTCTAGAGATGATGTAGGCAATTTGTGTTAGTCACTTAAAAATGGCCCAAACACATTCCCATAGCCTTGTGTGTGAATGCTTTAATGTTCTATCATTGATAACCCACACTCTAAAACCAATCACCATATCCCCCATCCCATAACTACATCACCACATATCACCTAAACACTAAACCAACCCTTGGCTGTGATTATGGTTAGAGATCATTGAGAAGTAAAGCTCGAAAAGTTCAGATTGCGAAGGAGTTGTATTTTAGGCCAATTTTATAAATTGTGTAAAATACTTAGTTTCCAAAAAAAAAATGATGAGAAAAGGAAAGAAAGAAAGAATAAATGTTTGCTTTTTGTAAATATGTTTAGAATGAGATTTCGTGCCTAAAACACTCATTCAAAAGGAGAAAAGTGTGTTAAGTGATAGTCTTTAGCATAATCGCTAGCCTCCCCAAATTACCATATCCACTTAGCTTCTCCATCACCGAATAACCCATTGCCTAAATTATGCTTTAAAGAAGTCCTAATTGATCTTGAGGAGGGATTTAGCTTGCTTTCAAGGTATTCTTTGATGTTTTGCCCTGTTCTTAATGTTCGATTCCGTTCTTGTGGTCCTATTGCATTCTAACTCTAGCGGTCTTTTGAGAAATATCACGCGTGTAATTTGATAATCATTTTGTGCATAACTTCCAACCGTATGAGTTCGTTGAGTGAGCTTAGGTTCTGTGTGGTGAAAAATAAGAGAGTACCCGGAAAGGTTTAGAGTCGAAGCAAAATGCTATCTTATGACTCTTGTGTTCGATGCTTTTGAAGCTTAGTTCACTATTAAGTATGGAATTGCAAACTCTCTTGTTGTAGCACCTTGACTCTTGAAATCCTTGCATTTTCTTAGTGATCTTAGCATTATTTTCGGATGCCCATTCTTGGTTACACTCAATGTTGCATCTCATTTTTCTTTTGGCTCTGCAGAAATATCATTTTTGTATGATTTTTATTTTGGTTTTTGTAGGTTTTTCTTTGTTTCGGTTTGCTCGAGACGAGCAAAAGATAAGTTTGAGGGTGTTGATAACTCTTATTTTTACACGAAGTGTAGCCCCCTTATTTGTATCTTTTATGCTCTATTCCGGGTAAAACCGTGTTTTTAACGGCTTTAATAAGTGTTTCAGGATTTCTTCCAGAAAAAGGGCTTATGTGCAAAAAGATGGAAATTATGGGGCAATAGTGCAATTTCAGGAAGTTATTCTGTGCCCTTGTGATTTTGCGTTAAGGGGTCGCAGAAAAGGGACCAAAACATCACAAATTTTTTGTCAATTCTGCGCCCTTGGTTCTGCGGTTAGGGGTCGTAGAATAGGGCGTCGATAAAGGCGCATTTTTGGCTCGTCTGATGCTTATTTCGGTCTTTTCACGAGGATTCTTTAGCCCCTAAGTATGGGCTAATTAGATCTTGTCTGGGATTTTTGTGTGGGCTGAGAGAGGAGATGAGGATTATTGAAGATCTTGGTGGGCCCTCTTCAATTAAGAGGCAAGGTGTGCTTGTTCTAAAAGGGATGGTTAGAAGGAAAGCTTGGGAAAGACTCTCTCATTCTCTCTTGGAACCACAACCGAGACACACAACTCTCTAGCAGAAAACTTCTCTTTTCTCTCAAGTTTTGGTGGTTCATCATCATCCTTGGAGCTTGGAGGAGTTGACTCTTGGAGAAGGAAGCCATTGGAGACCAAGCTTTGCAAGAAGGAGATCATCATCCTAGTTTATTTCTATAAACTCTATCTTTCTCTTCTTGTATTTGTTATGGTTTGTGTGTATTGGACATCTTGTATGGTTTTTATGTGTAATATGAGCTAAATATTTTTATGCTAGAACAAAGATGAAACCAAACCCTTGATTCATTGTTAATGACTACTTAGTTTCTCTACAAGTGATTGTGTAGTTATATGAATGTTTTGTATGCTTAATGCTTTTGTCTTGATTGGCCATCTTGTTGAATGATTAAAAGATAAACAAAATATTCACTATAAATGACTAGAAAGTGAGAGACACACTAGGCTAGCTTATAGGGTTCATGTGTGTGTTCCACTAATCTTAATGAGTTCATTCATATTTTCTATGTTTGGATACAATCTCTAAGACATCGAGAGAGATTAGAGATTGATATAAAGGGAATACGAACCTATAATCTATACTTGCACAAATGAGAGATTAAGTGAGTCAAGAGTCAAATTAGAAGGGTGAGGTGGATTCAAGTTCTAGCACACTTTCCTTATATTATCACATTCATTTTAGTTGTGGTTAGTATTTACTTGCTTTAGAATTAATCAATTTAGTGTTAAAATTCTAGAAACTTTCAATTTCAATTGTCCAAATAGTATATAAGTCGATAAAAGCTGATAATCAATCTTTAGTCCTCGTGGGAACGATCCCTACTCGTCCATTGTATTACACAACGACCTCGTACACTTGCTAGAGTCAAACCGTGTGGTTATGGACCGATCAACGAGGTTAATGGAGTGACTACCCTAGCAAAGACTTCGAAACACAGAAGGGGAAGGAAGAAGGGAGTGCAGTCCAAAAGACAACATATAAGAACAAGAAATTCGAAGGATACAGAGCAAGAGGTAGTTCAAGACAACAGAATCGAGGAGGAGGATGGTGTTACCATGAGATGGAATTTGGAGGAGGAAGTGGCCAAAGTCATTGAGAAGGGAGTGGCTCTCGGAGTCAATTTCAATGCCGATAAGGATACAGAGATGCATGGTAGAGCCTCATCCACCATTAGAGAATAGTGGAATTTAGAATATGAGGTAACCAAGATTATAGAGACAAGCAAGGCATTGGGTTTCGATTTCAACAGTAGAGAGGACGAGATCGCGGTCTTTGTAGCTAGGAAGGAATTGGAAGATGATGACGGATTCAGAACTCAGCAGGTTTGATTCATTTGCGTTCATTTTGCGTTTGGGTCTCTTTTCTGTTATGTTAGTTATGACATGGAACACTAGAATTTTGGGGATAAGTGAAAAAAGGAGGTTTGTAAAATCTCTGGTTAACAAGCATATACCTAAGATTTTTTTTCATTCAAGAATCTAAGTTAATAAGCTTTGATTGCAAAGGTTTGAGCTCCATTGGGGGGTCCTGGTTAAACAGAGGTTTGGGTGTTGATTTAGAAGGATTGGCTGGAGGGTTATTAACATTATAGAACGGTGATTTCTTTCTAGCAAAGGAGTGCATAAAAAACAATCGGTACATCATCATTGCGGGTGAACTTCTGAAGCTTGTGAGAGAAGTAGTTTTTTTTTTTTTAATGTTTATGCCCCAAACTCAGAAAGTGAGAGAGCTGAATTGTGGGATTTCATCATCAATTCTCGGGTTGCATTCCCTATGCTGTGTTGCATCGGAGGGGATTTTAATACGGTTCTCAGTGAGGCAGAGAGAAAATGGGGAGAGTACAACAGAGTTTCTATGAGAAATTTCAATTCTTTTATCTTACAGATGAGTGTGATCGACCTTCCTACCCAAGGCCCTTACTATACTTTGTTTAATAATAGAGAAAGGGCGTCTTGGGCATACTTGGATAGGTTCCCTATTTCTCCATGGATTTTATCTTGGTTCCCAAAGTTGATTCAGAGAGGTTTTTCAAGAAGTGTGTCAGATCATAGTTTGGTGCCGCTTAGCGAACCTAGGGAGGATTGGGGCCCTTGCCTTTTTTGTTTCTACAACAATTGGCTTGAGGACATGGACCTTATGAAGTCTATAAGAGAAGGGTGAGATAAGAACAAGGTGAGTGGCCCTTCTGGTTTTGTGCTATCAGCCAAGCTTAATGCCGCAAAAAACATCAAGAGATGGGTGTCTAGTAATAAAGATTCTTTGGTTATTACGGATTTGAAGAGGCAGCTAGAGAATTTGGATAGTCGAGCTATTGGTGGGGGCTAGACAAAAAGAATGAGGGCAGAGAGGGGCGACATTTTGATTAAGCTTTGGAAAGATAATAGAAATGAGGAATAGATGTGGCGGCAGAAATCTAGAGTGAAGTGGCTCAATGAGGGAGACAAGAATTCAAAATTCTTTCATATCTTGGCCAATGGGAGAAGGAGAAGCAACTTCATCGGAAACATCAGTATAGAGGGTACTCGTATTTCGGATCCAAGATCTGTCAGAGAGGATGTCCGAAGTTTTTTCGAAGGCTAATTCCAAAATGTTCCTTGGAAGAGGTCGAGCATTTCTGGTCTCAATCTAAAAACCCTCTCGGAGATAGATTAAGAAAACCTTGTAAGGCCTTTTTTTGGAAAATGAGGTGTGGGCAGCAATGAGTGGTTATGATAGGAACAAGGCTCCAAGCCCGGATGGTATAAACCTAAATTTTGTTAAAGCAAACTGGGACTTGATAAAAAAGAACTTTATGAATTTTATTCATGGTTTCTACGAGGACAGTTCTTTGGTTAATGAGTTGAATAACACATTCATATCTCTCATCCCTAAATGTGATAAGCCGGATTCGTTAAAGGACTTCAAGCCGATTAGCTTGGTAGGTTCCATGTACAAGGTGCTAGCTAAGGTGTTGGCCAATCGCATCAAGAATGTCATGGACATAGTTATTGGAGAAGCTCAAATGGCTTTCGTAAAAAACAGGCAGATTTTGGATAGCTTTATTATCGTTAGAGGAGATTATTCTCATATGGAAAAAAGATAACACGGGAGGTGTTTTGGTTAAACTATATGTTGAGAAAGCCTATGATAGTGTGGATCATGGCTTCCTAGATTCCATGATGAAGGCTATGGGTTTTGGTGAAAGGTGGAGGTGGTGGATGTTTAGTTGTATTTCTACACCAATGATTTCGGTGTTGGTCAATGGGAGTCCCACTAACCAATTTAGGATGGAGAAAGGATTGAGGCAAGGCGATCCCCTTTCACCTTTTCTTTTCAATATAGTTACAGAGGGGTTGAGCAGTTTATTCAGGAAAGCTTGTGACTTGAATATGATGAGCGGAGCTAGTTTTGGAGACAATGAGGTCCACATATCCCATCTTCAGTTTGCAGGTGATACGATCCTTTATTTAAAACCTAAGGTGGAATACCTTAGCAATATAAGAAGGATTCTCATATGCTATGAGTTGGTGGTGGGGTTGAGGATAAATTTCTATAAGTCCTGTGTGGTTCGAGTGGGTAAAAATGGCAATAGAGATCAAGGATGGGCAGCTGCTCTTAAGGGAAAAAGAGCTTCCTTACCTATCACTTACCTTGGATTACCTCTTAGAGCAAAGGTGAGGCTTAAGTCCTTCTAGAACCCTTTATTGTCTCATGTTGAGAAAAGGTTGGCCCCTTAAAAGCGTAAATTCCTAAACAAATGAGGGCATTTGGTTCTTATTAAGTCCGTATTATCGAGCATTCCTTCGTATTTCTTTTCGGTGTTCAAGGTCCCTGTTGGAGTGGCCAACTCCATTGAGAAGCTTCAAAGGTCTTTTTTCTGGTGGGACGGTCTTGAGAAAAAGAAGATACATGCTGTCGATTGGGTAACAATGTGTAAAAATAAGAAATATGGGGGTTTAGGAATTATTAGAATGGTGTATAAGAATAGGAGCTTATTAGCTAAACGGGTGTGGCGTTTTGGTACTAAAGAAAACGCCCTTTGGAGGAGAGTTATTTGTGTGCACTACGGGGTCACTAGAACTAGCTTGATTTGAGATTGGAAAAGCAACTTCGAAGCTTCGGTTTTTGTGAAGGTGATAGCTAGTCTTTTTGAGGGTTCTACAATTGTGTTTATGACCCTTCATAAGGGTTTGAAGGTGGTGGTTGGGAATGGTAGCAGGGCTACTTTTTAGGAATTTTTGGGCGGTGACATGGTTTAGCTTAAGGTAGCTTGTCTAAGGATTTTTGCGCTTGCTGTCCAGAAAAATAACGTCATTCAAGATTTTGGTTCTTGGCAAGGATCTCAATGGAGGTGGGATGTCGCCCTTCGTAGACCCCTTTTTGATTGGGAACTGACTCAATGGAGCATTTTTGTGAGCATTTTAGATAATATCCCGATTATGAGATATTTTCCAGATTTGGCTTGGTCTTTCCGACCGGATTGTAAGTTCATAGTGGGATCTTTCTATCAGTGCCTTGAATCCCCCTCTCATGACAGTACTTAGGATTTGAAGGCCATTTGGCAAGGGATTAGCCCCCCCAAAATCAAAATTTTCACTTGGCAGGTTTTAAGAGGTAGAGTAATGGTGGGGCAAGTCATGCAGAATTTCAGCATCAATTGTCACCTATCTTTTACTTGTCCGTTATGTAATGATGAGCCGGAGACCATTGATCACATTTTCCTTCACTGTCCTTGGATCGGAAACCTTTGGTCAGTTTGTATGGATTGATGGGGGGGGGGGGGGGGTGGTGTCTTGCTCTAATAAATCTTTGAGGGATTGGTTCCTGGGTTGGAATGGCTTATGCCCGGAGATTAAAAATGGTCGTGCCCGGAACACTCTCTTTGTGGCGGTGTTATGGTCAGTATAGGAGACTAGAAATTAGAGAATGTTTCAGAACATTCAATCTTTTGTTTTACAGGTTTCAGATATTGTGAAATTTAGAATTGCCTGGTGGTATAAGTTCCATAGTAAAGGCTCTAAGCTCCCCATTTCCACCATTCTCCTTAATCTCCATGACAGCTGCGTAGATTCGAAGCCTTGTAAAAGAATCGTGGGTGATGTTTGGTTTCCTCCTTTGGTTACTGGCTTGATTTTTAACATGGATGGACTGTCGTAATCCTGGAGCTGCAAGGATGGGGGGGGGGGGGGGGGGGGGGGGGGGGGGTGTAATAAGTTTAGATATTTGTGTGAATAATGCATTGATTATTTCATTGATATAAGAGGGTATTTATACATGTTACAAACTAGCAGTGCAGCCTAAACGGGTAAGGAAATATAATACAATTAAGTGTATACAGTCCTATAAGTACACGGCTACAACTTATGTAGCTGATTATGTGATATCGCTAATATGCCCCCGTAAGATAGAGCTTCCGGCAAGGATGCCTATCTTGGACCAATGATCTTGAAATTATTTACGGGAGAGAGCCTTAGTGAGAGAGTCCGCCAGTTGATCCTTTCTATTGACATGCGCTACACGGAGCTGTTTACGAGCCACTTGATCCTGTAAGGATTCCCATTTCTTCATTGGCTTATTTCGTGGACAAACCACGTATTGGGGATTGTATGTAAGGGTAGCATTAGTGATAGGTATTCAAGCTCAAGGCCCTCTCATGTCCTCAAGGTTGATAAGCACCAAAGGTAAACTTCTAAGTGCTTAATTTGCTTTGAAGAGATTAGTTGCACACACACACTCACATCTCATGCTTAATTCATTTTCTTGTATGATGTGTATGTGTTGCTATGTTGTGTGCATTCTCTTCACATGTCACATTCACACTAACACTTTGATTGCTATATCTTGTTGTGTGTATATGTGATTAATAATTCGTTTCCCGATAGTGTTCGGAAATGTCCGCGCACGCACTAGAATGTGCTTGGTTTTGCGTGAAGACCGCCTACGGAGAATGCCCTTGGCTTCTCCTTGGTTTTCACCTCTGTTGGTGATCGGCGGTTATTATCGGCGGCCTGGCCGCCGAATGGAACCGCCGTTTGCTTCCAGGAGCAATTCTGCGGTCAAGATCGGCGGTCATGACCGCCGTTCGAAACCGCCGTTCATACCTGATCGATTTCGATCTCTTGGGTCTGATTCGGCGGTTGGTATCGGCGGTCACGAAACCGCCGAATGAAACCGCCGAAGTTCCCCTGTTCTCTCGGGACTCCATTCTGCGGTTTATTTCTGCGGCCTGGCCGCCTAATTAAACCGCCGATCGGCGATTTCAAAGGGCAAACTTGTCTTTTCACATGCCCAATTCTTGATGTCTATAAATATCTTACTTTCTCATGATCTGATCAAGTTCTTAAGCATATTAGAACCCTAAACTTTCAAGAGAGATTTTTAAGAAAAAATCAAATCAAGAACTCTTTTTTAACCACTCAAATCAAATCCTTTGTGCATCAAATTTCATATTGCATCTTCTATGTCTAGATAGAAAGCATCCATGATTGGGTTTGCATCATCACAACTTGCTTGGTAAGATTTTGATTAAGTTCATCTTATTTGATTATTTTTATTATCAAGCTATTCTCTTTAATTTACTTGTATGTTTTGATCATATGATAAATACAAGATTAGAGAATTAATTGTGATGAATTGATTGAGTGTTGTTTGTGATAGCTAATTAGGTTTTTAATTAATCTTGATTAGCTAAGCTTTTGACATGTCATTTAGCAATTGATATCTAGGGTTGATTTAAATTGATTATCTCATCATCCTAGATAAGCATCTAAGGTTACCTAGCCTTGTTTGTTATTTGAATATTAATACATATTCACATAGGTTGCATAATCTCTTCTTAGAGAATTAAGTCTTGAGGCTAAGGTTGCTTAGGCCTCAAGCAATTGGACTAGAGCCACTTTTAAAGGCCCGAGTGGTAGAAGTGGGGGGTTATTGACCGGAGTGTTAGACGAGGTCTACATAGGTTGTAAACTCCATTTCGATTAGTGGATTTCGAGGTCCGAGTGTGGCGCACTAATCAGCCCGTGGTTTTTCCCAGTGGTTGGGTTTCCACGTATACATCAAGTGTTATTTTAATTCCGCACTATATTACACTTGCTTGTATATTTAACTAGTAGGGGCATTTTCGTAATATTGACTTGTATGCGAAAATTGGGTAATAATAGCTAAAATCTATTCACCCCCCTTCTAGCTTTATATTGAACACGCCTCGAGTATTTAATTACTTTCAGATCCCGTACAAAGAAGAAGTCTATAGCAACATGCTTCATGCGGCTGTGGAAAATAGGATTAGCTTTTACATATGTGGCTCCGACATTGTCACAGTAAATGACAGGAGAGAGAGGCAACCGCACCCACAGTTCAGTTAGAAGTTGGCCGATCCAATCAAGTTCCGCAGCTGTTGAAGCGATGGCGCGGTATTCTGCCTCAGTGGATGACCTCACAACAGTGTGTTGCTTCTTGGAGCTCCAGCTAATAGGCGTGGATCCAAGGAAGGCAATATAGGTTGTGGTGGAGCGTCGATCGTCAGGATCACCCGCCCAATCAGCATCAGCAAAAGCATGGAGGGAAAGAGGTGTGGTATGAGAGATCAAGAGACCGTGGTCAATAGAGCCTTTAAGATACCGAAGCACACGTTTCATCGCATTCCAGTGAGTCGTGGTTGGTCGATGCATGAATTGGGAGAGTTTGTTCACTATGTAAGGATTCCCGTTTTGTTGATTGGCTTATTTCGTGGTCAAACCACATGTTGGGGTTTTGAATGTAAGGGTAGTCTAAGTGATTAGTGTTGAAGATCAAAGACCCTTCCATGACCTCAAGATATAAGCACGCCAAAGGTATAATCTCTTGTGCTTGTTTTTCTTTGAAGAGATTTAGTAGCACACACACACTTAGCATTCTTGCTATGATTGCATACTTGCTTATTTTTATGTGCATCTCTTCACATGTCACTTTACACACTAACACTTTGGTTGATATATCTTGTTGTGTGTATATGTGCCTTATAATTCGTTTCCCGACATTGTTCGGAAACGTCCGCGCTTGCACTAATGAGTGCTTGGTTTCGCTCGAAGACTGCCTATGGAGAATGCCCTTGGCTTCTCCTTGGTTTTCACCATTGTTGGTGATCGGCGGTTATGATCGGCGGCCTGGCCGCCGAATGAAACCGCCGTTTCAGTCCAGATTGGTCTGAAGCAATTATGCGGTCAAGATCGGCGGTCACGACCGCCGTTCGAAACCGCCGTTCATACCTGATCGATTTTAATCTCTCGGGTTTGATTCGGCGGTTAGATTGGCGGTCACGAAACCGCCGAATGAAACCGCCGTTAATGCTCTGTTCTTCACGAGCTCAATTCGGCGGTCGTCATCGGCGGCCTGGCCGCAGATTGAAACCGCCGAACGGTGCGTTTCAGGGGTAAAAGTGTCTTTTCACATGCCCAATTCTTGATGTCTATAAATATCTTATTTTCTCAATCTCTGATCAAGTTTCTTGAGCAATTAGAACCCTAAACTTTCAAGAGAGATTTTTGAGAAAAAATCAAATAAAGAACCCATCTTTAAACACTCAAATCAAATCCCTTTTGCATCAAATTTCATATTTGATCTTCTATGCCTTTATAGAATTGATCCATGCATGGTTTTGAATCATCACATCTTATTTGGTATGTTCTTCACTAATTTCATATTACTTTAGTGTTTTTCATATTAATACATCTCTTTAATTACTTGTATGCTTTTGGTTATATGCTAGATACAAGTTAGAGATTATTTGTGATGAAAATGATTGAGTGTTGATTGTGATAGCTAATTAGGTTTTTGCTTAATCTTGATTAGCTAAGCTAATTGACATGTCATTTAGCAATTGATATCTAGGGTTGATTAAATTGATTATATCATCATCCTAGATAAGCATCTAAGGTTACGTAGCCTTGTTTGTTATTTGAATATTCATATATATATTCACATAGGTTGTTTCTCTTCATTGAGAAGTAAGTCTTGAGGCTAAGAGTGCTTAGGCCTCAAGCAAATTGGAATAGGGTTGCTAATAAAGGCCCGCTGGGTAGAAGTGAGGGGTTACAGACCGGAGTGTTAGACGAGGTCTACATAGGTTGTAAACTTCATTTCAATTAGTGATTTCGAGTTCCGAGTGTGGCGCATTATACAGCCCGTGGTTTTTCCCAGTGGTTGGGTTTCCACGTATACATCAAGTGTTATTTAAATTCCGCACTATATTACACTTGTATGTATTTTTGACTAGTAGGGGCATTTTCGTAAAATTGACTTGCATGCGAAAATTGGGTAATAATAGTTAAAATCTATTCACCCCCCCTCTAGCTTTATATAGAACACGCCTCGAGTATTTAATTACTTTCAATTGGTAACAATGATTTCTCAAAATAAATCTCCTTGTTTCTCTCAAATTAATTGAAGTGCATAAAGTGACTTATATGTATATGCAAATCTTGCATGCTTCTATCTCTCGTTGCTATGAGTGACCCGGTTGGGGACTACTCCTTTGCCTATATCATGACAAAAAGGGGGAGTAGGATATGGTAAGGGGAGGTGCAAAATATAGAAGCTATTATACACTTTGGGGAGAACATACATTGAGGGGGAGTAACCCGTTGAGGGGGAGCATTGCATTTATCATACATTGCTACATTTGGTAATGTTGTGCCTAAATTCTAAAAATGCATATGCTTGGTATTGTTCTCACATGATTAATCTCACACTTTTCTTGTATTAGAAATGTTAGAAACTCTTTTCAGGGATTGATTATTCTACAAGAGGATTGAAGACTTCAAGTTGCATTAGCTTATCTCTTTGTAATGTAGAATATCATTATAGTCCCGTAGTTTCTATTTTTTTTGTGAGGAATCATTGTGAGTGATGGTTTTGTCACGAAATAGCCAAAGGGGGAGATTGTAAGGATTCCCGTTGTTTTTAATTGGCTTATTTCGTGATCAAACCATATGTGGGGGTTCTTTGTAAGGGTAGCCTAAGTATCGGTCTTAATGTTCGAAGCCCTTTTTGAAGACCTCGTGTTGATAAGCACCGAAGGTAAATTTCTATGTGCTTACTTTTCTTTGAAGAGATTAGTTGCACACACACACTTAACATTCATTGCATATGTGTGCATTCTCTTCATTTGTCACATTTCACACTTGCACTTATTTATTATATTTTGTTGTGTGTAATTGTGTCATGTTGTTGTGTAATTCGTTTCCCGATAACTTTCAGAAACGTCCACGCATGCACGAGAATGTGCTTGATTTAGCGCGAGGACCGCCTATGGAGAATGCCCTTGGCTTCTCCTTGGTTTTCACCTATCTAGGTGATCGGCGGTTATTATCGGCGGCCTGGCCGCCGAATGAAACCGCCGTTTCAGTCCAGATTGGTCTGAAGCATTTTTGCGGTCAAGATCGGCGGTCACGACCGCCGTTTCAAGACCTGATTGATTTATCTCTCAGTCTAATTCGGCGGTTGAAACGGCGGGCATGAAACCGCCGTTCGAAACCGCCGTTCATACCTGGTTGATTTTGATCTCTCTGTTCTGTTTCGGCGGTTGGAATCGGCGGTCACGAAACCGCCGAATGAACCGCCTTTTATGCTCTGTTCTTCACGAGCTCAATTCGGCGGTCATGAACGGCGGCCTGGCCGCCGATTGAAACCGCCGATTGGCGCGTTTCTTTGAAACTTACTTAAACGACCTCACTTTGATTTGGCCCCCTATATATATGCCACTTTGACTTTAGGTCAATTAAGAGAGTTCATATTCAGAATTCATACTTAGGATATTTTTCAAAGAGAAGAAAAATTCCAAGAACTCCATTCTTGATTCTCAAACACTTTTTCATGATCATCAATCATCATCTAGCATCATCTTAGATCATCTAGATGTCATCTAGCATGGAATCTTCATCATACTTTGCTTGGTAAGCTTTTCACTAATATCTTACATGTTTTGTGTTTCTCTTATCTAGCAATCTCAATTAATTACTTGTTTGTTATTTTGTATGCTTTAGATACAATATTGAGATGAGTATGATGTATGTTTGAGATTTTATATTGTGCTTGCATATTAGGTTTTGTGCTTAATATTGATTAGCTAAACTAATTGACATGTCATTTAGTTTTGATATCTAGGATTGCTCTTAATTGCATATTAATCATCTTAGATAAGCATATAGGGTTTCCCTTGCTCTATGTTGCATTTTGGATATTCACATATATTCACTTAGGGTTGTATTCTCTTCATAGAGAAAGTAAGTCTTGTGTGTAGCATCCGGGATTAGGTTGCTTAGAACGCAAGCAAATTGGACTAGGTTCACTCATACCGGGATTAGGTAGGTGTGTGATTACTTCCGGGATTAGGTTGTAATCGTTTGCACATTTAGTGGATTCGAGGTTCGAGTGTGGCTTACTTACATAGCCCGTGGTTTTTCCCGTGAGGGTTTCCACGTAAAAACCAAGTGTTGTTTTAATTTCCGCAACATATTACACTTGCTTGTTTATATTATCTTGAGGGCATTTTCGTAATTTTGACTAACACGAAAAATTGGGTAAAAAGCGTAAAATCTATTCACCCCCCATCTAGATAGCTTTATACACGCCGTGCTATAATTTGTTTCACACTACAAATTGAACATCAGGTCAAGTCAGGGAGAGGTACTGAAGAGAACCGAGAACTTGCCTGTACTGGGTAGTATCCGTGGGTGCACTTCCATCATTAAGTGTCAGGGTCTCAGTGAGTGAGAGAGGTGTTGAAACTGGCTTTGACTCAAGCATGGTTGTTTTAACCATGAG
Source organism: Acer yangbiense (assembly GCA_008009225.1). Taxonomy (NCBI): domain Eukaryota; kingdom Viridiplantae; phylum Streptophyta; class Magnoliopsida; order Sapindales; family Sapindaceae; genus Acer; species Acer yangbiense. The sequence continues at coordinate 15,305,079 of CM017763.1, forward strand.
ATCGCGGATGTACTGTTGTTGAGAGAGAAAAAGGCCACGTGGAGATCTGTGAGCCTTAACGCCTAGGAAGAATGAGAGCATGCCTAAATCTTTCAGTGAGAACCTGTGAGCAAAGGTGTCTATAAAATATTGGACCCGTGAGTTGGAAGAGCTAGTAACAATAATGTCATCCACATACACAAGGAGATATAATGTATGGCCGGAGTTGCTGTGAATGAAGAGAGAGGCATCGCACTTGGAGTTGGTGAAGCCTGCAGCTAAGAGGAAAGTGCGAAGTTCAGTGTACCATGCACGTGGTGCTTGACGGAGACCATAGATCGCTTTCCGTAACTTACACACATGTTGCGGTTTGGTGGAGTCTGTGAAATCGGGTGGTTGCACCATGTACACGTCATCAGTCAAGGTCCCCTGCAAAAAATCATTATTGGCATCTAGTTGATGCAGAGGCCGACCGTTAGTAATAGCAATGGTTAGAATAAGGCGAACTATGACAGGTTTCACCACAGGACTGAATGTTTCATTAAAATCGATGCTAGGGCGCTGATGAAACCTTTTCGCCACAAGTCTTGCTTTGTACCTAGCTACTGAACCATCGGGATAATGTTTGATCCGGAATATCCATTTACAACCCACAACATTTTGTGACTGATGCGAAGGAACCAAGACCCAAGTTTCATTTTTAACGAGAGCATCATACGCAACACTCATGGCCTGTCACCATTCCACGTGCTTTCAAGCCTGTGTTAGAGAGGTTGGTTCGGACTATGGTGGAGTGTGAGAGGTGGTATTAAGGTCAAAGATGGCTTTCGGTTTAAATATTTTGTTCATGGACCGGGTTTGGATAACTTGTGTGGGAGAGGGGAGGTTTGGTGTAAGTGTAGTCGGTGCAGCAGATGTGGGCAACTGGGATGAGAGGGGTGGAGCCGTGTGTTGTGTATTTGGTTGGTGAAATAGTGTGGTGCGGTTGATCCAAGATAGGTATGGAAAGTGTAGTGTGGTTCGGTACAAGTGTGGGGAATGTAATATGGCACGGTACAACAGTTTGTAATGGTGGAGGTTGGGTCGGTGAGTGTGGAGGGATGTGTATGAGGTCATGTAGTGGAATATCGGGTGGAGAGTGAGGTTGCGTTTCCAGATTAGACCTGATAGAGGGGGACTGAGGGGGTTGACACCATGTGTCGACAGTAGGAGACGTGGAGGAGGACATACAACTAACAATAGTAATGAATGGAAATTCCATTTCAACAAATACGACATGACGAGATACAAAGACTCGATTTGTGAGTCGATCTAGACAAAGATATGCGTTGTGTTCTCTGGAGTACCCGACAAAAACACACGGTTTGGAGCGAGGTTGTAATTTGTGGGACGTATATGGACGTAACCACGGGTAACACAAGCATCCGAATACTCGAAGCTTACGATAATTCGGAACCTTGTCAAAGAGAAGATGGAATGGATTTTGGTGACCAAGAACTTGGGTGGGCATGCGATTAATTAAGTAAGTCGCAGCTTGGAAGGCTAGAGACCAATATTGAAGAGGCATAGACACATGGTGAAGCAAGGTAATGGCTGTTTCCACTACGTGTCTATGTTTACGTTCTACTGTGCCTACATGTTCAGGCGTGTGTGGTGGGGATTTTAGGTGTTATATGCTGAAATTTTTAAGGGCATGACCTAAGGATTAAGCTTCCCCACTACCATCAGAGTAGACGGTTTTTATACGGGAATTGAAAAAAATTTCAACTAATGCTTTAAAGCGCCTAAATACCTGTGGAACATCTGATTTATTTTTGAGAGGATATAACCATGTGTATTTGGAGTAATAGTCCACAAAAATGACATAATAACGGAAATTATCAAATGACGATATATGCACCGGACCCCACACATCAGTAAACAAAATCTCTAAGGGTTTATTGCAGGTCAATGTTGATTTACCAAATGGTAACTTATGACTCTTATTACATAGGCAAGCAGAACAATGAGAAAACTGGGACTCAGACTTGGAGACTGGAAGTTGATTTGACTGGATGAGCTTCTGAAGGACTTGTAGGGAAGGATGACCTAGACGACAGTGCCATGCCAGAGGAGAGGCGGTAGGGTGAGTTGACACGGAATTTAGGTGAGCTTTTGACGGTGGATGACGTGACTGACTGGACATTGGCCAAACATAAATGTTTCCTTTATTCAGGCCGCGGAACAAGGGTGCCCCCGTGGTCAGATCCTTCACAAGAAAACAATCAGGAAAAAATTCAACGGATGTGTTATTGTGTGAGCAAAATTGGGATACAGATACGAGGTTGTGAGATATGTTGGGAGAACACAGAACATGTTTGAGACGAAAAGAAGTATCACAAGCATTTAATAATGTAGAGCCAGTATGAGTTATAGGAATTGTTTTACCGTCTCCAAGCATGATGTCTTCCGGACCACCATATTCTGAGTGTAGTGACAAATTTTGAAGATCCGATGTCATGTGGTGGGAAGCACCAAAGTCAAGTATCGAATTGTTGTTGCGGGAACTGGACTGATCAGTTGTCATATTATTTGCCTGTGGCCAAGATTGAAGTGTTGGTGGTGGACGGGAGCGACAAGTGCGAGCCGTGTGACCTACCTTATCACATAGTTGACAGACCGGTCTTGAATTGTAGGATGAAGTGGGTGGACGCCATTGGTTTTGATAAGTTGAATTGAAGGTGTTATGTGGGCAGTAGGAGTTGCCTTGATGTGAATGAGAGCCACAGCTGCCACTTGGAGAATTCATGGAGTTGACCTGCTGGTTGTGATGATAATTGTAGCTGCTGTTTTGGTGGTGTCCCATATTGTTCAAAGTGTTCCCATGTGACCCACGACCTCTCCTATTAGAGCTACGTTGATTAAACTATGCTGCGATTGTTGTGCCATTTTTCTTCGTCTCATCTCGTCGAAGGAATGCCTCATGATCAAGTAACTTGTCATATAACTCTTCAAAGGATATCGGGGCGTCTCTAGCTCAAATAGCTGATGCAAGAGGTATGTAGGCTGCCCCTAGACCATTCAATGTGTGAATGACAGTCACACCATCATTGACTAGATGACCAATTAATTCTAGATTGTCAATAATAGTTTTGATCCCTTGCATGTAATCCGCTATGGATTTGTCCTCCAGGCTAACGTTTGTTAGTGAATCAAGGAGACCAAGTTTACGTGTATTAGATCGGTTAGCATAAGCAACTTCGAGTTTCTCCCATGCTTGAGCAGAGGTGGTGGATTGGGTGACTATGGACTGTGCAGCTCCCATGCATGAGACCTGAATGGAATGGATGAGAAAACGATCTTGTCGGAGCCAGAGTTGACAGTCTGGATTGGCTGTGGTTCGGTCAGATTCTTGACCAGAGGTGTCAGTGGTGATTAAGATAGATTCAGGGGGACACGACTTGGTGCCGTCTAGATATCCCATAAGTCCATAGCCGAAAAATAGGTTTTCAAATTGAGATCTCCATGCTGCATAGTTCCCTCCTTTGGTGAGTTTGATAGGAACCTGAGTGGAGTTAATCGCAATAAGTGATGGTGGTTGGTTATTGTTGAATGATCCCATGAGTGTAACTTGAGGTAGAGAGGAGGAGGATGTAGAGGTAGTGACGGTTTGGCTGGAGGAAGGCATGGTGAGCAGCTGGTTTGGGATTTGGAAGGAGGAAGAAAAGAAATTTTAAAAAGAAAAGATTTTAGGGTTTTAGGATCTCAGCTGTTTCTTAGCTGTGCTCTGATACCATAATAAGTTTAGATATTTGTGTGAATAATGCATTGATTATTTCATTGATATAAGAGGGTATTTATACATGTTACAAACTAGCAGTGTAGCCTAAACGGGTAAGGAAATATAATACAATTAAGTGTATACAGTCCTATAAGTACACGGCTGCAACATATGTAGCTGACTATGTGATATCGCTAATGGGGGGTTGTGTTTGTTGAGAGACAGCTATGGCAAGGTTTTGGGTCTTTTTTTTTTAGTTCATTGGGTCCCAGTATTCTAAAGGGAAAAATACGTGCACGCAGAGGAAGCGAGACTAAAATTAGGTTTAGTATAGTTTAAAATTTTTTCCTTTAAAGAGAACCTTAACCCTCTAATTAATTAACATATAATACTAAAGATATCATACCTTTGTCGCGTGATCCAATTGACATTCCGTCGATGGTAATCCGCAAGATCTTCAAATCCAATCACGAACGTGAATCACCTAAGAGCGTGGTCTCCCTTCTCTTTGAATTGTGTACCTGATGATGGATTAACAAAACTTTTTCTTTTTCGTTAGTCACAATAAATTCCAAGAGACTATAAAGAATGTTCAGGTCACTTTTGAATTCACAATCGTTAGATCGAAACTCGCGTGAACCTTATTCGAAATTGTGCACAAAACCTTTTGATATAAAAGAGTTACTAGTACACTATCGAAATAAGAACAATCTTTTCTCTCTTTTCCTCTTGGCCGAAAAATCACACTAGTCTAAGAGTTGGATTCTATTTTTCAAGCTAAAGAAAAATAACTCTCTCAATGAATTAGGGTTAACCAAATTCCTCTTGCCCAAAAAAATATGATGCACCGAATTCTCTTTACACATATATCTATAGTGTATAAATAATATATGTATAAATTCTGCATGCCTATTAAAATATATATCTTGTGCACCAATTCTGCATCCTATTAAAATATATATATATATATATATGTTTCACAAAATCTGCACGCCTATTAATATATATATATATATATATATATATATCTATATATATCCCCAATTCTGCATGCTTTATATGAATATATATATAGTCCGGCCAAATTGCCACATATATATCTCGGCCATGTGTCATATATTGTGGCCGAAATCCTTTACCATGTAGGATTTGTGTCTTTTGACTTAAATCCTAACCCTAGGTAGATTTCCTTAGAATTCCAAACCCTAATCCAACTCCTTAGTGTATTTGCGACTATATAAAAGACTTCCTTATTTGACTAGATAAATAAATCATTTATTTATCTACTTACCAAATAAAGTCTTTTATTTTAATTATACTACCACAATAGTGTACTACTAAGAAACATATTTCCTAGTCAAAAAAAGATTTTGATTTATTTTTCAAGCCTTATCGCCCATACACAAAGATAGGTCCAAATATTATTTTTCATTTTATTAAATCCATTGGACCTTAATTAAAAGGTCCACATGTGAACTAGGCACATTCTTACTAAAAGAAACAAGTCCACATGCCTTAAAACAATTCTAGATTGACCCATAAATTAGTCCGGTAGAATATATCAAGTGATTCATGCAAGTCCGTGTGGATTGGGGATCTTGGCGGGCTATCTAAATTTAAGCTCCAATAGACATAACCCAATCACAATCAACAAATGATTCACTTAGGTTCGATCTATTAATTTTAGTTCATTCCACTAAAGAACTAAAATTGCACTCTTAAATAAAGATAGAACAAGTAAATGATTCTCATTCATACCCTAGACAATCTTATTGGAGATAGTGAATCCTCGTGAAGAATATCAGTAATCGTCAAGAGCTCATAGACTGCCTATAGCTCTCCAAGTTACCATATTTACTCATATGACCACACTTTGAACTTGGATATATATTATAACTTGTCCAGAAGTCATCTTTCAATAGTCACTATTGAAAACTCAACGTTAAGATTTAATATCCAAAACCTCAAAACATCCCTATGATGATATTCTACTCACATTTAATAAAAGGTGTCACGATGTCCATATCTATAAATGAAGTCCTCTATCGATTAACAAATGTGAAACAAATTATAGCACTGTGTGTATAAAACTATCTAGAGGGGGGGGGGGGGGGGGGTGAATAAATTTTAAGCTTTTTACCCAATTTTTTGTGATAGTCAAAATTACGAAATTACCCATAAATAGATAAAGCAATAAAGCAAGTATAATATGCGGAAATTAAATAACACTTGATTTTTACGTGGAAACCCTCACGGGAAAAACCACGGGCTAGTAAGTAAGCCACACTCGAACCTCGAATCCACTAAATGTTTAAAACGATTACAACCTAATCCCGGAAGTAATCACACACCTACCTAATCCCGGTATGAGTGAACCTAGTCCAATTTGCTTGCGTTCTAAGCAACCTAATCCCGGATGCTACACACAAGACTTACTTTCTCTATGAAGAGAATACAACCCTAAGTGAATATATATGAATATCCAAATGCAACATAGAGCAAGGGAAACCCTATATGCTTATCTAAGATGATTAATATGCAATTAGAACAATCCTAGATATCAAAACTAAATGACATGTCAAATAGTTTAGCTAATCAAGATTAAGCACAAAACTTAATTAGCTATCACAAAACAACTTCTCAAACATACATCATACTAATCTCAAACTTGTATTCAAAGTATATAAAATAACATACAAGTAATTAATTGAGATTGCTAGCTAAGAGAAACACAAAATATGTAAGATATTAGTGAAAAGCTTACCAAGCAAAGTATGATGAAGAATCCATGCAAGATGACATCTAGAAGATCAAGGATGATGCTAGATGATGATTGATGATCATGAAAAAGTGTTTGAGTAATAAAAAATGAGTTCTTGGAATTTTTCTTCTCTTTGAAAAATATCCTAAGTATGAATTCTGAATATAAACTCTCTTAATTGACCTAAAGACAAAATGGCATATATATAGGGGGCTAAATCAAAGTGTGGTCGTTTAAGTAAGTTTCAAAGAAACGCGCCGATCGGCGGTTTCAATTGGCGGCCAGGCCGCCGATCATGACCGCTGAATTGAGCTCGTGAAGAACAGAGCAAAAACGGCGGTTCATTTGGCGGTTTCGTGACCGCCGATCCCAACCGCCAAATCAAAACAGAGAGATTAAAATCAATCAGGTATGAACAGCGGTTTCGAATGGCAGTTTCGTGACCACCGATTCAACCGCCGAATTAGACTGAGAGATAAATCAATCAGGTCTTGAAACGGCGGTTTCGAACAGCGGTCGTGACCGCCGATCTTAATCGCAGAAATGCTTCAGACCAATCTGGACTGAAACGGCGGTTTCATTCGGCGGCCAGGCCGCCGATCATAACCGCCGATCACCTAGAAAGGTGAAAACCAAGGAGAAGCCAAGGGCATTCTCCATAGGCGGTCCTCACGCTAAACCAAGCACATTCTAGTGCATGCGCGGACGTTTCCGAAAGTTATCGGGAAACGAATTACACGACACCATGACACAATTACGCACAACAAAATATAATAAATAAGTGCAAGTGTGAAATGTGACAAATGAAGAGAATGCACACATATGCAATGAATGTTAAGTGTGTGTGTGCAACTAATCTCTTCAAAGAAAAGTAAGCACATAGAAATTTACCTTCAGTGCTTATCAACACGAGGTCTTCAAAGGGCTTCGAACAATAAGACCGATACTTAGGCTACCCTTACAAAGAACCCCAACATGTGGTTTGTCCACGAAATGAGCCAATCAACAATTGGGAACCTTACAAAATGAATATCACTAAACTATCTAGGATAGACTATGCTATATAATCGTACTCATTGATAACTCAAATGATACCACTTGCAACTATAAGTCCATCATTTATCTCAGGATTAAGATAGACTCTCTAATTGTCCTCATAATGAAAAGACTTTTATCTATTTATGGTTCTAGATAAAGTATTTCATTGTGATCCAGTTCAATGTACCTAGTGCACTAGATTCTTTTACTCAAAGCCACTTTGATGATTTAGACTCATCATAACACATTTGATCCCAATCAAATGCTAGCAAAAGAATCTACAACTTTAACAAGATAAAGGTGCACAACCTTTAACTTAAGTTGTGAACATTATTCAAGACTAACTAAAGAATTGTGTCTACCTCATACATATCCAGATGTACGAACAATTCTTCTTTTCTCATAGTCTTTTGACCTTATGATTATTTACCTTGACAATTATAATTATAAATGCTATAAGATTTTGTTAAATAAATAGAAATCACTTTATTAATATGATAAGATTGTCAATTACAATATTACACTCTTGATATTGAGCATAATCCTAACAATCTCCCACTTGCGCTTTAGCAAATGTGTCATATCTCACATTCCCATGTTTTCTAGTTGCCCATCAAAACTCTTTTGTGCTAGAGCCTTTGTGAAGGGATTCGCTAGATTTTCTGCTGACGCGATTTTGGTAATTGTCACGTCACCCTTATGTACAATCTCCCTAAGAAGATGATATTTCCTTTCAATGTGTTTTCCTCTCTTATGACTTCTTGGTTCTCTCGAATTAGCCACTGCTCCACTGTTGTCACAGTAGATAGTGACCTGCTTATTCGCACTGGGAACCACTTCCAAGTCAATCAGGAATTGGTAGAGTCAAACAGCCTCTTTAGCAGCTTTGTATGCAGCAACATACTTGAAAAGAATACAGTGTGTATAAAACTATCTAGAGGGGGGGGTGAATAGATTTTAACTATTATTACCCAATTTTCGCATGCAAGTCAATTTTACGAAAATGCCCCTACTAGTCAAAAATACAAGCAAGTGTAATATAGTGCGGAATTTAAATAACACTTGATGTATACGTGGAAACCCAACCACTGGGAAAAACCACGGGCTATTTAGTGTGCCACACTCGGACCTCGAAATCCACTAATCGAAATGGAGTTTACAACCTATGTAGACCTCGTCTAACACTCCAGTCAATAACCCCCCACTTCTACCACTCGGACCTTTAAAAGTGGCTCTAGTCCAATTGCTTGAGGCCTAAGCAATCTTAGCCTCAAGACTTAATTCTCAATGAAGAGATTATACAACCTATGTGAATATATATGAATATTCAAATAACAAACAAGGCTAGGTAACCTTAGATGCTTATCTAGGATGATGAGATAATCAATTTAAATCAACCCTAGATATCAATTGCTAAATGACATGTCAAATAGCTTAGCTAATCAAGATTAAGCAAAAACCTAATTAGCTATCACAATACAACACACAATCATGTTAACACAACAATCTCTATTTTGAATATTAGATGTTAATCTAAGAACAATCAAATAATAAAAGAGACGCCTTGATAAATAAAACATTAATTATAAATGATAATAGTGAAGAACATACCAAGGGAAGTGTGATGATTCAAAACCATGCATGGATCAATTCTATGAAGGCATAGAAGATCAAATATGAAATTTGATGCAAAAGGGATTTGATTTGAGTGTTTAAAGTTGAGTTCTTGATTTGATTTTTTCTCAAAAATCTCTCTTGAATGTTTAGGGTTCTAATGTCTCAAAGAACTTAATCAGAGAATGAGAAAATAAGATATTTATAGACATCAAGAATTGGGCATGTGAAAAGATAATTTTGCCCCTGAAACGCACCGTTCGGCGGTTTCAATCGGCGGCCAGGCCGCCGATAACGACCGCCGAATTGAGCTCGTGAAGAACAGAGCATCAACGGCGGTTTCATTCGGCGGTTTCGTGACCGCCGATCCAACCGCCGAATTAGACCGAGAGATTAAAATCGATCAGGTATGAACGGCGGTTTCGAACGGCGGTCGTGATCGCCGATCTTGACCGCATAATTGCTTCAGACCAATCTGGACTGAAACGGCGGTTTCATTCGGCGGCCAGGCCGCCGATCATAACCGTCGATCACCAACAATGGTGAAAACCAAGGAGAAGCCAAGGGCATTCTCCATAGGCGGTCTTCGCGCGAAACCAAGCACTCATTAGTGCAAGCGCGGACGTTTCCGACCAATGTCGGGAAACGAATTATAAAGCACATATACGCACAACAAGATATATCAACCAAAGTGCTAGTGTGTAAAGTGACATGTGAAGAGTATGCACACAAATGCAAGTATGCTAAGTGTGTGTGTGCTTACTAAATCTCTTCAAGGAAAAATCAAGCACAAGAATTTATACCTTTGGCGTGCTTGTCCCTTGAGGTCTTGAAAGGGCCTTCGAGCTTCAACCTTAAACATTTAGACTACCCTTACATTCAAAGCCCCAACATATGGTTTGTCCACGAAATAAGCCAATCAAGATATGGGAATCCTTACAATACTTAACTTCTATGGTGGAATCAGCAATACAAGATTGCTTGATACTCCTCCATATGACTGCCCCTCCTCTAATAGTAAACACAAATCCTGATGTGGATTTTATAGAGTCAAGGTCCGACTGGAAATCAGAATCTGTATACCCAACGGGAATTAAATCCCCTTTTGAGTATACAAGCATATTATCTCTCGTTCTCCTGAGATGCTTGAAAATATGCTTGACTACAGTCCAATGATCAGGACCAGGTTTCGATTGAAACCTACTAACTATGCCCACAGCAAAACAAATATCTGGTCTAGTGCAGAGCATTGCATACATGAGACTTCCATTTGCCGAGGCATTTGGAATCCTACTCATGAATTGCTCTTCATGCTCATTCTTAGGAGCTTGTTCCTTAGAAAGTTTGATTCCATGTCTGAAAAGTAACATACCTTTCTTGGATTCTTGCATGGAAAATCTAAACAAGATTTTATCTATGTATGAAGCTTGGGATAGTGCAATCGTTCTATTCTTTCTATCCCTTATTACTTGGATACCAAGAATATAACTTGCTTCTCATAAGTCCTTCATATCAAATTGTTTTGCTAACCATTCTTTTACTGATGTCAATACACCTACATCGTTTCCGATGAGTAGTATATCATCAACATAGAGAATTTAGGAAAACCAACTTGTCGCCATTAATCCTTTTGCATACACAAGGTTCGTCACAGCTTGATTGAACCTTATGTTCCAGGATCAGAATGCTTGCTTTAATCCATATTTGAATTTTTGCAACTTGCATACTGTTAACCGCCAAAAATGGCGGGGACCAAAAAAGAATTTTCCACTGGTCCTGAGAAGAAAGTCGGGATGCAAAGTGACAGCGGGAAAGATGTTCGGGTACCCCATTTGCCAGCTGACGGGCTAGAATAAAAAGCTCCTACCCACCTCAACTAGGTCCAAGGTCTTCGGAGCTAGGAAAGCATTAGGAAGCCGTAAAGAGAAGGGCCCTAGAGACACAACCATCACGAGATCCTGGCACCCACCTACCCCGAGTACCCCGATACCCGAGTATCCGGGTATCTTGATACCTGGAACCCGATATCTGTAAACATTACCTTAAGAGGAGCAAGAGGGAATGCGGGATACCTATAGTATCCCGACCAGCAAAACTCGTGACATATACATAAAAAGACAACACCAGGATCCCAGTATACCGACCCCGCTGAAGTAGGAGGCGAGCACCCCGAAGAGCAGACCACATATAAGGACAACATTAAACGCCACCGTTCAAGATAGAAATTCAAGTTACAACGCGTCATTCATTCCCGCCATAAAGAATCCTATTTCAAATAGGGGTCAACTTATTTGGAACCGAGAAAGAAGGAATCGCCTGATCTTTCGGGATCAATGTCTCGACGAATTCGTTAGACTCCAAAAGAAGGCCCGTGCATCACTGAAACCCTAGACCGAAGTTCTAGGAGTGTTCAACAAGAAAGCGGGCCTATATATGGATGATATGTTCACAGGAGAAGAGGACCTGACTTTTTTCTACTTATCGACAGCCACGAAAAGCTCCATCTCCATAATCCACCAAGTTGTTTTATTTTCTCTCATACTGTAATCTCAATAGCTCAAGCATTGAGTTATAAAAATCTTATTAAAGTCATTTATATATACATAAACAGTTTTATGCTTTCATACTTTCACCATATCTGAAAATTATCCCTCCTACTACTTGCATCCATTATTCTTAGTAGATCAATAAGATCTAGCGGGGTATCGGGATACTACACATCCCGCTAGCCTAGATCGATAAAGATCCGGGCCCTTCATATATCGTTAATTTGAAATTGCACCCCGGTGACAATTTTAGGTTAACACATACCTTTTCCACTTGGCCTTTTTCAATGAATCCTTCTGGTTGCACCATATAGATGCTTTCGTCAAGACTTCCATTAAGGAAAGCTGTCTTGACGTCCATTTGCCAAATCTCTAGGTCTAGAGATGCTGCAATGGATAAGAGTGTCCTAATGGATTTAAGCATGACCACAGGAGAGAAGGTTTCCTCGTAATCGATACCTTCTTTCTGTGTGTAACCTTTAGCTACTAGTCTAGCTTTAAAGGTTTCCACCTTTCCATCCATACCTATTTTCCTCTTATATACCCACTTGCAACCAATGGGTTTTATCCCTTTAGGCAAGTCTACAAGGGACTAGACTTTGTTATTGAACATCGATTTGTAGGGAAAAATACCGTAGTACACGCAGCGGAAGCGAGACTAAAAATTGATTTAGTAACTTTAAAAAAAAAATTCCTTTTATGAACCTTAAACCCTTTAATCAATTAAACATATATATTATCTAACAAAAGAATAATACCTTTTGTCGCGTGATCCGATTGACTTACGTCGATGGTAATCCGCAAGATCTTCAATCCTAGCACGAACGTGGATCACCTAGGAGCGTGGTCTCCCTTTTCTTTGAATTGCAAACCTGTGAATGGACAAATAAACTTTTCTTTTCTTTGTTAGTCACAAAAACAATCAAAAGAAGACTAAAATTATTCCGGTCACTTTTGAGTTCTCAATCTAATGATCGAAACTCGCGTGAATCTAAATCGATGTTGTACACACAAGCTTATTGATGAACAAGCAAATAGTGTACCATCAAAGAATAATTTATTCACTCTTTTATGTTTTAGTAGAATAAAATTAATGCTCTCTATGAATTAAGAAGAAGAAGAAAAATTGTCTCTCAAGCACAAAGCATAGGGTGGCCGGATTCTATACATATGAATATATAGGTGGCCTAAATTTTCTTCTCTTTTCCTATTAGGGTTGCCGAAATCTTGCTCTCTTTTCTCCTAGGGTTGCCCGCAAATCACACTCCTAAAAGGAGTTTGTGTTGCACCCTAATTTCCATAAAAGAATAGACTTCAAACCCTAATCCAACTCATAGATATTTTATTCTTTTTATTGACTAAAATAAAAGACTTCTTATTTGATTAAATAAATAAAATTAATTATTTATTTTCTTACCAAATAAGTCTTTTACTTTTAGTATACTACCAACAATAGTATAAGACTAGGAATCATATTTCCTAATCAGAAAAGATTTGTTTCTTAATTAAACAATTAATTAATAAATTAATTAATTCATATTTAATTAAAACAATGAAAACAAAATAATATCTTAGGTTAAAATATTAACCTTGCCGCCCCACTTGAATAAAATTGGGCCTAATATTATTTTCTTATTTCATTTAATCCATTGGACTTTAAATAAAAAGCCCACATGTGAACCAGAACCATTCTTACTAAAAGAAACAAGCCCACATGTCTTTTATTAATATATTAATATAATTGAGCAGCCCATTACTTAAATAATGTGCAAATTATATTCTTAATATATTAAATGCAATTCTAGATGGACCCTTAAATTGGTCCGGTAGAATATATCAAGTGATCCATGCAAGTCCGTGTGGATTGGGGATCTTGGCGGGCCATCTAAATTTAAGCTTCAATAGACATAACCTAATCACAATCAACAAATGATTCACTTAGGTCCGATCCATTAATTTTAACTCATTCCACTAAAGAGCTAAAATTGAACTCTTAAATAAAGATAGAAAAGGAAGATATTCCTCATTCATACCCTAGACAATCATGTTGGAGATAGTGTATCCTCGTGATTAATATCAGTAATCGCCAAGAGTTCATAGACTGCCTATAACTCTCCAAGTTACCATATTTACTCATATAACCACGTTTTGAACTTGGATATTTTGACTTGTCCAGAAGCCATGTTTTCAATAGACACTATCGAAAACTCAACGTTGAGATTTAATATCCAATTACCTCAAAACATCCATATGATGATATTATAATCTCATTTAATAAATGGAGCCACGATGTCCATATCTATAAATGAAGTTCTCTATCAATTAACAAATGAATATCACCAAACTATCGAGGATAGACTATGCGTTATAATCGTACTCATTGATAACTCAAATGATATCATTTGCAACCATAAGTCCATCATTTATCTCAGGATTAAGATAGACTCTCTGATTGTCCTGATAATGAAAAGACTATTATCTATTGACGGTTCTAGATAAAGCTTTTCATTGTGATCCAGTTCAATGCACCCAGTGCACTAGATCCTTTTGCTCGAAGACACTCCGATGATTTTAGACTCATCATATCTCATTTGATCCCACTCAAATGCTAGCAAAAGAATTCTACAACTTTAACAAGATAAAGGTGCCCAACCTTTAACTTAAGTTGTGAACATTATTCAAGACTAACTAAAGAATTGTGTCTACCACATACATATCCAGATGTACGAATAATTCTTCTTTTCTCATAGTCTTTAGACCTTATGATTATTTACTTTGACAATTATAATATTAAACTATAAATGCTATACGATTTGTTAAACCAGAAATCACTTTATTAATATGAGAAAGATTGTTAATTACAACATTACACTCTTGCTATTGAGCATAATCCTAACACGATTCAATCTCAGATTGCATTGCCTTTTGCCAATGGCGACTATCAACATCTTCCATTGCTTCCTTAAATGTGTAGGGATCATCGTCGTCCGGGAGATTCTCCACTGATTCTCCCAGACCGATGTATCTCTCGGGTTGATTTCTAACCCTCCCACTATGACAAGGAATGGTAGGTTGTTGATTTTGTGATGGTGCAAAACTTACAATTGGGCTAGGTTGTGTAACCTCTTGTGGAATTGTATCTCCTGACATCTCATTCAGGACAATTCTACTTGTAGGTACAAAATCATTCATATAGTCATTTTCCAGAAATTTAGCATTTATTGAAACAAATACTTTAAGATCTGAAGGACTATAGAAATAATATCCCTTAGTTTCTTTTGGATACCCCACAAATATGCATGTTTCCGAACGGGACTTCATCTTTTCTGTCTTTCCTTTTAACACATGTGCAGGACAACCAAATATCCTTAAGTGTTGTAAACTAGGCTTTCGCTCAGTCCATAACTCATGCGGTGTTTGACGACACGTCGTTGCGATGTCAGTCAAAAGATGAACATTTAAGTTCGACCTCGCTAGCGCGCGAGGCACAAGGACTAGCACAGCGGCAAGTGAGGGTATCGTTCCGCAGGGAGGTGGGATCCGCTGACCGTTACCGGTTCTAGCTATTATTACAACACTCCGAGAGAACTCGTGTGTTGTGGGTACGAAAAAGTAAATAATAATGTAAATAAATAAATAAACTAACTACCATAATATATACATGGATAGGATGGAATGGAGAGATGCATGAAATGTGGTAACACTAGGGCAATGACTCAACCGTAACAATCCTCCTAATTAAGCTCTAGACTCACTTAGTCCCTCAATATGCAAGTATATCATAGGCTCGTGTCCCCTTAATTGATTTCTAATATCTCTCGAGTCTTAGAAATCACATCCACACAATGCATGGATTCATTAAGTGTCGTGGCACACACACTAGAGCCCTGTATACCAGCCTAGTGTATCTCTTACTGTCTGGTTATATACAGTGGTTATTTCGTTGGGCATGTAATGCGCAACCGCATGGGCCATACTACAGCCAATAATTCATTCACAATGGCTAACCAAATACGGGATGGCAACCAAGTGAAAGCATTAAGAATACGAGATACCCATACAACACGTATGTTATATGCTCGTGTCCCCTTAATTAATCTCTAATCTCTCTCGATGTCTTAGAGATTACATCCATGCATAAATGCTTGGATTCATTAAGGACGGTGGGACACACACACGAGCTCTACACGCCAGCCTAGTGATCTCTCAACTTACTGGACAAATGTAGAGGATATCACGCTGGACATGTTAATGTGAACCACGCAATATATAACACATAGCCTAAATATCATCCACAAGGTGGCTAACTGAGTGAAAGCATTAAGCAATGAAATATCCATATAACTACACAAGCACAAGAGGAATTCAGTTTATCTTAACTTTAGATACGGATTCGGTTTTATCAATCTCCCTAGGATGGCTAGACATGAGAAACAAGTTTACCAAACAACAATGTGCAACAAGTTGGTTGTTATTCATTAAGACCATTCAATATAGGTTAAGGGTTCATTCTCTTGATTTAGGAATTTTCCCTAAATCAATTTATTACCCAATCCGGCCAAGGATGAGCAATTGTGCCTTGATAACAAGACCCATTAAGCACAAGAATTGGAACCCAGGCCAATTTAGCAACTAAATGCCTGAACTGAAACCTTTCCCACTCTTTGGAGCTAAATCTCTAACACTCCAATTACTCTAAACATGGCATTTTGGTCATCCATCAATCAATCAACAATCATGGGAAGTTAAATTACACTACTCCTACATTAAATTACTCTACTCCTAATCCCAATCATGGACACATATCAATTTCAGGCCTCCACACACATGGATATTGCAATTAGAGCTTAAAACATGTAATTGGCAAAGAGTAAAACAAAACCCAACCAAATTTAAGAACAAACATACATATATTACACATGTGAAGGTTTACAATATTTCCCAAATCGGGGTTACACATCAAAGAAACAGAAAATACAAAGAAATGAGCAAATAAGACACAACCTTTGAAGACAAGTCCTCCAAAGATGCTCCAAACCTTCCTAGCTTGGAATTGGTCTGAAAACCTCTCCTATTTCCTTGAAATCTGCCCTAAAATGGATGGAGGAAGTGTAAAACGGGGTTGTGGAGATGTATGGGGAGCTCCCATGGAGGAAGAACCTCAATGGGAGCTTGGGTCTCTCCTTATTTGGTGGAGAAAGTGAAGAAGATGAAGAAGGATGAAGAGAGAGAGAGAGTTGGGCGGAGGAGAGAGAGAGGGTTTGATGGGTTTCTGCAAAAACTGATGAGAGGAAAGAAAATGGGGATATTTATAGTGTTTAGGAGATTAGGGTACAAATGGGGGAAAGGACAAATATGCCCTTAAGTGGCTAAAGATTGGGCATTTCACGGATGGGTTTCTAGCAGCGCGCACTGTTACGGAAATTGGCATAACTTTCTCCATAAACATCGGAATTGCATTCTTGATAAACCGTTGGAAAAAAGACTTCTGGGGCTTTCCAACCATATATAGCATGAAACCTAGTTCGATTGGAGGAGAGAGATATAGCTCCCGCAAGTTGAGCATTCTGTAGAAAGCTTTCGTCAAAATTCCGCGCCCTTTTATGTGCCCTAGGCCGCAGAATTGCAAAAATGTGATGTTCTGGTCTCTTTATGCACCCTTTTCTGCTGCCCCTAATCGCAGAACAAGGGCGCAGAACCAACTTCTTGAAATTGCACTTTTGCCCCAAAATTTCCTTCTTTTTGCACAAAGGCCCTGCTTCTGGAAAAAATCCTGAAACACTTATTTAAAACGTTAAATACCCGGTTTTACCCGGGAAACAAGCATAAAAGATGAAAGTAAGGGGCTACACAACGTGTAGAAATACGAGTTATCAGTGTTTAAGGAACTGACTTAGACAGTACATCGTTTAGAATGTATATTGCAGTTTGTAAAGTATATCCCCCAAAAGAAATGGGAAGCGTTGAATAACTCAACATAGACCTAACCATATTCAAAAAAGTTCTATTTCTCCTTTCTACCACCCCAATTTGTTGAGGTGTACCTGGTGCAGAAAACTGAGAAATAATTCCATTATCAACAAGATATTGCTGAAACTCACCAGATAGATATTCTCCACCACGATCAGATCTCAAGATTTTTTTTTATTTTATATGTTTATCTAGCTGATTTTCCACTTCAGCTTTAAATGCTTTGAACATGTCAAAAGCATCCGACTTATGTCTCATGAGATACACATATCCAAATCTTGAGTAATCATCTGTGAAAGTGATGAAGTACTCATATCCACCTCTAGCTTGAATGCTCATAGGACCACATACATCAGTGTGCATTAATCCTAAACATTCAGTGGCTCTTGTGCCTTTGGTCGTAAACGACCTTTTGGTCATTTTACCTTCCAAACAGGATTCACAAGTTGGTAGATCATTAACCTTTAAGTCACTTAAAGGTCCATCACTAACCAATCTTTTAATCCTATCAAGGTTAATATGACCTGAGCGCAAATGCTATAGGTAGGTTTCATCTTTTGATAATTTTACTCTTTTATGATTAGGTTGTGTTATTTTTGTGTCCAACAAGTGAGAGATATTTCTATGTAAATAGAATAGACCGTTTTCCAATGTACCTTGCAAATAAATTTGTCATTCTTACTAATAATAAAATTTTTATTAAAAGTAACCGAATATCCAAATTTATTTAAACAAGAAATTGAAATTAAATTCCTCTTGAATTGAGGTACATAATAAACGTCTATCAAATCCAAATGCTTATTAGAATCTAGATTAACTCTAATATCTCCCACTGCACTTGCAGACACTAACGTTCCGTTACCTAAACACAAGTTGATTTCATTCTTATTCAGTCTTTTCCTTTCCAGGAACCCTTGCATGGAAAAACAAACATGATTAGTGGCTCCAAAGTCTATGATCCAAGAATCCGTAGAATCTACCAGAAAACATGTTTCAAGATAATTAACATTACCTTGTTCCTTCTTGTTCTGAGACTTTGGGCAATTACTTTTCCAATGTCCCCTTTCACCACAAAGGAAGCACTTCCCTTTTATCTTGGTTACTTTCTTGGTAGGCCCAAGTTTTTTTTTTTTTCTGTTGTTTCTTGACCTTCTTACGGGTCTCAACAGTTGCAACTTTACCAACCAAATAAATCTCTTGACTTATGTCATTAGATTCACAAGTATGAGCAAGTGGTTTAGGAATAGACAGAACAAATTTATGTTTTTCAGCTTGCAGCAACAATCCAATTTTCCTTTTCCATGTGACATAATTATCTCCAGTTAAAGTATTATCTTTCAGGATGTTCATTAGGGATGGGGTCATGATTTCTGAATAAAAACAAAAATATATATGAGTAAATAATCATGATAAAGCACTTTCGAATATTTATCTTGAATTAATGAATAATTCAATCGTAAAAATTCAACGGTGATCCAACACCCATAACTGTTACGCCTCCTTTGGGAGTTCGCACCATTTACTAGTTAGACTAGGTCCCACCTAATTGTTAACATAATAACCAGTGTTTTCAATTTTAGCCTTGCAATTTTATTGACAAGAACTCTTGGGAGGATATTAATACAATTACATTGAGTGTGTTACCAAGATATCGACCCTCAATATTTTCTCTCATGAAAATCCCTCATTTGGGAGTAGATCTCGTTTGAGTCAATTGTCTAGTCGATCCTTGTAAGGAAGTATTTTGCTAAATTCCATTCATGGACGCCCCTTGGGGGGATTACCAATAAAACATAAAGCTCAACTCACCTTGGAGGCCATAGGCGTTTGCAAGATACCTTCTCCCACTCAATTATTTAAGGCGTGTGATTAAATTCCATAGAATGATTTACCATGTTATCTAAATGCCAATTAGATACCTAAATCATTCAATGCATGTTCATACCAAAAGAGATATATGAGTGGCACTCCTATTCTATATGACATGTTATCATACAATAACAAATATTGTAATATTTACGCAAAAATAAATAGCCACAATTTTGGTCCATCCTAGAAAAGCAAGTAAATTACATTTGTTTGGAATACAAAAATTCCTTTCTTGGCGAACAAGTCTTCAAGCGGCCATCGTCCACTCGTGCACCCCTTGGCTGCCTCCTATGGTCGTGTGCACCCCACAACCCCACAAAGGGCTGCCGTGCGCAGCCCATGACAACTCAAGGGCTGCCGTGCGCAGCCCATAGCTTCACATGCATAGCTATTTACGGTTCTCATAATGAAAAGACTTTTATCTATTTATTGAAAAGACTTTTATCTATTTACGGTTCTAGATAAAGTATTAGATTCTAGATAAAGTATTTCATTGTGATAAAGATTTTGTTAAATAAACAGAAATCGCTTTATTAATATGATAAGATTGTCAATTACAATATTACACTCTTGCTATTGAGCATAATCCTAACATATTCGATATCGGCCGAGATCATTGCCATCCTTAGAGCTGTCTCTTTGTGTTCCAGTTCAATTTTCTTCTGTGATAAGGAGGTGGATTTTGTTAGCGACTCCAAAATGGTGGTTGATGGATTAATTTTGAAGGTTTGGGGAGTCTGAAGCATGTTCAGCTCATCTATGACATTCGGGGTCTTCTGATTTCTCTCAGGAATGCTCGAGTCGTCTTCAATCCTAGATCCTCCAATGCTTATGCTGACTCTTTGGCAAAAAAAGGTTCTGCTCAGGAAGGGGATGAGTTGATTTGGGATTTCCTCTAATCCCTTGTTGGGTTGTGTCCCCTGCTTGGTCTTTTCCCCTGTTCGGGCTGTTTTGTTTTTGCCTGCTGTTTCTGTTTTGCTTTGGTTGCTGTTTTGCTTCTTGCGTCTGCTGTTTCTTTTTGCTTTGGGCGTGTTGCCTGCTTGCTTTGTTTCCTTGTGTTGCTCTTGTTCTCGTGCTCCTTCCTTGGTACCTTTTGCCTTTGTGTCTAATAATATTAACCGTTCAAAATAAAAAAAAATAAAATAAAATAAAAAACAGTTTTTGCCATGAAAAAAGCACTTGATATAGATCATACTATTCAAAATATAAAAAACAGTGTTTTCTACAAAAACAACTACAATTCTTGTCTATGTGTATTTCTGCCTGATGTATAAGTTCACATAAAAATCAAAGAATCAAAATTTCATGAATATAAATGCATATGGCTATGGCTATGGCTATGGCTATAATGCATATCACGCACTATTTTAAAAATTGCATACACTAACAGATACATAAAGTGTCTACGGGAGCCTACCTATGTGGTAGCTTGGGGCACCAATATTCAACCTCAAATGACAAATGAACAAGTTAAGTCCGAGTTCGAAATTAAAGTTATAGAAAGTAAAACAGCAAAATGAAAGACAGAAACAGACTGGTCTCTCAAGATCAGACTTCAATATTTAAAACATGAATAACCACATTGTTTTCAAAATGCAAGGAAAAATCTCCTTAAGTCCAGATGTTGTGTGGAAGGACCAGCGCCATATTCTTCATAACTCTAGGCATTCTGTAACACCAGATGTTGCTTGCATGGAAGGACTAGAGCCATCTTCTTCAGAACTCTCGGTATTCTGTAACACCTGATGTTGCGTGGAAGGCTAGGACCAGCCATCTTCTTCAGAACTCTTGGCATTCTATAACAGAGCACAAAAAATTAAAGGTGAACGCAGCTGGAATATGTGTACAAACGTTACTTCGTACAACTCTCATATAAGGTGCTCAAAAAAATCAGATTGTATGTACATAGAAGAAGATGAATTTCTTACCCTCCATTTGCTCTCTAAAGATGAATACTCAACGGAATAACCGGCCGGTAATGCATAGGCGTCTCTGGGTGAATAGAAAAAAGGGGAGAGCAAGAAGCAGCGGGTTAATGTTGTCAATACTTCAATTAATTGAATAGGTGTATCTTGTTTTGATTTGGAAGTCTGATGATATATCTGATTTATTATCGAAGTGTGAAAGGAATCAAAAGAATATTAAAAACATGAATAATCACAATGTTTTCAAAATGCAAGGAAAAATCTCCTTACTCCAGATGTTCCGTGGAAGGACCAGCGCCATCTTCTTCATAACTCTCAGCATTCTGTAACACCAGATGTTTCGTGGAAGGACTAGAGCCATCTTCTTCAAACTCTGGGTATTCTGTAACACCAGATGTTGCGGGGAAAGACCAGAGCCATATATCTTCTTCAGAACTCTCGGTATTGTGTAACACCTGATGTTGCGTGGAAGGACCAGCGCCATCTTCTTCAGAACTCTCTGAATTCTATAATAGAGCAAAACAAATTAAAGGTGAACGCAGCTGGAATATGTGTAGAAATGTGGCTTCGTACAACTCTCATTTAAGGTGCTAAGAAAAAAATCAGATTGCATTTACATAGAAGAAGATGAATTTCTTACCCTCCATTTAACGGGATAATCGGCCCATATGTCTGAAAACAATAGGCATCTCTGGACTCTGGGTGAATAGAAAAAAGGGGAGAGCAAGAAGCAGCGGGTTAATGTTTTCAATACTTCAGTTAAATGAATAAGTGTATCTTGTTTTGATTTGGAAGTCTGATTGATATATCTGATTTATTATAGAAGTGTGAAAGGAATCAAAAGAATATTAAAGTTATTCAATACCTGTACATCTTTTGTATAGTTGTATTAAGGTCACCTTCCCAAATCCAATATGTAGTCCACTCTTGATTGTATACTTTATTTAAATTTGGTGTGCTTAACACTCCTGGGCAGAAAATCTCCATCTTGGTACAATCAAACACTTCTAATTTTTCCAAAGCTGGGAATTCGAAAGTGTAATTCTCAACGCAGAAGTTTGTAAGGCTTGATAATGAATCAAGTATCAAAGTCTTCAATTTGTGGAAAATAATCTTGTTTTTTGTTACATCCCCTTCATCTCTTGCTACAACTTCTGTCAACTTATCACAACTTCTTAATTTCATTTCTGTAAGTTGAACCAAACTTTCTGCCGTTGAGGATGTCAATATGCTTGTCAATTTGTGGCAATACTCAACATGCAGAATTTTTAGGTTTTGGAAAAATGCTGAGGGTGGCAGTAGATCAGTCAAACCACACTTCCGTACAAACAAAATTTCAAGTTTTTGAATAATTAGATCAAATTTGGAGTGTTGTTTCCAGATGCGATTCATCTTTTCAATTCCATAAAGTTGTAAGCTTTTTATTTGTGCATGTGCAGGCCTCTCAGTATGTTTCTCAACCTCTTCAAGTAAAAATATCTCCTCGTATGATCCAAAATTAAATCTAAGCTTTTCCAAATTAGGAAATCTCCAAAGGATGTCTGGTGGGAAAACTGATTCACCATCATAGACCTCCAGACATTTAAGCTTGGGAATTAGGTGTTCTGAAAATTGAGCTTGCAATATGAGCCCCAAGGAATTTCCCGTCAAACGTAGTTCCTCTAACTTGCGGAGGAAACAGCCCTGGTGAGTGGTGACCAATCAAAAAAACAAACCGGAGTTACTTAAAAGAAAATAAATCTGGCACTCAAAAGAGAATTATATATCACATGTACACATTATATTATTAATTTTTTAGTAGATTTATTGAAGATAAAATTATAAATAATAAATAAACATGGGAGATATTACAATTAATAGCACTCTATGAGGAGTTTTTTGTGGGCATGGCTTTAATAATTGATTTTTAATAGCATCAAAAATGATTTTGTTCCAACAACACCCTTCAGACACAAAAGACACCTGATGGTTTTAAAAGGCATAAAGAACTGTAGAGAGAAAATAAAAAACGTAACCAATAACCAGAAGAAAAAGAAATTAGATATTAAAGCTAAAACCATAAAAATGAGAAATTAGATCTTAAAACTAAAAATAGGAGAGGACAGATAAAATAAATTTAAAAAAGAAAAAAAAAACTCCGCAATTGTATTAGTCTCCACAATTGTCGAGTGTCAAGACAATTGGGTCCAAGAGACCCAGTAAAAATGAGTTAACGCAAGTCAAAGCCATTTCTGTCAGTTTGCAATACTTTTGGTAAACTCAAATAATTAATTTTATTGTTAAGTCCATAAAAACAAGTGAAAAGAGTGCTATTAACCCACATTTCCACATAAAAATAGTGATGTACACAAGGTATGTTAGCCAAAAACTTAATATTTATGGCAAAATAACAATTTTTAGACTAATTGTGTGGGATTAACACCAAACTAAAGACTTGAGTTTTAATAGCACGTAGTGTAGCAGAAAAAAAAAATGCATTTACTTAGGAAAAGATGTGGTCATGGCTAGGTACGTATTTGGATCCTCTACTGATCTGCTGACCTTTTTAAAGCATGTGATTGGTTGTTACTAAAATGGTTATTGAAATCAATCACATCTTAACCACACATTCATTGCAATGCTTATATGTCATAAGATTATGTGAGGTCAGGAAAAAGATCATATCAATAGAGGAATCAAATTCCATGGCTAGAGGATGAGATAGGAATTAAACTAAACTGAGTGGGGACATAAATAAGAAACAATTTATAAGGCTAAAATCAAGCATCATATTACTTAACATAATTTATCCAATTTTTGTATATTCGAAACTAACCTATTAATATAAAAAATGAAAAGAAAAAAAAAATATATATATATATATATATATATATATATATATAGGGAGAGAAACACCTTCAATAATTAGTCACTTTTGTGTCAAACACAACACTTAACAAAGTTTAAATTTGATTCCAACTTTTGATGACTTTATAATAAGCATGACAATGAAAAGATAAATCAAAGTGGGAATATAAGTTTTGTACCTTTTCGACATAGAAGAGAGGTTGTTGCACAAGGATATTAAGTTGGCCCTCATTATTTTCTTCCGAAGCTAATAACCCTAATTCCAAACAATAACAGATGCTCAATTTGTTTAATTCTGGCCATTCTGCAGTATGTCTACCAGGGTAGAAATATCTAAGTTGACTAAGGCGTCTGAATTCCAAAGAGGTAAGTCGTGGAAAGTCAAACCTAGTAACTACTTCTAGATCTGCTCCTTCTTCCTCTGCAATAATTTTCTCCATTTCTCCACATCTATATATATGTAGTTGTTCAAGTTGCGAAAGATTCCTGCCAATGGAGGCTGGAAAGATATTTTCCAGAGAACAACAATTTTCAATCCTCACTCTGTTCAGTTTTTGAAAGGACAGCTTTCTTTGAGGATCCTTATTCCATATGTGCCTCATTTGTTGTAGATCCTCCAAATACAATTCTCTTAACTGACTTGATACAGTAGAATGTGACCACATTTCCAAATTTACCTCTTGGAGATCAAATATCTCTTTTAATGAATTGCATCTGTGGACAAGCAATGACTCTAGTCGTGTGCATCTTTCGAGCATATTGAACTTGAAAATAGTCAATAGCTTATTGCACTCGAAAACTTTTACAAATTTTAAGCTGCGAAATGAATCCTCGACAACTTGGTTTTGCCAAATCATCTCCAAGCCATTCATGTCGGAAATTTCAATCGTTTCTAAGCTAGGGAATACAACCTGTAATATTCATATCATTAAGTTATACATGGAGCAATGGAGTTTGTCTTAATTCTAATTGAAAATAACAGTAAATATATAAATAATGTATTGAAAATAAGAAGTAAGAGAGGGTAAATAAATATTCACCGTAGGAGATGAAAATAGACATTCTAATTTATGGCAGCCCATAACGTTCAATTCTCTTAAACTTTGAAAGCAAAAAGGTATTGTTGGAAGTTGATTGTGCCATATAATCTCCAAGTCTTTCATGTTGGAAATTTTAATCCTTCCTAGGCTAGGGAATACAACTTATATTATTCATATCATTAAGATACATGGAGTTATTTCTAATTCTAATTGAAACTAATAGTAAATAAATAAAGTATTGGAAATAAGAAGTAAGAAGAGAGAAATAAATACTCACCATAGAAGATGAAAATAGATATTTTAATTTATGGCAGCTCTGAATGATTAATTCTCTTAAACTTTGAAAGCAAGAAGGTATTGCCGGAAGTGATTGATTGTTCCAAATCTGTTCAAAATTAATCCCGCCCAATTTCAAGGTCTCCAAATTTGGGAATCCAACCTGCAAATAAATTCATATTTTTCAATCTTCTTCTTATTATTTAAATAAAGTAAGTATTAATCATGCGTACAGTACGTAGTTGAAAGATAGATTTGATTATTGTTGAAAGACACAACTACGTACATAGTTGAAAGATAGATTTGAAGAGAGCCAAACGTAACTAAAACAGAGAACTAAAAAAATACAATATAAAATCAAATGTGTTTGAGATCAAATGATGAAACGAATAAGAAAAAAATAATAAAATCGGTAGAGAAGAGGTTATTTTTATTTGTTAACATACCTTTCCATTGAAAATTACTGTTGGAATACCCTCCAAAATGACTTCATTATTGTTGATTGAGCAGAAACTTGTGAGCTGTGAAAGATCTTCTAAAGTTATAGAGCGTAATTTCTTTAAATGAATTATATCTTCTTCCTTTCCAATTGCAAATATCTCTGTTATATTCTCACAATCACGCACTTCGATTTCTTCTAGCGGAAGAGCTCTGATAGTAGACAATGAAAATATATTATTCAATTTGTCACATTTTGCAACCTTGATGTTTCTCAATTGGCATAAAAACTCTGCTCCAAATTGACCATTATATATCTTCTCCAGGTTATTCAACCCTTCAAGAAACAGTGTCTCCAAAGAAGGAAAGGGACCATTGGATTCTGACTCTGAGCAGTCAGCAACAGTACGAAAGCATGAACTGCTATGTACCCGGAGTTGCTTCAATTTTGGGAAACCCTCTCCCCCGTCCAATGCAGAAAGGACATTCTTAACACTTGGCGTTTTATGAAGGACATCCTCTAAACAACTGCAGTTGTCTCCTAGATTGAGCTCCAATCTTCTCGATGTCTGAGGCCATTTTTCGTATAAATGATTATTATCTGAAGATTGGCCTATGCTTATGTTGTATCTCTCCAAATTTTTGCAGAACAAGCCTTTTGATAGAACATTGGTATTTGGAATTTGAATTTCTAAAACGGTGAGGTGAGGTAGACACTTCAACTCATCAAGAATAGCATTGCTTCCTCCTTGAACCTCCCCCAAATATAGTTCTTCTAATTGGGTTAATCTTGCTATGGTATTTGGTGGAATCTCTTCAAGCCAGTGACATCTACTCAAATCCAAGACCCTTAACCCGGTAAATTTACATACTTCCTCATGTAAACTCCACATGCTTTTACCAATACTGAGGATTTCCAGTTTCTTCAAAGCAATGTTTTCTATATTGCAATCATCCATATACAATGTCTGAAGATTTACTAAAAGACGAAGTGATGAAGGCAAGGACAATAAATTGAATCCAACCAAATGTAGAACTCTGAGATTCAACATTTTTGTGAAAAAATTATCAGGGATTTTAAATGTATCATCCTCTGTTTGCATATATAAAAATTCAAGATGCTGACATTCCAACACTTTTGGAAGCTCTCTGATTTTATGCAGAAAAATTCGGGTGCTATTTTTCAATGTATCATCATCAAACCAATCCCTTCGAATGTTGTCATCCATCATTTTAACCACATGCTTATTTCCGGACGCAATCAATCTACCAACATCCCGCACAATATCATGCATTGAAAAGTGTCCATTGTTAGGAGTGTCGAGCAACAAAGAAGCGTCTTTGAGTTTCCTAACCAATGTGTCTACGAGATCTCGTGCATCCTTCATTTTATCGATGCCGTCAAATATACGCAAACCCATTCCATAGTTCACTAAGTCTCCGATGGAAGCACCATAAGTAGATCCCATTGTACTGCAAAGCAAGAAGATTGATTTGAGTTCCTTGCGTTTTAAATGATTATAACTAAACTCTATACATGAATATGCCTCTCTCGCCTCTCCTTCCAAGGTTCTCGGAGAAGGCTTCTTCAATTCCCGCAAGGCATTGCTCCATTCACACTCGTTCTTGTTTCTTAATGCTTTTGCAATTGTAACAATTGCAATGGGCAAACCTCCACATGCATTGGCCACCTGCTTTGCTAGATCTTGCAAATCACTCTGTTCAACACATTCACCTGCTGTAGTACTAAACAGATTCCAAGCTTCTGGAACATTTAAAACATCCATAGAGAAATCAAGTTGAGAACCTGTCGATTTCAAGGCATTGAGATCTCTTGCTGTCAGCAACACTTTACATCCTTTAGGAATCTGCGCCTCGTCCAAAGGAATCCCCACCTTGTGCAACTCGAGTGTTGCCCAAATATTATCAAAAACTAAAAGAATCTTCCTTTTTTGCCCCTCTTGCTCCAAATATTCACGTAGCCTACATGCTCTTGTAGGAACAGTACTCTCACAGAATTCCAGACCCACCATTTCGGCAGTTAATACTTGAATCTTTCCTATGTCAGGTGCTACAGACACTTCAACAAAAGCTACAGTATCAAAGAGCTTGTTATTCTTGGCATGTTCAGCTACTGCCCTTGCCAGCGTTGTCTTTCCAATGCCACCTAGCCCGTAAATGCCGAGGATGTTGACATCAGGCTTGCTCAATGCATTTAGTATTTTCTCCGTAGTAGACTTTCTCGATTCAAAAGCCTCCGATGGAATCGCTATCTCCTTTGGAATGGTTCGGTGGGAAACGTTTTTGAAGTTCCCTTGTTGTTGAAGTTCAACGATGGACTTTGCCTTGCGCACTGCATTTCTGCTGTGTTGATAAAGTTTCTTAGGATTAGGACAGAACCCCTTGAAACACTTCAGGTTTGCTTGCTCCTCCTTTTCTTGAATAATCTCTGATGAGACCTCATCGACCTTCTCCTTCACACTATCCAGCCAACCGATGACATGTTGTTCGATCTCTTCACTTTTTCTTATCGCAGCTTCAACTTCACGCTCCACTTCTTTTTGCTTAATCTTGAGCTTCTCAACTGCAGTCTCCAGATTCTGAAAATTGGTCTTGTAGTTCCATATGTAACTGAACTGACGTCCTACGGGCGCCACCAAGTATTCGGCAAGTTTTGCAGCAACAGAAAAAGCAATTTCGACCATTTTGACACTCTTTTCTTCTTTTCTTAGTCTTAAATTTTGAAAATTAGAGATGAAAATAAAACAAGAGAAAAACAGGGAAACTAGAGGGCAGCAATGAAAATAAAGATGTGAAGCAAAACAAATGAAAATAAAACAGAGAATTAAATAATACAACAACAGCGATGAAAACAAAGCAATAGCAATTTTTCCTTGAGATGAGACGGTGGAAATGGGGAAAGTAATCTTGTTTTTTTTTTTTTTTTTTTTTTTCTTTTTTAATTTTGGAAAATAGATGAACACAACAGAGCAACTAAGAAGCAAAACAAATCAAACACCAGCAAGTTTTCTTGAGGACAGAATGAGAAAATGAGAAAGGTAATCTTGAGATCAAAGGGTGAAAATGGGAAAAGAAAACAGAGAGCACAACAGAGCAACTGAGAAGCAATAAGGAGAGTAAGGTGTTTGTGAGATCAAACCTGGAAAATAAGAAAAGAGTTTCTTTATTGATCGCAAATGCCAAGAACAGATCACGAGAGAGAATTATTTTTAAGTGAACTCCTTGCTGCGAAAAATTATAGTGAAGCAATTTTTGTGATCAGTCAATTTTAATATATGGTATCACCATATACAAGACTTTTTTTTTTTTTTTTTTCGTCGTTCGATGGAAGACTCGAACCCGTAATCTTATCGTGCAGATGTGAGGGGTTTACTATCGAACCCATCTCGTCATATACAAGATTTAATACAGTCCTACAACAACAGTCAACAGCTAATAATTAAAATAATAAAAAATTTCATATAATATATTTTGTCACTTACGACAATTATCACTAATAATTATAATAATAATTTTTGCAAAAGAATCAATTACAAAAAGCCTGAGTTACAATTTCTTTTTTTTTTATATTTTTTTTGTGGAAATATTATCATGAACTACAAATTGTTGAATATTCAGAGTGCATTTGGGATACTGTTATTTGATAAATAATATTTTATTTCTTAAGTTTGGAGTGTTGGTTAGAACTCACCTGTTTTATAATTTTCTTCTATAATCGATTCTTAAAAGTTGGTTGGGATTGCTTTTCAAATCTAGTTTTAGGAAAAGCTAATCCAAAAATATTTATGAAATGTCAAACAACCATATATGCATAGATTCTTTTTTAATATTGTATGCATTAAATAACTTACATCCGAAAATAGAGAAAGTGTATGTATTAAATAGCTATATTAATGAGATTATGAATTCGAATCATGTCTTCTTCCTCAACACTACAAATTTATGATATTATTATTTTTTTTTAAATAATAATAATATTAATCAAGATTTTATAAAGGACAAACCTAAGTTTGGTGAACATTGAAATTAGCTTCATTTTAAAAAAATATATACGATTTTATTACAAATTATTTTAATAATCTATTAAAAAAAAAAGAATGCGAACAAAAAGACTTTTTGGTTTATCCAAAATCAACAACTAGAAAGACGAAGCATCAAAATCACCGAGCCGACCTATACATACACTAATATATATATATATATATATGAAGAAATCAAGACTGGGAATTAATCTTTATAACCTCTGTGTCAGATATCAAACTAGTAAATATCGAACTATGGTTAACAAATCCACTAGGGAGGCTTTTAAATTATCGTTTCTCTTGTTTTTTCGTTATTGTTTCTATCGTTTCTCTTGTTTTTTTATATTGTTTTTAGAGAATCATGCTACTATACAGATTTTGTATAGTTGTAGACTTGTAGGGTTATAAAAATTTTGAAAATTTTGAAAAAATAAAATAAAATAAAAACTAAACAAAAATTGAGCACTTTCATTACTACAATTGTACCTATACAAATTTTATATATTAGCAAAATCTTTTAAAGGTATTTTAATTTAATTGAATACAAATAATATGTTTTAAATAATTTATAAGAGACAATATAATAGATTATTATTGCTTGTTTGGTTAAGCTTTCTACTGTCTCAAAAAGTTTAGTAACGTCTATTTGAGTTTTTTAGAATTGTTTGGTTGAACTTTTGAGATTGTCTATTTTAAATTGAGTAAAAGTTAGTAGAGTTTAAACCTCTACTAGACAACAGCTTGTGAGGAGATGCTTCTCCAAATAGACCTTAAAAATAATAATTAAAAATATATATATATCTACCAACCAAACAATTATAATTATTTTTTCAAAAACTCTATTTCTAATATATTTACTATAAGTAGATCTTTTACCAATAGAGGTTTTTCAAAAGCCCAACAAAAAAAGCTATTAAACCTAACAAGAACTCACTTGTTTTATAATTTTCTTCTATAATCGATTCTTGAAAGTTGGTTGGGATTGTTTTTCAAATCTAATTTTAAGAAAAGTTAATCCAAAAATATTTATGAAATGTCGAACAACCCCAAACATTGCCATATATGCATAGATTCTTTTTTAATATTGTATGCATTAAATAACTTACATTTGAAAATAGAGAAAGTGTATGAATTAAATAGCTATATTAATGAGATTGTAAATTCAAATCATGTCTTCCTCCCCGACATTATAAATTTATGATATTGTTTTTTAAAATAATAATAAAATTAATCAAGATTTTATAAAGGACAAACCTAAGTTTGGTGAACATTGAAATTAGCTTCATTTTAAAAAATATATACGATTTTATTAAAAAAATATTTTAATAATCCATTAAAAAAAAAAAGAATGCGAACAAAAAGACTTTTTGGTTTATCCAAAATCAACAACTAGAAAGACAAAGCATCAAAATCTCCGAGCCGACCTATAGACACTATGGAATATATGAAGAAACCAAGACTGGGAATTAATATTTATAACTATGGTTAGCAAATCCACTATGGAGGCTTTTAATTAAATTATCGTTTCTCTTGCTTTTTTGATATTGTTTTTAGGGAATCATGTTACTATACAGATTTTGTATAGTTGTAGGGTTATATTGAATTCTAATAAAATGGTTCGCTAAAATAAAAATTTTGAAAATTTTGAAATAAAATAAAATAAAAACTAAACAAAAATTGAGCACTTTCATTACTACAATTGTACCTATACAAATTTTATATAGTAGCAAAATCTTTTAAAGGTATTCTAATTTAATTAAGGAGTACAAATAATATGTTTTAAATAATTTATAAGAGACAATATTATAGATTGATTAAGCTTTCTACCGTCTCAAAAGGTCTACTAACGTCTATTTGAGTTTTTTAGAGTTGTTTGGTTGAGCTTTTAAGATTGTCTATTTTAAATTGAGTAAAACTAATCAAAAGCTCGTGAGAATGTGCTTTTCCAAATAGACATTTAAAAAAAAAAAAAAGCCTATAAACCAAACAAATATAAAAAAAAAAATTCAAAAACTCTATTTCTATAGATCTACTACAAGTATATATTTTACCAATATATGTTTTTCAAAAGCCCAATCAAACAAACTTGTTTTATAATTTTCTTCTATAAACAATTCTTAAAAGTTGGTTGGGATTGTATTTCAAATCTAATTTTAAGAAAAGCTAATCCAAAAATATTTATGAAATGTCGAACAACCCCCACACTAATAACCTCTGTTTTAGATGTCAAACTGGTAAATATCGAACTATGGTTAGCAAATCCACTATGGAGGCTTTTAAATTATCGTTTCTCTTGTTTTTTGATATTGTTTTTAGGGAATCATGCTACTATACGGATTTTGTATAAACAGTTAGATGGTAAATTTATGGAGCCACAATGTACCTGGAAACTTTTGCAATATAAACAACAATTACGACAATTTTCAGCCTAATTACCTTTCATTCTATTCTAGATTTTGAAAGACAGAATGGAAAGAGGTAACAGAAGCAATGACAAACAATTAAGGAGCAGAAACCACATGATGGAACAACAGTGATGACATCAAAAGAAAACAGAGTGTCCCTAAGATCAAACCCATGAAAAGTTCACTCATGAGTACCGTAAATACAAAAAATAGATAGTTTGGATGGCAAAATAAGATGTCATTTGATCAAATCTATAACAAATAATAATCAATCTCACAGTTACTAGTTCCTGATAAAAACACTTCAAAGGATACATTGTGTTGTAACATACTAGTTTAGAAGCAATAACAAGATTCTGAAGGAAAAGTTCGAGCCGAACAGTAGAGATATAAGGAAAAGACCTTCTACTTTTGAGTCCAAAGCATGAGCTGCAATGTCTCTCATATGTTGTATAGAATGACCAGCACAACCTTCAGCAGCAGTCTCACCGCAATCTCTTTCAAAAGTCTTGCTGCGATCTCCTGAAGAATTCCTAGCTCAAAATTTCTGCAGAGGTCTCACCGCAATCTTCTGCTGAAGTCTCACCACAATCTTCTGTAGAACTCAGGAAATTCTGTAACAGAGAACACATATTCCAGATGAAAATATGAATTGTATAGAAATTTTACTTTGTACACTTCTCTTGTAGATTCAATTTAGTTAATGTTCACAAAAAGAAAAGTCTAGGTATTCTATTTAGATTGTCTCACATTGGCCTGTACATGCTGAATACCATTAAAGCAATCAGCTTTTCTATGAAAAAACTACAAAATCACTTAGAAGATGTTCATGAAATATCCGTACGTGCAATATGTCTGTGACAAAAAAACAGAAAAAACAAATATTAATGAGATGATTAGAAGACCTTTTTGACACTATCCAAATTCATCATATATCATCACGATACTCAGAGAAATTCATCACATACTATAAATACCACTCACCAATGCAGAGTTTACGCATCTATACTCCGAGAAATTCAACATGAATAGCATGAGCCACAATGTCTCACAAACTACATTGAAAAGTTGATCTCCTTTCCCCATTTACTGCATATATCTGTTACATGCCAGGACCAGCATAATCTCCAGTAGAAGTCTCACCGTAATCTTCTGTAGAACTCGGGAAAATTTTGTAACAGAGAACATAGATATTCAAGATGAAAGTATGAACTGCATAGAAATGAATGTTACTTGGTAGATTTAATTTAGTAAATGTTCACAAATAAAAGTCTAAGAAACTCAGTTGATTAACACGTACCTCTCTTTTACACATCCGTCATACAATTGTATTACGGTCACTCTCCCAATTATACTCTCCCTGTTGGAATCCGTTTACATTCTGTAACATTGGTGTGCATAAGAGTTGTGAAGTGAAAATCTCCATCTCGGGACATATTTCACAGTTAATTGTTCTAGAGACGGGAATTTTAAGGCGTAATTCCCAGAGTGAAAACTTGTGAGACTTGATAAACCATTAAGTACCACTCTTCAAGTTGCTGAAAACAATCTCATCTTCTTTTATATCTCCTCCCTCATTTGCTACTACTTCTATCATCTGTGAGCAATTAGATATTTTTATCTCTGTGAGTTGCACCAGACTTTTGGCTATTGAGGATGTTACCAAGTTTTTCAATGTGTTGCATTCAGATACACATATAGTTGTTAGGTTCTGGAAATTTGCAGAGGATGGTGCTGGATCAATCAATTTGTGACAATTCCGTATGACTAAAGCTTCAACACTTTGAAGGACCAATTTTGTGTCTTGTTTCCAAATATGCTCAAGCTTATAAAGCGAACAGAGATGTAAACTTTTTATTTGTGGATATTTCTCAACTTCTCCATATGGCAATATCTCTTCATACCAACTATCCCACAGTTGAAGTATTTCCAGATGGTGAAATCGTTGAAGGATGTCAAGTGGGAAAATTTTTGATTCATCATTGTAGACCACAATCCGATACTTTCAGAATTTCAAGTTTATGAAGAATCAGGTCGTCTAGTTTGGTGTATTGTTTCCAAATGTTCTTCAGCATTTCAAGTCCGACGAGTTCTAAACCTTTAATGTGTACGAGCATCTCAGTATGTTTCTCGACCTCTTCTTGTGAAAATGTCTCCTTGTATCATTGTATGAACTAAACCCCGTAGAACTGACGTAAAGAAATTTGAGTTTGGGAATTAGCCAACTGGGTGTTCCGAAAACTGAGCTTACTATATATATATTAGCCTGAAGCTCTTTTCAGTTAAATGGTGCAGAGTCTTACAATGGCAAGGGTCTGTAACCTTAGCTCTGATGACGGTAGTTCCGTCGCTCAATCATCATCATCATATGGCAAGGGTTTTGTTGTGTGGCCTGGTTTCAGGATTTTGCCCTTGTGGGCCTGTTGTTGGGTAAGTTAGTTTGTTTGGGGCTTGGGTTGTTGGGCTTTGGGCTTTTAGTAGCTTTCGTCCGTGCCTCTTTGGCCTCTTTAATATTGTTTGTCATTCAAAAAAAAATTAATGAACATGGCTTGTATATGATAGTTATATCTAATTTCAGGACGTCTCCTTTTATATTTTGTTATCAGAAAGATTTGTAAGATCTTATGTTTCTTTTGCTAGTTGCATATATATTGTCTTAAGATTTCTCTACAAAGTAATATGTATTCTGCATTGGTTTTCATGACTATATATTTCCAAGTGAATTAGTACTCCCCTAGAGATCGATGTATACTATTACGAGTCATAATTATCAAATGCGAGATCATCCATGTTTTTCATATGGATTCGACTCATTGTACTGTTATAAACTCAAGTTCTCGACACTCTAATGTCACAATTTTGATGGGATTCCACATTAAAAAAAACGTGTTTTCTACTATTCAAAATATTAAAAACAGTACGTGTTTTCTACAAAAACAACTACAACTCTTATCTATGTGTATTTCTGCATGATGTGTAAGTTCACATAAAAATCAAAGAATCAAAATTTCATGAATATTAATACATTACCTATGGCTATAATGCATATCACGCACTATTTTAAAAATTACATACACTGACAGACAGGGGCGAATACAAGGGGGGGCCCATAGGGGCCATGGCCCCCCCAGCCAATCCAAGAATTTTGACTTGTTACTTGTTAGCTATTATAATATTATAGTATATAATTATATATGCATATGATAATTGTAACACAAAATCAATTTCTTCCATATTTATGTTCTGCCAACACAAAATCAATCCCTTTTAGTATTTTAATTCCTTATGTTTTCATACATTATTTCCTAATATAATCTATATATGGGTTCAACAACAACACGATTACTTGATAGTTACACGGTTAATTTTCAAGGATTTCAATCAAAAGGTCTACAAAAATCAAA
Organism: Acer yangbiense; assembly: GCA_008009225.1. Taxonomy (NCBI): domain Eukaryota; kingdom Viridiplantae; phylum Streptophyta; class Magnoliopsida; order Sapindales; family Sapindaceae; genus Acer; species Acer yangbiense. The sequence goes on from CM017763.1 coordinate 15,340,994, forward strand.
GATTTAAAATTTTAAAAGAAATTAAAACTAAAAGGAAATAACCTCATCTTGTTATTACACTCGCAACAATACATGAACTATATAGCAGCTAAACCCGTCTATATATGTATGTAATTTTTATTTTTTTATTAGCTATTCACTAAAACAAATTAAGACTGTCTTTAGACGATATGAGGTTGGTCCAGTGGTAAACCCCTCATACTTACACCATGAGGTTGTGGGTTTGAGTCTTAAAAAAAAAAACCCCGAATTTATGTAATATTTCAAAAAAAAAAAAAAAAAAGGTCTTTATTTACTATTTTATTATGCAATATTTATCTTGTTTTGAGGTGGACCAAGTGGTTCTTACGGTTTACTCTACATAATTTGTATAATTAACTTAAAGATTAAACGGAATTATATTTGGATATATTAATATATTTTTCTTACGTGATATTTAATATTAGTTTATGTCCTGGCCCCCCCGAAATCAAAATCCTGGCTTCGTCCCTGCTGACAGTGACAGATACATAAAGTGTCTACGGGAGCCTACCTATGTGGTAGCTTGGGGCACCAATATTCAACCTCAGATGACAAATGAACAAGTTAAAGGTAAAACAGCACAATGAAAGACAGAAACAGACTGGTCTCTCATCAAGATCAGACTTCAATATAAAAAACATTAATAACCACAATGTTTTCAAAATGCAAGGAAAAATCTCCTTACTCCAGATGTTGCATGGAAGGACCAGCGCCATCTTCTTCGTAACTCTCGGTATTCTGTAACACCAGATGTTTTGTGGAAGGAGCAGCGCCATCTTCTTCAGAACTCTCGGCATTCTGTAACCCCAGATGTTGTTTGGAAGGACTAGAGCCATCTTCTTCAGACTCTCGGTATTCTGTAACACTAGGTGTTAAGTGGAAAGACCACTTAATAGAGAACATATCTTCTTCAGAACTCTCGGCATTCTATAATAGAGAACAACAAATTAAAGGTGAACGCAGCTGGAATATGTGTAGAAATATAGCTTCGTACAACTCTCAAATAAGGTGCTAAAAAAATAAATCAGATTGTATGCACATAGAAGAAGATGAATTTCTAAAGACGAATACACAACGGAATAACCGGCCAGGAATGCATAGGCGTCTCTGGGTGAATAGAAAAAAGGGAAGAGCAAGAAGCAGCGGGTTAATGTTTTCAATACTTCAGTTAAATGAATAGGTGTATCTTGTTTTGATTAGGAAGTCTGATGATATATCTGATTTATTATAGAAGTGTGAAATAAATCAAAAAAAATATTAAAGTTATTCAATACGTACCGTTCTTTTATTTCTTCTTCCGTACATCTCTTGTATAGTTGTATTAAGGTCACCTTCCCAAATACAATATGTAGTCCATCGACGGTAGTATACTTTATTTAAATTTGGTGTGCTTAAGACTCCTTGACAGAAAATCTCCATCTTGGTGCAATCAAACACTTCTAATTTTTCCAAAGCTGGGAATTCGAAAGTGTAATCCTCAACACAGAAGTTTGTAAGGCTTGATAACGAAGAAAGTATCAAAGTCTTCAATTTGTGGAAAATAATCTTGTTTTTTGTTACATCCCCTTCATCTCTTGCTACAACTTCTGTCAACATATCACAACTTGTTATTTTCATTTCTGTAAGTTGAACCAAACTTTCAGCCGTTGAGGATGTCAATATGCTTGTCAATTTGTGGCAATCCTCAACGTGCAGAATTTTTAGGTTTCGGAAAAATGTTGAGGGTGGCAATAAATCAGTCAAACCACATCTCCGTACATGCAAAATTTCAAGTTTTTGAATAATTAGGTCAAGTTTGGAGTGTGGTTTCCAGATGCACTTCATCTTTTCAATTCCCCGGAGTTTTAAGCTTTTTATCTGTGAAGGCCTCTCAGCATGTTTCTCGACCTCTTCAAGTGAAAATATCTCCTCATATGAACCTTCATCAAATTCAAGCTTTTCCAAATTAGGAAATCTCCAAAGGATATCAAGTGGGATAACTGATTCACAATCGAACGTCAGAAATTTAAGCTTGGGAATTAGGTGTTCTGAAAATTGAGCTTGCGATATCAGCCTCAAGGAATCTCCTGTCAAATGTAGTTCCTCTAACTTGAGGAAACAGCCCTGTTGAGTTGTGACCAATCAAAAAAACAAACCGGAGTTACATATTCCCTAAAACTAAAACAATTCTATAGATTTGACAAGATGAGATTGACCTATTGGTAAAACCTCTCACACCCACACAACGAGGTTGTGGGTTTGAGTCTCTCTCCCCTCCCCCATAAATCCCTGAATTATTGTAATATTTCAAAAAAAAAAAAAAAAACATGGTAATCTTAAAAGAAAATAAATCCGGCACTCCAGAGAGAATTAATTATATATCACATGTACACATTATATTATTAATTTTTTAGTAGATTTTTTTTTTTTTGAAATATTTTTTTTAGTAGATTTATTGAAGATAAAATTATAAATAATAAATAAACATGGGAGTTATTACAATTAATAGCACTCTTTGAAGAGTTTTTTGTGGGCTTGGCATTAATAATTGATTTTTAATAGCATCCAAATGATTTTGTTCCAACAATACCCCTCAGACACAAAAGACACCTTATGTTTTTTAAAGGCATAAAGAACTGTATAGAGAAAATAATAAAACATAACAAATAACCAGAAAGAAAAAAGAAAAAGTAGATCTTAATACTAAAACCATAAAAAAAATAAAAATAAAAAAATAAAGAGAAATTAGATCTTAAAACTAAAATTAGGAGTGGATGGATAAAATATATTTGAAGAAAAAAAAAACCCCACAATTATATAAGTCTCCACATTTGCCGAGTGTCAAGACAAGACAATTGGGTCTCTTTTGCCAAGAGACCCAGTAAAAAACTAAAAATGAGTCGACAATTGTAGGAGACTTATTTCGACTTGGCAAGCACTGAATTTTATTCTAGATCAGTTTTTTTTTTTTTTTTTTACTTTCAGATTTGTTTTTTCGACCAAGCCAGTAAATATTGCTTTGGAAATTAATTTTAATTTCATTTTAACAAATCTGTTTGTTACTCCCATCACACACACCAAGAGGTTATGGACTTATGGGTTTAAGTGTCTCCCCTTCCCAAACCCCAAATTATTGTAATTAATATTTATAAAAAAAAAAAAACAAATCAATTTTCAGTTTTTAATTTATACAAAATTAAATAATCCTAAAAATCCAATCTCCAAATTAATCAAGCTTCAAAACAATATTCATGGAGTTTTACTGAAAACAATAAACTAAGTCATAAATTCAAACACTAAAGTCTTTTTTATCTAAAACAAATGATATTTGTAGAGAGAGAGAATGTGAGAAACAAGAAAACATGAGGAGAAATGGTGAGAGAAAGTGGAAAGCGAAAAATATTAGAGAATGAGGAATTTTGTATTTTAAGTCAAGGGCATTTCTGTCGGTTGCAATGCATGCTTTTGGTAAAACTCAACTAATTAAGTCCATAAAATCAAGTGAAAAGTGTGCTAAAAATGTGTTGTACAAAAGGTATGTTAGCCAAAAACTTAATGTTTATGGCAAAATAACAATTTTTAGACTAATTTTGTGTGACTAACACCAAACTGAAGACTTGAGTTTTAATAGTACAGAGTGAAAGGGATAAAAATGCATTTACTTAAGTTATCAAAAGAATGAACTTTGTTCTTTAGAGCTCTGACACCATTATATTGCATATTGACATTTTCGGTGTATACAAATATATATAATTTAATAATTATCCAAAAGGAAAAACAAATCAAATCCCTACAATTACTCTAGATAAATTGCTGTGATTGACTGATTGGGGACATAAATAAGAAACAATTATAAGGCTAAAATCAAGCATCAGATTACTTAACATAATTTATCCCATTTTTTGTATATTCGAAACTAACCTATTAAATGAAAGGAAAAAAAAAAAGAGAAATAAGGAGAGAAACACCTTCAGTAATTAGTCACTTTTGTGTCAAACACGACACCTAACAAAGTTTCAAATTAAGAGTAGAGGAATATGCTCCAATGAACATGTTTAAATTTGATTCAAACTTTTGATGACTTTATAATAAGCATGACAATGAAAAGATAAATGAAAGAGGAAATATAAGTTTTGTACCTTTTCGACAAAGAAGAGAGGTTGTTGCACAAGGATATTAAGTTGGCCCTCCTCATTATTTTCTTCCGAAGCTAATAACCCTAATTCCAAACAATAACTGATGCTCAATTTGTTTAAGGCTGGCCATTCTGCAGTATGTCTACCAGGGTAGAAATATCTAAGTTTACTTACGCCACTAAGTGCCAAAGAGGTAAGCCGTGGAAAGTCAAACCTAGTAACCGCTTCTAGATCTGCTCCTTCTTCCTCTGCAACAATTTTCTCCATTGCACCACATCCATATATATACAGTTGTTCAAGTTGCGAAAGATTCTTGGCAATGGAGGCTGGAAAGATACTTTTCAGAGACCGACAATTATAAATCATCACTTTGTTCAGTTTTTGAAAGGATAGCTTTCTTTGGGGATCTCTTTCAAGCATATTGAATTTGAAAATAGTCAATAGCTTACTGCAGTTTCTAACTTCTACGGATTTTAAGCTGCGAAATGAATCCTTAGCAAGTTGGTTGTGCCAAATCATCTCCAAGTCATTCATGCGGGAAATTGCAATCTTTTCTAAGCTAGGAAATACAACCTGTATTATTCATACCATTAAGTTATACATAAAGGATATTTCTAATTCTAATTGAAAATAACAATAAATAAACAAAGTATTGGAAATAAGAAAGTGAGAGAGGAGAAATAAATATTCACCGTGGGAGATGAAAATAGATATTTTAATTTATGGCATCTCGAAACATCCAATTCTCTTAAACTTTGAAAGCAAAAAGGTATTGTTGGAAGTTGATTGTGCCAAATTTGTTCAGAATTGATCATACCAAGTTTCAAGGTCTCCAAATTGGGGAACTCAACCTGCAAATAAATTTCATATCTTTCAATCTTCTTCCGATTATTTATGTTATTAATCATGATATACATATAAAATGCAAAACTATAATTTTTTTAGTTGCATCCATCCGTAATTTGGGCAAAAAATAAAAAAATAAAAATAAAAATTACATTTTCTGGTTCAGTTTGATCTAAGTTTTTGAATTTATTAATTCAAAATTTAGATGTGAAACAAAATGAATGAAATTAGTACTGACACGACAATGTAGTTGAAAGATACATGCGAAGAGAACCAAATGTAACTAAAACAGAGAATGAGACAGGCAACTAACTGAACTACAGAGTCGAACTAAAAGTTTTCAAAAAAGAAAAAAAAAAAAAAGTAGAACAATAGTATAAAACCAAATGTGTTTGAGATCACACGAAGAAAAGAAGAATGAATTTTTTTATTTTTTTTTTCCACTCTTTTCTTCTTTTTTGGCCTTTAAGTCAAAAAATAAGGTGACACAAAACAAAATAACAGTACAAATGAGAACAGAACATGGCAAATACATATGTGATTTTTGTTATCTGAAGAGCTAAATATATAAATATTTCTTAATTTTTACTTGCAACAATCTCATCTTTGGTATATTTCTTAATTTTTGTTAGCGGATGAGAAAAAGAATAAAATTGGTAGAGAAGGGGTTATTGTTAACATACCTTTCCATTGAAAGTTGCGGTGGGAGTATCTTCCAAAATGACTTCATTATTGTTGATTGAGCAGAAACTTATGAGATGTGAAAGACCTTCTAAAGTCATAGAGCGCAATTCCTTCAAATGAATTATATCTTCTTCCTTTCCAATAGCAAATATCTCTGTAATATTCCCACAATCACGCACTTCTATTTCTTCTAGCGGAAGATCTCTGGTAGTAGAGAATGAAAATATATTATTCAATTTGTTGCAATTTTCAACTTTTATGTTTCTCAATTGAGATAAAGACTGTGCTCCAAGTTGACCATTATATATCTTCTCCAAGTTATTCAACTTTTCAAGAAACAGTGTCTCCAAAGAAGGAAAGGGATTATAGGATTCTGACTCCGAGCAGTCAACAACAATATGAAAGCATGAACTGCTATGTACCCAGAGTTGATTCAATTTTGGGAAACCCTCTCCCCCGTCCAATGCAGCAAGGACATTCTTAACACTTGTCGTTTTATGAAGGACATCCTCAAAACAACTACAGTTGTTTCCTATATTGAGTTCCAATTTTCTTGTTGTCTTAGGCCATTTTTTTCCGAACTCATAATTCAACCGATGTCCTATTTTTATGTTGTATCTCTCCAAATTATTGGAGAACAAGCCTTTTGATAGAACACTAGTATTTGGAATTTGAATTTCTAAAACAGTGAGGTGAGGTAGACACTTCAACTCATCAAGACTAGCATTGCTTCCTCCTTGAACCTCCCACCGGATATTGTGGCTATCCAAATACAGTTCTTCTAATTGGGTTAAGCTTGCTATGATATTTGGTGGAATCTCTCCAAGGCTTTCACATATTCTCAAATCCAACAACCTTAACCCGGTCAATTTACGTACTTTCTTAGGTAACCTCTTGAAAAAATATGTATCATAAATACTGAGGATTTCTAGTTTCTTCAGCTCTCCAATTAAAGCAATGTCTTTCACTTTACATCTATCCGTACAAAATGTGCGTAGATTTGCTAAAAGAGAAAGTGATGTAGGCAAGGACAATAAATCAAATCCAACCAAATGTAGAACTTTGAGCTTTGACATCTTCGTGAAAAAATTATCAGGGATTGCTAATGTATACTTATTTGATTGCATATATAAAAATTCAAGATGCTGACATTCCAACTCTTTTGGAAGCTCACTGATATTATGCAGAAAGATTTTGGTGCTAGTTTTCAATGTATCACCGTCATCCCAATCCCTTCGAATGTTGTCATCCATCCCTATAACCACTTGTTGATTTTTGGACGCAATTAATCTACCAACATCACGTACCACATCATGCATTGAAAAGCTTTCATTGTTAGGAGTGTCGAGCAACAAAGAAGCGTCTTTGAGTTTCGTAACCAATGTGTCTACGCGATCTCGTGCTTCTTTAATTCTATCGATGTCTTTAAATATACGCAAACCCATTCCATATTTCATCAAGTACTCTTTGATGGAAGCACCATTAGTAGATCCCATTGAACTGCAAAGCAAGAAAATTGATTTGAGTTCCTCATCTTTTAATTGATTATAACTAAACTCTATACATGAATATGCCTCTCCTGCCACTCCTTCCAAGGTTCTCGAAGAAGGCTTCTTCAATTCCTGCAAGGCATTCCTCCATTCAAACTCTTTCTTGTTTCTTAATGCTTTTGCAATTATAACAATTGCAATGGGCAAACCTCCACATGCCTTGGCCACCTCCTTTGCTAGAACTTGCAAATCACTCTGTTCAACACAATCACCCTGTTGAATACAATCACCTGCTGTTGTACTAAACAGATTCCAAGTTTCTTGATAATTTAAAACATCCATAGAGAAATTAAGTTGAGAACCCGTCAATTTCAAGGCATCGAGATCTCTTGCTGTCAGCAACACTTTACAACCTTTAGAGTCATCACCGAAAGGAATCCCCACCTTGTCCAACTCGAGTGTTGCCCAAATATTATCTAAAACTAGAAGAATCTTCTTCTTTTGCCCCTCTTGCTTCAAATATTCATGTAGCTTACTTGCTCTTCTAGGAACAGTACTCTCACGGAATGTCAGACCCAACATTTCTGCAATTTCTTCTTGAATCTTTTTTATGTCAGGTGCCACGGACACTTCAGTAAAAGCTACAACATCAAAGAGCTCATTTTCCTCGGCATGTTTAGCTACTGCCCTTGCCAGCGTTGTCTTTCCAATGCCACCTACCCCGTAAATGCTGACCATGTTGACATCAGGATTGCTCAATGCATTTAGTATATTCTCCAAAGTAGACATTCTCGATTCAAAAGCCTCGTAGCCTTTGTACGATGGAATCCATATCTCCTTTGGAGTGGTTCGGTAGGAAACTTTTTGGAAGTTCCCTTCTTGTTGAAGTTCAACGATGGACTTTGCCTTGTGCACTGCTTTTCTGCTGTGTTGATAAAGTTTCTTAGGATTAGGACAGAACCCCTTGAAACACTTCATGTTTGCTTGCTCCTTCTTTTCTTGAATAATCTCTGATGAGGCCTCATCGACCTTCTTCTTCACACTATCCAGCCAATCGGTGACATGCTGTTCAATGTCTTCACCGTTTCTTCTCACATCGTCAACCAAATGCTGCACTTCGTCTTGTTTACCCTTGAGCTTCTCAACTTCAGTCTCCAGTTTCTGAAAGTTGGTCTGGTAGTTCCATACATAACTGAACGGACGTACTATGGGCGCCACCAAGTATTCGGCAACTTTTGCAGCAACAGAAATAGCAATTTCGACCATTCTGAACCTCTTTTCTTTTTTCTCGTTTTAAGTTTTGAAAATTAGAGATGAAAATAAAATAGAGAACACAACAGGGAAACTAAAGGGCAGACCTAAGTAACAGAACAATGAAAATAAAGATGTGAAGCAAAACAAATGAAAATAAAACAGAGAACAGATCAGGGAATTAAACAATACAACAACAGCGACGAAAACAAAAATGGGGAAAGAGTTCTTGTTTCTGTTTTATTTTTTTTTTTTGTGGAAAATAGATTAGATATATAACAAAAATGATAAAAAACAGAGCAACTGAGATGCAAAACTAATCAAAACACTAGCAAAGTTTTCTTGAGAATAAAATGAGAAAATGAGGAAAGAAATTAATATTTTTTTTTTCCTTTTTCGTTGTTTTTGTAGTACACAATTGGGCTACTAGGAAGCAAAAGAGAGCGAAAAGAAAAACAGATAACACAATAGGGTAACTAGAGAGCAGAACTAAGTAACAGAACAATGATGACAAGAACAAAATAATAGCTGAATGGTTTTGAGATCAAATTTTGAAGTTTGGATTTTTTTTTTTTTTTTGGGTTTCAAGTTTTAAAAAACAGACTGTTACAAATTAAATGAAAATAAAACAACTGGCCAAGTAAAAACTTAAAACATAAACTTGAAACAAAACAAATGAAAATAAAACAGAGAAAAGATCAGAGCAAGACGAGAACAGAACAATAGAAAGGTATTCTTGAGATCAAATGATGAAAATGGGGAAAGAAATTTTTTTATTTTTTTGGAAGGTTTTAAAATTTAGAAAAGTAGATGATAAAAAACAAATCAGTACAAAACAGAGAGCACAACAGAGCAACTAAGAAACAAAAACGAGAGCAAAGTGTTTGTGAGATCAAACCTGGAAAATAAGAAAAGAGTTTCTTGATTGATCATAAATGCCAAGAACAGATTGATATAATCCAGTTTCCAATTTCTTTAACACGAGAGAGAATTATTTTCAAGTGAACTCCTTGCTGCATAAAATTATTTTCAAACAATTTTTGATATATGGTATTCAAGACTTGCTACAAGTCAACAACAGATAATAATTATAAGAAAAATAATTAAACTAATAAAGAAAGATTTTGGTATTTATCGTTGTAATTTAAAGTTTTCTAATGTAAGACCAACCGCTCAACCAGCACTCAGAATATCAAATTATTATTATTTTCATAAGGCAGAATATCAAATTATTGAAAGCAGGAATCAATCATCATATAAAAATATTGGCTAATTTCACAAACATACCCTGAGATATTGGATAATTACACAGATATGACAGATTTGGTCACAATAACACAAACCTTACCTGAAATTTGAAAAATATTGTATAGACAACCTATACTGTTAGATTTATGTCATTATGGCAAAAACTGCACGAGTGTAGCTTTTTATGACACAAATATTTCCCCCAATCCTTAACTTTTAATGGAGCAAATCTAATGACAAATGATGTTAAAATCATATTTGTTTTATCATGGCCAAAACTCCCATATCCTTATAATTATGCAAAACTCGAGTTGTTTGTGCAATTAGCCTTAAAAATATTAATCCTTTAGCTGCCATTCTTGACTCCAAGTTTTAAATAATAATAATAATAATAATAAATTAATAATGTCTTTTAAAGAATCAATTAGAGAAACCATAAACTACTTGTTGATCATTCCCTGAGTGCATTTTAGATGCTGTAATTTGAGAAATGGTCATTTATTTCATAAATTTAGACAAAAAAAATGTTTTTGGTCGAGTTTTCCAAATTAGCTTATTTTATAATTTATCTCTTATAGTAAGTTTTTGAGAATTTAGTTAGGGTTGTTTTTCAAATCTAATTATAAAAGAAAAGTTATTTCAAAATTTATGAAATGTTCAACAACACCTACCCTAAACATAGTCATATACACTATGCATAGATTCTTTTTTTAATATTGTATGTGTTAAAGAACTTGCATATGAAGTTAGAGAAAATGAAACTGAATTTCACATTGAGAAGATAAAAGAAAGAATGGATTGTAATGTTACCCACTAAATATAAACTCAAAGTATAAAAATAAAAATATATAATAAAGTACCTAATATTGAAAGTTATGATTTTCATCTAAAATATAAACTCATTCTAAAGTACAAAAAATATAATAAAGTTCCTAGTAGTAGGTTTGAAAGTTATAAATGATATATAAGACATATATAATCGAAGTAGATAGAAGTCGAGGCAGCTTAGTAATAAATTATTCCCTCACAACAATATCAATTAGATTGTGAGATAAGATTGGTTTGGTCGTAAACCCTTCACACTTGCGGGTTTGAGTCATTTCCCTCCCCTCCAAAAAAAAAAAAACCCTGAATTAATGTAATACTTAAAAAAATAAATAAATAAATAAACAAATAAAAAACCTTCACACTTGCGGGTTTGAGTCATTTCCCTCCCCTCTAAAAAAAACCCCTGAATTAATGTAATACTTCAAAACAAAAAACAAAAAAACAAAAAAACAAAAACAAAAACAAAAAAAAAATAAAAATTATGAGTTCAAATCATAACTTTCTTCATCCAACTATGATAATTTGTGATATTTTTAAAACAAAAATGATAATCAAGATTTTATAAAGGACAACCTAGCCTAAGTGCTCATTTGGTTGAGCTTTCTACTGCCTCAAAATGTCTACCAACGTCTATTTGAGTTTTTTAGAATTATTTGGTTAGGCTTTTGAAATTATTTATTTTAAATTGAGTATAGACTAGTAGAGTTTAAACCTCTACTAGGTAAAAGCTCACAGGGACTAGGTGCTTCTCCAAATAGACTTTTTTTTTTTTTTAAAGTCTACCAACTAAACAGCTATAATTTATTTTTTTTCAAAAACTCTATTTCTAATAGATCTACTGCAAGTAAATCTATTATTAATAGAGGTTTTTCAAAAACCCAATCAATCAAGCTCTAAGTTAGGTGAACATTGAAAATATCTTCATTTAATATATATATATATATAATATATGAACATTGAAAATATCTTCATTTAATGTTTTAATAACCCATTAAAAAAGAATGTGAACAAAAACACTTTTTGGTTTATCCAAGATCAACAACTCCATCTCTATTCAGTCCACTAGAATGACAAAACATCAAAAGCACCGAGCCAACCTATACAAATTAACGTATATGAAGAAAGACTTGGAATTAATCTTACAGCGTCTGTGAATTGTGATAGATATTAAATTAGTAAATATCGAACTATGGTTACCAAATCCTCAATGGAATTTTAAATTATTGTTTCTCTTTGTATATTTGATTTTAAGGGAGTCATGCTACTATATTTGCGAACTTTTCCTTGTAGGGGTGTATTGTTATTAATCATTCAATTCTAATCCAATGGTCCGCCAAAAAAATAAATAAATAAATAAATAAATAAAAATAATAAAAATAATAAACCGAAAATAGATCACTAGCAGATTATTATCGTTACTGACATTGACAATTGTACAAATAATATTGAAGAGATTATAAAAATGATTTTGTTAATATATATATATGATTTATGAGAGACAAGGTAATAGGTTAAACATAAGTTAGGTGAACATAAATATAACTTTATCTAAACATATTTTTAATAAAAATAGACAACATCCAAAGCACCAAGCCAACAAACAAATATATATAAAGAAAGACTTGGGCTGCACTACATAGAAGTAATAAAAAAGTGCAAATAGCAATAACATAGTCAACATTTTACATAATTACACACGAAAAATATCAGTTTAGTTATAATTATACATTAGTACCTTACCATTAGTTGACTCAGTTAATCTGTCAAGAAGAAACTGTAAGTCAATCTGCTTGAATATGTCAAACGAATTATAAGAATCCATATCAATAATGTCACACACATGTTGCTCTCTTGAAAACTTTATCAATGGAAATCGATTTAGCTTTCAGTTGTGCTTCAACCACATCTAAAGTGCAATCAATATCAATGGTTAGATCGCAGTTTTCAACTTCTATGATCCAAGGCTCGTCTTCAATTCCCTCGACAATTTTCACTTCATACGAAATATCTTCAACTATATCTTCTGCATAACAAAAAACTTCAAAATAATTAATTTGAAGATATTCCTCCTACATTACCTGTTTCGTAACAGGCCATGATTGGATCCTATCTATTCCAAATTTTTTCCGATCATTTTGAAAGTCTTCCCACCAAATTAAAGCATCATTTTTCAAATAAATTTCTACCAACAAAGTTGTTAACAGTGATTATTGGATCGTTGAAAAGTTAACCGCCAAACATTAACACGTAGGCATATTGAAGCTATTTATCCCTATTCTCTCTCTTCTTCTTCTTCTTTATTTATTTATTTATTTTATCATTTATTCATTTTTTTTTGAAGCATTTTATTCATATTTATTAAGATATCACTTGATCTAAAATTATAATACAGGAGGAAATGCATTCTATTATTATTATTATTTTTTTTTTTTTTTTGAGAGGCATTTATTCTAAACTGATAAATAGATAAAAGATCTTATCACCAAACTAGCTGGTTACAACTTACAACATGTTGAGGACTTGAGGTCCCTTTATCTATTATCTATTATTTTTAGGCATTATTAAATTAAGAAAAAAAAAAAAGGAATCTTTCAAAAAAGAATTAATAAAAGGAAGACAATCTGACTTACCCACATGAAATTATTGATGGTAACTTTATGAGTTGAAATGAAATTAAATGAATGGAATAAAGAGAGTCCATTTTTGCTCACCCCCCTTGAAGGGGGGTGAGTATTACCCTCCTCCCCAACACATGACATGTGTCCAGGGAGGGGGTATTTTTGTCTAAACACATAACAGTTTTTGGACAAAAATACCCCCTCATTTGGCACATGTCAAGTGTTGGGGAGGGGGGTAATACTCACCCCCCTTCAAGGGGGTAAGCAAATGTAATCTCGAATAAAGATGTCTACTTTTTATGTTCTTTGTCAATTGCCAATAAGAAAGTGACATGTGTTAATTAATGCCAGTGACATTTCAACTAAATCTTTGAGTACATACAAGTGGCCAGTAAGTAGAAAAACTAAAGTCGATCGAGTTTATTAATTAATGGGTTAATTGCACATCATCCCATGAGTTTAGGCAATATTGCACTCATATTCAACTTTTCCTTTAATTGCACAAACCTCCCTTGAAAAAAGTTGACTTATGGTTTGACTAACTGTCAATTTAATGGTCTAGAGATGATCTAGGGACAAAACCGTCCTCTTACACATTAAAATAATTAAAACCCAAAGGAACCCCAAGTGTTTCTATAACTATAAATCTACCCAGATAATAACTATAAATATAACCCTAAAAGTGTACAAAACTACAAATCAACCACAACCAAATCCTTCATCTTCAACCTCCACTGCCGCTGCCCCCACACCGGTGACGATGGGGAAACTAGTGCGAGGCCTCCTCCCAGATCTGGGAGCCTCTTTGTGATGGAGATTTCTCCATCCATCTAATCAGAGTTCTACTCCATCTCAGATTTCTCCATCAAAGATGGATCGACACGCGTACAACGCGTGATATAGCCGACATGACTAGATCGGCGACGATGAGTTGTTCCTTCTCCAATTGTCCTTCACTCCTTGCTCAAACATGTGTTTTTTTAATATCTACAAAGAAAAGTGAAAAAGAGAGTTAATTTGGAGGGATTTGGTTAGGTGGGATGACATTAAATTGAGAAAATACAAGTAATTAGTTGACAAATAAACATGTTTAGTATGGCATTGACTCTACAAATAAACATGAAGATAAATTAAAGTTTTTTTTTTTCCAGATTTTTGAGGTTTTTTTTTTCTAGATCTCAGTTTGTTTGTTTTTTTTTCCTAGAAGTTGGCTTATCTGGGTCATTTTGTAATTTCGTTACTATTTGGGTTAAATTTATAGTTTCCCAAATGTCATGCCATGTCAGCCATAGATTAAGACTAAGGAATAATTTTGACTTTTCACACTTTGAAGTTAGTCAAAGGTTATGTCTAAACCATTAGTCAACTTTTTTAGGGGAGGTTTGTGCAATTAAAGGAAATGTTGAATATGAGTGCAATATTGCCTAAACTCATGGGATGTTTGTGCAATTAGCCCTTAATTAATTGTAAAGTTTCCATACATGTAATAACATTTCAAATGGATCGAACTCATTGATTACAAACTGGTACTTTTAAATGCAATCCACTAATTTCTAAGGGCGCATTTGTTAACGTTTTCAAAAACTGTTTTTTTGTTTTTTGAGTTACAAAAACTGGAAAAACCTGTTTGGTGGGATGATTTCAAAAAACGAAACTAGAAAACTTTGAGAACAGTTCCCACTTCTAATGAAGAAAAATTGAGAACTCCTCAGTATTCTCGAAAACTTTTTTTAGCAATAAAAATTTACCACCACCACCATTGATCCATCAAACGGGTTCCACCACCACCATTGATCCACCAATTCCACCACCACCATCGATCCATCTCATCCTCCATCATTCCACACACAACTACAATAACCACCACAAACCCCATCATCATCAAACCTAGACCAACACCACCACCAATAAATCAACTTAATCCACTATCCAAAAAGAAATCAAATTCAAACTGATTCCACCACCACCATCAATCCATCTCATCCTCTAACCCTAACCACCACCACCGACACCACCCCTTGGAGTGCTGATGTCCCAGCCGAGGCAATCGAAGCCAACCAAACCGTCTCTTCCCACCGTCGATCTCCTCTTCTCTCTTGACGGTGGCGGTTGGCGACGACAGGGAAGATCACAAGAGATGGGTCCCGCTATCGATCTTCTGTTCTCTTTCTCTTCCCACCGCCGGTCTTCTCTTCTCTTTCTCTCTTGACTGGTGGTGGGTCGATTTGGTTTCTGGCAGTGGTGGTGGTGGTGGTGGGTCAGTTTGGTTTCTGGCGGTAGTGGTGGTGGGTCGGTTTTGTTTCTGGCGATGGAGGGTTCTTGATTTGGTGTTGGGTTTGATTAACAGGTTGATGGGGGTAGTTGAATATTATTTTGGAAATATTCTACCAAACACGTTTTTATATGTTTTGATTCTCCGAATATCGTATTCAAGGATGGCTACCAAACGCGTTTTTGAATCCAAAAAATCCAAAAATAAGTTTTTCGAAAACATTAAATTACAAGAAAACAAAAACCGAAAAACGAAAACATTACCAAACGGCCCCTAAGTATCCCCAACTTTTGTGTTGCATAGATTGTACTATATTTTTAATACAGGCCAACAACAACGGTCAACAACTAATAATTAAAATAATAAAGAATTTCATATAATATATGTGGTCACTTTCGACAATTTTCACTAATAATTATAATAATAATGTTTGCAAAAGAATCAATTACAAAAGCCTGAGTTACAAATATATTTTTTTTTGGAAATATTATCCTGAACTACAAATTGTTGATCATTCAGAGTGCATTCAGGAACTATAATTTGATAAATAATAATTTATTTCATAAGTTTGGAGTGTTGGTTAGAACTCGCTTGTTTTATAATTTTCTTCTGTAATTAATTCTTATAAGTACTGTGATCTTCATTCCTTGCGAGGCTTTTTCTTCAAATATTTGTATTTTCTACGGGATTTGTCAATCACTAGATTGTAGGGGGATTAGCTCACCTTATATAAGGTCGGGCTTTATGGAGAATGTGTTCAAATCTTGCTTTATTAATGATGATCGCCGTGGGGCGAATCTGAGCCGATTCATCTTTTCGGTTACTGTCTGGAGATCAGCTTCTTTCAACGGGCAGCTTCCATCTCACTATTGTTATATGCTATCCATTGGGTTGACATGGATATTTAGTCCCTTGAATCCTGGGTTTCGTACCGACTTGTATGTGGAATTGAATAAAATTAACCCAAACATATATTAATAAGATTGTGAATTCGAATCATGTCTTTCTCCTTGATACTAAAAATTTATGATATTGTTTTTCTTTTTTTCTTTTTTTTTATTTATAAAAAAATAATAATAAAATTAATCAAATTTTATAAAGGACAATCCTAAGTTTGGTGAACATTGAAATTAGCTTCATTTTTTTTTAAAAAAAAAATACGATTTTATTAAAAAAAATATTTTTGGTTTATGCAAAATCAACAACTAGAAAGACAAAGCATCAAAATCACCGAGCCGACCTGTACACACTAATATATATGAAGAAAGACTGGGAATTAATCTTTATAACCTCTGTGTTAGATATCAAACTAGTAAATATCGAACTATGGTTAGCAAATCCAATATGGAGGCTTTTAAATTATCGTTTCTCTTGTTTTTTTGTTATTGTTTTTATCGTTTCTCTTGTTTTTTTGATATTGTTTTTAGGGAATCATGTTACTATACAGATTTTGTATGGTTGTAGGGTTATATTGAATTCTAATAAAATTGTTCGCTAAAATAAAAAAATTTGAAAATTAAAAAAAAATAATAAAATAAAAACTAAACAAAAATTGAGCACTTTCATTACTACAATTGTACCTATACAAATTTTATATAGTAGCAAAATCTTTTAAAGGTATTTTAATTTAATTAAGGAGTACAAATAATATGTTTTAAATAATTTATAAGAGACAATATAATAGATTAAACCTAAGTTAGGTGAACATAAATATATATGAATTGGAGAATGGGGATTCAAACTTGGAACTCCAACATTTATCTAAACATAGTTTTTAATAAAAATAGACAACATCGAAAGCATCAAAGATATAAAGAAAGACTTGGGCTGTATTAAATAGTAGGGTACTAATAAAAAAATAAAAAAATATTGGAACCATGGTTGATCAAATGGTAAACTTAACTGACATGCTGGGTTAGAAATAGTTATTATTTATACTTAATTATAAATTCATTATGTCTACCTACACTCTGTAACGTCACAAAGACGGGATCCCACAATGTATTGCAAGAACATACCAAATATATTGGGATTACAACTGTTCAGTACTGCAACAATTAGATGGTAAATTTATGGAGCCACAATATACGTACCTGGAAACTTTTGCAATATAAACCACATGATGGAAATATGTAACAGAAGCAACGGCAATACAATTAAGGAGCAGAAACCACATGATGGAACAACAGTGATGACAACAAAAGAAAACAGAGTTTCCCTAAGATCAAACCCATGAAAAGTTTACTCATGAGTACCGTAAACATAAAAAAATAGATAGCTTGGATCGCAAAATAAGATGTCATTTGATCAAATCTATTATAACAAATAATAATCAATCTCACAGTTATAAAAATACTTCAAAGGAAACATTAGTGTAATAGCATGATCAAGATTCTGAAGCAATATCAAGATTCTGAAGGAAAAGTTAGAGCCGAACAGTAGAGATATAAGGAAAAGACCTTTTACTTTTGAGTCCAACATGAATAGCATGAGCTGCAATGTCTCACAAATTACATTGATAGATGGTTCTCCTTACTCTATATGTTGTATAGAAGGACCAGCACAACCTTCAGCAGCAGTCTCACCGCAATCTCTTGCAAAAGTCTCGCTGCGATCTCCTGAAGAATTCCAAGCTCAAAACTTCTGCAGAGGTCTCACCGCAATCTTCTGCTGAAGTCTCACCACAATCTTCTATAGAACTCAGGAAATTCTGTAACAGAGAACACATATTCCAGATGAAAATATGAATTGTATAGAAATATTACTTTGTACACTTCTCTTGTAGATTCAATTCAGTTTAGGTATTCTATTTAGATAGTCTCACATTGGCCTGTATATGCTGAATACCATTAAAGCAATCAGCTTTTCTATGAAACTACAAAATCACTTGGAAGATGCTCATGAAACATTCGTATGTGTAATATGTCTGTGACCAAAAACACAAAAAAATAAAAAATATATTAACGAGATGATTAGAAGACCTTTTGACACTATCCAAATTCATAACAGAGAAATTCATCACATACAATACATACCACTCACCAATGCAGAGTTTACGCATCTATACTCTTGAGAAATTCAACATGAATAGCATGAGCCACAATGTCTCACAAACTACATTGAAAAATTGATCTCCTTACCCCATTTACTGCATATATATGTTACATGTCAGGACCAGCATAATCTCCATTAGAAGTCTCACCGCAATCTTCTGTAGAACTCAGGAAAATTCTGTAACAGAGAACATAGATATTCAAGATGAAAGTATGAACTGCATAGAAATGAATGTTACTTTGTACACTTTTCATGTAGATTTAATTTAGTAAATGTTCACAAATAAAAGTCTAAGAAAACTCAGTTGATTAACACGTACCTCTCTTTTACACATCCGTCATATAATTGTATTGAGGTCACTCTCCCAATTATACTCTCCCTGTTGGAATCCGTTTACATTCTGTAACATTGGTGTGCATAAGAGTTGTGAAGTGAAAATCTCCATCTCGGGGCAATATTTCACAGTTAATTGTTCCAGAGACGGGAATTTTAAGGCGTAATTCCCAGAGTGAAAACTTGTGAGACTTGATAAACCATTAAGTACCACACTCTTCAAGTTGCTGAAAACAATCTCATCTTCTTTTCTATCTCCTCCCTCATTTGCTACTACTTCTATCATCTGTGAGCAATTAGATATTTTTATCTCTGTGAGTTGCACCAGACTTTTGGCTGTTGAGGATGTTACCAAGTTTTTCAATGTGTTGCATTCAGATACACATATAGTTGTTAGGTTCTGGAAATTTGCAGAGGATAGTGCTAGATAAATCAATTTGTGACAATTCCATATGACTAAAGCTTCAACACTTTGAAGGACCAATTTGGTGTCTTGTTTCCAAATATGCTCAAGCTTATAAAGCGAACGGAGATGTAAACTTTTTATTTGTGGATATTTCTCAACTTCTCCATATGGCAATATCTCTTCATACCAACTATCCCACAGTTGAAGTATTTCCAGATGGTGAAATCGTTGAAGGATGTCAAGTGGGAAAATTTTTGATTCGTCATTGCAGACCTCAAGACACTTAAGTTTGCAAAAGAGGTGTTCTGAAAACTGGATCCATGATATCATCTTGTCGGCCTGTCCACTTAATATCAGTTCCTCTAAGTTGGGGAAAGAATCCTGGTCATGAACAATCAAATAAAAAATAAATCAGACTTGTGTTCCCTCCAACGACTTCAACAACTTTATAAACTTTCAAAAATGGAAATAAGATGACCTAGTTAGACTTGCAATCTAATCACTCTTGAACAGAATGTAAAAATATGGCACACCAAGAAAAATATAGCATAGGGGCATAGGGCTAGTCCATTTGATGCCAGAACACTCTACTAAATATTTTGTTTATGCTACCTTTAAATCACCCTATTAAAACAACAATTAATAAAATTACTTATGTAACTAAACTCGATTTCAAAAAAAAAAAAAAAAAAATAGTGGTTCATATAGGATGTGCGACTTCACAATTTAAGAGAAATAAGTTTAGTACGTACTTTTTTGACCAAGAAGAGAGGTGGTTGTGCTAGTAAATGGCTCTCCTCCTTATTTTCTTGGAACCTATGTAATTTTGAAACGAATAACTCCATTTTACGACAACCAGACACTTCCAACTTTTTTAAGGCTGTCCATTTTGATGTATGTAGTCCACAATAGAAAGTTGTAAGTTGATGTAAGCCCTCGAGTTTTAGGAAGGTTACCCTCGGAAAGACAAACCTACTAGAAGTTGTTTCTTCTTCCTTTTCCTTTGCAACAATATCTTCCGGTCCACAATAGTGAATATCAAGCTTTTCAAGTTGTGGTAGACTCCTGGCAACGGATGCTGGAAAGAGATATTCCAGACTCTTATAATTACCAACTTTCACGCTTTCTAGATTTTGAAAGGACAACATTCCTCTGGGATTCTTATTGAATATGTGCTTCAGTTTTGGCAGAAAAGAAATATCCATTTCTCTTAACTGAATTACTGCTGGAGTATGTGATTTTTCAAAGTTCACGACCCCTTGGATATCAAATATCACTTCTAATGAATTACAATTACAGATGTATAGAAACTCCAGTCTCGAGAATCCTTCAAGCATTAATAGATTGTTGCAGCGTTTAATTGCCATTGATTTTAGATTGCAAAATAAATCCTCAGCAAGCTGTTGCTCCTGACATATTATCTTCAAATTATCTAAATTGAAAACTTCGATATTTTCCAAGCTAGGGAATCCATCCTGCAACATTCAAGCCACCAAGTTAATTACAAATATTCTATCCAATTCTAAAAATTGTAATTGAATTGTACAGGGAACTATTTATCAAGAAAAGTGAAGAAAATTATTGGAAACCAGGAACATATGAAAAAGAGGGGAAATATAAATTAATTGGATGTTTAGAAGATAAAACTAGCTAAATATTTTATATTACGGCTGCCTCAATGAAGAAGAGTAATGCTAGATTGTCCAAAAAAAATTGCCCAAATGATATCTTAACAAAATAACTAACATGGTTAGATGACTTTTTAAGTTTGACAAAGAAAATATAGTTAGTTTAGTTCATTGGTGTGCCTTAACAATTTAAAAGAAATAAGTTTTGTACCTTTTCAACCAAGAAGAGAGGTTGTTGCGCTGGTTAGCCCTCCTTGCTGTTTTCTTGGAAGCTACATAATTCTGAAGCTAATATTTCTATTTTGTCACAATGAGACATTTGCAACACCTTTAAAGCTGGCCATTTCGATGTATGTACTCCACAACAGAAAGTTGTAAGTTGATGTAAGCCCTCGAGTTTTAGGAAGGTTACTCGTGGAAAAACAAGCCTAGAAGTTGCTTCTGCTTCGTTTTCGTTTGTAACAATCGCTTCCAGTTCACAATTGCGAATATCAAGCTTTTCAAGTTGTGGTAAACTCCTAGCAATGGAGGCTGGAAAGAGATATTTCAGACTCTTACAATATGATACTTCCACACGTTCTAGGTTTTGAAAGGACAACTTTCCTTTGGGATCCTTATTCCATATGTGCTTCAGTTTTGGTAGAAAAAACATTTCCAGTTCTCTTAACTGAATTACTGCTGCAGGATGTGATTTTTCAAAGTTTACCTCTGGAATATCAAATATCTCTTCTAGTGAATTACAATTCAAGACAAATAACAACTCTAATCTTGAGAATACTTCAAGCGTATTAAACTTAAAATAGTCAATAGCCTGTTGCAACGTCTAACTATCATTGATTTTAGATTGCAAATAAAATCATTGGCTAGCTGCTCCTTCTGACATATTATCTTCAAGTTATCTGAATCAGAAATTTCTATTTCTTCTAAGCGAGGGAATGTATCCTGCAACATTGGAACCACTGAATTAATTTCAAATATTTTTTACGATTCTAGCGATTCTAATTGAAAATTACAGGGAAATATTTATCCAAATAATAATAATAATAATAATAATAATAATAATAATAATAATATGAAACCAGAAGCATACGGAAAGAGGGAAAATATAAATTAACTTGATAAGGTATATATACATACCTTATTGACCATGAAGAGAGGTTGTTGTATTCGGGTATCACGTTGACCCTCCTCATTATTTCCTTGGAAATTGAATAATTCTGAAGCAAATAACTCTATTTTATCACAACCACTCATCGTCAACTTCTTTAACATTGGCCATTCTGTTGAATATAATTTGGGATAGAAAGTTCTAAACTCAGGTAATGTTTTAAGCACGAAAGAGACTGAAATTTCCATTAAGTAGTAGTGCAAAATATACCTAGAGGGGGTTGAATAGGTATTTACTCAAATTCTTCCAATATTAAAAATGATGCGGAATATAACAAAGAAAATGCACACTTGATTAGATTTAGCAAATGAATTGATTTCACTAATACAAGAGTTAATCAATTTACAAGATATGCAATCAATGTAAGATATGGAAGATAAAGAAAAGTAAAAACAAAAGTGAACACAAGTGTTTTTACGTGGTAAAACCTCAAAGAGGAAACATCCACGGGTTGATACCACAACCACCGGCAAAGCAATCCACTATGTGAAAAAGGACTTACACACTCAAGCTATCAACTCATGATATCCGCTCAAGCTATCAACTCCTAATCTACCCTTGGGCTAGTGAATCACCAAGCCTACTTCCTATCCGAGATGTATCATACACCTCTAGCAAGCAACTTCCTATCTAAGACGCTCACGTCTCTAGGAAGATTTCTTGCTTGCCTATCCGGATCCTCCCGACCCTAGACAAGTCTTCCTTGCTTGATTATCCGAGTCCTCCCGACTCTAATCAAGACTTCCTTGCTCTATCCACAAAGCTTCACTCACTTTGCTAGAGACTTCAACCTAATGCAAGGCTATGATCTACGTGATGCAAGTGATGCAAACACAATCAAATTAAGCTAGATGATCAATCAAGCTAAATGTACATGTTCAATGATAATCTAGAATATGCTTTTATCAATCAAAACACAAAAGTATCTAGAAATCAAAACATGCAAATCAACAAGAACAATGTATGAATATTCAATATATCACACTAAAAACCTAGTTCTTAGATCATGAAATAAAACCTATAAAATAATATGAGACACATCATATATACATTTTCTAGAATCAATTTCAAACAAAATCAAGTTTAGCACATATATGTTCAAGAGAAATCACAAAGCTAAAACTCAATTGACAAATGATCAAACACCCCTAGCATATGATCTAACATCCTTCTCAACATATTTCATCAATCAAATAGTAAGAATCAAAGAGATGATCAAAGATGAAATGAAAAAGAAGAAGTTGAACAAAAACAACCTTGACCACGTACTAAAGATCAGTCTACTGGGAAGAATGGCGAAGTCAGCTGCCTCTGGAAATGCTTAGGGTTTATAGCTCTCATCAAGACCAACAATTTTGGTTTTTGGATCAATCGATTTCGAGTTCGTAAGAGAAAGTTATGATCAAAATACTAAAACTAAAACTTGAAGAATTTCTGCAGAATTTTGAAAGTGTTCTTGAAAATCTTCAAATGTTTGGAGGGAAGGAGAGAGGATTAAATGGAGGAGAGAGAAGGCAAAAACGAGCCAATCAAGCATGGCCACGTCACCCAGCCCGTGGGGGGCGGGTGGGCCACACGGGGGCAGACAGCCCCTCTGGCCGTGGGGCCCACGGCTTGGGCCACACGTGGCCTCTTGGCCATCTTCGCCTCTCGCGCACTCCCTCACGTTCTTCAGCCGTATCTTGGGCAACCGAACTCCGATTTCAAATTCATTTTTAGATTACAAACCGTGACTCCCTCACGCACAACGAAGACTACACAACTTTGAAAAATGGTTGAGAAATCATCTCGAAAAACGAAGATGAAGTCAACTCAATGAATGAGAACGAAAAGTAGCGTAGCTACATCGTTTGGACTCGAAACCTTATGAATGAGTAACCGAAACAACCAGAACTCAATAAGGAATCATAATAGAACATATTCAAGTCCAAAAACAAAAATATGGAAACAAACAAACACAAATTCACACAAACATGCCATATCAAAGAGATAGTCACAAAGCATGCAATTCTACAATGTTTATCTATTAGAGATCAATGCATGTGCATACTAAGAAGTGTGTGAATGTGTTATACCAAATATTTGAACAACGATGCAGGGACACACATGTATGAATTGTGTGTCTGTGCGCTAACGCCTTGCAAGAGGATAGAAGTCAAGATATACCTTTGACGCTTTCACCTCTTGAAGACGACATTTGCACTAAACATTGCTCTTCACCTTTCAAGCTTCTTTTCTTCCAAGAACATTTTAAGCAATAACTAATACAAATATAGAGTGTTTTGCAATAGAATCAAGCCAATACAAATCATGAACCATACAGAGACCATATGTTGAAAGACAAATCTAGCAGCTGCTTTTGCTTCTCGTTCCTCCAAAACAATCTCTTCCGCTCCACAATCCTCCACATCAAGCTCTTTTACTTTTTGATAGGAGAACAATTCTCGAGGATCCTTATTCCATATGTACTTCAATTTTGGTAGATTTTCTATATGTAGGAAATGTAATTGAGTTACTATTGTAAGATGTGGCTCTTCAAAATCTACCCCGTGGAGATCGAATATATGTTCTACTGAAGAACAATTACTAACAGTTAAGGACTCCAGCCTCAGGATTCTTTCAAGCATGCTAGATTGAAAAACAATTACTATAATTATTGCACCATTTAACTGTCATTGATTTTAGATTGCGAAAAGATTCATCAGCAAGCTGTTTATGCCATATCATCTTCAACTCATGTGCATCGTCAATTACTAATTCTTCTAAACAAGGGAATACAACCTACAGCACTTAGACCATTAAATTATGAATAACGAGAAAATATTTATGCAAAAGAAAAGAAACCGGTTGGAAATATGACATAAGTATATTATAATTCTCTAGTCAGGTCGGTCTTGAAAAACAATTTCAAGATCGAAGTTTTCCACAACATTATGTGACTAAACGTCTAGTTTCGTAACGCAGTGGAAGGCTGTGTGTTTTAACAATATTATGTAACAACATTTTGGCACAAGTGTTTACCGAAAAAAAATTGTTGTGTGTATGTGGAAGGCTGCGTTTAATTGTTTAAGTGTTGATGAGAAGGTGAGGAGTGTGGGGATTCCTATTGTTTCGGTTTGCAATTGTTGTAGTATTAGAGGCATTGAGGACCTGGATCATATCTTGAATAAAGGTGATTTTGCTTCCAATTTATGGAGAAAGGTTTCGGCTGAGGTGGGAGTGCCTTTCCTCGCCCATCTGAGTTGGAAGGAGAGAGTCCAGCAGTGGTTTAATAGAGCTGGCCTGTCTTCCCAATTGGGAAATTTGATAAGATTAATCCCTTGTTTAGTTATTTGGAGGTTGTAGAGAAGAAGATGTGCAGCAAGAATTGAGGGGAAGTTGGAGAGCATTTCTGATGTCTGGCTTTCCATTAAGCACTGGGTTCAGATTTTAAGCAATTCTTTGACAGAGGTGCGTCATTGAAATTCTAGTGATGATCGTGTTCTGAGAAACATGGAAGTGCAGATTTTATTAAAGAATCAGAAGAAAATTCAAGTTCTGAGATGGCTTAAACCGGGTCTAGGTAGATTAAAGCTCAACCTGAATGGGAGTAATTTGGGGAACCCGGGTCCCGCTGGTGAAGGTGGCGTTCTTTGTGACAGTGCAGGTAATTTCATTTTTCATTTTTCCAAATTCTTTGGCTCTTGTTCTAATAATGAAGCTGAGCTGTGGGCGGTGGTGGAAGGAATTACTATTTGTAAGCATTTGGGTCATGATGGTATTGACATTGAGTGTGATTCTGATGTTGTGGTCTCTTGGATCCAGGCCCGGACATGTAATCTTTGGTATTTATGGGATTTTTGGGACCAACTTACAGATTTATTGGAAGGATTTGATTTCTCTATTCATCATTTGTATAGGGAAGGTAATAAAGTGGCTGATGCTTTGGCGCGTCATGGTGCCAGTAGTAGGGATAATGTGTTTTCAAGTTCTAGTCAGCTTCCTGGAGTAATAAAAGATTTGCTTCATTTGGATAAATTGGGTACGGCTTATGTTAGGCATGTTTAGTTTGTGTTGTTAATGGTTTGTTTAGGCTGTTTTCTTTCTTGGTTCCTGTTGTTTTTGGCTCCCCTTTTTGTCTATTTGTTGGGTTCTCGGTATTCCTCTGCCTTAAGTGAGGGTTTTTTAATAAATTTGGATCGGGGCTGCTTTGTGGGTGGCTTCTGGCTCTTAAAAAAAAAAAAAAAAAAAAAAAACGTAGTGGAATCGGTTATACAGCATTATGTAAATTCAGTCCAGAAAAGAATTCAGGACCAACCTGACCAAAGAAGCACCCATAGGTATATATGGCGCAAAAATGATAAATTAAATTCTAAAACTCAAAACTTAGTACAGCAGCCAAATTATGAAAGGTACAAACATTTATCCATTGTTAACATATTGGTAGAAAAGAGATTATTGTTAACACACCTTTTCGTTGAAAAATGGGGTGAGAGTATCGACCTCCTCCTCCAAAATGACTTCGGAGGCAGAGCAGAAAACTGTGAGCTGTGGAAGACGTGCTAAAGTCATGGAGTGTAATTCTTTCAACTGAATTTTATCTTCTTCTCTTCCAATAGAAAAAATCTGTCATATTTGCACAATCAAACACTTGAATTTCTTGCAGTGGAAGAGCTTCTGTAGTGGAGAATGAAAAGATATTCTTCAGTTTTACGCATTTTCCAACTATTATGGTTCTTAATTGGCAAAAGAACTCTGCTCCTAGTAGACCATTATATATCTTCTCCAGGTTAATCACCTTGTGAAGAACCAATGTCTCCAAGGAAGGGAAAGGATCACGAGATTCTGACTCGAAGGAGTCAACAACAGTAAGGAGGCATGGACCGTCTTGTACCCAGAGTTGCTCCAACTCTGGAAAACCTTGTCCATCCAATACAGAAAGGATGTTCTTAACACTTGGCATTTTAGGAGGAGCATCCTCAAAGTCAAAACAGCTACAGCTGGTTCCTAGATTGAGTTCCAACTTTCTGGATGTCTCATGCTGTTTCAATCGCAACCGGTGGTCCCATGAACATCGTCCTATGGTTATGTTGTACCTCTCCAACTTTTTGGAGAACAAGCCTTTTGATAGAACTTTGGTGTGCAGAATACTGATTTCTAGAGTGGTGAGGTGAGATAAACCCTTCAATTCATCAAGACAAGTGTTGCTTCTTCCTTGAACCTCCCATTGGATAGAGGTACCACCCAAATACAGTTCTTCTGATCGGGTTAAGCTTGATATGAAATTTGGTGGAATATCTTTAAGATTTGAACATCCATTCAAATCTAACAACCTTAACCCAATCAATTTACATATTTCCACTGGCAACCACATAATTTTAGAACCACGAAAGTTAAGGATTTCCAATGTCTTCAGCTCTCCAATTAAAGAAATGTCTTTAACTTTGCATTTATCCATACACAATGCCCGAAGATTTAGTAAGAGACCAAGTGATGTAGGCAGGGACAATAAATCAAATCCAACCAAATGTAAAACTCTAAGCATCGGCATCCCAGTGAAAAACTCATCAGGGATTTTCAATGCATCCTTTTTTGTTTTCATATATAAAAATTTAAGATGCAGACATACCAACTCCTTTGGAAGCTCGCCTATATTTTGTAAAGATATCCCGGTGCAAGTTTTTAACGAATCCTTATCCACCCAATTCATTGGAACAACGCCATTTGTAACCATAAACATATGTTGATCTCTACAAGCAATTGAATTGGCAACAATACGTACAACATCATGCATCGAAAAACTCTCATTGTTAGTATCAATCAACAAAGAGGAGGATACAAGTTTCCGTACCAATGTACCTACTCTATTCCATGCTTCCTCCAAAGTATTGATATTTTCAAACATCCCAAACCCACCCCATATTTCAGCAAGTTTCCAGTGGAAATATATCCCATCATACTGCAAAGTAAAAAAGTTGATTTAAGTTCCCAATCTTTCAATTGAGAGTAACTAACCTCTATACTTTTGTACGCTGCTGCTGCCACTCCTTCAAAGTTTCTCATGGAAGGCCTTCTCAATTCTTGCAAGGCATTCTTCTGTTCAGACTATTTCTTGTTTTTTAATGCACTTGCTGTTGTAACAATGGCAATAGGCAAACCTCCACATGCCTCAGATACGTCCTTTGCTAAAACTTCCAAATCACATTGTTCAATACAATCACCTGCTGTTGTGTTAAACAGATTCAAAGCGTCTTCATCCTTTAAAACATCCATACATAAATTATTTTGAGAACCCATTGCTGTTAAAGCATTCTAGATCTCTTGCTGTCAGCAACAATTTGCATCCAACTCGAGTCTTGCCCATAAATTATCTAGAACTAAAAGAATCTTCTTTCTCTTGCTCCTTTTCCTCCTTTTCCTTCTTGGGCTCTAAAATGTTAGATAGCAGTATAGCACTACAAAAAAAAATGTTGCTTTTGCCGCAGATATTTTACCGCGGATGTCAGTCTGTGCCAAATACAATTTAAAAATCAGAATTATTAATTTAAAATTAACATTTGCCACGGACATAGGTCCAAATCCCTAATCCCCTGCTTCTCTGCCACATCCACAACCCACCACCCCCCCCCCCCCCCCCCCCCCCCCCCCCCCCCCCCCCCCCCCCCCCCCCCGCGTCGGGCTCGAGTGCTGAACAAGCACTACAGGCTCGGCTGCCAGGTGGTGCTCACAACTACCTATTCTGCTCGACATCACCTCAATCGACAGACGCCGCTCATGATTTCGCGTCCTTCCCGTTCGACATCCTGACCAAAATCGTGGCGTTGTTCATGAGTACTGAGAGATGGACAAGAAGCATGATGCTATCGCCTTGTATCGAAGAGCGACCGAGCTCGATAATCCGGTTGCAAGGTACTGATTACTATGTCAATTTCACAGTTTTTCAATTATTTAGGGTTTAAGGAGATTCTGTTTACTCAATAAAACATTTTTGTGTAACAATTAATTGCATGTAATTGTTTGTTTTATCAGCATTAATAACATTGAGAGTATTCAATTTCCTTTAATTTATTGGTTATAATTAAATTGTAAATATGCTGTTATAGCTAGTTAGAAGTACAATAAATCACTGGCTTTGTTCCAGTAATGTTTAATTTCTGTGTTGAATTTTGCAGTAATGTGTCTCAGGCAGTTTACATGCAACATTTGATAGGTATTGATGGAGTGATAGCTGATTTGGTTCTAGAAAAACAGAGGCAGTGTCTGATATATATGATAAAGCCACCGAAGGTGGAGGAAGATGAGAGCTTAGATGGTTATATTTGGTACATATTACTATTTAGAAGGTTATAAACTTTGTTCAACGGTTCCTGTGAGTGGAAGAAAGGTGTTGGGCAGCAGCCATGCGGATGAGGGCATACTTGTGAGACCTCTTTCAGTTAAGGTAACTGCATTTTGAAGTGAGTACCATATTGGTCACTATTATTTCTTGTTTATTTGGCTCTAGAATTTTATAAATTTTATCTGTTTCATTGAAGGGAGTTGTCCAAGCAGATTTTAACAATGATATTTGATTGATTTTGTAGACTTGATATTGGCACAGACCACTTTGGGTACAATGGTTAAAATAGAGGGTGATGATGATGATGATGATGATACACCGTTTTCAGTTGAAAGTGCCATCAACTTGGGAAAATATGATTCCAATAGCCAGAGTCTAATCATTAGCATTGTGTCATGTGATTGGTGATTGGGTGTTAATTCTTAGTACAAGGTGGTTATCTCTCAGAATATGAGGTAATAAATGAAATTTCATTGTCTTGAAGCTGTATTTTTTCTATTATTTCATTATGTTTATTGTTAATGTGATTACATTTGAATGTTTGATCTGCAGCACACTCTAATTACGTAACTTTTGAAAGTTTGATCGGCTGAAATTGTTTTCATTTAACTTGTTTGTCTTCTATATGCAGAGCGTAGAAATTGACAAAATGGAAGTTGATCTCACTGTTGAGGAGACTAAATGATCAATGAGCAGTAAGCAAGAGTTAGAGACCAGTAAGCAAACATGCTTGCAAGCTCCTAAGCATGCGTGTTTTTCCTAGTGACCTCGTTATAGAAATATCCATTGATGGCATGGAAGATGGGGATCAATAGGCTTGCTTGTCAAATAGTAGGAGCAGTACAACTCCGATTCCAATTGGGTCAGCTATATCAGACTCTGATTTGCCTACAATTGTAAGTTGCATTCTTGAATTTGGGTTATAATGGGAACATTCCTGGGACTTTTTTACTTCAACTTAATTCGATGCGATTGGTAATATCATCTTCAGATACAGGTTAAGAAAAACATCTTGATCAAGCTTGGCTTGCCGGTTCTTCCAGAAATTTGAACTTCATTCTGTTCATCATACCATTCACCATCTGATATATATCCATTTTTACTTAGACTGATTCATTTTTCTTATTTAATTGCAGACATGATCACCTCATTTTTCTCAAAAGGATGCTTGCCACTAGATGGCAAAAATTTCAACCCAATCTCCGATATCATTCTATGGGATCGATGGACTAATTATGACTGATGGCAATAATTATCAATTAACAGGAAGCTTGCTTGCTGTTAATCGATAATTATTATAGTATTTTTCATTATTATCACTGTTAATTTTTTGGTTGCTCATTAAAATTAACTAGTTTTGAATATTTCTCTACTGGCTTGCTGAACATTCTTCGTATTTTCTTGGTCTTCTCGGTGGAAGCTTTAGGTAAAATTTTAGTTGTATCGGTCATATAATTAATTTTCTTGTTATGAAAATTCATCTTACTTGTTGGAAATTCATTTAAGTAATTATAGTTCTATGGGTTGCTTATGTATGTGATCTATTGTTTGTTTTCTTGGCACAGCCACCCGCTTCAGCATGTATGCACTGGCCTTAGTCTTCGCCTTTGTCTTGTCTTCGGCAGACCATCTTGCATGCTCTGAGAGTCAATCTTGCTTATCTTCTTCTTTGCTAATTACCAATAAGTTGTTAGAAATGTAGAATTAGAATGGAAAAAAAATAAAAAAATTGTTGTGGTTTTTTTTATTATTTAATCATTTGAAGAATAATTTTTGGTTTATTTATGGTAATAGAAAGAGGAAGAATACTTGTAAAGATTAAATATGTAATGCAATTATGTTGAGTGGAAATAAAAGAAAAAAAAAAAATCAATTTCATGATTCAGATGTTATATTTTATTATATGGTTTTTTTTTTTTTCTTTTATTACCTTGAAAAAACAAATTAAGGAAATTTTTTATTTTTAAAAATAACATAAAAAAG
The DNA here is from genome assembly GCA_008009225.1 of Acer yangbiense. Lineage (NCBI taxonomy): Eukaryota > Viridiplantae > Streptophyta > Magnoliopsida > Sapindales > Sapindaceae > Acer > Acer yangbiense. The sequence continues at coordinate 15,372,257 of CM017763.1, forward strand.
TACAAGCAGTTTTTGCTGTGGATGGCTGCCGTGGTAAATATAAAAAACTTAGCAACAGATTTTTACCACGGGTAATTTGTCACGGTAAAAACACCTTTTGCCATAGCTATGTCCGTGGGAACAAAATTTATCACAGCCGTATTTACAACACCTAAAATCCGTAGCAAATCCACGACAAAAGCCTTTTTGCCACGGATTTGTCCACGGCAAAAAGTCCTCTTTTTTGTAGTGTAGTAAGACTATATATCATATTATCTTGTATATATTTATCGACTCTAAATTATTCCAACCATTACATATTTTGGTAGTTCTTAAAAGTAAATTATATATTTGTGGCAAATTGCCAACTCCACAAAAATAATCGCAATCTACTCATAAATGGTTTCACTAGTCTAGAAGGAATAATAATACAAAAGTTCTACGACATATTTTAATTCTATAGCAAAACTGTAAACAAATTCTTGGAAAATGGAAACCAAAAAGTTCATGCACAGGTGGTAAGATAGTAACATATATAAAATGGAAAACTTGTTCTGACCATTGAAGTGTGTACTTTGGTGTGCTCAAGACTCCTCGAGAGATAATCCCTATCTTCGTGCAACCAACCACTTGTAATTTTTCTAAACATGGGAATTCGAAACTGTAATTGTTATTGCAAAAGTTTGTAATTGTTATTCGAAACTGTTATATAAACTTATATCCCAGACATCTCTTGCTACCACTTCTGTCAACATATGGGGCAGCCTTCTATTTCCATTTATGTAAGTTGCACCAGACTTTTGGCCTTCGAAATGATGTCAATATGTTTCTCAATTCACCACAATTCCAAACATGCAGAATTTTCAGGTTTTGGAAATTCTGACAACAGCCATAGATCAGGCAAACCACAATCCGATACTTTCAGAATTTTAAGTTTATGAAGAATCAAGTCGTCTAGTTTGGTGTATTGTTTCCAGACGTTCTTCAGCATTTCCAGTCCGACGAGTTCTACACCTTTTTATGTGTACAAGCATCTCAGTATGTTTCGTGCTTCAGGAATGCATTCGGGTGCGAAATATCGATTACTTGCGGAGGAGGCAATAAGAAGAAGAGTAATGGCAAGGTCTGTAACCTTAGCTCTGATGACGGTAGTTCCGTCGCTCAATCATCATCATATGTTTGACACAGTGATAATTACAGATTCAGGAATTCAATTGAAAAACAATTCGTCGGTAAGAAGATCATCATCACCTTCTTTGTGTTTATTTGAAAACATATTTTGAAAATTTTGATTAAATTTTTAAAAGAAGTTTTTTTTTTTTCTCAAAATCAATCGGATCGGTCAAATTCGATCTTGTGTGGTCGTGTGGTTCTTCATGTGAATATCCGAGCCCCTACGTCCTGTAATTGTAATAGTGAGGGTTCTTGATCAATATGCAGTACTTCTAGACATTAATTTATTGGAGTGTATCGAATTTCATAACCAAATTAATTTTTGGTTTTATTATGGAAGGCCGGGTTTTGTTGGGCTTTTTCTGTTTTTCGTTTTTGGTTTCAGGCTTTTGCCCTTGTGGGCCTGTTGTTGGGTAAGTTAGTTTTGCAGCAAGTTTGGGGTTTGGGTTGTTGGGCTTTGCGTTGCCTTTGGGCTTTTAGTAGCTTTTGTCCATGCCTCTTAGCCCTCTTTAATGAAGTTTGCTGTTAAAAAAATAAAAAAAATATAAAAATATAAAAAATATAGATATCTCCTATATTTTTTATCAGAAAGATAAGTAAGATCTTATGTTTCTTTTGCTAGTTGCATATATATATAGTCTTAAGATTTCTCTACAAAGCAACATGTATTCTGCATTGTGCATTGGTTTTCATGAATATATATTTAATTTTCACGTGAATTAGTACTCCTCTAGAGATCGATGTATACTATTACAAGTCATAATTATCAAATGCGAGATCATCCATGTTTTTCATATGGGTTCGACTCTTTGTACTGTTAGGATTCCACATAAAAAACACAAACGAGCGAAATCATACACCAAGTAATTTCTATAGTTGCAGGTAGCAAAATTTCTTGGTAATTGTTAAATTTAGAATTTCATATATTTATATGGGTTTTTTTTTTTTTTTTTTAAGACCCCAAATATAAATAAAAACATTTTTTACCATGAAAAAAGCACTTGATATAGATCATACTATTCAAAATATTAAAAACAGTGTTTTCTTCTATGGGAGCCTGACAGATACATAAAGTGTCTATGGGAGCCTACTAGAGATACACGTTTGGGGAATGGGGATTGATATAGGTCCCCCCATCCCCATCCCCATCCCCACTTCTCATACCCTTCCCCCATACCCCCCCATTTCCCCATTTGGGAAAAATGGGGATGGGGAATTTTAGGGGGACCTATATCCATCCCCATCCCCAATTCACCATTTTCCCCGTTTTTCCCCACTTTTCCCTATTTCCCCGTTTCCCCCGTTCCCTCATTTCCTCATTTGACTAAAAATTACAAATTAAACTAAAAAAACAAACATTTCATTACAAATACAAAATAAAATTCATTAGTGCATTTTATATAAAATGTGTATATATACTTAGGGAGTTAGGGTTTTCAAATAATAATAAAAAAATTAAAAATATATATTATAATTATATTTATATATGTTTGGGGGAAATAGGGAAATGGGGATGGGGAACCCCATCCCCATCCCCATCCCCATCCCCATTTCAATATAATTGTGGGGAAAATGGGAAAATGGGGAAATGGGGATGGGGAGGGGTCCCCCCATCCCCATCCCCATCCCCATCCCCATTTCAATTTGGAGATGATTTTCATCCCCATCCCTCCCCATTTCCCCATTTCCCCATTTTTCCCCAAAAAAAATCCCCAAATGGGGATAGGGACGCAAGGAATTGGGGCCCCGGAGAAAAATGTGCGTCTCTAGAGCCTACCTAAGTGGTAGCTTGGGGCACCAATATTCAACCTCAGATGACAAATGAACAAGTTAAGTCCGAGTTCGAAATTATAGAAGGTAAAACAGCACAATGAAAGACAGAAACAGACCGGTCTCTCATCAAGATCAGACTTCAATATAAAAAACATGAATAACCACAATGTTTTCAAAATGCAAGGAAAAATCTCCTTACTCCAGATGTTGCGTTGAAGGACCAGCGCCATCTTCTTCAGAACTCTCTTCATTCTTTAACACTAGATGTTGCGTGGAAAGACCAGTGCCATCTTCTTCAGAACTCTCGGTATTCTGTAACACCAGATGTTGATTGGAAGGAACAGCGCCATCTTCTTCAGAACTCTCAGCATTCTGTAACACTAGATGCTGATGGGAAGGACCAGCGCCATCTTCTTCAGAACTCACAGCATTCTGTAAAAGAGCACAACATATTAAAGGTGAACACAGAAATGTTGCTTCGTACAACTCTCATATAAGGTGCTAAAAAAAAAATCAGATTGTATGCACATAGAAGAAGATGAATTTCTAAAGACGAATACTCAACGGAATAACCGGCCTGTAATGCATAGGCGTCTCTGGGTGAATAGAAAAAAGGGGAGAGCAAGAAGCAGTGGGTTAATGTTTTCAATACTTCAGTTAAATGAATATAGTTGTATCTTGTTTTGATTAGGAAGTCTGATGATATATCTGATTTATTATAGAAGTGTGAAAGGAATCAAAAGAATATTAAAGTTATTCAATACGTACCCTTCTTTTATTTCTTTTTTTGTACATCTCTTGTATAGTTGTATTAAGGTCACCTTCTGGATTCCACCGATCGTAGCATACTTTATTCAACTTTGGTGTGCTTATGACTCCTGTACAGAAAATCTCCATCTTGGTACAATCAAACACATCTAATTTTTCCAAAGCTGGGAATTCGAAAGTGTAATTCTCAACACAGAAGTTTGTAAGGCTTGATAACGTAGAAAGTATCAAAGTCTTCAATTTGTGGAAAATAATCTTGTATTTTGTTACTTCCCCTTCATCTCTTGCTACAACTACTGTCAACATACCGCAGCTTGTTATTTTCATTTCTGTAAGTTGAACCAAGCTTTCAGCTGTTGAGGATGTTAATATGCTTGTCAATTCGAAACAATCCTCAACGTGCAGAATTTTTAGGTTTCGGAAAAATGCTGAGGGTGGCAGTAGATCAGTCAAACCACAATACTCTACATCCAAGATTTCAAGTTTTTGAATAATTAGGTCAAGTTTGGAGTGTTGTTTCCAGATGCGCTTCAGCCCATAAATTCCCTTAAGTTTTAAGCTTTTTATTTGTGCAGGTCTCTCAGCATGTTTCTCGACCTCTTCAAGTGAAAATATCTCCTCGTATGAACCAAATTTAAATTGAAGCTTTTCCAAATTAGGAAATTTCCAAAGGATGTCAGGTGGGAAAACTGATTCACCACAAATGACCATCAGAAATTTAAACTTGGGAATTAGGTGTTCTGAAAATTGAGCTTGCGATATCAGCCTCAAGGAATCTTCCGTCAATTCTAGTTCCTCTAACTTGAGGAAACAGCCCTGGTGAGTGGTGACCAATCAAAAAAACAAACCAGAGTTACATATTCCCTCAAACTAAAACAATTCCACAGATTTAAACATGATAATCTTAAAAGAAAATAAATTTGGCACTCCAAAGAGAATTATATATCACACGTACACATAATATTATTAATTTTTTAGTAAAGAACTGTAGAGAGAAAATAAAAAACATAACAAATAACCAGAAGAAAAAGAAAGTAGATCTTAAAGCCGAAACCATATAAACAAAATAAAATAAATAAATTAGATCTTAAAACTAAAATTAGGAGAGGATAGATAAAATAGATTTGAAAAAAAACAAAAAATAAAAAACTGCAGTTGTACAAGACTCCACAATTGCCGAGTGTCAAGACAATTGGGGTCTCTTTTGCCGAGAGAGCCAGTAAAAATGAGTCACGACCATTTACGAGACTTGTTTCGACTTGGCAAGAGCTGAATTTTATTTTAGATCAGTTTTTTTTTTTCTTTTTCTTTTTTCAGATTTGTTTTTTTGACCAAGCTAATAAATATTGAATTGAGATTTTAATTGCATTTTAACAAATCAGTTTGTGATGCCCCTCTCACACACCGAGAGATTGTAGGTTCGAATTATTGTAATTAATATTTCAAAAAAATAAAATCAGTTTTCAGTTTTTAATTTATACAAAATTAAATAATCTTGAAATTAATCAAGCTTCAAAACAATATTCATGGAATTTCACTACAAACAATAAATTAAATCATAAATTCAAACACTAAAGTCTTTTTTATCTAAGAAAAATAATATTTGTAGAGAGAGAATGTTAGAATCAAGAAAACATGAGGAGAAATGGTGAGAAAAAGTGGAAAGCGAAAAATATTAGAGAATGAGGAATTTCCTTTTTTAAGTCAAGTTAAGGGCATTTCTATCCGTAGCAATACTTTCAGTAAAACTCAACTAATTAATTTTAGTGTTAAGTCCAGAAAATCAAGTGAAAAGTGTTCTATTAACCCATATTTTCACATAAAAATAGTGATGTATACAAGGTATGCTAGACAAAAACTTAATATTTATGGCAAAATAACAATTTTTAGATTAATTTTGTGGGACGAAAATGAATTTTACTTGAGTTATTAAAATACTTGAAAAAAAAAAAAAATTAGTTTAAGATATTGTTCAAAGGAAAAGATGTGATCATGGCTAGAGGATGAGATAGGAATTAAACTATACTAGAAGAGACTCTTAAAGAATGAACTTTGTTCTTTAGAGCTCTGACAACATTATATTGCATAAAAACCAACATAGAATGCAAACAGTCGACTAGGGGTGTAACCGACAGTTTCTAGATTTTAAGGAACTAAGCGGTAATTTTTACAAGGGCCAAATTGAAATATCTTATAACTAGTGGGACCAAAATATAATTTTTCATAGGTCTCAGCGACCAGTATACGGTCATATATTTCAAATTGAAAGTTGTACTGTTGTAGGAATTAAATAGTAATTGTCATAAGGGTATAAATAAAATGGTTTGAAAGAATATGGGTATAATACTATAATGTAATTTATAGTTTAAAACAGCAGGGGACAAAACATAGTTTTCCTATGGATAGGTTTTCTTCACTGAATCATATAGGTTTTCCACTTGAGTGTTACGGATAATTACAAGAAAAAAATCCAAAAAATAAATATATATAACTATCCAAAAGGAAAAACAAATAAAATCCCTACAATTACTCTAGATAAATTGCGGTGATTGAGTGATTTGGGACATAAATAAGAAACAATTATAAGGCTAAAATCAAGCATCATATTACTTGACATAATTTATCTCATTTTTGTATATTCGAAACTAACCTATTAATATAAAAAAAAAAATTAGGGAGAGAAACACCTTCAGTAATTAGTCACTTGACAAAGTTTCAAATTAAGAGTAGAGTAATATGCTCCAATGAACATGATTAAATTTGATTCCAACTTTTGATGACTTTATAATTAATAAGCATGACAATGAAAAGATAAATCAATGAGGAAATATGAGTTTTGTACCTTTTTGACAAAGAAGAGAGGTTGTTGCACAAGTTGGCCCTCCTCATTATTTTCTTCCGAAGCTAATAACCCTATTTTATCACAAAGATAGATGCTCAATTTGTTTAAGGCTGGCCATTCTGCAGTATGTCTACCAGGGTAGAAATATCTAAGTTGACTAAGGCCACTGAGTGCCAAAGAGGTAAGCCGTGGAAAGTCAAACCTAGTAACTGCTTCTAGATCTGCTCCTTCTTCCTCTGCAACAATTTTCTCCATTGCATCACATCCATATATATCAAGTTCACATCTAGATATATCAAGTTGCACAAGTTGCGAAAGATTCCTGGCAATGGAGACTGGAAAGATACTTTTCAGAGACCAACAATTATCAATCTTCACTTTGTTTAGTTTTTGAAAGGAGAGCTTTCCTTGGGGAGCCTTAATCCATATGTGCCTCAATTTTTGTAGATTGACCAATTCCAATTCTCTTAGCTGACTTGATATAGTAAAATGTGACCACTTTGCCAAATTTTCCTCTTGGAGATCAAATATCTCTTCTAATGAATTGCATCTTTGGACAGACAATGACTCTAGTCTTGTGAATCTTTCAAGCATATTGAACTTGAAAATAGTCAATAGCTTATTGCACACTTTAACTTTTACGGATTTTAAGCTGCGAAATGAATCCTCAACAAGTTGGTTGTGCCAAATCATCTCCAAGTCATTCATGTGGGAAATTTCAATCATTTCTAAACTAGGGAATGCAACCTTTATTATTCATATCATTAAGTTATACATGGAGCAATGGAGTTTATTCTTAATTCTAATTAAAAATAACAATAAATATATAAATCATGTATTGAAAATAAGAAGTAAGAGAGGATAAATAAATATTCACCGTAGTAGATGAAAATAGATATTTTAAATTATGGCAGCCCCAAACGTTCAATTCTCTTAAACTTTGAAAGCAAGAAGGTATTTCTAGAAGTTGATCATGCCAAATTTGTTCAGAATTGATCCTACCAAGGTTCAAGGTCTTCAAATTGGGGAACCCAACCTGCGAATAAATTTCATATATTTCAATCTTCTTCCAATTAATTAAAGAATAAATAATTATTAATCATGATATACATATTAAATGCAAAACTATAACTAGATGTGAAACAAAACGAATGAAATTAGAATACATGCGAAGATAACTAAATGCAACTAAAACAGAGAATGGGACAGGGCAACTTACTGAACTAAGGAGTCAAATGTGTTTGAGATCAAACGAATAAAAAAAGAAAGAAAAAACTTTTTTTTTTTCCTTTCGTTTCTTAATTTTTGGCCTTTAAGTCATGAAAAATAAGGTGACACAAAACAAAACATAACAAATGAGAACAGAACAGGGAAAATAGATTTGTGATTTATGTTATTTGAAGAGCTATATATATATATACATACTTGCAACAATCTCATCTTTGGTATATTTCTTAATTTTTGTTAGCAGATGAGAATAAGAATAAAATTGGTAGAGAAGGGGTTATTGTTAACATACCTTTCCATTGAAAGTTGTAGTGGGAGTATCTTCCAAAATGACTCCATTATTGTTGATGGAGCAGAAACTTGTGAGCTTTGAAAGACCTTCTAAAGTCATAGAGCGTAATTCCTTCAAATCAATTATATCTTCTTCCTTTCCAATTGCAAATATCTCTGTCATATTCGCACAATCACGCACTTCGATTTCTTCTAGCGGAAGATCTCTGGTAGTAGAGAATGAAAATACATTTTTCAACTTGTAGCATGCTTCAACTTTTATGCTTCTTAATTGGCATAAAAACTCTGCTCCAAATTGACCATTATATATCTTCTCCAGGTTATTCAACTCTTCAAGAAACAGTGCCTCCAAATAAGGAAAGGGGTCATTGGATTCTGACTCCGAGCAGTCAGCAACAGTACGAAAACATGAACTGCTATTTACCCAGAGTTGCTTCAATTTTGGGAAACCCTCTCCCTCGTCCAATGCAGAAAGGACATTCTTAACACTTGGCGTTTTATGAAGGACATCCTCTAAACAACTACAGTTGTCTCCTAGATTGAGCTCCAATTTTCTGGATGTCTTAGGCCATTTTTCTTGGAAATGATAATTCGTTGAACCATGGCCTATCATTATGTTGTACATCTCCAAATTTTTGCAGAACAAGCCTTTTGATAGAACATTGGTATTTGGAATTTGAATTTCTAAAACGGTGAGGTGAGGTAGACACTTCAGCTCATCAAGACTAGCATTGCTTCCTCCTTGAACCTCCCACTGGATACAGTCGCTAACCAAATACAGTTCTTCTAATTGGGTTAAGCTTGCTATGATGTTTGGTGGAATCTCTTCAAGGCTTCCACATGTGCTCAAATCCAACAACCTTAACCTGGTCAATTTACATACTTCCTCAGGTAACCTCATGATAGGATTATCATAATCATCATCAATACTGACGATTTCCAGTTTCTTCAGCTCTCCAATTAAAGCAATGTCTTTTACTATGCATCTCTCCATACACAATGTGCAAAGATTTACCAGAAGACAAAGTGATGTAGGCAAGGACAATAAATCAAATCCAACCAAATGTAGAACTTTGAGTTTCGACATTTTTGTGAAAAAATCATCAGGGATTTCTAATGCACCATAACCCTTCGTTTGCATATATAAAAATTCAAGATGCTGGCATTCCAACTCTTTTGGAAGCTCACTGATATTATGCAGAAAGATTCTGGTGCTAGTTTTCAATGTATCAGCATCATCCCAATTCCTTCGAACGTTGTCATCCATCACTATAACCGCATGCTGATTTCTGGATGCAATTAATCTACCAACGTCACGCACAACATCATGCATTGAAAAGCTTCCATTGTTAGGAGTGTCGAGCAACAAAGAAGCATCTTTAAGTTTCCTAACCAATGTGTCTACACGATCCTGTGCTTCTTTAATTCTGTCAATGCCTTTAAATATACGCAAACCCATTCCATATTTCATTAAGTCTCCGATGGAAGCACCATAAGTATAGACCATTGTACTGCAAAGCAAGAAAATTGATCTGAGTTCCTCATCTTGTAATTGATTATAACTAAACTCTATACATGAATATGCCTCTCTTGCCACTCCTTCCAAGGTTCTCGAAGAAGGCTTTTTCAATTCCCGCAAGGCATTCCTCCATTCAAACTCGTTCTTGTTTCTTAATGCTTTTGCAATAGTAACAATTGCAATGGGAAAACCTCCACATGCCTTGGCCACCTTTTTTGCTAAAACTTGCAAATCACTCTGTTGAATGCAATCACCTGCTGTAGTACTAAACAGATTCCAAGTTTCTTGATCATTTAAAACATCCATAGAGAAATTAAGTTGAGAACCAGTCAATGTCAAGGCATCGAGATCTCTTGCTGTCAGCAACACTTTACATCCTTTACGGTCATCACCGAAAGGAATCCCCACCTTGTCCAACTCGAGTGTTGCCCAAATATTATCTAAAACTAAGAGAATCTTCTTCTTTTGCTCCTCTTGCTTCAAATATTGATGTAGCTTACTTGCTCTTCCAGGAATACCCTCCTCTTGCAATTTCATACCCAACATATCTGCAATTTCTCCTTGAATCCTTCTTATGTTAGGTTCTGCGGACACCTCAGCAAAAGCTATAACATCAAAGAGCTCGTTTTCCTCGGCATGTTTAGCTACTGCCCTTGCCAGCGTTGTCTTTCCAATGCCACCTACCCCGTAAATGCTGAGCATGTTGACATCGGGATTGCTCAATGCATTTAGTATATTCTCCAAAGTAGACATTCTCGATTCAAAAGCCTCGTAGCCTTTGTACGATGGAATCCATATCTCCTTTGGAGTGGTTCGGTAGGAAACTTTTTGGAAGTTCCCTTCTTGTTGAAGTTCAACGATGGACTTTGCCTTGCGCACTGCTTTTCTGCTGTGTTGATAAAGTTTCTTAGGATTAGGACACAACCCATTGAAACACTTCATGTTTGCTTGCTCCCGCTTTTCTTGAATAATCTCTGATGAGGCCTCATCGACCTTCTTCTTCGCAGTATCCAGCCAATCGTTGACATGCTGTTCAATGTCTTCACCGTTTCTTCTCGCATCGTTAACCAAACGCTGCACGCCGTCTTGTTTATCCTTGAGCTTCTCAACTGCAGTCTCCAGATTCTGAAAGTTGGTCTTGTAGTTCCATATGTAACTGAACTGACGTACTATGGACGCCACCAAGTATTCGGCAACTTTTGCAGCAACAGAAATAGCAATTTCGACCATTTTTTGACCCTTTTTTTTCTTTTTTTCTTTTTTGAAGTACTTGTTTTCTCGTTTCAAGTTTTGAAAATTAGAGATGAAAATAAACAGAGAACAGAACAGAGAATTAAATAAAACTGACAACAGCGACGAAAACAAAACAATAGCAAAGTTTCCTTGAGATGAGACAGTAAAACTGGAGAAAGAAATCGCGTTTCAGCTTCTTCTTTTTTTTTTTTTTTTTGAAATAGATGAGATATCAAACCAAAATAATAGAAAACGGAGAGCACAACAAAGCAAAACAAATCAAAACACTAGCAACGTTTTCTTGAGAACAGAATGCGAAAATGAGGAAAGAAATCTTGTTTTCCTTTTCCGTTGTTTTTTCAGTGAGTTTTTAATTTATTTTTATTTTCTTGAAAAGTAGATGAAAATCAAACGAAATTAATACAAAAGAGAGAACACAACAGGGCTACTAGGAAGCAAAAGAGACTGAAAAAGAAAAAAAAAGAAAAAAAAAAAGACAGATAACACAACAGGGAAACTAGATAGCAGAGCAATGATGACGAGAACAAAATGATAGCAAAGTGGTTTTGAGATCAAATTTTGAAAGTTGGAATTTTTTATTTATTTATTTTTTTTTTTTTTTTTGGCTTTAATTTTTGAAAAACAGCAGTGTTACAGAACAAATGAAAACTAAAACAGAGAAGAGAACAGAGCAAGACGAGTACAGAACAATAGAGAGGTATTGTTGAGATCAAATGGTGAAATGGGGGAAAGAAAACAGATAGCACAACAGAACAAGTAAGAAGCAAGAAGGAGAGCAAAGTGTTTGTGAGATCAAACCTGGAAAATATGAAAAGAGTTTCTTGATTGATCGTAAATGTCAAGCACAGTTTGCTATAATCTAGTTGTGAATTGCTTTAACACGAGAGAGAATTGTTTTCAAGTGATCTCCTTGCTGCGAAAAAATATTTTCAAGCTATTTTTGTACGAGGAATGCTATCTAGCTTTCCCATTTGCCTTCCCCATTTACCTTTCCCATTCATTGTTTGACACATGTACATTTTTTCATTTTTTTCATTTTTTTCATTTAATAAAAAGTTCTCACTTTTTGCTACAAAGCTTGTTTACGTTTTTACCCCTTTTTAATGAAATGATAGAAGTAGCCATGAAGGGTAAAGACGTAAACAAGCTTTGTAGTAAAAAGTAAGAGCTTTTTATTAAATGAAAAAGTGTACACGTGTCAAACAATGAGTGGGAAAGATAAATGGGAAAGGCAAATGGGAAAGGTAGATAGCATTCCCCTTTTTGTATTTCCAAGTGTGATCTATCACTTTGTGTAGTTAACTACAAGTCAACAAAAAACTACAGTCTACAGGTCAACAATATTTTATTTCTTTTGAAACTTCAACAATGTTCTTTAGCCAATAGATGACAGTGTATCACTGTATTGAATGATTAGGATGTAGTCTTTTCAAAAACCTTATCTACACAATGATGTCTATTGGATCGTTAGGAGTTAGGACGTAATCTTTTCTAATATCTTATCCGCGCAATCGCACCCAATCCACTCAGGTGGGTCTAGGTGTCAATAGGTGGGGTGGCCCTCCCCACACCCCACACCCCACCACATTTATTTTCTGAAAACACATCGGCCATCCCAACATCATTTACCCCCCTAAACCCATTTATCAAAATTATTGATTAAAATAAAAAACATATAACCCAATAAATATGATACAATATATTATGTAATTCTAAAAAACTATTAAAAATAATCGGTCTTTCTATTATCAGTTCGAACTGACAAAAGTTATATCAGTTCCTTGTATGTGGGCCACTGGATTTAAATACTTTGACTGACAAGTGCATACAGCCAAGTCAAAGTATTTAAATCTAGTGGCCCACATGCAAGGAACTGATATAACTTTTGTCAGTTCGAACTGATAATAGAATTTCTGAAAAATAATATCATAAACATTAAAAATGAACATAAATCTAACTACTAAACAAATAAATTCAATCATTTTTATACATAAACAATGAAAGAAAAAACTAAATAATAAAAATTAAAAATTATATTTTAAATGGGGTGAGTGGGGAGGGGATTATAAAATTCATCTCCGTCCCACACCCATTGCGGGTGTTACTATTTATCTCTATCCCACCTCATCCCCATCAAATTGAAACTCATCCCTACCTCATAATTGCGGGTCCTAATAAGGCCCATCCCCAAGGGTTATTTTGTCATCCATAGGTAGGTTGCCAGTAATTCTTCTTTGGAAAAAAAAAAAAGTGAGGGAAAACTAATAATGCTTCACTTTAAAAAAAAAAAAATTAAAAACTCCCCACACGTGCTTATAAAATACACATGATATGATTCAAATCCTTAACCACAAGGTGTGGAAGGGAGATGCACAACCATCTTTACTAAAAGGTTGTGTTCTTAAATTTTTTGATTTAATTATATAAAATTAAGGGGGAATTGCACAAACATCCCCCGAGGTTTGAATTGCACAAATAATTTATAGAAAAAGACCTAGACTGAATCTTTATAACATGTGAATTAGATAGTAGAATATTAAATATCCAACTATATTTATCAAATGGTAACCCTTGACTTGCATCTTAGGGTTGCAATTGTATTAGAGTAATTGTCCATTAATATATACTTTGAACGCGGTTGTACTAGAGTCTAGAGGAGAAGAATGTTAAATACAATTGCGTGAATGTACATATCAGTATATCACTCACATTTTTTTTATGGCATTTTATCCCGTCAACTCATAGCATATATGATAGTTCAAAGAAGATGAATCCGAGTCAAGTGGGAATTAATGGTTACACGTTTGAAATGAAGTACCAGATATACTATGGTTGTGATTATATAATGTGCAAGTTTTATCTTGACAAATCAAGCGTTGAATTGTCCCACATTCTACACCTAGCTCATCGATCCCTGGCCAGCCATTTACATGAGAAATTTATAATTTTTCATTCTCTCTATTTCATGTATTTCATAATTTAGGGATCACGCGATCTAAAAAACTAAACATAATTTTTTTTATAAAATGATATTTTTAAATAAGTTAAGGACCAAATTGATAATTAGTCTTATACAAAGTAAGAGAGAGAAAAAGAGAAAATTATAAGTAAAAAAAAAGTAAAATAATAAGTGGGGGTATTTCGGTCTCTTCACATACTCTTTTGTTATTTAAACAAGAACTATTAAGGTAATGATAGTTTCAAAAATCAAGTTGGAATCGATGCTATATATCCCTATTCTCTCTATTTATTTATTTATTTATTTATTTATCATTTTTTCATTTTTTTTAAAGCATTTTATTCATATTTATTAAGATATCACTTGATCTAAAATTATAATACAGGAGGAAATGTAATCTGAATTTTTCCCCCTTTTTTTCAAGGCATGTCATCTAAACTTATAAGTAGATAAAAGATCTTATCACCAAACTAGCTGGTTACAACAAGTTGAAGCCTTGAGGTCCACTTTATCTATTAGGGTGGGTCTCTAATAAGGTCGTCCTGAAATTATAAAGTAAGGACAATCATCCATATCCAAACATTCACATTGGGTGTAAATATTTGTTAATGTGTGATTGTGGGCCCAATGTGAATGTGTGGTTATATTTGGATGTTCTGAAATTATAAAATCATAACGGTCCTGACTATAGAATTATTCTTATATATTAATCTTCAATCTACTATCTATTATTGTTATGCATTATTAATAAAATAAAATAAAATAAAAATAAAAAAATAAAAAAAAACCTTTCAAAAAGAATTAGGCTAATTGGCACAGATGGCCCCTGAACTCTTCAAAAATTTACACATTGCCCCCTAAACTTTTTTTTTCGGCAGTAAACCCCCTAAACTAACGGAAATTTGCAAAAGCTGACGGAATGGCAACGGAAGCCACATTCCGTCTAGTCACGTGCATCCCACAGTATAAAATTTGAAGAGTTCAGGGGGCATCGGTGCCAATTATCCTAAAAACAATTATATAAACAATAAGAAATTAATAAAATACATTAAAATCAAAAAATTAAATAATAATTCAATTTTAAAATAATTAAATAATATTAAAATAATTAATAAAATATACAAAAACATTTTACAAAACTAAAATAAATAAAAAATAAAAAAGAATAATGAATAATAAAAAATCTTATATCTTAAAAAATCTTATCACCTAAATCTCATCTCCAATCACCACCACCCAATCACCATCTTCTTTTTATTCAAAATAGGAAGAAAAAAAAAATTCATCAATAGAAAATTAATCAAAATATTAAATAATTAGATTAATTAATTTTTTTTTTATAATATTTTGAATAAGAAGAAGATGGTGATTGGGTGGTGGTGATTGGAGATGAGAATTAGGTGATAAGATTTTTTAAGATATAAGATTTTTTTATTATTCAATATTCTTTTTTTATTAATTTTTTATTTTAGTTTTGTAAAATGTTTTTGTATATTTTATTAATTATTTTAATATTATTTAATTATTTTAAAATTGAATTATTATTTAATTTTTTGATAATAATAATTAATATTTAATTTAATAACATTTTATTTTATTTTAATGTATTTTATTAATTTCTTTTTGTTTATATAATAGTTTTTAGGATAACTGGCACTGATGCCCCCTGAACTCTTCAAATTTTATACTGTGGGACGCACGTGAGGCGCACGTGACTAGACGGAATGTGGCTTCCATTGCCATTCTGTCAGCTCTTACAAATTTCCGTTAGTTTAGGGGGTTTACTGCCCAAAAAAAAAGTTCATGGGGCAATGTGTAAATTTTTGAAGAGTTTAGGGGATATCTATGCCAATTAGCCAAAGAATTATTAAAAGGAAGACAATCTGACGTACCCACGTGAAATTATTGAAGGTCACTTTATGAGTTGGCACTCTGAAATGAAATGAATGGAATAAAGATGTCTACTTTTTTATGTTCTTTGTCAATTGCCAATAAGAATGTGACATGCATTCATGCCAATGAGAATTCAACTAAATCCTTTGGGTACAATTTTTTTTTTTTTTTACCAATATCTATCTATCTTAACATCGGTAGGATTCGAACCGTTGACTCGGGAGTCAATTATCCAAATATCAAGCTCGTTCATCTGCCAGTTGAGTTATGCTCCTTGGGGTACCACTAAGGGATAATTATCCCTGTGACCATCAATTTGATACCACACTATCAAAATGACCATTAAATTAAGAATTGGTTCCAAAATGACCATTTTTGACGAAAAGTATGAAACTAATGTTCATTCCATCCAATTTTATCTAATTTCATCCAATTCCATCAAATGAGTGGCATTTTGGTAAATAAGGAGATGATATTAATTTATTTTATATGTTTTTTAGAAATCAATTTTTTCTTTTGTTTTTTGAAACAAATAATTTTATTTAGTGTGTGTATATATATATATATATATATTTCTTTTTTGAGAAGATTAAAGCAACAAAATCTATAAAATCTATAAAAAAAAACAAATAAGAGACACGTGTATTGATCTAAATCATTTCTTTTGTTTTTTTAAATGAATAATTATATTTAGTGTGTAATATATATATGTATATTTTTTACACACACTAAATATAATTATTCATTTCAAAAAACAAAAGAAAATTTTGATTTACAAAAAACATCTAAAATAAATTAATGACAAGTTTTCTTGTAAAGAGAAATTATTTTCTTTCAAGCATAAGAACTTTCAGAAAAAAATTACTTCATTTTCCACTAAAGATTTCCCGTTCCACATTTGCTTATGATTGACTATGATTCGGGTCATGGTTGCGCACCTGCTTCTTAAACCGTTGCAAGTCACCTGAAATTACATTACTTAGAAAACAGCGATCCATTTGCTAAAACGAACTCGAAACCGCTGTCAAACCCACATCGCTATCCACAAAGATTATCTCTTCTTCAGTTCTTCTTGGTCTTCAAACTTCCCTCAAACATCAAATCCAACTTCCAAACGTATCCCACGTCTCCAAGAAGTTCCACATTAGTTGAGTCTCATTTGGTTCACATTGAGTTCACTTGAAAATACGAGCCAAGACCTAACAAAATGAATAAACTATCTAAGTTTCTAAGTTTTGGTCTCCTCCTCCAAGGATATTGGCACGCTCTTCATTGGACTTAAACTGAACTTCAATTTCCTCATTTGTATCACCATATGCTCTTGAACCGGGTTCTACTTCTTCATCACCCTCATCAACAGTAAAAGTGTAAAATACTATTTCTTCGTATGGAAGACTTGATGGTATTGGGATGATGATTCACGGTTGCCTAATATGGGTTTAGCAAAAGAGATACGTCTTGAAAGCGGTTTCAAACTTAACGGGGTTTGATGAAAGGAAGAATTCGATTAAGGAGAAATTTGACTTGTGGTGGCAAGTACGAATCATGTGGAGATTCAATCTTGGTTACACAAGGTGATTAAAAAAAAACACTTGAACGCTCGAAGTCTCTAGTGTGGTGGGGCTTATCCGACAACGCACTCCCCGTACTAACAGTAAGTCTTTCACCGAATTGGGTGATGCAAGGACACGTTTATTCTTTTGGCATGTTTCTCCATTGATCATGGAAAAAGATATGTTGTTGGTAGTAGTCCATAAGTTTTGCATATGGGCATCGATCAGAAGGTGATGCAAAGTGTGTGGGTGGATAACGATGTCGATGGCTGACGAACTCCACGGAAATCTAACATGAGGAGTTGAACCACAATTTCGGCAAGTTATTTTTCGACATGGTACCGGAACAACAAACAAGAAGAAATCTTAGGATGATTCGTTCCTGAGTGGTTATACCTTAAGGTGGGGTATGATGATTCTCGGTATGAAGAGTTGTGGTTGTGGATAAAGGTCTTGAGACAAAGGTCTTGAGAATTCAAGCCAAATGGAAGAATTGTTAGGTTTTGGCTTGTATTCTCAAGTGAACCCAATGTGAACCAAACAATACTCAAATGATGTGAAACTTTCTACAGACATAAGGAACGTTTCGAAGTTGGAGTTAGTGTTTAAGAGAGGTTTAAAGACTAAGAAGAATCGAAGAAACGAAGACTGAAGAAAAGTGTTATGCCTAGTGCTATGTCTAGTTTTGTGCCTAGTGTTATACCTTGCACAGCGGTCTAGACAGCAGTCCTACAATGAAGAGTTGGTTGTGCCTAACGTTGTCCCTAGCGTTGTGCCTTGCACATCGGTCTAAGGAGCGGCTTCCATCAATGAAGAAACTGTTGTGCCTTATGCTGTGCATTGCACAGCGGCAAGGACAGCGGTCCAATGCTAAAGATTCACGCTATGAGAAACGTTTTGCTGCAGACAGCGGTACCCATAACAGTTTGGTGGAAATTTGTACGGAACTAGAAATCTTCAATGGAAAAAGGAAAGGTTTTCTTCTGGGAAGTCCTTGTGGAGACTTTGCATGGAATAGGAAGTTCTTGTGTGTAGATGAGAAGGAATTTGCACGTAACAGGAAATCTTATATGTAAAGAAAGTAGTTTCCTTGTAGGACTTTAACTCTCTATAACTAGTATAAATAGAACCTTGTAACTAAGTTATTTGTATGGAGCAAAAAAGAACACCTGTAACATCAGAGAGGGTGGGTTGATCTGGGGGGAGACCCCATGGAATATCTGGGGAAGGATCGAGAAATATCTGAGGATCAAATGGGAGATCTGTGGGTGATATTTAAGGGAGACCTAGGGGGATATTTTGGAAGGGGGTGTACTTGGAGGAGGACCTTATGAGCGTTGTGAGCTGAGAGCCATGATGTAAAGATCGGTTATGAGCTTATGGGCTTGGTAAGGCTCAGTAGTTTGGGGTTTGGGTTGTGAGAGAGAATCCTGGAGTATATAGTTGTAACAATTTATCATATAGTGGAATTTTCTCTGTTGTCCGAATGATATGTGGTTGTTTTTTCTTGATTTAGGGTTTCCACGTATATCATGTGTTGTGTGATTGGTTTATATTTTTCCCTCATCTTATTTTTTATGCTATAGACGTTTATTTGTTATGTATGAGTGTATATTAGGTATGTCGCTTCCGCGTTCATCAGTTTAAAATTCCCAACAATAAATGATCATTTTATAAGAAAATAAATTCATCCCTCCATTGTGGCTCGATGGTAAATTGTGTTGTATCTGGTAATGTCAAGATTCGAGTTGATTCCAACTTTTCGATCATGACTTTATAAGCTTAACAATGAAAAGATAAATGAAAGAGGAAATATAAGTCTCGTATATACCTTTTGACAAAGAAGAGAGATTATTGCTCTAGGAGTATAAGTTGGACCTCCTCATTATTTTCTTCTAAAGCTAATAACCTATTTTCTCACGATCAGAGATGCTCAATTTGATTAAGGCTGGCCATTTTGCAGTATGTCTGCCCACTAGGGTAGAAATTAATATCGAAGTTGACTAAGTTTAAGGAGTCCTAAATTGGTTAGATATGGAAAGGCAAACCTAGTAATTGCTATTGGATCCGCCATTCTTCCCCTCCTTGTTCCGCAGTGATCTCCTCTACTCCATAAAAACGTATGCTAAGTTGCAAAAAGATTCCTAGTAATGGAGGTTGGAAAGAAATTTTTCAGATACGGACAACCTTCAAATATCACTTTGTTTAGTTTTTGAAAGGAGAGTGTTCCTTGGGCATCCTTATTCCATATGCTCTTCAGTTTAAATTGATTTTTAATATGCAATTCTCTTAATTGACTTGATATGTTGGGGTTTTTGCCCTAAAGCTTGTAATTTGTAAATGTGAATTGAACATAAATAAAAGAAGTAATTTATTCATTCAAATTGTCTCATACATTTAAATATAACATGTGCACTTAACATCCAAGATTGCCTGATGTAATTTCAAACTGAGTATATGAATGTCATATACAGATGGATGCAGTTTGAAACGAGCAATCTAAAGAGTCCGTAGATAGCAAATAAAGCTGAGTACTTTATTTGTGGTTAATCTACAGCTACAGTCTATTTCGTAGTGTACGGTGATCCTATCCTAGATCATTCATATGGAGATATGAGAATGAAGGCACCTTGTATGATGTGATCATATAGGACTGAGCCATGATCTATATGAATCTCTCACTAAGATCCGTTTAACGATGAGATTCATATATATCAACTAATGATGGCTATATGTGGGTGATCTTAATCCTGAATGTCTTATCGACTCCTTCAGGTTAGATCGTGGTCTTTGATATACCATGGGTGAGGTCGGAGTTGCATTCCTGATCAATATGCTCCGTATGTTGGGATCGCGGTTTGGCTTGTGGCTGGGAAGGTTTGTACACAATAGTGGAATCCACTCCTTCTTGCGAGAAGTAGATGGTAGTTCCCTTAAGGGTTGATTCGGGGCTTGAACAATATGAGCGCTCTCCTAATTCCGTAAGGAATGTAGGATTTATTGTTCATTAGAGAATCAATGGTACTTAATGGAAAGATATAATTAGAGGGGTAAAACGGACATTATGACCTAGCTCTAATTATGAACTACTTGTGGAGGATTATACCATATGTAATAGCTATATCAATAGACACCAAGAGTTATTGGTTTGTGTAAAAACGTCTACAGTTGAGAGAGTGCAGCTTCAAGTTTTTAGTGGAATAACACCGAAGTTAATAATCATGAAATATTAATTAAAGAGTTTAATTAATTATTTCTAAGGATTATTGGAGCTCAAAATACTGTGGTTCCATTAGGTCCCCTTGCTAGCCCGGTCGATTTAAGTAACAAGGGTCACGGTTAATTAATTGGATTGTCCAATTAATGTGTTACAAAAGTGACACATATCCACTCGGGAATTAATTGAATAATGAGATTATTTAATTAATGAATTTAATGATTATGACAATTAAATAATAAGATTATTTAATTATGTTATTAATTATTGATGGAGGGTGTTAGTTGATATTTATATTTGAAAAATGGGATAATATGATTATCTTATTTTTAAATATTAATTTTGAATTTAAATAGTTTGAATTCAATTTAGATGATATCTATTAAATAAAATAAAATAAAGATTTTGTTTTTAAGTTAAAAAGATATCATCAGTTGTTTTGATTAAAAAGATATATATGTGATATATATTATTTAAAAAAAAAGATCAACACACGCAATTAAAAAAAGAAAAGACACAGAGTTATGCGGCCAAGTTAGGAGGAGAAAAAAAATATTTTTCTTGCTTTTTGATATCTAGTGGCCGAACTTGCAAAGAAGAAAAGAAGGAGTTCTTTCTTCAAGTCTCTTCATCCTCCTTGTTCCTGAGTACCGTGATGCGCCCACACGCCGTTGCCAATCCCAGGAGATAGCGAAGAAGATCAAGTGGTTCAAATCAGGAACAGATCGTATTAAAGAGAAGGAGCCTGCAAACGTTGGTATGAAATTGATTCATCTCCTTCTTATTGTTTTTTATTATTACTGTACAAATGGGTTATATTATGATTGCATAAAAAAAAAAAATTATAACTCTTCCGCTGCGCAATCTATAACCCTAGGTTCCTACAATTGTAGAATGTGGCAATTCTTCAAAATATACCCCTTGCAAAAATATAATAGCATTTTTTAACGAGTGAGTTTTAAAACTGTCATCAATTTAATATCTTAAGTTTTAATAGAAACTAAAAATCTGACAAAAATAACCTTAAAACACACTCAAAAAAATAAGTCTCATGTTTTTTTTCCAAGACTTATTTTGGTATTTCCAAAACTTATTTTATAGTTTTCGAGATTTATTAGGTTTATTTGCAAGTTTCGAGATTTATTGGGCAAAAATGAAAATTTTCAATTTTTTTTTGTTCATTGTCTTCATCAACCTCTATTGGAGGTTTATTCCATCTCCATTGATTGGTCCTCCATCAATTAAGGATTTTGAAAAAAAATAAATGACAAAAACGTAATAAAAGAATGAGATGATGGTATTTTTATCTATTGATACCATTTAAACTTAACTTATTAAAAAAGTGTTACTCTTAATACGTCAACAAAAAAATAGCGTTATTTCCCCCTATTTCCACATATCGTTTCTACTGAATTGCATTCCTGGATAGTCAAGGACTCCAGCCTTATGAATGTTTTGAGCATGGCAAATACGATAGCTTATTGCACTTTCTAATTTTCACTAAATTAAGCTGCCAAATGAATCATCAGTAAGTTAGTTGTGATATATCATCTCCAAGTCATTCATGTCGGAAATTACAATCCTTCCTAAACTAAGGAATGCAACATTTATTATTCACATATCATTAAGTTATATAAGGAAGTCGCTTCTAATTCAAAATTGAAAATTAGAAGAAATAAAGAAAATATTTAGAAATAAGAAGTAATCAGTCTTTCTATTGTCAGTTCTTCCTGACAATAAATATATCAATACAATTGAAAATTAGAAGAAATAAAGAAAATATTTAGAAATAAGAAGTAATCAGTCTTTCTATTGTCAGTTCTTCCTAACAATAAATATATCAGTACAAAGAATGTGGATCACAGATTATGGAGAAGTTTTGACAAGTGTACACTTTGAGTCAAAGTATGTAAATTTAGTGGTCTACATTCTTCGTCCTGATATATTTATTGTCATAACGAATAGATAATAAAAAATCTGAAGAGGTAAGAGGGGAGAAATAAATACTATCCATAGAAGATAAAAAATAGATATTTTAATTTATGTCAGCCCAGAACTTTTAATTCTCTTAAACTTTGAAAGCGAGAAGTTGATTGTTTGTGCCATAATTGGTCAGAATTAATCAAATGGGGTTTCAAGCTCACAAAAAAAAAAAAAAAAAAAAAAAAAAAAAAAAAAAAAAAAAACCGTAGTTTTTACTACACACTGTTTGCCACGGATGTCCATTCGTGGTAAATATTACATAAAAATAGGGGAAAATATAAATTACTCTTAATATTTGTTGTGGATAAAACAGGTGTGACACATATAACAACACCTGTTTGCCACGGTAATTCACCACTTGATATTCCTGTGGTAATAAAAATATAAAAAAATTTAAATAATTCACTCTTCTTTTTTTTTTTTTTTTTTTTTTGCCATTTCACGTTGTTCATAAAAAAATTAATGAAATTGCTGCACTTCGATTTGCTGCCGCCGTTGCCGTTGCTTCTCACTTCCGATAAGCTCCACCACCTCGTCCAGTTAGCTCTCTCCCTCTTTGGACGGTCGCCTCCTCTCACAGTTGGAAGCTCTCTCTCTGAGCAACCGTAACCTCTCGGCGTTGGTAGCTCTCTGTTTCTCTGTAAGTAGCCACTTCCTCTGAAGTTCTCATCCACGGAGTCTATTGTGATTTGAGTTTAATGAAAATCTGAATTAACTTCGTTATTATTAACCTCTTTCAATATGAAATTATTATGTCTCTCTATCTAGATGTCAATCTACTCTTCTCGCATGAATACCATAACGGAGCTCTCTTCGATTGTCGGTGCTAAATTAACCGGTTAGGGATTTCTCTTCTATACTCGACTAATTTAGTTGATTTTTCTGATTAATTTCTCTTCTGTAAAAACCAATTTGTTTCATTATTGATCATTCTGTTTCATGTTCTGGTAATTTAAATTTTGATTTTTTTTTTTTAATTTATCAACCGTATATGATTTTAAATATCATGTTTGTGCAAGAAGACTAAAGATTAATTTGTAATTTTTTTTTGTTTTAATAGCTTGAAATGTTGACTTGGAGCTATGTTATGGTAGTGTTTTGGGACCTCTGTGCCTGAAAATCGGAGGGTAGTATCCTAGTAAGAGGAGAGTCTGGATGCTATAATGCCAAGCAATGCCCATCAAGATAGACGAAGTAATTAGCAGGACGGTGTATTTATCTGACATTGATCAATGGGTAAGGAGTGGTAATTGTCTAGTCTAACAAGCTTTTGCATTTTTATCTGAGAAGATTTCGTGTCTTAAGATTTTTTTTCCCGGTTTACTGATGTTTTGATAACCGTTGGTGTATTCATGTTACTGAAGAACAGCTTGCAGCGGTCTTTCTTGCTTGTGGACAGGTACTTGATGTTTTATTTTTCTCCCACGTCTTCTTTGTTGCCTGATAATTGTCATTTATGCTTGGAAATTATTTCCTCTTGTTGGGCCACATGTTGTTGATTGTCATATAATTGGCGATCCTAACTTCGTTCTCTGCTTTGCCTTGATTGAGTTCACTAGTGAAGGTATTATGACAAGCATATGCATTTTATTTGCATTGAAAACATGTGATTTTTGTTCTCATTGCCGATATTATGTGATTGCAGAAGGTGCAAGGGCTGCTTTGTCTCTGGGCTGGGACCATGCATGGATACTATCCAGTTAGAGTGCTGCCTTCCAAAACTGCAATTGCACCTGTTAACCCAACATTTTTGCCAAGGGTGAGATCTTTATTGTTATTGATAGTGTCTATCTCTGTATTTTTAACATTCGTCGTTCATATTTAAGTTTTATATTATATAACCTGAACAAGTTTTGGTTGTGCTGCTGTTGAATCTTTTCCCTCACTTGGCTTTCTAATGTTATCATGCGTCCAGTCTAAAGATGAACGTGAGATGTGCTCAAGAACAATTTATTGTACAAATATTGACAAGAAGGTAGTTTTTAACGTTGCATATTATTTTAGAATGTATCAAGGAGCAATAGCTGACATTCGGTTGTGACATGTTCATTTATTTGATGTAGGTTACCCAAGCAGATCTCAAACTCTTCTTTGAATCATTTTGTGGTGAGGTTTGTAGTTTATATGGAAAAAATTATAGTGTTGGTTGTTCTTAAATCATTTGACTCTGATCTATATTTCCTTGAGTAGGTTCAACTCTTGAGGCTACTTGGAGACTATCAGCATTCAACTCGTATTGCTTTTGTTGAGATATCAATGGCAATATACCTGGCTGTTAACCTTCTAATTGCTTTAGTTGAGTTCTCAATGGTAATCATATATTCATATGCGGTGTTTGCTCCGAACTTGAAAAATCTTTATATTGAGAGACTTCTCTAGAATTATTTCAACCTATAGTTTTACATTTTTCTATATGTGAACTTTTTACTTAATATTTTTTGGAACTCACTTTGCAGGTTTAGATGGATCTGGAAACAGAGAACAATATAGCTGCAATCCTTTTTAACAAAGCAGCATAATTATTGCGGCAAGCTGAGAATGAATGTGTCCATGCTTACTTTCAGCAGCCGAAAGTGAGGGTCGACCAAATTCATGGTTCCTTACTGCAATTTTTCTTGATTATATCGTTTAACCATGTTTTGAGTGTGATTGATTGTCACACATCCTTGTGTATTCTTCTGCTGATTTTATTAATGTATGTTTATGTATACCCAATATGCTTGGGATTTATGTTTTTATACTTGTATTTAGTTCAGAAAATATGTCAACGCTTTAATAAACTTAAAATGCAATTATTCTAATTTTGTTGTTGATGGATTTGCAGGATGTTGATACTAAAATTCAAAATTCTTCTGCTGTTCTTTTTCAAGGTGATGATATCTTGTGCGAATTTGAAAATGACTAAATGATGTTTCATAGGTTTTTGATCAAATGACGGTTCATGCGTTTAATGTATCATTTGTATGCTTGTATTGTATTGTTAAATTACCTGATTTCAACTGACTTTTAGGAATAAAGTCATAGTTGAGGATTGAGGAAGAGAGAGGAGACTTTTATTTATTTAGTCTAGAACAAGATTTTGTACAGTAAAACTTCTTACAACGGCCGTATTTACAACGCCACAAATCCGTGGCAAAATGCTTTTTGTCACAGATTTTGCCGCGGATCTGTCCACGGTAAAAAGTCCTTATTTTTGTAGTGAAGGTCTCCAAATTGGGTAACCCAGCCTGCAAATAAAGTTCGTATCTTTAGCTATTTATATTATGTCCCCAGTCCAGTCTTAAAAACATTTCTAGTTACACCACTGAACGTAATATGATTATCGGAATTTAATTTGGATTGGTCTGATGGGTTTAATTTAATTATTTGTATTTAGTTGTGATCAATATGTAAAAAGAGGTTATTTTATGTGATTAAAATAGAATTGAATTTGGATCATTTCAAATTTTATTTTATTTACAACTCGAATTTTGTTAAAACCTTCTTTTAGATTCAACACAAATTTCTTCCACTCCCCAAGTTTACTAAGTTTGATCACTACTAGAAAACTTGGGAGTTTGCATGCGCGATAAAAAAAAAAAATAATAATTTGCATTATCAAAACAATCATGACAAATTGACTTCCACTCTAGTAAAGTTGGTTGTACAATTCCCCTCCACTTTTGTGATAAGGTACGAGTCACATATTTATCCATTAAATCACTAATTATGGAAGATTTCTTCTCAATAGTTAGAATTGCATTTCAAACCTTAACAGTTGATCTTAGGGTCGGTCCTAACTTTCTTATGGCCCGGGGCGAAAATCTAAAATGGGGCCCTTTGTTTCTATTCATTATTTATAGTATTTATATATATATATCACCTTTGCTAAAATTTAATGGTTTTTATTGAATTTTAAAGTAATTTTTTTCTTGGTTGATATAAAGAACCAAAAAAAATTGAAAATTTTCGAGTACAAAAACTATTTTTTTCTGACTTTTTTGAAGATATAAACTTAAAGAATAATGAAACACCAGGAAAAAATAATTTTTGAATCTGAAAATTTCTCAATTTTTTACCAAGAGTATATTTTAATTTTCTTATGACATATCCATAAGAACGGGCCTACACTGGTGAGTGGTGCCGGTAGTGAGTCTTGAAAATCTAGATTTGAGAGAGAGTATAATGAGCTAATGAAGATATAGTATGAGAAATTAGAGAATAAGAAAATGGAGAGAAAATAAGGATGTAAAAATGAGATTATAAAAATATGCAGTGTTGAGTCAGAAAAAGAGAGGGGAAAATTAAAAATATAAAAGTTTGAAACCCAAAATTGTTTGTTTAGTGCACATTTGGGCTTTGACCCAATTTTTATTTACATGTCTTCCATGTTTTTCTGTCTTTTTTTTTTTTAACAAACAATTGGATCGATCTGAAATAAAAGTAATGTACCCATTAATCTATCATTTAAACTAATAACAAGTAACTATAATTGAGCCTTTTTTAAAACATGAGATTTGGCCTTTGTTTGAAATAAAAATGAATGGGAAACAAAATAAAAATAAATGGGCCCTGATTGAAGACCCATTTCAGATAAATCAAGACCTCTTTTTTAAAGGGCATGGCGGCCACCCCTCTAGAAAGGCCTAAGACTGACCCTGGTTGATCTTGTCAGGTCCGAATAGACTTCTGATCCTAATGTAATATAATAGTTGTTTTTGAAAGTGAGGTGCACCTAATTTTTCAAAGAAGCTTGGAGAGAGAAATGTCAAACTGCCATCTCAATTAAAAAAGTCATTTACATATAGAATATAGCCTCACATATTATTTTCCTGGAGGGGAATAAGAATAAGATAGATATTGTCGATTTGTCTTTGATTTATAATGGAATTTGCCGATCTTTCAATAATTAAACATATCATAATAATCTAACTTATAATTAATGTCTACTTTCTTCACTGCATCAAAAAGGGTCTTTCACAACATTCATTGCATGTTGTAAAAACTCTCAACAACATACATGTGTAAGTTGTCTATTAAAGAGTTGTTAGATTCTTCTACGACTTATAGTGCAAGTTGTTAAAAACATGAAATTCTACAACTAAGAGTGTTTGTATTTAAGAACTTAAAGTTTTACAACTAAGAGTGCTTGTTGTTAAAAGTTTATAAATAACAATTTGCAATGAAAGTTGTACAAGACTAAACCATCGTAAATTCATTATATACCATCAAAAGACAAAAAAAAAATCCTAAAATCAATATTTTGTAAAATAACCAACCAATTTGCAATACAACATTTTCAAATTAAGATAAAATCACAGGTAAACCAAACTCCGTTTTTATGTCATATCCAAACTTATACTAACTACAATAACCTAATGCAACTTTGAGGCCATACAATTGTTCTTCCTACAACTCCACCAAGTGTGCGAGCTTCTATTGGTTGGTCGAACTAAAATGACTTCCGAATTAAACACCGAATCCAACCACACTCTTCAGAAATCTCACCCAAGCAGTACATGATGCACTTTGGTGTTGGGATCTATTGAGGCCACACTTCCTTCAGCAACCACCTCTTCAACATTATCTCCGTACCAATATAGTAGTTGGTATTTACTATGTTCATATTTGTCATTGACCTTTGCAGTTATACTACCTTGTTGTGACTACAATTCATCAAAATAAATGACCAAAAAATATTACATTTAGTTAACTTATTTATTGCAATTTCATGATAAAGTATGATCAAATTATTCTTAAGTGTTTTACCTGAGAAGTACAAATATGAGAACACCGATTGCTGTGGCTGATCCAGAATTGCAATCGCTTGTCTGCTATTTCGATCCCATGGTTTTTTGCTCTTCTCCAAAAATATGTAAGCCAAGCATGCATGAATGCATGATAGTGTAAAACAAGCATCCAAGAAGTGAGTAGGGGTAAACACAATCGGTAAGGATCTTTACCGATACAATAACAGCAGTTAATACACATCAGTGCAAAGCAATTCAATAAAGAAAACCCAAAAATAGTTTTCGGCGGAACTGGAACAAGAAAACTAAACACCATACCTGCTTAAAACATGTATTTTCAGATTCATCTTGGCTTAATTCTGAAAAAATAAAAAATAGAAAATAAAAAATTGTATATCCATAGTAAAAGTATATATATCCATGATATTTGAGAATGTGACTTGTCTGTCAAAGGATAACCCATTTATTAATTTGAAGACTAAGTAAGCCACATATAATAGTAATAGCCATATCTTGAAGCCGATAACTAATTTTCTGGTGCAAAGTCCAGACTATAGACTAAGCTAGTATAAGAAGATATTGTTACGATCATGAGCAACACAAGACATGGAAACTGAGCTCCAGAAATCAAATATTAAGCAAATGAAGCATCGATTGACCTCTCGTAGAAAGAGAAGGAAAACATCAACATAGTGACAAGCTAGCAAGATTCATGTTTCACAAAAGCATATTTAAATTTCCTTGCGAGTGAAGAGGCGAAATTACTTTCCACAAAAAATAACTATATAAGACTTGATAATCCACTATAAGATTTTGCATTAAGCAGAAAAGCCAACATAAAGCAGGGTATTGCACTCATAATCCTTAGAAAAATTTCCGAGAATATATTACGACACATATTTCTGTAGAATTGTCAAACACAATGATATGACAGAAACCTTCAATGTAGCCTGTTGGACCCAAATGTGTAACATTTAGGAGATATAATCAGTAGAATATACACACACAAATAACATAACACACAATGATGCATACACCACATATACACACAAGACACTCATAAACTCTATAAATAACCTCTTTTATAACAAACTAAGGGGGGGCTAGAACTAATTCAGAATGGCTGGGCGGGCGAGTGGCCAAAAAGCTCTGAAAGCCTCATTTGACTCATTTTTGGTCTCAACATAGCCAATTCCCACAGACCTTTCTCAACTAAAAGCATGCTCTCAATATTTCCATCTCCAGAAAGATTTTTATTTCCCGCTGACCTTTCTCAACTAAGCTTAGTAGGTTGTCCACTTCTATCTAAAAATCATCCCTACCATAGATCATAGTATATGATGTAGGACAATTGGCTTTTGGAGTTTGAAGAAGAGATGGACAGAAAATTGGCGAAAAGTTATGGCTAAAAGAGCTGCTCCGAAGAAACGAGCATAACTTTTAGCTCGGTTGTCAGATTTCCTATTATAATATGTTTTTGGAAAGGGTTTTGGGAGATCCATACTGTTCCAACCAGGTCCCCTGGTTGACGTCATTTTCATCCTCAAAATCATTGTTTTAGTCTGGTTGTCGAGCAGTTGAAGTTTTATCGTTTTTTATTTGTTTTCATTTTTAATTATCTTTTGTTTAGTAAATGACCATTTTGGTCTTTTTGCTTAATTTAGGGTTTCCAGAGACTATTTAAGGCTCTTTATTATCAGTTTCGAGGCATTGAATAATATGGTCATTTTTCGGTTTTCTATTGAATTTGCTGGTGGATTCCAGTTTTGTGTGATTTAGGGCTTACACTGGTAAACCTTTGAACTTCTGTTCTGCGTCAGTATCAGAGAAAAACTTACATGGAACTGAATTACTGTGAGTTTGATCAAATATAAGTTCTTATTTACTATCTATAGACAATGGTCATTTTGGTAATTTCTCTCCTTTTTTTTATTGTGTATTAAGATAGTGTATATACTGAAAATGCTTTTGATATTAATAAAAAGTGATACTGAATATTTTAGAGTGTCGCAGATTAGTGTTTTTAAATTTAAAATTTTAGTAGGTAATTAATTTCTCGTGGGAACGATCTTACTTAGTTGTTATATTGTCTCTCACGATTTGTGCACTTACAATGTCATAATATTTTGTTTGTCTATTTGTGATGCAACAGGGGAAAAATTCATGCAAACATTTGGACTGCAGAAAAATAGACGCAATCCACGATCGATACACAGAAGGGGATAAATATTTTGAATCCATTGATTCGCGCACGAATACCAGAAACGAAACCTTCTATAAATCTATTGATCTGTGTACAGATACCAGAATAACATGCATCAAAATTCGTTGATCTTCACAAGTATACCAAAATTTGGATAAAAAGAGACACTCTCTCTAAAAACAATTTTTATTCATTCAAGTATGAAAAATTAAATCCTAATACAGACTATTAAATAAGGAAAAGCTACATAAAACTATTAGGATTCAATATCCAATACAATCCTATACAAAATAAAACAACCAAATCTCCAGTATTCAATATCTCCTACAACTCCTAAATAAGAGGTCTAAAACAACTTAACTGAATCGGGAAAGAATCCCATAATAAAGGAAAAAAAACGAATTGTAAATGAAAAAGAAAACAACCGTCTTGTTGCACACCAAAGAATCCCATAACAATTCTTCTTTGACCCCTTGCCATTTTTGGCGGTTAACAGAAACCTTTTTTTTTTTTTTGTCAAACAAGTGTATGTGTATTTTTTTTATTTTTTTTGTCGAACGGGGGTATTGCTCATAATTTTTCTGTGTCGACATAACATGTAACTAACTGTAGGTACTTTAACTTTTCTTTCAATGGATGGAGGTCTTTGATATTTATTGCTTTTAGTGTTTTCTATCGAGCGAAGGTCAACTTGTATGTTAATCCGTACAGGATATTTCGTCGTAAAGGAGAGGTCGACAAGACCTATTTATCGTTATTTGGAAGTTAACTGCTCTTTTGCATAGGAAGTCTTGTGCATAGAAGAAAAGTATTTCCTTGTAGGATGCAAACTCCCTGTAACTAGTATAAATAGAACCTTGTAAGTTGTAACTAAGTTATTTGTGTGGAGCAAAAGAACACCTGTAACATCAAAGAAAGAAGTGGTGAGATCCGCGGGAGATCCCATGTAATATCTAGGGAGGGATCCGGGGAATATCAATAGATCAAGTTAGAGATCCATGGGTGATATTCAAGGGAGACCTAGTGGATATTAGGGGGTTCTTGGTGAGGATCTTGTAAGCGTTGTGAGCTGAGAGTCATGATACAAAGCTCGGTTGTGAGCTTGGGGACTTGGTAAGGCTCAATGGTTTGGGATTGGGTTAGAGAGAGAATCATGGAATATATGGTTGTAACAATTTATCATAAAGTGGAACTTTCTCTGTCATCCTGACGGCTTATGGTTTTTTCCCTGATTTCGGGTTTTCCATATATATCTTATGTTGTATGATTTTTTTTTTTTTTTTTAATATTTTTCTCATCTTATTTTT
This sequence comes from Acer yangbiense, assembly GCA_008009225.1. Classification (NCBI taxonomy): domain Eukaryota; kingdom Viridiplantae; phylum Streptophyta; class Magnoliopsida; order Sapindales; family Sapindaceae; genus Acer; species Acer yangbiense. The sequence goes on from CM017763.1 coordinate 15,403,927, forward strand.
CTGTCATATACGTTATTATTTGCTATGTATGGGAATATTAGGCATGGCGTTCATCAGTTCAAATTCTCAACAATTGGTATTAGAGCCTCTTGGTTGGCGATGGCGGTTTCAAGTCTTTACGATGAAACCCTTTACGAGATATCGTATGGAGGACTTGGTGGCATTGGGATGATGATTCATAGAGATACATCTTGAAAACAGTTTCGAAGTCGGATTTGATAGAGGAAGAATATTGATAGAGGAGAAATTTGACTTGTTGTGGCAAGTACGAGTCATGGAGATCCAATCTAGGTTACACAAGGTGATAAAAAAACACTCGAAGTCTCTGGTGTGGTGTAGGGTTTATCCGGTAAAGCACTCCCAGTACTAATAGCAAGTCTTTCACCGGGTTGGGTGATGCAAGGACACGTTTATCCTTTTGGCAGTTTCCCCCAACTAGCCATGGAGAGAATATGTTGATGCTAGTGGTCCACGGTTTTGCACTTGGGAATCGGTCAGAAGGTGATGCAAGGTATGTAGGTGGACAAGGATGTCGATGGTTGATGAACTCCCTTGAAATCTGACGTGAGAAGTTACACCACAATTTCAGTAGGTTATTTTGACATGGTGCCGGAATGGAACAAAACAAAAAAAAGAAATATTAGGATGGTTCGTTCCTAAGTGGTTATACCTTGTGGTGGGGTATGGTGATTCTCGATATGGAGAGTCGTGGATGTGGACAAAGGCCTTAAGAATTCAAGTCAAATGGGAGAATTGTTAGGTTTTTGCTCGTATTCTCAAGTGAACCCAATGTGAACCAAACGAGATTCAACTGATGTGAAACTTCCTAGAGACATGGGAAACGTTTGGAAGTTAAAGATGGTGTTTGAAGGAGGCTTGAAGAGGGAAGAAGAAAAGCGTTGTGAAGACAAATAAGGAAACCACTGTCATTGGCGTTGTGCCTTGGATAGCAATCCAAGCAGTGGTACAAGCAATGAAGCACCGATGTGCCTTGCGCTGTGCAATTGCATAGCGGTCTAGCCAGTGGTCCAATTTCAGAGGTACACGCGGTGTAGACTGCAACGTAGGCAAAGCGAAGACCGCAGTATTTTAAGCAGCATCTTTAGTGGCTTTCCACGGTGTAGGGTGTGGGTTGCAAACCACGGCCTGGACCGCGATAACGGCATATTTTGCACAGGTCTAGAAAGTTGTGCAGAAAAAGGAATCTTTTTCAAAAAAGGAAAAGGAGTTTGTCTTCGTGCGAAACAGGAAAGTCTTATGCGTGAAGGAAAAGGACTTCGCGTGGAATAAGAAGTCTTATGCATAGAAGAAAAGTACTTCCTTGTAGGATTCAAGCTCCCTGTAACTAGTATAAAAAGAACCTTGTAACTAGGTTATTTGTGTGGAGCAAAAGAACACATGTAACATCAGAGAGATAATTGGTGAGATTCAGGGGAGACCCCAGGGAATATCCAAGGAGGGATTAGGTGAATATCAGTGGATCAAGTTAAAAATCCGTGGGTGATATTCAAGGGAGACCTAGAGGATATTGAGGGTGTTCTTGGTGAGGATCTTGTGAGCGTTATGAGCAGAAAGTCATGATGTAAAGCTGGGTTGTGAGCTTGGGGACTTGGTAAGGCTCAGTGGTTTGGGGTTTGGGTTAGAGAGAGAATCATGGAGTATATGTTTGTAATAGTTTATCATATAGTGGAACTTTTTCTATCGTCCTGACGGTCCATGGTTTTTTCCCTAATTTAGGGTTTTCCACATATATCTTGTGCTGTGTGATTTTTTTATATTTCTCTCATCTTATTTTTCTGCTATAGGCATTATTATTTGCTATGTATGGGAATATTAGGCATGTCGCTTCCGCATTCATCGATTCAAAATTCCAACAGACATGAGCAAAAAATGAGAGAAAATGAAGACAAAATCAATAATTAAGCAGACCGATAAAATGATTTTTTAAAAATAAAATAAAAAAGTATATATCAATGCAAACTAAGCCCAATACACTACTAAGCTCAACTGAATTGGGGTTTTTTTTTATCAGAGTAATGCTACTTTGCCCAAATTTGGTGCTCAAATGATGTGACAACACTCTCATCCATTCATTAAAATCAAACAAATATAATACAATCTAAATGAATGGATGAGAGTGTTACCACATCATTTGGACACCAAATTTGGACAAAGTAGCATTACTCTTTTTATCATTCAAAATATGTAGGAATTGAAAGTTACCTCAGCCATAAAAATCAATGAATAAAATTATATGTAGGCTCGACTGAATCGAGCGTTTTTTTGTTTTTCAATCTCTTCAAAAAAATTTAACTTTTTTTTTTCGAAGAGATCTGTAAATCTTTCCGGATCTTTTCAAAAGCTTTTTAAATTTTTTTTTTTTTTTGTTTAAATCCAAATCTCTTCAAACTTTTAATTTTTTTAATATTGATTTTTTATTTATTATAATTGTAATATTATTTTTTTGAAATACTGATTTTCAAAAAAGAAAACAATGATTTAAAAAAAATTAAGATTAAATGTTAAATTAATTTTATACTGAATTTTATTTTTATTATTTTATTATCTATTTTTTTTTCATTTCTTTATACAAAATTCAGATTTTCATTAATGTTTTAACCATTTTTTATTTTTAAATTTTGGTGACACATGTCATATTTTGATTGGATTACAAGTTAGGTTAAATTGTAAAAATTGACAAAGTTATAAGGTAAAATAGTATTTTTAAATAATTTGCTTTAAGCTAAGGGTAACATGGTCAATTTACTATTTATGTTAGGGTTGACCATTAAAAATTTGGTCAGAGGGACCAATTGATGGGTTTTTGAAAATATAGGGACCACGCCAGTGAAAATGGAAAGACAATTAAAGAAGTCATAACATGTGAAAATATAGGGATCAAATGATAAAAACCCTTTATATTTAGATAGTTGAACATCTAGTTTCCAAAACAATAAAGTTGAACCTCTCTACACTACTTACACGATATGGGCCCACCGGTGGCAGGCCAAGCCTTCTAGCAGGCTGTCCCAAAGAGGCCTGACCTTCATAACAAGTCGGGCCTGTATAGATTTTTGATAAGCTATGTATATTTTAATATATATAGGGTACGGATATTGACACCCATAAATATGATAAGCGCACCCATATTTATAAGTACACCCATGTCTAAAATTTAAAATTAAAACATTACTATAAACACCAATCTTAATACCAATAGTACCCTTATTTGAATTAATGTTTTCATTTTAATACAATATATTTATAAACCCTTATAAGTTATTAACACACCCAATTTTACAAATGATAAAATTTTAAATTCTCTAGACTCGAAAACACGGTCTCGGAAATTCTTAAATTCTTAATTTCAAGAATCTTTACTTTAGGCCAATTTCAGACTGCGTATTTACCTAAGACATGCTTATTATGTTTATTATATGAACAAGAGTGCTTAAGCATGCAGGTATGAAAAATACTAGCATCTCATTAAAAAAAGGAGTAAGGTAAGGACTGGAACATATGTCTTGCAGAGATCCATGAAATTCACAAACACCGTTTTCTTTGACCTTCACTGGTGCAGAACTGTGGATGAATCTAATAATACCTAAGAACCTGTGAAAGATGTGCTCGTTATGTTGTAGCATTGTGCTTCTGTGTCCTTTAATGACCTTAAGTTATGTCTTCTTTCACTGGATTTGTTATTTGTAAAGAGGATTCGATGACTACCAAGCATTTAATTCTATGCGAGAAATGGCTGCTTGGACAATGCCTAACTTTGTTGAAATCTCAGTTCTTACATAGCAACTTGATTAACGAAGTAGTGCTGTGGTTGCATTGGTTACGGAGGATGATGTAGAGTGAAAGTAACTTAGCATGAGTTTGCTCAATCTGAGTGTTGATGAAACTTACGTGGGTTACATGGCCGTATAAAATAAAGTAGATAATTTATAGTATCAATACATACCTCTGTATGATCGGAGTCCTCTGAAAATTATTATTCTATTACTTTGTTATATGATAATGGGAGATTTTGGCTCCGTTGGGCTTTTGTTCTTCTCGTTCTTTTTTGTTTTTAAAAAGGAAATAGAATTAGGGTTTGGTTTTTTTTTTTTTTTTTTAATAAAGTGATATAGTTGAAGATATGAGTGTAATTAATGGGTGTAAATAGTATTTTGTTTATTTTTAATTAAACTAATTTGTCCTTATTGGTAAACTCCTATTGAGATATTTTTGTAATTAAATTTTTTATTAAAGAGATTTTCTCCTTACAATCCAATTTTTTTCTTTCCACACTCATTTTCTAAATACACTTCATTCTAAAATCTTATATTTTTAAAAATTCTAAATACACTCCATTTGTTCCAAAATTATCCTTTTTATCTTTTGATACTTATTTTAAAAACTTCATCATAAAAACCTAAATTTTAAAAACAAAAAATTATTTAGTTTCAATTTCTTTTCATTGAATACTGTATCCAACCCATACAGGTCCCGTCCCCCACCCCTTTGTTCTGCACTTACACTTAAAAGAGCACCATGGCTACTTCAATTTTTTTTTTTTCATTTAACTATTTTTCAAAAAAAAAAAAATATTAAGAGAAAACAATTAAGATAATAAAAAAATCTGTAATTTTTTTTCTTATTATTTGTTTATGCAAAAAGTCAGCAAAAATCAACACTTAAAAAAATTGTTTGTTTCTTTTTGTAAATCATTCTCATTACTTCGTTATCAAATAAAACTTTAAAGATATCAAAATAATGTTGGAGTCTAGAAAAAAAAAATTGTTGAAAAGAAGAGTAGCAAAATTGTTTTACAATGTATTTAGAAATTTTTTTTTGTACATTTTAGTAATTTCAATTAGGATAAAATTGTCATATAAAAAAAATAACTAAAATGGAGTGTGGAAAGATATTTAATGGATTGTCAATAACATCACTCTTTATTAAAATATGGGTGTGTTTATCATATTTTTGGTGTCAATATCGGTTCCCATATATATATTGTTTAACAAGTTTTTTAAAATTTATTTTTGTAAAATTGCCATGGGTGGGAATCGAACCAAGGTTGTTGGGGAACAGTTGTGTGACTTAGTCATTTCACTGTAAGTTTAACTTTGTTTGTTTATGCATATTATTTAATTATTATTAATTTAAAAAATTATTGGTAGGCCTCATGTATGAGGCTTGGCCTGGCCTGCTATGGGCCATACCGTGCCAGGCCCTGTCTGGTTGTGGAGCAGGTCGGTTAGGCTTGGCCTGCTAGGCCAAGCCCATTTTGCAACCACTATATGTAAATAAAAACAGAGAAATGCATGGGATAGGGCCATTTTGCAACCACTATAAGTCTATAACCATTTTTTATTTTTTATTTTTTGTCTTTCTACTTTTTTGGCTTTAAGATTTAAGTCCTGAAAATTACATGTGAAACAAAACAAATGAGAACATATTAAGAACATAACAGAGCAATTAGAGAGCATTAAATACCTTTTCAACGGCAGATGGGGTCGGAGTGTGGTGCTTGTCCTCCAAAATGACTCCATTATTGTTGATCGAGCAAAAAGTTGTGAGCTGTGGAAAACCTACCAGAGTCGTAGAGCGCAATTCCTTCAACTGAAATTTATCTTCTTCTTTTCCAATGATAAAAATCTATGTTATATTCGTACAATTAAGCATACAATATCCCAAGTTTGAGTACAAGTGATATATTTGGTATTCAAATCCGGTACTCACATGATATAACATCACTATAATCCATTTATTTAAATTGTATTATTAATAAAATAAAATAAAATAAATGTTCACAAATTTGAAATTTGTGTCGAGCCATAAACTTCACGCAAACACATTTGAGTTTTGGTCAAAGATATTTTGATTGGATGAACCACAGATAGAACGAACTCATTGAATACAAACTGTTCTTCTAAATGCAGTTCGCCTGTTTCTAAGTATCCCCAACATTTATACAATTATACATAGAATGTATTATATTTTCAAAGGGGTATACAAAATAAACACAGGGGTCAAAATAGCACTACTCATTTAAAAGTACCTTACACAAAATAAATTTAAACAGCCTCATAGTTGAACACGCTAATAAATTTGAAGTTCGACTTCAAATTTAACTTCATGGCCTAACCAAGCATTAATGATTGGTTAGCGTGTTCAACAAACAATCATTAGTATCTCGTCCAGGTCAAAAAAATTTAAATTTGACACGTACCCAAATCTGCCCCTATCGAAATCACCCCGAACATATGAAGCGGGGCAGGCCATGAAGTTTTGACAGCATTAATGCTTAGACCATTTTTGGTTTAACTAATCTACCGGGACAATGGTCACTAGATTGCACAAGTGTAATATTTCCTTAAAGCTAATTTAATAAAGGGTAATTAGCACAAATACCACCTGAACTCTACATTCGTTGCTATTTCCCCCCTATACTTTTTTTTTAGACAGTAAACCCCCTAAACTATCATAAATTGGCAATGGCTGACGGAACCCTAATTCTGTCTAGGGAAAATTACACTAAGTCCCATGATTATTTATATAATTGCATTAAACATGAAAAATATAATAATATGACACAAATACCCCTCTGACCAATTTTTTTTTTTTTAAATTAAATTTAAAATTGAAATAATAGTTAAATAATAATTAAATTCTGAATTTTATTATAAAGACAATTAAATAAATAGAGAAATGAAAAAAGTAAATTGATATAACAATTATTTAAATTATCTTTTTATTTAAATATCCCTAAATATAAAACCAAGATAAATATTTAAATTATTTAAGAAAAATAAAAATAATGGTTAAATAATAATACAATTCCCTTTAAAAAAAATAATTGTTGATCTCAATTACCCAAAAAATAAAGTAATAAGTTTCTTCATTAATGAAGATCCATCAATGTTCTTTTATTATTATTATTTCGTTTTTTTAAATTTTTTTAATTGGATTTCATTTATTGGTTTGTGAATTGTGTTTTTTAAATTAATTTTTTTTAACTTAATGAACATAGAGAAGAGAAATCCTTAAAATAAAAAATTTCAAATAAATATTTTTAAATGAACATCAATCCATCTAATTAAATGAGCATCTGTTTCTCCATCCAATCCTTAAAAAATTCCTTTCTCTAAAGAAATAAAAATATTTAAATTTACAACACCCAGAAACCAAAAATTAAAAAATTTTATTTTTAATTCTTCTATGTGTGTTTTTAATTGGAGCGATATTCAATTTTTTAAAATTTGTACTTGTATTATTATTATTATTATTATTATTTTGTAATTGAGATAAATCAATCTATTTCAAAAAATAAATTGAGATAAATCAATCAATTTTAAAAAAAATATACTTTTTTTATTTGAATTTATTTTAATAAATATTTCTCCACCGTCCATGTTTGAGATGGATGGTAGAGATTTTAAAGATGTTTTAATTTTTTAAAGATTTTATTTTCTTTATAAAAAAAATAGAATTGTATTATTATTATTTTTGAAAGGGAATTGTATTATTATTTAACCATTATTTTTATTTTTCTTAAATAATTTAAATATTTATCTTGGTTTTATATTTAGGGATATTTAAATAAAAAGATAATTTAAATAATTGTTATATCAATTTACTTTTTTCATTTCTCTATATATTTAATTGTGTTTATAATAAAATTCAGAATTTAATTATTATTTAACTATTATTTCAATTTTAAATTTAATTTTTTTAAAAAAAAATTGATCAGAGGGGTATTTGTGTCATATTATTATATTTTTCCTATTTAATGCAATTATATAAATAATCAGGGGGACTTAGTGTAATTTTTCCTAGACAGAATTAGGGTTCCGTCAGCCATTGCCAATTTATGATAGTTCAGGGGGTTTATTGTCTAAAAAAAAAAGTATAGGGGGGAAATAGCAACGAACGTGGAGTTCAGGGGTTATTTGTGCTAATTACCCTTTAATAAATTTAGAGTAGATTAAATAGATGAACAATTCAATCACTCTGCGGGCCTACGGTAGGAGAAAAAGCTTCAATGCATCGAGCACTACACCAGCTGAGTGGAGCACCCAGCTGTTGACGCGTTGACACATCAGTGAGTCAGTTTTTTTATTTGCTTTTCATATTTTTCCTTTCTTATTTTATCTATTTCCCTCTCATTCCTTTAATTTTTTAATTTTTTTTTACTAACACACATTGATGTGTCAATACATAAGTGGTCGGGTGCACCAATGAGTAGAAGTTAGGATCTTTTTTGTCCCTTTCTTTTCTTGGTTTTTTTTTTAGTGTAAATGAAACATCCATGCATTAGAGAGAAAAGAATCAATAAATGTTGACTATGTATTTTCTTGTATACTTAATTTTAACTATGTATTTTTTTATATGTTTAGGTTTCAATATCTACCGAAAAAAAAGGAGGAGATGATCATGATCCCTATTAGTGTTGTCGGCTTTAAAATAAAAATAAAAAAATTCAATCACTTTGATTGCAAGAATCTTCACTTTTTTTTTCCTTTTTTTTTTTTCTTTTTGATACATACAAGAATCTTTACACTTCACCCTTATTTGTTTCTTTTCCTTGTCTTTCATTTTTTCCTAGGAAAGAATATCACTAGAAGCTCTTTATAATAATTATAAAAAATAATATAAAAATTTAATCAATGAAAAAATAGATACCCGGCCAGTTTGACATTTTCTTTATTTATTTTATAATTTTCTTGGAGCTGACAAAAAACTTTCTAGCTATCCAAACATGCATGCCAGCTGGTTGTATATTATATAAATATTTCCCATTGTTCATACATTAACTCTTCCAAATATGAAGTCCAATGGGGCGGCCGGCACTAAGCTTCAATCATTCAATCAAAATAAACTCCACGAAATGAGAGCAATATTTTGATAATGATATTTTCTTAGGTGATTTATGCTTTTGGAGATGGAATAAATTCTGTGGGAAAATGACATAATAAATGGGTTATGATATAGCCATATATATATATATATATATATATCCACAACACTGGTGCTTTGAATCTTACACACACATATATATATAATAGACCGACACCAAAAAGTTGGGGATTCGGCTCCTTTCCAATATATATATATATATATATATATATATATATATATATATATAGTTTTTCTATTGTCAGTTAATGTAGACCATTAGATTTACATACTTTGACTCAAAGTGTATGCACTTGTCAAAACTTTCCATAATCTATGATCCACATTTTTCGTCACAAAATTGAATTAAGTGTTTAAGTGGTGTTTATATATATAAATATATTGACAATATCTATTAATCGGGAACCATGTATTTTCTTGAAAGCTTTCACCATTGGTATGATTCGAACCTCAAGCTCGTCCATCTACCAGCTGAGCCACGGTAACTTATACTATGACTAGCTACTAGTACATATATGATTATCAGAATTTAATTTGGATTGGTCCAATGAGTTTAATTTAATTATTTGTATTTAGTTGTGATCAATATGTAAAAAGAGGTTATATTATGTGATTAATTAAAAAAGAATTTAATTTGGATCATTTCAAATTTTATTTTATTTACATCTAGAATTTTTTAAAACCTTCTTTTAGATTCAACACAAATTTCTCCAGAAATCCGTGAGAACACAGCATGAGACCCAAAAAAAAAAAAAAAAAAACACTCAATTTGACCTTCTGGTGAACTAGAAAAGTTGTGAGTTTACATGCGTGATAAAAATATGTAATTTGCATTATCAAAATAATGCTCGATAAAAAGGTGGTTGTACACTTTCCCTCAATATTTATGATAAGGTACGACTTACGAGTCATATATTTATCCATTAAATCGTTAATTATGGAAGATTTCTTCTCAATAGTTAGAATTACATTCCAAACCTTAACGGTTGATCTTGTCATGTCCTGATAGACTTCTGATCTGAATGTACTATAATAGTTGTTTATGAAAGTGAGGTGCTCCTAATTTTTCAAAGAAGCTTGGATAGAGAAATGTCAAACTGCCATCTCAATTGAAAAAGTCATTTACGTATAGAATATGGCCTCACATTCTTGTAATTTTATATTACTTTATTTATTATTTTCCTGGAGAGGAATAAGAATAAGAATAAGATAGATATTGTCGGTTTGTCTCTGATTTATAATTTAATTTGCCGATCATTCAATAATTAAACATATCATAATAATCTAATTAACTTATAATTAATGTCTGCTTTCTTAGTAGGTTGTCCACTTATATCTAAAAATCATCCCTACCATAGACCATAGTATCAAAGAAACAAAACTTACATGGAACTGAATTACTGTGAGTTTGATCAAATTTAAGTTTTTATTTAGTATCTATAGACAATGATCATTTTGGTAATTTCTCTCCTTCTCAAAAACGGTAAAAAATTAGAGGTCTCATTTATTTATAAATTTTGAGGATATTGTTAAAAAAAAAAAAAAAAAAAATTACTGATAAAAATATATTGAAGGGTCTTTTTATTTATTTATTTAATTATTGTTTAGTTATGGAATGTACCTAAAAAATAGAAATATATTAATAGTATTAATAATTATTTATTTAACTAATAACCATTTGAAATGATTATTAAGTATACACTTTTAAGCATCGTTATAATTAATAAAACCCTTAAACTTCTCATCAATAATATTTTACTGTTTAAAAATTACCTATAAAAAAAAAATCAAATTATTCTCATTTATCTATAACAATTCAAGTACAACTACAACTCTATTTTTGCTATAATTTGTTTGTCTCTTAAAACTTACATGTGACTTTGTTTTTTTGTTTATCTCTTAAAGCTTAAGAGTTACATCACTTATATCTCCAATATTCTTTAAATTTATTATTTACATTATCTATAAGAAGAAATTCTAACATTGAAAAGGTATTTAAATTCAAATTTAAGAATTTAATTTTTGTTTTAATTTTTTCTAATTGCAATGGTTAATTTTAATATGATTACTACTTACTAATTGTTGTTGTTTGTCTTATTACTTAAGATATTATATTACAAGTAGAAAATTTTCAATTTCAATCTTTTAAATTTAGTTAGATATTTCTAATCAGATCCTATCATTAATTTTTTTTTAATTTTAATTTTAATTTTATTATATATAAAAAATTGGGGCCAATTTTTTTTCTCCATTAGGGCCTCAAAATCTATTGAGCTGCCCCTGAAAATAGTGTATACACTTAAAATACTTTTGATATTAATAAAAAGTGATACTGAATTTAAAATGAAATATAATTTGTTTGAAGAATTTGTTGAATCTTCAAATTGAAAAACTCAACATAGAAATTTGAAAGAGAGAGTTTTCAGTATGTTAGTATTTTAAATCGAATATGTCTAGGTCATTAAAATCGTAAATGTAATATAAACTTTTATATGATTGGATAATTACACTATATGACTTGATTTGATTTCAATGTCAGTAATATATTATTTAAAACAAAAATTAGAGAACCCTACTCAAAACTAATCAACTACGTCTACATTGAAGAAAATATTTAATTAAGAAATAATTATGAAAGAATTTCCATAGGCAAGTCAACAACACAACCTTATCAAGTTTGCTTGCAACTGCATTCATAATTTAAATATCAAAATAATTCAAGTGGCAGCATATGCTCTTTTGGTCAGCATCTCATATTCTGATTCCATATATAAACATATATATATATATATAAATGACATCAATTTTTCATTCTGATTAATAAGAGATAGAAATTAATCAGTAATTACAGTACATAAAATTATATAGACTTACCAACTAATCAAGGTTGACAAAATTGCCTTTCAATATGACATTTGTCATTGATCCCCATTCAAAATGGAGAGAATGTAAGCCCCCGTCCTGCAGGCTGTTTTCAGCTGTTTTCAGCTGTTTTTGTTTTTATTTTCTAAAAATGATTTCGAATTCGTGTCATGTAAACCGTTTTTTATTTTATTTTCAGAAATCAAAAACAAAAACAAAAACAAAGTCAAGTGTTAAAAGTGGAAATTTTGAAAAACAAAAAAAAGTTGTTTTCTGTATTTCAAATACAATTTCAAAAAAATTAACAAATTTTTTTTTTTTTTTTTTTCTCTTGGACAGACGAACTGCACTTCATCTTCTTTCTTCTTCACCTTCTTTCTCCTCCTCCTTGCCGCCGATCATCACTGCCTGCCGCCGGTCGTCGCTCGCCGCTGCCTTCCGCCGGTCGCCGGTCGCTGCTGCCGTCTTCTTCTTCTTCTTCTTCCTCTTCTTCTTCTTCCTCTTCCTCCTCCTCTGTTCGCTGCTGCCATCGCCGCCGTCTTCTTCTTCCTCTTCTTCCTCTTCTTCCTCTTCTTCTTCCTCTTCCTCTTCCTCCTCCTCCGTTCGCTGTTGCCATCGCCGCCGTCTTCTTCTTCTTCTTCCTCTTCCTCCTCCTCCGCTCGCCGCCGATCGGCTCTGCGTCGCCTCTCACCGCCGATCGCCACTCGACGCCGCCGATCTGCTCTACTGAGTCGCCGATCTACTCATCTTCTTCTTCTTCCTCTTCCTCTTCCTCTTCAACTGATAACTTTTTTTTAATTTAAAAATTACATTTCAATTTTTTTTAGTTAATTATTTAATCAATTTGTTTATAATTATTATAATATTAAACAAAATGTAAAAATTGATATTTCAATTTTCGAAAGTTTTCGGTTTTCCTACCAGACGCGTTTTTCCCGTTTTTATTTTTAAAATACAGATTCCAGTAAATGCTACCAGACGCGTATTCGGAATTCAAAAACAAAACCAAAAACACTGTTTTCATTTTCATTTTTCTTTTCGAAAAACAAAAACAAAAACAAAAAACGGCTTGCAGGACGGGCCCTAAGTTTTTTATAAAATTGTGAGTAACATATGACATTATATTTTGAGTTTATGAAAACCGAATTGATTGGAATATTTAAGTAAGAGCGTGTTGACCGGATAGAGCCTGTTTGGTTGTGATCAATATTTGTTGGGCTTGGTGCACCTTAACTACATTATATATATATATATATATATATATATATATATATATATATATATATAGGATATGGTATAGGCTATTATATATGTGTGAGTCTAGTATTCTTTTTGGGACTAGCCATCGAATCCTTTATGGGTTATGATTCTAGTAAGTTATACTATTTATAGGGGGTCCCTACTCTCGCCATGTATCACACAGTGATTCAGTATAAAAGTAGCATCACCATTAGGTTATCTGAAGTAAAGTAATAAGAGAGTAGAAGATTCTCTATAACTCTGGATGGTTTCCATTGTGCTTTCAGGTATGCGTCTATTCATACTTATACATATAACACGAGATTCAAATATATTTATATAATGCTTACAGAGAAAACATGGCAACATGTTTCCGAGGGATGGACTTGAGACACTCGAACCCACGACTTTGTGACAAAGATGTGAGGGTGGATTTGAGTATACATGTGGAAGAAGAATAGGTGTAGCGTAGCGATAGTAGGGCCGATGACACACCGACTTTATCTCTTATAAGTTATAAACAACTGCTCTGCAGGTTCCTTTGAGTTCAATCAAATATGTCAAAAGGACATATTTAAATCGTGTGAGAAACACTTGTTTTATTTCTGGTTAATAATTTCAATAGCTTCACCTATCCCAACAAAATCATATATAAAATAAGTGATATAATTTTTATTTTTGGTCAAAACTAATTATGTATATACAAGATGATTACCTCAAAATTTGATTTTACATGAATCATGTTGTCATATTTATGGTAAAATTTAAATTACAATATTGCTTTTATTTATGATTACAAAGTGAAGAAAAGATAATTAGAAATGTCCCTCTCAAACCCACCACAAGTCACAACCAAAGAGAAAAATGCATTTTGTATTAGCAAACAACTTGAGGTGACGTGAAGTTATAAATCATACCTAGATATTTTTCTCAAACTTGAGTCCTAATGTGCAAGCCTCCCCATATGTGCCAACCTATACTACTAAATCTAGATTGATCTTATGATTCACAAATCATTTGAGTCACAAATTCAAAATAAGTTTAGTTTATGCAACACTAGTCCGAATTCCTAAATTTGTTTGGATACCAATTGTCTAGGTCACGAGAATTTGTACCAAGGACGGAGGGAGGATGGGGCTAATGGGCCATGGCCCTTCTACCCTCTATTGGTATTTTTGTTTTGTATTTTTATAATATCTATCTATCCATCTGTTTAAATCATGTTTTTTTTTTTATTATTTATTTAAGTTTTTGCTATCACTAGGATTCGAGCCGTTGATTTAAAAATCATTTACTTAAACTCTAAACTTGTCTATCTACCGGTTGAACTACGACCCTGAAAGCACCCCTAAATTTTTTTGTTAAATATAATTGTCCCCAAACTTGATTTCGGCCCCCGCCCGACCGCACATATCCATACTGATATTTATAATTTGAGTAAATAATGGGCGCGTGGGTGGAGGTTCCATAAAGGGAGAGTGTGACATAAATTGTTGAAGCAAACTTGTAAAATGAAAATGAAACTAATCAAAGACACCTACTTCGTCCTTCAGCTTCCTTTCTTCTTACTCAACTTTCTTTCTTTAAGACAAAGAGAAAAGTCTCTCTCTCTCTCTCTCTCTCTCTCTCTCAATAATCTTTGAAGAAATGAAAAAAATATGTATAATAATCAAATATATGTTGATTGAGAGACTGTTTTGTGGGAGAGGAGTTTCATTTTACTCTCTGTCTCTGTTTATTTTTCTTTAATTCTTAGAGAGAGAGAGGGACTGTTACTTCTTATTGATCTCTCTCTCTTCTCCATTTTTTTTATAGGAGTTACATGCACATGCTACAACTTCAGTGGCTGAAGACAATATTTCTAAGAATAATTTTTTGGTTTTGGTGGGTTTTTGATTTTGTGAGCGCTTTCATAGTCAAAATGTTTGGTTGTGAGTGCTTTTACTGGAACCGGCTCACTGAGTTTGATGAGTTCAACTCGCCCGAGCCAGAGCTCTTCTCTTTGCCATCTCCACTTCCACAATGGCCACAAGGTACCTCTACAGTCTAATCCCTGTAAATAGAAACTTTTGTTTATTGTTTCTTTTTATGTAACAATTTTTTTTTGGGGGGACTATAATTTGTGAATTGTGCTGTTCTATTGAAAATTATCATTTTCTTTTGAATCACCTTTGCATATAATTAAGTAAAGAGATTGGTTTCTGAATTGGGATTGTTTTATCTTCTCATTTTGATGAATTTTCATTGTGTTTTTGCTTTAAAATTTATTATTTTTCACATTAATTTTGCCTATTTAATATATCTTGGTTTCTGAATCGGGATTGTTTGATCTTCTTTTGGTACATGGAGTGTTTTTTTTTAATCAGAATATGCCCATGTATATCCACACACACACACTCTCTCTCTCTCTCTAATAATGGGGGTCCTATACTCCTATGTCCTTACATGACTTCAAAGCTTTTTGTTTTTGTGTAAATAAACAGGTCATGGATCTACTGACTCCTGTCTCAATTTACCAAAAGATTTTTAAAAACCATATACATATTTAGTTAAAATTAAGATTTTCTGTAATTATACTTTCTTCTTTGGTTCTTTTGATTGGAAAATTTTAGCTGCCCTTGTTTCCGGTGCAACAGTATGATATTTTGTTCTCAGAAAATCCCATATTTAATGTATGAAGGCCACTTTATTGGGAATTTAACAATGTTTTTCATTTGTTGGTTTTTCTTTTTTCTTTTTTTGTGAAGCTTTGCTGATTCAAAGATAAAGTTTGTTCAACATTTTTCAACTTGGTCAAAATGTGCATAGACATAGAGAATCAAAATGCCTTGAAAGTCTTCAATTTCAAGTTTAATTATTTATTATATTTTTCTTTTCGAAGTTTTCCATGGTTAAAGCAATGAGGATGGACAAACTTTGTTTTTACTTTTCTTTTTCTTTAAGTGAAAGATTGAATATAGTAGCTGTATATGCTTTTTATGAACTCATTGCTGCTTGTACTGGTTCATAATTGATCAAATTTTCTTACCTGTTTTACGCGATTTAAATTGATCGGAAACTAATATAGGTTGGCCCCTATATATCATGAATGTATTAGCTTACTTTCAGAAATGATGAGAGTGTATTATCATCTTCACAGGCAAAGGTTTCGCCACTGGAAAAATAAACTTGGGAGAATTAGAAGTTACTAAAATTACCAAGTTCGAAAGCATTTGGAGCTGCACTATATTGCAAGGAAAAGGAAAAGCAAAATCAAAAGGCGTTACATTTTATAAGCCTGTAGAGATACCTGATGGATTTCATTGTCTGGGTCACTATTGCCAGCCGAATGATCATCCATTGAGAGGGTATGTTCTAGTGGCACGCGATGCTGCTACGAAACCAGAAGATGGTGATATCAATAATTCACCACTAGACCTTCCAGCTCTGAGGAAGCCTTTAAATTACATGTTAATTTGGTCTAATGAACCACAACATGGTCATTGCGGTTACTTCTGGTTACCAAACCCACCGGTGGGTTATAAAGCAATGGGGATTGTGGTTTCTGAGACGCCGGAGGAGCCTGAACTTGATGAAGTAAGATGTGTCCGTGAGGATCTAACAGAGAGTTGTGAAACTTGCGATGTGATACTTACTACGGACTCAAATCATTCCAACTATGAATTTCAGGTCTGGAAGACTAGACCCTGCAAAAGGGGAATGTTCTGTAGTGGTGTTTCTGTCGGAACATTCTTCTGTGGTACCTATTCGAACCCTGAAGACAAGTTAGATGTTGCCTGTTTGAAGAATCTCGATTCGACTCTACATGCAATGCCAAATTTGGACCAGATCCACGCACTCATAAAGCACTACGGACCAACTGTTTTCTTTCATCCCGACGACGATTGCATGCCCTCATCAGTGCAATGGTTCTTCAAAAACGGGGCTATCTTGAAACAGGAAGGAAATTCTAAGTGGGAACCAATTGATTATAGGGGTTCAAATTTGCCTACCGGGGGGACCAACGATGGTGCATTTTGGATAGATTTGCCAGACGATGATGAGGCAAGAGATTATCTCAAAAAGGGAAACTTAGAGAGTGCAGAGCTCTATGTTCATGTCAAACCGGCATTAGGTGGAACCTTTACTGATATTGCAATGTGGATTTTTTGTCCTCTCAATGGACCGGCAACCCTTAAAATTGGGTTAATGAATCTTGCAATGACAAAGATAGGACAACATGTGAGTGACTGGGAACACTATACACTTCGTGTGAGCAACTTCACCGGAGAACTGTGGCAAGCTTACTTCTCAGAGCACAGTGGCGGTGGATGGGTGGATGCTTATGACTTGGAGTATATTGAAGGGAATAAGCCAATTGTATATTCTTCGAAACATGGTCATGCTAGTTTCCCACATCCTGGATTGTACTTACAAGGATCATCGAAGCTTGGAATAGGAGTGAGGAATGATGCTGCTCGAAGTAAATATTTTGTCGATTCAAGCAGCAAGTATCAGATTGTTGCAGCTGAGTATCTTGGAGAAGGAGTTGTCACTGAACCATGTTGGTTGCAATATATGAGAGAGTGGGGTCCAACCATCGTGTATGATTCACGGTCCGAATTGGATAAGATAATCAGCATACTTCCTATATTTGTCCGATTTTCAGTGGAGAACATCTTTGACTTGTTTCCAACAGAGCTTTACGGCGAGGAAGGACCAACCGGACCAAAAGAGAAGGATAATTGGGAGGGAGATGAAAGATGGTAGTTTCACCACAACTCATAATTTGCTCTTATTTTTTTACAACTTTCTTACTTTTATATGTACACGGTGAGGGTGTCGACAAGTTTTACGGGGATAAAATTGAGGTTGGTTCAGTGATAAATTCATCAAAACCACATTAATGAAGTTGTGAGTTCGAGTCATATTTGCCAAACAGGATGATGTTTGTGATTATATAATTTTTCTTGTAGAAAATATTTTTACTCTGGGAAACTGATCATTCAAGGCTGTATATAAAAACATTGCTCAATTGATGTGAATTATTTTATGGGTATACCCAGAAATCCAAACACCAGCTCTAAACTGTTGTCGGCTAGTTTCGAATCGTACGAATAGTACTATGTTAATTTTTGTTGCTTCATTTGAAAACTAATTTACAGGTCAATCTTTAATTGAATAAGGTATGGAGTATAACCACACACATACATTTTTATTCTAGCTCATAACAGAATTAAAAAAAAAAATTAATTAATTTCGATTGATATGAATGTAATTTACAGACTATTAATCGGAGAATCTTAGTATTTAACAATAAAATAAAATTGAAGACTATTAAATTGGCACCTATTGGAGCTTCAAATTGACAAAAAAAGGCATTACAAGAGCTGAAAATATATTTTCTTCTGACAAAAACCCCGAATTTACACGAGCCTGATTCCTGCCAGTTTATATTGCATCTTCCACTCTCCATCTCCCTCCAAATGGAAAACACAACAAAAGATGTAAATACTTTGCTATGTAAGATACATATGCAGAAAATCTATAGGTCCCGACCCACCAAAAAGAATGAAGTGTGTGTTCAAAATGGATATTGAACTTATACTAGTTGTAAAATCACAATTAATTACACTAGAACTAGATAAACAAACATATGAACAAAAGGTCGGATGTCGATTCTTCACCTAGCTGGTTTGCCATCCTTGTTCAGGTCCTCCCACCGTATCTCTTGGGCACATTCTCCGCACACAGTTGAACAACCAGCTTTTGTGCCTTGACTTCTAAGGGTCAGTAAATGTGAAAGATTAGTGCATTTCCGCAACACCACACGTTGCCTCCAAGTACTCCTGGGTGGCGTGCCGTTGCTGCTCTCTGGTTTAGGAGAAACTACAATTGGTGCAGCAGCAGGCTTTTGCTCTGGTGCAGATTCATCAACTGGAACCCGCTGCACTTCATCCCACTCATATGTTCTCTGATATACTTCCCAAGCCATGTCTTGCTCCTCCTTTGAAAGCTTTTCCTCTTCGTTCTCTTGCAAAAGGGTCTCATGTTCATGGTAATTGGCAATCCACCTAAATGAAAAAGGTAAGGAATGATATGGAGTGTTAGGAAATGCTGATATCCACCCTATTGAATGGCAAGTATTCATACACAATAGTAAAGAATAACTCGGAAATCTGGAAACAGTAACAAATTGTTACCAACATGTTGACGTGTTAACAACAAACATATATACTTTAAAAAAAAAAACATATAACAAAAAGTCATGATCTGTTCTTGATTCAATATATGTTTAATATTATTAATATATATATGTATATATGTTTAATAACTCATAGACTACTTGTCAAGGATGAATTCACAAAGTGTTGTATTAAAAGAGAAAAACAGCATGGTGAGGTCATATATCTTCTGAATTCATCACATGGTGGATTAATACACTAAATCCATTCAAATAAAAGCTGATTTTTTTTTAAAGGATAGTTACTTTTCAATGAAAACTACCTTGGATGATGTTTGCCAAGTAAAGTTTCCATTAACTTGTCAGAAGGGCAGCTTCCGAGATTTCCGATTTTGCAAGTTGAATTTTGACTATTTCCTTGTCCATTTGATTGAGTGAGTTCAGTCAAAGGCTCAGAGTTTTCATCATCACCAAATTCAAAGAGATGTAGCATTTCTTCTTTAGAGATGGTCCTATGTACTTGTTGTCTGTCCACTACCCTTGCAGCAAGCCCCTCCTTCGTCACCTATTTGAAGTATTCTCATAATCTGTAAACAGAATCATATAAATAATGTATATGAGCAATTTGTTGTTTTATTACCTGACGCTTGTATATCTTTTCTTCCATAGTTCCATGTGCCATCAATCGGTATGCAAAAACCGGCTTCTTTTGTCCATATCTGAAATAAGATATATATGTATATATATGGTTAGCACAAAATTTTAAACAAAAGGAGATAACATACATAATAAAATGAAGAAACAAACCTCCAAGCACGATATATAGCCTGAAGATCAAATGTTGGATTCCAAGAACCATCAACAATAATTACACGGTTAGCAGCATAAAGATTAATCCCCAATGATCCAGCTCTGGTCGATATAAGAGTACATTTTACCCTTTTATTTAAGGGCTCATTGAACCTCTCCACTAACTTTTGTCTTTCAGAGCTCTCTGTTCTTCCATCTAGCCTGTCCAACAAATTAAACGAGAAAAGGTTGAACCTCCAAAGATTTTGATCCTAGAAACACAGAAAAAACCTATTGCCCATAGGAGATACAAATGGAAGAATAAGAATCATAAGGTGGTTTCATCCTTTTAAATTGGGAAATGGTTTTGGGGTAGCTTTGTATTTATTCTAGTGAAAATAGATACTTTTCTTATAGACTTTTTGTTATGGGTTTGGGGCTAAGTTCCTAAAAGTCTCTATACTTGTTTTTTTTTGTAGTTCACAAAAGCTTTTTGAGTTGTGGACATCTTGTTCATATTTGTTTCCTCTTTCTTTAATGACATTATTCTAGTTTCCTATAAATAAATAAAAAACAACAAAAGTAACAGCATGATCAATTCATAGCAAACAAAAGAATTTGACTCCAACATAATAAATAAATAAGCGGCAATCAACTTTATTTTGAAATTTTAACGAAGTTTGTCCAAAAGGTGGCAAGAGTAAGGATGAGAAAGCCAATAATTTCACATATTTGTAATAGGTTCAACAATTTCACAAGAAGTTCAAACCGAGAGACTAGTCAAGAAAAACTAAATAAGAATAATCAAAGTAGGATCTTGAGATTGAAGAAACAAAAACAAACAATGAAGCAGAACCATGAATTTGAAGTTATAAATGGAGTTTGATCTCTGCCAATATTAAGAAACTAGACATTCAATAAAAATTAAGAAAAACCAGGGGAAAGTACAAAAGAAGTATGATAAGTTGAAAAATAGAATATAGAAACTAATTTAGGAAAAGGCACAAAGCTGGAGTAGTACTAAAAGCAAAGATGAACAGCATGAGCAACTTAGCTGTTTAGTATTGCTTTAACCTTAAGCAACTATGGTGGTAATATGTTACGGGGCTTAAATACTATTGTTGGATACTTTCATATCAGCATAAGGTTTTTGGCCTGTTGGTTACTAATATGGTATTAGAGCATTGCTTGACTATGGAGCCCTGGGTTTGAGTTCCCCAACGTGATTATATTTGAATTTGTTGTGTGCTTGTATTTGGGCACAAGCCATTTGGCATGCAGTTAAGAGTGCTTAAATACTATTTGTTGGGCCCTTTCCTATCGGTTTAAACTTTTGGGTTTATTGGTTTCTAACAATATGGTTGGGCAAAAGCAAATTATGGTAAAACAGAAATGTGAACAGTCCAAAAGAAGCCACCCTAGTGAAGAAGAGTGGATACAATTGGAGCGCCATGAGTGATGGGAAAAAAAAAATTGAGTTGGAGTAGATTCCTAAACGAACCAACTGCAAGCAGTTCAGTGAACAATCAATAAAAAATTCGGCAGCAAAGGAAGCTGATAAAGATGATGAGGACAGTTCGCAATTATTAGCAGTTAGCAGACATATATGTATACACACTAACACACCTGTACCAGTCTTTTCCTTTTTTCCAAAACTTCCCCTTTTTTCCTGGTCGAGGTAATCTTGAAAGATAAAACTCTATGAGGTCTAAAGTTGGTATGCTCTGGCTAAAAACCAAAGCCTTATCACCCATGTCAGAACACATGGTTAGAATCTCAACCAGCAATACCATTTTGCCGCTGTAGTCAAGTTCTTTGTAGGTATGTTCATGCAAAAAATCATTCCACCAATCCTGTAAAGAAACAAATATCAGCAGTTAGCCTTAAGGCAAGAAAAAGAACACATCAGTAGTTTTAAAAATGCTACTGTGACAGACTTTAGCAACATATATTTCTTACAAAATGGTTCACTCCAAAACAAATAAGATTAGATGCAAACAGGAAAAAAAAAAAATAAAAAAAAAATAAAAAAAATGATGAGTGAATTTGTTCAGACTCACCTTTCGGAACAGGCTGTCATCATTCTTTCCCTGAAGATCATTCACATTCCTCGGCTTCTCTGTGAAGTATGACACATAATTAATAAAAAACATAACTACAAGAACATTCCTCAGACATTATACAAGCATAGATAAATGGTTAAATGCACTCTAAACACATGTCAGTGACAGTAGGCATTTATTAGCTTTTTTTTTAAATAAATAAATAAATAAGTTGTTAGCTCGGTTACAGATATCTACAGTTCACTGAAGGCAATGATGCCAGGTGTCTGAGGAAGCAGGGAGTGGTTAGTACTTAGTAACAAGGAATTGATCATATTTGACAGATATATGAGTTGCAAGTCAGGTACCAAAACGAGAACTACTTTTTCAAGTTAAAAACCAGTTCAAGCTATGACTCATTAACATCTTACTGCAAAAACACACAAAATATAGCTGACCCTAAAAGTAATTATCCTGGTAAATATGTCACCACCCTCAGCCCTCAACATGGGTTTGTAAGGCACGGTCCGCACACTGGAAACTCAAGGACATCTGCTATAAATTATAATGATGTCAAGTCTGTTGTCATACAACTATTCGTGCAAGTAAAAGTGAACTGTAAATTCCCGGGTGTATGTTCTCAGTTTCACTCATACTTGGTATGAAGGCTCAAGTCTGTGACAGTCTGAAAGAACCCATTTTTACATGCATCACTCTTTCCTTATTCCAATTTAAACAGAGATATAAAGATATGCCCACTTGCCGATTTGGTTTGAGTTAAGGCAATTGAGTCTAAAGAGAATAAAGTGGTACATGCATACACCAAACATGTTCAAGAGCAACTAACTGATTTCCATAATAATTGTTTCGACTGAAAATTTCATTCCAGGCATGTACATTGAGACACCTAGTAGGTATAGTCTTGCGCTACCAGGCTCACCCACCGAGAGAAAAATGAGATGTTAATCCCAAATATTTTCAGGCTAAGCAAGAAAAGCAAATACGAGTCCAATTTGGTTTTCACAAACAGTGAAAGAATGACGCAGAAGGCAATCATAAAGAATTGAAAATACAATTTGGCTAAGAAGCAGGGTTTCTTAAACAAACAACAGGGGACATATATCTGTTAGTTATATATTTAGGATGTTTTTTACATATTCAGTTAAATAGTCAATTCAATTCTTATGTGGAATTGTGTAGGAATAAAATCGTAGACATTGCTTTTTTCCATATCAAATTATAACTTATAAGTTAGTTTTACTTCTATATAAGCAAGTCTTGAAAAAAAAAACTTCCAAGGGAGAGAGCACTAGTCTAAAACAAAATTTATTTACTTCAGTTTGATGGTAACAGTCCATTAAAATTCCTCCCAGTGAAGACCCTAAGAGGAATAGTAACTAGTAAGATTCATATATTCAATCCTTCTCATTCTATTTCTTTACATCTTGTTAGTTGCAATATTTTCTTATATTCCACACTATCAGCATAAAATTTAATCTACAAACTCAATTCAATTCATACGAATACTATCCAAAAGATTCAACATAGCCTTGGTTACTGTCCATGGCACTGATTACAATACTATTTATAGCAAAGTTCAAGGGCAATGTTTTGCAGGCATTGTTCACACTACCCAAGCAGCATCAATTAGGTCTTGCTTACTTCAAGTCCACATGGTATGATTGTAGAAACACCCCCATTATCAAATTCAATGCTACATCAATTAGAAATATCCATGCAAATATGCAATATAGATAAATCACATGCATCGGTTTCATGTACAACCAGAAGAACAAAAGGAAGAACCATACCTCCAACCACCACATTATAATCTATGTTTTCATCACTAGAGCTGTCCTCAGCATCCTCAAGGCGTGGATAGCCTCTATCTTCTTTTTTCAATTGCAAGATCCCAGGATGGTTCCATATCTACTATGGACAAAATACACTTCCATCAGAATAACATGCACTAAGAAAGATCTTACAAATAATAGCATCCATATATGCATAAGTGACTTTCCAGCCGTTATTTTTTGATATCCAGAACTCCCCCATTGGAAAAAGTCTTAGGTTAAAGCCCCCTAATAATTGTATTTGTATTGTGGTCACTGTTTGCTCTGCATCTGATTCTATGTTTGTATTAAGGTTTTGTCCACACACACACATATGCAACTGCTCATATGTCCATCACTTTTGCACGTTTGTTAAGTTTTTTTTTTTTATTAGAAACAAAAAATTAATACAGCTTCAGAAACTTACGATACAAACATCCCACTTAGGAAAATACCTGAGCCAAGGCCTGGTACCCAGCAAAAAAGCTCTTCCTTATGACTGACATATGAACATCAAGGAATCTCTTGTATAATTTCCTCTGTAAAGGAGAAAGCTTCACAGTAATTACAAAGACAGTTTTTGGTGGCAAGTCCTTCTTCACCACATTCATGTCCATTCTCTGGACAAATCCTTTTAATTGTTCATAGAGGATGTGAGACCTCTGATTCATAATTTTAACATCTTCAGATGTTGAGTTGGTATGTTGACCATTTTCTATAGGATTCTGGAAGCTGCATGCAAGAAAAGCATAATTAAAACAAAATGATACAAGTGAAAAAAAAAATCAATCAAAATAATGTTTGTGATGAAGTCTTGCCGGTTCCTAAACTCGTGACTGCTGCCAAGAAAACCTTCTCTTACAAAGTCAACCATCTGTTTTACAAAAAATCTTGCACAAATCATAACAATGAATAGGAATTACGAAATATTTGTCAAGATTCATAGCTCTGGTGACACTTACACAATAGTATTCCATGAGATTGTTTTGAAGAGGTGATCCAGTCAATGCAATCCTTCTTTGGCTTTTTACTTGTTTCAAAGCTTGGGTTGTATCAGCCCTGGTGTTCTTAATCATATGGGCCTCATCACAAACAAGTATATCAGGTCCATCCTGGGATTCAAAAGAATATTTATCCAGTGACTGCAATATTACAAAAGTTGTGCAGGAAAAAAAAATGAAAGTTGTGCAGGAGCAAAAAATTTGTTTAGATTCATGTGAATTGCAAGAAAACAATGACAAAACAACAAAAAAGAAAATTGA
Organism: Acer yangbiense; assembly: GCA_008009225.1. Taxonomy (NCBI): domain Eukaryota; kingdom Viridiplantae; phylum Streptophyta; class Magnoliopsida; order Sapindales; family Sapindaceae; genus Acer; species Acer yangbiense. Next base: position 15,429,023 of record CM017763.1, read on the forward strand.
AATTATATACCACAGAGAAAGAGCTGTATATAATAAACTTAAAGACATCTATAACGTCAAACAAAACATATAAAATATTTTTCTCCATTCATTCATTTATGTACTATGATCAACAATTGTTGATACATCAGTAATTTCTGTAGTTTTCAATTTTCATGGACATCTAAAATTGCATGCCTTGCACATCACAAATTGTTTTACCAAATAAATAATAAAAATTATATATATCTTATAAATAAAAAGTAATGCCACTTAATGAAAATCACCTGCAACGCCTGACAAATTTCTCTAGCCAAGTGGCGATCTTTTGCATGCTTTCCAAGAGACAAGTTCCGGAAAGAAGTATAGCCAATTAGAAAAATACCACCCTTAGCTCTCCACTTTGCAAGCAAATCTGCTCGTCTCTCCCTGGAAAAATCAAAAATGTAATCATGGCAGCAAGCATATCAGCTAGCTGATAAAAAATATATATATATAACATCAATGAGAGAGAGAGAAAGAGAGAGAATAGAGAACTATTGAAAGATTGTTTAGGAAAAACAGAATTGCTCAAAATCTATCAAACTAAAACCTAAAATCTGGCAAGTATCACATTGTCTTCGATACATGCTACATGCATCCATTCCAGCCCTGATTGCTAACTGGAACTTCTAATAAAGATCCTTCATTCCTTCTCCATCATTCATGCAGCACTAATGTTAATTTACTTGAACACTATCATGAGAACATCTTCATTTAGGACAAGGGAAAAATATGAAAACAACTACAGTGACCTCAACCTGAATACCGACATCCTGATAGCCAGTCGGTTATAACAATTATTCAAATTTTATCCTTAATAATACTTTATGTACATTTCATAGCTACAAAAACATATCATCACTAAAAAATACTTGATAATACTCATAATATTTACAGTTGATGCCCGATAGGAAAGGAGTCACCATTCTGGGCAACCATCTCCACAAAATCAAGTGGCCAATAAGTAAAAATTCCCACTCAACAAGATACCAGATTAACTCCCAATTCTCCTGAGTTTGCAATCCCATCAACTGGCTCTTCATTTTTTTCTCTTTAGATCATCAATTGAATTTGTGACATAGTACCAGATATTGGGAGCAACCTAAGCATGTGATAGAGGACACGAGAAACACCACATAAAATAAACAATTCCCTCACAAATCACAATTCAAAGAATCTAAAATAACTGAGAAGGAGGAATAGAAAAAGGTTTAGCATTGCAAAAAGCTTTTTAAGCTATCTATGGAGCTTTTTAATCTACCTGTAGAGCTATTTTAGCACATCCAAGTAATTTCATATCCCATTTCAAAGTAACATCACCCATTTGGTATAGGTATTGCTTCCCATTTCCATTACACATGTTTTAATGACTATATGCTTAAACCATCCAATAAGATTACTAGTATATTAGATTATGAATAAGAACCTAACAAGTCAATCCTTCCCAATCAACTGCATATGCCCAAGTTACTATCAAAAAGTTCCTTGTTCTCAATTAATTAAATCAATTCACTGTTCACCTTCCCAACCACATTGGCAAACAATTTTTTTTCCTAGCTGCACAAAGCATCAGTAGTCTTGACCTAGCCCTTTGGTTGCTCTCCTAGACCACGACAATTATTTACTAAGCCATCAAACTATGACTTATAATGAAAAAAATGAAATATCAAAGCTTTTAAGTTACACATCAGAGCATGTACAGACTACATACAGAGAAAGTTTCAACCTGAATACTGAAATAAGAAAATAAAGATAACGTTCATCATGCAAACACATGATCAATAGGAAATTTTTTGCTAAAAATAACAAATAAAAAAAAAAAACATAATTTGACCTTGATACATCTTCCAGCATGTACACACGGAGAGGCTTTACTTCTGAAGGTCTCCACTTCAGGAACTCCTGCCTCCAATTATGAAGCACATTCACAGGGGTGACAATAAGCGCAGTTCTTAATCCCAAATCAACACTTCTCATGGCAGTGTACAAGAAAGCTATGACCTGGAATAAATTTGACATCAGGCAATATATCAACCAATGCAAAAAATGTAGGAGTCACAAAGAGATGTGACAAATTATTCTCAAAAATCAAATTACAGCAAAGGTCTAAACACAATTACAAAGTATTCTCTCTCTTCTTTTTTTTTTTCTTTTTTTTTCAAAGAAACAGACAATTTTTTTTATGGAGGAATGTAAACAATTACAAACTATTCTCAAAAGTTCAAAACAATAATTAACTTCACAAACAATTTTTTCTTTTACTTTTCCTTTCTATTCTTTACTTGAAGCAAAACCTATACTAAAACCAGAACTGATCGTGACAAAAACAAACCCTATACAAGATGGAACAAACAGTCCACCTTGACTATTGAAAGAGAGCCTTTTGAGACACATCTGGATCCCACAGAACAAGAGCTCTCTAAATAAGAAAGAATCTCAAAAGAGAACAAGATAACCCCACAACACCCTGCCAATTCATATGAATAAAGAAAGTATCTGTAATATTTTGGAGACAGAAGGCCATAAGGAAGCAAAGTAACAAACACCTTTGACTTCCAAACTACATTAGCATGGTCAAACAATGGATGAGATTCAATAATCACCAACCACTCAAAGAAAAAATTACAATAGAAGATACCTTTAGAATCCATAGATTCCTTTAGAATCCATAGACCATGCCCTCCTATCTTCTCCTCCCATATTTAAAGCGACACTGTCTAAAAAAGAGAAAAGAGAAGACAATACCTCAATCTCTCTATCATTCAAGTTCTCCTAAAATCAAAACCCCACCCACTATAGTGAGAAGACCTTTCCCATCTATTTTGGATTAAGGTACTTTGCAAAAAGCAAAGCCTATATAATCTTGGAAACCTCAAGCATAAGGGTGTAGGATCAATCCAACAATCCTCCCAAAAATGTATCTGAGCACCATTCCCAACTAAATACTTCAACTTGCACGAGAAATCATTAAATCCCTGCATTATAAATTTCCGGGCAGCAGCCAAAACCTCTAACAACCACATTAGAATCCCATCCATTTTCTTGGAGACCATACTTACTTTTAATAACTTGATGCCATAATGAACTAGGCTCCAAAAGAAATCTCCACATACATTTCCCGAGCAAAGCCAAGTTTTTCTTAACAATATTCAATTATCCCGTGTTTGAGAAACTATCAAACCTATTTTTCAGTTAAAAGGATGTACTTTCCCCTCGACTTGACCCACATTTTCCCCTCAAAATCTGGAAATATATAGAACCATGGACTATAAATTCAAATTCAATCAAAACCTATAAATAAGTGCCCACCAACCAGTGCCTATGTTTTGTGGGATATCTGCTCCTAATGGGATAGTATTCATTTTTGGGCTTCCCTTTGGGCCTTAGTTTTCTTCAAATTTTAAAGAAGTCATTTTCTTCTTTATTAATCTTAGGATCAGTTTTGTATTGCTTTTAAGAAGTTAAAATCAGATTATTTAATAATTTTGGTACGAAAAAGATGTTTAGTAAAACTTCCAAAAATAATTATTTAATAATCTGAGTTGATTTGACCGCAATTTTAAGAAGCATGAGAGGGGCAACTCTCCAAATTTAATGAATCTTTTAAATGACCAAACTATCTTTTGTTAACTTAACATTAAGACACTTCTATCCCAACCTTAATTTCATATAAATCTATTGTTACTATCTACTATTATAATTTTATTTTATTTTTAATAATTATTTTAAAATGATCATTTTTATTTATTGTTTAATTTTTTTTTCTATTGTTATAATAATTAATAAACTTTTTTTTATCAACTCCAAGAATACATAAATAGAAGTAGCTCTAGAACTACAAAGAAAACTAAAATTAGTAGAAGATCTAACACTTTATACCTACCAGCTAATACTAATACACAGATGCGAATTATATAAATAAATAAAAAATAGACATTTTATATTTATTTTGTTGACATTTGAATTAAATGTTATATAATTCTTTTATTTTTTTCTTTGACATTTGAATTAAATAATTGTTTGATACTAATTACACGTTAAAACATTTCAATTTCCATACACTTTGAAAAAAAAATCATATTTTTTTAGTCATTATATAAATTCACCACCATTATATAAATTCCCAGGTTACCAAGCACATGTAAACTGCTTTTAGCGTTAGCAGCAACATTAACCAAATAGTTGTCCGACTAACTTCACAACAGATTATTTCTTAAGCATAGCTAACCGTGATTATTTTAAAAGTTACAACATGATTGGAGCCCTTTTTGTTCTCTTTTAGAGTTTTTGTATAGACCTAGTTTGTTTTTGGGAGCTGTTCTACTTTTTCTTGTTGAAGTCCTTGAGGACAGCTTGTTCTCGATACTAGTACATATCTATAGTATTTTTTGTTTGTCAAACAAAAAAAACAGTGCTATTATGTTTTGCATGGAGCCATAAAAGCCAAAGTCTAGACGGAACAAATATATGTAAATACAGGGTAGCATTTTAAGGCACCTTAACAAAAACTTTTACCAAGAAATAGAGCAAAGAGACATAATATTCAAGACAAATACTAAAATTACTACCTGAAAAGTTTTACCAAGGCCCATTGTATGAGCTAGAATACAACCCAGCCCTTTGTCTCCAGACTTAACATTTCTGACTGACTGTATAATATTTTCCCACATAAATCTTATCCCTATAACCTGCAATAACAAATCAATTGAGATTAAGATTTTTTTTTTTTTTTTTGATCATCATCAATTAAGATTAAGATGATAACACCTTCTAAGTAATAAAATTTATCACAAAACATCAGCATTAGCCAAGTGAATAAAGACAGGGCAAGAATTTTCAAGCCACCCCCCAATCCCAAATTCACTTTTTTCCATACCCAAACACTCCTAGCCCAATATTAACAAGTATATCCACTTTATACAGCATCAGCACTACGGCTGGAGTCAGCTGTATAAGTTACATCACTACAATTGGCATGTCCTTGCCCACCCAAGAATGATATTACATTCAGTGAAAAAGACTCAGTTGAACAATTATGATCAGAAAAGGAGTTCATGTTACAAAACTAAAAGAAAAACCTGATGAGCTTTCAATTTAGCAGATATGCTTGGTGGAATCCTCACTGCTTCTTCGCCTTTCTCCCTCACAACATTCACTATGTGACCAGTAATGGCATCACCAATGACTTCGTAACTATCACCTGTTGACAAATCACCATCACAACTTGCAGAGCTCATCATCTGAGATTTGGTAGAAAACTGTACTTGCAATGACTTCAGACGTTCTTGACGTTCCTACAAATATTGTGACCAGAAAAAAACATTAGTTGGGGCGGAGAAAGTGCCCTGACTAAACAAACCAACCATATTAAAGATACCTTTTCGATTGCAATTTTTCTTTTGGTCTCTTCTCCTAATTCAGCATCATCGAGAATTCTTCGAATTTTCTTTTTTTGTTTTCGCTTACAGCTGACAATAGAAATTGAGAATTAATTCTGGAAAAAAGCTTCATAATATATGGAAAATGTTAAAATTTCATGGCCTAACTTTGAACTTTGTTGACCATATTCCTGAACAATGTTTTAAAATACATTTTCAGTATCAAGGCGTATTCTTCCGACGCGGCGAGGCATAAGCCTCAATGCAGAACAAGGCATAAGCCTCACAAAACATATAAAGCACATAAAATTTCGTAAAAAACCAATAAGGCAATAATCACATTAATAATCATTAACAAATCATCATAATGACAATACCAATCCAAAAAAGTTAATGAAAATCAATAAATCGCATGATCACTTCATAATTCATAAAGGTTAACAAGTTCATAAAATGATAAACATAAAAAAGACAATTAATTTTTAGTCATTCACTCCTTATCATTCTTCTCCCCATGGACATGGTTCCAAAAATCTAATTCTCTTCATCAATCATCATCATTCATCACCATCACTAGAAAGATCAATATTTTTGGTATAAAAACAGAGCATTTGAAAGGAAACAAAAAAGGATAAGAAGAAGATTAAGAAAAGAGAAAGAAGAAACAGGTAACAAGACAGTACTTGAAGGAGAAAGCAATGGCACCAGATCAGCAGCAAGAGGAAAGAACCGAAATGAAAGAAGAAGATAGTGAGACAAGGAAAAAACTTTAAAGCCCCAACCTTTTTCCTTTTGTTTGTCACATGTTTCTCTTTTTTATATTTAACTGATATGGGCTATTGGGCTGTTAAAACTATAAAAAATCAACCCAAAAAATTTAAAAGCCCAAAATAAAGAAGCTCAAATTGAGGCTTAAGCCTCAATACGCCTTTGAGGCGCAGTAGAGAGGTACACACCTCAGTTGGTTTTGGTGTAAGCCTCATAAAAAACTGGTGAGGCGCAACCTCATAAGATTTTGTGAAAATCGCCTCAAAGGCGTGCCTCGGTACATTTTTTAAAACATTGTTTCTTAAAATGAACTCCAAGCACATGTTAAACTATACCGATGGCTAATGCAAGAGAAGACATTAATATGGAAAATTTTAGCAGTATGTAAACCAGAGAGTGCAAACTGAGTTTGTGAATTTCATTTTTAAATCTATCTAACAGAGAAAAATGAACTTGAATATACAAGGTACAACAGAAAACTCCACAAATTCTATACATTCAAAAGCAAACAAGAGTAAAACTATTATCATGGAAACCACCAAGTCTCAAACAAGTGACTTGAACTCCCCAGGATAAATCTAAAGGAGTGATCTTCACATCTTACAAAATACTAAAGGTCTTGTTAGCTTAACTGTAATATGCACCAATAAAATGAAATGGAAGGAAAAAAAAATCAAATAACAAATAAAAGAGTTTTGGGATCATAAAATATGACACCAGACAAATAACAGAATCATCATACCCGATTGTAAGATTATTTTCGGCATCAGAATTCTCGGAATCACTTTCAGAGCTAGAAACTATCACGTCTTCAGATCCCATGGCTTTCTCCAATTCTAATTTCAATCTTTGCAAGAGACTTGGAGAGCAGCAACAACATTGCCAACAAGAGGCCTGAGCCTCAGACAAGTATGCTTCACCGAGATTACTCTTCACACAAGTGCTACAGAATAATGTTTTGCATGATTTACAACTTACTAAATCACTGCTTTGTCCACACCATCCACAGTAACACTCAGAGCAGTCAGCATCCTGCCACAACCAATTAATTCCACAAAAATTCTAACATGAAAAACTGAATAAAAACTATCAAATAAATTTTGTTTCTGACCAAAAAAGAAAAATGCTTATCAAATAAATTCATTTCCCAATGGAAGTTTTAAAAGTAAATTGATAAGGTAGATGGTCTCATAAGAAGAACAGATACATCAAAACAATTAAGTAATAACAACAGACCAGCAGTCTTCCTAGTTTTGCACAAACAAGAACATTTTATTTTTTATTTTTAGTTCAACATTTTGCTTGGAGAAAACTAAAGTTTAATTCACCACCTAAGCATCAAATGCGGTCCAGCTCACCATCAAAAACCATTGAATCAAATCTGTCAATATTGCTGGACATAGTTGCAAGTACCATCACCAACAACAATCATCAGAAGCACCTAATAATTCCCACTGCCAAGTGCCACCAAGTTACAACCCTCCCTGGGCATCAGTTGGTACAAGCACCACCCAGTTATCACCAAATATGCTCCATAACTCACTGAAACAACCTCCACTATTTCAGACATCATCATCCATACAAATCTCAACCATTTCATGACTAACTCACAACCACCACTCAACATAATTCCAAACAAATTGAATCAGCTAGGAATCCCAGGGGAAGATCAATTAAGGATGGCGTTTGAGATAAAATCTGGAATAAGATTTCCAGAGATCATGCAACAGAAAATCAATTGATTTCAGCATCTGTACAGTGTTTAATTGAAGAGGCAGATAAGATTCATCAAGGAGAAAGCTAACTAGAATTCAAAATACCAGATTGCTGTTAACATAATTCAAAAATCCCTCTACTTTTGCTTTTCTTTTCCCTCTCTTGTTTTTTCTTTTGTTTCTTTTTTATTTATCTATATATGGTTCTGTCTAGGGGTTTTTCAGCATATGATTGTATGTGATGCTTTTTTCCCCAGGTTAGTCCGATTTTATCTTAAATTTCCCTCCGGGTAGGCCCAATTTTATCTAAAAATAATTATTATCGTTGCGGTCAAGTACAAATCATTACAGCAGTTTCAAGGCCTTGTTATGTATAAGATGCATGTCAAAAAAGAGAGCCACTGCATATCAGTTGAATTTATTTTACATGCGTGAAGGAACCAAATTTTAGCACCCACATTCAAGTATGCAAGATGCACATAGAAACAACCAGTAAAAACAAACATAAATAATATCACAAGTGCATGAAGTTATCACAAATTTACTACTTTTGTGCATTTTTTTTATCCTTGGCACATAAACATAGAGAAAAAGAAGGGGATTTTTGTCCTCCTACAAGTCAGTTGCTCTGGAAAAACAGAGAAGGTCATTCAACCTAATCAGATTAATATATACACAACGAAACATAGTTATAACACTAATCACTAGGTTCACTATACACAGATGTATAATTATCCTATGGAGTTATACGCACTTATCTACAGCAGTACACATACAAGCATCAAGGGGTACAAAATTTTCTTAATTTACCCTGTTCATCATTCCCAATAGTAGAATGTAAATGAAGTAATTTTGAGGACGCTTTTCAATTTTCTGGTGAAATCTAAAATTGTGTTTCCTTCACAGTTGGTTACTGGAAAACGGAGTAACAATTTGTGGATGGTAGTTTTAAGTATTCAGCAATCCCAATATTATACAGTGGATATAAATCTGCTGATGGATACAAAAGCTAGTTAAGTCCATACCTTCGCATGCATCTTCTCTTCCAATAGGCGTTTGCAATCCTTGCAAACAATTACCTTCAAAAGTGGATGTGGGTGCACTTCAATAGCTTCCTTGTGACAGGCAGTACAGTAGAACTTCTCATTCATGCTCTGGGAAGGAATGGAATTATCAGTGACAGAATTGATATTTTCATGCAAGCCAGAGTGATCCTCCAATTTGGTGCTCTCTGATTTATCCTTTAACACATCAGCTTCTTCATCGCAATCTATAATAATAGTCCGACTCTTCTTTTTATCATTGTCAGGCTCTTCATTTTCATTGGAACGCTTACATCCTCTGGGTTCAGTGGAATCAAACAAAGCAGATTCTGATGTTGAAGTAGTGCCATTACTCATTGACCTTTCCTTGTCCAAATTATCAAAAGCTCCAGAATTTTCAAGCAAATCAGTTTTCAAAATTTTCTCTGCAACCTCCTTATTGTCAGGTGCACCTTCCTTGTTTTCAGAAGTTTTGTCGTTTGAATCAGGGTTAGAATTTTCAACCAAAGGCCGGGGATCGTCTAGATTATTTTCAATCTCCTGATCAACTGAGCTAATTTCTTCCTGAATAACACCCTGCTTCAATAGCACAAAAGCAGAATCAAAAAGGAGGAAGATATTAGGTTATGTCAAGCATCATCACTTAAAATTGGCTCCTTAGCGAGGAACATATGCATGTCTGCAGCATAGTCAGGCATGGCAATTCTTGATTATGCAACTTGAGGCTGTACTATTTACATTTATGTTTCCATCTGTAATATGTGCTATGGGCTAAAGCTCTAAGTAGCTAGAATAGGAAAACTCCTGCAAATAATATTTCAAGTTCCAAAAACATATCTTTTAAAAAAAATAAATAAATAAACATTACCAAAAGATAAAATATTGTTATCTATACATAGGATATATCAAATATCAATAGAGAATCTATTTGAGTGTTATTTACTATTTGATTTGACAAGAAACACGCAACAATCAACTTAAGGCAAGCCAATTAGGAAAATATAAACAGTGAGTACAGAAATGATACTTGTCTAGATCTTTTACGATGCCTCCTCCGTTTCAAATGAAGTTGAAGTTTGCGGTCAATATTTGCATCATCTTCCTCTTTGACCTGTAAATTTACATAAAAGTATAGCCATGCATGATTTAAAACTTCTGTTTTGCAGATGTCAACAAATTGCTCAACAATTAATCATTAAAAACACCAACAGATATTTAAATCAGAAAAGACTACAATAAACCTCAATATCCAATCCAAAATAAAACGACACAAAAACAATCTCACAAAAGTATAATTTGTGGAATTTAGAGAAAAGCCCATATCAACCCTGAAGTATATGGCAAACAACTACACAAAATTCATGCATCTAGATGTAGATTGTCTGACAGTCACTACCTGCCCGAACAGGATTGTTGAAAAATCAAATAGTTTCCAACAAAATAGAACTCCTGCAGTACTCTTCTTAAATTTTTTTTTTTTTTTTGAAAGAAGTAAGCTTCTTAAATCTACCACACAAATATATATCAATGAATGTAAGAAAACATGTCAAAATAATTAAATGAAGTTTTTGTAAATTCTTTAGCAACCAATAGAAAGCTTTACTATAGCTAAAACTCATCAACTGTAACTTTGATAGCCACCTGCTTCACATCTTGAATACTAGAATAGTTACAAAATAGGAAGCAATTTTAACTAATGTGACCAAAAGCCTTCTCTAATACACATGTACAGTCTATGCAGTTATGTATGGATTTATTTTCATGTACATTTTTGGTATCAAAAATTAATTTTTATGAAACACACATTCAGCAGAAAGAGGATGGTTTATCAAAGACAAGGCTTCCATATAAGACAGAAAAAGCACTTCCATGAATGAAAGTTTTAATGAAAAAAAAATATGGGAATAAAAGAAATTCATTATTTCTGTAAAAAATAATAATAATAATAATAAATAAATAAATCATTATTAGATGGATATAGGCAGACCTTTCTAAATTTTTTTCTTTGTTCTTCAGAAAGAATCAGCTCCTTTTCATTTGCTATGGCATCTGCAACCAATCGATCACTGGAATTGCCATCAACATCTTCAATCTCCTCCACCTGAAAGAATTACGTTTCAAAAACTCATTGAAAGAAAGTCCGAGTTAAAATACAGCATGTGCAGGGAGTAGCAGTAAGTAGCACGTCTGCACGTGAGTGACATGACCCATAATACATAAGCCTAATCCACAAACATGGATATACATGTCTAGAGTTGGAAAGAGAGTAAGGGCTGGACATGAAAAGGCTGAATCATTAGTGTTAAATTTTCATATTTGTTGGATTTTTTGTGTTTATGAGAAGTGGTATATATATTGGTGGATAACCTTACAACACCAAAAGACTAGCTTGTTGGATTGTGACATCCATTAGTATATATACCCTTCTCTTGCTTTTTAACTTTCCGATGTGGGATTTATCCCATCTTCTTTAGCATCACATGTGGGTTCTCCAACAATTAGTGAAGAAAACTTCTTAATTTGACTCACAACAACCAATGAGAGAAAGGTGTCAGAGTACAACTCCCAATAAATCTTGGCTCTCAGATATGTGACTTCACTCTTTCAAACAATTATTCAAACTCAACAGATATCCTGGAACTTATCAGTCTATAAAACAAGTTTAGATCTAAACTTCCATTATATGGAGCTGTAAGAAGTTCATAAAACCAAATTCAAAGAGTTTTGGTTGTAATTAAAAGTTGGGATGAAGCAGAGGGAGCAATTATATCTTAAAGTAGAAATTGGCAGTCTATAAAATAAGTTTAGATCTAAACTTCCATTATATGGAGCTGTAAGAAGTTCAGAAAACCAAATTCAACGAATTTTGGTTGTAATTAAAAGTTGGGATGAAGCAGAGAAAGCATATATCTTAAAGTAGAAATTGGCAATCAAGAAATATAATTCAAGGATTCAATGATTTCTCTTGTAATTTGAAGTTGGGAATGGTGCTCGGATTCGTTTTTGAGATGATATTTGGAATGATTCTACACCCTTATGCTTGAGGTCTCCAAGATTATATAAGCTTTGCTTCTCGCAAAGTGCTTTAATTCAAGGGTAGTGGGTGGTGTTTTGATTTTAAGATAAACTTGACTAGTAGAGAGATTGAGGAGTTTTCTTGGACAGTGTTTCTTTCAATATGAGAGATGAAGAACGGAGAGCCAGGTGTAAGTACTCTAAAGGAATCTTTTCTTGCAAGTCCTTCTTTGAATGGCTGGTGAATGATGAGTCTCATCTATTGTTGGAACCTACTAGTGTAATTTGAAAGTCAAAGGTCCCAAAAAAAAATCAAATTTCTAGTATGGATGATAGTTCTTTACATATTATTCACCCTAATTCTTGTCTTCTACTCTTCTTCACTCTTGGTATAACATGTGCAAGAATTTTGAAGAAGATTTTAACCATCTTTTTCTCCATTGTTCAATGGCTGTAACGTTATGGTGTAAGTTGTTTTCAGTTGTGGATTTGAAGTGGGCAGCTCGCCCCTGTAGTTTATTTCTTTTTGGAAGGCCTTTAAAGATTTTGAGGGAGGAAAGAAAGCTATGATCCTTTAGTATTGCAGAATTTTTGTTGTTTTATGGGTTATTTGGTTAGAGAAGAATAGAATATCTTTTATGAAGCTAAATAGGAAGACAACTTTTAATGGGATAAAGCTTATTATTTAGCATCTCCTCAAAAGAATTAAGAGACAATTCTTTAATTTTCATCATGACGGACTGTTGATTGAATTGCTTATATCTTTGATTTTTGTTCAGTTTGTTGTTTTGGTAAACTACTAGTTCACTTTTGTATTTATTTTCATCTTTACATAAAGTTTTCTGTTTCCTATTAAAAAATAAAAAATAAAAAATAAATAAAACAGAATGTGTTACCTCGTCCACTCCAGGCAATTTAAGCCCCATTGCTGCAGCTTGCTGTGGGGTACTGGCCAAGTAAACAGAACCCCAGTGTTTGCTGCCGAATACAGTACAATCTCCAGAGCCATCACTGGACAGTATTCTGTTGACAGAGCTCCAGTTAATGTCTGAATTTTCTGTTACAGCATCTTCTGTACCATCACTAGCAAGTTTTTTCTGGAGGAATCCACTAGCGCCCTCCTCCAATAGTTTACCATGTCGCCTGAGCCACAATCCATATAAGACAACCATATACATGAAGGATCCACAAGGCCAAGAGCAAAACCATACCTTCTTACAGGCCTTTGGATTTTAAGATACTCCTCAGCCTCAGTTATTGACTCAGTCATTTCACTGGTCACCTGATTTCCGACCCAGTGAGCTCTTTTTTTCCAAGCTTCAGTGCAGCAACCATTAGGAGCCTGACTTTCAATCCACTTATAAAGGCTTGGTAACTCAATACCAGCCCCATCAAGTTGTTCCTGTTTACAGAAGCATATAAACGAAAAGCAAAGTGAATATTAATTACATCTTAGAAGGCATGGGAAAACTGAACCACAAGCATGAAGAAAGTCTCTCCCTCCAACAGCATGAATCATGATTGTATTATTTATTAAATTACTAACAATATCACAAAATTGCTGTTCATCAGGCTTGCCATTACACTATTGAAGAAGATAGATAAAAAGGGATGTCAAGGACCTCTTCAAAGACCCAGACAGTGCAGAAATTTTCTCCAGCAACTATAGTGGGGGAGAAACTTCTACTATCAGTATACTGATACAATATAAACATGATGAAAGAACATCGGTTAAAAAGGTTTTCTCGAGAGAACAAGCGGGAAATAGCACATATATGAGAAGACTTCATTAAGCTGAAGGCAAAGGGAAACGAAGGTCTATAAGCTCAGTGATGCTCAGTGATGAACGTAGGCACAAGATACAGCTGCCTACAATTTTATGGAAAGCATCCAAAAGAAAAAAAAGAAATTGAAAAGGGCTTCTGAAGCTGACAAGGAGGTTTTTAAAGAGTCCATTTGAATTAGTAGAATTTAACTGCTTCAATGAAAATTTTAACAAATTATGATCAAGCACAACGAAGTCAAAGTGCGAAAAATGAAACTCTAGAACTATCCAACAACATCTGAAATACCTGAAATCCACATTACAAGTTCCATAGTTTCATTATTACTTTTCAGTATTTCCGTTACAATCACAAATTGTACACCCTATTCATAATTGGCTTCCTCTTCTCATAAAGGGTTTCATAATCATTAGTGAATCTCAACCAATAAAAAATAAATAAAGCTAATTCAAGACCTTTTTCTATTATTATCTAAGATAGTAAAAAAAGGCAATACAACAGTTACTTTCCTTGCCTCACACACATCATTTATAAAGATTCTTGAACTATAATAACTATGAACTGTTATACATCCATTCCATGTGGCTTCATAGCAACTTTATAAGATATGTTATTGGACTACCATAAACAGGTCCAATCCTTTAAAAAGGCTCAAGAAAATGACATTTATTCCTTCCATGTTTTCCACTTCAATAATCTTTATTAATTGATTATTATTACATTCATAATATTACAGTTTAATTATTGAATCATACATTCATCAGCTGCGAGTCTGCCACAGTTCATTTAAGCTAAGTTGCAAAGGAATAATCAAACCGTGAATGGGACCTTTAACAAATTTATCAGCAATTTAGTTTACATTTCAATTCATCCTACAGTGGGAGTTATGAAACATGGACTAGAGGAAATTTTGTCTTAGGCTCTTAGCGACAAAACCAATGGAGAGTTTACTTGAGGCTTAACCAATTCAAAATTCAGTTGGCAACTAATAATATCATAAGTTTGCTGAGGCCAGAACAGCTCAAATAAAGAAACTATGTCCTAAACCAAAAAATAACTAACAGAATATAATGTCCCTAACATAACATAAAAACTCATTTTTGTTCCCTTAAAAAGAAAGCAACAAAATTGTGGTCTTCCAGTTTAATAAAAGAAAGAAAAATTAGAAGGCACGATTGTGCATGTTGATTTTTGCAGGAGAAAATCAAATTCTCTCAAAATACATGCAAGCACAATGAGAACCAAAGATTTTACTCAAAATTGAAGAAAGAAGCAGACCAACAAGTGAGCACTCTCAGTCTCAAGTTCGTCTAGCACAGCTTCCCACTGTTCTGTATAAGCGGTCATTTCATCTTTGACTGCCACCTCAAGCTATGGACAAGTAATGAAAGTGTCAATAAAAGAACAAAATTACAAAAGTAGTGAGGGAGAAAAGGGGAGATAACTAACATCACCATCATGGAGCTTTTGTGCCAACTCCTCCTTCACCTCCCTCTCCACTTTGGCAAGGGACTCCAGTTCAAGAGCTTCCTGAGCCTCTGCAGCCTAAAATGAGCATGAGAGAAAGTTCCAACATAGAATACCAAAATGTTAGTCACATTCAAGAGAAAAATAAATAAATTTAATACCTTACTCTCAACTTCCAAGAACTCAGCAATTATCTCTTCTATTTCTTCCTCAGTTAAATGTTCCTGCACAAGCAAAAAGAGGTACAAGAGATAGTGATTTATTTATTTTTTTTTATTTTTTTTTAAGTATCTAACATGAATGACAATAATTTATACTAAGTTAAAAAAGCAAAGAATTAAAAAATATATATATATAAATAAAAAATAAACCATGAAGCATTGACTAACCTCGAGATGCAGGTCATCCACTTGTCCAGAGTTTGATGGTTCATCATCATCTGAGTCGTTGATAAAAGAGTCACCAGAAGCACTCTCGATATCTTCCACTTCATCTTGTTTGTCTTCCATCTCTTAGTCAAGTCACATCAAATTAAAGGTCCCTCCAAATGCCAAGAAAGAGATATGAAGTAATGAACTAACCATCTCAGCAAATTAAGCAAGACACAGCTCATGTAACCAGCAGAACAAGAAATGACAAGTTGATAACCAAACACTACATTTACTTGCAACCAAGTGATGGAACAAGAAATGACACTAATATCTCCCAGACCATCTTTTTTTTCTTAAAAAAAAAAAAAAAACAAAGATAATGCAGACAATTGCTCATACGAATCACTTTTGCAACATGTGAAATCACATGCCTATGTTCTTAAATTTGAAGTTTAAGACAGTGTCCCAGCCTATTTTGGTTTAAAAACAATTACCAAGAAACAGCCTAATACATTTTAACACTATTCAAATGTAGATGGATTAATAGCATTGGATGTTTTAATAGAGATGTCAATAGGCACCAAACCAGGAGAGCTGCCTGAGCAGGTAACAGCATAACAGACCATGGACCATCAGATACTCCAAAATTGGAATTGCGATTGGGATAGCAGAACACTTTTAAGGCAAATTTGGACCAACAAATGGGGGGTTGCATTCAGTGTCGAGGTATTACTGAAGTTTATGTCAGCATTTAGACCTGATGGAGAAGAATCACTGGATTCCTCCATCAGCTAACATGTTACAATCTCTAAATACTTTTATTTTTTCTTTTCATTAATAAACCTAACCTAGTCTTCTATGATTCTGACACACAAATGACACAATCTTGATCCTACCCCCAACGAGCCAAATAGCTATCTTAAGCCAGTTTTGACAACTATCCTATAATATATAGAACACTACAGACCTCTAGTTTATGACAGAAAAAGAATGTTACCCTCATGAGCCTTTCAATTTTATATATTAAATAAGTATAAGGAATTTCATACCAAACAATGACATGATCCAAGAAGAACAATCGTACAAAAATGCCAAGATTTGAACAACATAAAACTTATTTGCTAACTGAGCTATCAAAAATGAAATGTATCAAACATTTATATATAAATCAATAATAACAAGAAGCTAGTCAAGGCTTTATCATCATCCCACCCTTCAAAAAAATCATTCTTTTTTTAATTAATTAATAATAATTTAGGCATAATAATAAATTTCAAGTCATCACAGATACATTAATTAATTTTTTCCATATAGAAAAAAATATATGTTAACATCAAAGCTTTTAGCTTGAAAACAGATTATACGTGGACTCACACCATCAAGTAAACATGTTTCATCTTTTTATGATCCACTTACATCTAAACAGGTTAGCAAAATAACAGATGGATAGTTAATTGATAGCTCTCAGTTCATAGCTTAAAAAAAAAAATTAAAACATCAGCTTGTTCACTGATTCTGAAAATTTTACACACACCATCAATAGAATCTATGAAACTTCAAAGTTTTAAACTTTTAATAAATTAACTATTATTCTATTAACCAAAATTGAAGTCTAGACACTTGCAGATTAGCCATTTTATCAACCATAAATGTAATTTCAATGTACACGAGAAGTGCCTCTGATATTAAACAAAAACCATATATAGATCATTCATGAAAGGCAAAGCATTTCTATATGAGTCAAAATGACACAACCGAAATAGTTCCCTGGTGACTAACTAAAACAGACAGCATCTTTTCACATTCCAAACCGTAACATTTTCTACTTCTTGCTTTCATAATCAACAAAAACAGTGCATTCTTTCTTAAAAAAAAAATTAAAAATGAAATAAAAAAAATTAAGAAACAGAACCTCAACAGCAATTTCGCTTCGAAAAGCAATTAAACTACTTGCTAAATTCTAATTAACAAGGTTTCCATTTTCCAAATACTCAAAATTCTCTAATAGCACCATTAACAATAACCTCAAACAGATCCATATAAGAATAGCAAAACAATCAAAACAAAACAAAAATGGACTTAAACAACACAAAATTACAACTGGGTCAGCTCATACACCTTGGTGTGAGACAAAATTATCTTCAAACAAAAGCGCAATAATTCCAAAACGATGTATTCAAAAAAAATAAAGACAAGACAAACAGTAAACACAATACATGAAATCAAAAACAGAATTCGTTTTAAGTTGGAAACTAACCAGAGTCGAGAGAAAGAGAGAGGCGTTAGGGCTTGCAGTGCAGCGAGGCTGATGTGAGTCGACTCGGTTCAGGATTTTCAGAGGAGGGAAAAAATAAATTTATATATTTTTTGGGACAGTGAAATAAAAACTTGAAGAATGGAATTTGAAGAGACTGAAAACGGGATTTGTTTGGGTTCTGTTTGGTCAGGTTTTGGTAAATTTTGAATTCCTCTGTGTTTTCATTTTTATTTTTTCTTCTTTTAAATATTTTATTTTGGGTGTCTCTAAAGTTTCAGATCGATCAAATGTGTATGTGTCAATATATATTATTTTTCTATTATAAAAATAGGTTTTCAGAGTTTTTTAAAATTTTATATTATGAACATTATTTTTTGTTTTGAAAATATAATATACATTTGGTTATCTAATTTTAAAATGATTTTTATAATTTTTACAATGTTTTTAGGGTTATTATGATTTTAGTCCCTCTTTTTTGCGTTAATCTAAGTTTGGTTCACTAGTTTTTGGAATTACTAACTTTAGTCCATTAATTCTCTAACAATAAAAATTCGAGTCCCTACCGTCCAATTCCGTTAGATTTTCGTTGACTTCCGTTAGGTCAACAAGGGCATTATGGTAAATTTGACGAAAGTTTCTGGAAACTTATCTGGAACAAGTGTAAATACCATTATGCCCTCAAATCAGATTTAATTAAAAAACAATATATATAATTATTAAATGCATTTAAATTAATAAAAAAATGAAAAAACAAAAATAAATTAAATTTAAAATTAAAATATATAAAAAAAACTAATTAAAATAATTATAATAATAATTATTATTAATTTTAAAAGATGGATTTCTTAATAATTGGAATTATCAAATTATTATAATAAAAAAATTATATTAAAATAATTAATATTACAAATAATTAAAAAAAACAAATTAAAAGTAAAAGTAAAAGTAAAATATAAAATCTTTCTCTCTCTCTTTCACGCGTAAATCATCACCAAACCCTAAAAAAAAGTCCTTTATCTCTCTCTCACTCGTTCATCATCAACATCAAAACCTCCCAACACCCAAGCGACGACGGCGGCGATGACCAGAAGCGACGACGACCGGAAGCAGCAATGACGACGATGACCAGATCTCTCTTCTTCTTCTTCTTTCTCGGTTTGGGGTGGTTGACAGTGGGTGGTTGAAGGTGGTGGTGGTGGTGGTGGTGAGATCGATCTATCTATCTATCTAGAGAGAGATGAGATGAGATCGGAGATCGGAGATCGGTGGGATAGAAAGAGAGATGTGGTTTGATTTGGTTTCTGGAAAAAAATGATGATGATTCAAGCTTGATTTGGTTTCTGGAAGAAAGAGAGATATGCATAGAAGAAGAAGATAAGGCTTGATTTGGTTTCGCAGAAAGAAAATGTAAATTTCTTTTTTAACTGAAAACTCAAGCTTGATTTCATAGTTTGATTTATGTGGTTTTTGCTGTTTATGATTTGGTTTATTTGAGATTTAGATCTTTTTGTTGATTAATTGCTAATATTTTGTGTAATTAATTAGAATGATTAATATTCTGGTGGTGTTTGATTGATGATGATAAGGATGAATTGGGGATGGGTTTTCGTGTTTGATATGATTTCTGGAAAAAACAAAATTAGGGTTTTAATTTGGTAGAGGTCCAATCTGGATTTTCTGGTGTGTTTGATTGATGATGATAATGATGAATTGGGGATGATAATGATAAATTTACTCTTTTTTTTTTTTTTTTAAATATCTGGGTTTCATTTTCCAGATATTTTGAATATGATGCACTGATTTCTGGGATGGTTTAATTTCACCATTTTTTAATTTTTTTTTAATTTCGCCATTTTTTAAGTTTTTTTATAAAAAACGGATTTGGTGGATCTCCACCGTCCATCCTATGAGATGGACGATTTGGATCTCCACCAAATCCATCTTTTAAATTTTATTCATTTAATAATAATAATAATTATTATTATTATTTAATTAGTTTTTTATATATTTTAATTTCAAATTTAATTTGTTTTTTCATTTTTTATTTAATTAAATACAAAATTACCATACTGCCCTTCATTAGAAACCTTCATTAAGGGTATTTTGGTCATTGTATCATTTGACAATGCCAGTCCGTTTGTTTTAACGGAATTCCTAACAGAAGGACTAAAGTTAGTAATTCAAAAAACTAGTGTACCAAACCCAGATTAACGCAAAACAGAGGGACTAAAACAGTTTTTTCCCATGTTTTTATATTTTTATATTTTTATATGCATTCAAATTGTATTTCAAAATTTCAAATTGGATTTCAAAAATAAATAAAAAATCGATAAAACGTTAGCTTATTATATTCACATTTATATTTATTCATAAGAATATTTCTAAATTAGAAATCAAATTATATTTATTCATTTATTAGCAAATTATTGATTCAACTAATATGATAAAATGTTATTTGACAATAAACAAGATTATATTTTTAATTCAAATTAGATTGAAATTTTTTCAAAAACAATAGATATTTTAAATAACTAAAATACTTTTAACAATAAATAATTCCAAGCTCCAAAGTTTCAATATAAGCTCTTTTGAGAAATCGTAAAAATGACCTTATAAACTATTTAATCTTTTTTTATAGTCACATACAATAGTTTTTATGCTTTTAACCACATGAAATATACAACGGATATTATTTTTTTTGGACAGACAATCATTAACTTCTATGGTAGACTGCCTTTTTGTTCACAACATTGTTTTGGACAAACCATCATTAAATTCACTCTAAGACAACTTTCACACATACCACGTGCTGGTGATGTTTATCATAGAGACTAGAGAAGAGAATAGGTTGCTGGAGAGAAAAGAAGATAAATTGTCGGAGTGAAGATGTTGAAGAAGAGAAGAAGTGAATTCACGTTAAAGAAGAGAAGAACCGAAGCCATGGTTGAAAAAAAGAATAGACAAAGTCGTGCGTGAACTCGTGAAGAAGAGAAGATATGGTTTTTGTTTTTTTTGGCAAAAACGTTGCGTTTAACTAATGTTGTGTTCTTGTTACGTGGTTTTATGTTTTTTCAATAATTTGTTCACGTTATGGTTTACTTGGGACCTTCTTTTAGGAATATCTGGTGAGAAGGCAGTATAAAGAGTTTTCTTAAGCTTAGGTCCTTCCCTATGCTCAGGTTCTTCCGGTTGTAATTGAAAGTAATACAATAATGCTCGGTGTGTATGATAAATATATCTAGAGGGGGTGAATAGATTTTAACTATTATTACCCAATTTTCGCATGTAAGTCAATTTTACGAAAATGCCCCTACTAGTCAAAAATACAAGCAAATGTAATATAGTACGGAATTTAAATAACACTTGATGTATACGTGGAAACCAACCACTGGGAAAAAATCACGGGCTGTTTAGTGCGCCACACTCGGACCTCGAAATCCACTAATTGAAATGGAGTTTACAACCTATGTAGACCTTGTCTAACACTCCGGTCAATAACCCCCCACTTTTACCACTCGGCCCTTTAAAAGTGGCTCTAGTCCAATTGCTTGAGGCCTAAGCAATCTTAGCCTCAAGACTTAATTCTCTATGAAGAGATTATGCAACCTATGTGAATATGTATAAATATTCAAATAACAAACAAGACTAGGTAACCTTAGATGCTTATCTAGGATGATGATATAATCAATTAAATCAACCCTAGATATCAATAGCTAAATGATATGTCAAATAGCTTAGCTAATCAAAAACCTAATTAGCTATCACAATACAACACTCAATTAATTCATCACAATTAATTCTCTATTCTTGTATTTATCATATGATCAAAAACATACAAGTAAATTAAAAGAGAATATGCTTGATAGTAAAATACTAAAATAAGATGAAATTAATCAAAATCTTACCAAGCATGTTGTGATGATGCAAACCCAATCATTGATGCATTATATATAGTCATAGAAGATGCAATATGAAACTTGATGCACAAAGGATTTGATTTGAGTGGTTAAAGGTGAGTTCTTTTAGAATTTTTTGCTTGAAAAAATATTCTAAGGAAAATATGATATTCTGAACTCACTTGATTGACCTAAAGTCAAAGTGACATATATATAGGAGGTCAAAATGAAGTGAGGTCGTTTTGAAAATAAAAGCCTGATTTTCTTCTAGGTCGTCATTTGTACAAATGGCGACCTCATGGTGACCTAGTGTAAAACTTCATGGTCGCCATTTGTCTCAGGGCGACCTCGTGGCGACCTCATACCTGATTGGTTTTTTTCAAGTATAACATTCTGTCGCCATGGCGACATTACCAAAGGGCGACACCAACAAATAGCGACAATGCCCTGTTTCCACTTTGTGCACAATATGCAAGTGTGCAAAGTGGTGAATCCTAAGGAGAAGCCAAGGGCATTCTCCGAAGGCAATCTTCGTGCAAGACAAGCACACCAACGTGCACGCGCGGACGTTTCCGAACCATCTTCGGGAAACGAATTATACCACACTTAAAGCTAACATACATGAAGTGCAAGTGTAAGAATTGAATGCATCCTAATGCCTAACATGTCATGGCATTATCATAGAACAAGATGCAATTAAATAAACATGCATGAAGAGATATTCAACAATTATGAATGCACACATATGAAAACACACAACATTATAAGTATAAGAAATATGCATAAGTTGTGTGTGTGTGCAACTATGATCTCTTCAAAGCATGTAAGCACTAGAATTTACTTTTGGTGCTTCTTCTCTTGAGGTCTTGAGAGGGCCATTGAACTTTCACCAATTCTTAAGCTACCCTTACAACAAGCCCCACATGTGGTTTGTCCACGAAATAAGTCAATCAATAATTAGGAATCCTTACAGTAATGCATCAGGAGGATGTGATTCTCTATGCTCAAGTTCTTCTAACTGTTGAAACTCTAAAGTCTATTCGGAATTATCCACGTTGTTGTTGTTGGGAGTAGCCAGCAATGCATCTGGAGATCTTAAACCAGCTAGGTTCCCAATTACAAGTGGAGAGAATGATTGCCAAAGTACAAGCTGACGCCTTCTAGCTGCTAATCCTCTACAAGTAGTTCAGAATTACCCTACTCGATGTTCTTAAGCATAAGAGCCTGATCCTGGAATTGCTCATCCTCATCCTCATCCTCATCTTCAGGGGTAGTAAAATAACCTTCTTTCTCATCCATAGGACTTTGAAACGTAGCATCTGCCCTATCCACATCATCATGCCTGATGCACTCCTCATATTTTCTCCATCTCTTACTTTACAACTTGTAAGCAACGATAAAGAATTAAAACTTGATACTACATAACCAAAGCAAGCCAAACTAACTTGTATCACACAATTAACTTCAAAATCACCTAAATTAGAATGATTTTTTTAAAAAATCTAAAATAGATACTGATACAAATTAGTTGAAAATAAAAAGATTACATAAAATAAATAGATATTGTACAAGGCCTATACTCATCATCGTGCCTGCTACACTCCTCATGTTGCTCCACCTCATGCTCTACCTCTTGCTCCGCAACTTGTAAGCAACAATAACAAATTAAAACTTGTAGAAAGCTTTTGTTATTTGCTGAAAATAAAAAGATTACATAAAATGAAGATATCATACCTCGTATCCCTTCTAGAGAGGCCCTTACATCAAACCGGTGGATGTAGTCATCATATGGGCTTATCTTTCTAAGGTCAACCTTCATCTTTGGTCCCATTTACAAGTAGTGACTCGGCAATGAATGATATTGGTATTTAGAAGTTACTAAAGCAAACCCAAACTGACGAAAAGCCTTCTCCGATTTGTGAAATCTCACCATGTGAAAAATCGTCATAACCGTCGAGGAAATGGCATGGAGATCCTAACCCACATAACGAGTAAAAAGAGAATCATGGAGCCTTCCATATGGCTCCCAGTCAACCTAAGTAGGAGTCAATTCATTCAAAATGGCCATGCATCGGTCTTTTGAGAGATGTGATAGAGAGTTATGCATATATGGCTTAAGTTTTTCAGCCCACCGCCATATTATAGGAGAAATCCTACAGGTTTCTCCCACTCTTTCACACCTACAAATGTAGCCCTAAAGGGTTTTATATGCTCTAAAGCCCAAATCATCAACACAAAGGCCAAACCCCTTACAATTTTGATATTTTTCCTCTTTTTCACCCTTAAAGAATCATGTAGGTTTGTTAGCACAACAGCAAAACTCCAAGTATATTTCCCCACTTTCATAATGTCTTTTAGAACTTGTGAATAATAAATCGAGACATACCTACTTGTAGCTCAGGAAATATATGTCCCAATAACCCACAAGAGTTAAGCTCATATGCATGGAAACCAATTATCATCACCCCCACTGGCTTCAAATCCTTGAAAGTTCTTTTCAACCATGACAACTTAACTTTTCCGTTTACTAAATCCCTATCTTCATGGACTATTCTTAGGGTACGTTTAAGAAGATTAGGGTCCCAATCTTGTCTAGAAACCTTTCCTACTAACGGTAACCCGATAATTTTGAAAACGTCTCTCAACCCAAAAATCAAATTTATCCCATTGACATCACTATCTTCTTGCAACGTTCTATCTCTAAAGGTGAAGATGCAATCATTCATATCATAAAACTCTATCAAAGCATCCATCAAGGGTAAGAAACGATCCAATGAGAATTGAAAGTCTTGCATGTCTTTAAAAATATTATATTCATATTCTTAGCCCTTCAAGTACATCAATAATATGTTAGGGAGGAGCCCAATCTTTAGACTATTTAAGTGCTCGGTAATTCTATTCAAAACCATAGCTACCTCTTCCACAATTTCCTAGAAAAGCTTTAGGCTTGTGGCTACTCTTTGAGAAGTTGATATTATAAGAAATTTATCTGTTAGGGCAATGACGAAAAACCAATCGAATTACCCAAACCGAGTTGAATTGAATTGAAAATCCCTGAACCAAAAAAAAAAAAAAAAAAAACCAAATATGGAATTGCATGAACCAAAATCGAATAATTTCAATTCAACATCGGTTTTTATTTTTAAATACCTCGGCCAAAATCGAATCGAACCGAACCGAACCGACTCGGACCAAATTGAATCGAATGGTTTAGTTCAAGTTCGATTCTTGACCTCAAATATAGCCACCCTGAACTGAACCGAACCCTAAAAAAAATAAAAAAATCAAATGGTTCAGTTTCAGGTTTTCCCAAATTCTACCCTGAATCGAACCGAAAACAACCATATTATCTTCTACGTGTTATAAACCACACAACTTTGGCTTTTAGTGATATGTTGTACTGTCGAACACAAAATGTAATAGTTAAAATAAATCAATAAAATATAATTTTTCTCTTCAAATCTTTACAAATTTATTTTACAAGAAAATAAGGTAAATTGTCTCACATTGTATTTTACAAGTTGAAGCTACCTCTTCCACAATTTCCTAGAAAAGCTTTAGGCTTGTGGCTACTCTTTGAGAAGTTGATATTATAAGAAATTTATCTATTAGGGCTATGACGAAAAACCAATCGATTACCCAAATCGAGTCGAATTGAATTGAAAATCCCTGAACCAAAAAAAAAAAAAAAAAAAAACCAAATATGGAATTGCATGAACCAAAATCGAACAATTTCAATTCAGCATCGGTTTTTATTTTTAAATACCCCGGCCAAAATCGAACCGAACCGACTCGAACCAAATTGAATCGAATGGTTTAGTTCAAGTTCGATTCTTGACCTCAAATACAGCCACCCTGAACTGAACCAAACCGAAAAAAAAAAAAAATCAAATGGTTCAGTTTCAAGTTTTCCCAAATTCTACCCTGAATCGAACCGAAAACAACCATATTATCTTCTACGTGTTATAAACCACACAACTTTGGCTTTTAGTGATATGTTGTACTGTCGAACACAAAATGTAATAATTAAAATAAATCAATAAAATATAATTTTTCTCCTCAAATCTTTACAAATTTATTTTACAAGAAAATAAGGTAAATTGTCTCACATTGTATTTTACAAGTTGAACTTCTATCTTATCGAGATCTATAAACCATGGGTCAGCAAAAAAAATTTCAAACTCCACACCTTTAGACTTCTGCAAAAGGGAATGTATATTAGAAAAATTCCATAAAACAATAAAGGAAATCACTAGAGAAATAAAGAATGATTTAGAATCTGAATAGTGGCATACTTTTTGGGGTCCATTAAATAGCTTAAACAGTCTCTCTAATAATAATTTATGTATCTCCTCCAACAGTTCAATATGTCCAGTTTCAATAAATGACACAAAAACAAGCTAAACAAACAAAAATGACTAATTATAAATTAGAAGTAAGAGAAACCTTGAAAAGCTTGTATTATAAACCATGAAGACATCCTTTAACACCATTTTTACTTCTTTTTTATGTGCATCTTCACGCAACTACAAAAGGGAATGTATATTTGAAAATTTTCATAAAACAATGAAGAAAAACACTAGAGAAAGAATGAATGATTTAGAATCTGAATAGTGACATACTTTTTTTTAGTAAATAACAATTATAATTTATACGTCTCCTTCAACGTTTTAAGAGACTCAACTTTCCTACGAGTGCAAAATAAAAATATTATAAATGAAACGAAAACCAACTAAACAAACAAAAATGACTAATTGTAAATTAGGAGTAAGAGAAACCTTGAAAGGCCGGTCTTATAAGCCATGCATGCATCCTGGAACTTCAATTTTTTTAGAATGGATATGCACATCATAAATACTGATTACATTGGTCAATAGATATCTCGGCCTCATCCATTTCTCTCAAAATGTTTTTATAGTCTTCACAATAACATAATTACATAATCCAACACAACAAATTAACCTAGTAGATAATTGAACCAAACAGAAAATTTAATAAAATGATGAACATATAGAGATAATTAGTGACTACATATAAACACCAGATCTTGAGAATGTTGTTATCGTTTTTGTTTTGGGCAAAGTGTTTGAAAGTATTGATGCAATATAAAAAGAGTTTCTTGAAATCTGCCGGAGTGCATTCTTTATCTTCCATCGTTTCCTTGACCAAACTAAACATTTTAACAAATTGGTCACCATCACAAATTATATAAATAAAAATTTGAAAGAAATACACAGAAAAAGTGAGTGTGTAGAAGAGCCATGGTATGAAAGGATCGACCATGCCTTTTATAGTTCGAAACTTCTTGTTGAAGCAATCTATAATCAAATATATGAAATACATGTTTAAAATTCATTAATCATTTAAAAGATACAACATAGACTGTAAGGATTCCCGTTTTGTTGATTGGCTAATTTCATGGACAAACCACATGTTGGGGTACTTTGTAAGGGTAGCTTAGGTATTGGTTTAATTGTTCGAAGCCCTTTGAAGACCTCGTGTTGATAAGCACCGAAGGTAATTTTCTTTGTGCTTACTTGTCTTAAAGAGATAGTTGCACACACTCACAACTCATGCATATGTTTTATCTTTGTATGTTGTGTTTCTTTTTGTTGTGCATCAATGCTTATTCTCATCTCTTCTTGCTTGTTATTTTGATGCATCTTGTGTTTATAATGTCATAGCATGTTAGGCTTTTAGGATGCATCTTGCTTTTACCTTTTTACCCCTTGCATGTTTTCTTGTGGGGTTCAAAGGAGTGGGCTGTGCGCTGGTCGTCAAGCGCCAGACCAGCGCAGCTCACCAGCGCAGATCACCCAGTGGTCTGTCGCTGGTCGTGCCCTGGTCCTGTCCAGCGTAGCTCACCGGCGCAAAACGCCCAGTGGTTTGCCACTGGTCGTGCGCCTGTCTGAGCACTGGTCGTCAAGCGCCTGTGCAATTTTTGCCTTTGCGCTGGTCGTGCGCCTGTCGTCCAGCGCAAGACCACCAGCGCACAGAGCAAATTCTGGTGCGTTTTTCAAAACGACCACACTTCACTTATGGCCCCTATATATATGCCACTTTGACCTTAGGTCAGATAAGAGAGTTCATATTCATATTCTATACTTAGGATATTTTTCAAGAGAAGAAAAATACACAAAGAACTCATTTTTAATTACTCAAACACTTTTTCATGATCATCAATCATCATCTAGCATCATCTTTGATCATCTAGATGTCATCTTGCATGGATTCTTCATCATACTTTGCTTGGTAAGCTTTTCACTAATATCTTACATATTTTGTGTTTATCTTAACTAGCAATCTCAATTAATTACTTGTATGTTATTTTATATACTTTGAATACAAGTTTGAGATTAGTATGATGTATGTTTGAAAAGTTGTATTGTGATAGCTAATTAGGTTTTGTGCTTAATCTTGATTAACTAAGCTATTTGACATGTCATTTAGCAATTGATATCTAGGGTTGATTAAATTGATTATATCATCATCCTAGATAAGCATCTAAGGTTACCTAGCCTTGTTTGTTATTTGAATATTCATACATATTCACATAGGTTGCATAATCTCTTCTTAGAGAATTAAGTCTTGAGGCTAAGGTTGCTTAGGCCTCAAGCAATTGGACTAGAGCCACTTTTAAAGGCCCGAGTGGTAGAAGTGGGGGGTTATTGACCGGAGTGTTAGACGAGGTCTACATAGGTTGTAAACTCCATTTCGATTAGTGGATTTCGAGGTCCGAGTGTGGCGCACTAAATAGCCCGTGGTTTTTCCCAGTGGTTGGGTTTCCATGTATACATCAAGTGTTATTTAAATTCCGCACTATATTACACTTGCTTGTATTTTTGACTAGTAGGGGCATTTTCGTAAAATTGACTTGCATGCGAAAATTGGGTAATATTTGATAAAATATATTCAACCCCCCCCCCCCCCCCCCCCCCCCCCCCCCCTCTAGCTTTATATAGAACACGCCTCTAATTTATTTCATAGACATTGAATTCCCATCATATTAATAGAAATTTGCATCAACAAGCAAGGTAGTATGCAAGAAGAATCATTCATTTTGATTGAAGTAACAGTAAATTCTTCGCAACGTAGAAATGTAAAACAATAATTAAACAAAACCTGAGAAATTTTTGTATCAACACAAAGTTACAAAAATCAATAACCACACAAATAAAATAAAAAATAAAAAAGTATTGCACTGCATCCGATTCTAAGTCCTAATTTGCCAAATCAAGCACTACAACCTCAAAAGTTCACAATTGCATTACAATTAGCTCTATAAGATCCTAAGATAATTTTTTTAACCATTGTAATAGAGTAAATATATGTTATAATAGTCAATCTGATTAGTTTTGATTTTTCTTTTTTTTTAAATGTGATTGTTTGCTTTGGGAAATATCCACTTATAGATTGATAAAAATGGGCAGTATCAGCAGAACTGAGACATGTTATAATCAAACAGAATCATATTGTGATTAAAGATCATGATATTTACGGTCAATCAAGTCCAACAAAAAAACCGATTATCAAAAACAATAAGTGAATAACATTGCACTCAAACAAGAATTTCAAACAGATTATGTCTTTTTTAAATGCAATCAAGAATTTCTAAAATTGTAAATGGTACAGTACTTCACACTCATTGTCCAACCGCCATGTTGGTAATCGAATTTCGATTACCCTTATGAAAATTTTAAATTTTAAATTTTCGAGCTCAAACCAAGTGTATGGACTCATTGCCCAGCCGCATGGTCTTGTTGATTACTCTTACAAAAATTTTAAATTTTCGAGTTGAAGCTAAGTGTGGAGATTCATTGCCCAACTGTTATGTGGGTAATCGACTGGTCGATTAACGTGATCATAATTGCCATCGACAACTTTTATTTACCCCAATTGATAACCTCTTCGACCAACCAGTCCCCAATTGATAACTTCTGCAACCAACCAACTTTTTACTTACCTCAAAAAAGAGGGGTTATCGACCAGTCTTTTCTCATACGAATCTCTCTACAATTTCATATCACTTCACTCCCTCTCTGCCCTCTCCCATCCTCTCAATCCTACCCTTCAAATCCCCACCTTTCAATCCTTGAAATGTTTTCAATAATCTTTATGGAGGTTTTCCCAGAATTGTATATCTTCTTTATATATAACATGAGGAAGTTCAATAAGATAATCTTTTTCTCTTTTCAATTACTTTTGTTAATTATGGTAGTTTGAGCCCCAAATCGAGTCTCATTTCCAATTCGTTCACATTCTAATTCTATGTTCATAGAGAGCCAAATTTTGTTTCCCTACCATCTAGCCTCATCAGGAATCGCTTATATTTGCAATTAGTTTAAAGATGAAATTGATAAAGTAAAACAATATATAAATGTTTTAAATCGATAGGCATAAGTGTTTTGTTGTAAAAAAAAACGATTAAACCACCACTCGACTGAGTCAAGTCCATTCAGCCAAAAGGCGACAGAGGTGGGATTTTTGCATAAATCCAACAAGGCGGCCGCCCCGATGCGTTTTCACAAAGAGGCAGTCTCGAGGTGGCCGCCTCAAGCCGAGTTTTAAACTATCTTTAGCCTAGAACTAATTCTTTCTTTTTTAGCTAGAAAGATAAGAGAAAACGATTCTAATGCTATAAAAGACTAAGTTTAAAGGTGAAATTAGAAAATGATTATGTTTCTCATAATAGATGGATAATGGAATTGCATACTTGTTTCCAATTTGAAATCTTTTGGTTTCTCATATCAGAATCATGTGTAAAGGTCTTTTGTTGCTGGATTAATGCAAATGCTTTAATATCCCTTTAATTTATGTTAATCTTAATATTTAATTACATGAAATGTATTTACATTGCGTGTAATATTATGATGTTTATTTGATAGTCAAAGGCTGAAAACTAATTCAGTATTAGTGATTATAAATCACATTGTGATTTTGATAGAGAACTAGAAATATTTAAATACTTTGTTGTTGGAAAACTAGCAATCAGAATCTATATACTCAGGTATATCCCTTTCAATCACACTATTTATTTTAATTTAGGATTTTTTAGGAACCCTGAAGATTTTTATGTATTGATTGAATATTCAAATAGTTACAATAGGACATATAGATACAAAGGAAGTTTCCTTACTTATTGACTAAGGAGTAATTCTAAGAGTAAAATCCTAGGAGGATTTCTAGGAATTGTTAGTGAAAATACTTACAAGGTTATACTAAACAACCTAGAGGAGGAGGTGAATAGGTTGACACTCTACTTTAAAAAAAAAAAAAACCTCTTTCGATGCTTTTGTCAAAACCTTGGTAATCATACAAATTAACCTTTAATATGATTGTTTTGAGAAAACAATAATCATATAAATGCTCAATTCACCCCCCTTAGTATACACAAAACATAACAAGAGACAATGTATCTTATATAAAAGTATATTCAATGCAAAACAAATTCCACAAGTTGTACTTTGAATATTACAACATAAATTCACTAAGTAGAACTTTACAACTTGATATAGAATATCACAAGATACAATGTTCAAACATTTACAAAATACAAAAGACAAATATTGATTCAACAAATAATGTGTGCATCTCTTTCTCTACAAATATATTGTTTACAAGGATGTGAGAACATGAAGATCTTAAACAAGATATATTGATCATACATACAAATATAGAGAGATAGAGATAGAGACATTTGACACATTGATTTTTATGTGGTAAAACCTCCGAAAAGGAAACATCCACGGGTTGAATCTACAACCACCGACAAAATATTTTCCACTAGTTAAATAAGAGTACACCCTCAAAAGTGACAAACTCTCATGTATCACAATCTATTGGATATCCCTTATATCTATTCCTACTATAGAAGAACTTTGCCTACTCTCTAACCGAGACACATCGCATGCCTCTAGAGAGTATCCTTGCTTGGACTTACTTGAAGCCTAGCTCCTTGCCAAGTTTTCCATGCTTAGTTATTTCGGGCCCCTTGCTTTTAACTAAGACTTCCTTGCTTGGATTTACTTAGAGCCTCACACTCTTTACCAAGACTTCCCTTGCTTGTCTAACAAGAGCCTCACACCTAGACAAGACTTTGCTTGGACTTACATAAAGGCCTCACATCTCTTAGCTAAGACTTCCACATTTTACAAGGCAAGTGATCTATGTGATGCAAATGATGCAAGCATAATCAACATAGGATATATGATCAATATGAACTATGGAAACTAGAATTAGACAATGAACACACAATGTATGATATTATAGTTTATAATCAAAATGATGCAATCACATAAGATGATGCATGAACATATCAAATGTATGGATCAAGTACAAATCATATAGAACTAGACTTAGTCAACGAAGCTCACAACAAAAATATTCTAGGTCATTAATATATGAAAACCGAAATCTAGAGTGTGCCAAAACACCAAACACACTTTAATCCTAGATTTGATTCATGCAACTAAAGCTTGATATTATACATGTTCATGAAGCACATATACAAACATTTAGTACATACACAAAAATCCTAGAGAAGTGAGATAATATCTTCAAACTTCTTCTAGTAAACAATTAGAGCATGTATTCAAATATTCAATTAAGTAATCCAATCAAAGCTCTAAAACACACATACATGTGCTATTTTCGAATATGACCAATCAATGAAACATAGCACAACTAAGAATCATTTATCATTAGAATATCAATAATCAATGCACAAATATTCATAGATACAAAGCTAATCATAATACAACTCACAAGTATATGAAAACATAGGTTTAGAAAAACCTAACTCACATATAAGAATCTAATCATGATCAAATTAGCTTTTAATTGAAGCTATCATTCTCAATAGCATTCATCATAGTAACACATACATGTGGAAGAAGAAAACTCAAGGTAATTGAAGATCATAAAAGATGAAATCACAAAGTTTCGTTCAATACCTTGAAATCCCGAGCTGATTTGATTTTGACAGTAGAACTACTACAAAACTTGATCAATCAGCTGCAAACTCTTTTAAAGAAGGAATGAGACTGATTACGAAGATTCTCCAATTTTAATCACTCAATTCGAAGTCCGAATGAGAAAGATATGGTGTTTGGAAGATGAGAAAATTGGAGAGAAAATTTCAGTTCAATATTTCAAATTTTCTTCTTGGATATGAATAAGTGAGACAGATGGAATATTAAAGAGAATGGGAGGGAAAACTAAAGAGTGTGGGACCCACTTGGGAGGGCCTCTCTTGGCTGTCATTGTGGAGGCGCGTGGCCACCATGGGCTCCCGTGGTGGCCACACGCCTCCATGGGAAGCCTCTCAAGTGAGGTTTTCTCTCTTTGATTCTTCTCCTCGTATACATTTCGTGTTCTTCGACCGTCCTTTGGCCACCAAACTCGAAATTCGAATCCGTTTCTGGATTACAAACCATAACTCACTAACACACGAGGATGACTATGAAACTTTGACAAATGGATGTGAACTCGACTCGATATACGAAGACGAAGACAACGCATTGTTAAGGAACGTAAAGTTTCGTAACTTCCAAGTTTGAACTCGAAATCTAATGAGTGAGTATCCGAAATGACCGGAACTCAACAAGGAATCATTTAAGAACATATTCAAGTCCAAATCACTTACACACAAACAAATAAACACAAGATCACATAAGTATGCAATTTCTTAAACATAGTCCTAGTACATGCATTTCTACAATGTATGGCAATATAAGATCAATGCATGAGCATACTAAAACATGTAAATGCGTTATACTAATTTGGTGCTACGATGCATGGACACTTATGAATGAATTGTGTGTGTACGCGCCTAAGCCTTTTAAGAGGAAATAGGTCTTATTACCTTTTTAGTCAATAATGATTTCCTCACACGACGGCTTCACTCTGCTTGAATTGTTGTCCATCTTCTTTAAAGCTTGATAAACCGAATCCTAGACAACTAAACTATACAAAGGAAATGACGTTTTGATATAGAATAATGCCAATCATGACTCAAAATCCTAACAATCTCCCATTTGGCAAATTCTATGTCAAAACACCTATACAAAATACTAAAACATACAACATAAATATTGGTCACAATAACTCACTCTCACATTACAATTAGTTAATCACCTAGACTAATCTTCAACAAGTCTTGAACTTCTTCACTTTAGCTTCTCTTGATATCACCTAAAATAAACTACAAGAATATCCAAGAGAATATATGGCAATATACTTGACAAGAATGTGACATTTAAGATCAATATGGAATATGACAATTAAGTTCAAAATGGATACATGTATGCTCCCCCTAAATATATGCATATCCATCAAAGATATCTCATCTAAGATATTACAAGCCATATGAAGTTCAATACTTGACAAATACACAAAGAAGATATGCTAAAACAATATCATATTTCTCTTCCTTTTTGAAATAAAATAAAGCCAAAAGGAAAAGAGAAAAGATACATTGAGATCACAAAAGCTTTGCTAGCCACTTGTGCCATTAAAGAACGTTGAACAATTTGATGATCTCACATTTGAAGGTGGATGCTTTGCTTGGAGAAATGATTTCTTCCAAGTTCTTGATTTTTTGGTTCTTGTTGAACCACCTTTGTGTTTAGCTCATTTATCTTCTCCCTTGATTCTTGTTTGTTCTTCATGTTAACCTAGCAAAGGTTATGTTAGGTTTTTGATTTGTGTTGGCATGTATTCCATATCAAAACGTGTTTATCTTGTAATGTTTAGTGGTCCATGTGTTGAAGATTTAAGAAGACAAAGAAAGTCTTGGCCGCAATTCATGCAATATGCCGGCTTCAAAGAGATATGTGCTTCATCGATCGTCAAAGGTAATATAAGACCTCATATCTCTTACAAGGCTAGGTACACACACACATGGAATCCTTGTGTGTTCCTTCATGGTTAAACATCATTTATATATTACTTTCACACACTTGATAATGTATGCTCATGCATTTATACTATCTTGACAATCCTTGCTTGTTGCATGTTCTAGGACTATGTCTAGGAAATAGCATATGTGTGTGTCTTTGTGTTTGTATGTTTCCGTATTTTTGTATTTGGACTTGAATATATTCTATTGTGATTCCTTATTAAGTTTCGGTCGTTTCGGTTACTTATTCACTTAGTTTCGAGTCCAAACGATGTAGCTACGATACTTTTCGTTCTTATTCGTTGAGTTGACTTCATCATTATTTTCCGAGATGATTTCTCTATCATTTTTTAAAGTTTCGTAGTCATCGTCGTGCGTGAGGGAGTTACGATTCTTAATCCGACGGATTCAAAATCGGAGTTCGGAGGCCCGAGTACGGCTGAAGAACGCGAGAGGTGCGCGGGAGAGCTAGCGAGGCCAAGTGGCCAAGCTAGGCCAAGCCGTGTGGGAGCCGTGGGACCCACGGCCAGACCAGCTCTCTGGTCCCGTGTGGCCCACGCGCCCCCCATGGGCCAGGTTGAGGTGGCCCTCTTTGATTGGCCAAAAATTCCTCTCTCTCTCCTTCTTTTTAAATTCCCAAATTCCCTTCATTTCATTTTCAAGAAGAAAAATTACAAATCCCGTCAGAATATTTCTCTCAAATTTTCTCACCTTCCAAACACTATAACTTTCTCATACGAAGTCGAAATTGAGTGATTCAAGTTGGAGATTATTTATAATCAAATCCTCTACCTTTTCTAAGTGGTTTGGCAGCTGTTTGATCGATTTTTCTGGTGGTTCTACACAGAAAACCGAATCAGCTAGTGAATCTAAGGTATTGGTCATATCTTTGGGATTTCTTCTTTTATAACCTTCAATTTGCTTGGGGTTTCTTCTTCTATATATACTTGTATGTTTGGTGAATGCTATTGAGAAAGATAGCTTCACAATCAATCCTAATCAAAAGTCTATTTAGAGACATTTGTGAACTAGTTTCTTTGATTCTAGGTTTTTCACATGATTATGAGTTGTATTGTGATTAGATTCATATCTTAGGTTGTTTGTGACTTGATTGAATCAATTTTGTGATAAATAACCTTGAGATGTGTTTTGATCATTTGATTGATGAAATCTAGGATTATTGTATTTGTATGTGTTTTTAGAGCTATCTAGGGTTTAATTGATTTATCTTTTAATCCTTGCTCTAAATCTTTGGCTAGAATATTGATTGATTTGATTTCATGATTCTAGCATTTTATTGTATGTTTATAGCATCTTGAACTTGTACTTCATGGAAATGTATTGTTCAAGTGTTGTATGTGTGAATGAGATTATGAGCTTTATGTGTTAGGTGTTTACACATGCTCGTTTTATTCTTGTTTTGCATCTAGACTTTTATTACTTGTATTATCACATGTTTATGTCTAGTTGTACCATGAAATGTATTGATCACATGTTCTATGTTGAATTGGTTGTTTGCATCATTTGCATTCACATGATCACACTAGGAAGTCCTTGTAAAAGGCATGAAGTCTTGGTTAGAGTTGGGATGACTCAGATAGCCAAGCAAGAAGACTTGTCTAGAGTCGGGAGGACTCAAATAGGCAAGTAAAAAGTCATGGCTAGAGTCGGGAGGACTCGGATAGTCATGCATGGAAGGCTCCCTGGAGGCATGAGTGCCTTGGATAGGGAGTTAGCTATTATATTGGTAGGCCTAGGCGTATGGTTAGACATAGACTCCAAAAGAGCGGGGTACACGGAAGGTGTATGCAGTCTTGAGGAATTTCTAATTTTCCATCGATGTTGATTTTGTGTGTTGTCCAATATATGGTGGTTCCACATCAATGAGGGATTTCATACTTTCCAATAGGGTTGGGTAGACTTAGACTCCACTAGGTTGGGTGAGCTAAAGATTGGTCACTTTGTGGATTCTTTATTTTTATCATCCAATATATATAGTACCCAATGGCTGTAGTTCAACTCGTGGATGTTTCCTCCTTGGAGGTTTTACCACGTTAAAAAATCTCTTGTGTTAATTCTTCCTATCGCTATCTTTTATACTTTATTTGTGTATGTTATTATCTTGTTTCATATTATTCACTTGTGATGTATAGTGGAGAAAGTTTTTGTAAAGTGTGATTTGTGGATTCATTCTTTTGATCATTTTTGTACATATGATTCTTTTGTATATTGTAATTTTGTATAGTGATATTTGATCACTCTTGTAACTCATTGAACATCTATTGAAATACAAGTATTCTTTGTTGTTGAGTTTATTTGATCTTATACCTCACACAACTAGGTGATATACATAGACTTTGTCCACATGATTACATTCACATATTGTCTATATATGTCTTTCTTAGTTTATTTGTTATATGTAAGGCTACCTTGAGGGACAAACGAAAGTTTGTTCAAGGGATTGAAAAAAGACGTAAAAACCTATTCACCCCCTCTTTAGGTATGCTTTAAGCAATTTAACTACGTTTGTATACTTTCAGGTTATTCAAATCTATACAACACAACAAACTCATCAAGGTAAAATGAATCACAAATGCATAAATTTTACTCTTAAGCACATATGTAATTTCTACCATTCTACCAAGTTCAACAATTACATTAATATTCATATCAACCCCAGGTTTGAAGGAATTGGTATCAACAACAATCATATTGACCTTAAACTATAAGAGATTTGATTACAACCACAACTACTATCACTCTAAGCATGGACGAATTTTTTGCAACTACAATCAATTGAATTGATTACAACCACAATTACTATCACTCAAAGCAAAGAGGAATTTTTTGCAATCATAATCAATTGAATTGATTACAACCACAATTACTATCGACCCCAAACAAAGAATAACCCATTGCAACTACACTCAATTTAATTGATTACAACTACAATTACTATCGACCCCAAACAAAGAAGAACTCATTGCAACTACAATCTTATTAACCTCAAGTAGAAAGTAATTGATTGCAATGTCAACTACTATACAACCCCAAACAAGGAGAAGTTGATTGCAAACACAATCATACAATTATTACAATAAATTTTATGCATTAATTGTGATCAACAATACAAATGCATATAACATTATGAAGAATCATCATGCATGTCAAGACATATGAAATAGCATCTTCAAGATTCATCATATCAACCAAAAGAATATGCCAACAAATATCAACTTAAAACATGTGAACATATCATAAAAGAGAATGAAGTCTAGCATACTATGCTCCCCCTTGATAAGTGTTATATCTAAGATCAAGATAGAATATTGTTCACAATGAAATCCACACAATCACACATTCAAGCAATTTTAATGAGATTTATCAAATAAGCTTCACAAACTATGAGTGTTACACCAAGATTTTCAATCTCTCTCATAATTCTTCAAAAATTGCAAGAGAATCATAACACCAAATAAGTAAAAGTGAGTGTGTGAAGATTTTGCTTCAAGTATATGAAAAGAAGTAATTTGATAATCAAACATGCAAACCATATCAACATCTATTCATCTTATGCTTTTCCGTAAAAAGGTCAAACCAATTATCATCCGGAATTTTTTGCTTTCAAAGAGAATAGATTTCAACATATGAGCGTGTGTGTGCATGTGGCTCGTTATTCCATTTCTATTTGATAACCCGAGCAAACTTGATTATTCAACTATACTACATAAAACCTTTTTTTTTTTTTTTTTTTTTGTATTATTTTAGGCTTGAATCAAATATTTTTTTTTATTGATTCTTTTTAACACTTCTTTGATTTTTTTAACATAAACAAATACTCCTCATGACAGCGTTCACTCATCACAATGATGTAGTCCTTTTCTACATTAGGCGGCTGCATAATCAAGGTGTGTAACATTTTTCATGAGGGAGCTCGTTGAGTTATATGTAATTGCTGAAGTAAAATGGGTGCCAACCATAGGTCATCCTTAAATGTTCTAGTCATAGGACTTCAAGGTGTATCCACAATTTACATATATCAAACTCAACTTACTCAATTTAGCATACAAGAGAAGCAAATTGCATTTTTGAAAACCAAGTTTTATGGCTTACAAGCACATGATCAAAAATCAATATGAAGAGACTTACTTAAGATTATTACTTCTCAAGAGAGTAGCTTTCAAAGAAAAATGAAGCTCATATTTTTCAAAAGTATGCCACTCAACATTCAAATAAGCATTTTAAGCATCATGAATAAGATTATTGTGAACACATCACTAAAAGATCTTTAGAGAGCAAATGTCAACGAGAACCATATGAATGCTATACTAGTTCTCTAATATAACATGTTACATGATGTAATGCAAACATAGTGCTAAAAGATGAAAAGCTAGAAAGCAATCACTAGGACATAAAAATACCTAAGCAAGCTTTTTCATCAAATGCAAAGTCTTCGCTCTTTTTATGAGCTCTCTTGGCTTATTTGTCCTCATGACAAACAAGTTGTTGGTGTGTCGACCCAAGATAATAAAGACTCAACATTTCAATTCAAACACAAAAATGACTTTCTAGCTTTTATGACATATCACAAGTCAAAGAGAAAGCGTGAAAAGTGAAAAAAAAAAGGACAACCAATTAACTTAACAACTACACACAAAACCAACAAGCATAAAAAAAGAAATGCCTTCTTATTTAATGGTCGAACTTTGAACTTTGAACTTTGAAATCTTAGCCATCATCTCTTCCTCAATTTCAGTTGTGCTCTTTATCTTGACAGATCGAACCCTTTGAGATGTTTTCAGTTCAGGTCATTTAGGCCTCGTTAATGTCAGTTTGGACTTTGAAGTAGTGTGTGGTAGTGAAAAGTCTCTAATATTAGAACTGAACTTCTTCATCATCTCTGCTGTTGAAACAAATGGTGCTGGTTCTCGTTCCCAAACATAGACCTTAAAAATTCTAACAGTTTTGATTCTTGACATAAAAGCTGCATGACAAAAACAAATAATTGAGAATTAGAACAAGATATCAAAAATCAATCATATATATATATATTTTATCAATAGATTATCATATATAAATCATGTCCTGATAACAGGTAACAAACAAAAGAAAGAAACAGAGCAGAGCAACAAAAACACCCTACAAACATATGCACCTATGCTAACTATTGCTATTTTTTATGTTGGGTTTTTATTATTGAATTAATTTGATTATAGGAAATAAAATAGATGGATATGTGATTTTCTTAGAAGCAAGTGATTATTGATTGAATTGATTACTTACTATTGAGTGTTGACTAGGGACCGGCCCTATATATATATATATATATATGACTATAAGAAGATCTCTTATCGGCTGCTTGTTTTTCCTTATCATAATCACTTTTATCAGCTGTTGTTTTTCCTTATCATAATCACTCTTAGTCTTACTCGTTGGTTCAACAAAAAGATGCAGCCGAATACACCGGCCAGAACGCCCACTATTAACCCGTTTCGTCATCCTAGTAAGATCTCTCACTCATTGTTCATTCTTTTCATTTTTTCCGTTTGTTAATTAAGATTTAAGTAGAAAATTTGTTGTTTTATAGGTTTGGGCCGTTTTTTTCATGCAATACAAGCTAATTCCCGTCGAAGATCAATTTTGTTTGATGAAGACAATACTCCAGCCAGTAGGCCTACAACCGAAGTCCCATACCCAATAATCTTTTCAATACGTTGCAAAACTGTAAAGTCATTTTTTTTTTCTTCTCAACTTTCCTTAAACGTATACACATACTTTTGTTAATGTTGTATCTTTCATTTGTCTTTTGTAGGTTTTTTGT
Organism: Acer yangbiense; assembly: GCA_008009225.1. Lineage (NCBI taxonomy): Eukaryota > Viridiplantae > Streptophyta > Magnoliopsida > Sapindales > Sapindaceae > Acer > Acer yangbiense. The sequence goes on from CM017763.1 coordinate 15,469,457, forward strand.
ACGAGTGGTGGCTGGATCGAGTATATCCCAAGGGCTTGGCTGTTGTTGGGAGAGCTTCTGCAGAGTAAGCATAGTTTTTTTGTTAATCACTATAAAGTTGAAGTTATTAGGTTACCAGATTCAATAATTTTATGATTGATAAAGAATTTAGAGTGCATTTGCTTTTTCGTAAAGTAAAGTAATGGCTCTATATGAAATCTAAATCGATTGTGGCTCCAGTACATGGTGGTATCCTTCCAGTTATTTGATCTTGAGTTTTATTATTTGCAGCTTTGTTGCTACTCTCAGACATAGATTAATTAGTTCTTTGTTATATGTTATAACTTTTTGCAATTTGCTTTGCCTCTAATAAGTTCAAACCTTCCTCCAAGGTTCGTGATGGCGATAAGGGTGATGTTGAGCGCAAGGTTATGTTATGTCTTGACGTTATCTCTAATATGAAAGCCATTCGTGAAGGCATCCTCATGGATGCCATGTGTGAATCTGGGTTTGCTTCTTTTATGTATGGAATCAGATGCATGTGGGGTGTTTAGATTGTGTAATTATGTTGATTTTTATTAAAAGGAGATGTTGATTTTTTTTTTTTTTTTTAAAGGAGATGTTGATAAAGTCATTCATGACATTATTTCCTATTGTGATAAGGTTAGGAATATCTCTATTAACTTTGTTCCTAGACACTAACACTATGTTTGGATTGATGGAATATGAGAGAGACAAATGAAAGGTAAATGAGGAAAGGAAAGGAAAGGAATGGAAAATAAAGTGTTTTTAATAATTGTTGTTTAGATGGTTATAAATATAAAAGAAAAGAAAGGAAACCAATCTTATTTAGAGGGGAGAAATAAATGAATTCATTTTATTCTATTTACGAAAATACCATTCTTTCAACAATATAAATACCTAATATTAATAGGGTTAGTTTTGGGATATTGAAAAAATCATTAATTATGGATTCCTTTCCCTCATTTCCCTCCCAAATTTAGGTGGAAACCAAATTGAGTGAAATAAGTAGAAATTATTCCCTCATTTTCCTTCAATTTCCTTTCCTTTCTCTCTCATATAATAATCCAAACAAAATAGTAGAAATCTATCCAAATCTTTTCCTTTTTCTCTCATATTCCATCAAACTAAACATAATGTAACAAGGTGGCTCACAGTGCTGCCCAATATGCTATTTCTTTGGAAGATTCTGCTTTTTGGTTAGTTTTTCTTCTAGGTTGGCTTGAGATGTTGGCCAATTCTGATCTGTATACTTGTTGGTTTAGTTGAATAAAACTCTTTTTCTTTTAAAAAAAAAATATACTCTTGACCAAAAAAGAAATAGAAAAACCCAAAGTTTTGCATGTTTACGAGTCTTGTATTCGACTTTGAATATCATATTTTAGCTAGTATACAAGTTTGACAATTTGTTTGTTTCGGCTCCAATCTTCACAGTTAAGCATGTTAGAAACATTAAAATTGGTGGTTTCAATCAGTGAACCCACTTGTTGTAATGTGTTAGCTACTCTTTCAGAATGCACTTGATAGAGTCGTTATAGAACTCATGTCCTAATTTTTTTTTTCTTTTTTCAAGTAACTCATGTCTTATTACCTTATATGATATATCATTAGGATTTTATTTAAAATTACAATAGTTAATTTGTAGGTAACAATTATGTACGGATGTATTTACAATTTTTTATTACTTTAATTATTTAGGAGATATATTTATATAAAAAAAATATAATAGAAAAATATATGTTATATTATGAAGTAAAATTTTATTTAAAATATATTACAAATGTTATATTATAGTTAGAAGATATTTTGAAATGTTCCAACCAAACATATTCAAAAGCTTTTTTAAAAGGGTAAAAAAGTGATATCTTAGTTAGAAGTTATTTTAATACGTTCCAACCAAATAGTTTCAAAAACTCTTCTGGACACCAAAGCTCTTTTGAAATATATTATCCAACAATAACCGAAAGGCATAGGCTTTTACTTCCCATCTTCTACTGTCAAAAGCAAAAAGTAAAGTTATCCCAAATGAGCCCTAAGCTAGACTTCAACATTACTTTTTTTTAAATTTTTTTTAATCTTTTTGCGTTTTACAAACCCTAAAACATTTGTTTTAATGTCATAAAATTTTTGTTTAATTTCAAAGTAATGAGAATGTTTTAAAACAAGAAACAAACAATTTTTTATTTTTATTTTTAAGTTTTGATGTTTGCAGCTTTCTTACATAAATAAAAAAAATAAGAAAAAAATTTGCAAATTTTTTTAATTAACTATTGACTCTTAAAAGTTTTTGAAAAAAAAGAGTAAAATGAAGCAAAAAAAATTAAAATTGTCAATTTCAATATTTAGGGGGGTGTATTCAATTAGGATTCTTGAGGACATTTAAAGACATTATAAATCCTGGTGTATTCAATTTGGACATTTAAAGACTTTAAAAAAGTCCATATGAATCCAGTGGTATTCAATTAGGATTTATATGGACTTTTAAAGAATCCTTCTAAATCCAGGTGTATTGAATTGGGACTTTAAAAATGTCTACAAGAATCAAGGTGTATTCAATTAGGACTAAATTTTAAAGGATTTTCTTAGGTCATGGATTTTGATGGATTTTGGTGGACTTGATGGTAAGAGATATAAATATCAAATGTCATAACATGTCCAGCTTTCTCCCCAAAGATTTTGGTGGATTTTGCTCTCCCTCTCTCTCTCAAAACAGAAACGAAAAGCACTAATATGTAAAAATTAAAAAAACTGATGCATGTGAGAATAATAAGCTTCAATCCCCAGCATGTTCTTTGAATTAAAAAGGAAAAAAAAAACCGAGTTCAAAAAGAAAACAAGCCACATACAATAATAGAATATGTTGCAGTCACATAATTATATATATATTTTTTTTTGAACAAGCGAGTGTAAACACGTTTGTTTGTTTGTTTGTTTTTTTTTGAAAAGGCAAACTTTTATTTATTAACCAAGGAAGAGGTTATAAGCGCAAAACAACCAAAACCCAACACCTGCAAACACAACCCAAGCAGACACAAAACAACCCACCCCACAACAACCACCCCAACCCAAACACGTTTGTTATTGCCCAATTTAAGAAATATAATCAGAGTAGTATACAAAATCAAATTATTAACTATCTCTAGTAATTGCTATAACCAAAAAAAAAAAAAAAAGGTTTTTAAATGCTGTAGTCCAAGATATCAAAATTTCGTACACAATATCATGCACCAAAATTGCCACCTTAAAAGTTAAAAAACATCTAGGAACTATGGTAAGTAATCTTCCTATCGTACATTTCCAAATCAAGCAAAAACCAATCCCATGTCAATCTGATTCAAAAAATTTAGCCTTAACTCCGGTCACCAGCGTCATTGTTGTCAAAAGAGTATCTGCATTTATTTTGATGACCATAAAAATGATGAAGCAAGACAATTTGTGACCAACGGAAGCCAGAAAGTGTTGTGAATACAACGAATGCTTGCAACTTATTTTTCCCAAATAGAGCCGCTACATTTGCTAAGAACAAAATATAAATTATATTGCACGAGTACAAATCTTACTACGTGCCAAAACTGCACAAAACAACACCAAAATAATCTGTAGAGCCTTCAATCAAACACCAAAATGCTCACTCTTTATTAGCATTTTATTTTAAAGAAAAATAATTTATTTGCACTTCATACAAGCAGTGCCTTTACGCAGATAAGCCTTAGCCAATTTTGGATTCAATTCAATCGCTTTGTTTGCATCAGCAACAACCTCAGACTATATATATACGCAAATATAGATTGACTGGTGTATCAAATTTTGCTCATTCCAAATTCAAAGGTTTTTTTGATAATTAGCGATAATTAGCTATAATTAGCTTACTATTGATAAGTCAGAGATAACAAATCCATGAAAATCCTTGGATGTCTAAACAAATCCATAAAAGTCTGAGATGGATGTCTAAACAAATCAATGAAAGTCCATGTGGATTTATAAAAGTCTGTAGAAATCTATGAAAATCTGTCACTTAAAAAATGTCTTTAAATGTCTTCAAGAATCCTAATTAATCCTAATTGAATACACCTTAATGAAAAAAAAAAGGTAATTTTGAAACAAAATGATTTTATTTTTATTATTTTTTTAAATAGGTTTTTATGATATAATGTTTTCAAGAAACAAGTGTTAAAAGATAAACAAACATAGAATTGATGATAAATGTAAAGCTCCATGACATGGTGTTTTCAAAATCAACACTAATGCATCGATTGATACTACTAATATGTAGGTGACTAGGTGGGGCTAGGTGTGATTATTCACGATGATGAGGGTGCTACAATGTTATCTGGTGCTAGGCGTTTGGCTGCCAATTTTTCTCTAGATGTGGCAGAAGCTAAGGCATCCTTTGGGGCATTCGGTTAGCTAAGGAAGTGGGGTTACAACCCTTCATTATGGAGTCTGATGCTGCTTCGGTTATCAATTCGATCCTTGCCTAAGAAAATCTTTACTCTGAGATTGGGTTGGTGATTCGGGATATCATCCAATCAGTAGAATGTTTACATTCTGAATCTTTTTTTTTTCTTTCATAGGTCTACTAATATCGTAGCTCATAGTCTTGCTAAGTTACAGTTGTTCTTGTCTGCGGATGTTATTTTTATCATCGAGGTTTCCTCTTCTATTGTGTCTCTTATTACTACTAATTGCCGGCAGACAGTGTAGCGTCATTTTGGAACAAAATATAGTGTCCTTAGAATTTTAAAATTTAAGTTTTTAGAATGAAATATATTTAGAAAAGAAGTGTGAAAAGATAAAATTAGATTGTAGGGAGAAAATCTCAAAATAATAAAATTATTAGGATGATTGAATTTATAATTTGACACATGAATTTTCGCCTATTTATAAAGGAAAGAAAACCGGTCTAAAAACCCGAACCAACCCGGACCCTGCTTTAACCGCTCCATTTCAAAACCTGACCCATCATTACTCTCCCTCTATCAGTCTATCTTCTTCTTCCTCGCATAAACCTCTCTCAAAAAACTCTGTTGCAGGCCTGCACTGAGTTTTCTCTTTAAAATCTTCACGAAAATCCCAAAAATGACCTCCAAATCTCCAACCTTTTCGTCTACACCCCTCATTTAATTTCGCTAATGGACTCCATTTTCATTTCATCTTCACTCACCACCCCATTCGCTTCTCAGTTCTCTCCACCTCACCAAAACCCCAACTTTCCCCAAATTGTAACAAAACGACACTCCAAAATCCGAATTTTATCGTCGAAACACCAGAAAAGACCGTCGAAATTCTTCCCATCATCGCGGCGTATCTTCAAATTCGGTCCTCCGGAAGCGTCCGGAACCTCACAATGCTGCAAACAAGAGGAGAAATCGATTCTGGAAGCTTCCATTATCTCAAACCAGAAAACAGAACCAGTAATTTCAATTACAAAGTCTATAGTTTATGCAATTGTTTGTATTGCTGTTGGTTTCTCTCCGTTTGTTTCATTTGAAGGTGTGGCAATTGCGGCACCGGTAGCTAGTGCAGTGGTTTCGGATAAAAAAGAGAGAGTGAAACGTAGAGATAGTGAAAGTGAGTTCATATTGAAAGCAAAGGATCATGAGTACTCAGATTGTACACGTAGGTTGTTAGAGAGGGTATCGAGTCTGTTGAGGGTTATAGAGGAGGTCAGGGGAGGAAATGGTGATGTAGAGATTGTGAAATCTGCATTGAAGGCTGTGAGAGTGAGAAAAGAGGAGTTACAAAATGAGATAATGAGTAGGTTGTATGAGTACTTGAGGGAAATGAAGAAACAGAAGAATGAGTTGTTGAAGCGTGGAGACGAGATTGTGGATGAGGTTTTGAAGGTTCAACGGTTGAGCGAGAAGCTGGAAGGGGAGGCGAAGGCGGAGAGGTTGGAGCAGATGAGGAGGATGGAGGGGGAGTATGGGGAGGTGTGGGAGAGAGTTGGGGAGATAGAGGATGCAATTTTGAGGAGAGAGACCATGGCATTGAGTGCTGGAGTGAGAGAGCTTTGCTTTATTGAGAGGGAGTCTGAGGAGTTGGTTAAGAGGTTTATTCGCGATATGAAGAGGAAGAGCATTGAAAGGTAAAATTTTGATGATTAGTTGGTTGCATTGATGTATTTTGGCATTTTATGCACTATCATTTGGTTTGGATTTGTGTAAGTTAAACCTCTTTGAAATACTAGTTATGGTTTCATAATTTTCAACGGTTGACGTTGAGGTGTGAACTCTGACCAGCTTAGATTCTTTTTAGTTAGTTAACATTGCCTAATTTAACTTTTAATTTATTGTGTCTTGTATCGGGCATTGTCATTCTTTGGTTATTGGGTTGCAGTTTTGATGTTCTAAACGACAGTGTGTATAGTCTGAAACTGAATGAGGTTTTTGTGTTATTTCTTCTGAGTTACATTCTGATCCTTATAGACTAGCATTAACATATAACTGCTTGTGAATCCTAATTGATTGAGTAATAGCATATGACTATATATGACTGCTTCTCTACCATTTGATAAAGATTAAATGATTTTGTTTTCCTTTTGTGAACATTTTTTTTTTTTTTTGTGTGTGTGTGGACGTAGTCTGCAGAAAAGCTCAGCTACCAAGCTTTCAAAGTCTGAAATTCAGAAAGAATTGGAAACTGCACAAAGAAAACACCTGGAACAAATGATTTTGCCTAGTGTTGTGGAGGTTGAAGATCTTGGATCTATGTTTGATCAAGATTCAACTGATTTTGCTATACGTATAAAACAGTGTCTTGAAGATTCAAGGGAGTTGCAGAGGAATCTGGAGGCTCGTATAAGAAGAAATATGAAGAAATTTGGCAATGAAAAGCGCTTTGTTGTAAAAACACCAGAAGATGAGGTCGTGAAAGGATTTCCGGAAGTTGAACTGAAGTGGATGTTTGAAGATAAGGAGGTTGTGGTTCCTAAAGCTATTGGTCTCCATTTATACCATGGCTGGAAGATGTGGCGTGAAGAGGCTAAGGCAGATCTGAAAAGGAACTTGTTAGAAAATGTTGATTTTGGTAAACGATATGTGGCCCAAAGACAGGTAGGTTTCCCCTGCGGCCCTGACCCTCTACTGGTTTGTAATATATGTGGTATCAATAAATTGCTCTTCTATGTAGAGATATATACTTGTTATAATTTTTGGCTCAGTTAACCTTGTATAGGTTCTGGTTTGTGGATTTCTGTTTCACTTTGTTTCTTTTTCTTTAATAAATTTTGACTTCTCAAAAACAATAAATTGCTGTTCTATATATATTGAAAATCTCAATATGTGGAGGATCCTTATGTGCTTATTGTATTAGTGCTATTGTTCCATCCCTTCTTAGGACCGTGGAGTTTTCTGTCATGGAAAAGTAGTAATCTTGGTTTCGCTGGGTGGGGATGCTATTCAAGTGATCTGAGCTAGCAAATTAAGGCCACATTTACATGATCTATTCATGGTTCTATTAGAGAATTTTGCCTAGGATTTATAGATGTTGAATCTTTATACTTTGAATTTTATAATGTGTTTATGAGAAGTGGTATATATATTTGTGGATAGCCTTACAACCAAAAGACTAGTCTATTGGGATGTGCCAACCATTAGTATATATACCCTTCTCTTGTTTTTTATTTTTTCAATGTGGGATTCATCCCATCTTCTTGAGCTTCACATGTGGGTTCTCTAACATTAGAGCATGTAATGACTCCAGGTTCCTTAAATTTAGTTAGTTAGAGATGTTTTTATTCTCATGTTTATAAGCTGGTTATAGCATAGTTGATTATATTTCTGTGTGTCTCCATGTGTGTGTGTGTGTGTGTTTGTTCTTTTCATCTTTTGTTTCATTGCCATTTTCAACTACTCAGGTCTGGAATATTTCAAATATGTGTGATCAGTATCCAGTTGTCTCCACTCTCCTGGAGTTGATAGTTAGTGTTGGGCATTTTAGATAAATGTCCACCGTAAGATCTATATATTCCATTCGTTAAGTGTTAATTTATCTAAGTGCTTCAATGATAAATAATCTATGTTGTCTTACTTTGTTCAATTTTATTTTTATTTATTTTTTGTCTTGAAAATGCTTTTTGGTTGAGTTATTGTCAGTCATTTGTGTCAGATAATTTGATTCTTTATACATTTTTGTTAGTGGTTTTATTTTATTAACTAGTTAATTGTATTTCATTCCAGGAACGTATTCTTCTAGACCGGGATAGAGTGGTCTCAAAGACATGGTACAACGAAGAGAAAAATAGGTGGGAAATGGATGCAATAGCCGTTCCTTATGCTGTATCCAAGAAGCTAGTTGAGAATGCACGGATCAGGCATGATTGGGGTGCCATGTATATTGCACTAAAAGGAGATGACAAGGAATTTTATGTTGACATTAAGGTTATACCAGTGTATATTTGTTTTATCTCTTTACGAGCCATCAATTTCATGGCTGTAACTTTGAGTTTCTTATTTCAGGAAATTGAAATGCTGTTTGAGGGTTTTGGTGGGTTTGATGGGCTGTACATGAAAATGCTGGCTTGTGGCATCCCAACTACTGTTCAATTGATGTGGATTCCCTTTTCGGAATTGGATTTAGGTCAACAATTGCTGTTGACAGCAAGGCTGGCTCATCAGTGCTTCAATGGATTGCAGAAGACGAGATTCATATTGATTGGGAGAGATTGGGTCTTTGAGAATATTAGAAATATAAATGATGACATTATGATGATGATTGTGTTTCCTGTCATTGAACTTATTATTCCTTACCCGGTATTAATTCTTTGAGCTTGTGTTAAATCCTTGCCTACTTCAGATACTTGGCTTCTAACATTGCTTGTTCCTTACAACCTTCTTTCCTGATCATGTTGCCATTTATTTACAGGTAAGGATTCGTTTGGGGATGGCATGGCCAGAGTATGTAGATCAAAGTGTTGGCTCAACTTGGTACTTGAAATGGCAATCAGAAGCAGAGATGAACTTTAATTCTAGGAAGCCGGATGATGAAGATTCTCCTTGGTTTGTTTGGTTTGTTTGGTTCATCGCTAGAAGTGTTATATACTTATTTATTTTGTTTCATGTGCTGCGTTTCATGAAGAGAAAAATTCCAAGACTTCTTGGTTTTGGACCTTTGCGTAGAAATCCAAACTTGCGAAAATTGGACAGAGTGGTAATACTTCTTTTTTCCTGTTTCAAAGACTCTTTCTATCATTGACAATTATATTTAGTGCCATAATATGGGACAGTATATTTGTATATATATATATATTTTCCTATCAAAAATTTTAGTGCAATAATATGATAGTCATTCCTTCTGTCTCTCACCAGGGAACTGTTGTTTGTGAAGTTCTAAATCACCGTGATTCATTATAAGTGATCATGGTAAAATGGGGTTGTGCCTATTTTATAATGATGAAGGAATTTGTGCAAACCAAACCTTTTTGTAGCTGAATTAACTAAAGCAATCCATATGTCAGCCATATGGATGGTTATTTAGAAGTGCACTTCTCATCCTGAATATGGGTATTAGGTGTTACTTGATTGCAAATGGAATGGTGTCTTTGGTGCCTCATAGAATGGGTCTATTCCTTAACTTTTTCTCTAATTTAGTTTGTGCATTGAATACTGAATACTCCCCTCTTTTCTTCAAGGCAAGCAAAGGCTTGTGCCTCTTCTTCTCATTTAATAGCTCGAATCGTCTCCTCTGAGATCAACAATCCTTTATGTTCTTGAAACATGAATTTTGATGTTGGTCTTAGTGGTCATTCCATTTGGAGCTAGTAAAGTATCTCATATCCATTTCAGTTTGTAGGTATATGTCCAGTCTTTTTTTTTTTTACATACCACATGCATTGTGAGGACTTGAACATTTGACATTGCCAGGCTAAATGAGCGTCCTTTTACCACCAAGCCACATTTGGCGGTGGTGGTATATGTTCAGTCTTATTCTTGTAATTTTTGTTGCTTATATTCAAAGGTTACATGTACCAGTTTTTCAGCTATAATAATTTGATGGAGTCATGAAATTGTACATTTTTTTCACACTTTCACACTTAATTGTACATTTAGAATTTCTACTTTCTTTGCACGTGGATACACGTGGTGTGTAGACATTGGGGTTTGCAGTAGCATGATCTGCTGATCCTAGTTGTTATTTTCTTTACCTGCTAAAAAAGAAATAATTGATATGGTTCTCACTTAAATGGTCATTGATGTGTCCTGGACAACTGCCTTTGTTAGTGACTATGGAAGTGATATGTAATTATGTATAGTGTCTAGTATGAATCTTGTATTGATAGTTTAGCTACACTGTAGTGCATGTTAATTTATTAGAACTTTTTAGGTGCTAATAACTGAGTGCAAATATTTATGCCATGCAGAAAGCTTATTTCAAGTATAGGGTACAGAGAATCAAACGTAAGAGAAAGGCTGGTGTTGATCCCATAAGCACCGCGTTTGACCGAATGAAGGTTCAGACTTAACACTCAATAGTTCTTTTGTATTTAATATTTAAAATCATTTGATGAAACAAATTTTAGGATCCATGGCTGGTCTGCAGAGGGTGAAGAATCCACCAATCCCATTGGCGGACTTTGCTAGTATTGAGTCTATGAGAGAGGAAATCTATGAAGTTGTGACATTTCTACAGAATCCAAGTGCATTCCAAGAAATAGGTGCCCGTGCACCTCGGGTATGTTATTCTGAAGATAATATATAGATATCATGTATAGATATCATGTATTTCCTTTTCATGATTTTATATTGATATAACTTTTTTCTTAATACTTAATGTCTTTCCCTCTGCTTTGTATTTTTTCCAAGGCTTTTAACTATAGAGCATGTTTTTCAACGTTTTCAATAATTCGCTGCAGTTGATTTTGTACAGTTTTTTTTCTACTGCCAGTTTAGCTTGTAACATAAGTTGTATGCCACATAATTGATTTTGGAATAATATATTGTACTGTAAGTTTTGATATTTATGCTCATGCTTTGTGATAGTTTTTGAGGTAGCTTATTCTATGCTGCAGGGAGTTCTTATTGTAGGTGAGAGGGGAACTGGAAAGACATCTCTAGCATTGGCTATAGCTGCAGAAGCTAGGGTGCCTGTTGTTAATGTTAAAGCCCAAGAGTTGGAAGCTGGACTTTGGGTTGGCCAAAGTGCATCAAATGTTCGAGAACTGTTTCAAACAGCAAGGGATTTGGTATGTATAAGCTTTACAGTTTATTTCACTATATTCCCATTCCCTCTGAATCACAGAACTAGAAATTAAGTTTATGTTGTATCTTCTGCTTAAAGCCAACATTTCTGGCATCAAACTGAAATCATTTTTACACAAATTAGTTATAGTTATTTTGATAGATATTTTGACTCTTTGTTGGTAAATTTAAGTTAATATCTGAGAGAACTTCGAGTGAGGTGAGGGTTATGTTAAAAAGAAAAATGAAAAATGAGGAAATTGGTGATCAATGCATCTAATTCTAAACTCTAACTTCAAATGTTAGCTAACTGTCTTATTTGAGCATGGAAACTGAAAAGTTGATATGTTGCTCAATATATGCTTGTTAATTTGTCTCCTTGTCTGCTTTTTTATCATTCTCTTGAATGTTGAGTTCAGTTTTCCTATTTCATATTACATTAGTAGAAGCCTTTGGTCATTTGTTTTTAAATCTAGGAATTTACTAAAATTATGAATCTGAGTTGTTTTTTATTTTTTATTTTTTTTTATTTTTTTTTATTTTTATATCTAACACCAATCAAGTCAGGGGTCTACTAAGACCCGCTGAGATCAAGTATTATATGTGCGGTCTAGATATCTACTTCCTTAACATCATGAGATTTTTACTCCCATATGATATCAAGAGAAATCTCCCCATACATTCTGTTAAATAAGCATGATGGATTTGAACCCTCTACCATAAACATGGAAGAGAAGGCATATACCACTCAACCAAGAGTGTGTGTACTATAAATCATAATTATAATTGTACTTTTGAAGATAAATTTCTTGTGAATTTTTTTCCCTATTGTTTATGAGGTTTTAATATGGTTTGTTACATTCTGATGCCTTTGAATTTTCAGTTCTGCACTTCTGCGTAATATTTCCTTATTTTTTAATTTATTCTGCAACTTATCCTATATCTTATCCGAAATGTCAAATTGATTGTAAAATATTCCTAGTTATGGAGTTTTTTTGTGGTCATGTAATTTTTCTTATCTTCATTGATGTTTTAAGGAATTTTTAGAATTAGTTTTTAAAATGTATTAATTGCTGGTGTAAATAATTTTGTTTGCTATCTGTTTTTCTCTCTCTGCATTAAATGGAATATCACTATGTAAGCAAAACTTTGTGTTGTAATATTATGAAACTATAATGTTAGATTGTTAGTCATATCGCTAGTAATAATGGTTTGAGGGTTTCTTTAAAGAATTCTTGTTTAATAGTATTATTTTACGCGTCAGATTTGTTATTGTTTAAATAATAAGGGAAATAAGAGTTATTTGCCATCAAAAGTTTTTGCTGATTTTTTTAAATTTAATTTCTAGGCACCTGTAATTCTATTTGTGGAGGATTTTGATCTCTTTGCTGGTGTCCGTGGCCAATTTATTCACACAAAAAACCAAGATCATGAGGCCTTTATTAATCAACTTCTCGTGGAACTCGACGGGTAATTCTCAATTTCTTTTGGTTCATTGATCTTTTTAGTATTTACTATCACAAAAGAAAATTACTTGGCATGCCTTGCTGCAATGTTATAATGAGGTAAAACCTATTATATGAAAACTTAAATATTCCCTTTTTTCCCTTTTTTTTTTCTCGTTTTCTTATTGTTATTTATGTTGTTGTTTCCTTAAAAATGCATTACTGCTTCCTTTAAATTAGCTAATGCTTTTTTGCCCAGTAAATGCTATTTTTTCTTTTATTAGTGGTGATAATAAACGTTAAAACTATGTATGAAAACTTTCACACAAATATTAGCTAACCAAATACAATAGAGACAAACTTGTGCTTAAAATTATTTAATTGTTAGTGGTTATTGTTAACAAGTTTATACTACATTAGCTGCATCATACAGCACTCGTGTCATCAACAGGTTCTGCATTTTTGCCTGATTCAAGGTTGTTCTCTAATGCGGGGCTCTGACACGTTATTGTGTACACTTCTTACATGCTCCTTGTATTGTTCAAAAATTTAGGAGGATTCTCTTTAGGCATATCCTGGGTGCTTACAATTCCTCCCTATTAGTGATTTAGTGGAGATCCATTCTTGATTTTTGTTTCCAATTATCATATTTTGCACTAGGTAGTTGTTGCCGTGACTGTAATTCCTACATGTCAATATTGCACCAAGCCACCAACATTGCTTTCAAGCTTTTTTCCTGTTCTGGGAGCTTGGGGTGACTTTTAATATCGTTTTGCCCATTGAGTGGTGATGCTGCAGATGAGGGGCTTTACTTGTTCCTTGAGCTTGGATTCAAGTTATAAACCTTGTTCAAGTTTTGAAGATAGATATTTTGTTAGTCATATAAGTTAATACAAATATATTTCGTGTTGCATAATTTATTTCTGTGCTTTTGTTTGCTTACTTCTAAGTACTGATATCTCCTCTTCAGACCTTGAATACTATCATGATTTATCCAATAACATAAATATTAAATGTTGAATCGTTTATTAATAATGGTCAAACGTTTGCCATCTTTTTCCCTCCTTGTTAAACCATAAATGTTTTTTGCAGGTTTGAGAAACAAGATGGGGTTGTTTTGATGGCTACTACTAGAAATATCAAGCAAATTGATGAGGCATTACAAAGACCTGGTAGGATGGACAGAGTTTTTCATCTTCAGAGTCCAACTGAAACAGAAAGGGAGAAGATATTGCGCATGGCTGCTAAAGAAACTATGGATGATGAGCTCATTGATTTTGTAGACTGGAGGAAGGTAATTTCTCCACATGTCTGCACGTGAACTGTTTTTGAGATATGAACTCGTTGGCCTTGTGTTCAGTCTTTTTGTGAGATGGTTCTCATTACTATCAGTTTCTTTTATGCCCTTTGAAATTTTTGTTGGTAATCTGTTCAATCACACTTTTAAATGCCTGCAGATATACATGTTTAAATACTGTATATTGTTAATCGGTTATTTTTCTGTTTCTGATTAAAAAAAAGATTGTGATTTTTTTGGTTGCTTTGTGAGCTCTAGGAGCTGTGTTCGTTAACTTTAAGGGATGGCTAAGTGGTAAAATACCTTTGGTCTAATTAAGAGGTTATAGGTTTAAATCCTCTTGGGCTATTATATTGCACGAGTTTCTTGACTATCAAGGTCCGTAGGGTCCATTAGTAGTCCACAATTTAGGGCCTGATGAGTATAGATAGATTAGGGGATTTCTGGGTACCACAAAAAAGAGTCTTTTATTCATCACTGGTTGTCATCAGTCTCTAAACTTATTTTCAGAATACTTATGTTTTCCTTTTACAAACAAATGATATATTATTAATCTTATTCCAAGAGCAGCTTATTATCAAATACTTGATGGTGATATCATTATCTTTATCTTTCTTATTGTTATTATGACTGTTGTGTTTAATTTTAATCCATTCTAATTTCTCTTTGTTGATTGGTCTTCTTTACCTTCAGGTTGCTGACAAGACCGCCCTTTTACGTCCCATAGAACTAAAACTTGTTCCTGTGGCCTTGGAAGGCAGTGCTTTCAGGAGTAAATTTCTTGACACAGATGAGCTTATGAGTTACTGTAGTTGGTTTGCGGTAAGAAATGACAACTACTATTATTTATGGTCATTTTAGTAGGAAGATACATTATTTGGTTGAATGTTGTGGCATATAAACAAGTATAGGAAATGGAGTACGTGCATCCTTACTGAGGTGCCACCACAATCTCATAATTTATATTCTGGAAGGTTACATTGAATGTTACGGCTCTGCAAATTTTAGTTTTATTTTCTTCATAATATATTGGTATGGGACAGCCTCTAAATTGTGCCTTCATAAACAAGCAAACTACATAATGCTGGCAAGGGCTGTATTTGTCAGTTGGAAAGCTAGAATTATAGTAAAGAAGAGGAAGGAAGATAGATAGACCGGCCCTTTGTGTTATGTTTCTTAGGATTCATCAGGATTTTAGAAATCAAACCTAAGAGCCTGGACACATGGCATTGGCACTCCAAATGGTATGGTGCTTGCCAGACTAATATAAATATTAATCAACTCCTCAAATGCTATGAAATAAATTGACTAAACCTGTCTTTGCAGCCTTTTTTTTTTTCTGCCCAAATACTTAAGGTGCTGTTAATTTTGCAGAATTGATATTCAGTGCCAGTGTTTTGAAGTTTGATTTCAACAAATGATTAAGTTTGCACGTTTTCACAATTTGCATTTATTATTGTTTCTGCATAGACATTCAGTGGTATTGTCCCCGAGTGGATGCGGAAAACTAAAATTGCGAAGAAGATAAGTCGAATGCTAGTGGATCATCTTGGCTTAACATTGACTAGAGAGGATCTGCAGAACGTGGTGGATCTTATGGAACCATATGGTCAGATAAGCAATGGAATAGAACTTCTAAATCCTCCACTCAATGTAAGAAACTATCTTCCCCTTCAATATTATAAACAGATAGCTATTGTCATTTCTATTAAGCTTCTTTAATCTGGTGCAATTGAGGTTCTCTCTCTCTCTCTCTCTCTCCCTTTTGAATTTATAAATTTGACTTTGGTGCTATTGCAAATTTTCTTTTATTGGGTATTATAATTTTAATAGTAGAGTTTTAGATAAATCTTTGAGACACTAGCTTTCTAGAATTTTTCTGAGTTTTTTCCATCTCTCTGCTTTCATGGGCACTAGATAAATTATAAAATTGTCCTATAGCTCAATTTAAGTGACTGTCATTTCATTCCCCCTTTTTTGCACACATTAATATCTTCCCATACATATCAAACATATCGGTTAAATTCAATGAAACCCATAATTGTCGAGCACTAGTATTGAAAATTTTGGATACTTGATTTCTTATCAGAAAGTTTAGAACACTTATGCCCAAATGTAAATACTCATTTGTATTTTCTTTTTATAATCTGCTATTCATTTATTAAAAGAATTTATGTAGAATCATTAGAGTAGAGTTTTCTTGAATGACATATCTATAGTCATTGTTTTCATAATTGTTTTATTATTCATTGATATTATGAGTATTTATGACCCTCTTCCTACAGCATCTTTTACTTCTATTACACTAGACAATACTAGTTCACTGACAGTTTCACGGACTTGGAAAGAAAAACATATGGTCAATACTTCAGCCTTCAATTTTCCATTTATCTGATTAGAGGAATTTTATTCAACATTAGATTGGGAAGACAAATAATGCAGAGAAAAAACTTATTTTTTTGCAATAATGTACTTGCATGCCAATTCTTCTTCTTTTTCTTTCTTTTTTTCTTTCAGATATCCAGAACTTTCCAAACTTTTGCTTGCTTAAATTCAAGATCAAGAATGTTGAAACAAATATTTGATACAATAACACTCGAGTCAGACCTTGGTATTCTTTTCCTCCTCTTAGCAAACCATAGATGGTGACCGTTTATTCTGTTTTTAGTCTGAATAGCAGGTTGCTTTTCTTTTCAAAGTGGTCAAGGATTACTAAGTAATTTGAGGCCTCATCCTTAGAAGCAAAGATAAAAAGGTCTTTGACTTTGGTAAATGCAGTAATTTTTTGAGCTACTGGCTCAACATTAAAATTGCCAATAAGTGCAGGATTTTTGTTATTGCTTCTTTAATATGACTGGGTTACTGCAATATAGTCCTTTTTCCCTTTCTTTTTTTAATGTAATGTAGATATACAACATTAAATCGAGAAAACTGGCATTATGATATTAATTATAAAAGGTTAAGTTTTTCTTGTCTGAAGTTTATTAGGGCCTTAAATCCAAATTTAAAATGTTTGGTTAAGAATGTTATAATGATGTAGCTTCATTAACCCGAGTTCTTTTTTTAATTTGATATCTCGCATATGCATAAATATGCTCATACTTGCAAAAGTAAAGATTCTTTTTTTATGGAAGTCTGAACTTCTATGAGTTTTCTCTGACAGTGGACAAGGGAGACAAAGTTCCCACATGCAGTTTGGGCTGCTGGTCGTGGTCTCATTGCGCTTCTATTACCAAACTTTGATGTTGTAGATAATTTATGGCTTGAGCCGTGTTCCTGGCAGGTACTTGTTCCATAACTTGAGATCATATATACCTATACTGTATCTTGTATGCATTATTCTTTAGAAGAGAATCTTTTGAAACAACTTACATACTATGCGTCTATGCTGCTATTCCAAGGCTTTTAATATAACTTTAATGGTTAAGTCAGGTTTCAAGATTTCCAATCTTGGACACTGGATTTGAAAACTCACACTGATAGTATTTGAAGATTTTAATGAGAGAAGAATAATTCTTTTCTTATTTGAATAAACACAGCTAACTTATTTACACTTTCAATGCATGCTAGTTATACTTTTTGCTCCTACAAACCGGTGAAATATCGTAGAGGCTGTTTCAATTATCAGTTCAGTGAAGAAATAGGACTTAGTCAAATTATATAAAGAGCAATGATGATTTTTTTCTCTCTTTTTAAGGGAATTGGATGCACGAAAATTACAAAGGACAAAACTGAAGGTTCAATGAGTGGAAATGCAGAATCAAGATCATATCTTGAAAAGAAGCTTGTGTTTTGCTTTGGTTCATACATTGCAGCCAAACTACTACTTCCTTTTGGTGAAGAAAATTTTCTTTCCTCTTCTGAACTAATGCAGGCTCAGGAGGTTGGTATCGATCTGCTTATGTTGAAGGCATATTTAGGAAATTTTTAATTTAGTGTACATGCATGATTACTTATTTACAAGTTGCTACAGATAGCTACTCGGATGGTGCTTCAGTATGGGTGGGGGCCTGATGACAGTCCTGCAATTTACTACTCTAGTAATGCGGTATTCATCTTTCCTTATAATTCATGTTGAATCTTTTGACAAAGAAATGGATTTTGTTCTTCCTAGATCATTGTGACAGTATATTATGTTGATAGTCCCCTGCTAGAGTAATATCTAATAATTTCACTCCTATGATTACTAATAACTTCTTCTTAACAATTTGTAGACTATGTTAGCATTATCATCTTTTTTTCCAACTGTAGAGTATCATAAGTTGTATATATAGGGAGGGAGTAGTCAGTTCAAAGTGATAGTGTATTCTTCCTCGATAGTTCTATTTTTCTTTGAGTCTTGTCTGTCTATGATTCTGAAAAACCAAATAGCTTATTCCACCAAAAAGGGAAAAAAGAAGAAGTTTTAGACTTGATTGAACTTTCGCATCAAAGGAAAAAAGCGTGGAGCTGAAATATCTCCCACATAATACCCTTTCAAGTATTAATTTTGGCTTAGTTAAAGCTTAAAGTTTTTTTTATGGGTTCATGTTTTATCTTATGCATGGGCTTGAAAATAAAGATAGTTTAGTGACGGATTGTGTTAAAATTGTCTTTCTCCTCTGCATAGGTTGCTTCTATGAGCATGGGGAACAACTATGAGTATGAGATGGCCACTAAGGTTGAGAAGGTATGTTTATTGTCAATCACTGTGTATATATTACCTAGTTTGCTTTTTTTGAATGTCAGCTCTGATAGAATGAACTAAACATCAGTATTGGGATTGATTTGTGAATTTTCTATTGGTGCTTTTTTCTTTTTGTTGTAGATGTATGATTTAGCATATTGTAAGGCAAAGGAAATGCTTCAGAAAAACCGTGGAGTTCTTGAAAAGATTGTTGAGGAATTGCTTGAGTTTGAAATCTTGACTGGGAAGGTAAAAGCTACTTTGGAACTATATAAATTGGAGTACCCTAGATGCTTCTGCATTTGACTCTTCCTTTTATTGCTGTATATACATTTCACTCGTAAACTATCTCACACTGTTGGCACCGTGATTGATTCTCTATTGCCTTAGCAGGATTTGGAAAGAATTATGGATGCCAACGGCGGAACTCGGGAGAAGGAGCCTTTTTCCCTTTTAAAAGTTGATTACATGGAGGTATATCTGAAGCTTTATTTATCTATTATTCATTACCAATGGTATAAAATTCTAGTTAATTGCAAATATAATAATGATTTATGACTAGGGTGCTTCATTGTCTTAATGGGTGTAATTCTTTTGTCTATTTTCTTGTTGGAGTGTATACATGTCTTTTGCATTGCTTTGATCACCTGAATAAGGATAAAAAAAGCCAACAAAACTACAACTACGTTTTATAGTAAATTCTCTTTTTATAGAACAGAGGTGTAACAAAAACAAAAATTGTGACATGGATGATGGATCCATGTACTCTTTTCCAAGAACATCTAAAGCCGCTAAACAAGTAAAAAGATTAAAGAAATCTGGAAAAGGAAAAAAAAATGAAATGAGCTGTAATTTGGAAAGGAACTGCTTGTTTGTTTGATGGTGATTCTATAGTTAATACTGCAATGATTGTGCATGTTTGCATGACTTGTTGAAAATACTATTGGTAATTGCAAATAACTTGTTACTTGTAGTATCTGTGTTATCTTTAGAACGCGCCTGATCGAGAAATTGAAGTAACTAGTAATTCTTATTCCAGGTCACCATGGCTATTAACAAATTATGCAAACCTTAATACTTTTTAATCCAAGTTCATTTTCTTATTATCACCAAAATATACACTTCTTATATATCAAATTTACAGACCATACCTCTCTCTCTCTCTATTATTTTCAGCCATTCTCTAGCAGCTTTCTGGAAAATGGTAGCGCTTCAGTAACTCCTCTTCTAAATGCGGCAACTTAGCATCAAAGAAATACACAGCTATAACTCTTGCACTTTGTAGAAGGTGAAGTGGAAAACCCCTCTCTTCTTCTATGAGCTTAGCTGGTCTTCTGTGCGGGTAATATTGATTATGCTACTACTTATTACCTATTTACAATTGATGTAAGATTTTTTTTTTTTTTTTCCTTATTCTTTTAAGATAGCAAAATAGTAGTGTTGTAAGCTAGAGTTGTACAGGGAGGAGTAGTCGGTGGGTTGAGAAGAGGTTCAATTTTTCCTTCTCTACCAATAAATTATAAATGCTGTCAGTTTGGTATTGTTGTAGCTTCCGAATTATTGTTGTGTAAAATGGAATTTTTTTTACAAGTCATAATACTTGAAGATTAGACCTTTTCTTTTTCTCTAACCATTCAACAGAGCTAGGAAAGAGGAATACTAAACAAAAATTAATCAATTATTAATACAGAAATATAAAACACAAAAATGATTAAACTGAAAACTTGCTTACTTTAAGATGAATCAATATTTATATGAACAATCACCCCACCAAACCTGCAAGTGAACTAATGATACAAATTAGTTGCAGGAGAAGATTTACATAAAAGAAGCAGCAGCCTTGAGAACTCATTCCAGCATAAGGCTTTTTGTTCTTTTAGTTATTTTTCTTTTAATATATTACATTAAATATAAGCCAAGTCTCTTCAATCTTTGATGTGAGATTCATATCAAAGATCTTTTTAGGTTTTACTGGCTGAACTAGCTAGTACTTGCGTAGTTTACAGAAGTCCTATTACCGGTGAGTTGCAAACATTTGCTTCTCCTTATTGGGATTATGTCCTGCACTTTGGCAAATGCTTTTTCTTCTCGGCTTCGCCTCTCCGAGCATTGTAATAACGTCTCTCATGGAAGGTCTGTCCTTGGGGAGTTTTGCAGTGCAAAGAAGTGCAATTCTCAGAACCAGAAGCATCTCTTCCTGTACATGTTTGCATTGACCTGTTATGCTTGGGTCCAGTGCCTCTTCTAGGCCTCTGGTTTTCTTAATCTTCCTTAGAACCCATTCAACGATGTCGATAGACTCTCCAAATGTAGAGTCCAGAGGCATTTTCCCAGTTAGAAGCTCCAGAAGAACAACTCCATAGCTGTATACATCACTCTTCTCGTCCACTTTCAGAGTGTATCCATACTCTGTCAAAACACAGAAAAATAAGTCTTAATTATCTCATTCATGGTGCATCAATTCACATCACAAGCACACTGCGGTGAAAATAAATGCGATTGACCACTTATATCATATGACATGATTTGAAAGAACATATACATAAAAATATAGCGGAAGAAGCTGTTAACTCACCCGGTGCAATATATCCGTAGGATCCTGCCACCATTGAAACGGTTTCATTCTTGTGAACCATCATCCTAGCCAACCCGAAATCTGCAATCCTAGCATCAAGATTTGCATCAAGCAAAATATTATTAGACTTGATATCCCGGTGGATCACCTGCGGCTGACAGTCATGGTGGAGGTAGTTCAGCCCCTGCGCCACCCCAACCGCTATGTTGTACCGCGAAACCCAATCCACCTGTAATAGATAGATAACCCGCATGTGAGCTAGAGAAGGTGAGAATAAATCAAAGTTAAAAAGGTAAAAAGAAAGTGAAGGGTTTATATAGCGACGAAGAGTTAAATTCTACCAGCAACTTTCCGGCTTCTTTGCCATGCAGTGCAGTCCCTAGATTCCCGTTCGGCATGTACTCATACATTATCATCACATCCGTTTCGTTGTGGAGATACCCCAGTAGCCGTACAATGTTTCGGTGTCGGAGCCGACCCAAAAGACTTACCTCTCCGATCAAGTTATCCCCTGTTTCGATGTCCCTTTCTGATCTCCACAGCTTCTTGACTGCTACGACGACGTGTGGCCGGTTGACTTCGGCCTTGTAAACGATCCCGGTCCCGCCCATGCCGATGATATTTGATTCTTTAACACAAGCTAGAATGTCAGTGCTTGTGAAGTTGAGTCTCTGGAATGCAATCAGTCTCCAAGGCCATTCTTTGTAGCTCTTTTTGAACAAGTCGTCGAAGAAGCTGTTGTACAGATACCATCTCTTGTATAGCAATTTCCCAGTGAAAATGGCAATGCCAAGGAATACTATTACCAGAGTTCCGACGATGAATCCGATAACGACATGATTGATGTGCGAGTTCCTTGGATGCCCTGGTTTTATTGTGTACTTTTGAGAACATGGTGCTAGGACTCCACCACAAAGACCAACATTGCCGATGAGCTCATTGGGGTTGATGGTCATTAGTATACCATTTGAAGGAACTGGACCTTCAAGCTTGTTGAAGGACAGATTGAGCATTTCCAGGGTTGGTGAGGTTCCGAAATTTTCGGGTATTTTGCCTGCCAGAGAGTTGTTGGAGAGGTCAAGAATGGCTAATGAAGGCATTTTGGCGATTGCTCTTGGGATCTCTCCGGTGAGCTGGTTGTTTCTGAGGTTTAGAGTGACTAACCTTTCACAAGAAGCAATGCTCTCTGGGATTTCTCCAGAGAGTCTGTTGCTTGAGAGATCAAGTACTGAGAGTGATGGGTGGTCTTGGAACTGGTTTGGGATTTTGCCTTGGAAGTTGTTGTGTGAAGCTATGAATGTTTGAAGATTTGGAATGGAGAGAATAGTAGATGGGAGAGGTGATTCGAGGCAGTTCCCGGAAACATCAATGAAAGAAAGTGATGTAGACAGAGAAATGTCTTCAGGAATTTGGCCTGTGAGATTGTTGTCTGCTAATTCAAGCCTTTGAAGTATTGGTAGACTTCCAAAACCGACAGGAATTGTTCCAGAAATAAGATTGTTTTGTAACCGAACACGAACTAATGACTTACATGTAGATAAATTCATTGGGAGTGTACCGGAGAAGGAATTGTTGAAGAGGATGAGCTTAATAAGATTGCCAGAATCACACAAACTTGGTGGAATCTCACCGGACAATGAGTTTGACGATACATCGAACCACTGCAACGGTGAGTTCTGCCCGAGTTTTCTTGGCAGAGAGCCTGTGAAAGAGTTCTTCCACAGCGCAAGTACCTCTAGTTTTGTCAACTCACCAAGCTTGTCTGGTATGAAACCAGTCAATTGATTGCACATCAAATTCAAGAGCTGCAAATTCTTCAGCTTAGCTAACTCCACTGGTATCTCTCCTGATATTTGATTATCAGAAAGATCTAAAAACTCCAGTGATGTAATGTTGCCGATTTCTGGTGGAATTTTTCCTGTAAAATTGTTCTTATACAAATAAACTGTAGTTAGTTGTTTTAGCCTACCAAGTGAAGGTGGAATCTGACCACCGAGACTCCCAACCGCCAGGTCTAGATACTGAAGGTTGGTGAGATTGCCAAACTCTGCTGGGATTTCGCCTTCAAACTCGTTGTATCCGATGATTATAGTTTCTAACGAAGAAAGCTGTCCAAGCTCTGGTGGGATCTTCCCGGTCAGATTATTACCCGAAAGGCCAAGAAACTTCAGCTTCTGCAAATTCTTGAAAGAGCTAGGAACCGAACCTTCGAAAAAGCTCCCTCTGAAATCCAAGATTTCAAGTGATGTTGCATTGCCAAGATCTTCTGGGAGAAAACCTGAGAAGTTATTGCTTGACGCGTTAACAGAAGTCAATCCGGAAGCCTTCCCTAGACCGGTTGGGAAGCTGCCAATGAAGTCATTTTGACTTACATCAATGCTCTTCAATGTGGTGAGATTGGATAGTGATTTTGGCAATGATGAAGCAAACCAATTACAGCAAATGTTGAGAGAAGAAAGACTGTGCAAGCTTTGAATGCTGTTTGATACACTTCCACTTAGATTCATGTTAGACAGGTCAAGCTTCTCCACAAAGCCTCTTGAATTGCACCAAACTCCAGTCCAGTTACAATGCAAAAATCTGTTCTCTGCCAAACTGCTTGGCATTTTCCAGTCTTTAAGAACATTTTGTGGATCAATGAGACTAGCTTTCATCGATAGTAAAATCGACAATTCATCGTTTGCTAGAACTTGAGCTCCGGCAACAAAAACAAAAGAGAGACCAATGCAACAGCAGAGGAACAGCAACTGGGTCTGCATTTTGTTGTTTTAGTTGAATCTCATATCATTTTTGGTTCTCTATAACAAAGTTAAGAGGCAAGAGAGAGGGTGACAAGATAGTTAATATAAGAGAGACAGAACAGCAATTAAGATTAGTTAAACAAGCAGTTCGTGGGATCTTGGGATCTGCACCAGCTAATAATCTGACACTTAATGACTGTAAAGCTTTTGGAGTTATCACAAATCTACCAGACACTGAAACATGGAGAGAATGTGTTTTTATTTGATTGATGATTATGCTTTTGTTGTCCCATTATTTTATTCAATCATATAATTGTCAACCCAAGTTGGAGATTCTAACTTATAACTTATCTTTATTATTGAAATCTCCTGTTCTGACTCCGAACATGAACTTGTCTCCCTGCATTTATCTTCTTCATTTGCTATGAAATAGTGCATTGTTTTTAGACTAATTAACTTCTGACATTCTTCTTCCTGATTGATCTCTCAATTAATTTGAAGTTACTGAGAGGGGAATGACTCGTACCCACAACTTTATTAGTGTAAGTTTAAAAAGATATACCTTCGAACTAACCTCGTATTGTCATGAATAATGATCAAATATTAATTAGAGTAATTGGCATCAATACCCCCTGGAGTGTACGTGAATTCGTATGTTGCCCCCTAATTTTTTTTTTTAGGTATTAAACCCCCCGAACTATCGTTTATTGGCAAACACGATTATAGATGCTCCCTCTCAAGTGGAAATAAACCCAACTGTTTGCCAATAAACGATAGTTCGGAGGTTTTAATGCCTTAAAAAAAAAAGTCTAGGGGGCAATATGTGAATTCACGTTTACTCCTGAGGGCATTGGTGCCAATTACTCTATTAATTATCACAATAAAACATGTCATAATCCAATCTAAACAAGGTAAAAAGTCAAATTGAGAGAGGATGCAAGTTGCTTTGATAATAAATTACTATAAAAAAGTGATGGAGGTAAGAATTAGCTTGGTCAGAGTAGCATCTGTAAACAAAGAAAAAGTTACACCCAATTTTTTTTTATGCTTATTCAGTTATTCTGACCCAACGTACCTTTCCATGGTCACTTAACATCAACACGAACTCTAGCTATATTATTATAAATTCTTGATTGCTTTAAAGTTTAAAGTGACCTAATAAAAAATCTAGTTTCAGCATGATAGTTAGTTAATACTTAATTATTCATATTATATACTACAAAAAGCAGTCCTTGTTTGTTTATAACTAAATTGTTATGATTATGTGACTAATGATGAAGATAATGATGGTATCAAATGATGCTTTATCTACAAGGATACCTTTGAGTAATTTTAATTAATTCTACCGTAACTCGAATAATTAGATAGGCATTTTTCCACTTTGTAAATTAGTCGTCTCAACTTTCGGAGAAATCTTCCTTACATCGAATACATGTACATCTATCCAATAAAATCATGTCACGTTATGATTTTTTTTTTGTTGTATATATGTGATGTGATTATGTTTAGACACGAAAATTCTCAGGTGTGGGATCTCGTACTCTATATTTTTAATGGATTTGGAGTATTCTAAATCTATTTTCTTGCACGAAAAAACATAACGAATCCCTTGTTAGAGAAATATTTTGAGGGAGATGGGTTTAATTTATTTTTAATGTAACAATAAATAAAATATAAATTCAGCTTCAAACAGTGACTGTACCCACAAAAGGAAACTCGTATGATTCTGAATGTTTAACAAGAACATGATTAATTAATTTGGAATAATAGAATCTGAGCATGTTATGTGGGGATGGAAGAGAGATAAAAGAAAAACAATAGACAAGTTGGAACTTTCTGTGCGAGAGATGGAGGGTCCCATCCCCATTTTTTCTCTAGTAGGTATATAACTGTAAGTATACTTATAGTACACTTATCCACCTCATCACTTTTCGTCAGTAAAAGCAATGCAATTGGGTCAAATAATGCTTACATGGCAAAAAGTGATGAGTTGAATAAGTGTGTTATAAGTATGTTTACAGTTATATGCCTATAAAAGAAAAACTCATTGATCCCATCCCAATTCCCAAGTCTATAGTAACCGGTGATTAACTTAAATCATATATTAAGCGACTATATAACATACGGCTTCTAGTAACGTGTGTTCTTAGTTCATATGTTAAACGGCCATACAACGTATGTAATGTTACATTACAAAAATCAAAAATTGCATAAACTCCTATTTTTTAGAAAAAAAGTTTTACATAACATTACACTGTGCAATGTTACAGCAATCATTGGTCTTTGCCCACCGAACCTCATTCCTTCTCTCTAACTATAAACAAATATTGGAAGCCCATTTTCAAGTACATCATCACATGCACACATATCTGGCTTCTTGCAATTATTTATACAATTTTTTGTTTAGAATACAATAGTGGTCCAATATAATATATTTATATTGAATCTTTGGTGATATTAAAAGGGTGGTAATAATAATTCAATCCATAAATGAAGGTTGAGAGTCTGGAGGCCATGTGCAAGGGCACCTTAATTCCTAGTGTGAATTAAAGAACTCAAATTCATTGTCCCTATTATTGAAAGGATATATATGTTGGAGATTATTATAAACATTACAAATGAATTGAAAAAACAAAGATTTGTTTATTTGACATGATGAGATTAGTTCAGTGGTATGTCCTTCATACCTACACTATTGAAATCAAGGGTTCTAGTTGTGTCTTCCTCGATCTCCCAAACCCTGAATGAATTGTAATATTATTTTGTTTTATTTTTAAGAATAGGGGGATTCGAACTTAGAGTCTCAACCAACTAATGTTGAGAGGTGTGATTACCATCAGGCTATACCTACAACCGCAATTCATTGTTATAGTTTTGGTGTATATTTGAGGCCCCATTTGGATCAATGTGGGGTTAGGTACCCCACATGGCTTTATGCCAAAGACAACACCTTCATCAATCATTTTGATCATTGAGGAAGGATTGGAGATCAAATAGTGGAGGCCATATGAAATCAAGATGCTATGCTTTTGTCATAATTGTGAAAGTGCTTTTAAGGGTTTTGAAGTCAGATCACCAAAATTTAATGATTACATTTTTATTTAAAGTTCCAATCTCTCTCTCTCTCTCTCTCCCCTTCATGTTTTGTGACTTATCTTTCAACATAATCTTCATCGATGTATAATAAAGTGATAAAATATTAATTGAAACTTATCAAATTAATATTAATTTGTATGTTAATTTGAGAATGTTAATTTGTATCAGTGCGATGGACTTTAGATTAAATCAAATACCTGATTTTTTTTTTTTTTTTTCAGATACATAGCAATGTGGGAATTAAAGAATATGAGCAATAGTCAATACAATATGAGCAGAAATGGAGCTATATATGTTCATCAGGCTTGACTGGACCCTGAGATCTGGGCTGGGCTGCCGAGGCGCCTCAAAAACTAGGAAGCACGGATACTCCATTTGGTGGAGGTAACTCGTATCGAACTCGTATCCAGTTCAGATACTTCTCAGATACTTCAGGATACGTATCCGATATGCCACATGGCATATCCGTTGACTTTTTCACAAGTTTGACTAGAGGATACTTGGGGGATATTTGGAGGATACTTAGGGGATACTTGGAGGATACGTTTGGGGCAATATTATAATTATTTTAGTATAAAACCGGGTCAAATTATAATTTCAAAATTTTAGGAGTCAAAATGAAATTGTAAGGAAATTTTGGTTTTGATTCCATCGACATGGAGAATACCGGGATACTTGAGATTGCAAACCTTTCTCTTGATGAACCAGAGTTAGATGCGAATTATTTATATCCTTTAACAACATGAATGAAGATAATGAAGTTAATTAGGAATTTAAAATATGTTTTATGAATTTTTTTAATGTATTTTTTGGATTTTATAATATGTTATAACTTATGTGACGTATGTTTTATTTGGATTTTGTAATATGTTCGATTTATGTGACACGTTTTATTTGGATCCTGTAATATGTTACATTATTGTGACTTATGTAGTTATGTGACATATTTTATTTGGATTCTGAATATGTTTTTATTTTGAATGAATTATCAAATATGTTTTCATATATTATTATTATTTTTTAAATATAAATATATATTATTTTAATTGACGTATCATGTCGTATCCGTATCCTAGTTTTTTAAGATTTACCGTATTCCCGTATTGTACAGTATCCGTATCCCGTATCCCGTATCCCGTATCCGTAACCACGCTACATAGCTTAAAAGGAAAAAATAAATTAACTATAAAGAAATATTGTATAGTGTTTGAACTATTATGATGGGTTTTATTAAATTAATAATAAGATAATCACCTATAAAAAATGTGTCTCAATTTGTGTTTAATCAATCAAATTGTGTCATGTGTACATGTTTTAAAAAAATAATAATTAAATGTAAATGAAATGGTTGATATGACCCAATTTAGTTACTTAGATATAAATTGAGATATAATTTTTGGACAGATGATTTGAATCCTTAAAATTTCTGGTTTGGTTATGAATGACGGTCATTCGGCCACAGGTTTTGTGATCAGCCAATGTTAACAGGGCATTGGATATATATGCCTTTGTCATGCACACATATAACAAGAAAAAAAAAATATACATGTGAGAGGGAGAGTCAGAAAGATAAGACTTGTTTAACATGAAAGGGAGAGAAGTAATTAATGAGACTGTTTGCATCCTTACCGGTTACCACACAAGGATCAGTGTGTCTGCATGTCATTCCAATCCACTACTTCAAATTACATCAACCTGCCTAAAATTAATGGTGAGTGATACCATGAAATTATGGGAAGAAAATTAATGAAAGTTAAAGACTATATTGATTTTTGTAGTACCTAGAAAGAATGCCAATCGATGCAATTAATCTTCACATAAATAGTGACATATATAATCTAGTGTATTACATTTCCCTTTGTGGTAGAATTAAGATACCTTACTTTTTCCAATGGAATTTTATGAGTTTGTGATGGAGGAGTTCAATGGTGTAAACATATATGGAGTTCAATGGTGTTACGATCACGTTTTTGAAAAAATATAATAAACTTTTGTTTTAGTTTTCAATTTTAAATTAGGTTGTTATAAGATAAAACAATTAATTTGCTGTGATCAGCTATATATGTCAATTGGAGTCTTCTGTTATTCAAGACTTTCTTTTTATCCCCACCTCAAAACTGAGATTGGTCCAGTGATATGCCCCTCACTCCTGAGATCATGTATTCCCTCTCCCAAACCCTAAATTTATTGTAATTAGTTTATAAAAAAAAACTTGAATGGACTAGTAGTGTTAATTAATGCTTAAACCGGTAGAAGAAGATGAACAACTATGGAAGGTAGATCGACTGGTTCAACATGAAAGTGAATGGAAACAATTAATATGAGACTAGATATCTGTGCCTATATAGAATCTCCCATTCGTTATATAAACCAGAAAAAAATGCTTCGCACACGTCATTATTTCATTAGAATATATGTACACTTTGATTATCTCTCATATCTCACAATATTGTAAGAATTAATGGAAAAACCAAGAGTACGTCAGTTTTTGATGGTAGACAGAACAAATGTAACGACTGAGATGATTCCTGATGAACATGGAGGAATAATTGATGATGATGAGGGTCGTCTCAATCTTTTTATGAAGCGCTTCTTGGAGAAAGGAGACATGCTCGTTGGTTTTGGCACTGAATGGTGATTTGCTAACACTGAAGCACAAGTTGTGTTGCTCAAGTTGTGCAATCAAGTTGGTTGTTTGCTAATAAAACTATATGGAGAGCGCAAGAATTACTTTCAACTGCTCAGAAAGTTCTTGGGTAACAAGGACGTAGTCTTCGCTGGTGTTCATATAATAAAAGACCTGGAGAAACTCAAAAAGTGTTACGGGTTAGAAATTAGAAATGCGATAGATATATGCCAAGTGATAGAGAAATCACGTAACAGTCATATTGGTAGTACTATTAAGGCATATGGTGTGAGAGATTTTGTTAGGTATTACTGGTTGAAACAATATATAACTCAAGCACAAGTACACACATTGATTACTGGGGGGAGGAAACTCTTACAGAAGAGAAGAAGATTGAGTTTGCAACTGCTGAAGCCTATGCTATCTACAAAACTGCGAAGAAATTGATATAGTAGTGAATGGATAGTTCCAATTTCATTTCACTTCATTAGTAACATTCAAGTTTTGAAGTTAATGTCGTTGGTAGTAATATTATGCTAGAAAATGTGTGCAATTTGTGTGGTAGATCGTCTAAATTTGTTCTCATATTAATGGAAACTATTGTCTAGCTAGTGGTTATTTTTATTTCATTCGCTATGAGTTAAAAGTAATTTATTTAATAACAGTTATGTTAATCTGTAAAGAAATTTGAACCATTTTTAATTAGGATGTGAACAAAGTTGTTTTTTGGGACTTATTAATTTCAAGGTTTCAAATCCTCATTAAGACTTAATAGGACTAAGAAAAAAAGAAAATAAAAAAATAAAAAAATGAAGAGATCATGAAAATTCTAATATGAATAAGTGTATAAGATTGAAATTAATTTACATTCAATTATATATTCAGAAATGTTCAAGTCAGTGCGCACTGATATTATGCGTTGGATGTGGACCATTAGATTTACATACTTTGACTCAAAGTGTATACACTTGTCAAAGTTTCTCTATAATCAGTGGTCCACATACTACATCAGTGCGCACTGATGTGAACGGGACTGATTATATATTTAAAGACTTGTTATCACACATCTATATAATATATAAAATTTGAGTTCACACTTGTCGCATGTCAATGACTCAATGTGAGAGAAGTTTGGCCTTAAATTCTAATAAATATCTAAAAGTTAATCTTAATATTAAGTAGTTCCAACTTCATTTCATTTTTTACGTATATCAATCATGTTCAGATGAAGTTAATGTGGTTGGTAACTTGGTAACAATTTGTCTAGTAGTTCGTCTAAATTGTTCTCATGTGTTTTAATGGAAACTATTGTCTAGGTAGTTTTTGTCCAAATGTATGTTATGGTCATAATCTTATTTTTGGAAATTTTTTTACAAAAATTTGTAATGACTTTAATCGACCTGTAGACCATGGTTTGATTTAGAACAACAAAAGAGGCAGAAACCAATTACAGACCAGTCAAGCCTCACGCTTGTCCACTTTGTTGGTTTGGTTACAAGAGTAGTGTTGATAAAATAAACAACATATAAGTTTTTCTAAAGCACTATAACACTTTCTTGGTTCAGTGCATGGAAGCCGAGCCGTTAATTGATTTATAAACAAGGAGATAGAGAATTAATTAATGAGATCGATTATACCTCGAGCAAATCATCAGTAATTAATGTATGGGTGCCGATATTAACACTCATAAATATGATAAGCACACCTATATTTTAATAAAAAATTTAATTACAAAAATATCCCAATATGAATTTACCAAACAAATTAGTTTAATTAAAAATAAACAAAATATTATGTATACCCATTAATTACACCCATATTTTCAACTATATCACTTTATTAAAATAAAATTAAAAAACTAAACCCTAATTCTATTTCAAGTATCAAAATTTTTGTTTCTATAGAAGAGAAAACAAACTTAAAATATGTTTTAAGAGAATGTGACTATTCAACAATCTATAGAAATTACGGACTCTGCTCATATGGACATTGCACTTGTCCTTATGGTTTTGATCGGAATAATGTCAATCTAGTAACAAGTGAAAATGGGCAGTCGCAGTCTCTGATTAACTCCTCTTGAAGACGTCTCCTATTTCAATTATGTTGACCCTGATGCAGCAGATCTAAAAGGAATTCATATGGAGAGCTGCAAGCAGGGCCGGCCCTGAGATTTTCGGGGCCCAAGGTGAACTATAGACAGTGAGGCCCTCGATACTTTATGTATGTTTACTATATTTTTCTTTTCTCTAATAAATACTTGTAAATATCAATATAATAGCTTTGAGGCTTTGAACAATCAACAATGACTTCAAGTTCAGATTATGTGTCTGAAATCTGAATTTCCGTAGCAAATAACAAGATTCAAGAGAGTTTTAAAGATCCCTAATTTGATTTTTTGTTCGAGTTGGATGTCTGGTTGTCTGATAAAAGTATGTTAAACTGTTGTTTTTCCTTAAGATTGCTGGTAATAGACTAATAGGATTCAACCCACCCAGGCACCCACGTTTGTTGACTTAGTAATAGAATGATAATTGGGTCATAATTCGTGGGCCTTAAAAAAAAATATATATATGTATGGTATTTTGAACTCATTTTATGGATTTGTTGGTTTTAGGCCTCTTTTAAACTCATGTATGGGCTGTTAGTTAAATTCATATATGGGTTACATATAAAATAAAAATAAAATAAATCAACTTTGGGGGCCCTTACAGATCAGGGGCCCTAGGCGGCAGCCTCACTGGGCTCCCCCTAGGGCCGGGCCTGGCTGCAAGGATGCATGTTTGAGAAACTGTTCATGCAAAGTTGCTATGTTTCGGTTTTATTATAATACTTCTCATGGGAACTGCTTTTTGCTCTCACATGTTCTTTCATTTATGAAAGAAGGACAGGGAAGAAGCTCATATAATTCATATGCCTTCATCAAACTTCCCAATGATCAAAAGTTGCAAGGATCTTGACCATTCCACGAACATAAGAAATCCAATCTTGCACTTAAAATGATTCTAGCCATGTCAATACTTTAATTTCCTCAACATGAGAAATTCCTTGTGTTTCAGGTGTTTCAGGTGACCATTCAGAATCTTATCCATTTCTAGATGTTAGTTCTAGAGAAATTGGGTGTATTAATAATTTAAGAGGGTTTATAAATAAATTGTATTAAAATGAAAACATTCATTTAAATAAGGGTACTATTGGTATTAAGACGGGTGTTTATAGTAATGTTTTAATTTTTTATTTTAGACATGGGTGTACTTATAAATATGGGTGTGCTTATCATATTTATGGGTGTCAATATCTGTACCGTTAATGTATATATATCTGCATGTCATTCCAATCCTTCAAATTACTTAAACTGGCCTTGAATTAACGCATATGGAAGAGAGAAAGACGTACGGCTGATATTCAATATACAATTAATGGAAAAAAAATTATTTATAATTCTTATTTATGGTACATAGAAAGAATGCCAATCGTTGCAAAGTTAACATAAACAGTGTCAGATACGAATTTGGATCCTCTGCTGAGCTGATTTTTGTCATGTCCTATATAGATTTATTGACATGTGTAATCAATGGCTGTCATTTATTTCTTTTATTTATTTCATTTTCATTATTTTTAAATATAAAGTCCTATTCTCAAGTGTTTTAGATCAGGAAAAAGATCAGCATAGCAGAGGATCCTGATCCGTCAGATACATCATCTAGTCTCACTGTATTATTACATTTCCCTTTGTAGATCTCTTTTTC
Organism: Acer yangbiense; assembly: GCA_008009225.1. Taxonomy (NCBI): domain Eukaryota; kingdom Viridiplantae; phylum Streptophyta; class Magnoliopsida; order Sapindales; family Sapindaceae; genus Acer; species Acer yangbiense. The sequence continues at coordinate 15,502,826 of CM017763.1, forward strand.
TCTGTAAGAAATAATGAATTCGTATGAGGTTGTGTTGGAGGAGTTCGATGGTGTAAATATAAAGACTCTATTAATCGATGATGGAGATTCGTACTTCAGCATAGAAGAATCCCTGAGTCTTTTTTTGGAGTACGGTGACACGAATATTGTTGGTTTGACACCGAATGGTCTTGTACATGTAATAGTCTTAAAATATTGGCAACAAAAATTATCCTACTCAAGTTATGCAACAGTGCTTCTTGTTTGATAATAAGGCTTGATGTTGATAGTTTTAATGATCGTATTTACGAGATCTTCAAGTTCCTATATAACAAGGACATACTCTTTGCCGGTGTTCATATCCACAAAGATCTTCAAAAGCTGCAAGAACAATACGGGGCTTGAAGTTCGAAACTCGTTGGATTTAAGCGAATTGGCTGCTCAGGTACTTCACCAGCCTCTGCTCAAACTTCACGGTGTCAGAGAATTGGCAAATAAGGTTTTGTCGAAAAATCTGCAGCCAAGGCAGTGGAGCAATATTGTTGGTGATAGTTGGTATGAACCGTCTGAAGATTGTACAAGAGGTCAGATCGAGTGTGCAACTGTTGATGCTTATGCTACTTACAAGATTGCAAACAAATTATTAAATGGAAGAGAAAATTAGTGCTCTGAGTGATGATTAATGTAAGCATGAAATTTAAAGGTGTACGTTGTGTCCAGTAGATGTTTCAAAATGTTTCCCATCTTTCTTTCTTATTTTCCTTTTTCTTTTTATCTATTATTTTTTTCTTCAATTTTAGTGTAATGTTTCGGTGAAGAATGGAAATTAAGTATTATCTGGTATATCTCTTAATGTTAAACATTTGATGACTCTATTCCTATCCAAAAAATTTCTTCCTAAACCCATTTTTTGACCATACTCATCCTTTAAATTTATAAATTAAATTTATTTTTTCTCTCGAACCCATTGTAATTCCAAAAATAACCCCAATTAAAAACCTTGAAGTTTCTAGTCTCATTATTATTACTTAAAATAAAATTTAAACTATTATTTCATGAGGTTGAACTCTGTGAATGTATTCATACACACATTGGTATTAATCTGTAATTTCTACAAAGTTTGTTCCGTTGCCAAGTTGTTTCTGTTCTCTTGATGGATGTTTGTATATATCCAGCTTTTAATTAGTTGTTGATTGGTTCTTTAATTATATGTCTTGATGAATTGCTGCTATATACCATCTACCTCTCATATCAAAGATATGCATGATAATTATGTGAACTTTTAGTGGTTCTGGCTTATTTGCCTGCGACCATATGCCTTCTTTCCTTTGATTTTTAGTTAATAATAATTAGAGACTAGAATCTTCTTCTTCTTCTTCAAGTTTTATTGTGGAAGCAAAGAGAAAATAATAATATATTTTTTTTAATTAGGGTTATTTTTGAAATTACAATTGGTGTTAAAAAAAATTAATTTTTTAAATTTAATGATGACTTATTCATTGGACTACCTCAACTTGATTACACTAGAGATAATAATAATTAATAAAAGAAATAAAATAAAATCATAAATTACACTAATGATCTTCATGTGGCAATCCATCGACACCTATAAGATTAGACTCCACAAGTACAATCCAAAATACAACTCCTACTCCAGAGGCGAATGCAACTCCCACTCAAGGGGTAACAGAGTTTGAACATTGGTTGTGGATAGGGATAGGTGTTTCCCCATAGGGCATACTATGTCAGTGCGCATTGATGTGAACGGGACTGATTATATATTTAAAGACTTGTTATGACACACAGGGGCGGACCCACCTTAAGGTCAGGTGGGGCCCGTGCCCTACCTCAATTTTTTTTTTAAAAAAAATGATTCTGTTTGTTTATATAATATATAAATATTAATTAACATTTTTATCACCACAACATATCCTAGTTCAACTGGTGGTGTTCTTACCAATTACAAAGATGGACTGGGTTCAAATCCTTGTAATTTTTTTTTTTTTTTAATTTTAACGTCTTTTTAGCTTTTCAAGGTTTTTGTGTCTTATCGACCTCAATTATTTCATGTGTTTTATGGACCTCATATATGATATATTTCATTTTATATATTTATAGTTGGTTTTAGTTTAATATATATATTACCATCTTTTACAATTTCTTAAATTTTCATTTTCTTTTGAAACAAAACAATTCACTTTCTCTTTTCCACAATTGTCAACTTTTTAACTATCCTCATTTTATGGTTTACATAATTCAATTTTATTTTATGTTAAATTATCTATTATAATTTTAAACTTTTATTATTTCTAATTGTTCTAATTTGAAATACCTAAACACATCCAATTAATAAACTCTAAAATCTCAAATTTTAACTTATTGTATTAAAATAGACATCTATTATTATAATTCATTTTATTTATTCCTTAGTATTTTTCTTTATTTTATAGTTTTAATTTATTTAGAATCAATAAATTAATAATTTATAAAAAAGTAGAAGAATAAAAATTCAAAAACATGTCTAGTAATATTTATTAATCAATTATTTTTATATAAATTTAAAGTGAATTAATTATAAATACAAAATAAAATTTCTTATTATAAAATTATATTGCAATTTATTATTTTAAAAATAAATATTGTAATTTTTAATTGTTTATGTTGTTTTTCTTGTTATTATTTATTTTTTAATATTGTGTTTTTTATTTTTATTTTATTTTTTTTAATGTAAGATTATTTAGTTTATCTTGAATAATTGTTCTATTTATTTTATTTTATCTAAACTTCATTATACCATCAATTTTTCTTTATATAATAAAACTCATTTTTGTTATTAAAAAAAAAAAAAAAAAAAAAAACTCATTTTACTAAATTTTTCAGTTTTTTTTTTTATATAATTGTTATTTTGTTCAAGTGCCCTACTTGCTTAAAATTCCTGGGTCTGCCACTGATGACACATCTATATAATATATAAAATTTGAGCTCACACTTGTCGCATGTCAATGACTCAATATCAGAGAAGTTTGGCCTTAAATTCTAATAAATATCTAAAAGTTAATCTTAATATTAAGTAGATCCAACTTCATTTCATTTCTTAAGTATATATATCATCCTTGTTCAGATGAAGTTAATGTGGTTGGTAACAATTTGTCTAGTAGATCGTCTAAATCGTTCTCATGTGTTTTAATGGAAACTATTGTCTAGCTAGTTTTTGTCCAAATGTTGTTATGGTCATAATATTATTTTTGGAAATTTTTTTATAAAAAATTGTAATGACTTTAATCGACCTGTAGACCATGGTTTGATTTAGAACAACAAAAGAGGCAGAAACCAATTACAGATAAGCAATTACTGGTTTATAAGCCCCAAGCTCATTACTTTGTTAGTTTGGTTACAAAGGCTAAACCTTTTGGCTGCAATTTGCTCTTTTCTAAAGCGCGCACCACAACACTTTCTTGGTTCAATGCATGGAAGCCGAGCCGTTAATTGATTTATAAACAAGGAGATAGAGAATTAATTAATGAGATTATACCTCGAGTAAATCATCAGTAATTAATGTATATATATCTGCATGTCACTCCAATCCACTCCTTCAAATTACTTAAACTTGCCTTGAATTAACGCATGCATATGGAAGGGAGAAAGACGTACGGCTGATATTCAATATACAATTAATGGAAACAAAATTTATGAAAGTCAATTCAACGACTATAAATAATAAATATTATACTTATTTATTGGTACATAGAAAGAAGTGAAAATTGCCAAAACTAACCCATTTAATTATGGGATTTTCTTTTTTAACCACATGCATACTTTTAATTGTTTTTAACCATGTTTTTGAGAAATTACTCAAAAGCCCTCATATAAAAACCCCTAAATCAGCTCTCTCTCTCTCCTTTCTTTTCTTTTTCTTTCTCTCTCCTCTGCTCTCTCTCACGATCAGCCTCTCTCTCTCTCCGGTTTGCCTCTCTCTCTCTCCCCGATCTGCCACACACTCTCCCCGATCTGCCTCCCGCCGGCGTCGCCGAGCTTCGGCGAGCTTCTGGGCGTCGCGGCAGCCCCTCACGCGCAGCTGGATCGCCGTTTCGTTGCTTCGGCGGTTCGCTGCAGCTTCGTCGGTTCGCTGCAGCTTCGTCGACGACGGGATGGCGATGGGCTGGCGACGGGATGACGATGGCGACGGGATCGTTCGCTGGTTCACCGACGGGATGACGATGGCCTCCATGGATCTGCAACAAAAAAGAAAAAAGAAAAAAAAAAACCTAAACCTAAGGAAGAAGAAGAGGAAGAAGAAGGGGAAAATTTTATTTTAGTCCAGATTTCAAGTTTGAATATTTCTATTTTAGGCATGATTTCAAGTTTGGATATTTTCATTTAGGCATGATTTCAAGTTTGTGTATTTCAATTTAGTCGTGATTTCAAATTTGCTTCGGGGTTTAACAAACATTATTTTCAGGGGTACTCTGGTAATTTATGGTACTAAACTGAATTTTTTTAAAAAAAGTGGTTATTAACAATTATAATTTCAAAAGTGGTTAAAAACAAAAGTATGATAAGTTGGATGGCTACTTATGGTTTTCTCTCTAGAAAGAATGCCAATCGTTGCAAAGTTAACATAAATAGTGTCAGATACAGCATCTAGTCTCACTGTATTATTACATTTCCCTTTGTGGATCTCTTCTACTCTAGATCTCTTTTTCTCTGTAAGAAATAATGAATTCGTATGAGGTTGTAGCTTTCAATATACTACAAATCCGGGCGTCTTCACTGTTAGAATATATTCCTTGTACATATCAGTTTAGGAGATTTACTTATTTGTACATATTGGTTTAGGAGATTTACTTGTTTTGGGATTGTATTCCTTGATTAGGAAATTTCCTGTTTCTCAGGTTGCTTAGTCTGATTAGGTTTCGTATTCTACTTGTATATATTGATTGATTATTCAATGGAAAAAGTGTGAGATTAACACACAAAAACTGAATCACTTCTTGTATAGTATCAGAGCTTTCGACTCTGCCCTAGTTTTTTTTTTTTTTCCCTCTATCAGTCCTCTTCTCTCCAAAGTTTGATCAATGACAACACTAGATTCTGAAACCACACCTGCTGACAGCTCTTCTACATCAACTCCTGCAGTCATTCATGTCACGCCTTCAACATTAACAGCCCTTCGCTTGACTGAGTTTCATCTTATCTCCATCAATATCTCTGCTCAGGCTCCTCTCAAACTCACATCCACCAACTACATGTCCTGGAAAATTCGATTCCAAACTCTTTTCGTTGGCTATGACCTTCTTGGTTATATTGATGGCTCCAAACCAAGCCCACCGGCCACACTTACTGTCAATGAGATTACCACTCCGAATCTGGCATTCAATATCTGGGTTTGCCAAGATCAACTTATTCTGAATGCGATTATTGGTTCCTTGTCACCAACGATTATCTCCTTTGTTGCCAGAGCCAAAACATCGAAGGAAGCATGGACCATTCTCGCTAACACTTATGCCAAACCATCCCGTGGCCGCATACAACAAATCAAAGCTCTTCTCAAACACTCCACAAAAGGTAATCAAAACATCACTGACTTTTTTCACTCTGTTAAAGCCTGTGCAGATGAACTCGCGTTACTTGGTGCTCCGGTGGATGATGAGGACCTCACTGAACAGATCCTTGATGAACTTGATGATGATTACAAGGAGTTGGTACGTGCGGTTCAAGCTCGGGATAACCCTATCACATTTGATGAACTTCATGAGAAATTACTATCGTTTGAGGCCTCTCTTCGGAACAATAAAAAGGAAACTGCCACCTTTCCAGCCACTGCAAATTCAACCATTAGAAATAACAATCAGTGGCGTCCACATCATGCCAACAATTGGCGTCAGCAGCCCTCCAACAACCCGAGCTGGCGGCCATCACCAAACGCAGCCGGTCGTTCTCCCTCTTCTCACAATTTCGGCACACAAAACCGTGGTAACCAAGTATCACCAAGACCATACTTAGGGTGCTGTCAGATGTGTGGGGTTCAGGGTCACTCAGCCAAACGTTGCACTTCCTTTCAGATGGTTCCAATCCAACCTTCCGGATCAAGTCCTACTCCACCACACAACAACTCTCCAACCCCGTGGCAACCCAGGGCACACTTTGCTACCAATTCCTCCTCCAATAATCCAGCATGGCTCTTTGACAGCGGCGCCTCCCATCATATCACTGCAGATTTGAACAATCTCTCTTTGCATGCTCCTTACAATGGCTCTGATGATGTCATGATTGGTGATGGCACATGTCTCTCAATTCCGCACACTGGTTCCACATCTCTTCATACTCGTACTAAATTTTTTACTTTAAATGATGTTCTCTGTGTGCCTACCATGAAAAAGAATTTAATCTCTATCTCCTAGTTTTACAACACTAATAACGTATCAGTTGAATTCTTATAATCTTGTTTTCATGTGAAGGATCTTCGTACGGGGGCAATTCTTCTGAAGGGCACAACCAAGGATGGCGTATATGAATGGCCAACAGTCAAGTCCGAGCCTCCCCCAATCCTAGCCTTCTCCAGCGTCAAAACAACATCATCCAACTGGCATCATAGATTAGGTCATCCATCTTTTCCAGTTTTGCAGCATATTATTTCCAGTTTTAGCTTAGACTTATCATCGCCTATGTCTAGAGATATTTCTTGTCATACCTGTCAATGTAATAAAAGTCATAAAATTTCTTTTTCTACTTCATCTCTTGTCTCATCTCTTCCCTTAGAAATTATATTCTCTGATGTGTGGACCTCACAAGTTATTTCCCGTAATGGCTTTAAATACTATGTTATATTTGTAGATAACTACACCAAGTATATTTGGTTTTATCCCCTAAAGAAAAAATCAGAGGTTAAACAAACTTTCATTCATTTTAAAGCAATAGTGGAAAACTTTTTCAAACACAAAATCATCACCTTTTATTCTGACAATGGAGGGGAATACATGTCACTTAGGGACTATCTTTTAGAAAATGGTGTTTCCCATCTCACCACCCCACCCCATACACCTGAACACAATGGGTACTCAGAGAGGTGTCATCGACATATTGTCGAAACTGGTCTCACATTAATGACCCATGCCTCCCTTCCCTTAGAGTTTTGGCCTAATGCCTTCGCTACAGTGGTCTATCTGATAAACAGGATGCCAACTAAAACTCTTTCCCTCTCCTCTCCCTATGAAAAGATTTTTGGTCATAAGCCCAATTACTCTAAACTCAAGATATTTGGCTGTTTGTGTTATCCGTGGCTTCGGCAATACACGACCCACAAACTTAATTCCCGCTCTACATCATGTGTTTTTCTTGGGTACTCATTGTCCCAAAGTGCCTACCTGTGTCTTGAACCGTCTAGCAACAGATTGTATGTTTCCCGTCATGTCCAGTTTGTAGAGTCTATCTTTCCCTACAAAACGTTAAACCCTATGTCGCAGCGTCCAACTTCCACCATCTTTGAGTCATGGATTCCTCCAATCCTCACTGTCCCGTGTCCGCGTCAAGGTCAGTCAGTCCCCTCCACGGTTGTGCTCGCACCAGAATTGTCACTGTATATTGACTCCTCAACATCTCTACAAGCTGCAACTGATCAGGCTCCCTTGCCTACTGCCGCTGTGGCTTCGGTGCTCTCTGTCACACCAGCGCACTCTGTCACACCAGTGCGTAATGACACACCAGCACACTTCGCTGTTGCCACACCTGAGGCACTGTCCAGTGCAACTGTACCTCCAGAAAATGTTATCGCTGTCGTCGTCAATGCCGGTTCCCAAACTATTGTCAGCTCTACACCAGTATCATCCCCAACTCCACCGTCCACCTCTTCGCAACAACCTCCACCACCGATCACAGCTCCTATCTTACCGAACAATCATCCCATGGTCACTCGAGCCAAAAACAACATCCACAAACCCTTACAAAAGCTCAATCTTCACACACAACTTCATCACTCAGCTGAAGTCGAGCCTACCACAGTAATACAAGCATTAAAAGATCCGAGTTGGCGACAAGCAATGTATGAAGAATGCAATGCTTTGATCAAAAATGGGACTTGGGAACTAGTCCAGCTGAACTCATACACCAATATCATTGGCTGCAAGTGGATTTTTTGAATTAAAAGAAAATCTGATGGAACAATTGACAGGTTCAAGGCTCGCTTAGTTGCAAAAGGCTTCAATCAACGGCCTGGAGTTGATTACTTTGAAACATTCAGTCCAGTTATCAAGCCCACAACCGTACCTCAGCATTGCCACAAGTCATGGATGGCCTCTACGGTAACTGGATATCAATAATGCCTTCCTACAGGGTCGGCTCACTGAAGATGTTTACATGGCTGAACCTCAAGGTTTCATTGATTCAGATCACCCTACACATGTCTGCAAGCTTCGTAAAGCCATTTATGGGCTCAAACAAGCACCGCGCGCATGGTACCATGAGTTACGCCAATTTCTCATTGCATCTGGGTTCCAGAACTCTCACGCTGACACATCACTATTTGTTCTTAACTCTGGTGGTACTCTTCTTTATCTCCTTATATATGTTGATGACATCATTCTTATAGGTAATAGCGTAACTCAGGTAGAACAATGTGTTAACACTCTTGCTAGGAGATTTTCCCTGAAGGATCTTGGTTCACTTTCATACTTTCTTGGTGTTGAGGTAATCCCACGCAAAAATGGGATTTTACTATCGCAACGGCACTACATTATGGATCTCCTAGCTCGCACGAAAATGTCAGGTGTAAAACCGGTTCAAACACCACTCCCTACAAGTCCACCGATCAGCCTACACTCGGGCACACCACTGAGTGATCCCACCACTTATAGAACGGTAGTTGGCAGCCTCCAATACCTATCACTCACTCGCCCAGACATCTCCTTTGCAGTCAACAAACTATCGCAATTCATGCACCAACCATCAACCGAGCACTGGGAGCTAGTAAAGTGTGTACTTCGTTACCGTTGACAGTGATTTTTCGTGGTCACCCAATCAACGATCTGATTTCAGTTGTACTACTTTGTGAATGAAAACAATTGAAAGTAAGGAAGAATAATAAACGTAATTATGTGGTAAAACTCCGATGACCGGAGAAACATCCACGGGTTGTTGTCTAAGCAACGAAGTAGAATCCACTATGAAAAGCTGTTACAAAATAATGTGTTCCGATCACCCTGTCTAATTCTTGCCTACCTCTTCTTTTGTGTGTTACAGGGTATTTATACATAATGCTATTAGGGTTTGTGGATGCCGCTAGGGTTTGGTGTCGTGGTGCCCAAGTTTTGGGCGGTTGTCTAGTCCTAAGCGGATTCTGCTTCCTTTTTGAGCGCAACATGTTTCCCGGTTCGAAAGAATCCGAGTTAGGATAGGATTCTTTCTCCTCTATTTGCGGAAACCCTGTTTGCTTCCTTGTTATACTCTGGGCAGCCACACCGTTGTTTATTGTGGGGATGCTGGTTACTGATTCTGCTTATGTTCGGAATGTGAATGATGGCGGCTATCTCTTTCATCGAATCCCGAGTATGATCGAGCAGGCTTTTTTGCCCGAGCCGATTGTCTTCGTTTGTGGTCGGGTTGCTTTAGGTTTAGCCGAGTAAGTTACTTTAGGGACTTTCTACTCCTTTGAGTTGACTTTCTCTTGACTCATGCTTACGTGGCTTCTTGTGGTGATGACGTGTCCTTTATGACGATTTTTACCTATAACAGTTACTTATGTGGCACCTTAGATGAGGGCATTCTCTTCTATCGTGATTCCCCGGTCACTCTTCATGCCTTCTCTGATGCTGACTGGGCTGGAAACAAAGATGATTACTTTTCCACAAGTGCCTACATTGTTTATCTTGGCCGAAATCCCATCTCTTGGAGCTCAAAGAAGCAACGCACCATTGCACGATCCTCCACCGAGGCTGAGTACCGAACGGTCGCATCTACAGCAGCTGAACTCAACTGGGTGTGCTTTCTTCTAACTGATCCTGGTATTACATTGTCCACAGTGCCGATTATTTATTGTGATAATGTTGGTGCCACTCAACTATGTTCCAACCCAATTTTTCACTCACGAATGAAGCATGATGCAATAGATTTTCATTTTATCAGGGATCAAGTTTAAACTGGCTCGCTACGAGTAGCTCACGTGTCCTCCAAAGATCAACTTGCGGATGCACTCACCAAACCGCTGCCTCGTGCTACATTTCAACCTCTGAAATTCAAGATTGGCCTCTCAAGCCGTGGCCCATCTTGAGGGGGCATGTTAGAATATATTCCTTGTACATATCAGTTTAGGAGATTTACTTATTTGTACATATTGGTTTAGGAGATTTACTTGTTTTGGGATTGTATTCCTTGATTAGGAAATTTCCTATTTCTCAGGTTGATTAGTCTGATTAGGTTTCGTATTCTACTTGTATATATTGATTGATTATTCAATGGAAAAAGTGTGAGATTAACACACCAAAACTGAATCACTTCTTATATTCACATACGCGATCAATTCTTCTTGCTAAATAACACTCAATTCTCTTAATTCAATATGGTTAATCCAGTTAACGTGGTGTTTGAAGCTCTCCCAAGGTTCGAGGATATGTTTGTCGGAGGGGTCTGCGATGACTACATCATACTAGCAACAGGTTCGAATCCATCAAGTGTAAGGAAAAACATTGAAGACACCATAGCAAATTTACCTCAAGAACATGTTATGCATTTCGTTGGTGTATGCATGCTTGCTACTATTCGATCAAGAGTCAATTGGCCAGTTAACAACAAAGTTAATTTCACAGCATTGAGTGTAGCTGGTCATTGCATGTTAACTGCCCTTTCTCGTGGGTTCAATGATGATTTTGTTAAAGCTTTTAGGTCAAAGCTTAAAGGGGACAGTATCTGGGATGCAGAGAATTTCTCTGGAATATGCAAAGACCAAAAGGCAATCTTTGAAGAAATGGTTAGGAAATTCACTAGGCTAGAGGCCAGGGAACAGGGTTTGACAATGATTGGCCATTGCATGCTTAGATTTAGAGTCTATCACCTTACAGTTAACCATTACTTGGATCATCCCTTATTCTTACCTAATCACCCTATCACTGCCAGAATCCGTGCTGCTACCATACCGAATCCTATCCCTAATGGTGCTACTCTTGTTCCAAATACTGCTCTTTGGGATCCGCCTGCACAAGATCGACCTTCCCTTTGCTCTTCCGCCTAGACCAACTACTACAGTTTTGAGGAGATCAGATAGAATAAGAGATAAAGGCGCAGGCTCATTGACAACTAGTTCGGAAGGCTCAGGGAATAACATGCAGATAGATAGTGACACAGAGAGTACAGCAACACAACAGTCTAGGAAAGATAGAAAAGTCAAAGACGGTGCAACTTCAAAGCCGAAAGGATGAAAACTTTCAGATTTGGAATTTGTTATCTTTGAATAATCTTGTAATGAACTATTTGTTTTTTGTGTCAAACATTTGGGTTTGTATGAACTTAAATTTAATATTTATCCATCGTGTTTGAGTTATCAATTCAAAAATTCGTATGAGGTTGTGTTGGAGGAGTTCGATGCTGTAAATATAAAGACTCTAAATAATCGATGATGGAGATTCGTATAACAGCATAGAAGAATCCTTGAGTCTTTTTTTGGAGCACGGTGACACGATTGTTGGTTTTGACACCGAATGGTCTTGTACATGTAATAGTCTTAAAATATTGGCAACAAAAATTATCCTACTCAAGTTATGCAACAGTGCTTGTTGTTTGATAATAAGGCTTGATGTTGATAGTTTTAATGAACGTATTTACGAGATCTTCAAGTTCCTATATAACAAGGACATACTCTTTGCCGGTGTTCATATCCACAAAGATCTTCGAAAGCTGCTTGAACAATACGGGCTTGAAGTTCGAAACTCGTTAGATTTAAGTGAATTGACTGCTCAGGTAGTACTTCACCAACCTCTGCTCAAACTACACGGTGTCAGAGAATTGGCAAATAAGGTTTTGTCGAAAAATCTGCAGCCAAGGCAGAGGAGCAATATTGTTGGTGATAGTTTGTGTGAATTGTATGATGATTATACAAGAGGCCAGATCGAGTGTGCAACTGTTGATGCTTATGCTACGTACAAGATTGCAAACAAATTATTAAATGGAAGAGAAAATTAGTGCTCTGAGTGATGATTAATGTAAGCATGAAATTTAAAGGTGTTGTGTCCAGTAGATGTTTCAAAATGTTTCCTATCTTTCTTTCTTATTTTCCTTTTCCTTTTTATCTATTATTTTTTCTTCAATTTTAGTGTATTATTTCGGTGAAGAATGAAAATTAAGAGGGGTGTATTCAATTAGGATTCTTGAGGACATTTAAAGACATTATAAATCCTGGTGTATTCAATTTGGACATTTAAAGACTTTAAAAGAGTCCATATGAATCTAGTGGTATTCAATTAGGATTTCTATGGACTTTTAAAGAATCCTTCTAAATCCAGGTGTATTGAATTGAGACTTTAAAAATGTCTACAAGAATCAAGGTGTATTCAATTAGGACTAGATTTTAAAGGATTTTCTTAGGTCATGGATTTTGATGGATTTTGGTGGACTTGATGGTGAGAGATATAAATATCAAATGTCATAACATGTCTAGCCTTCTCCCCAAAGATTTTGGTGGATTTTGCTCTCCCTCTCTCTCTCAAAACAGAAACGAAAAGCACTAATATGTAAAAATTAAAAAAACTGATGCATGTGAGAATAATAAGCTTCCATCCCCAGCATGTTCTTTGAATTAAAAAGGAAAAAAAAATCGAGTTCAAAAAGAAAACAAGCCACATACAATAATGGAATATGTTGCAGTCACATAATTATATATATATATATATATATATTTTTGAACAAGCAAGTGTAAACACGTTTGTTTTTTTTTGTTTTTTTTTGTTTTGAAAAGGCAAACTTTTATTTATTAACCAAGGAAGAGGTTACAAGCGCAAAACAATCAAAACCCAACACCTGCAAACACAACCCAAGCAGACACAAAACAACCCACCCCAACCCAAACACGTTCGTTATTGCCCAATTTAAGAAATATAATCAGAGTAGTATACATAATCAAATTATTAACTATCTCTAGTAATTGCTATAATCAAAAACAAAAAAAACAAAAAAAAATGTTTTTAAATGCTGTAGTCCAAGATATCAAAATTTCGTACACAATATCATGCACCAAAATTGCCACCTTAAAAGTTAAAAAACATCTAGGAACTATGGTAAGTAATCTTCCTATCGTACATTTCCAAATCAAGCAAAAACCAATCCCATGTCAACCTGATTCAAAAAATTTAGCCTTAGCTCCGGTCACCAGCGTCATTGTTGTCAAAAGAGTATCTGCATTTATTTTGATGACCATAAAAATGATGAAGCAAGGCAATTTGTGACCAACGGAAGCCAGAAAGCGTTGTGAATACAAGGAACACTTGCAACTTATTTTTCCCAAATAGAGCCGCTACATTTGCTAAGAACAAAATATAAATTATATTGCACGAGTACAAATCTTACTACGTGCCAAAACTGCACAAAACAACACCAAAATGCTCACTCTTTATTAGCATTTTATTTTAAAGAAAAATAATTTATCTGCACTTCATATAAGCAGTGCCTTTACGCAGATAAGCCTTAGCCAATTTTGGGTTCAATTCAATTGCTTTGTTTGCATCATCAACAACCTTAGACTATATATATACGCAAATATAGATTGACTGGTGTATCAAATTTTGCTCATTCCAACTTCAAAGGTTTTTTTTGATAATTAGCTATAATTAGCTTACTATTGATAAGTTAGAGATAACAAATCCATGAAAATCCTTGGATGTCTAAACAAATCCATAAAAGTCTGAGATAGATGTCTAAACAAATCCATAAAAGTCTAAGATGGATGTCTAAATAAATCAATGAAAGTCCATGTGGATTTATAAAAGTCTGTAGAAATCTATGGAAATCTGTCACTTAAAAAATGTCTTTAAATGTCTTCAAGAATCCTAATTAATCCTAATTGAATACACCCCCCTAAGTATTATCTGGTACATCTCTTAATCAGACTTAATGTTAAACCTTTGATAACTCTATTCCTATCCAAAAAAATAAAATAAATAAATACATGGTCTTGAATTAATAGATGTTGTCAAAAAAAAAAAAAAAAAAAATCTTCCTAAACCCATTTTTTCACAGTACCCATCTTTTTAATTTACAAATTAAATTTATTTTGGAGAGCGTCTTTTGGCAATCCATTTTGTTTTCTTCTTTTTACACTTCTTTTCTAAAGAAACTCCATTCTCAAAATTTAAAATTCAAAAAAATTCTAAAGACACTTCCGTTTTTCTAAAATTATCATTTTTATCTTTTGACACTCCTATTCTAAAGACACTCCATTTTAAAAAATAAATTTTTAAAGACACTCAATTTTATTTTAATAAAAGTTAGAACGAACCATCGTAGCCTTTGGATTCATCTGAGGAGTAATCTTTTTTGAATTAAATTATTAAAAAAAGAAATTATCTCTCCTAAATTATTAGATTAAATATTATATATTTGTTAACCGGAAATTTAGGCAATTAATTCAAGGAAGAGCTTCTCCCACTGGGGGACGAAACCGCTTCATTGCATACCACGATGGCACTCCTGATTAGTCCAGCCCGCTTGTTAGGAACAAGGACCCGGCCCTTTTGTAACCGCGCCTTCTCACGTGCGCGCTAGGGTTAAGCGTTGCGCGACCCGGAACCGGCTCCCTCCCATGAGAGCGCTTGCGAAGAAAGGGTACCTGACCCAGGTGAAAGCCCGCCTCCAAAGCCACGACCCATCTGGAACCCGGCTCCCGCTCCATCACCCAATAAGAAGAACCGCGTCTTCCAGCAACGGGTTCCGCTCTAGTAGCCATACTTGCCACAGAGGTCACTACCTCGTCCCCCACAGCACCCTCCTACGATTCGAGCGGTCCTCTTTAGAAGAACCCCTGGGAGCTCGCTAGCGCGTCCTGTTCCGTAAGGGCTGACGCCAGCCCCTGCTTCCAGCTCACATGGATGAAAAGGGTGCTGAGAACACCTGCAAGACACCAATGTCGCCTCATTAATAAGGAAGCAGTAAGCATGACTGAGGAAAGATAGCAACCGACGGTCGAGATCGCCCACTAGCCGCGCTGCATCAACGGTTGGATGACGTTCCATCTCAGCCCTAATTGGAGGTCAACTATCCCTTACATGCAAGAGGATGCTGGTTTCCTCAGCAAAATACTTGCAGAAATGCAGCTAGCACGAAGAAGGAAATGGTGGAAGGGAACGCCTGAAAGGGTGCAGCGGGACAGGCGCTGACATTGTCCCCCGCCAGGTCAAAACCTTGACAACGACTTCTCACCGCCACGAAGGCCCCTTGCGACCAATCAAAGCTCATGGAAATGCCACCTTTTCACCACCTCAGCAATACAGAGGCTCTGATTTGGGCCTGAGGCCTAGGTGGAGCGATCGGAACCCTCTAAGACGTGTGGTAACCCCGATCCTACCCCAGATCAGTGGCTGGGATCAGCCCCGCCGATTGCGCCCTAGGAACTAGGGCCCCCACCTACCAAAATGAATGCTCCAGCCAAGGCAAAGGGAGCAGGGCGCAATCCTGATCCTTGATTCCTGGTGACCACCATTGTGGATAGGGGGAACGGTGGGGATTTAACCGGGGGTTCCCGCCCAAACAGAGGACCTCCACCTACCCCCCGACCAGAGACACTATAAAATGCCTCTACATCCCACAGAGGAGGGGGTTAGCCTGCAAAAACAGAAACCTCCCACTCCGCCTAGTCAAAGCTCCTATGTGTGTGTTCTACTTGGCTACTACCCCGCCTAGTCAAAGCTCCTATGTGTGTGTTCTACTTGGCTACTACCCCGCTAGGTCAAAGCTCCTATGTGTATTCTACTTGGCTACTACCCCGATTAGTCAAAGCTCCTATGTGTATGCTATTTGGCTGCTGTCTCATCTATATAAAGCTCCCGTATGCAACCTATTGAATGAACTCCCCGCCTAGTTTGGACTCATGCATGTTGTATCCCCATCCCGCTAGTAACTCCTTTGTAATAGCCAGGTGGTACATATAGACTGATGTATGTTGTATTCCGCTGTTAAGTAATAAAAAGCCCACCTTGTTACCCCTCCAAAGGTGTGCCAGTCGCACCTCCCACACTAGTACGCTACCTCAACCTCTGTTCCACCCTGTAGGACCGGTCCTACTGCATAGTATTGGTCCCTGGTACCCGGTCCAAGGGGGTTTCACCCTACCCGGTCCGGGCCAACTGCGGTGCACTCCGTACACCGTGGTCCAGGTTATCCCGGGAAAACATCCGACGGATTTTCAAGATAACAATATTAAACACCTTTTCATAAATTTTTAATTACCATATTAAACTCATTCTCCTCCAATACATATCTCTAATTTTCTATCTCCATTATTTCACAATCAAAACTAACAGTTAAAAAAAAAAAAAAAAAAACTTATGGATAAACTTGATTTTTAGGAATCATATATATGTGTATATTAAAAAAAATACTCGAAAAACAAGTACCCTGTTTTTCAAAAAATAAAAAATAAAATTGAAATATGAAAATGTTTTTTGTTACTTTTGTAGGTATGTGATTGCCTAAAGAACTTTAATTATTTCATTATTCTTAGAAATTCCGAATTTAATTGAATCTAGTTGCAACAAATCAAGTTTTCATATATCTATTTTTTTTTTTTTTTTGAAAAACAAGGTTTTTATATTGACTATATATATATATATATATATATATATATATATATATATATATATATATATATATATATTATTACTATTAGTAAAAAACCAAAATATTTATAAGTTTTTTTTTTCTTTAACTGTTAATCAGAGATTGGTTGAGAAAGTACGGAGATAAGATTTAAAAAAAAAAAATAATAATAGAGAGAGAGAGAGAGAGAGAGAGAGAGAGAGAGAGAGAGAGAGAGAGAGAGTAATTAGGAAAGAGTGTTTAATATGGTAATAACAGATTTAGGAGAGGGAGAGAGAGTTTAATACGTAATATTTAATCTAATGATTAGGAGAGAGATTTTTTTTTTAATAATTTAATTAGTTTGGAGTGTCTTTAGAATATTTTTGTCTTGTTTAGTAATTTTAATTCAGGTTAAAATTGTTATTAATAAAAAAAATTAAATTGAAGTGTAAATAGATAATTTGTGGATTGTAAGGAGAAGCTCTCTTTATTTTTTCTCTCGATCCCATTGTAATTCCAAAAATAACCCCAATTAAAAACCTTGAAGTTTCTAGTCTCATTATTATTACTTAAAATGAAATTAAAACTACTATTTCATGAGGTTGAACTTTGTGAATGTATTTATACACACATTGGTACTTGATTGTACTATTTTTCTTCCTAATTTTAGGTCCCCAATTCCTATTTCTTGTGCTTGTTTCTCGGGTAAAACTGGGTATTTAATATGATAAAATAAGTGTTTCAGGTATTTATGGAGTTCAGGGGCATTGGCGTAATTTTGAAGAATCATGGGTCAAAGTGAAAATATGAAGAACATAATGAAGATTCTATGATTAAGGAAGAGTTGAGGGGTACTTATTGTAATTTTCTAGCCAAACGCACGCGGGCACGCCACGTCATAAGTGAAACAATGCGTTTTGGCTTGCTGCTACTGACCTAAGCGTGACGTCACGTCGTCTTCTTCATGTAGCTGACCCGGACTGCAGACCCGTGACCCGACTTGACCCGGCGTTTGACCCGATCTCAACCCAACATCACCCAGTCATTTTTCGGCCACGTTTCCTACGGTTTTCTGCCTAGATCGACGGTGCGCATTCCCCTGGTCCATTTGCCACCATTCTAGGTCACCATGTTCACTGTTAAAAGGTTGCCTTGGCCGGAAGCGAATTTGGGAGTGACCTCCTCAACTCCAACATTCCAGTGGATTTTGCCCCCTTGCTGGTCGCTCCCTCCAATAGCGACTTTTGGGTCGACCTCCTCAGCATCAAAAGAATAGTCAAGTTTGCCCCCTTGCTGGTCGCCCCAGCTAACAGCGAACTTGGGGGTGGCTTTCCGTGCCAGCTCAGCTAATTGACGAGTTTCAGACCTATTTTTTGGCACCCAATATAAATATCCTCTTTTCTTTGTGAAAACAGACACCCTTTTACACCCTTTACACACATCACTCTTCTGAACCCTAAATCCAAGAATCTCCTCACCCAAAACCTTTCATATTTCATCATCTTCTCATACAAAAAAGTCACCCAAGTACCAACCTTTTTACACCATTTCATCATCCTTCTCACATTTCTCCTTCTCACATTTCTCCTTCTACACAACCATTTCCATCCATCCTTGGGGTTTTGCAAGCAAGAGGAAGAGGATTCTCAAGAGGAAGCTCTCATGACACATGGGTTTTCTCTACTCCTTTGTTTTCTCTTGTCTTTTTCCATTGATATGTAAGTAATTCTTAGCTAGGGAATTGATGTAACCGTATTGGACTACTCTATGTAATTACTAGTCTATTTCTTTTAATTCAATCCGATTTTAGTCTCAACTATTGCTTTAATTGCTCTAATCTCTATATTTATGTTTTATTGTGGTCACAAGAGACATGGGTTTGAGAGTTGGTTTATTTAAGGTGTTGAGTTTAGGTGTGGGTGGTCATCCCATCTAATTCTCTCACAAGCTTAATAATTGGGAAGATTGGTTTATGCATGGCCATGCTAGACCAACTTGACTTAGAGTTTTATGTTAAATTGGGGGGGGGGGGGGGGGGGGGGGGGGGTGGGGGGGTTTGACCATTGCTTGTTACATGACCTTGTGCAAGTAGTGGGAAATACCTAGAACTTCATGGATTTATCTTAAAACAAGCCTTAAAATTAGATTGAAGTGCTTAACGAGACTAAGTAAGAATATTGAGTGGTCTAAGAAGGTTGCATCGATTCCTTAGTGCTTTCTTCATATTATTCATTTCTTGTGTGTTGTTGTGGTGTTTAGCTTAGTTTTTAGTCATATTAGCTTAGTTTTTAGTCATAAGATTGCATTTTTACTTCTCAAGTTTGCATTTTTAGTTTTAAAGTTTACATTTTTAGCTTACAAGTTTGCATCTTTAATTTTGTGCAAGAAACCAAACCATTTTCCAAATCCAAAGTATTATGCAATTTAATTTTCACGCACTTAGAGTAGATATTACCTAGGTTAATTAGTTTCAACCGATTGAATCACCGATTCCAGTGAACGAACTTTAATTTAAATTGAACGTAAATTTTTGCTGCATCAATTTTGGTGCCGCTGCCGGGGATCGATGTAGATTCAATAGTTGAATCTAGTTAGTTTTTTTTTAGGTAGTGTGTGCCATTTTTACTTTTTAGTTTTATTTTAGTTTTTGTATCTTTTTACTTCGTTGGTAGTTTTATATTTGGTGTTTCAGGTTTTCAGGTGCATGCACGGACGCCGTTCGCAAGGAGGATTTATGTTCCCTACTAACGACAACATCAATCGTGTAGGTCAACTTGCTAGACAGTTTGAGGGGTTAGACCTTATTGTTGACTTGGGCGACATCCCTACTACGAAAATGGATAGACAAGGTGAGTAAGATGAATAAGGTGTTCATGGTGAACCAGGGGTTCGAGATGAACAAGGTGTACAAGAGAGTCCACCGGGTTCTCCTACACAAGCTTTAGACGACGATATCAAGGTAATGAGAGAGTCAGCTCAACCAATGATTAGAAACCAACCATCACCAATTGTGCTCGATACGGTGGCAAGGAGCTACGAATTGAGGAGTATTCACATGGGCATGCTTCCATCATTTAGTGGCGGGGACACTGAAGACTGTCTTCAATTCATACAAGACTATCAGTCTATCGTGGAGACATTTTTGATAGGCCGACTCACAGAAGAGCAATTGAAGATAAGGTGCTTCCGATATTGTCTAAAGGACGCGGCCAAGCAGTGGTTCGGGTCGTTGAGATCAGGAACTTTCACAACATGGGACGATGTGTGCCAAGGTTTTTCCGGTAGATTCTTTCCTGCCTCTAAGACAAAAGAGATCCGAATCCAAATTGCAAGCTTTGGTGAGGAAGAAGGTGAGCCCTTCCATCATGCTTGGAGAAGGTACAAGGAGATTTTGGAGCAAATGCCCATATACATGATATTCGAAGAGTACAAGGTTCGCACCTTTTATGACGGGTTAACACTCTTCACTCAAGCAATTGTTGACAACGCTTATGGAGGTGTCCTCACAAAGAAGCCTGCAGTAGATATCACTGAGATTTATGAGACTGCAAGAAGGGGAGGAAAGTATGACATTGATTAGAGTACAGAAGTGGCAATTCAACTCTCTACTCTCACAAAGCAAATGCAAGTTCTAACGAAAAATGTGAGTCAATTACAAACTGGAGCGAACCATGTATGTGACGGTGGTCATTATTGTAGAGATGGGAATCAGGTGGAAGCAGAGGAAGCACATGACTTGAACTACCAATAGGGGAGAAATGACCCTTATTCAAACACCTATAACCCTGGATGGCGCAACAATCCGAACCTCTCATGGACAAATCCGAACAATGCCTTGAACGACCAATCGAATGCTCAAGTAACCAACCAAGGAGGGTACAAACGAGGCAACTACCATGGCCAAGGTTCAAGCAGTCAACCTCAATAATGGAACAATTCTACAAACTGAGACAATACTTCCTATCAACCAAGGAAGCCATCTTTGGAGGACATGATGACCACTATTGCTTAGAGTTTTCAAGCTCTTGCTCAAAGTTCACAAGTCACAGATCAGAGTCTGAACAGCTTCAAACAAATAAGCGGGCAAAGGTTTACCAACTTAGAGGCATCAATAAAGAAGTTGGAATCATAGTTAGGGCAAGTAGCCGACACGGTGCACAAAAATGAGCCGAGAAGATTTCCTAGTCAATCAGAACAAGCTAAGTCAATGACCGTTTTGAGAAGTGGTCGAGTGTTAGATTCTGAAAATGTTGGTGAACCGAGGAGGAAAAAAGCCAAAGAGTTGGAAAATGATAGTAGGGAAGAAACTAGAGTAGAGGAAGAAGAGATAGTGGTTGAACTAACACCTAAGAAGACCTCTGTTTTACACAAGTCTCCAAACCCCTACATATTACCGGTTCCATATCCGGGGAGGGTGGCACGAGACAATCTAAGCAAGTCGTTTAAGGACATTTTTGACATCCTCTTAAAGGTGAATGTCAACCTTCCCTTGCTTGATATGATAGAGAAGATGCCGGCGTATGTGAAGTTTTTCAAAAGTCTCCACACCAATTGATAGAATTTTGGCTTGAATTATCAAGAATACATGGTGGGAAGTGCTAGTGTAGTGTTACAAAAAGATCTTCCACCCAAACTCAAGGATTTGGGTAGTTTTTGCATCAACATTATCGTTGGCGGTACCAAGCTTAAGATGGCGATGTTGGATTTAGGTGAGCATCAATTTGATGCCCTTCTCCATTTATAAGCAACTAGAGTTGAATGAGCTCAAGCCGACTACTATGTCACTCCTCATAGTAGATGGTTCAGTAAGGTATTGGAGAGGGATTGTAGAGAACATGTTGGTACAGGTTGGTAAGCTTATCATCCCGACGGATTTTGTAGTCCTAAACATGGATGATGTGAGTGGGGAGACGAACATGAGACCTATCCTTTTAGGTAGATCATTCATGAAGACGGCAAGAACAATTATTGATATACATGAAGGAAAGCTTTCCATGACCGTCTTGGATGAAACGGTAGAATTTAAGGTCTTCAAGTCAGACTTGCGGGATATTAACTCAGTTGATTGTTTTGCTGTGGATACACTTCCGTCATAAGACCACTCAAAGAATGCAAATGAGTATTTAGATGAAATCTTGGCACTTTTTGAGGACAAAGGTGAGAAAGATGTTCACGAAGAAGAAACTCATGAGAAACAAGCATCCTCAAAAATTGATGAACTAAAGAGTGAAAATGCCAACTTGTTGAAGGAAGTGGAAGCCCTTAGAAAATAAAGGGATGAGGCAAACAAGAGGGCGGAAGATCTTGCAAGGCTAGTAGAAGAGCAAGAGGGAGACTTTGCCCGCAAGACAAGGAAATTGCAATGGCAAGTGGAGTTTCAAGACAAGACAATTGATGCCATCAAGGAGGATTTGAGCAGAAAAGAGATTGCTCTAAAGGTGGCAAGGGTAAAGGAATGCGATTACTTAGTGGAGCTTGAAAAAACCGAGTGAAAAATTGAAATGTTGACCAAGGAAGCAAGAAAGAAGGAAGAGACTTTGAAGGTAACGCCATTAAGGGGAGTTCATGCCCTCCGAATGCAAAAGTGAACAAGACCGAAGGTAGTCCTTCTTGTTTTCCTTACAAATGTCATTTTTGCCATACTAGGGGTCATAAAATAACCCAATGTGCTAAGTTTATTGAAGTTTGCAAAAAGAAACAAAGTATGCCTAGAGGAAAGCCAAAGAGAATTCGGCAGGTTTAGGTCTAAAAGGACAAACTTGACCAAGTAAAATAGACTATTTTTAATGAAAAGAAAACTCTTGACATGAAAGAATGTCCTAAACTCCTTGATATGAATTGTGGTAGTACAAGTGGAGTAAATCCATCCTTAATTGTCTGAACTTGCTAATGTGTTTTGTGCTTGTGAAGGTTACTATGTCTTCTAGAGGAAGCGTTTTTGGAGTAATGACTACATGTGCATACATTTTAGAACATGGCTTGTTGAGCCAATTTTAATTTTTTTTTTTGTGTGTGCATAATTTGAACATTTTAGGGTTGTAAATAATTTGAACATTTTGCATAGTTTATTGGTTCTAAGCTAGTTTTTGTAGCTCGTGTTGATGAAGCTAGATTCTTATTCTCTCGGATTGAAACACTAACAACTTGTGAGTCTTGGAGGGACTAGTAAGCCGAGAGAGCCTATAAAAAGAGCGAGAGCCGTGTATAGTTGACAAAAGCTTTAAATCAAGTGGAGAATGGAGTTTTGGAGCTTAAAGAGCCGTAGTGCTCTCACTACGTCTTGAATAGACGTTAAATCATACGCTTGGTGGGAGGCAACCCACCTAGGTACATTTCTTTCTTAGTTTATATTTGTTTTGATTTTGTTTTACATTTTTGCTTAGAATAAGTGTGCGGATTTTTGTGTTGTGTTTAGTGCATAGGGTATTTATGTTTCTTGCCTCCCCTGCTTCGTTTATTCATTGTCCATACATCTCATGTCATATAAAAATTGAAGACAATGTTTAGATTAGGTTGGGGGTGTGGATTCATTATTTGAGTCACTTTTCATTTTACCTTTTTCAAATTTTTCTTTGACCATTGCGAAAGTACCTTGTTTTGAAATTTTTGAGGCCAAATGTTTCATGTAAACTGTACCTTTTGGTGAGGAAATAAATTATTTCTTCCACTTTGTGTTCTTTGATTTTTTGATACGGTTTTAACGGTATAAAGAACGTAAAAGTCTAGGCGGGGGTTCAAAAGTTATGAATGTTTCTTCGACCAAAGGTCACGGGCGATGCACTGTTTTGAAAAACTGCACGTGAACCATCTTCGATGTACGTTTACACATTTTTCCAATTTTAATTTTGAAATGTTTTCTAAATAAAAATTGTGCATTTGCATATCTATTTTCTTGTGCTAAAATTGGAGAAATATTTATTGAGTAGTTTTGAAAATATGCACTAAAGAGCGGACATAGGTCAATTTCAAAAGTCACCAGTTTTTTTTTTGAATTTTATCCTCCACGTGAGATGGTCTTTCGCATTGTGTTTTTTGTGTTTTGCGTTGTGTTAGGTGTGTGCCGTTATGCCGGACTCTCTTATTTCCAACAATGGGGACACTGTTGAGTTTTGGTTTGGGGGTATATAGTCGCCTTTGTGAGTTGTCTTTTTGAGTCTTGAGTCCTTTTGGTGTCAAATTTTTCAAAATTGTAGCTTGGCCAAAATTTTCTAGCTTTAACTAGCTTGGGTGTGATGCCTTTAACGTTTGCTTTTGACGAGTTTAATTATGCTTGATGAGCTTATTAGTAGCTGTTGTCACTCTAGGGTCTCACTTGCACTTTTATGGGCTAGTCCCATCCTTTTTGTGCTTAAGTTGAGGGGACTCGGTGCTCTTGTGCCTTGTTCTAATAGTGGAGATTACCTAGTGAGTTCACAAACACAAGCCTTAAGGAACGCACTTGAGTGTTATCATTTTTCTAATCTTAAACACTTTTCTCGTCATGTGCATCATGTGCCATAGGACATTGCATCATATTTGTGGATTGCTTGATGGACACTCACATTCCCTTGATAGATGGATTGGTTGAGATGATTTTAGGCAATGTGTGTGCATCAACTACCATATTTAGCCTAAACACTTATCCATGTCCCTAATGTGTGCTCCATTGCCAACTTTGAGGCCAAACACTTACCTTTCATTTGGAACCACAACATAACCATATAACCACAAGCCTAAACACATGCCTACCCTTGTTGCCAATTATACTAGGATGTGTAGTTGTGGTCTTGAAAGGAATAGCTCTAATATGTCAAAATAGCGTGTACTTAGGCAAAATAGTGTAATGTGCTAGCAAAGGCTCAAAATTGTAAAAGTGCCAAAAATGAGCACTTATGAGCTTAAAAAAAAAAAAATGTCAAAAGCAAAATTGTGAAAGAAAAGAAAAGAATTAAAAAAAAAAAGTCTTGAAGAATTAAATGTAAATGTACTCAAATAAATTGGAGTGCAAATATGAAAGCATAAGTGTATGTGAAAGTTAAGCCTAGATGCTAGTGTTCATAAATGGTAAGCAAGTAGAGCTAAAGTAAGGGTGTTATGTATTGTGTCTTAGCATGATTGGTGACCTTTGAATCCAATTTTTCCTATTGTTTCTTTCACCACATCTCACCCAATGGCCCCATTACAACATAGGGAAAGACCTATTTGATCTGTAAAGAAATCTAGATTGGGAATGTTTGTTGAAGCATGATCTTTCCACATCCATGTCATTTGATTCCTTCCTAGGCTAGTTCACAAAGATATTAGCGGTGTTTCATTGTTAAATTATATGCAATGCATTAGATTTCTATGCATAAACTCTTGTAGGGAAAAATTACGGTCAACGTAGCGGAAGCGAGACTAAAAACGAGTTTAGTATATTTTAAAATTTTTCCTTTGATGAACCTTAACCCTTTAAATTAATTAAACATATATATATATATATATATATATATATATATATATATATATATATATATACTAATAAAAGTAGAATACCTTTTGTTGCATGATCCGATTGACTTGCGTCGATGGTAATCCGCAAGATCTTCAATCCTAGCACGAACGTGTGAATCACCTAGGAGCGTGGTTTCCCTTTCTTTGAATTGCGTACCTGAAAGATGGAAAACAAAATCTCCTTTTTCTGATTTGTTAGTCTCTTAGCTAACAAAAGATAACAAAGATTATTCCGGTCACTTTTGAGTTCTCAATCTAGTGATCGAAACTCGTGTGAACCTTATTCGAAGTTGTACACAAAAGCCTATTGATGTATAAGCTATTAGTGTACTATCGAAATAGAATAATCTCTTCTCTCTTGTGTCTTGGCCGAAAAATAAAACACTTGTCTATGAGTATGATTCAAGCTAGAAGAAGAAGAAGTTGATCAAGTGAATCAATTGAGAGAACAAGCATACAGTGGCCGAACCCTATAATGTGTATTATATAGGGTGGCCGAATTCTACTTCTCTTTCTACTAGGGTTGGCCGAATTCTCCTTATGATGTAATTAGGGTTGGCCGAATTCTCTACTAAAAAGAGTTTGTGCTTTACCCTAATTCCTATCAACTTTAGAATCCTAACCCTAATTCAACTCATAAGTGTTTAATTGTTAATAAAAGACTTCCTTATTTGATTAAATAAATAAACCTTATTATTTATTTTCTTACAAAATAAGTCTTTTATCTTTAGTATACTACTACCAATAGTATTTAACCTAGGAAACATATTTCCTGATCAGAAAAAGATTTTGATTCTTAATTAAATAATTAATTAATTAATTAATTAATTCTCATTTAATCAAACAATAAAATAAAATAATATATTAGACTAATAAATTAGCCTTGCCGCCCCACATAATCATATATGGGCCAAATATTATTTTCTTATTTTATTTAATCCATTGGACTTTAAATAAAAAGCCCACATGTGAACCAGACCCATTCTTACTAAAAGAAATAAGCCCACATGCCTTTCATTGATATATTAATATAATTGATCAGCCCATTAAATAAATAATGTGCAAATTATGTTCTTAATATATTAAATGCAATTCTAGATGGACTCATAAATTGGTCCGGTAGAATATATCAAGTGATCCATGCAAGTCCATGTGGATTGGGGATCTTGGCGGGCTATCTAAATTTAAGCTTCAATAGACATAACCTAATCACAATCAACAAATGATTCACTTAGGTCCGATCCATTAATTTTAACTCATTCCACTAAAGAGCTAAAATTGAACTCTTAAATAAAGATAGAATAAGAAGATGTTCCTCATTCATACCCTAGACAATCATATTGGAGATAGTGTATCCTCGTGATTAATATCAGTAATCGCCAAGAGTTCATAGACCGCCTATAACTCTCCAAGTTACCATATTTACTCATATGACCACGTTTTGAACTTGGATACTTTGACTTTTCCAGAAGCCATGTTTTCAATAGTCGCTATCGAAAACTCAACGTTGAGATTTAATATCCAATTACCTCAAAACATCCATATGATGATATTATACTCTCATTTAATAAATGGAGCCACGATGTCCATATCTATAAATGAAGTCCTCTATCGATTAACAAATGAATATCACCAAACTATCGAGGATAGACTATGCTATATAATCGTACTCATTGATAACTCAAATGATACCACTTGCAACCATAAGTCCATCATTTATCTCAGGATTAAGATAGACTCTCCGATTGTTCTGATAATGAAAAGACTATTATCTATTGACGGTTCTAGATAAAGCTTTTCATTGTGATCCAGTTCAATGCACCCAATGAACTAGATTCTTTTACTCGAAGACCCTCCGATGATTTTAGACTCATCATACCTCATTTGATCCCACTCAAATGTTAGCAAAAGAATTCTACAACTTTAACAAGGTAAAGGTGCCCAACCTTTAACTTAAGTTGTGAACATTATTCAAGACTAACTAAAGAATTGTGTCTTCCTCATACATATCCAGATGTACGAACAATTCTTCTTTTCTCATAGTCTTTAGACCTTATGATTATTTACTTTGACAATTATAATATTAAACTATAAATGCTATAAGATTTGTTAAACCAGAAATCACTTTATTAATATGAAAAGATTGTTAATTACAATATTACACTCTTGCTATTGAGCATAATCCTAACAACTCCATCTTTGCATACTTTGCATGAGTGTGAACTTAGGACTCCGAGCAGAAAGAAAAGAGAGAATCCACGTGAGGCCTAGAGTCGAATAGAATTACGTTCGAGGTGTGAGAGTGAGTAGTTCCCAATATGAGAGCACTTTTAGGTGTGGGATTCGTGATTGCGCGAGCTCCCTTGGGATGCCTTCAAGTTGCTTTAGAACATTTTGCATATGTCTACTCTTCTCTATCACACATCTTTGTATCTCATCACCGGTTGGACGTGCGGCTATTTGAATTCTCTATTGGTGTCTAGAAATTTTTTAGATAGAGTCATTTTATCGTGTCTTTTGTTTTTGTTTTTTTGTTTTTAGTTTTGCTCGAGGACAAGCAAAAGATAGGTTTGGGGGTATTTGATTGTACTATTTTTGTTCCTAATTTTAGGTCCCCAATTCCTACTTCTTGTGCTTGTTCCTTGGGTAAAACCGGATATTTAATATGATAAAATAAGTGTTTCAGGTATTTATGGAGTTTAGGGGCATTGGCGTAATTTTGGAGAATCAGGGGTCAAAGTGAAAATATGAAGAATATAGTGAAGATTCTGTTATTAAGGAAGAGTTGAAGGGTACTTATTGTAATTTTCCAGCCAAATGCATGCACGCATGCCACGTCATAAGTGAAACGGTGTGTTTTGGTTTGCTGCTGCTGACCTAAGTGTGACGTCACGTTGTATTCTTCATGCAGTTGACCCGGATTGCAGACCCGCGACCTGACTCGACCTTGCGTTCGACCTGACCTCAACCCGACATCACCTAGCCATTTTTTGGCCACATTTTCGACGGTTTTCCGCCCAGATCAACGGTGCGCCTTCCCCCGGGCCATTCGCCACCATTTCTAGGTCACCATGTTCGCTGTCAAGAGGTCGCCGTGGCTGGAAGCTAATTTGGGAGTGACCTCATTAACTCCAACATTTCAGTGGAGTTCTCCCCCTTGCTAGTCGCCCCCTCAAATAGCGACTTTGGGGGCGACCTCCTTAGCATCAAAAGAACAGTCAAGTTCGCCCCCTTACTAGTCGCCCCCGCTAATAGCGAACTTGGGGGCGATTTTCCATGCCAGCTCAGCTAAGTGACAGGTTTCAGACCTATTTTTTTGGCACCCAATATAAATATCCTCTTTTCTTTATGAAAACACACACCCTTTTACACCCTTTACACACATCACTCTTCTGAACCCTAGATCCAAGAATCTCCTCACTCAAAACCTTTCATATTTCATCATCTTTTCATACACAAAAATCACCCAAGTTCCAACCTTTTTACACTATTTCATCATCCTTCTCACATTTCTCCTTCTACACAACCATTTCCATCCATCCTTGGAGGTTTTGCAAGCAAGAGGAAGAGGATTCTCAAGAGGAAGCTCTCATGACACATGGGTTTTCTCTAATCCTTTGTTTTCTCTTGTCTTTTTCTATTGATGTGTAACTAATTCTTAGCTAGGTGATTGATGTAACTGTATTGGACTACTCTATATAATTACTAGTCTATTTCTTTTAATTCAATCCGATTTTAGCCTCAATTATTGCTTTAATTGCTCTAATATCTATATTTATGTTTTATTGTGGTCACAAGAGACATGGGTTTGAGAGTTAGTTTATTTAAGGTGTTGAGTTTAGGTGTGGGTGGCCATCCCATCTAATTCTCTCACAAGCTTAATAATTGGGAAGGTTGGTTTATGGATGGCCATGCTAGACCAACTTGGCTTAGAGTTTTATGTTAAATGGGGAGGGGGAGGGATTGACCATTGTTTGATACATGACCTTGTGCAAGTAGTGGGAAAGACCTAGAACTTCATGGATTTATCTTAAAACAAGCCTTAAAATTGGATTGAAGTGCTTAACGAGACTAAGTAAGAATATTGAGTGGTCTAAGAAGGTTGCATCGATTCCCAAGTGCTTTCTTCATATTATTCACTTATTGTGTGTTGTTGTGGTGTTTAGCTTAGTTTTTAGTCACAAGATTGCATTTTTGCTTCTCAAGTTTGCATTTTTAGTTTTAAAGTTTACATTTTTAGCTTACAAGTTTGCATATTTAATTTTTTGCAAGAAACCAAACCATTTTCCAAACCCAAAGCATTATGCAATTTAATTTTCACGCACTTAGAGTAAAATTTTCCTAGGCTGATTAGTTTCAACCGATTGCGATCCCAGTGAATGAACTTTAATTTAAATTGAACGTAAATTTTTACTGCATCAGTACTCATCTGTGATTTCTACAAAGTTTGTTCCGTTGCCAAGTTGTTTCTATTCTCTTGATGGATATTTGTATATTTCCAGCTTTAAATTAGTTGTTGATGTCCATCTTAGATGCAGTAGAATATTTAGTTGATTCTTTAATTGTATGTCTTGATGAGTTGCTACCAGGGGGCTAAAAAAAAAATTAAGCGAACCTTAGCTATGGGTTGAATTTTTTTAAATTTATTGTGTTCTTGGCTTGATGTAAATGTTTTACATCGCAACCTACAATAACAATAGGACAGTCAAAAAAATGAAAAACACATACTTAGAGCTTGTTTGGTTGGGCTTTTGAAAAACCTCTATTGGTAAAAGATCTATTTGTAGTAGATCTATTAGAAATAGAGTTTTTGAAAAAAAAAAAAATTATAATTGTTTGGTTGGTAGATTTTTTTATATTTAAAAAATGTCTATTTGGAGAAGCGTCTTCCCATGAGCTTTTGTCTAGTAGAGGTTTAAACTCTACTAATCTCTACTCAATTTAAAATAGACAATCTCAAATACCCAATCAAACAACTCTAAAAAGCTCAAATAGACGTTTGTAGATCTTTTGAGGCCGTAGAAAGCTCAACCAAACAAGCATTTACTAGTGAATTGGTTAATACTAAAATTCAACCAAACTCCTACTAAGATTCAATAAAACAAAATTATCCACGTGTCAATAAAGATGATTTATTCACAATTGAAAGTTGTGTTAAGATAGTAAAATTTCTATTCTGTTTGTATGATGTGTTTTGTTTTGTGTCTAGAGTATTTTGTTTTAGTTAAGATAATTTAGTAAATAAAATTATAAAATAAGGTTATTTTTAAAAAGAGGTAACTATAAGGGCATATTTTGTAATAACTTTACACGTTTTTTCCAAAAAAAATCAGTCTGGGACCGAATTTCAAACGTTTCAAATCCTCATTGAGAATACTAAAACAAATAAAGTGAAACTTTCAGTTATTGTTTCTTCTATTTGATTGATGAAATTAAATTACAATTTTTTAAATACTTGGTATCACACACAGAACAAAGTATATTCATTAAATAGATTTAATAAGAGAGTACTGTAGATATCTTTAGCAGTGCAATTACCAAAGCAACGTAATAAAAATCGTTGTATTTTTCGTTCCAATCCACTCTTTAATACACAATGTTAATGAGAAACCGTACATATTTCCTATAGAGTCATACCATCTTGCTGGAACAATAAAGTTATTGGACTTAATAACTACTATTAGATTGGATGGCCCTATGGGGTGTAGCTCTGCTGGTAGATGGACGAGCTTGGGGGCTTGGGTAAATGACTCCCAAGTTGGCGGCTCGAATCCTACCAATGTCGAAAAGCTTCAAAAAAATAAAAAAAATACGTGGTGGTTGACAATGTCAAATAAAAAAAATACTATTAGATTAGATGAAAGCAAATCCAATGGATATTATTAAAATTAAAAATTAATGCCATTTATTATAGTAAAAACTTGAAACTTTTACAGCTTTATATGCAAAACTTGTTACATGGTATGAATATTTTGTTTTTTTTTTTATACAAAAAAAAAAAAAAAAAAGTCGTTACATTCTACCACAAAGTTGTTACAATGTATATTTTAATCGTTGAATTTCACGTAAAATTTGTTACAACGTTAAATCGTTACCACATACATCTTAATTACAATTTTTTTATATCAAACTTGTTACATATATAGTACGAATATTTTGTTACCCATTGTAAAATGAGTTGTTACATGTTTTTTTTTTCTTTTTTTGAAAGGAAAATTATATTCAAGGGCAACAACCAAGAGAACAAAGAGCAAAACAACAAACAAAGCCAGCAAGAACACCAAAACAACGCAAAAGAAGCAGAGCAAAATAAAACCTTGTCAACCAAGGGAGTGTTATTTTTCTTTATATAACACTTTATACTATCGATTTTTCTCTATATTATCGATTTTTCTTTATATAAAAAAATCAACTTGTTTCAAAAAAAAAAAAAAAAAAAAAAAAAACTCATTTTACTACGATCTCAATTTTTCAGTATATATATATAATTGTTATTTTGTTTAAGTGTCCCACCTGGTTAAAATTCATGGATCCGCTGATGCAGGGGACCCAAAACTCATAAGAAAAAGACGCACAAGACAAAAACAAAAGAAGTCACATATCACTCCAATATAAGACATTCCCACCATTACCAGAACCATTTTTAGCTAGGGAATCAACGAATGAGTTGGACGCCCTATGGCAGAACACCACAGAGGCGAAACCAAAACTTTGAAGGCTACAACGAATATCAAAGATGGTTTGGGCATGCTTGATGCTGCCTAAACCAATGTTTTTAATCCACGAAACGGCCACCTGGGAATCGCTAACGATAACTACGGATTTGCTAGCAAGCTCTGGTCTTGACTCACATAGCTCACAAGCTTTAGCGATAGCTAATACTTCTGCCGAAATGGCATCTTGAATCCCAACACCAGCCAAAAAGATACACAAAACTTTCCTTCTATACCAGCCGGACCCGGGGAGCCTCTTGTCGAGTCATCGACATTAAACTTCAGCATATCAACAGCCCGGGGAATCCACTCCACGAATGTTGGAAGTTTTAGCTTCCTAGAATTCGAGCAACAAACTTTTATGTTCAGAAGAATAAGAGTAATAGGCTCCGACAAACCTTTACCCAGATTTTTAAACCCCCAAGCGACTCTAAATCTCACCATATCCTTCGTTTGAGTAATATTAGCTTCTCCATCCTTGAAAACCCTACTATTATGTGACTCTCAAATGGTCCAAACAACAGCAAAAAACAGGGAACTCCAAGCTCTGACATACTTCTTCTTGGCACAAAGGCCCATCCAACCTCTCCACCAATCCACCACTGAGAGAGATGAGCAGCAAGACACCCCCACCAATTCATACATCTTTTCCATAGAATACACGACCATTTACAAAGAAGAAAAGGATGATCAATGGTTTCGACCTTCTTCTGGCAAAGAGGACACTCCAAAATCGCACCCATTTGCAAGCCAAACTTTTTAAAATTATCTCTGACTAACACTCTACTACGAAGAAGTTGCCAAACAAACAACTCAACCTTTGGGAGGGCACAAACGACACCAATGAAATTCTCTTCCTTTCTGTTTGATCACTTTCTAAACACTTCCTAAAAGACTTCACAGAGAAAATCCCTTTAGGATCGTGAGACCAACCTAACATGTCCTAAATGGAATCCTGAATTTTGTTACTCGTATAAACTGAGTTGTTACATGCTACAATAAAGTTTTTACGAGCTACGATTTTATTGTTACACATCACTTAAAATTTGTTACAAAGTTGAAATTGTTACCACACACATCTTAATTACAACTTTTTACCCAAAATTTGTTACACGTAGTTTATCATATAAAACATAATAAAAAGGGGTGAATTCATAAAGAGTCAAAAAATTATGGGTTTATTGTTTTTAGCAACAAGTTTATTTTTTATTGTTTTTGCTACTTTTGACCACTTTTGGACAATAATACCCCAAAATTTGAAATTGAAAAAAAAAAATCAAAAAATCAAAAGTTGAGTTGTTTTGGTAGGGTTAAGTGAATTCAGGCAAAAGAAAAAAAAGAGAGAGAAAGAAAGAGAGAGAAAGGAAGAGAGAATGAGAAGCCGATATCGTGAAAGAGAGAAAGAGAAGCTGGACCTCTTGGAAGTCGCTATCGTGGAAGCCGTCGATCCTGCCGTCGTCGCACCTGTTGCTGCCGCACCTGTCGTCGCCGCCGCACCTGACCTCGCACACCTCTCAGTCTCGTTGGACCTTGCGCTGAAACCGTCGGTCTAGGTCGTCGAATCCGTCGCTGTAGAGTGCCGTCGCCGCTACTATCTCTGCCCTTGTCCTCGAAGCCGCTGAATCCACCGCTGAAGGCTGCCATCGCCGCTACTGTCGCTGCCCTTGTGGTCGAGCACTGTACAGGTCTGATTGTTCTTGCTGATTTGTTGAAATTCAACTGTGTGTGTTGGTGTTTTTTTTTCTCATTGAATAAAATCTTAAAAACTGACATTAATAGGACCTAATTAGGTTACAGATTATAATTATTGAAAAATGAAAGCTTGAAGTTGAGTTTGGAAATTTATGTTTTTGGATTGGTTTGTAAAGGTTGTAAAACAAGAGGGATGGGGACAGTTGTACGGAGGTTTGGCACTGTCTCTAATGGGCACAGCTGCTTCTCAAGTGAGACTGCATTTTTTTTTCCTTAAAAATATTGATTTGAAGCTTTATTTCAAGAGTTGAATTCGATTTGGTGATCTGGAAAATCCGCTTGTTAATAGTGGTATAGCTTTTTATTTGCTTTTGTGTTGAAAAGGTATGAGATGTTTGAATTGTTGATGTTCGGTCTGGTTATTGATCTAGATTTCGAGAACATGGGAATATTTATTTTAGATTAGATTTAGTTTAGATCTATTTTCAAACTGGAGAAAATTAGCTCATAACAGATATTTCTAAAATGTGGCATATGAGTGCTGAATGTGAAATCATTTAAACAAATTGCTCGTGCATAGTTGCTGAGAGCCACAGCACAACAGGCTTCACATAGATATATGTATTGTTACTTCCAATGTAAATGGATATGTGGTCCCATGATGGTGAAACAAGTGTCCTTATTGCATTCAAGTATGTGGCATGTTATCTTTACCCCTTTTCTTTGTTGCGGTTCTTCTCATGATGACGTTGAATTCTCAGCTTTCAAAGTTATGTTGTCTAGCTAAGTAGCAAACTTAGACTTATAACATGTATGTAACTTTAAAACAAGTATAAGTAGCGAACTTAGACTTATAACATGCATGTAATTCTCAGCTTTCATAATAATTTTTACTAAAGAGTTAACTGGAAATTGTTTGAGCATATGCAAAGTTCTTCCTACATGATTTTTTTTTTCTTAATTGAACTACTTGATTAATAGAGTGTTTGGTGAATATACAGGTTATGAGCAATGGGATATACAAAGCACTGGATGATAGAGCAGTAGTGAATGCTTTGT
This sequence comes from Acer yangbiense, assembly GCA_008009225.1. Lineage (NCBI taxonomy): Eukaryota > Viridiplantae > Streptophyta > Magnoliopsida > Sapindales > Sapindaceae > Acer > Acer yangbiense. The sequence goes on from CM017763.1 coordinate 15,537,511, forward strand.
ACAAAACTCTCACTTCACTATCAGTGTGAAAATGCTTCTTAGGAAGATGTACAATTAGCATAGTGCAATTTTCATGTTACTCATGAGAGTATGTTGAATGTTGGACAAATATTCTATGTCTAATTTTGTTGATACTATGACACTACAAGAAAAATAAGCTTTTATCACGGTTTTTATTAGCCGTGATCAAGTTATAATAGTCTTTTTAATCCGTCATATGCTAATGACGTATTTTAAAACCAACATAAAAGTATCACTGTTTTTTTAAATATGTCATAATTGGATCACAATTTTTATTAACCATGATCAAGTTATCACACATTTTCATAACCGTGATCAAGTTATCACGAATTTAATTAACGGTGATCAACTTATCACATTTTTTTTATGCGTAATAATCACATTATTTTTTAGTGTGATAAAGAAAGATGTTTATTTTATTTGTAGAATTATACTAAACAATAATTTTAAATTCTTAATCTCTCAAATTTGTATCACGTAATACTTTACGATATAAAATAAAATCAACAAAGTACACGTAGTCATGCAATCTCTTTTTTTGTAGTGAAATATTAATAACTTAGATTGAAATATTACGACATATTAAATTTAAAAAAAAAAGATGAATTTTTTTTATAAAAAAAATCCTGTCAATTTTTCTTTTAAAACCATCAATATGTCATTTTGATTTTTTTTTAATTACTTTATTTGGTATAACTTTTTTTATATGTGTCATTGAAATAAGTGGACACAAGTTAATATCATAGGTTTGTCCACATCATATCTTTAGGTTAATATCATACATATTTTAAAAGATATATATCTTCCCACTTTCTCACCATAGCCGTCACTTTCTCCCCCCTCCCACTTTTTTTTTTCTCTCCTCTCTCACTCGCATTCTTCTTTTTTTTACACAAAAAGAAAATAAAAAAAAAGAACTCTTGCCATGGTGAGTGCTTAATTTTTTTTTTTTTTTAATGTATTTATTTATTTTTTATCGGTTATTTTCTTATGTATCAATTGTGAATTTGTTATAGTCTCTGATAGAGAACAATGAATTTCTTCAACACACTTTTTGTGTTTTAAACATGAATGTTTAATGTTTATGGAAAACAGAAGATCGTGTTCTCTATTTTCAACGAGAAAGTTGATAACAACATGAACAAGAGGTTCGTTAATATTTTGTTTCGGTCTCCTTTTATTTTTCTCATTCTTTTATTGTTAAAATAAGTTTTAATTGTGATTTGATGTTATAATGTAGTTTGAGTGTTTTTTTTTTTTTTTTTTGTCAATAAATCATTATTCAAATCTTACTCATGTTGTTTCTTATACTATGCAGCTGTATACTCAAAAGGAAGCCTTGAGCAAGATGAATAAAGAAAATTTACACATACTTTTAAATAGTTTTTGAGTAGAGTAGTTTGTATTTTAGGGTTAATTTTTGTGATAGAGTTTTGTATGATGTTCGTAGTTTTTTTTTATTTTTATTTTTATTTTTATTTTTATAATTTTTTTTATTTAACTGTACAAAGGCCAAGTAATAAAAGAGTATCAATTTTATTTCATTGATATTGCAATTGAAAATTTATACAAAATGTGCAGATATAGAAAAAAAAATATTGATGTGATTGTAATGATAGAAAAGTAATAAATTACGCAAAATCAATACAATCAAATAATTAAGGAATTAAGCATTGATTGTGAGTCAAAAAGCAAGAGAATTAATTTGATTCCTAAAATCACTTACTTTCCTAATAAATGAGATCCTTACTATCATAAATTTACCAAAAATAAAGCCGGATCTCCTCGTAATAAATAAATGATTATATATATATATATAATCTTTTCTTAATAGGTATTTGGAAGTCAATTGTCAATGTTGGTTTTACGCCATTATAAAATAATAACGTTTGTAAATCGTCGAAAATATATCATGGACAAAAAATATTATTGATTTATAATGGTTTTTAAAAACCATCATAAACTAGAAAATCGAGATAAACTTTTTATTACACTGCATTTAACAACGCATACAAAACCGTCATCAAAACCCTTTTATAACGGTTTTTGACTATCATGAATAGCAATTATTCTTGTAGTGTGATCAATAATAGTTAAGTTTGTGTTTGGTTTCAATCAATTTGTATAGTTACTGTCATGCTAGTTGTGTTCCAAGTTACATGCTATGTGAATTTAGTTGTTTGTACTAGCATGTAAGTTATGTATTGGCATGCAACTCTGGCATGTAACACTACAAAAAAAAAAGTCTATTAGTGACGAACTATTTCCGACGGCGCTAATTGCCGTCGGAAATGGTACCATTTTCGACGGCCATTTCAGTGCCGTTGGAAATGAGTAAAAATATGATACCACATTTCCGACGGCCAAAAAATAGTGGAAAAAGCCGTCAATTTTGTTCTCAATTCCGACGAATACACTATTTCCGACGGCCTCAATGCAGTCGGAAATAGTCTTATTCCATTTCAAAAAAAAAAAAGGAATACACTATTTTCGATGGCTTCATGTCGTCGAAAATAGTCTTGTTCCATTTGAAAAGAAAAAAAAGGAATATACTATTTCCGACGGCTTGAACGCCGTCGGAAATAGTCTTGTTCCTTTTGAAAAGAAAAAGGGAATATACTATTTCCGACGGCTTCAAAGCCGTCGGAAATAATGTATTCCTTTTTTTTTCCAAATGGAACAAGACTATTTCCGACTGCATAAATGCCGTTGGAAATAGTCTCGTTCCATTTGAAAATAAAAAAGGAATACATTATTTCCGACGACATTTAGGCCGTCGGAAATAGTCTTTGCTTTGTTGACCTCAATTTCATGGAATAAATAAATAATTTCTTATTAAAATATTATTTAATAAATTATAATGGAATGTATGTAATTTATAACACTACACAAAAAATGTGACTTGTAGGTCAATATTTTAAATGTATCATTATATGTGTTAAATGTATCCAAAATTCACTGTCAACAAGAACTCTAATACTTTTAATAAAATATTATTTTAAAAAACAATATCTCAATAGTATACAAAAAAATATATTTACTGTAATTACATAGTATACAAACATATCAATAGCTTATATATAAATAATATGCAAAACATATCAGATATAAGGTTATAGCAAAATGGTAAGGGAAACCCATACTGTCATCCAGGTCAAGGGTTCAAGCCACATGAATTTCAAGGATTTATAGTGCCACATGCTGGGTGATGTGGCGATGATGTGGCACGTGATCGGTGACGTGGCGGTGACCTGGCCCGTGTCAGGGTGACGTGGCGACTATCAAGTCGAGTCACGCTATTTGTTTTAATAATTCGACTATTTCTGACGGCAAGCCGTCGGAAATACAAATAATTTTGACCACCTTGAATCACTATTACCAACGGCATTTTCATTATTTCCAACGGCCATGGCCGTCGGAAACGGTAGTATTTGTGACAGCTCGTCAGTGAATAGTTATTTCTGACAAGCGTATTTGCGACGGCCTCCGACGGCCTTTTCCCGTCGGAAAGGCGTATTTCCAACGGCAAATGGTCTTTTCCGACGGCATTTAGCCGTCGGAAAAGACCATTTTTTTTGTAGTGTAACTTGAAAATAAATTGGCATGTAAGACCATCTCCAATGCCAATGCCAAAGCCAAATTTGGCACAAAAAAGAGTAAAATGTTATATTTAGCACATCTATTTAGCATTATACTCCAATGCGCAATTCTATTTAAAATGTTATTTTTATTATTTTATTAATTTAAATTATAAAAGTAAACACTTACCATTAATGCATTTATTATTTCTTTTAATGCTCCAATACAAAGTTCCATTATTGCATTCATTATTTCATTTAAATATATATATACATACAGTCTTTCTATTGTCAGTTCGTCCTAACAATAAATATATCAGGACGAAGAATGTGTACCACAAATTATGGAGAAGTTTTGACAACTGCATACACTTTGAGTCAAATATGTAAATCTAGTGGTCCACATTCTTCGTCCTGATATATTTATTGTCAGGACGAACTAATAATAGAAAATCTGTATGTATATATATATATATATATATATATATATATATATATATATATATATATATATATATAATTGTTGTACAAAATTTGACATATGCTATATTGTGTGCCAATTTGGCACACAATATATCATATGCCAAATTTGGCACATCATTTGGCACTGCATTTGAGGATGATTTTTACACTATGTGCTAAATTTTAGCATTAGCACAGTTATTTGGCACCGTATTGGAGATGCTCTAAATTAAGAAAGTTATGTAAGTTATGTAAGTTATGAGTGTCTTTCAATTAGGAAAATAAAAAATAAAATGGCATGTAACTTGAAAATAAATTGGCAAGTAACTTAAGAATCAACTCGCATGTAACTTGGAACACGAAGAACATGTAACTTGAAAGTAACTTGAAACAAACTTGATATGTAACTTCAATTTGATAGTGATATATAAGTTCGAATACAACTGACATATAACTTGAAGCACAACAAGCATGTAACTTGAAAGGCATGTAACTCCAGATAATTGGTACTCAACTCGCATGTAACTTGAAATTAAACTAGCATGTAACTTGAAAATCAATTGACATGTAACTTGAAAATCAACTAGCATATAACTTGAAAATCAACTGACATGTAACTTGAAAATCAACTGGTATGTAACTTCACAACCAATTTGCATGTAACTTCAAATTTGATCTGGCATGTAACTGAAGAACCAACACTGGCATGTAAATTCAATTTGATTTGGCATGTAACTTTACAACCAGCTGGCATGTAACTTAAAATTAAACTGGTATGTAACATAAAATTCAACTAGCATGTAACTTACAATTAAAATGGCATGTAACAATACTGAAATTTGATCACTGAAATAAATTCATTAAATACTAGAATCTAACTGAATAAAGTCTACAATACGAAATACATATAAGAATTAAAACATCATTGCTAATACCTAAGTTGTACCACCAACTTCCGATGCCAACGGACATTTCTGTGAATTGTGGCCTTTTTCTTCCATTAAACAACATAAAAGAAAAATTCTTATTGGCCAACATCACTAGCCAGGTAACCTGACCAACTGCAAATCTAGCTGCAGATGTGCTACACTATTACAAGCTCTAGGAATATGAACAAATTTTATATCGCAAAAGCTATGCAACAACAAAACATAAAACTTCTATACACAAAGGAAGTCGCCCCAATCTGATAGCCATAGCAAACCCTTCGAAACTGGTCTTCGCTTCTAATATCTCTTCCTTCGCCGCCCTCCATAGATTATCCTTTTCTTCTCTGGCTCCATTCTCTAGATTTCAAATAAAAAATAAAACTTTTGACAATTTATCTCAACTATTATAGCCAAAAATTCAAAAGGAATTTTTGACAATTTAGCTACAAACCTTGAATATTTGAATCCAACTCACAAAACACAAGAAGTACCTCAATGATATGGTAGTTATGGCCTTTCCAGTGAGAATAGGTGAAGTGTCACTGTCGGCAATTCTTTGAATGTAAGGCTACAGGTCCTTGTGTGTAACAAGAGGAACACAAGCCTTGAAGCTTTCTGGGTCAGTGCTTCCATTCAGAATCAGATTCTGCAAATACTTAGTAGATCCATTTTGGTACATCATCTAAAACAATTGCTTTTTCGGGTTTATAATCTCCTAGGGAAAAAATTCCAAGCAAATACAAAGCTATTATATTATCAATTAATCAAGTCATAGAAAAAAGAAAACAATAACGTAGTGGGGCAACCTTTGATTGAAAAACAGGGGATTAAACTTCCATATAACTAACCAGATTTGATTTTTATGTCACCTAAAAGCCAAGTCATGTTAATAAAAACTTATTATGTAATGCACAAGAAGGGTAACTGTATTGTATACAATTCAACCAACTATAACGACACAAATGTCAATAAGAGGAGTCACACCTCTGTTGATAACATCCACCAAAGCCTTTGCATCAGTTCCAGCAATTTGAATACGCCCAAATAGAAATCAAATCAAATCCAACACAAAAATATAAATTTTTTTTTTAAAAGAAAACCCATTTGTCTATAAGAATTTTTTTGGTGGAAAAAACAAATATTATAAATTGTACAAGTCAAACAACACTAGCTGACGTATAAGCAAATTAAATCTATAAAAATCGTTTGGTAGCTGAGAAAACTGCTAGAAAATGACAAGAAAAAACGAAAAAATTAATCACCAACTCAAAAAGATTATTTATTCACAACAATTGCACATAACCAACACTTAATTTCCAGTTTCCAATAACAAAAAAAAAACTCAAACTTTTTCTCATCCCAGAAAATTTCTTGGGAACCAAACACAAACCCACCTAGGGTTTACTATTAAACAACTAAATAGATTCACCAAAAACACCACAAACCTGCATGGTAAAATCATCCCCAATTCATTAATTTGAAACAGAAACATAAATTGACACCAAAAATTGAATCTTTATAATAATTTCAACAGGAAAATTTTTGTTTCCAAAGCCAAACTGTTGATTGATGTTACAAATGATATACCTGGCAGGCCAATAAGCCCTTGTAATTGAGGAGACATTGAGAAAAGGAGATGCAAGCAGGGTCATGGGCGCGGGCGGCACGAAGATTGGCAACGGTGGCGGCGATGAGTGTAGAATCAGAGGAGATGGTGTTGAGAAAGAGGTCATACAAGAGAGTGGAAAGAAGAGTGGAGGAGCAGACGACAAGTGAATGCGGTGAAGAGTTAGGAAGACAAAATGGAGGGTATCAGGAGAAGAAATCTGGGTTGGAGGTGGACGAAATCTGGGTTGGAGCTAGAGCTGGAGGTGGATGAAATCTGGTTTTGGAGTTGGACGAAATTTGGGAAGAGAAGAGAAATGTTATCTGAGAGAGAGAGAGAGAGAGTGAGAGAGAGAATATCTGATTGAAATGAAATGTTATCAGGTGAAGAGAGATTGAAAATTTGAGTGGGAAAATTTGGGACAAGTAAAACAAAATGGAGGGCAATTTTAGCAATTCAAGTACAAAGATTACAAGAATAATAAAAAATAAACTTTTAGCTAAAAACAATAAGTCAATAGATTTTTTGATCATCTCATGCAATTTCCTCTAATAAAAATAATATTAAATAATTAAAATGAAATTTTATTTTAAAAAATATTATGTTACAAACATTTTATAAAATTAAATCAAATAAATATTAATTTCAAAATATATTACATCAAAAATAATATAAAAATTAAATAATTATTTTTATTTTCTGATAATAATAATAATTTAAAATAAAATATAATAATTTTAACTATTTTAAATATATTATATTATAAATATTTAAATAAATTAAATGCAAATTAAAATAATAATAAAATATCACATATTTATTTAAATCACATAAGATTATTTTGAAGATATGCATAATCCTTATCTAATTATCATTTAAAATTTTTAAACCAATTATTAATATTAAATTAAATTAGTTTATTACATTTTAAAAATAGATTTTAAAAAATAATATAAAATAACTTAAAAGTAACAGGTGTCACTTCATTATTTTTAAAGTATTTGGCTGCCAAATGTACGTCAATCAAGTATTGAAGGAATCTTGTAATAAAATTCCAATAATGTTATCGGGATTTAATCTCTCAACAATGTAGCTATACCCTTGTACGGAATGGATATGACTCTATTGTTGAGAGATTAAATCCTATTGGAATTTTATTGCAAGATTCATCTAATACTTGGTTGAACACTTTAAAAATTTAAAGTAACCAGTTACTTTCAAATTATTTTATTATATATTTTTTAAAATTTATTATAAAAATGTAATAATCTAATTTAATTTAATTTAAATAATTTTTTAAAATAATTTTAAATGATAACTAGATAAGGATTATGCGTATCCTCTTTAAATAAATATGTGATATTTTTTATTATTTGAATTTTTATTTAATTTAATTAAACATTTTTAATATAATAGATTTAAAATTGTAATTGTTTTTTTTTAATATTTTAAATTATTATTATTTTCAGAAAATAAAAATATATATTTTTTGTTTAATTTTTAAAATATTTTTGATGTATTATATTTTGAAATTAATATTTATTTGATTTAATTTATAAAATATTTGTAACATAATAAATATTTTTTTGAAAAGAGTTATTTATTCAGGACCAACGAAGGCTGCAACACAAGAAGCAGCCCTAAGAAAACACAACAGGCGAATAACTCTAACATAATAATTTTTGAATTAAGATTTCAATTTAAATATTTATAAATATTTTTTATTATTTTTTATATAATAAATTATGTGTAACATAATTTTGGATAAAAAGTTATAATTTAGATGTGTGTGGTAACAATTTCAACTTTGTAACAAATTTTAAGTGATATGTAACAATAAAGTCGTAGCTCGTAACAACTTTACCTAGCTTGTAACAACTTGATTTATATGAGTAACAAAATATGTGTGTTTTGTAACAAATTTCACGTAGAAAATTGCAGTTAAAATGTATGTGGCAATAATTTCACGTTAGTTTGATGTGTAACGATAAAGTTGTTGGTTGTAACAACGTTGTCGTATCATGTAACAACTCATTTTATATGGGTAACAAAATATTCATACTATGTAACAAGTTTTACATAAAAAAATTGTAATTAAGATGTATGTGGTAACGATTTAATGTTGTAACAATAAAGTTGTAGTTCGTAACAACTTTAACGTAGCATGTAATAACTCGATTAATATGGGTAACAAAATATATGTGCTTTGTAACAAGTTTCACGTGGAAAGTTGTAGTTAAAACATTTGTGGTAACAATTTCATGTTGGTTTGATGTGTAACGATAAAGTTACAGGTTGTAACAGCGTTATCGTATCATGTAACAGCGTTATCGTATCATGTAACAACTCATTTTAAATGGGTAATAAAATATTTGTACCATATAACAAGTTTTACATAAAAAATTGTAATTTAGATGTATGTGATAATGATTTAATGTTGTAACAAATCTGACATGAGGTATAACAAGGAAGTCGTAACTCGTAACTCGTAACAACTTTGATGTGGCATGTAATAACTCAATTTATATGTGCAACAAAATATATGTGATTTGTAACAAGTTTCACGTAGAAAGTTGTAGTTAAAACATTTGTGGTAACAATTTCACGTTGATTTGATGTGTAACGATAATGTTGTAGGTTGTAACAACGTTGTCGTATCATGTAACAACTCGTTTTATATGGTGAAACAAATAATGCACGGTGTGTATAAAACTATCTGGTGGGGGTGGGGTTGAATAGATTTTAAACGTTATTACCCAATTTTCGTGTATAGACAATATTACGAAAATACCCCAAACTAGATAAAGCAATAAATCAAGTGTAAAGTGCGGAAATTAAATAACACTTGATTTTTATGTGGAAACCCTCACGGGAAAAAACCACGGGCTAGTAAGTGCGCCACACTTGAACCTCAAATCCACTAAATGTGTTAAAGATTACAACCTAATCCCGGTATAAGTGGACATAGTCCAATTGCTTACGGTTTAAGCAACATAATCCCGGTCACAACACAAGACTTAGGGGTCGTTTGTTTTTTTTATCTGAATACTAAATAGTCCTGAATTTTACTGAAGACTGAATAGTGACTGAAAGCTGAATCTGAATGATATGTTTGTTTGTTTGTTTGTTTTTTTTTTTTTTCCTCACATCTGAATGTACTGTCAACATATTTGTTTTTTAAAAATAAAATTGTCTGAAAAGAAGTAATTTAACATGCAACACTCTTTATAACATTTTGCATGTTCTTCCGCAAACAAAGTTTAATTTAACAAAACAAAAAATTCATCCGGAAATATAATTTTGTATGTTATTCTGCAAACAAAGTTCAAGTTTAATTTATTGTAAAAAAAAAAAAAAATGTTCAAATTCAATTTTACATATTGTCCAAATATCCAGTATATAATTCTAGAAACCATATATATATATTTTGGTTTCCTGGATCATATGCAACTAGAAACCAATTTTTTTAAATTTGTTTTTTTTTTTAAAGGTTCGTAGATACCTTTTTTTTTTTTTTTTAAATTAGGTCCCTAAATTATATACACTGGTACATATATATAAACAATTATTCTATAACTTCTTCAAGCCACGAAATCTTTTTAATATCGAATGCAACCACAAAAAGAATATTTGAGAAATTATATAACTGCAACTATGACAATCATAACAAATTATCATTCTAGATTATGTTTAAAGAGTTCTATAACTGCCATTAGACGTAGATAAAAAAAAAAAAAAAAAATTAAAGAGTTCTTACCAGGATTTGGTAGGAGAGAAATTCAATTGTGTAATCCTAGGAAGATTTCAATATGAGAAGTGATTAGAGTTTTTTTTTTTTTCTTTCTTTCTAAAAGCCGTTTAAAATAAGAAATACGTTAAAATAAAGAATTCTACACCATATCAAATTAGGATAAATTTAGAAATATATCTTTTTTTGGAGGATGGACTTGGAAGAAAATATTTTAATTATAATTCAGTGATTTGGAATTAAGTTAAAAGTCAGGATTTCTTATTTTTTTTTTAAAAGTTGTTTTTTGATATTTTTAAGTTGTTTGACCACTTAAAAAAACAAACAAAACAGCTTAATGAGTTCAATTCAGATCTATTAAGTCTTAAGTGGAAAAAATAAATGACCCCTTAGTTCTCTAAGAAGAGATAATAAAACCTATGTGAATATGTGAAATATTCAAAATGCAATTTAGAGCTAGGTAACCCTATATGCTTATCTAGGATGATGATTTTGCAATTAATTCAATCCTAAATATTAAAAGCTAGATGACATGTCAAATAGCTTAGCTAAACATAGATTATGAAAACCTAGATAGCTATCACAATACAACACTCAGTCATATCAACACAACAATCTCTATCTTGAATATTAGAATTTAATCTAAGAACATGCAAGTAATAAAAGAGATGCCTTAATAAATAAAACACTAATTATATATGATAATAGTGAAGAACTTACCAAAGCAAGTGTGTTGATGAAAGACCCATGCAAGCAAGCATCATAGATATGCTAGAAGATGCTAGATGAAGTTTAATACATATGAAAATGGTTTTGAGTGTTTAAATGAGCAATCTTGATTGCCTTTTCTCTCACAAATCTCTCTTTACACTTTAGGGTTTTTGTATTGAAAGAGCTTGGTTCAGAGAGATAAGAAAGTGATGTATTTATAGACATCAAAAACAGAGCATGTGAAAAGACAAGTTTACCCTTAAAAACACACGATCGGCAATTTCACGGCGGTCAGGCCCCATTTACAACCGCCGAATTGAACCCGAGAAGAACATAGCACCATCGGCGGTTTCAAAACTGCCGAACCAACCGCCGAATCAAACCCGAGGGATTAAATCAATCAGGTATGATCGACGGTTTCAAACGGCGGTCGTGGTCACCGATCGTAACCGCAGAATCACTCCAGACCTTTCTGGATTGAAACGGCGGTTTTCATTCGGCTGCCAAGCCACCGAACAAACTGTCGATTCACCAAAAGTGGTGAAACCAAAGGAGAAGGCAAATGCATTCTCCGTAGGTGGTCTTCGCGCTAAACCAAGCACATAGTAGTGCATGCGCGGACGTTTCCGAACAATATCGGGAAACGAATTACAAGGCACATAAGCACACAACAAAATACAACATTAAAGTGCAAGTGTGAAATGTGACATGTGAAGAGTATGCACACAAATGCAAGTATACTAAGTGTGTGTGTGCAATCTAAATCTCTTCAAAGAAAACTAAGCACTAGAGATATACCTTTGGAGTGCTTGTCCCTTGAGGTATTGAAAGGGTCTTTGAGCTTGATCCTCAATCGCCTAAACTACCCTTACAAAATAAACCCCAACATGCGGTTTTTCCACGAAATAAACCAATCAATAAACGGGAACCTTACATATAGGTAACAAAATATTCGTACTATGTAACAAGTTTTATATAAAAATTGTAATTAAAATGTATGTGGTAAGGATTTAACATTATAACAAATCTGCCATGAAATGTAATAATTAAAATATACATTGTAACAACTTTGTGGTAGAATGTTAACAACCCATTTTATTTAAAAAAACAAAAAACAAAATATTCATACCATGCAACATATTTTGTGTATAAATGTAAACATATTATTTATGGTAACAATTTCACGTTGTATAAAACAATGTTATTATGTTTTTATTTAAAGAAAAGTAAGACAATAATATTTATAGGTTCTGATTAATATTATAAATTTATAATGTAAGTTTCTTTGTTTTTATTTAACAATTCATTTTTTATAGCAGAGTTGGCTGTGCACCTCCCTTCGATATAAGTGGTGAGGGGTTCAAATATCACAATAACGCATTTTACAAGCATGTTTGGGGAGTTTTATTCCCGGATTGTGGGAGTAGTGATCAAACCAAAATTGTGATGATTTTGGCCCTCACTTCCTTCTCCTTTTGCTTGATACTCGGGCATTATCCCGTGATTTAATAGTGTTAAATTGAGCATTTCAGGTTTATTTAGGTATCAAGGGCTTTTGTGAAGAAGAGGTGAAGTTTGGTTCAAAATGTGCATAAGTTGGCAAAACAGGGCATTGTCGCCAGAAACGTCGCCACTTGTGTCGCCATGGCGACAGGGAGTCTTATTCTAGGCAAATTCAATCAGGTCTCGTCACCACTTTATGTCACCACTTGACATATGGCGACAAAGAAGGAAGCCAAGTGTCGCCACTTCTATCGCCACTTTTGTCGCCACTTGACATATGGCGACAAAGAAGGAAGCCAAGCGTCGCCACTTCTGTCGCCACTTCTGTTGCCACTTGACAGATGGCAACAAAGAAGGAATTCCAACGTTGGAATGTCAACCATTCAAGAGGGGTATTCTTGTCATTTCATGCCCATTTCGTACCCTAGCTTTCCAAGCCTATAAATTCATCACTATCTTTCCTTTTTAGACAATCTCTTGACAATCAAGAAACCTCCTTTCTTCCACCATTCCTAATCCCACCATTTTTCCTCTCCAATAACCACCTAGATTACTTCACCTAAATCACTCCTCTCAATCCATTTTCTCCACCCCTTTCCTTTGTCACTTTCCATATGACTCCACCTATCTAGACACATCCTCAACACCCAATCTTTGCACTAGCCACAACAAGGAAACATCAAGGAAGGATCAAGCTTACAAGAGAGACCCATGGGTGATTTCTCTCCATTTTACTTCCTTTCTTTGTTTGTGATTATGTGTAATTAAACCCCTATTTTAGGGGGATGATTTAATAGACTTTTGGACATTGTGTATTTATTTAAGCTTTGAATATTATGTTTATGCAATTATAGTTTTATTCACTTTTCAATTAGGTCTTGCACTTATGTGATTGATTGGGTATTGACACACTTAGTTGATCACAATATGTTGTAGGATTATTTGTGATAAAAATTGATTAAGTTATTGACACACTTGATTGATTGTAGCACATAGTAAATAGGATAGGCTTTTGGAGGGTAAGCCTACCACGATTGCCTAGGCCATTCGATCGTCACTAATCGATCTCACCTTGACCCCCTTTCCTTAATCGGTTAGGCATTTTGGTGGGAAGTTGTTTAGGATCCGTAGTGACAGTCCAAACACATCTTCGAATGAGATCGGTCCTTGATTGTGTGAATAGTGCATTAATGATGCTTTGTATGAATATTACTCAATAGTCCATTAGCTACTCTATCATTTCCCTAGACTTCTAATTAATTGTTTAATCATTTTCTTATCTAGGTTGTTGTTATTGGATTCCTATCTATTCATATTATCTTTATATTTTTGTTATATTTACTTTCATGTATGTTTAACACCCCTCAAACTACCATGATTTACTTTATTTTGCATTTTAGGAATTGTTAATTAATTAAATTAATTACTTTAATTTCCTGTGGAACGAATCCTAACTTACCACTTTACTAATTTTACATCTAAGTGGATTTTCTAAGTGGTCAAACTCGGTTTTCAAACGATCACATTTTAAACATTATTTTGGTGTGCAAAACGACCACATCAAGTAGTTATCTCCCGTTATGAGAGTAGATATCAAGATCGCACATGTATTGTTTGATCCCGGCAGGTTCCTATTGTAATAGTTCTTGTAATACTTCAAAAAAAAAAAAAGAAGTACTAACAAAATCATTTATTTACTTTGTCAAATTATATACAATATAAATATAAAGAAAATATATCAAATATAAATATTTTAACCTCATTTCAATTAAATAGTTCCACATTGCTAAAAATATATGAGGCTAATAGAGCCCTATTGAAATTGTTATTATCAATGACACTGTTAGTAGTGCCTAGTTATGAGATAAAGATAAATTATAATTAATTAATATAATTTCTTTCATTCTAGTCATTAAATATTTATTATTTGTTCAATATTGTATTTTTAATATGTATATTACTTATTGTACATGGTGAATTTGTATATTGCTTTATTGTTTATAAGAAATTATCAATGAATTTGTATTTAAATTCATATATTATTCTATTATATACATTATTGTAATATTTTTACTATAACATACGGATGAAATTGTAGTTATAGATCATTTCCACGGTTGATAAATCTTATTTTGTGTTAAGGGAATGATTAGTTAACTGCAATTGAAATCGGTACTATTAATACTATTGTTAGTGTAACAGAAGTGCTAAGATATGAATTAACAAAAGTGCTATTGTTCTTAATAAGTTTTTTTTTTTTTTTTTTTTTTAATTTTTTTAATTTTTTAAATTTTTTTAATTCTTAACAAGATTATTGTTTTTTTTACAAGAATATTGTTTTTAATAAGTTATTGCTAAATTTGTATTTAAACTCATTATTTTACAATTATATATAAACATTAATATAATATTTTTACCGTATCACACATGAACAAAATTGTAGACACACATTATTTCCATTGAAATTATTAATTTTAAGAGTAATACTGGTCATTGTTATTATGATATCAGTGACTAACTATGAATTAACTATAAATTATAATTATTTAATGTAATTTTTTGTAACAGACGTATGACTATATCGTCTAGTTATAAATAAACTATAAATTATAGTTATTTAATATAAATTCCTTCATTCTACTAATTAATTCTTTATTACTTGTTCATTAAAATTTAAATCCTTAAATCCTTTTTCAAAAAAAAAAAAAAAAAAAAAAATTTATATACTTTCTTATTTCTTACTATTATTAATTTTTTAAATGAAAAAAAGAAACCGTTTGAAAAGGTTTCAAGTTTTTACTATAATAGAAAACATTAATTTCAAATCTTAATAACATCTATTGGATTTGCTTTTATCCAATCCAATGGTAGTTATTAAGTCCAATAACGTTATTGGAACAGTAAGGTAGTATGACCCTATATATATATATATATATATATATATATCAATATCTATATATTTCCATGCACAAAAACATAATTTCTTTTGAAGAATGGACACATTTGGTCAATATAGGTTCGCAAATCGCAATAGAGGATGGTACTCCGGTGTCAACAACAATGATTTAGGCATACAACTCATTAATTCTAAGGCTCCAACTTTTTGCGTGTCAACAACAATGATTTATGCACACAACTCATTAATTCTAAGGCTCCAACTTTTTACACTGAGCATTTCAGCCATCACTCTTCTACTAATTTCTCCTCAACTTTCCTTTTTCTTTTAAACCTAGAAATAAACGAATCTATTTAGGTATAAGAGCTACCTTCTATCCAAAGATGGCTGACAACAACCAAACATCAACCATTTCTTACTCTGCTTCAGACAAAAACTTAGTAAACCCAGGAACTTCAGAATCTTAGCATCAAGGAAACTCATCTCCAAACAACCAAAATAAATTTCAAATCCTTCCCCAAACTATTCCATCTATCACACAATCCTTACCCATAAAACTTGATGATGGCGATTATATGATATGGAAAAACCAACTTCTAAATGTTATTAGTGCAAATGGGTTAGAAAATTTCATTGAAGGATCTCGCCCTTGTCCACCTAAAATGCTTGACCTAACTCAGTAGATCTTGAATCCCCTCTCAACGGATTTTTGATTAGCTGGATCTATGTTGCTCTGACTCCAAGGACAACATCCTATATAGTGAACTATGGTATTGCATATGAGATCTGGGAAGCCTTGAGCAAACATTTTGAGTCTACCTCAACTGCTAGGATTTTGGATCTCAAGTCTCAACTCACTAATCTCAGGAAAGAAGGTACAACTATTAACCAATATCTTTTTCAATTTAAGGACATCGCCGATAAGTTTGCTACTGTTGGTGAACCATTGTCATATAGATACCATTTAGGATATTTTTCTGAGGGATTAGGTCCTGAATATGATGCTTTTGTGACTTCTATTGAGAATATAGTTGATAGACCATCAATAGAGGATGTACATAGTCTATTGTTGAGTCATGAAAGTTGATTGAGTAAGAGAAATACTATAGAGCGACTGAACTTTACTCAAGCTAATTTGTCTTCATACCAAGGAAATAAAAAGTACCAAAAACCCTTTCAACCAAATTTCCAAAAATCTTTCCAGCCTAATTTCCTTCAGTCTTAACCTATTTCACCTCAATTCCAAAATAGAAACAATAACCATGTTTCACAGTTCAAAAATATCATGCCAAGTATTCTTGGAAAATCACATAATCAGATGTCTAGACCAAAATGGCAGCCAAAACCCAATCACTAAGCTGGAAATACAAAGCCCTTATGTCAGATATGTGGAAAACTTGGACATACAGCCTTCGTATATTACCACATAACTAATTTGAACTACCAACCCCAAAATAATACATCACAAGCCAACTTCAGTCTATACTAACCAAACACTCCTCTAAGTTTCCAATCCTTTAGACAGCTCCTTGAATTAGATCTCATGGCTACCATGCTAGTAAGTTCTATGATGTTACTTCCACAAACTGTGAGTGAAAACTCTTGGTTCATGGACTTTGGAGCAAATCACATGACACCTGACATCAACTGCCTCAATAATTCAGTTACTTTCCAAGGCAATGATCAAGTCATGTTTGGTTGAAAATATATACTCGCGTGTGTCTAAACAACCTAGAGGGGGGTGAATGGGTTGTTTATCGATTATTACCAATTTTTTGATTAGTCAAAATTAATCACTATAAACCCAATTCATCAAAAAAATCAAGTAAAAATGCGAAAATAAAAGAACACTTGATTTTTATGTGGAAACCCTCACGGGAAAAACCACGGGCTGTTATGTGCGCCAAACACGAACCTTGAATCCACTAATTGTAATGGTGTTTACAACCTAGGTTGACCTCAACCTCTCACGGTCTATAACCCACCACCACTACCCGCAGGCCTTTAAAAGTGAACCTAGTCCAATCCTAGACAACCTCTATATGAAGAGAAGGTTACACCCTCAAGTGATCTCCACGATCCACTACTATTGGCATGAACACCTTCTAATCTACCCGCAAGCCTTTTACAGAGGAGCTAGTACAATGCTTGTGCAACTTCACCTAGAAGCCACAAGACTTTGACTCTTGAAGAGAATTAAAAGTCTAAGTGTATATCACAATGATGCTCAAATGCAATGAGTGCTAGACTAAACACTATATGCTTAACTAGATGTTATAATGCAAATCAACATCCTAGTTATCAACAAAGCCTACATGCACATGCATGAGGTCTCAATTAGTTGTAGAGATTTCTAACAACCTAATTGTCAACAAAGAAAGCCAACTCAACACAAGTTGTCAATAAACATGGCAAGGACTATAAATATGCAATTAACAAATGCAATCAACAAATGCAATCAAGGAGTCCTACACATCGATGTCTAAATGCAATTCATATGGACTTAGCTAGATGTTATCAATAACAAAACAATCCTAGCTATCAAACAATGTCAACATGTCCATACATGTGAACTCAATTAGTTGTAGAGATTTCTAACAACATAATTGTTAACAAACAACACATAAACATTCAAAAGCTTAACTAGTTGATTAAAAGACAAACTATCAACCTAGTCATCAATAAATCACACAAGAATGTTTATGACTTAGCTTTTAGGCAAAAATGACCTAATCAATTAAGCTATCAAAATATAAACCCAATCATGTTATCAAGACTCATAAATATATGCAATGAATAGAGTCTAGGTATTTAATCATGCAATAAATACCTAATCTAGAGTAAGAACATCAATAAATGAAATTTAATGAAGATGAAGCTTACCTAGTCATGAAACCATGAAGACCCATACTCAAATGAAGTTGAATGATGCAAGATGGAGATGGGTTGTTGGGTTTGGAGAGTTAAAGAAGCAAGCTTGAAGCTTTCTCTCACTAAGGGAGCTTTTCCTCTTTCTAAAATGAAAATTTTGGAGCTCTAGGTCGGCCAAAGGAAGAAAAGGTTGCATATATAGAAGGCCAAAATGAAGTGACATCTTTTTGGAAAAGTTGGCCTGAAACGCACCATTCTGCGGTTTCAATCGGCAGTCAGGCCGCCAAACAGAACCGTAGAATACGAAACGTTACGCGTAAGAAACCAGATCGGTGGTTTCATTCAGCGATCTGGCCGCCGATCATAATCGCTGAATTCCAATCAAGTTACTGGAATCATTTGGTGGTCGAATTTATGGCCACCGATTTAACCGCAGAACTAAACCAGAAAACACCAGTTCAATTCGGCGGTTTCATTCGACGGTCTGGCCGCCGAATCAACCGCCGATTCACCACTATTGGTGAAATCAATGGAGAAGCTAAGGCATTCTCCAAACACGGTCCTCGCGCTAACCAAGCACACCATCGTGTATGCGCGGACGTTTCCGAACCATCTCAGAAACGAATTACACCACACTTAAGACTAATAATGAAGTGCAAGTGTGGGAAGTGAATGCATCCTAATGCCTAAACATGTCATGTCATTTCAAAAAGCTAGATGCAATCAAATAAACATGCATGGAAGTGGATAGCAACATGGAAGATCACCAAGCATGTGACACACAAAAAATAAACACAAATGCAATCATATAAATGCAATGAAGGTGTGTGCGTGCTAAAAGACATAGATGCACTAAACAATGAAACACACATGCATGGTAACTAATACACATTATATAAAGATGCATGAAAGTGTGTGTGTGCACCTAATCTCTTCAAGAATCAAGGTCAAGTGGTATACCTTTGAAGCTCTTGATCTTGAAGTCACATTGGGAAGACCGGAAGCTTGTCAAACACAATATCCTAAGCTACCCATTACATACCAATCCCAATGTGGTTTGTCATGAAATAAGCCAATCAATAAGTATGCACTTACATTGGTAATGCTAAGACTATATGCATTTCTAATACAGGCAATATTGTCATTTCGTCTCATTCCAAACTTGTGCATCTTAAGCATATTGCATACTCTTGCAATTTCAAGTAAACTCATATGTGTCATAAAAATTTATTCAGATAGTCAAGCATTTGTTGAATTTTATCGTTCTTTTTTTCTTGTGAAGGGCCAGATCTCCAAGAGAGTTCTACTTCAGGGTGAAATTCCGTTAACCGCTTGTACTGTAAAATATAATAGGAGGGGGGTGAATAGGTATATGCTCAAATTCTTGCACTTCTTTTTCACACACCAAATTATGCACACTTAGAGTATTTAACAAGTAGATTGCTTTAACAAGTCAAAGTGGATTCAATAAAGCAATGCAAGTTAAAGTAAGTGTAAATGCTTCACTTTTTGATTGACTTATTTCGTTGACAAAATTACAATGGGGTTCAAATATGTAAGGGTAGCTTAGGATTGAAGAATTCTCCTCAAATGCTGATGGACCTCATTGTGGATTTCAAGTGCTTCAAGGAAAGGTAGCTTACTTGTCTTGACTCTTAATTTGAAGAGATTTAGATTACACACACACACTTTCATATTGCATATCTATATGTGTTTTCATGCTTTTTGAAACAAATAAAGGTGTGTTTCTAATATTAATCTAGAGGGGGGAGGGGGGAGGGGGGAGGGGGGGTGAATATATTTTAATCGTTATTACCCAATTTTCGCGTTTAGTCAATTTGACGAAAATACCCCTAACTAGTCAATATATATAACAAGTGTAATAAGTACGGAATTTAAATAACACTTGAAATAAAAACCACGGGCTGGTAAGTGCGCCACACTCGAACCTCGAATCAACTAATGGTAAATGTGAATACAACCTAATCCCGGTATGTAACTCACCACCACTACCTAATCTCGGTATAAGTGAACCTAGTCCAATTGCTTGTCATTTACGCAGTCTAATCCCGGTAGCTATAAAAGACTTAATTCTCAATGAAGAGATTAACACCCTAAGTGAATATGCAAAGATATCCAAATATGCAATTAGAGATAGGGAACCCTATATGCTTATCTAGAATGATAATATCGCAATTAAATCATTCCTATATATCAAGAGCTAAATGACATGTCATAAAGCTTAGCTAAACATAGATTAAATAAACCTAGATAGCTATCACAATACAACACTCAATTAAATCAACACAACAATCTCTATATTGTTTAATATAATATAATCTAAGAATAAACAAGTAATTAAAGAGATTCCTTGTTAAATAAAACACTAATTATGTAAGATAATAGTGAAAAACTTACCAAGCATGTGTGTTGATGAAGACCTATGCACTAGCATATCCTAGATGACATGAATGATGCTTAAATGATGATTTATGCATATGGAAAATGAATTTAGTGATCAAAGATGAATTCTTTATTCTGAATTTAACAAACAAAATCTGATTTTTTTTAAAAAAAATCAGGAATTTTTAAACAAAAAAAAAATCTGGAAATTTTTTTAAGCAAAACAAAATCTGGAAATTTTTTAAACAAATAATACCCAAACTTAAGCACAACCACAACCACCCTTAAAATCCACAACTGACACTCAAATCCAAACATTTTTTAAATCCGGAAAATTTTCAAAATAATAATTAAAAAAAAAATTGAATTTTAAAAAAAATATATGGAAAAAAATTATAAAAAAAATTGTTGTATGCATAAATTTGCCAACCCGACACGTCATCAAAAATAGTCAATAAAGATTGCCACGTCACTCATTGACCGGGTCAATAAAGGAAATGTGACAAGTCAATGTCAAAGTACCTCGAAACCAAAAAGGTCAGAAACACGCTCGCCGAAACTGGATATGTACTCGCCAAATCTAGATATATGGTCGCCGAAGAAACGAAACCCAGAAATAAATGTACTCGCTGCACCAGCATATTGGGCCTAAACCGACTCGGCAGAAACACGGAAATAAACCCTACACTTTAGAAAACCCATAAACAACAAGGAATCAAGGGAGGAAAAGGTGAAGACCTATCTGTATCCGTAACAACGTGGGATTCCTAGTACGAATCTGAAAGGAAATCCTACTATGAGTAGGACTAAAATCAAGGGAAAAACCCTAAATATCATGTATAAATAGAACCACCTATCCCTCGCGAAGGGGGTTCAGAAAATAGAGAGAAAAGAGAGCAACTGTAAGAGAGATCTAAGCGTGTAATAAGGCAACGAAAACCTAGTATTATTTTTCTGCCCTCAGGGGCGCCGTGGTTTTTTCCCGTTCAAGGGTTTTCCACGTAAAATCTGTCTTTTGCATGCGTTCTTAATTTTCTTGTTTTATATTAAATTGATATAATTGTTGAGTGCGTGGCAATCCAAAATTCACCGTCAACAATTGGCGCTAGAAGGAGGGGGGTTACAAAAAACTTCGAGGAACCCTTGCGAATTAAAGAACATGAACATGAACATGAGCAACGACAGTGACAGAGACGTTAACTCCAGCGGAGATCAGGTTATTGAACCAGCTGCGCCGACAGGAGATAGGGCAGTAACGATCGGGGAACAATCGGCGGCAACACCAGGGACTAGGGCCGCCAACCCTAGGATTCTGCAGCACTTCCAAGCCGCGTTGGTAAACCTAATCAGCGAAGCCAACAAGATAGGGCTTTCGCTTCCCATCGGTTTGGGAGTTTCATCTCCTTATGAGTTAACTACCCCTGGAATCCATCCAACCGGAAAGCTACGATAAGAAGTTCACATCGCAATCCTTGATACTCAAGCAAGACAATCCGCCGAGGAGACTCCCCAGGACCACCCAGAGTATTTTGAAAGGAGAAAACAAAGGAAAGGAAAATGTGTGATGAATGAAGAATCCAGAGAGGAGCGAGACCAGGCGCGGACACATGGGGTCAATTCCAGTGACACATACCAACGAAACCGACGGAGACACCGTTCTATCTCGTCTGAAGATAAGAGTCCACGTCCACAAAGAGAGTTACAGTCCAAAAGAGCACGGCGAAGGAGATCCGAAAGCACAGAAGATCGAAGAAGCCCGGATAATAGGAACAACCATGGGAGAATGACAATTAAGAGCAGACTTGATCCAGTAGGAGAGCCGACTGGTCAGCGAGATGTCACCTACAAGAGCTATCAAGAAAGGTTTCAGCGATGGCACTAAGGTACGGTCGTAACGTATCTTCAGATGATGAGTCAGACAGCCCATTCATTAATGATATTGCTCGCACCCAGTTCCCAGACAGATTTAGAATGCCAACCATTGAGCAGTACAAGGAGAACAGGGACCCGAAGGAGCATGTTCACCGATTCCGCAACATCATGGCCCAGTATTCATCTAATGACGGGCTTTTATGCCTCACCTTCCC
The DNA here is from genome assembly GCA_008009225.1 of Acer yangbiense. Lineage (NCBI taxonomy): Eukaryota > Viridiplantae > Streptophyta > Magnoliopsida > Sapindales > Sapindaceae > Acer > Acer yangbiense. The sequence goes on from CM017763.1 coordinate 15,560,326, forward strand.
TCAAACGTTCGGCGATCTCGCCTCTAGGTGGTTTGGAAGACTTCTGCCCGGAAGTATAAGCAGTTTCTCAAACCTCAGCAAGGCGTTCATAAGACAGTTCATGGGGAGTGTGCAGAGAAGGAAGTCACTCGCTCATCTATCAAATTTGAAACAGGAGCACAATGAGTCAATCAAGAAGTACCTATCAAGATTTGGTAAGGAAGTTGCTCAAATTGAAGATGCCAGCGATGTAGCTGTGATCGCCGCTTTCACCAATGGGTTACAAAGCGGGCGATTATCTTTTGACCTGCGAAGAGAGAGACCAAAAACTTATGAGGAGATGATGGAAATAGCTGGCGACTATGCATTAGCAGAAGAAGAAGAAGTAGCACAAGGGGGTAGCTACGTGCATGGACACAAACCTGACTCAAAATCGGATAGAAAGGATGACAAGAAGACGGTATCACGTGATCGCCAGAGAGACGAGAAAGGCCAAAAGGGGCACTCGAGAGAAAGCAAAGGAAATCCTCGAGCCAGTAGGTTTCGAGGAAGGTACAACCATTACACCCCTTTAACCGGCGATCAAGAGGAGATATTTTCTGTGGTGGAAGACAAAGGACTCGCTAAATACCCTCGACAGCAGTCAGCGAATGCCAGGAGAGGCACAATTAAGTACTGCCGATTCCACAAAGATCATGGGCATGAAACCTCAAAGTGTTTCCAGCTATGTGACCACATTGAAAGTTTGATCAGAGATAGGCACCTGAAGGATTTTGCTTTGAAGGGAGATAAATATGGTGGTCGCCAGGATAGCCGCCAAGGAAACGGACAGGAGAGGAAAAGTCCAAGGGGGAACAGCCCTAACGCCACCATAAACACCATTTTCGGCGGACCTCATACTGGGAGAAGCAATCGAGAAAGGATGTCAGAAGTTCGAGAAGTAATGTATGAAAGCAGAAGCATGGAGATCAATTCCGTACAAAGAAGCCCCAAAAATATTTCTATGATCCGTTTATTGCAGCTGAGTATAGTTAAAACAAAGGAAGTTGGGGCAGTCTTTGGCGAAAGGGACAGCTGGATCACACCAATCAAAGAATATCTCATCAATGATGTACTTCCAAGTGACCCGTTAGAAGCAAAGCGGCTGAAGTACAGAGCTACAAGATACTCAGTACTCAATGGAGAACTGTACAAAAGGGGATACTCGAGGGCACTGCAGAGATGTGTTGGGCCTGAAGAAGCAGAAGGTATCCTGAGAAGCATACATAGTGGAAATTGTGGGAACCACGCTGGGGGCGCCAGTTTAGCCCATAAAACATTAAGGCAGGGTTTTTACTGGCCAACACTGTTCGCCGACTCCAAAAGGGTGGCAGCGAGATGTGAGGCTTGTCAGAAAATTGCTAATAACATCCGACAGCCACCTGAACTCTTGCAAAGTATTACCTCGCCTTAGCCGTTCGCCATGTGGGGAATTGACTTGATCGGCCCAATGCCAACAGCAACTGGAGGAGCAAAACATGCCATAGTAGCTGTGGATTATTTTACAAAATGGGTAGAAGCCGAGCCATTGGTACACATAACTGAAGCAAACACTGTAAGCTTTGTGAAGAAAAATATCCTTTACAGATTCGGGATACCAAACACCATCATCACGGACAATGGGACCCAATTCGACGGGAGGAAATTCAGGGAGCTATGTGATAAGTACGGCATCAACAACTACTACGCCTCTCCAGCACACCCACAGACGAATGGCCAGACTGAAGCAGTAAACAAAATCATAAAACATAACCTGAAGGCTAAATTGGCAGTTAAAAAGGGCAGCTGGGCAGACGAATTACCACAGGTACTTTGGGCATACCGAACCACAGAAAAGAGTTCAACAGGCGAGACCCCATATTCCATGGCATATGGAGCTGAAGCTGTCATTCCCGTGGAAACATCTTTCTCTTCGCCGAGGGTGTAACTTTTTCAACCAGAAATCAACATTGATATGCTAAAGTGCGGCCTAGATGAGTTAGAAGAAAGAAGAGAGCGCGTGCAAATAAGGAATACTGCGTACCAACATAGGGTAGCCAGATATTACAACTCACATGTGCGTGAAAGAAGGTTCTCGCTGGGCGACTTAGTGCTGAAAAGGGTGAACCAAGGAACAAAAGACAAAGCTGCAGGGTCACTCGCAGACAAATGGGAGGGGCCTTATCAGATTACAGGCATAGCTGGCCACGGGGCATATCGCATCACTCGAGAAGGTTTTGGCGAACTACCCCGTCCATGCAATGCGCAGTACTTGAAGATATATTATCCATAACTTGGGGGTCAAATTTAGAATTGGTGTGAGCCTTTTATTTTTTCTTAGAACAGTTTTCGTTTTAGTATTTGTTTTCTTTTCTTTGTGATTATGTTAACAAAGTTGCAGGAATTATCCAAATAAAGAGTAATTTATTACTGAGAAATCGCGACTTGACTCGCCGATTACAAAGGACACTCATCGACATATGTCAATACCATTGCATAAAGACGAGTTTCGTACTCGCAGCAGTGAGAATAAGTGACAACTCAACGAAATTAAAGCAAGCCAAAAGCAACTTAGTCGCCATAGCCCAAGCTACAGAAATTGGGGATCGCCCCCACAAGGAGAATAAGATCTCTGGAGAAAAACTTGGTGTGGGCAAATACGCCCTAAATAAGCACCAAGTACGCCAGAACTCAGCAATGGCAGCTGAATAAATAAAAACATGTTAAAAACTTGGTGTATGGTCGGATACGTCCTGACAAACACTAAGTACGCCAAAATCCAGCAATGGCAGCTGAATACAAAATATGTTAAAAACTTAGTGAAACGCTAAGAACGCCAAAATCCAGCAATGGCAGCTGAATACAAAATAAGTCAAAAACTTAGTGAAACGCTAAGTACGCCAAAATCCAGCAATGGCAGCTGAATACAAAATATGCTAAAAACTTGGTGAAATACTGAGTAAGTCGAAAATTCAGTAAAAGCAGCTGAACAAAGAAAAAGTTTATAACTTCTTATAAATAAAGTTATTTACAATTAAAGAATTAAGAATGAAAATACAAAAAGTCAACTAGCTGCAGGAGGGCCCTCGCTATCTTCCTCATCTTCGATCTCCTCGTCTGAAGGCCAGGCGACTTCCTCATCCCCTTCTGGCATAAAATGCTCATAATCCCTTCCAGCAACATGACCCAAGTCAGGCTCAGCACCAGAACCAGAAAAGCTGCCCTTCCGACCCGAATAATAAGTATTGAAGGTACGCTTGCTGGGGATTTCTAAATGCATAGGGTGAGGTTCAGTCATGTTGTAGCGACAGTGGGCTTTCCAACGTTTTATCTGCTCTTTAATCGAGTCCACTCCGCTGGCCATATGCTGTTGAAAAGACCGGTCGAAACGCCCTAAAGCCTTCTCATTAGAGTGATCCTTCATGGCGAAGAATTTCTTCGCCTGCCTCATGCCTTTTTCAAATTCACGCAATAAAAGCGCATCATAGGCATGGGATCTCTTGAAACGATCAACCGATTCAACCTCCAGCATAGCCTTGAGATCGTTCAGAATAACTTCATGCGAGGACAACTGGTTGCGCAAGTCCAAAGCTTCACGCTCAGCTTTCTCCTTTGGCTCCTCAGCTAGTTGCTCAGCCTCAAAACATGCTGCGAGTGATTCTTGATTAGCGGAGAGTTGCTCTCGCAGCAAACAAATCTCTTCCTCAGCAGCAGCTAATTTATCTTCAGCGACAAGTTGAGCTGAAAGATAGCCATCCGCAGATTCCCTCATCTGAGCGAGATGCTGAGTATGGATTTCCTCAGCAGAGAGTTTCTCAGCGGCCAAAATAGAAGTCTGTTCCCGCAGGTGTTTCACATCCCTCGAAAGGAAATTCCCTCGCCTGTAAGCGTCGGTCAACTCAGACATCATCTAAAAAGAAAAACAGTCAAGTCAGGAAACATACGAATGAAAAACGCAAAACACGAATATCGCAAGAGACTCACCAGGGACTGACAATCAAAGAAAAATTTCATCTTCTTGTTACAGGATTTGCTCTTCATGTGCTCCCAACCCTCATCAATATAAACATTGTTGTTCATTATATGTGAGCAAATCTCTGCAGCCGTGAAATCTGAAAGGGACACACACCCCTCTCCCTCACCAACTCCGGTTGGATCCACGGGAGGAACTTCACGGGCAATACCCGAACCTAACGCAGAAGCCCCAGTTTGCTTCGATGGCCCCGACCTATCAGCTGGCCCCGGCTGACCAGATGGCCCAAGCTGATCAGCAGACCACACATTCGGCTCATCTACAGTCGCTAGAGGAGAAGCTGCACCAGTTGGAGAGAAAGCAGGAACATTCAATTCACTAACTCTTTCAGGAGGTGGAGACGCTACCTCACTCATCCCTTCAGCGGGGGCTTCAGGCACAGTTGGATTAGTATAGGGAATTCCGGCGAACATAGGTCCATCAGCACCCTCCTCGTCAGAAGAAACGACATACTGCACGACTCTTGATGCCCGCTTCAAAGGTCGAGTAGTATGGTCATGGGTACCCTCAGCCGGGCGTTTTCCTCTACCAGTCCTAGGAGTTAGATCATTCGCAGGATCAAGAGGAATTTCAGGGACATCCGCGTCAAAAATAGGAGTATCACGGACTGGCCCTGAAACTCTAACTTTTTCTTTTCCCTTATGGCTGGAGGTAGCTGCAGGAGTGGTCGCAGCAGAGGTATTCGCAGCAGGAATGTTCACAGCAGCCTCTGTGTACACAGGGGGTTGTTCCGATTTGACCCCACCCTCAGGAATATCACCAACTTCCTCGCCATCGGAGGGATCGCCGCCATCCGGACTAGCAAGTCCTTCCTTGGCCAAACCGGCAGCATGTCTTCTACTGGTTGCCTCAGAATTCTTTACTGCCCGGGCGTGTTGATCGCAAACTGTGTCAAAATCGCACACTGCAGGAAAAATAAATAAAGTATCAACTAACAGAATAAGATAGTAAAACAAAGAAGGAGTGGACAAAGACTTACAGCGAGGAAGCCTTGCATGTAGGCGTGTGAAAATCCCCTCGGAAATCATTTTTTCCTCATCCAAGAGGAAGGACCTATCCCTTTCTCTCAAAGGGAGGACAGCTGCTGCGGCGAGGTGAGAAACCTCTCTATTCAGTAAAACAGGGGTCGCCTTCAACCAAGCTTCAGGCGATGTGAAGTGCCTGGGAACCTTCTTCGCCAAGAAATTGTGGCAACTACTGGCAGGCAAATCACGACCCCACTCGCCATCAACGAAAAACCAGCTGTTCTTCCACCTCTTGTTCGAAGTAGGAAAACCCCAGATGAACCCCTTTTTCTTCTCATCACCAGAGATTTCTACTTGACCGGGGTTTGCCACGCCCTCAGGAATCCAACTCTCCACGGGCGAAGAGATAAGGAAATACGTACCACCATGGCCCGCCTGCCTTAGCGTGTAAAAATGGCGGATTTCACGAGGAGTAGGGGGCCCGTAACCCTTCAACTTCCACATGAGGCACAGGCACATCAATATTCTGTAGCTATTTGGAGCGAGCTGTGCCGGCGTAATTTGAGCCTCCGCAAGAAATCTGGCGATGAAAGGCTGAAGAGGGAGAGTCACCCCACAGCTAAGCATGGCCCCGTAAATAGCGACTGCATTTTCGGGAGGATTCCACACAGCCCGGTCGCCAGGTAAAATGAGATTCACTGAGTCTGGCAGGTCAAAACGACTCTTGTATTTACAAAGCTCAACCTCGCCGGCCACATTTACCTCCGTATCAAAAGAACACGGATGGTTTGGCGAGAAGCGTAACCTATCCCTCTGATGGTCTTCAACATCGGAGTCAACAATCGTCTGCGCATCTAGCAGAGATTCACGTGGAACCCTAGAAGCGCGTCGTCTACTGCTTGTTGGTCTAGAAGATTTCGGCATTGTTGGAGAACCGCTGTTAGAAGATGAAGGAGAGATGTTAGGGATAAAAACATCTCCAGAAGACGGAACATAAACAGAAATTGGGACCGGAGAATCTGGATGAAAATTACGAATCAGAGATTCAATTTTGTCCGCAGTACTTTTATCACCAAGCTCCATGGCTTGCATCATTCGATTAAAAAGAGAAGAGCGTAAAGAAGGGTCCATGGGAACTCACCGGAAAACCCTAGATTCGTGAAAGATTCGTAGAGAGGCAGGAATAATCGATTCCGGTGAACCGTCTGATAAATAGAAAACACAGGGAAAGGACTGTAGCAAGCACTCGAAGGAACAAGGTAGATAAAAAACGAAGAATCAAACTGTTCTTTTTTGCTCTGAGAAAACCAGTGGAGAAATAAAATGGAAAGAATGTGAAACAAATAATAGCACGGTGTGTATAAAGCTATCTAGAGGGGGGGTGAATAGATTTTACGCTTTTTACCCAATTTTTCGTGTTAGTCAAAATTACGAAAATGCCCTCAAGATAATATAACCAAGCAATTGTAATATGGTGCGGAAATTAAAACAACACTTGGTTTTTACGTGGAAACCCTCACGGGAAAAACCACGGGCTATGTAAGTAAGCCACACTCGAACCTCGAATCCACTAAATGTGCAAACGATTACAACCTAATCCCGGAAGTAATCACACACCTACCTAATCCCGGTATGAGTGAACCTAGTCCAATTTGCTTGCGTTCTAAGCAACCTAATCCCGGATGCTACACACAAGACTTACTTTCTCTTTGAAGAGAATACAACCCTAAGTGAATATATGTGAATATCCAAAATGCAACATAGAGCAAGGGAAACCCTATATGCTTATCTAAGATGATTAATATGCAATTAAGTATAATCCTAGATATCAAAACTAAATGACATGTCAATTAGTTTAGCTAATCAATATTAAGCACAAAACCTAATATTCAAGCACAATATAAAATCTCAAACATACATCATACTCATCTCAATATTGTATCTAAAGCATACAAAATAACAAACAAGTAATTAATTGAGATTGCTAGATAAGAGAAACACAAAACATGTAAGATATTAGTGAAAAGCTTACCAAGCAAAGTATGATGAAGATTCCATGCTAGATGACATCTAGATGATCTAAGATGATGCTAGATGATGATTGATGATCATGAAAAGTGTTTGAGAATCAAGAATGGAGTTCTTGGAATTTTTCTTTTCTTTGAAAAATATCCTAAGTATGAATTCTGAATATGAACTCTCTTGATTGACCTAAAGTCAAAGTGGCATATATATAGGGTGCCAAATCAAAGTGTGGTCGTTTAAGTAAGTTTCAAAGAAACGCGCCAATCGGCGGTTTCAATCGGCGGCCAGGCCGCCGTTAATGACCGCCGAATTGAGCTCGTGAAGAACAGAGCAAAAACGGCGGTTCAGTCGGCGGTTTCGTGACCGCCGATTCCAACCGCCGAAACAGAACAGAGAGATCGAAATCGATCAGGTATGAACGGCGGTTTCGAACGGCGGTTTAATGCCCGCCGTTTCAACCGCCGAATTAGACCGAGAGATAAATCAATCAGGTCTTGAAACGGCGGTTTCGAACGGCGGTCGGGACCGCCGATATTAACCGCAGAAAAGCTTCAGACCAATCTGGACTGAAACGGCGGTTTCATTCGGCGTCCAGGCCGCCGATCATAACCGCCGATCACCTAGAAAGGTGAAAACCAAGGAGAAGCCAAGGGCATTCTCCATAGGCGGTCCTCGCGCTAAACCAAGCACATTCTCGTGCATGCGCGGACGTTTCCGAAAGTTATCGGGAAACGAATTAACACAACAACAAGACACAATAACACACAACAAAATATAATAAATAAGTGCAAGTGTGAATTGTGACAAATGAAGAGAATGCACACATATGCAATGAATGTTTAGTGTGTGTGTGCTTCTAAATCTCTTCAAAGAAAAGTAAGCACATAGAAATTTACCTTCGGTGCTTATCAACACGAGGTCTTCAAAGGGCTTCGAACAAGAAGACCGATACTTAGGCTACCCTTACAAAGAACCCCCACATATGGTTTGATCACGAAATAAGCCAATTAAAAACAACGGGAATCCTTACAATCTCCCCCTTTGGCTATTTCGTGACAAAACCATCACTCACAATGATTCCTCACAAAAAAAATAGAAACTACGGGACTATAATGATATTCTACAATACAAAGAGATAAGATAATGCAACTTGAAGTCTTCAATTCTCTTGTAGAATAATCAATCCCTGAAAAGAGTTTCTAACATTTCTAATACAAGAAAAGTGTGAGATTAATCATGTGAGAACAATACCAAGCATTTGCATTTGTAGAATTTAGGCACAACATTACCAAATGTATGCAATGTATGATAAATGCAATGCTCCCCCTCAACGGGTTACTCCCCCTCAATGTATGTTTTCCCCAAAGTGCACAAAAGCTTCTATATTTTGCACCTCCCCTTACCATATCCTACTCCCCCTTTTTGTCATGATATAGGCAAAGGAGTAGTCCCCAATTGGGTCACTCATAGCAACGAGAGATAGAAGCATGCAAGATATGCATATACATATAAGTCACTTTATGCACTTCAATTAATTTGAGAGAAACAAGGAGATTTATTTTGAGAAAATGTGTGAATCCAACATGCTTTGCATACAAGACATATAGTATTCAAGTCCAAAATACAATGGTATTTGGCAAAGCAAATGACAAAGGTTTCTAATAAGAATTCAAACCAATTTCACCAATGTCATGGGAAAAGCAAGGATATAGAGATTATGAATTTCAATTTAGGAGCAACTATATCCAACTTTATAAGCGAAACATGGCATGAGCGACTTTGCACCCTATTTGATTTTTCCGGATAAAATTATCCGTATGATAGTAACCATGTTCAACTAATAAAGAAAGAGAGACATTTGGAATGTAAATTCCTTTGAATGGATACAAGATCCTTTATTCATTTTGAGTCTCATAAGTTTTCACACAAGTTTTGCATTTTTAAGAATATGCAATCATCAATTCATGCTTTTCATGTGAGCATGTTATATGAATTTCATGCTTTTTCATTTGACATTAGCATGTTATTAAAGAATCATCATGTCATGGAGAAAACTATAGGTCATTCACATCATACTTCCTATGTAAATCTCCTAGTCCAAAAATGCATGTTTGAACATAAATATGACATGGATTGTAGACAAGCAAGGTTCACACTTATGGAATTTTAAAACATATATACATATGTACAACCAAGCTTACTCAAGCAATTTAAAAGAAGAGGCATAAGATATTTCAAATTTTTTGCAAGATACAAGAATGCAAAATAGCTCTCTTTGCTTGAGTTCCCCATATGGGGTCAATCATAGAACATCACTCCACAAGACATACCCCAATAGATCTACTAAGAGTTTTAAATCGAGTAGCATCTAAGGGTTTAGTAAATAGGTCCGCAAGTTGATCATTAGTACCTACATGTTCAAGTACTATGCATTTATTTTCAACAAGCTCTCTAATGAAGTGATGGCGGATGTCAATATGCTTAGTTCTAGAATGTTGCACCGGATTCTTGGAAATATTAATGGCACTCATGTTATCACAAAAGAGAGTGAGAGTACCTTGGTTGAATCCGTAATCTACTAGCATTTGCTTCATCCATATAAGTTGAGTGCATCCACTCCCCGCGGCTATGTACTCGGCTTCCGCCGTGGACAAGGAAATCGAGTTTTGCTTCTTGCAAAACCAAGACACCAAGTTGTTGCCTAGAAAGAAGCAACCGCCCGATGTGCTCTTCCTATCATCACAATTTCCTGCCCAATCCGCATCACTATATCCTACAAGACTAGGATTAGTGTCAAATGAGTACCAAATCCCATAGTTGGAAGTCCCATTCACAAAGCGAATGACTCTCTTAACCGAAGAGAGATGGGACTCCTTGGGATCGGATTGGTACCTAGCACAAACTCCTACACTAAAAGATATATCGGGCCTACTTGCAGTCAAATAGAGCAAGCTCCCTATCATGCCACGATATAAGGTTTGGTCCACACTTTTACCGCTAGCATCCTTGCTTAGCTTCAAAGTGGTGCTCATAGGAGTGTCACAATGTTTGGCTTTTTCAAGACCAAACTTCTTCACAAGGTTTTTGGCATATTTGGCTTGGGTTATGAAGATCCCATTATCAAGTTGCCTAATTTGCAAACCTAGGAAGTAATTAAGCTCACCAACAAGACTCATCTCAAATTCATGAGACATAACATCAACAAATTGTTGGACCTTGGTGTTGTTGGTGGAGCCAAACACTATGTCATCGACATATATTTGAGCTATGAAAAGCTCATCATTGTCTCTCTTGATGAATAGTGTCTTGTCAACACTACCTCTTGTGTAGTTATTGTCAACAAGAAATTGAGTGAGGCGCTCATACCAAGCCCTCGGTGCTTGTTTCAACCCATATAGTGCCTTCTTGAGGCGATAGACATGGTTGGGGTGGTGAGCATCCACAAACCCCTTGGGTTGTTCAACAAACACTTCCTCTTGCAAGAAGCCATTGAGGAAGGCACTCTTGACATCCATTTGGTGCAATTTGAACTTGTGCACACAAGAAATGGACAAGAGAAGCCTAATAGACTCTAGACGGGCAACGGGAGCAAATGTCTCCTCAAAGTCGATACCCTCAATTTGAGAGTACCCTTGTGCTACAAGTCTAGCCTTGTTCCGCACTATGTTGCCATCCTCATCGGATTTGTTCCTAAATATCCATTTAGTGCCTATGACATTAGTGGTCTTAGGCCTAGGAACTAGAGTCCAAACCTCATTCCTTTCGAATTGGTTTAGCTCTTCTTGCATGGCAAGAACCCAAAATTCATCATGTAAGGCTTCTTCAACCTTTTTGGGTTCAATTTGAGAGGTGTAGCAAGTATAGCTAATAAGATTAGCAAGTTGACGTCTAGTCCTAACACCCTCATTTACCTCTCCAATGATATCTTCTTTATCATGGAGTTTCCTAACCCATGGAGCGGGTTCTTTAGAGTCCAAGAGAGGAACTCTAGTAATGGGTTGTGTGACTTCATTAGATGTCCCAACATTGGGAGTCACCACAACCCTCTCCAAAGGAGTGTCATCCTCTAGAACATCCTCCTCCTCATGGTCATTAGACTTGAGCCTAGTATCATCAATGACCACATTTGATGATTCCATGACGGTTCGAGTCTTCAAGTTGAAAACTCTATAGGCTTTACTATTCAAGGCGTAGCCAATAAAGATACCCTCATCACTCTTAGCATCAAACTTGCCAAGTTGATCACGGTCATTTAAAATGTAGCATTTGCTTCCAAATGTGTGGAAGTAGCTAACATTTGGCTTCCTTCCCTTCCATAGCTCATAGGAGGTGTTTCTAGAACCGGGCCTTAGGAACACACGATTTCCTATATAGCAAGCCGTATTGATGGCTTCGGCCCATAGGTTCCTAGGGACATTGTTGCTAAGCAACATCACTCGGGCCATCTCTTGGAGGACCCTATTTTTCCTCTCAACAACTCCATTTTGTTGAGGTGTCCTAGGAGCCGAAAACTCATGGGAGATGCCTAAGCTATCACAAAAGCTTTCAAAAGAGGCATTCTCAAACTCTCTCCCATGGTCACTTCTAATCCGTTTAATGCTTCTAATGTTAGATTTCATTTCATTTTGTAATTTAGTACAAAGCATTTTAAACTTATCAAAAGTTTCGGATTTTTCTCTAAGAAAGTATGTCCATGTAAATCTAGAGAAATCATCAACACATACAAAAATGTATCTCTTTCCACCCAAACTTTCGGTTTGCATGGGACCCATGAGGTCCATGTGGAGAAGCTCAAGAGGCTCCTTGGTGGTGAGATACTTACCCTTTTTGTGCATGCTTTTAGTTTGCTTTCCTTGTTGGCAAGGTCCACAAACACCATTGGCTTTCTTCCCAAGCTTAGGGAGGCCACGCACACACTCGAACTTTCCAAGGGTCCGTAGATCCCTAAAGTTCATGTGGCCAAGTCTTTCATGCCACAACTCAATTTGCTCATCCATGGACACATTGTTTGAGACTATTCTAGCTTCAAGACAATAGCAATTGTCGCTAGATCTCATACCTTTCAATAAGGTTTGTCCATCGGGCTTTAGGATTGAGCAATCATCTTTACAAAACAAGACGGAATATCCTTCATCACTTAGATGTGAAATGCTTATTAAATTGGCTTTCAAGCCATCAACAAATAAAGCATCGGATAAGGAGGGTAATCCGGGAACGGAAATGGTTCCTTTCCCTACAACTTTCTTTTTGGATCCATCACCAAAAGTGACATATCCACCTTCCTCCATAACAAGAGTCTCGAAGAAACTCTTGTTTCCCGTCATGTGCCTAGAGCACCCACTATCTAGATACCAAAAATTAGAAGAATTTGCCTTCAAGGCTATTTGAGCAACATGGCAAACAATGTCATTCTTTCTAATCCACCTAGAAACAATCTTAGCTTTCTTAGTGGTCTTTGGTATATGGGCTCTAGATGTCCTAGGATCATGCATAATAATATTATCATTCCTAGGAACATGCATCATGGCTCTTTTCTTTTTCTTCTCAATCATGCTTTGTTTTCTACACATTTTAATATATTGAAAGCAATTTGGTCTAATATGACCATCACAACCACAAAAGTGACAAATAGGGATGAAATAAGAAATCATACCTTGCCTTTGTCTTTGTGGATGAAAGGGTTCAATCCTTCTTCGTTGTTGAACCGGTCTTGGTTGCTTCCTAGCTTGAGGTTGCATGATAGGTCTCTTTCCTTTGTGAGCCATTTGAGGAGGAATGTTGGCTTGAGAGACCCTAGGGGGTTGAGCTTGAGGTTTCCTTCTTGGACCCATCTTCACTTGTGCATTAGAGCATTGTCCTACTTCTAATTTCTTTCTAGGAGCTTGCACAAATGAAGTTTCTTCTTTCTTCAAGCTCTTGACAAACACGGTCTTGTTAGAGGTAGAGATCTTCTTGTCATCTTCATACCCAAGACCCCTCTTGTCACATGGACTCTTTCCAACACCAAGCATATGGTCAAGCTTCTTGGTGCTAGAATCCATCCTAGTCATAGAATTTCTAACTTCTTCAAGCTCACTCTTTAGACTTTCTTCATTCCTCCTAGATAAAGCTAACTCCTCTCTTAGCTTATCTTCTATCTTCTTGAATTTTTCCACTTGTTCACCTAAGTGGTCATTATGAGATGCAAGCTCAAGATTTTCTTCTCTCAACATCTTGATCTTTCTTGTGCTCTTGATTGCTAAATCATTAAACTCGGCATGGCATTTAGCAAGCACCTTTTTCTCCACAAAACTACTTATGGAGTTAGATGAGGAATCACTTTCTTCTTCACTTGAGTCATTTTCCTCTTGACTCATTTCCTCTTTCTCACTACCACTTTTGCTCTTATGTGAGGAGGCAAAAGCTAGGAGGTTAGCCATGAGCTCTTCTTCACTTGAAGACTCATCTTCCTCATTGGAGTCATCACTACTCCCACTCCAAGTGGCGGCCATCACTTTGCTCTTCTTCTTATCATTGTGATTAGCACATTCGGGGGCAAAGTGACCAATCCCACCACATTCAAAGCATCGGACCCCTTTCCTTTCGGTCCTCTCTTGTCTAGGCTCAAACTTCTTGAAGGAACTCTTTTTCTTCAAATCTTGTCCTCTTGACCCAAATCCCTTCTTCTTCTTGAACCCCATAACCTTGTTGAACCTTTTAACAAATAAGGCAAGGTCTTCATCCGATTCATGCTTTGCCTCCTTTGCATCCTTAGATGCTTTCAAAGCTATTCCTTTAGACTTCTTAGGAGGAGTAGTGGTGCTAGGAGCCTTCCTAGACTCATATGCAAGGAGACGCCCAATCACCTCACTTGGCTTCATATCCATGTAGCCACTATTTTCTTCTATGGCCGTCACCTTGGATTCAAACCTATCGGGGAGAGATCTCATAATTTTTTGCTTGACTCTCCTATCCGAATACGGGTCTCCGAGTTGATGGCTTTGATTTACAATATCCATCAATTTGATTTCGAAGTCATTGAAGCATTCATCCTCTCCCATCCTAAGTAGCTCAAACTGAGTTTGGAGGACTTGAAGCTTGGACTCCTTCACCACCTCGGTTCCCTCATGTGCAACTAGAAGGATGTCCCATGCCACTTTGGCAATCTGAGTATTCTGAATAAGCTTGTACTGATTCTCATCCATAGCACACATAATGGCATGCATAGCCTTCCTATTCCACTTAGAAGCCTCAAACTCTTGCGCGTTCCATTGCGCCTTAGGCTTCAAAACATCTTGTCCTCCACCATCGGGAGTCATCATAGGGAGATCATATCCGTCTTCCACCGCCATCCATGCACGGTCATGAATTTGGCATATGTAGGATTCCATCTTCCCTTTCCATTGGGAATAGTTCAATCCGGTAAGAAGTGGAGGCCTTGTGCTAGAAGCTCCTTCGTGGCCACCACCATTTCCACCGTTTCCACTCATAGTGTTTATGAATGAATGAAATGAATGCAAATGTATGAAAGATCAAAAATCACACAAAATGCAAAACACACCAAAATAAGCAAGGATCACCTATGTATGTCTAGGAACCCGCTCTGATACCAATTGAAACAAATAATAGCACGGTGTGTATAAAGCTATCTAAGGGGGGGTGAATAGATTTTACGCTTTTTACCCAATTTTTCGTGTTAGTCAAAATTACGAAAATGCCCTCAAGATAATATAACCAAGCAATTGTAATATGGTGCGGAAATTAAAACAACACTTGGTTTTTACGTGGAAACCCTCACGGGAAAAACCACGGGCTATGTAAGTAAGCCACACTCGAACCTCGAATCCACTAAATGTGCAAACGATTACAACCTAATCCCGGAAGTAATCACACACCTACCTAATCCCGGTATGAGTGAACCTAGTCCAATTTGCTTGCGTTCTAAGCAACCTAATCCCGGATGCTACACACAAGACTTACTTTCTCTTTGAAGAGAATACAACCCTAAGTGAATATATGTGAATATCCAAAATGCAACATAGAGCAAGGGAAACCCTATATGCTTATCTAAGATGATTAATATGCAATTAAGTATAATCCTAGATATCAAAACTAAATGACATGTCAATTAGTTTAGCTAATCAATATTAAGCACAAAACCTAATATTCAAGCACAATATAAAATCTCAAACATACATCATACTCATCTCAATATTGTATCTAAAGCATACAAAATAACAAACAAGTAATTAATTGAGATTGCTAGATAAGAGAAACACAAAACATGTAAGATATTAGTGAAAAGCTTACCAAGCAAAGTATGATGAAGATTCCATGCTAGATGACATCTAGATGATCTAAGATGATGCTAGATGATGATTGATGATCATGAAAAGTGTTTGAGAATCAAGAATGGAGTTCTTGGAATTTTTCTTTTCTTTGAAAAATATCCTAAGTATGAATTCTGAATATGAACTCTCTTGATTGACCTAAAGTCAAAGTGGCATATATATAGGGTGCCAAATCAAAGTGTGGTCGTTTAAGTAAGTTTCAAAGAAACGCGCCAATCGGCGGTTTCAATCGGCGGCCAGGCCGCCGTTAATGACCGCCGAATTGAGCTCGTGAAGAACAGAGCAAAAACGGCGGTTCAGTCGGCGGTTTCGTGACCGCCGATTCCAACCGCCGAAACAGAACAGAGAGATCGAAATCGATCAGGTATGAACGGCGGTTTCGAACGGCGGTTTAATGCCCGCCGTTTCAACCGCCGAATTAGACCGAGAGATAAATCAATCAGGTCTTGAAACGGCGGTTTCGAACGGCGGTCGGGACCGCCGATATTAACCGCAGAAAAGCTTCAGACCAATCTGGACTGAAACGGCGGTTTCATTCGGCGTCCAGGCCGCCGATCATAACCGCCGATCACCTAGAAAGGTGAAAACCAAGGAGAAGCCAAGGGCATTCTCCATAGGCGGTCCTCGCGCTAAACCAAGCACATTCTCGTGCATGCGCGGACGTTTCCGAAAGTTATCGGGAAACGAATTAACACAACAACAAGACACAATAACACACAACAAAATATAATAAATAAGTGCAAGTGTGAATTGTGACAAATGAAGAGAATGCACACATATGCAATGAATGTTTAGTGTGTGTGTGCTTCTAAATCTCTTCAAAGAAAAGTAAGCACATAGAAATTTACCTTCGGTGCTTATCAACACGAGGTCTTCAAAGGGCTTCGAACAAGAAGACCGATACTTAGGCTACCCTTACAAAGAACCCCCACATATGGTTTGATCACGAAATAAGCCAATTAAAAACAACGGGAATCCTTACAGAATGAAATGGAGAAAAGAAACGATCGGGCCTTAAAAAGAGGGAGTTTCGAAATTCAAAAAAGAAAATCAAGTAAAAAGATATGCAATTAATGAGAATGACAGCCACAGTGACCAGCCGCAATAGCCACCATCAGAAAACAGACATGTGGCATCTCGGGGAAAGCCAAGCGGTCAAAATGTCTCTTCGTCCGTTAGGTAAATAGGTGCGTCAACAATTATGTGGACCAAGTTGAAAGCTTGCACCAGAAGAATCAATTAATCAATACAGCGCGTGACAAAAAGGAAAGAAGGAGGTATTACAAAATGCATCGAAACCTTGTAAGTATAAAAATAAATACTACTCGCAGAGACAAATGAAGTAAGAAGAACAAATCATTCGCCCAGCTCGGAGTATTTATGGGGGTATTGTTGTATGCATAAATTCGCCAACCCGACACGTCATCAAAAAGAGTCAATAAAGATTGCCACGTCACTCATTGACCGGGTCAATAAAGGAAATGTGACAAGTCAATGTCAAAGTACCTCGAAACCAAAAAGGTCAGAAACACGCTCGCCGAAACTGGATATGTACTCGCCAAATCTAGATATATGGTCGCCGAAGAAACGAAACCCAGAAATAAATGTACTCGCTGCACCAGCATATTGGGCCTAAACCGACTCGGCAGAAACACGGAAATAAACCCTACACTTTAGAAAACCCATAAACAACAAGGAATCAAGGGAGGAAAAGGTGAAGACCTATCTGTATCCGTAACAACGTGGGATTCCTAGTACGAATCTGAAAGGAAATCCTATTATGAGTAGGACTAAAATCAAGGGAAAAACCCTAAATATCATGTATAAATAGAACCACCTATCCCTCGAGAAGGGGGTTCAGAAAATAGAGAGAAAAGAGAGCAACTGTAAGAGAGATCTAAGCGTGTAATAAGGCAACGAAAACCTAGTATTATTTTTCTGCCCTCAAGGGCGCCGTGGTTTTTTCCCGTTCAAGGGTTTTCCACGTAAAATCTGTCTTTTGCATGCGTTCTTAATTTTCTTGTTTTATATTAAATTGATATAATTGTTGAGTGCGTGGCAATCCAAAATTCACGTCAACAAAAATAATCAAAACAAAATTTAACAAACATAATTTGAAATTTTTTGAAAAAATCTGGAATTTTTTCAAAATAAAAAAAACCTGAAATTTTTTTAAAAATCTAGAAATTAAAAAAAAAAAAAAAAAAAAAAACACAATCTGAACTTTTTTTTTTAAACAAACAATACCCAAACTTAAACACAACCACAACCACAACCACACTTAAAATCAACAACGAACACTCAAATCCAAACTTTTTTTAAATTTGGAAAATTTTCAAAATAAAAAAAGACTGAAATTTTTTATAAAAAAAAAATTTGGAAATCGTAGGAGAGGGAAGAGGAACAAAAAAAAAAGCTTGGATTAAAGAGGAGAGAGGCGTGAGAGAGGAGATCTGGAAAGGAGATTTGGGTTGCAAAAAAACATTTGTGGTGGAGAGAGGAGAGAGGTATGAGATCTAGTGGAGAGAGAGAGAGAGAGAGAGAGAGAGAGAGAGAGAGAGAGAGAGAGAGAAAGAAGAAAAGAAAATATTCTTGACAAAAAAGGAGGGAGAAGATGTAAACAAAATAATGAGGGGCATTATTGTCTTCACAACCAATTATATGCCAAAAACAATAAAAAATGATAATGTTGGACAAAAACAATAATACCTCTTAATTTTTGACTAAAAAGGCCTATTTCCTCTCTATATATATTTGTATAATTTGATTCTAGAGAACATTTTAGTATTCGTTAGCTAAGGCAGAGGGCACAGTCATTGTCTTTCAAGAATTAAGACTTCATGAATCCCACTTTCTACTTTCTAATATGATACAAGACAAAGCTAGATACATTGTATGTAACAGATTAATAGAAAGTAATTCTATAATGGATCATTAAACAATAACTTTTTTTTTATTGGATTGTGGGTTGAATTAGCAGATTGTTAAGTAATCTTTTGAATCTTTTGATTGATTTTAGCCCTTGATTTTAGCCTTGTAATTGTTCCTGGTTTATTTCACCAATCATAGTAATTTGTCTAGAGTAATTATAGGGATTTGATTTGTTTTCCATTTAGATAGGCATTGTAATCTATATATTTGTATTCTCTGTAAATGTCAAGATGCAATACACATAACCTTTATTTTCATGGTATCAGAGCTCTAAAGAACAAGCGTTCATTCTTTCACTCTTTTCTAGTGCCGTTTAATTCCTATCTCATCTTCTAGCCATGACCACATCTTTTCCTTTGAACCATATCCTAAACTATATTTCCATAAAATTAGATGAGACTAACTATCTCCTTTGGTGAAGTCAGTTTGTTCCTATCTTGATTGCAAATGATCTTTATGGCTATGTCGATGGATCTATTATACCTCTATCATCAAAAACAAAGTCTACCAAAGGGATTGAAATTCCTAATCCAAACTATCTCTCTTGGCGTAAGACCGATAAATTTGTCCTAAGTTGCATAAATGCAACTCTCACACAAGGTATCCTTGCGCAAGTTCTCGGGCAACATGATGCACACTGCACTATGCAAAAAGTTTGGGAAAACCTTCGTGTCATGTTCTTAGAGCAAAGCCAAGCCCGTTTTGATCTTCTCAAAGGTGATCTTCAAACAATTACAAAAGGTACATCCTCGATTTCTTATTATCTAAATCGACTTAAGCATATTGCCGATTCTCTTGCTGCACTTCAACATCTTGTTCCTGATAAAGAGCTGGTTGCACATGCTCTTAATGGCCTAGGCCCAGAATATACCAATTTTGTTGTAATGATGGAAAATCGAGAACACACTCCTATATTCTCTGAACTTAGATCTCGATTATTTAACCATGAACAACGTTTAAAACACTTTTCTCAGCCTGCTTCATCCACAATTGATACTGCCCTGGTAGCCACACATGGATCTAGACCACACCAAATATCATATTTGCAACCTATAGGACATACAACTAGCAATCAAAATTATGGGTTTTATTCTCATCAAAATAAATTTCATCAAGTCAAACAACAGGGCAATACTAAATTTAGTCAACCTCATTTTCAAAACAATGGTCATGGACCAAACTTCAAAGGCAAGCCATACTTGGGAAAATGTTAGATTTGTGTAAGCAAGGGCATAGTGCAAATAGATGCCAGTTTCGTTTTCAAAAAGACTACAATCCCACCCAAGTGCAGCAGTCCTTTGCTACTATGAATATTTCAGAAACACCACCAGTGGTTCAACCACACAACTCTGATTCATGCTGGTATCCAGACACCGGTGCAACTAGCCATATGATTGCAGACATGCCTCTCCTTCAACATCCTAAAAAATACTCAGGTTCTGACTCTGTTATGGTTGGCAAAGGAACTGGTCTTCCTATTTCGCACACCAGTAATATTTACTTTCATAGCCTTGGCTCTCAATTGAAACTTGAAGATGTGCTACATGTTCCAGAAATAAAGAAAAATTTATTATCAGTAGCTAAATTTACTAAAGATAATAACTATTCATTTCATTTTTTTCCATGGGGCTATTGTTATAGGATTTGGATACGGGGAAATTTCTTCTTAAGGGACCGGTTAAAGACAATCTCTATCCGCTTCATCTTTTTCAGTCAAAACTCAGGGATACAACTGATGCATTTTCAAAGGAGTAGACAACGTTTTCCAGTTCCAAGACCTCTCATGATTCATGAAGTATGGCACAACCGTTTGGGGCATCATAATTTTCAAGTTATTTCTTCTTTGTCTGCAAATAAGAGCTTAGAACTTTCTGGTACTTTGAATAAAATTTTTGTTTGTGCTTCCTGTCAACTTGGGAAAAGTAAGAAATTGCCATTTGGTTTATCTGCTAGACGTTCTCATCATCCTCTTTTCTTGATACATTGTGATATTTGGGGTGCTACACCAGTTTTATCAATTTCAGGCTATAGTTATTACATCATTTTTATAGATGATTTTAGTCACTTTGTGTGGCTTTATCCAATGAAAGCCAAAAGTGACTGTGTTACATGTTTTGTTCACTTTCAAAGGATGATGGAAAATTTACTATCTACAAAGATAAAATATTTTCAAAGCAATGGAGCACTCGAGTTAACAAAAGGTGCATTTAAATCAATTTTGGATGACAATGGTATTATCTCTCGAATTTCATGCCCTCACACTCAACAACAGAACGGTGTTTCCAAACGAAAGCATCGACATATCACTGAGTTGGACTTTCATTATTGTTCCATAGCTCCATGCCAAAACAGTATTGGTTGGAGGCCTTTAGCACTGCTGCATATCTCATAAATCGGTTACTTACACCGGTTTTGAATTCAAAGTCTCCTTTTGAAATACTTTTCAAGTCTTGTCCAAATTACGCTATGCTTCGCTCTTTTGGTTGTACTTGATACCCTTATTTAGGGCCATACAAGGAAGACAAACTTAGCCCAAAATCAATTACATGTGTGTTCTTGGGATACAATGATCACTACAAGGGTTATTGTTGTTTAGATCCTATGTCTGGACGAGTCTACACATTTAGACATGTTGTTTTTGATGAATTCACATTTCCTTTTGCAGCAATGGCATCCGAGGCATCTCCACTTACAATCAATGAATCGTGGATAAATTTGCCTATTCCATCTATATCCTTACTACCAGGTTTGAATTCTTATACTGTTGACTTTGATTCACATATACAAACTCAATCCTTCACAAATGATCCAACCATGCATAACAAGTTCTACATCATCTACTGTATCACCTCTCCCTCCCCCTCCCCCTCCCCCTCCCCCTCCCCCTTCCCTTCCCTTCCCTTCCCTTTTACCATCTAATTCCACACATCCTATGGTGACACGTCTTAA
This sequence comes from Acer yangbiense, assembly GCA_008009225.1. Taxonomy (NCBI): domain Eukaryota; kingdom Viridiplantae; phylum Streptophyta; class Magnoliopsida; order Sapindales; family Sapindaceae; genus Acer; species Acer yangbiense. The sequence continues at coordinate 15,581,556 of CM017763.1, forward strand.
AGATGGTATCATAAAACCTAAACATTGGTCATACCTAGCTACTAAATATCCTATACCACAAGTTTTTGTAGCATCTCTTCCCTCAAATGCCAAACTTGAACCATCAACGTATCACTAAGCCTCTAAAGATCCTAGGTGGTGTGCTGCAATGGAAGATGAGTTCAAAGCCCTCATTTCAAATGAAACTTGGTCTCTTGTTCCTCGTATCCATCTATGAATATAATTGGATCAAAATGGGTTTATAAGATAAAAGAAAAAACTGATGGTTCAATTGGGCGTTATAAAGCTCGGTTAGTTGCTAAGGGTTATAATCAACAAGAAGGTGTGGACTTTACTGAAACATTTAGCCCGGTGGTAAAGTCTTCCACAATTCACATTGTTTTATCTCTTGCTCTCACTCACTGTTGGTCTATTAGACAATTGGATGTCAAAAATGCATTTCTTCACGGCATTCTTACAGAAGAGGTTTATATGGAGCAACCTCTAGGTTTTCATGATAGCTCTAATCCCACACATGTTTGTTGTCTTCACAAAGCCATTCATGGACTAAAACAGGCGCCTCGTGCTTGGTTTCAACGATTTAGTGGTTTCCTTCTTCACTATGGTTTTATATGTAGTAAGGTTGATTCTAGTATGTTTATTTTTCGATCTAAGATTGGCACTATGGTTCTTCTTCTCTATGTTGATGATATTATATTAACTGGCAGTTGTCCATCTTTACTTCAATCATTTATACATGTGCTTAGTAAACAGTTTGCCATGAAGGATTTGGGTGCTTTGCATTATTTTTTGGGCAATGAAGCTAAGCAATCTCCTGAAGGTCTTCATCTTTCTTAGTCCAAATATGCACTTGCGCTTCTCTCACGAACAAACATATTAGAGGTAAAACCTTGCTCTACACCTGTGCCGATAGGTTCTAAACTTTCAATTCATGATGGAGAACCATTAGCTGATGCTTCAACTTACAGAGAAATTGTGGGGGCTCTTCGATATCTTACTATGACTCGACCGAATCTTACTTATGCTGTTAATCAAGCCTGTCAGTTTATGCATTCACCTACCACTACTCATTTACAAGCTGTGAAACGTATCTTGTAATATATCAAAGGTACAATTGATCTTGGTGTCTGCCTCATGCCATGTACTTCACTCACATTGAATGCATTTTCTGATGTCGACTGGGCTGGGTGTCCAGATGATAGACGATCTACAACAGGTTATTGTATCTTTCTTGGTTATAATATTGTGTCATGGTCTTGCAAGAAACAACCTAATGTAGCCCGTTCTAGTGCCGAAGCGGAATATCGTGCACTTGCATGTACTGCTGCTGAACTCAAATGGCTCCATTCTCTTCTCAATGAACTGCACATATCACTCCAAACTCCTTCTCATCTCTATCGTGATAATGTCAATGCAACTTGCATTGCTGCAAACCCTGTGTTTCATGCCCGCACCAAGCACATTGAGATTGATTACCATTTTATTTGTGATCTTATTATTGCTAGCACTCTTACTATACAGTTTGTTCATATAGAAAATCAATCTGCAGTTATCTTTACGAAATGATTGTCTTCTTCTTGATTCAACATGCTTCGTGACAAACTAATGATGCGTTCACTCCTCATCAGTTTGCAGGGGGCTGTTAAGTAATCTCTTGAATCTTTTGCTTGATTTTAGCCCTTGATTTTAGCCTTGTAATTGTTCTTGGTTTATTTCCCCAATCATAGTAATTTGTCTAGAGTAATTATAGGGATTTGATTTGTTTTCCATTTAGATAGTCATTGTAATCTATATATTTGTATTCTCTGTAAATGTCAAGATGCAATACACAGAACCTTTTTTTTTGAAAACTGCAATACACAACCTTTATTTTCACAGATAAATTTTCTTCTTAACTTTGTTTAATAAATATGAGATTTATTCTCTTTCTACCACAGGTGACTTCCAACCGATCAACATGTTTGGAGTTTATCCCAATTTTATTGTTGAAAGTGGATAAAGAATTATTTATATCCAGAGAGAAAACCTTGTCTTATTTTTACTTGCCTATTTTTTATAAGAGTAATTGAGGAAAAAAAAAACAAAAAAACAAATCTCGATCATATAATATCATTTTTATTTAGGTATCAGTTTGTTATGAAAAGTCTAAGTAACAAAAAGACCGAGTCAATCTCGCTCTAGAAAATGAATATAAATTTTCATACATTTAATTAATATGGGCTTTCTTGGACAATTAAATTAAATCTGAGATAAAACACTGTACTAACAACCAGGGTGGGCTTTACCCTTAGCCTTAGGCGACTACCTAAGGCCTAAAATTTTTTATTAATTTTTTTTTAGTGTCGATATTTACACCCCTGAAAAACTGTATGTGCACCCCTTTCTGTACACACACCTCATTAAATTTTTTAAAATGTTTTAACTTGTAAGCACAGCCCACATATTACCATATATACCCTTTTTCTTCATTTTTGAGAAATATTATAAATTAATGAGTTATAAAATAGTTAAATAAAAATTGAAAAAAAAAAATTAATACTCGTATGGAGATACGAGGAGTCACGCCTGAAGCCTCCTCCTAGAATCAAAAACCTAGAAATGAGCTTTTTTATTTCCTCTTTAGAAGCTCTGTTCTAAATATATATATATATATATATATATTTTTAAACGGCTAAAATTTATTAAGGCCACCAAAGGCACCAAAAAGAGCAACCAGGCCACACAACAACCAAGCCACAACATCAGCAACAGCAGGGGCTATAAACATACACACAGCCAGAGAAAACAAAAAAAGCAAAAAGCAACAAGCTAGAAGTCCCACTGCAACTTGTCTTCCCTTGAACCCGACCCAGCCTTTGCAATACAATTTCAGTTAATATAAGAGAATAATTAGTCCATCAATAACATTAATTGAATATGTTTGTATGCTTAAGTTTTTAGTCATTTTTTTATATTACTTTAGTTTATTAATTAACTTTAATTATTTTCTCATCTTATTATTATTATTTTTTTTATAACAGTTAGTTGATATTTATAATTTTAAATAATCACTTAATAAAAAAAACAGAAATTTAGTCACAAAAAAAGGTAATTTTTTTTATTTGTGTAACTAATTATAATATTTGTTAAAATATTCTAAATATTAAATATTTTATTTATATGATGAGAAAGTTATATTTATATTAATCATTTTAAGGGTAATATTGAAATTTTAAAAATATGTTGATTTGAGGTGTACATACAGATTTTGAGGGGTGCAAATATCACCACTTATATATATATATATATATATATATATATTTTTTATATTACTTGTAGATAATTCTTGAAGGCCTCCTAAAATCTAGCCATAAAAGATATAAGGCTTCCAAAAGATAAAGGAAACAAATTACTTTTTAATAAATTTTAATTCTTTTTATAAATCAACTACTTCTAAAAGTTTTAACGTATTTTTTTTTATCTTAAAAAATCCTACAAATTAATAATTTCCTGGTTCCAAAAAAAAAAAAAACAACCTGTAAATACTTTTCTAATTCTAAAACATTTCCTCAAAATTGTTTAATCACAGTTATAATTTGACAACTTATTCCTTTTTTTTTTTTTCTACTCATTATTGATAATGTTTTCATTCATTGTTTCAGTTATTTGATTGTTTGCTATTGATTTCAATATAAGGCCTCATTTAAGGTTTTCGCCTAAAGCCTTTGGTACCGTTGAGCCTCCCCTACTAACAACCAAATTAAGTTGAGTCTTCGAGATACGTATGAAAAATGTACCTAATCGACTATACTTTAAACAATGTTAAGTTGCGCTAACAGATAATACCGACCATAATAGGACAATGATCGACAACCGGCCGGTGGATCAATTTTACTTCAACCATTGTTTCACTGCAGTCCACCACAAATTCAATCAAATTATTTATGGTTGATTGAAGTATCTTTATATTTGTTTATATGAGCAACACCAACCTCCACCACACCCACCAGCAGTACCACAATGAATAGAAATAAAATCCCAAGTACTAAATCGATAATATATAATTAAGGGTAAATTACATTGCACCCCTTGAGGTTTGGCCCTAAAAATATTAATAGAATTTACATACAATTACACCACATAATTGATAATACCAACAACCACCACCACCACCGATCGCCATCAGATCATCGGCGGCGGACAACAACAACGCCCGTGATCGAGACGAGGGACGTGCACAGGTCGGGTCGGGTCGGTGGATTGCAGTGAAACAATGGTTGAAATAAAATTGATCCACCAGCCGGTTGTCGGTCATTGTCGTATTATGGTCGGTATTATCTGTTAGCGCATGTTAACATTGTTTAAAATCGACTGATTCCATGATTGAAAAATGTGTTGACATAAGCATATTAAAAAACACTTTTACTTAAATTGAAATGTCCATAGTCGTTAAAGAATGACTCATTGTGCACATTATAATAACAGATTATAACCATTGAAGACTTGGCTTATTCCAATATCTTCTTCGACCGAGTATGAGCAAAATCAATTGACTTTTTCATGAATTCCCATCTATAAATACATTTGCTTGCAGTCGAACCATATATCCCTCATCAGTCACCAAAGAAACCAAAATCTAGCTAATTATTTAACCACAATGAACGCTATTCATTTTCTTGTACTTTTTGTTCTCCTGGCTTTGGTATCTTCATTTGCCTCTGCCTCTGACCCTAGCCCTCTTCAGGACTTCTGTGTAGCCATTAATGACTACAAAAATGGTGGTATGTGCTCTTTCTACATATTTATGTATCCTTTTAAGCCTCTGCTGTCTAAGCTATGCTTTTTAAAGAGTATTTGAACCCGGCCTATTTTTACATACATACCAGTCAATCGGGTCTAACTTGTCTATTTGACACCCTTTTTTTTCATTATACCTTGTTTTGCATGGCTTTTATGACGATTTGTATAAATTTTATCAAATGCTTACGTCCGTATATTGTGAAAACATAAATTTTATTTTTTCACTCTTTAATATAAAGAGTTCATTGAAAGTTAATACATTTACGTTAGAAAATAATTATAATATTTATTTCTTTCATGCAGTGTATGTGAATGGGAAGTTCTGCAAGGACCCAAAGCTTGCCACACCAGATGACTTCTTCTTTTCAGGGCTCAACATCCCCGGTAACACTTCGAATCCAGATGGCTCCACTGTGACTTTTGTAAATGTAGCCCAAATTGCAGGACTCAACACTCTCGGTGTATCCTTAGTCCGCATTGACTATGCACCATATGGCCAGATCCAGCCCCACACTCACCCTCGAGCCTCAGAGATCCTAGTAGTCCAGGAAGGCACTCTCTATGTTGGTTTTGTGACATCAAACCCTGAAAACAAACTCTTCACTAAAATTCTAAACAAGGGAGATGTGTTTGTGTTCCCGATTGGGCTCATTCACTTCCAATTAAATATTGGAAAAACCAATGCAGTTGCCTTTGCTGGTCTGAGCAGCCAGAACCCTGGTGTCATTACCATCGCCAACGCCGTTTTCGGGTCGGATCCTCCCATCAATCCTGATGTTCTGGCTAGAGCATTCCAGTTGGATCAGAATGTGGTGAAATCTCTTCAGGCCAAGTTCGATCCGGTGGGACAATAACTAGAGAAATAAAATTATATTTTATAATTAATATGTAAAATGTTGCTGTGAAGTTAAGTTGCAGACTTGCAGCTTGTTTGAATAGTATATAATTGTTGAGAAACACTTTGTACCACCGGGGTCGCGGCACCGCCGCGGCCCCGTAGTGTAAAACAAGAGAAAAAACACGCAGGTCCCATGAATTTATTACGTGGATCCCAAGTGTTTTCATTTGTTTTTCCACTATGGGGCCGCGGCGGTGCCGCGACCATGGTTGTACGTAGCAAGGCTCATAATTGTTTGACATGTTGTACTTCAGATTAAATTATGATATAATAAAGAGGGTTACTTTGTGTAACCTTGATCAAGTTATCTGTGTTACATTTTAAGATAAAATGGTTTGTTGGCCGCGCCATACATATATTCGGCTAAAAGTTGCATTATTTGTTTATATATATAAAATAAAATAATTTAATAACAAGTAATGATCATGATCATATTTTCTCTGTTCAAAATAAAAAAATTGATATTTGTTTCAGTAGATTGTTATAACATTCACACTTGATCATGAAGCGATCAATTCAATCTATCATAAAACATGAGGTTTCTTGTTGATTGATATATTAATTTAGCTAGGATTAATTTATGGTTGTTACTTGTTCAAGGGGGAATGGGAATAACAAAATCATTCTTTGTGAAGTAGGAGATTCCTCTATATTATTCAAATTATTATCCACAAGCGTATCGTTTTTCAAAACTAGAAATCATGAATTATGGCGGTAATGTTGAACAAGTTCGTGTAAAATTATATACATGCAAGGATTTTGTGCATTATGAATTATGATGGCAATTTTGAACAAGCTCATGTGAAATTGTGATGTAGGACAGTTGGCTTTAGAGTTTGAAGAAGAGATGGACAGGAAATTGTCCAAAAGAGGTGCTCCAAAGAAACGGGCATAACTTTTGACTCGGTTGTCAGATTTCCTATTATAATATGTTTTCGGAAAGGGTTTTCAGAGATCTATAGCATGGCAACTAGGGTTCCCCGGTTGACGTCATTTGCATCCTCATCGGGGCAGTTTAAGTTAGGCTGTCGGGCAACCGAAGATTTTGTGTTTTTTCTTATTTTTCCGTTTTTAGTTGTTTTTGTTTAGTTTGAGGATATTTTAGTCTTTTTGCTTATTTTAGGGTTTCAAGAGGCTATTTAAGGCTCTTTGTTTTCAGTTTCAGAATTATTCAATAATATTATCAATTTTTGGTTTACATACATTCGTTCTTTACTGGTGGATTCCAGTTTTGTTACTTTAGGGGTTACGCTGGTAAACCCTAGAACTTCCGTTCTGCGTCAAGTGGTATCAAAGCATAAGGATTTACCTTGTACGATGGTCAACAACGAAGCCGGAAGAGTTAACCCTGGCGACGCTGGTCGTAGGGATGGCGATGTGTGGGCGGCAATTGATGAGCAGCGACAGTCGATGGAGAGGTTGGAGGCAATGGTTCGGCAACTTATGGAGCGGCTGCCTACTCCCAACACCCCTACGGGCCAAGCTCCTGCTCCTATTCCTGCCCCTACCAACAGAGATGGAGTCGAGGGATTAACCCTAGGCCGCCCTGAAGGTAGACGTCCGCCTAGAGCCGCGAGACATGTGCAGCATGAAGATTTCAGTGATGAAGATTCTGAAGAGGATTTCGTTGGTTACCAAGGAGATCGTCATCTGAACCGAAATCAACCTGATTATCGGATCCGCGCAGACATACCCCTGTTCTATGGAAAATTACAGATTGAAGAGTTCCTTGACTGGATTTCTGAGGTTGAGAGATTCTTCGAGTTTACTGAAGTTACGGAAGAACGTCAAGTCAAATTGGTAGCATATAAGTTGAGAAGCGGGGCTGCTGTTTGGTGGGAGAAATTACAGATGGATAGACGACGACAAGGCAAGGTTCCTATACGATCCTGGAGGCGAATGAAACAACTGATGATGAACAGGTTTTTACCTCCAGATTATGAGCAATTTATTTTTCAGAGTTATCAGAATTGTGTGCAGGGTAACAAAACCGTTGCAGATTATACTGAGGAGTGGTCTAGGCTTTCAGTTCGTAACAACCTCAATGAGACTGAGGGACAACAGGTTTCGAGATATTTGGGGGGATTAAAGTCGACCATTCGAGATAAAATTGGGCTGCAAGTTGTGTGGACAGTAGATGAGGCGCATAACATGGCCTTGAAAGCGGAGTTAATGGAGAAATCATCCAATCGTTTTTCTCACTACAAGAAGGACATGGGTGAATCGTCCAATGCAGCTGCAAATAGGGGAAGATTTTCACCAAGTGATGGACAGGGTCAGGCTAAAGCTACTGCAGATCAGGTACAAAGGGGTTCGGTTCCAAATAATTTTAGTGGGTCGCGTCCGACAGCAACAGCAGCTACAAAGGAAACCCCACGAATGGCACCAAACCCGTACAGTAGACCGGGCGTTATGAAGTGTTATAGGTGTGGCCAACCAGGCCACCGTTCGAATGAATGCCCAGCCCGAAAACCAGTGAACTTCGTGGGTGCTGAAGGAGAAGAAGAAGACGAACAGATTTATGAAGAAGAGGGAAACATGGACGAATTCTTGGAGGGTGCAGATATTGCTGAAGAACAGGGGGAGCCTGTTAACTGTGTGATTCAGCGAGTCATGTGTGCAACGAAATTGGACGATATATCGCAACGAAACAGTATTTTCAAGACTTGTTGTAGTATACAAGGAAAGGTTTGTGATTTGATCGTCGACAGTGGGAGTTGTGAGAATTTTGTGTCGAGAAAACTTATAGAACATCTGAAACTGCGTGCAGAGAAGCATCCCAAGCCTTATGCGATTGGGTGGATTCAAAAGGGTCCTAAGGCGAACGTGACAGAGGTGTGCAAAGTTCCTATTTCGATCGGGCAATACTATCGGGAAGAGATGGCATGCGATGTAGTCGACATGGATGCGGGTCACGTATTATTGGGACGTCCATGGCAGTTTGATGTGGATATAACCTACAGAGGGCGTGACAATGTTTGTGTTTTCAGTTGGGGTGGCAAGAGGATTGCAATGGTTCTGAAACGGGGTTCAGTCGGGAGTTCAACTAAGGCCACAGTAAATGAGCAGTCTTTGGTCACTTTAATCACGTCCGTAAGTGATTTAGAAGCTGAAATTAAAGAGGCACATGAGGTACATGTTGTAGTTGTGCGAGCTTTGGTGATAGAAGGCGAGGAAGAGCAGAGATTTGTGGTACCCGAGAAGGTACAGACCCTGTTGGCCGAATTCAGTGATTTAGTGTCAGAAGACTTACCAGATGACCTTCCACCGTTGAGAGATATTCAGCACCATATTGACTTAGTTCCGGGAGCAAGCTTACCGAATTTACCACACTATCGGATGAGTCCCAAGGAGAATCAGATTTTACAAGGAAAAGTGGAGGAGTTAATGAAGAAGGGGTTTATTCGAGAGAGTATGAGCCCATGCGCAGTTCCCACATTACTTGTTCCGAAGAAAGATGGCAGTTGGAGGATGTGCGTTGATAGTCGCGCAATTAACAAAATAACTGTCAGGTATAGCTTTCCCATTCCGAGATTGGATGACATGTTAGATATGCTGGAGGGGTCGAAATTGTTCTCCAAAATCGACCTGAGAAGTGGGTACCATCAGATTCGGGTCAAACCTGGTGATGAATGGAAGACAGCTTTCAAAACTAAGGATGGACTCTACGAGTGGTTGGTGATGCCGTTCGGACTGTCTAACGCGCCGAGCACTTTCATGCGGCTTATGAACCAGGTATTGCGGCCTTTCATTGGAAAATATGTAGTCGTTTATTTCGACGATATATTGATTTACAGCCAGAGTGAGGAAGACCACATGGAGCATCTGCGGGCTGTGTTAGAGGTATTGTCAAAAAACGAATTGTTTATCAATTTTAAAAAATGCAGTTGGATGACAGCGAGGTTACTATTCCTTGGGTATGTGGTTAGTTCGGAAGGAATTTTGGTTGATGAAGAAAAGGTTAGAGCCATTCGTGATTGGCCGACACCGAAGACGGTAGGAGAGGTGAGGAGTTTCCATGGGCTGGCGACGTTTTATCGTCGATTTGTGAGGGGTTTTAGCAGTATTGTGGCTCCCATTACAGAGTGTTTGAAGAAAGGGAAATTTCAATGGAGTGAAGCGGCCGACACAGCCTTCGCAGTCATCAAAGAAAAACTGTGCACCACTCCTGTTCTTGCTCTACCGAGTTTTGAGAAGTTATTCGAAGTGGAATGTGATGCTAGTGGGGTCGGGATTGGAGCAGTGTTGTCACAAGAGAAGAAACCAGTGGCGTTTTTTAGTGAAAAGCTGAGTGATGCACGCCGAAAGTGGAGTACCTATGATCAAGAATTCTACGCAATTATTCGTGCTCTAAAGAATTGGGAGCATTATCTAATTCAGCGCGAGTTTATCCTTTACACTGATCATCAAGCCTTGAAGTATCTGAACAGCCAGAGGAGCTTAAGTAATATGCATGCTCGGTGGGCAACCTATTTGCAGAAGTTTCCGTTTGTTCTGAAGCACAAGTCTGGGGTTCTGAATAAGGTGGCAGACGCGCTGAGTCGTCGTGCAAGTTTATTGGTTACTATGCAGCAAGAAATTATTGGGTTTGAGTTTCTGAAAGAACTGTATTCTGATGATGAGGATTTCAGAGAGGTATGGGAAAGGTGTGTTCTGAAACAGGCCGACGGGGAGTTTCATATGAACGAAGGCTACCTATTTTGTGGCAATCAGTTGTGCATCCCGCGGAGCTCTCTGAGAGAGAAACTGATTCGAGAGTTACACGGTGGAGGTTTGGGTGGTCACTTAGGGCGTGATAAAACTATCAGTGGGGTGGCCGAACGGTATTACTGGCCTCAGTTGAAGCGCGACGTCGGTAACTTTGTTCGCAAGTGTTACGTCTGTCAGACTTCTAAGGGACAGGCTCAAAATACGGGCCTGTACATGCCACTTCCTGTTCCGAATGCCATATGGGAGGATTTAGCAATGGACTTCGTTTTGGGTCTTCCGCGAACTCAGCGTGGAGTAGACTCCGTGTTTGTAGTGGTTGACAGGTTCTCAAAGATGGGGCATTTTATACCTTGTCGGAAGACATCTGATGCATCACATGTGGCTCAGCTGTTCTTTCGGGAGGTGGTTCGTTTACATGGTGTACCTCAGTCTATCACATCTGATAGGGATTCGAAGTTTCTTAGCCATTTCTGGGTTACATTGTGGCGGCGGATGGATACTGCTCTGAAGTTCAGTAGCACTGCACACCCACAGACTGACGGACAGACGGAGAACCTAAATCGAACACTAGGGAATTTAATTCGGAGCATCTGTGGAGACAAGCCAAAACAGTGGGACGTGGCTCTGGCACAAGCTGAATTTGCGTATAACAATGCTGTTCATACTGCTACAGGTAAGTCTCCTTTCGCTTTAGTGTATCGGCAACCTCCTAAGCATGCGTTGGATCTGGCAAGGCTTCCCAAGGTCACTGGTATGAGTGTTGCTGCTGAGACCATGGCTGAGCAGGTTCGTGATGTTCAAGCTGAGGTGAAGGCGCGGTTAGAGGAGAAGAATGCGAAGTATAAGGCTGCAGCAGATGTTAAAAGGCGTGAGAAATTGTTTGCTGAGGGTGACCAGGTTATGGTGTTTCTGCGGAAGGAGAGGTTCCCAGTTGGTTCCTATAACAAGTTGAAGCCAAGGAAGTATGGTCCGTACAAGGTGATCAAGAAGATCAACAACAATGCCTACGTGATCGACTTACCTGCTAATATGAACATATCTCGTACTTTCAATGTGGCTGACCTTTATGAGTTTTGTGATGATGTTCCACTTTATCCTGATTATAACTCGAGGTCGAGTTCTTCACAGGTGGGAGAGACTGATGTAGGACAGTTGGCTTTAGAGTTTGAAGAAGAGATGGACAGGAAATTGTCCAAAAGAGGTGCTCCAAAGAAACGGGCATAACTTTTGACTCGGTTGTCAGATTTCCTATTATAATATGTTTTCGGAAAGGGTTTTCAGAGATCTATAGCATGGCAACTAGGGTTCCCCGGTTGGCGTCATTTGCATCCTCATCGGGGCAGTTTAAGTTAGGCTGTCGGGCAACCGAAGATTTTGTGTTTTTTCTTGTTTTTCCGTTTTTAGTTGTTTTTGTTTAGTTTGAGGATATTTTAGTCTTTTTGCTTATTTTAGGGTTTCAAGAGGCTATTTAAGGCTCTTTGTTTTCAGTTTCAGAATTATTCAATAATATTATCAATTTTTGGTTTACATACATTCGTTCTTTACTGGTGGATTCCAGTTTTGTTACTTTAGGGGTTACGCTGGTAAACCCTAGAACTTCCGTTCTGCGTCAAATTGTATACGTGCTAGAACATCATTACACCTTTTTTTCTAGTTTTTAATTCATAGCTTCTTTTTTTTTTGTTCATTTCCTTTATTTTCTACCCATTATTCATATTGAATAAAATCAGTATAAATAGTTGTAGTACTCGAAAATTTTTCAAATTTTATTTATTAATAATAGATTTTATTGAACTTATCATCGTAAAAAAAATCACATCATAAATTCCCTCATAAATTCACAATTGCTGGGTTGTGTATTGTTTTTTTGAAATTTAATTAAGACGAGAAGGAATAGTAAAGAACGAACCGGCAGAGATTCTTTTTACGCTATTTATTGATTGGGCATGGAATAATAAATTCTTCCAATTTGTTGACATTTACGCTATTTATTCAAGGGGTAATTACTCTGGTGGCCATCAACTTATGCCACCATTATCAAAATGGTCCACGGATAGGAAATTGGTTTCAAAATGGTTATTTTTGGCAAACACTGTTACACTAATGACCATTCTATCCAATGAGTGGCATTTTGGTAAATAAGGGGATGACTTAATTTATTTTAGATATTTTTTTTAAATCAATTTTTTCTTTTGTTTTTTGAAAAAAATATTTATATTTAGTATGTGTTTAGTGTGTGTATATACGTATAGCATACCTCAAACATATATATATATATATATATATATATATATATATATATAAACATTCTTTCTATTATCAATTCGAACTGACAATAAATATATCAGGACGAAGAATGTGGACTACAGATTATGGAGAAGTTTTGACAAGTGCATACACTTTGAGTCAAAGTATGTAAATCTAGTGGTCCACATTCTTCGTCCTGATATATTTATTGTCAGTTCGAACTGATAATAGAAAATCCGTATATATATATATATTTCTTTTCAACTTATCCCAAATATATTTTTTAGAATTTTTAGATTTTGTAGCCTTAATCTTCTCAAAAAAGAATATATATATATATATATTCTTTTCAACTTATCTCAAATATACTTTTTAGAATTTTTAGATTTTGTAGCCTTAATCTTCTAAAAAAAGATATATATATATATATATATATATATTTCTTTTTCAACTTATCTCAAATATATTTTTTAGAATTTTTAGATTTTGTAGCCTATATATATTTCTTTTTCAACTTATCTCAAATATATTTTTTAGAATTTTTAGATTTTGTAGCCTTAATCTTTTCAATATATATATATATATATATACAGAAATTCTATTATCAGTTCGAACTGATAAAAGTTATATCAGTTCCTTGCATGTGGGCCACTGGATTTAAATACTTTGACTTGGCTGTATGCACTTGTCAGTCAAAGTATTTAAATCCAGTGGCCCACATACAAGGAACTGATATAACTTTTGTCAGTTCGAACTGATAATAGAAAGACTGTATATATATATATATGTTTGAGATATGCTATACGTATATACACACACTAAATATAATTATTTGTTTCAAAAAACAAAATAAAAAATTAATTTCCAAAAAATATCTAAAATAAATTAATGTCATCCACTTATTTACCAAAATGCCACTAATTGGATGGAATTGGATGGAAATTGATGGAAATTGATGGAATTGGATGGAATGACCATTAGTGTAACAGTGTTTGCCAAAAATGGTCATTTTGAAACCAATTCCTCATCTAGTGGCTATTTTGATAGTGGTGGCATAAGTTGATAGCCACTAGGGTAAATACCCCTTTATTCAATATCCGTCTCTCTCAAAATTGCCTTTTGGGAACAAAAGCAAACCGAAATTTGAATATGTGTTTACTAAATTTTGTCGAGATTAAAAAACATTAGTTAATATATTACTATATTAAAGATTTATTAATTTATAAAGGTGGTGAAAAGTTGGGATGTTTTGTAACCAGCCTTTTCAAATTGGATTCAAATCACCTGTCAAAAATGGGTAGTGTCTCAATTTGTGTCTAACAGACTAAATTGGGCAATGTGTACACAGTCATTTACATATTTTATTTTATTTAAAAAAAACGTATGTACATGGCCCAATTTGGTTGGTTAGACACAAATTGGGACACCAATTTTTGACAGGTGATTTAAATCACTTCAATTTTAAATAGTAATATATTAAACATGAAATATTCACATTTCAATAAATATCATCTACTTCAAAAAAAAAAAATAAATAAATAAATAAATATATATATATATATATATATATATATATATATATATATCATCTATTATGCATATAATATTCTTTGACGATGATATATTCTAAGCAATGTTCTAGTAGGTGCTAGGCGCCAGTCGTACGGCAGACCGACGCCTAGTGCCTAGGCGGCAAGAAATTTTTTTAATTTTTTTTTTACATCCCATACACAAACCTCCCACATTAAACTAGCTATTTTCTACTGCGAATGACTTCAATTTATCCTTCAACATGTTTAAACATTCATAAATTCATCAATACTATAAAATATACATAAGTACAAAAGTGAAGTCACTGTTGCATCTACGTTTGCTATACATTCATAAATTCATCAATTCAATACTACACGAGTACATGTTTGCTGGTGCCTCACATCTTGCACTTTGTCCCTTCTCATGAAAACAACTCGATCTCTTCAATGCCCCATTGAGTATTCAAACACTATATACATAAGTGAACAAATAATTGGAGCCAGAGGTATTGTTGAAGCAATTAAATTAAGGTCTAGTTCGATGTTTGACTTGGGAAAATGAGAGTTTTTGGTTCAACTCTTCAAGTCAATGAAGCCTAACCAAAACGGTGTAAAATTGTCGTTTTACACCCTAAATGACCCAGTTTTAATGAAGAAGTCTTTTTTTGTTTTTGTTTGTTTTTGTTTTTTTTTTGTGCCGTCTAGTCCGATTAATTGGCCTTAAAAATCGGCCTGGGTGGCCGACTAATCAGCGCTAGTCACCAGCTAGGCACCTAGCCGCCTAGGCCGATTACAAGAACACTGATTTTAAGCGAATTTTTCATATTTAATTATCTATTTCAATCACATCAACTCATTATTTAATTTGAGAAGATAAGGTTTGTATCATTTAATGGTATTCTCATTTCCCAAAACTCTCAATTAATTGTAATAGATAATAAAATCTTTATTTAATTTAATGATTTACATTAAATAAATTTTTCATGGAATTTGGCTTTGATATATATGATTGATAAACATTATCATATGTTACCGATTTAAATTAATATTGAAAATAAAGAAAAATACTAAGAATAAAATAAAATGAATCATAATATGGACTAGGGATGGACGTTTACCCCATGGGCCCCACCCCCATTTGGAGGCAAATTTTGCCCCTAGATAGGGTTTGGGGTTGGATTCGGGGGGTGGGGTGGGGATATATACAAAAAATTTTAAGTTAGTGCATCCTGATATAATTTCGTGAGGATATTGAATGTGAGCCACTCGTTTTACATACTTTGATTTAAATGTGTATGCACTTGTCAAAACTAATGGCTCACATTCAATATCCTGATAAAGTTATATCAGGATGCACTGACCAGATCGGGACTATATATATATTAATTTATTTAAAAATACAAATTAACTCGAACTCACGGTCACCCGCTAACCCACCTACTACCACCGCTAAGTCACTAACCCACTAACCCATCTATATCACTATAATTATTTGTATTAATTTTGAATTTTATTAACCAATTAAATATTTTAGATTGGATATTTTGATTATTTATTAGTTGGATATTGAAATAAGGTGAATCGAAAGATTGCGACGACCGAATTCTGAATTCTAAATTTTAAATTTCGAATTTCGGGTTGAAAAATATTAGGATTAGAAAATGGGGAAATAGGGGACAGGGTGGGGACAGAGGAACCTCCCCCCAAACACCCCCATCCCCACTGGGGCACGAGCCACACATGATCCTAATGTGGGTTTGCTCTTGTTCGCAATAGAGGATGTTACTGCTGTGTCCACAACAATGATTTATGCACACATGACACAACTCAAATTCGTTAGAGAGCTACTTGAATCTGTTTTTGCAACACATTTGTAAGTTCCTCATTTTTTATTGGCTTATTTCGTTGACAAAACACAATTGGGGTTTAATTATGTAAGGGTACACTACAAGAATAATTGTTATTCATGATAGTTAAAAACCGTTATGAAAACCGTTATGAAAGGGTTTTAATGATGGTTTTATATGTGTTGTTAAAGGCAGTGTAATAAGAAGCTTATCACGGTTTTTTAGTTTATGACGGTTTTTAAAAACCGTCATAAATCAATAATAGTTTTTGTCCATGATATATTCTTGACGATTTACAAACATTGTTATTTTATAATAGCGTAAAACCATCATTGACAATTGACTTCCAAATACCTATTAAGAAGAGATTATATATTTTTATATTTATTTATTTATTAAGAGGAGATCCAGCTTTATTTTTAGTAAATTTATAATAGTAAAGATATCATTTAATAGGAAAGAAAGTGATTCTAGGATTCAAATTAATTCTCTTGCTTTTTGACCTACAATCAATGCTCAAGTCCTTAATTATTTGATTGTATTGATTTTGTATAATTTATTACATTCCTATCATTAGAATCACATCAATATATTTTTTTTCTATATCTGCACATTTTGTATAAATTTTCAATTGCAATATCAATGAAATAAAATCTATAATCTTTTATTACTTGGCCTTTGTACAGTTAAAATAAAAAAAAACTACAAACATCATAATCAAAATATACAAAACTCTATCACAAAAATTAACCCTAAAATATAAACTACTCTACTCAAAAACTATTAAAAAGTATGTATAAATTTTCTTTGTTCATCTTCAAAAAGTATGTATAAATTTTCTTTGTTCATCTTCCTCAAGGCTTCCTTTTGAGTATACAGCAGCATAGTATGAGAAACAACATGAGTAAGATTTGAATAACAATTTATTGACAAAAAAAAAAAAAAAAAAAAAAAAAAACTCAAACTACATTATAACATCAAATCACAATTTAAACTCATTTTTAACATTAAAAGAATGAGAAAATAAAAGGAGATCGAAACGGAAAATTAACGAACCTCTTGTTCATGTTGTTATCAACTTTCTCATTGAAAATAGAGAACATGATATTCTGTTTTCCATAAACATTAAACATTAAACATTCAAGTATAAAACACAAAAAGTGTGTTGAAGAAATTCATTGTTCTCTATCAGAGACTATAACAAATTCACAACCGATACATAAGAAAATAACCGATAAAAAATAAATAAATACATAAAAAAAAAAATAAACACTCACTATGGCCCTCGGCGCTTGCTTGAGGCCATAGAGAGCCTTGTTGAGTTTGCAAACAAATGAAGGTTTTCGAGAATCTATGAAGCCAAGGGGCTGCTCTATAAAAACAACCTCTTGAAGATCGCCATTGAAAAAGGCGTTATTGATGTCAATTTGTTGGATATCCCAATTAAAAGTCACAACCAAAGTGAATATAATTCGAATCGTTGAGGCCTTTACAACTGGACTGAACGTGTCGTGAAAGTCGATGCCAAACGTCTAATGAAAGCCTTTGGCAACCAATCGTGCCTTATGCTTAAGTATAGACCCATCGGGTCTATATTTAATTCGAAAAACCCATTTGTACCCTACCAAGGTTGTAGATTCTGTTGGTGGAACTAGTGTCCATGTTTTGTTCTTCATCAAGGCAGAGTGTTCTTCTAGCATCACCTCTTGCCAACAAGTTTGTTTTAAAGCTTTTGCCACAGATTAAGGTTCAATGTTGTCAACTAAGTTAGCCACTTTATTGCACACAGATGAATAGGCTTTATGCTTGATGGTGACTGACTTAAGTCGAGTGACCATTCGATGGGTGCCCGTTGGCAGAGGTTGCGAAACAATATTATGAGTGCTTGATGGCAGAGATTGCAGAACATCATGTTGTGATGTAAGGTCCACATAAAATGGAACTACGGGATTACTTGTATTTAGAGATCGAGACTTGGTTGTGTGAAGAGAATCCTTTCTTTTATGTTGATTTGACAATGTAGGAATTGCTTTGTTTCCTTTAGGCAAAGTATGCTGCAACACAGAAGTTAACAGACCACCAACTGCAGTTTTAGCAGCCGAATCAATTTTGGGAGGAAATAAGAGATAATATGGATATTCAAATTCGTTGAACACCACATTTCTTGAGACGTAGATTCTCCCGGATGGATGTAAACATCGATACCCCTTTTGACTTAAGCTATAGCCAATGAAAACACATTTTGAGGTGTGAAAGTTGAACTTTTGATTCGAATACGGTCTTAGGTACGGAAAAGCTGAGCAGCCAAAAACCTTAAAGTAATTGTAATTGGGCAATCTCTTATATAGAACCTCATAAGGAGACTTCAGTTGAAGAACCGGAGTTGGAAGATTATTAACTAGCAAAACCGCAGTTCGAAATGCCTCAACCCAGAACATAAGAGGCATATTAGCCTGTGCCAGCAATGTGAGACCAGTTTCCACCACATGGCGGTGTTTTCTTTCGGGTATCCCGTTCTGCTGATGTGTGTAGGCACAAGATGTGCGAAAAAGAATTCCACATTTGGTAAGGTGAGGTAATAGCGGCTTGTATTCCCCACCAAGATCAGCCTATAGAATTTTGATTTTACAAGAGAATTGAAGTTCTACTTGCAACTTAAATTGAAGGAAGACATTTGGCACATCTGATTTCAACTTAATAACGAAATCCTTTTAGTGATGGTGTTGGAGAGGGACCCCATACATCTATGAATACTAGTTCCAGAGGATTGGATGCTTTGTAATTGGATCTTTGAAATGGTAGTTGATGTAACTTACCCATTTTGCAGGCATCACAAAACTGATGAGTATCTTTGTACTTTAATTTCAAGGTATTGAACACCTTTATTAGAATTAATGAAGCTGGATGACCAAGCTTCAAGTGCCACATTTTTTCATTTATGTGGTCTTTATTACACACATTTTCAGCTCTTAAGGCATGTTTGCAAACTGCTCTTAAGGCATTGTTATTACAAGCTGATACAGCTTTTTCAACATTTGTACAAGTAAAGCTGCAGCTATTATTGAAACTTTTATTTAAGCTTTGTATAGAATTTGAGCAACCAATGTTATGAACACTCTTTACCAGCTGAGCTATAGGCTTTGATTGAATCCTTTTAATGCTGAGCTTGTAGAGTCCATGCTCAAGCTTGCCTTGAAGAAGTACACTCTTGGAAATCTTGTCCTTAATCACACAGACATCATACCAAAATTCAACATAAGCATTGTTATCATGTGTAAATTTGGAGATACTTAATAAGTTTTTTGCAATTGAAGGCACACACAATATGTGATCCATCACCAACCATTTAGAAGATGAATCAAGAGAGGTAATAAAGGATTTACCAATATGGGAGATATGGTGTTGTTGACCATTGCCTACAGCAAGAGTGTCATTACCTTGGTAATTTGAGAAGGAAAAGAGGTTTGACAAGTCTGAAGTCTCGTGGTTTGTGGCACAACTATCAGCATACCAAGCTTGATCATAGATAGTTTCTGGATTAGCATAGTATGCAGTTGGTTGATTAAACTGAGCTTGGTGTGGTGAGTTAGTCAATAGAGGCATGAAATTGGTCTGCAACTGAGAGCATGTTGGCTGAAATTGAGAGCCTGTTGGTTGGAACGGATGGCCTTGCTGACTTTGATTGCTTTGAGAGTTGTAGTATCCACTTCCATGTTGATTGTTGTTGCTTTGATAACTCTTGTCAAAGCGATGATAGCAATTGACTGCAACATGACCAATTTTTCCACATACTTGACATATAGGTTTACTGTTGTTATTCCACCTTCCCTTTCCATGACTTCTTCCTCTGCCACCAGACCTGCCATTTCCATTGTAATAGCCTCCTCTTTGATTCCTCCTTTCATTCTGATTTTGCCCAACAGCAAAGTTTGCACCAGCACTTGTAATGTCAAGCTGAGTTATTGAATTCAGCTATGAAATCCTTTGTTCATGATTCAAGAGCAAATATTGTGCTTCTTGAAGGGATGTGGAACTCCTTTGAGACAAAACCACAATCACCACTGAATCATATTCGTGTCCCACACCATTCAAAACACTTCATATTAGATCTTTATCACTCACAATCTGACCTGTAGCCTTCAAGCTATCCCCGATTGTTTTGATTTTAAGCACAAAATCAGTAATAAAACTACTTTTTTTTTGGTGTTTTGTAACTGATGCTTGAGTTGCAGTACCTTAGCTAGGGATTGTTGTGAGAACAAACGATTAAGAGTACTCCAAACTTCATAAGAACTAGTACAATATGTTAATTGCCCAATTATGCTCTGGCTTATTGATGAAAAAAGCCAGCTGAGAAGTAACTGATCGGTTCTCAGCCAGGTTGCGTACTCTTTGTTCATAACTAATTGTTTATCTCCTCCATCAAGTGATGGTACCTCAACGAATTTCGGTGGAGTTGAGGTTGATTCTGAGATAAAATCAATCAATTGAAAAGCTCTAATGATAGGGAGTACCTGAGCCTTCCATTGTATGTAGTTGTCCTTGTCAAGTTTGACTTGAAGGTTGAAGTGCATCGATTTTGCAAGGGAAGAGAAGTCTCCAGATCTTGAATCCTTCGAGGCATCTTTTTCATGACCTGTTAATGGACTCAATAGAGAAGACATGGACGATTAGTCCTTTATGGCTCTGATACCATGTGACGAACACAAAGTGTTTGATAAAAGGTCTCGTAGACCTTAGAGACAAAATAGAAGAGAAATTAACTAAGAAAAGAAAGAAGAAGAGTAAAGAAGAGAGACATTGTATTCTCTGTGAAAAATGAAAATTTTATATATCTTGAACTAACTGAATAATCTGAGGTCAAGCTTCTATTTATACACATTAGAAATCACACGAGCTAATTGCATGACTTTGAATTCTGGAAATTCTGTTGTAACAACCTAACAAAATTTTCCGCCAAAAGTCCTCTCATAGAAATGCTTCTCTGCTTCGGACTGCTCTGTTTTGGAGTGAGCCTGATATCATCCACCGCCTGATCTTTGTGATAGAGGTAGATCATGTGGTTACCTTCTGTGCTGGAAATACTAGCATTGTGGCAAACTTGCTTGTTCTAGACTTCTTCTCCTTTTGGTTAGTTGGCACAGCTTGCTTGACAGCTTTCTTATCTTCACATATTTGCCTATTAGTGATTCTAATACTATCATTCACACGCTGAAGCCTATGCTATCTACAGGACTGCAAAGAAGTTGATAGATGAATAAATAGTTATAATTTGATCATTTCTCACTTCAATATTAGTAAGAGCATCTCCAAAATATTCCTTTATTTTCACTCTTCAAATGTCTATTTACTTACCTATGTGGCAATTTGAGGATCGAAAGAAGGAGAGCCTTTCCAAAAGACTCTTCAATTAGAAATATGTTTATATTATTAATATAAAATCATTATTAAATATGTTATTATTAAAATCATTTGATATGAAAATCATTTGAATGACCTTCCAAATTATTAATATGTTAATATTAAATATTCAATCTTAGTCTCATTTTAAAGATCTAGATGAGACATTTCTAATGGTATAATTTTTAAGCTGATAAAATTTATAGATTAAAATTTATTATGTATTAATTTAATTTAATTTAAAATGATAAAAAAG
Organism: Acer yangbiense; assembly: GCA_008009225.1. Lineage (NCBI taxonomy): Eukaryota > Viridiplantae > Streptophyta > Magnoliopsida > Sapindales > Sapindaceae > Acer > Acer yangbiense. Next base: position 15,603,225 of record CM017763.1, read on the forward strand.
ATATAGATTTCAAATATTAATGATGATGTGATATAAAAAATAATATAATAATATTTGAAGAGGGAAAAGTTGCTCTTCAATATTGAGGAGAGAGAAGCAAAATCTAATTTCAAGAATCTCATTTAAAGAGTCTGTTGGAGCTAAATATGCTGATGTGGCTCGATTGATTTTAGCAAATATCTTATTTGAATAGTCTTTTGGAGATGCTCTAACGCATGTTCCGAAGATAATGTCGTTGGTAGTTATATTTAGCTAGAAAAAGTGAGCAATTTGTCTGGTTGATCATCTAGATTGTTCTCATATTAATGGAAACTATTGTCTAGCTAGTTTTTGTTCAAATGTTAATTTTATTTCATTCTCTATGAGTTAAAAGTAATTTATATATGTAATAAAAGTTATGTTAATCTAGACTTGGCAATGGGTCGTGTTATTACGAATTCGTATCGTTTCGTGTTTGGGTCGTGTTAAAATTGTTCCACCAGAACCCAATCCGTTAGCTTAATGGGTTGAAATATACAAACCCAAAACCATTTGTTAAATTAACCCGACCCGGCCTATTACAAAATATTATATTTGAGATTTATTAAAAAGTTGAAAATAAATAGTACTGAAACGTGATCAAACTCATGCAATCAAGTTCACCATAGGCACCTAAAACTTCAAAAAAATAAAATAAAATAATTTCACCATAGGCACCAACAATCAATCGAAAATATCTAATTTAAAAAAAATAAACAAGTCCAAAATAAAAAAAAATAAAAAAAAATTGAAAATGAAATCTTCCATTGATCTTCCTCTTGAATCTTCAATATGTTATGATTGGGAATCTCAATCCTCATTTAGACCTAAAAGGTTAAATTACTTGTGTTAGATGTTAAGAAAAAAAAGAATTAACATACATTAATAAATCCAATACCTTTGTAAATAAAATCATACCCTTCAATTTTCAATTAAGCATAATAGACTCAGTCCCTTGAGTTGAATTAATAGCAGCCTCGATGTTCAAATTGAAGATATCTTCAATGAGTTCATCCATGTTAATATGATCTTCCTCTGTAGAAGAATTATATATATATATATATATCAACAATTTATTTTTTTACAATGAATAAAATATTAATTAGTATGTCGTGACTATACAAAGTTTTTTTAATAACTTTCATAAAACACATTAAAAAAAATTCTTTATATTAATGAGTTATCGAATTAACGGTTTTTTTTAAGGGTGAACCCAAAACTGACCCATTATATTTCGTGTTTTAATGGGTTGACCCATTAACAACCCGATTCGATAAACTTGACCCACCAACCTCTATTTTCGAATGGGTTTGGGTTGTGTTAATGGGTCGTGTAAAATTTTGCCGGGTCTATGTTAATCTGTAAATAATTTTGAATCATTTTTAATTCTTATATGAACAAAATTACTTAATTTCAAAGTTCCAAATCCTCATTATGAGGACTCAAAAACAATAAACAATTCACGAAACTTTCAATATGAATCAGTGTATATAAGAATGAAATTATTTAAAGACCTGCTATCACACATAGTCCATAGAACAAGTATATTTCATGGTTATAAGAGATTGTAGATATTTGTGAATAAATTAAAAAATAGTTCACGAAACTTACAATATGCAATGCTGTGAATATCTAATAAATATTAATGGTCAAATAAAAATATGCCGCTCAAAAAAAAAAAAAAAAAAAGTAAAGTAGTTTCATTTTTTTAATGTATGATTAATTATAATCCACTATTCTTAATTATATTTTCTCACAAGTTTTTTTTGTTTACTCCACTACTCTTAATTATATTTTCTCACAAGTTTTTTTTGTTTACTCCACTATTCTTAATTATATTTTCTCACTGTAACATCACATACTTTTAGGTTATGTAACATTATTCATCTAGAGATATTAAGAGAAAAGTATCAATACGAATTGTACGTTGTGAATTGTGATGTCTGTGTATCAATTAAATTTTAAAATCACCATCATAATTAGAGTTTTTTTTTTTTTTTTTTTTTTTTTTTCTACTGATGTAATACACATTTTAATTAAAATCCTTAGTGAAATAATTTTGTTAGAATTCATAGAAATTACATGATACGTACACAGCTTGTTGTTATCTTATCAGCTTTGATCAAATTATCATCTCACTTGTTAATGACTAGAGTTAATTAATGCTTTCAATTTTCAAATGCATTAATCAAACCGGTATTATATGCCATGCAGAAGTAGAAGAGATACTATGGAAGACAGATCGACTGATTCAAAATGGACATTGGAAATGAATGAGGAATTTAATGAGAGACTAGACATCTGTGCCTAGATACAATCCCATAATTCGTTATATAAACCACATATAATTAGTGAAAAATTTCTCTCATATAGTTTCACTCTAAGTCTCTAAGTCTTAAAATATTTCTCTCATATAGAGATCTCTCGTTTCCTCTCTTCTTGGAAAATTTGCCCCTCTCCATTTTTTTTCTGTATTATAACTTGTAAGAATGGAAAACTTAAGTGAACATCAGGTTTTGATGGCGGACGGTGCTACGGTAACGGTTGAAATGTTTTATAATGACTTTAAAAGTGCGAGGAGCGAGCGTTGTCTCGATCTTGTTTTGAAGCGCATCTTGGAGGAAGGTGACATGGTTGTTGGGTTTGAAACAGACTGTTCGTGTGGTCAATATGCAGGACAATTTCATTTACTCATCAAGTTGTGCACCCAATTTGGCTGTTTGATAATCAAACTGGATCCAAGTGGAAGTCCCGGTTATTATTCATCGCTAAAAAAGTTCTTTGCTAACAATGACATTGTCTTTGCTGGTGTTCGTATCAAGAAAGTTGTCGAGATACTGGAAACTGCATATGGGTTTGAAATTAGAAATGCAATGGAATTGAGCGAAATGGCTGTTAAAGTATACGATAGGCCTTGCCTTAGCGCATATGGTGTCAAAGACTTGGTTAGAGCAGTTTTGTCGCGACATCTTCACACGATCCCCTATAGTGCAGCTCAGGTTGATTTTCAAGTCTCAGAGGCTCTTACAAAAGAGAAGATCGAGCATTCAACTGCTGTTACCTACGCTATCTATAAGACTGCCAAGATAGTTCTAAACCTATGAAGAATTTATGTTTGCAAGAAATTTAGGAGTGTTTTCTATCGACATAATAATGTCATAAAATTAATGTATTTGGTTGTAATATTAGGCTGGAAAATGTGAGTTTAGTTAACTATGCTATCTATATTTTTACTATTACCAAGGTCATCATCATAATCTTATTTTTGTTGCAGTTTCTTTAATTTTGGAGTGATATTTGTACTATTACCAAGGTCATCATCAAGGACATTGTTGGTTGAATGTGTGCCCTTTTTCACCCAGCCAACATATATTGTGCAGTGGTAATTTTTTAGCGATTTTGAAAGACTTCTAAACTATGATACTTAATTTGGACAATATAAAAGATGCAGAAACCAGTTACACAGAAGCATGCTGTTGTTTACTCTATCAGAGCTTGTTAATTTTATGGTGAGACTCCTTTTTTTTTTTTTTCCTTAAGTCAGATGGTAGTGCATGTTTTAATCATCACTTAGAAAACAGACATGAAGGAAATTAAATAGGATTCGTGATTAATAAACATTTAATTGTTTAAAAATCAATAGTGTTCCTGATCCCAGCCCCTAGGCTTACCATGACAATGTCTGACGATTTAAACTTGTAATTGTAAATTTTTAAGCTTATATATAGAAACTGTTTGGATTTTGGAGTTGGACTTTGTGGAAGCAACTATACTCTTCATTTTCTTCTAATTGGATATAAACAAAAAAAATAATGCTATATAGCCCAAAAAGTAGCCTAAAAATCAATCTATATGATGTAACAAATGATTTGTGCATATCATAAGACATCGACAAACTGTATCACCATTCACCAAGCCACATTTAGTAGTGGTATAACTCAGCGCGAATGAAATAAAAATAACAGTTGAACAAAAACTAGATAGACAATATGAGAACAATTTATACGATCTTGTACTAGACAAATTGCTCCTTATTTTATTTATTTATTTATTTTATTTTTTTAGCATTATATTACTACCAACGACGACATTCAAACTTCACAACAAGCATGTTACTAATTAATGAAGCGAAATGAAACTAAAACAATTAATTTATTCAGTACTTAAGCAGTATCTTCGCAGTTCTGTAGATACCATAGGCATCAACAGTTGCACACTCAATCTTCTTGTCTTCTGTAAGAGTTTCCGACCCCCAGTAATCAATGTGTGTCATGCTAATTGGAAAAAATTGTTTCCACCAAACAAATCGAATAAAGTCTCTGACACCACATGTGTTAAGGGTACTACGACTGCCATATGTTTTCTCTACCACGTCGCATAAATCTTTTGCATTTCTAATTTCTAACCCGTAACACTTTTCGAGTTTCTCCAAATCTCTTTTTATACGAACACCAGCAAAGACTATGTCCTTGTTAGCGAACATCTTTCTCAGCAGTTGAAAATAATTTTTGCCACCAACTCCATCTAGTTTTATTAGCAAACAACCAACTTGAGTGCACAACTTGAGCAAAGAAACCTGTGCTTCACTATTTGCAAATGACCATTCGGTGCCAAAACCAACAACCATGTCACCTTCCTCCAAGAAGCGCTTCAGAAAAAGATCGAGACAGCCCTCATCATCATCATCACTTATTCCTTCATGTTCATGATCAGGAATTATTTCAGTCGTTACATTTTTTCCGTCTACCATCAAGAACTGACGTACTCTTGGTTTTTCCATTCATTCTTACAATGTGAGATATGAGAGAGAATCAAAGAGTACAATGTGAGATATGGAACTATGTGAATTTTGTGTCTACTTCTATGTGATGGGGAATTCTATATAGGCACAGATATCTAGTCTAGTCTCTGATTATTAATTCTCATTTATTTTCATGTTGAATTTAGTCGATCTGTCTTCCATAGTTATTCATCTTCTTCTACTTGAGCATGCATATATGGGCATATGGCCGTCAAAAGTAGAAAGCATTAATTAACATCGGTCAATTTAGACGAGATGAGGTTGGATCATTGGTATACTCGACACATCTGCACCACAAGGTTATAGGTTCAAATCCACTCTCTCCAAAAAAAACCTCGAATTTATGTAATAATTAAAAAAAAAAAAAAAACACTAGTCACTTTAAGTTTGAACTAAAAAAAGGGAAATAGCTAAAAAGAATTTTTTTTTTTTGGGCAATTGCCAATTAGGTCCTGGACTTGTTTGCGACTTTTACAAAAATGACCAAATTGGTCCTTGCATTTTTTTCAAGTGCCAAATTAGTCTCTCTAACTAAGTTCCGTCAGTCAACTTTAACTGTATAAGGGTAAAATTGTAGTTTGCTCCTAAACAATATAATAATGACACATGCATAGTTTTTTTTTAACACATTTATATTTTTGTTTATTTTATTTGTGGCTTGCATAATATTAACAAAAAAAAAAAAAACAATTATATAAAAATGGTAAAAGACTAAACTAGGAATGAATGGTAACTTTATTTATAAAATAAGGGTATAATTGACATTGTCTTATTAAAATATTTTTAGATTTTTTAAGAAAATTTTAATTAAAAAATGTACAAATGATGTTTCATTAATAATATTTTAGGATTTTATTGTAATTATAGTGGTGGATTTAATACACAAAAGACAAAACAACTTTGCTTTAATATAACAAATAAAAGAGTATTTACGTACTTTAATTAAAATTGTTAAAGTCAACCGTTATATTTAACACCGTTAAACCGTTAAAGAGACCAATTTGGTCACTTCTAAAAAGAGAGGGACTAATTTGGCACTTGAAAAAAATGTGAGGACCAATTTGGTCACTTTTATAAAAGTCGCAAACAACTTGGAATTTAAAAAAGTCAAGGACCTAATTGGTAATTGCCATTTTTTTTTTCAATGTCAAATAAATTTTCTATTGCGGTCAGCTTCTCAAGCGACAAAAAAATACCTCTCTATTTTATTTTAAAATTTTAAAATATTTTAAAAAATGAATTATAAAATATTTAAAAAAAATTATACCTCCAATGGAGGTCAGCAAAAAGTTAAGAAAAAAAAAATTGTTGCAGACCTTTGCAAAAAACAAAAAAAAAAACAAAAAACAAATTTTTATTTTTTTTAAAAAAAAATTAAAATTTATTAACAGCGTTTTTGTCCAAAATTATTCTAAATTATCATTAATCGATTTATATTTTAATTAGTTTAGCTTTAATTATTTACTTGTATTATAATATGAAGCTAGAATTTTTTTTATTTAAAGTATTACATAAATTCTGGTTTTTTTTTTTTTTTTTTTGAAGTGGGAGGACTCGAACTCACAATCTTATGGTGTAGATGTGAGGGGTATGCTACCACACCAACCTCATCTTCATATGAAGGTAGAAATTGAATTTAAGAATATTTTGTTGTATATATGATTACTTTACAAATTCTATAATTTAAGAATATCTTGTCATATGAAGTTCTGATTCGGAGTTTGCCAGAATCAGGTAGTGGTGGGTTTTTTTCGTTTTCAGGCTTTGAGGTCTTCTGCTCTGCTTTGTGGTCGTGTGGGCAATTCAGAAGTGCAAAGGTTGGCTGGGATGGCTGTATGGTTTTGCTGCCGGTTGGTATGTTTTGTCCGCCGTCGGGGTTTTCTTTGTGGGCTGCTGGTTGCTCTGTTTTGTTGTTTCCTCTGTTGGCTTTGTTGTGGCTTATCAACTTTGATCACATGACAATCATTAATGACTAGAGCTAATTAATGCTTTCAATTTTCAAAATCATTAATTAAACCGGTGGTACTAGATTTCATGCAGAAGTAGAAGAGACTGTGGAAGACAGATGGACTAATTCAACATGTAAATTGGGAAGGAATGAAAAGCTTTAAGATCAGAGACTAGAGATCTGCGCCCCGCTAGAAACAATCCCATAATTCGTTATATATATATATATAAACCACATAAAATTACTAAAATTGTTCTCATTTATATAGTTTCACTAATTTTTGGTAGTATTGTAAGAATGGAAGACTTAAGAGAACATAAGTTTTCGATGGCAGACGGTCAAATAGTAACGATTCATCAAATGATTCATTACGATGGAGGTCTCGATCTTTTTTTGAAGCGTTTCTGGGAGCAAGGCGATATGGTTGTTGGGTTTGATACGGATTGGACATTTGGTGAGTACGAAGCGCAAGTTTCTTTACTCAAGTTGTGCAGTAAAGGACATTGTTTGCTAATCAAACTGGATGGAACTCGATACTCTTATTTTCGACCTCTCAAAGAATTGTTTGCTAACAAAGAAATAGCTTTTGTTGGTGTTCATATCAAGAAAGATCTCGAGAAACTTGAAAGTGCTTACGGGTTTGAAATTAGAAATGCGGTGGACTTAGGTGAAATGGCTGCAAATAAATATAAGAGGCCTTACTTGAGAGCATGCGGTGTCAATGACTTGGCTAGTGCTGTTTTTAATAGTCAATATATTTACGGAATTCCGAAACCCATGAGGGCTGCGAAGTTTGATTATCGAGCTGCAGAGACTCTAACTGAAGAGAAGAAGATGGAGTATGCAACTGCTGTTACCTATGCTATCTACAAGACTGCCAATTTATTACTCAAGTAATGAAGATTTAATTGTTTCAATTTTATTTCACGTCAATAGTTCATCTGTTTACAAGAAAGGAATGCTATTTTTTTTTTGGGATAATCAATGTTTTGAAATTAATGTAATTTTGTTTTTTACTTACATTTTGCCATTTTGGGTTTGAGCAGAGGGAAGGACTTAAACCTATAATCTCTTGTTTTGTTAATACATTTTGTTTAAAAATTTGGAGTACTATTTAATTGAAGAATGGATCTGAACTATTGTCAAGTTTTAATTGGTTCATATGGATTTGATGGATAAAAGGAAATAGATTTTGTCGTGAATTGAATTGCTGCAGCAGAGTTCAGGATTTTATTAATCTGATTTACGTTTAACAAAAGTTACTTCTAGAACTTCTAAAATACACATCTAGATACTATGGACTCAAATACTTAGAAAATACAAAAAGAATTCTTTTACTCCAAGAATACGGCCCTGTTTGATTTTTCCACAACACTGAATGACACTTAATGCATTCCATTCAGTTATTTTGTTTGATTTTTTAAGTTGTAAAATCACTTAATGAGCACTTAAAATTTTTTTTTAGAGTATACATTTTAAGGGGACTTCTTATTATATCCTTCTAATTAGGTGATGTCAATGTTTAGTAAAAAACTTTTCTAGCCTGTCATAGACTCCGTATCTTATTTTTGCTTAGCCCATTTTTATAAGAGTAACTGAGAAAGAAAAGAACAAATCTCGAAGTACTAACAAAAAGACCAAGTCAATCTCTATCGAAAGCCAATGTAAACTTTCATACATTTATTTAATATGGGCTTTCTTGGACAATTAAATCAATTCAGAGATAAAACACTATACTCATTAACAACCAAATTAAGTTGAGTCTTGAGATACGTATAAAAAGACCAATTCCATGTTTGAAAAATGTGTTGACACTACACGAAAATAATACAATTCTTACAATCACCATCTGATAATAATGACAATTTAATTGTCATTATTAAGAATTGAACTTAAGACCTCAAGTCAAGAGTTGTAAACTTTTACCATTTGACTACAACATTTGATATGTTAATAATTGAACAATATTTGTATATAACTTATATGAGTTGTTAGAAAAAAAAAAAAAAAAAAAAAAATTATTAGATAGATTTAAATTTATCCTCATCAGTCACCAAAGCAAGAAAAATCTAGCTAATTAATTAACCACAATGAAAGCTATTAATTTCCTTGTACTTTTATTCTCCTGGCTTTGGCTTCCTCATTTGCCTCTGCCTCTGACCCTAGTCCTCTTCAGGACTTCTGTGTAGCCATTGATGACTACAAAAATGGTGGTACGTGCTATTTCTACATATTTCTACATATTTGAGACCGACCTATTTTTACATACATCCCAGTCAATCGGGTCTAACTTATCCATTTTACACCCTTATTCTTCATTGTAGTTTTGCATGGCTTTTATGACGATTTGTATAAATTTTATCAAATGCCTACGTTCTTATATTGTGAAAACATAAATTTTATTTTTTAACTCTTTAATATAAAAAAAGAATTCACTGACAGATAAAATATAACAAATTAACATATTTGAAGTCAGAAGGAAAATAAAGATAAAGTTAATACATCTATTCTAGAAAAGAATTATAATATTTATTTCTTTCATGCAGTGTTTCTGAATGGGAAATTCTGCAAGGACCCAATGCTTGCCACACCAGACGACTTCTTCTTTTCAGGGCTCGACACCCCCCCGTAACACATCGAATCCGGCCCACATTGACTATGCACCATACGGCCAGAACCCGCCCCACACTCACCCTCGAGCCTCAGAGATCCTAGTAGTCCAGGAAGGCACTCTCTACGTTGGTTTTGTGACATCAAACCCTGAAAACAAACTCTTCACTAAAATTCTAAACAAGGGAGATGTGTTTGTGTTTCCAATTGGGCTCATTCACTTCCAATTCAATATTGGAAAAACCAATGCAGTTGCCTTTGCTGGTCTGAGCAGCCAGAACCTTGGTGTCATCACCATTGCTAACCCCGTATTCGGATCAGATCCTCCCATTAACCCTGATGTTCTGGCAAGAGCATTCCAGTTGGATCAGAATGCGGTGAAATCTCTTCAGGCCAAGTTTTGGTGGGACAACAATTAAAGAATTAATATGTAAAATGTTGCAGTGAAGTTAATTTGACATGTTATACTTCTGATTAATTTATGATATAATAAAGAGGGTTGCTTTGTGTAACCTTGACTGATAATAAATTATGATATAATTTATCTGTTGGACGATTATTTTGTCTCTTCTTTCCTTTTGACTTTTGTGTGTCACTGCTGACATGCAGTATGTCAAATTAGGATAATGCCTCTTAGGTACTAACTGATCAGTACCCAAGATATATACTGACCCACCAATGGGGTGTTGACACGTGACATTTCTTCTTTAACTTTTTATATTTATCTTCTTATATTCTTTCAAAATGAGCCACGTGCCAACACACCATTAGTGGGGTCAGTACCCAAGCATTATCCGTCAAATAAATTTTAAGATGAGTCAGCTGGTTGACCAGGTTATTGACAGATAACGAAAGCACCAATTTGGAAATTCCGATGCCAATCTCATTCATCAATCTTTACAAATTTTAAATTTGAGCCAAATATGAATATTAAATTTTGTTGAATATTCTTAATATTAAATAGATATGCTGTCATTGCAAAAATATCTATTCAAAGCATTCTATTATTAGGATTCAGGGGTGTTCCAAAATGTTAAAATTCGTAATCAATTGGTTTGTTGGTGAAATCTTTTATGGTCACCTAATTAAAAACTTTAGATTCAAATTGCAGTTTTAGTTGGTAAGATGAAGGAAATATTGAATCAAATTAGCCATACATATATTCTGCTAAAAGTTGCATTATTTGTTTATATATAAAAAATAAATAAAAAAATTGAATAACAAGTTATGATCATGGTGATATTTTCTCTGATAAAAAAAAAAAAAAAATTGATATTTGTTTCAGTAGATTGTTATAAGTTATAACATTCACACTTGATCATGAAAGAGATCAATTCAATCTACCATAAAACGTGAGGTTTCTTGCTGATTGATATATTAATTTATGGTTGTTACTTGTTTAAGGGGGAATGGGAATAACATAATCATTCTTTGTGAAGTAGGAGATCCCTCCATATTATTCAAATTATATATATATATATATAGAGAGAGAGAGTCTTACAAGAGATCTCTTATATATATGTACATAAATATATTCACAATTGCTAGCTTGAGTACTTTTTTTTGAAATTTAATTAAGACGATAAATAATAGTGAAGAACCGGCAGAGGTTCTTTTTATATCCACAGTCAAGATATTGTTGCTCCAGTCAATTGAATTGATCAGATAATAAAATATGACCACTTCCGCCATGTCCGAAATTTGAAGTGATCATAAAATATATATTCGGAATATATATGTCTGTAGTTTTTGAAGAATGGTTCATTCTGGTAATAGAATAGATAATATTTAAAATATTTAAGACTTGGCAAGCTTTTCATATCTGGTCCAACAAGGGAAAAGCGCGCAAAGACTTGTTCAATAAACCCCATCTATAAGTAATCTTGTTTGCCATGCAAGATTTCTCATTCCTCATTAAAGCACTAACACACTTGAAACAATTTTAGATAATCACAGCCTAATTTATAATCACCATGAAAGTTGTTCACTTTCTTGTTGCTTCTATCTTCTTGGCTTTGGCTTCCTCCTTGGCCTCTGCTTCTGACCCTAGCCCTCTTCAGGATTTCTGTGTAGCCATCAATGACACCAAGAATGCTGGTAAGTTTTTTCTTTTTATTTATAAATCCTACAAATTTATGCATGACATGTTTTATTTATAGTAATTTATTAATTCACCAACATCCATTTAATTTTTCTGTGCAGTGTTTGTGAATGGAAAGTTCTGCAAGGACCCAAAGCTTGCCACACCAAATGACTTCTTCTTTTCGGGGCTCAGCAATCCCAGAAACACAGAAAATCAAGTTGGTTCAACTGTGACTCCAGTAAATGTAGCCCAAATTCCAGGACTCAACACTCTCGGCATTTCCCTGGCTCGTATCGATTTCGCACCATATGGTGGCCTGAACCCACCCCACACTCACCCTAGAGCCACTGAGATTCTGGTAGTCCAGGAGGGGACTCTTTATGTTGGTTTTGTCACATCAAACCCAGAAAATAAACTCTTCACCAAGGTGCTCAACAAGGGTGATGTGTTTGTATTTCCAGTTGGGCTCATTCACTTTCAATTCAACATAGGAAAAACCAAGGCAGTTGCCATAGCTGCTTTGAGCAGCCAGAATCCTGGTGTTATCACAATAGCAAACGCAGTCTTTGGATCGAATCCTGCCATTAATCCTGATGTTCTCTCGAAGGCCTTCCAGTTGGACCAGAATGTTGTGAAATCTCTTCAGAAGAAGTTCTGGTGGGATAACAATTAGTGGAGGAATGATTGAAGCAGCCAAGGAAATATATTGTAGCTAATGCAATGATAATAACTATTGCCATTCATTTGTTATTCATTCTAATGTTAATTAATCCTATTTATGATATAATAAAGAAATTGTTGATTGAGCATGGAATAATAAATTCTTCCAGTTTGTTGACCTTTACGCTATTTATTCCGTCTCTCTCAAAATTGCCTTTTGTGTACAAAAGTAAACCGAAATTATTTGAATATGTGTTTACTAAATTTTGTCGAGATTAAAAAACATTACTCAATACATTACTATATTAAAGATTTATTAATTTATAAAGATGGTGAAAAGTTGGGATGTTTTTGAACTAGCCTTTTCAATTTTTAAATAGTAATATATTAATTATTAAACATGAAATTATCACATTTCAATAAATATATATCATCTACTTCAAAAAAAAAAAAAATCATCTATTATGCATATAATTATCTTGGAAGATGTATATTCTAAGTGAATTTTTCATATGTAATTATCTATTAATTCAATCACATCAACTCATTATTTAATTAGACAAAATAAGGTTTGTATCGTTTAATATATAGTATTCTCATTTCCAAAATCTCTCAATTAATTGTAAAAGATAATAAAATCTTTATTTAATTTAATGATTTACATGAAATACATTTTCATGCAATTAGGCTTTGATATATATATATATATATATATGATCGATAAACATTATCTTATGTTACCTATTTCAAGCAATTTTGAAAATTTTATTACATGGCATCATTGAAGAGACTTGAGCCAGCAACACCAGCATGTGAGTGTGATTGGTCTAAATTTGGTCTATCAATAATTACACAATATATTACTATATTAAAGATTTATTAATTTATAAAGATGGTGAAAAGGTGGGATGTTTTTGAACAAGCCTTATCAAATTTTCAATAGTAAAATATTAAACATGAAATTATCACATTTCAATAAATATCATCTACTTAAAAAAAATATATCATCTATTATGCATATAATTATCTTGGAAGATGTATATTCTAAGGGAATTTTTCATATGTAATTATCTATTAATTCAATCACATCAATTCATTATTTAATTTGACAAAATGAGGTTTGTATCATTTAATATATGGTATTCTCCTTTCCCAAAACTCTCAATTAATTGTAAAAGAAATATAATCTTTATTAAACATTATCATATGTTACCTAGTTCAAGCAATTTTGAAAATTTTAAAACTTGGCATCATTGAAGAGACTTGAGCAAGCAACACCAGCATGTGAGTGTGATAGGTCTAAATTAGGTCTGTCAATAATTACCACTCGCAATCGCACGAGAATCGCTCGATTAGCATAGCGTGCAAGCAAGGTTATCATTCCACATGGAGGTGTCTGTTGTAAGAAAAATCGCACACACAAATCTAAACACACACAAATAATATGAAAAGCAATAAGAAGAAAAAGACGACACCAAAGATTTTACGTGATTTAGCAATTTTTCCTCACACATTAGGATTAACATAATGGTGGTATTTATATGGGAACACTAGGGTTGGCCAAATCCTATTTGGAGTCTATTACTTTTTCCTCTTTCTTCATTGTGCAAATCTCATTGCACGCGGATTTGTGTGTGACTGCTTTAGGTGCCATAGCGCTCCTCAAAGCGTACACCTCTGTGACAAACACCGCTCTTAAAGCTACTGCAGAAATTCACAGCGCAACACACAGTGCGAAGCTCTGTTGTCTGACCGCTGTCCAAACCGCTATCAAAATTCATAGCGCAACACACAACGCTACTCACAATATGCGGACCGCTCTCATAATCCGCTGTGAAAGACACAGCATGAATCAATTTCTCAAATTTTGACTCAGCCTCTTTTGTTGACTTTTAATTCAATTCTTCACACTTCCCCGATAACTTGCTTTAATTAATTTCACAAAAGACAAAAAATAATAAGTTAACTTGAGGTCTTCACCAAAACTCCAACAGTGTCATCCTTCAACCGTCTTAAGTTTTAGATTTTATTGAAAGCAATATAAATAAAACATGAAAATGATGAGAATGGTGTGTGTGAAGTGTAAACTTAACTGCGGTTGTTGATAGCATGTGAAATGAATGTATGACGATATGAGAATGTGGAGGGATGAGAATGGTGAGTAAATGTGTGTATGCCTTTTAAATTAAACTACTCCTAATATACATTAAACTACTCCTAAATGCACAACACCTGAATTACGACACACTAGGGTTGGCTTGGGCGAATTGGAGAGATGCAAGGGAATGGACACATAAGGTACTTGAGTTCACCATCACACTCATATAGATCATTTTGATTCAATTAAATTAAGCACAATCAATTCAAGTTCTTGGGGTTCAATCTTCTCTATTATATATGACTATTACCGTATGATTGCAGGATGAGTCATCTAATCCTCAATTACTACTCACATATGATGTGCAGTGTAAGAAACAACCAAGGATGTCATTAAGCATAAGGATTTAATAACGAAAATCCAATCAAGCATGATATATACTTTCATGAATTTCATCCATCCAATTAAGAGCAATAATCAAAGCTAAGCACGATATTTACTCAACTTTAATTCTCAAATTAACCTTATCATTTAACTTGCATCAAGAGTGATATTCAATCAACACAAATCAAAGATCAAGCTATGAAGAAATTGAATTCAAGACTTAAATCAAATAAAATAAATCAAGCATATTAAAAGCATAATGTGTTAGGTTTACAAACAATCTCAAGTGGGGATAGTAGACATCGAAGAGAAATCAACAAAGGGAAGAGTAAATATAAAAGGTATAAATACATAGAGAAAAGTAATAGAAAAGACCTAAGTGATATTCAAGAGTCTTCAAGTTTCCATAGATGCCCATCTCCTCTTGGTAAAGAAAGACACTCCTTTTCTCGTGAATGTTCCTCCAAAGATGGATGGTTGAAGGTTTGATGGTGGTGGATGAAAAGAACTCTCGAGGTGTGTTTAATATATAAAGCTAGGGGGGGGGGGTATGTGTTTAATATATAAAGCTAGGGGGGGGGGGGGGGGGGGGGGGGGGGGGGGGTAAATAGATTTTATCTAATTATTACCTAATTTTCACGTGCATGTCAATTGTACGAAAATATCCCTAGCAAGTCAAAAATACATACAAGTGTAATAAGATGCGGAAATAATAAATGACACTTGATGTTTACGTGGAAACCCAACCATCGGGAAAAACCACGGGCTGTTTAGTGCACCACACTCGGACCTTGAAATCCACTAATTGAAATGGAGTTTACAACCTATGTAGACCTCGTCTAACACTCCGGTCAATAACCCCCCACTTCTACCACGCGGGACTTTAAAAGTGGCTCTAGTCCAATTGCTTATGTGACCACCTATTCCCGGTGTCCGACCTAATCCCGGTCAATCACACAAGTCTTAAATCTCTCAAAAGATATGCACAACCCTATGTGAATATGTATGAATATTCAATTAACAAACAAGGCTAGGGAACCTTAGATGCTTATCTAGGATGATGATATATTCAATTTAAATCAACCCTAGATATCAATTGCTAAATGACATGTCAAATAGCATAGATAATCATAGATTATAAAAACCTGGATATCTATCAAAAACAACACTCAATCAATTCATCACAATTAATTCTCTTTTCTTGTATTTAGCATATGATCTAAAACATACAAGTAATTTAAAAGAGATGGCTTGGTAGTAAAAATATTACAATAAGATGAACTTAATCAAAATCTTACCAAGCAAGTTGTGATGATGCAAACCCATACATGGATGCACTCTATATAGACATAGAAGATGCAATATGAAATTTGATGCAAAAAGGGTTTGATTTGAATGGTTAAAGGTGGGTTCTTGATTTGATTTTCTCTCAAATATCTCTCTTTGAAGTTTAGGGTTCTAAGGAGTCAAAGAACTGAAGAGATAATGAGAAAGTGGGATATTTATAGACATCAAGAACAGGGCAAGTGAAAAGACAATTTTAACCCTAAAATCGCACGATCGGCGGTTTCAAACGGCGGCCAGGCCGTCGAATTGAACCGCCGAATGGCTCCCAAGAGGATCAGGAAACATCGGCTACTTCGTTTGGCGGTTTCGTAACCGTCGATCAGAACCGCCGTTTTGGACCCGAGAGATATTTCAATCAGGTCTCAATCGGCAGTTTTGAACGGCGGCCAAATGGAACCGCCGTTTCACCAAAAATGGTGAAACGAAAGGAGAAGCCAAAGGCATCCACCGATGATCATCGCGCAAAACAAAGAACACCAACGTGCACGCGCGGACGTTTCCGAACAACCTTAGGGAAACGAATTTCTCCACACTTAAAAGCTAATCATGCATGAAGTGCAAGTGTGGGTATTGAATGCATCATAATGCTTATCATGTCATGGCATTTCATAGAACAAGATGCAATCAATTAAATGCAAGAAGAGATATTGAATAAAGCAATAAAGCACAATTCACACAAAATATAAACACAACATTCAAGAATAAGAGTTATGCATGTTGTGTGTGTGTGCAACTATATCTCTTCAAGACAATGTAAGCACTAGATATATACCTTTGGTGCTTGTCCTCTTGAGGTCTTGGAAAGGGTCTTGGAAAGGGTCTTTGATCTTCAACTAATCACCTAGACTACCCTTACAACCAAACCCCAACATGTGGTTTGCCCACGAAATAAGCCAATCAATTAAAGGGAATCCTTATAGTGGAATGGTGAGCCACCAAGGAGGAGAGTCCTCCTCGATGGCTTAGAGCTCCTCTCTCATTTAATTAGTGATGGGACTTGAGAGTTGAGTGTGAGAGATCTAGCTTGGTGGGTGTTGATCGATCATTATTTGTATATGTTTTTGATCCCCATTCTCTCTGTCAATTGCTTGATTCTCGAGCCATTTAGGTATTTAATTTGTGTGCTTGAGTATTTAATTTCCAAGTTGAATGAACCTTTAGAAGTGATTATAGGCTCTGTGTGCTTAAACTATTTACATGGCCTAAACACTTTCATGTCCCTTATGTGTGTGCTCCATTACCAAATTTGAAGCCAAACACATTAAGCCTTTTTTCATCACCCACATAAGCCATATAACCTATTACTAAGCCTTACCCTATAGCTAATAATCATGTTGAGGTGTAGGAATTATATTGTGCAATCAGGTCTCTACAAGACCAAGCACAACACCTGTTCTTACCTAAAAATTATGCAAGAAACTCTTACAGCAACAACAATTGATATAATATGTACTAAACAATTACAAAAAGCAATTTGTAAATATTGCTTTACACTAATAACAGAATATGTGTAGTACCAATATAAAATTGCAATAACCTGTTAACCTAGGATTTATAGTACTCAAAGATTAAAACAAGATATAAAAAGATACTGAAACTAATAACAATAATTCTGAATGTAAAACAAATTTGTATCAATACAAATCAATGCTGATATCAAATTAACAACAAGAATAAATCTAAATATACTAAACAAGATAGTACACAACAACTTAGATCTATCACATGTAAATCTGAGAACTAAAGCCACAAGATTAACATAAATTAGAAGAACAAAGTAAATGATAGAGATATTAACGAAAAACAGATCAGATATGAAGTATGAACAAGAGAAACGAAAATCAACAAGAATCAAGCAAATATAGAACAAGAAGAGGAGAATTAGAGAAGAGAGAAAGAACACCACAGTTATCGTGGTTCGGCCAAAAATAGGGCCTACATCCACGTTGAGTCTTCACAGAGAAGACTCTCTCCACTATATACGAATCCGTTACAAGCAAGAAAACCAAATACACGCCCAAAAAGTAACCAGTAAACCACAACCTCTCAACACACCTGATTGATAGCCTAAAAGCTCAACCGATCTATACACAAATCAACAAAGTAGATCACACAGCCTCTCAATAAAGAATACACTCAATACCCTCTTCGAATACTGTAAGGTCTCATTTATTGATTGGCTTATTTCGTGGACAAACCACATTTTGGGGTTTGATGTAAGGGTAGCTTTAGGCTTCTAATGGTTGGTGCTTTGCACAACCAAGACCATCTCAAGTCCTCAAGAGAAGAAGCACCAAAGGTAAATTTCTAAGTACTTACTTGCTTTGAAGAGATATAGTAGCACACACTCACAACTCATGCATAATTCTTATTCTTGTATGGTGTGTGTTTTTAAATGTGTACATTTATATTCATTAATCTCTCTTCTTGCATGATTATTTAATTGCACCTAGCATGTTAAATGCTATAATATGTTAAGCTTTAGGATGCATTGTCTTAACTCGCACATTTGCACTTATTGTATTATTCTTGTGTGAGAAGCATCATGAGAAGGCCTTGTCCTTCTCTACCGCGGTTGGACCACCGCGGCATGCAAGCGACAGAGACCTGTTGTCTCTGCTGCAGTGCATCTGGTGCGATTGCCAACCGCGGCAATCCGTCGTGCGCATAATGCCCAAAACGCTGTAGTTTTGTTTGGACACCTATAAATACACCACTTCATTTTAGGTCATCCCCAAGAGTTCCAAAAACATATTTTTCTCTTAGAACATATTTCAAGAGCCAAAAATTCACAAGAACTCACCTTCAAACACTCAAAGTCATTCCTTGTGCATCAAAGTTCATCAAGCATCATCTATGACCATATAGGATGCATCCATGCATGGTTTTGCATTATCACATCTTGCTTGGTAAGGTTTTCACTATCTTCATATAAGTTTAGTGTCTTTCTTAACAAGTCATCTCTATAATTACTTGTATGCTCTAAGAATATATTTTAGATACAAGCTAGAGATTGTATGTGATGTATTGATTGAGTGTTGTATTGTGATAGCTATCTAAGTTTTCATAATCTATGTGTTAACTGCCAAAATTGGCAAGGATCAAGAAAAGAATTTTCCACTAGCTTTGAGAGGACCCCCGGGATCCAAAGTAGAAGCAAAAAGGTCCGGGTACCTCGCGTGCTAGTTGACGGACTAGAGGGAGAGCCTCCACCCACTCCGGCCAGGTCCAAAATTCTCAAGACCATGAAAAGCACCAGGAAGCCAAAAGATGAATGGGGGCTTGGAAGACACGGCCATCACAAAGTCTTAGTACCCAACTACCCCGAGTACCCCGATACCTGAGTATCTAGGTACCCTGTTACTTGAAAGCCCGGTATCTACAAACATCATTTTAAAAGGAGCAGGAAGGACACGGGATACCCGAGGTACCCCGACCAGCAAAGCTCATGACATACACATAGCGAGGTTCCCTTACGCTACCCCGCTGAAGCAAGAGGCGGACATCCCGAAGAGTAACCTCGCGTAAAGACAAACACTAAATGCCATCGTTCAAGATAGAAGCACGAGATACAACGCAACATTTATTCCCACCATAAAGAGTCCTATTTTGAATAGGGTCAACTGGGTCGGTACTGAGAAAAAAGCAATCACCTAACCTTTCGGGATCGGTATCCCGACGAATGCGCCAGACTCCAAAGAAAGGCCCGTGCAACACTAAAACCCTAGACCGAAGTTCTAGGAGTGCTCTGCAAGAAATGAGGCCTATATATATTGATGATATGATGACAGGAAGGGGATCGCAACCCTAGCCGACTACACATTTTTACTACTTATCGACAGGCACGAAAGCTCCATGTCCATTCTGGTTCTCCTATGTTCTTTATTTTTTCCTTACATTATAATCTACGTTGTATTCTTTGATAGCTCGAACACCGAGTTGTAAGAGATCATACTGAAACCATTATATATATATATACTCAAACGGTTTTCCATTTTTATGCTCCCAATATACGAAGAACTCATTCACCCTACTATCTGCATTCACCATCATATCGGATCCGTGATATCCAGCGGGGTACTAGGCTACTAAATATCCCGCTGGCCCCCAGTCAATCCAGATCCGGGTCCGGCACATCTAAGTTAGATCACACCTCGCAGAAATCAAAGAACCTGCAAGGTATCGGGGTATAAAGTATCCCGTTAGCCCAGATCCAATTAGATCCAGGTCCCTCACATACCGTTAATTCAAAATTACACCCCGGTGACAATTTTGGGTTAATACTTTGGTGCCGTCTGTGGGAAACAACTCCCCACCCCTTAACAAGTTTTCAAATTCAACTCAGAAGAAGATAGAAGATGAGGCGTCGATCCTCCCAGGGGTAGCCTAAGAACTCGAGACCCCATTCCCTCACTTCCACCCAGAGAAACCAAGGGAAAAGGAGGGGAACCAGAAGCCAGATCCCGGTACCAGTCCCACCGCCTAATCCCGGATCAACACCACAGGACCCCACGGTCCCGGAAATGACTCGGAAGGCCATAGAGCAACATGCTGCTGTCTATGTGGAGAACGTCCGCCTTCGGATGATCGCCCAAGGGATACCCTTTGGAGCCCCCATACTGGCGGAAGGAGCAAGACCAAGTACTCGAGCACCGGTTTTTGACATACTCGGGCCATCATTACCAGTGCAGAGTTATTCCGAAGATCTTAGACGACAATTGGTGAAACCAGCAGTCGACATCCCTCCTAGAAGGATCCAGACAACGACAAGGCCAATAGCAAAGAGAAGAGAATCGCAACACGAAGCAGGAGTCAATATCAGATCCAAAAGGGAAAACAAGGCAAAGACCGTGATGCAGCAGGTTCAGGCTAACCATACCATAAGCGGAGGACCAACCTTTGCAGGAACTTCCAACAATTCAAGAAAGAACCATGCTAGGAAGATCCTGAAGCACGCTACTGACCGAGATATTTTCCGGGTGTCCAAAAGATCGCGTGAATGCCCCCCTTTTGCTCAGATCGTGTTCGATGAAGATAATACTTATAGCTCAGTACAACCTCATGACGATCCAATGGTGATCACAGCCCAAATTGCTAACTGCCGGGTCCATCGTATCCTGATAGACACCGGAAGTAGCATAGATGTCTTATTCAAAGAAACATTGGATAAGTTTAAACTTAAGAACCCCTACTACAACAGTTGCAGGACACCCTTATACGATTTTGCAGGAGACTCCGTGATGCCAGTAGGAGCGCATACCTTACCGATAATTGTTGGAGAGGCCCCCCTTCAACAGAACACCATGACAGAGTTCATCATAATAGACACTCCGTCCGCCTATAACGCGATCCTGGGAAGACCTTTCTTGTCAAGAATCAAAGGAGTGCTATCTATTTATCATAACATCCTGAAGTTCCCCCTTGGAACCAAAGTAGGGGAGGTCAGGGGGGATCAACTAACGGCCCACGCCTGTCATGCAGTATCTACCAACCCCGCCACTTCAACCGAGCGATACACCCGTGTCGCCCAGGAGTTGAGTCACTGGTCTCCAGAGCCGGACTATCATACCCTCGAAGAAAGGGAGATGCCAGACTTGATCCCAGAAGAGACCGAAGAAGAGGAAAAAGGATGGGCTGGAGGACACCCCATTAAGAAGTTGGAGGAAATCCAGATTAGAAAAGGTGACCCAACTAAGTTAGTAAAAATAGGAGGCGCACTAGATAGCAAAGTCAGGAGAAGTTTGGTGGAACTACTTGAAGAATACAATGACATATTTGCTTGGAACCACGACGAAATGCCAGGCATCCCTCTCAACCTAGCGGTTCACCGACTGGCAGTGGACGTTACCGTCAAACCAATTAAACAGAAACAGAGGCATTTCAACGCGGAGCGGAACATTGCGGTACAGGAGGAGGTGGATAAGCTTTTGAAAGCCATGTTCATCAGAGAAGCCCGCTACCCCGAATGGATCACCAATGTGGTCATGATAACCAAAGCCAATGGAAAGTGGCGCATGTGCGTGGATTATACCGACCTCAACCGGGCGTGCCCGAAGGACAGCTTCCCCCTCCCAAAAATTGACCAGCTGATCGACTCCACTGCAGGAAACAAACTCCTAAGCTTCATGGATGCGTTCTCGGGATACAACTAGATCATGATGCATCCCACCGATCAGGATAAGACCAGCTTCATTACAGGGCAAGGTCTCTACTGTTACAAAGTCATGCCTTTTGGCCTCAAAAATGCAGGAGCCACATATCAATGCTTGGTGAACAAGTTGTTCAAACCATTAATAGGGAAATCTATGGAGGTGTATATAGACGACATGATCACTAAATCTCAGATGTCCTATCAGCATCCCAAAGACTTACGCCGGACTTTCCAAATAATCAGGGAAAATCAGATGAGGCTAAATCCAACTAAATGGGCCTTCGGGGTAGCAGCGGGAAAGTTCCTTGGCTTCATGGTACACGAGAGAGGAATCGAAGCAAATCCTGAAAAAATCAAGGCCATCATAGAGCTGGAATCTCCAAAAACTCTTCAACAAGCTTAGGGGCTGACTGGACGGATAGCAGCATTGAACCGCTTCATATCAAGGTCCACAGATAAGTGCTTGCCTTTTTTTTAAATCATCAAGCAAGGAAAAAGCATGAGGTGGGATCAAGAGAGCTAGCAGGCATTCCAGACCTTAAAAGAGTATCTAGCCAGTCCACCTTTACTGGTGAAACCTGTCCCAAGGGAAGAACTACAACTTTATCTAGCAGTATCCGAGACCACAACAGGTCAAGCTTTGGTAAAGGAATGTAGTGACGGAATCCAGAGGCCAATCTACTATATGAGTCAGGCTTTGTCAAAATCTGAGAAGAACTACACTACCCTGGAGAAGTTAGCCTTCGCATTGGTAACAGCAGCTAGAAAACTTCGACCTTATTTTCAAGCTCACACCATCGCAGTGGTAACAGACCAACCCTTAAGACAGTTCCTTCAAAGGCTGGATGTATCAGGCCGACTAGTTCTTTGGGCTCTGGAGCTCACCCAGTATGACATAAAATACAAGGCCCGGACAACAATCAAAGCGCAAGCTCTAGCCGATTTCGTTGCAGAATTTAATATGGTTTCTCACCCGGATGCTCCTATAGTTCCAGACATAAACCTGGGATCTTCGGAATGGCTGGTGGTCGGTGGCCGGTGGACGGCCAGGTCTGGACCTTGTTTACGGACGGTTCATCAAATCAAGCCTGCTGCGGGGCCGGGATCATCCTGATCAATCCCGAGGGGATCGAATGCAGTCATTGTTTCAGGTTCGAGTTCAAATTCACCAATAACGAGGCAGAGTATGAAGCCCTGTTAGCAGGATTGAAGGTTGTTATAGAGCAAGAAGTTGAGTACCTCATAGTAAGAAGTGACTCCCAGTTGGTAATCAACCAGATGTCTGGCATATATCAAGCAAGAGGTGACAACATGATAGCATACCTCCGGAAAGTCCAAGAAGCAGCTGTAAAGTTTAGAGGGATGAGGATGGAACAGATCCCTCGAAAGAAAAATCACCGGGCAGATGTCCTAGCCAAGATAGCGGCAGTAGGAGGAAGAGCGTTACCTAAAGGAATACCACTCCAACTGATACCTCGACCTAGCATAACCCCGGGGCTAGAAGTAAGCCCGGTCATTCGCTTGCCTTGCTGGATGGATCCCATAGCCGACTATTTACAAGATGACACACTCCCCGAAAGCCTAGATCAGGCACGCAAGCTCAAGAGGACTGCAACCTGGTATTTCCTGGTAGAGGGACACCTCTATCGCAAAGGAAAATCACTCCCGTTGTTACGATGTTTACACCTGGATGATGCTAAATGGGCATTGGACGAGGTACATGCAGGAGACTGCGGAAATCACGTCTCAGGAGAGAGGTTGGCGTATTAGGTTCTTATGATGGGATACTACTGGCCCACTATCCACCAAGACGCTAAAGAATTTGTACAATCCTACGAGCCATGCCAGAAAACTGCGAATCTCCACTATCTACCTCCCGAAAAACTCACCTCTATCAGTACGCCTTATCCATTCGCTATATGGGGACTGGACCTAATCGGGCCACTCCCTACCACACCCGGCCAGGCGAAACACGCGGTAGTAGCCATAGACTACTTCACTCGGTGGGTGGAAGCAAAGTCTTTGGTCCAGATAACCGAAGCCAATACCACGAGCTTCGTCAAGGAACATATCGTTTGTAGGTTCGGTACCCTAATGGCCATAATCACTGATCTTGGTAAACAGTTTGACAATGCCAACTTCAGATTTTTCTACGAAGAAAGGGGTATCGACTTACGCCTAGCCTCAGTGGCTCATCCTCAGTCTAATGGTTTGGTCGAGGCCACTAACAAAACTATCAAGAAGCTCCTCAAAAAGAAGCTTCTCAAAAAGAAGCTCCAACAGAAGAAGGGGGATGGGTCGATGAGCTTCCGAATGTCCTGTGGGCGTATCGGACTACTAAAAGGACCACGACTGGGGAAACTCCTTATTCTTTGGCTTTTGGAACGGAGGCCGTCTCGCCCATCGAATATAGGTTAACATCTTTCAGAGTCCAGCATTTTGAGTTGGAAGAAAACGAAATGAAGTTAAGAGCCAGTTTAGACCTTCTTAAAGAGAAACAAGATAGAGCGGCCGAGCAGGTAGCCGTCTACCAGCACAAGATAGCCCGATGTTTAATAAGAGGATAAAGGCTCAAAACTTCAAAGAAAGAGACTTGGTACTCAGGAAAGTGACCCAAAATACCCGAAAGAGGTCAGATGAGGTATTAGCCCCCAATTAGGAAGGTCCATACTTGATAAAGGTGGTGATACGCAGGGGAGCATACAAGTTAGAAGATATGGATAGTTACCCGGTGGATCATACATGGAATGCCGACCACCTTAAGAGATTTTACCCTTAGAAGTTCTTTACGGAAGAAAGTATCGCGGAGGGTACACTTCTGATACGTGTACCCCGATTTTCTCTTTGCTTTGTATTCGTTTTGAGAATCAATAAAGTCAGTTTTTTCCTTCCATGATCTTCTCCTAAATACGCCTAATGAAGTCCTCACTATCCTTTTCGCCACAAGACCAGGAAAAGCCACATGGCATTCCTGCTGCCTTGGTCGGGGAATACCTCCCTCTAGGAAGGCTCTGGTGCATGAAAGCATAAAAGGCGTAGTCGTCTGCCAGACTTTATTTTACAAGACCAAGAGGGCCTACACGGACCCCCTGAAGCCTTGGACAGGGAATTCCCCTCTCCAGGATAAATCAAGCGCTAAGGTAAACCTTAGTCGCCGACCAAGGTTGGCTAACAAAGCCCCGAGCCAGACTTCCCATCCCGAGAGACTGTTTGAAGTCACGTACCCAGATCAAGAACTTTCGGCCAAGATAAGTTCTCTACTTATACAAAACTACTCGTCCGAAAAGCACCACAAGCAACGGATGAAGGGACCATCATCCAAGAACGGTACTGTCGAATGCAGGTATGGGTTTTCATATCACCAATCAGACAATAGGATGTCGCAAAAAAAAAAAAAAAAAAAAAAGAAATGGAGTTTCAATTAATCAATCGGGGTGCCCACCCCTCCTCATGTATGGGCTACAAAAAAAAACTGACAATGCAGCTAGGGAATAACAAGAAAATCAGGTTTCCTCCTCCGTCGTTTTTCCTTGCTCGCTTTCTTCATCAGCTCCATCATCATCAGTAGCGCTATGAACTTCTTCGACTCCGACCACAACTGTTCCAGCAGGAGGACCCATCCAGTCAGTTGGGGTCGTGAAATCTCGTTCCAAATCATTTGGAGAAGCCTGGGGACTCCAGATAACTTTCTCAATAAATTCTGGAATGATGGTTACTTGAGGGAGGCCCTCATGGTCCTGATTTTCGAGTTGGGCAGCTCGAGCCATGATCAAATCACGATCCCAGTTAAGAGTGGTCTGCAAATCAAAGGGGGGAGGAAGTGCCTTGGCAACTTCATATGAGGCAGTAAAATACCCATCCCCAAAGGAGGAATCCACCCCAGACTCCAAGGCACTCATGGAAGCCCGTAGGGTCCTATGATCGCCTAGAAGGGTGGCCATCTCCACCTTAACGGTCTCTCTGTCTTTCCGGCGACGGGTTGACCTAACAACCTCCATGTCATAAGCGTGAGTCACCCGTTCCAGTTCCATCAAAGCAGCTTTCTTACCCGCATCAGATTCAGAGTTTTCCTGAATTAGGGAAGAAACACTCTCCTCAGCCCGAGCTAAGTCATTCCTAGCCTCTTCTAGTTGGGCCTGTAAAGCCAAGTTGGCCCTCTGCAGGACAATCACCTGCTGCCCCATGGCTAGGGTGAACTTGAAACCCTGTAGAAAGCAACAAATAAGATATGAAGCAGGAAAGGGGAATTCACATACGACAAGCCAGAAAAACCGAATGCATACCTCAGCAAGAAGGGATGCCCCTTTGGATGCTAAGATATCAGTCGGGAGAGAGGACATGGATTGCAAGCCTCCACTGGAGCAAGCAGCAATGAACTTGGAAATGACCTCTCCTTGATCATAATGACGAGACCCCAACCTAAAAGGAGAATCGGTAAAAGAGATAGCCCGAGCACAGTCTGCCTGTTTTTTTTTTCCGTTCTAGTAGGAAGCTGGGCGGAAACGGTGAAGGAAGGAGGAGGAAGAGCTACCTTTATTGCAGACGGGACGACGGCCACATGGGAAGTTCTTTTCAAAGTATTTAAAGTAGAGAGAGGAGAAACTTTGGTCTTGGCAGCCCGCGCTAACATCTCACCTAAAGAAGGGTGCGATGTGATTTTTACCGGAAAGGGAGCAGGAGAATGTGGAGCCGACCCCGTAATT
Organism: Acer yangbiense; assembly: GCA_008009225.1. Classification (NCBI taxonomy): domain Eukaryota; kingdom Viridiplantae; phylum Streptophyta; class Magnoliopsida; order Sapindales; family Sapindaceae; genus Acer; species Acer yangbiense. The sequence goes on from CM017763.1 coordinate 15,630,028, forward strand.
TTAGGGGGAGGAGTCGGCACGGTTGGCTGAGATATGGAGGCATTTCCAACGCCAACAGAAGGAGGGGTAGGGGAGCTGGCAGGAGAGGAATCCAGACGTATCAATCCTGATAGAAAAGAAGAAAGAAGGGGAGTAGCCAAAACTGTCAGAAAAACTATTGGTAAGAAGAAAGAGAGAAAGAATGGAGGAAAGGTGAGGGGCAGAGTCATACCTGGTTGCGCAAGAGGTATCCGTAGATGCCACTCCAGTCGGGCGTCTTCAAAGGGATCACAGGTGGGATACTGCGGGTTAGCATAACCCCTATCTTGAATCTTCAAAAGGATCTGGCTGGACTCTGTAGAAAGCTCACCCGTGTTCCACATTTCTTGTGGAGAAAAGCGAATAGGAACTGAACGTTTAGCCCCATCCAGATACACCAACTGGCCCAGTCGCCTTCAACTACTACCCACTCGTTCTTCCAAGGTGGGGTGAACTTCACATTCGCCCTAGGAACAACAAATTGCAGCTTATTCTTGGGCCTCAAGTAGAATTGACCCCGAGGGACCATACTCGTTATTTGAAAAATATAGCGAAAGTCGTCAAAGCTAGGTTCCTTCTCTTCACTATCTTTTTCACACTACTCCCTCCAAAGTACCAGGAACCCGATCAGGTTCTTCCAGAATTCAGGCAAAATTTGTAGCAGGGCCAGTCCTAAAGTAACGAGTAGCTTGCTAATAGAAGGGTGAAGAGGAAGCCGAACGCCACACTCGAAGATGGCCACGTGAATCAGAAGGCAACCTGTAGGGGGGGTGTACACATCATACCCCCGATGAGGAAGGGAAAGACGGATAGCATTCGGGATCCTATAAACCTTCTTGAATCGGGTAAGGGTATCAGCTATGTAGACCGAATCCGGGATTATGCGGCCTTCACCGAAAGGAGGGGCTCGATAAGGATTCCCAAAGAATCCGTAGGAAGAATATCGCCTGTCTCCTCCCTTTCTTTGTCATCAACGCCGGCAGCCTCACCATTGTCCAATATCTGGACCGGATTCTCAGGTTCATTACGGAAACCTAGCCCGATTCGGGGATTCCTTGTAGAGCGATGACGTTGGGACGAGATACCGTCTCCATCACCTCGATTACGTTTCTTTCCCTTGGTCGACTGTGAACTCGCTGCTGAATTCTCCTTCTGGCTACCAGGAGGATACAAAGAGGCAGAAGGAGAGCCTGAGGAGACAAGCATAGGAAGCAGAGGGACATCCTTAGTGGAGGCAGGAAGCTTTGAGGAAAACGCCATTGTTAAAAAGAAAAGATTCAAAAGAAGGAGAAGATTTCGGTTCGTGACTTCTGAAGGGCAAGCGTAGCAAAAAAAAAAAAAAAAAAAAAAAAAAAAAAAAAAAAAGGGGAGAGAGGTCTAGTTATAGGCAGAAGAAGGGCGGTTACCGAAACATAAAAGGAAACAAGGACTAATGGCTGAAGATGTGCTCAAGAAAAACTCTGAAAAATCCGTGCCGAAAAATAGCCAATTTGAATTTATGAAGCAATCGCTATCAGTCACGCGGACTATTATTAAATACCACAGTTTTGAAAGAAGATTTCCCTCTTCACTACGGAAGCCAACCGGACGAGATTATAAAAGCAGACAAGACGGAAAATCCTTCAAGTGGACTTGGGAATCCTGACTCCAACCCCAGCAAGGTACCGATGTTCAAGTCAGGGGGGACTTCTGTTAACTGCCAAAATTGGCAGGGATCAAGAAAAGAATTTTCCACTAGCTTTGAGAGGACCCCTGGGATCCAAAGTAGAAGCAAAAAGGTCCGGGTACCCCGCATGCTAGTTGACGGACTAGAGGGAGAGCCTCCACCCACTCCGGCCAAGTCCAAAATTCTCGAGACCATGAAAAGCACCAGGAAGCCAAAAGATGAATGGGGGCTTGGAAGACACGGCCATCACAAGGTCCTAGTACCCAACTACCCCGAGTACCCTGATACCTGAGTATCCATGTACCCCGTTACTTGAAAGCCCGGTATCTACAAACATCGTTTTAAAAGGAGCAAGAAGGACGTGGGATACCCGGGGTACCCCGACCAGCAAAGCTCATGACATACACATAGCGAGGTTCCCTTACGCCGACCCCGCTGAAGCATGAGGCGGACATCCCGAAGAGTAACCTCGCGTAAAGGCAAACACTAAACGCCACCGTTCAAGATAGAAGCACGAGATACAACACAACATTTATTCCCACCATAAAGAGTCCTATTTTGAATAGGGTCAACTGGGTCGGTATCGAGAAAGAAGCAATCACCTAACCTTTCGGGATCGGTATCCCGACGAATGCGTCAGACTCCAAAGAAAGGCCCGTGCAACACTAAAACCCTAGACCGAAGTTCTAGGAGTGCTCTGCAAGAAAGAAGGCCTATATATATTGATGATATGATGACAGGAAAGGGATCGCAACCCTAGCCAACTGCACTTTTTTACTACTTATCGACTGGCACGAAAGCTCCATCTCCATTCTGGTTCTTCTATGTTCTTTATTTTTTCCTTACATTATAATCTACGTTGTAATCTTTGATAGCTCGAACACCGAGCTATAAGAGATCATACTGAAACCATTATATATATATATATATATATATATACTCAAACAGTTTTCCATTTTTATGCTCCCAATATACGAAGAACTCATTCACCATACTATCTGCATCCACCATCATATTGGATCCGTGATATCCAGCGGGGTACCAGGCTACTAAATATCCCGCTGGCCCCCGGTCAATCCAGATCTGGGTCCGGCACATCTAAGTCAGATCACACCTCGCAGAAATCAAAGAACCTGCAGGGTATCGGGGTATAAAGTATCTCGTTAGCCCAGATCCAATTAGATCCGGGTCCCTCACATACCGTTAATTCTAAATTGCACCCCGGTGACAATTTTGGGTTAACACTATGTTTAGCTAAACTTTTTGATATGTCATTTAGCTATTGATATCTAGGATTGCATTAATTATCATCTAATCATCCTAGATAAGCATCTAAGGTTCCCTTGTGTAAGGATTCCCATATCTTGATTGGCTTATTTCGTGGATAAACCATAATTGGGGTTTTTTGTAAGGGTAGTTTAGGTACTGGTGTTCAAGTTCAATGCCCTTTGAAGACCGCATTATTGATAAGCACCAAAGGTAACTTCTTAGTGCTTACTTGCAATTGAAGAGATAGTTGCACACACTCACAATTCATGCATACGTTTAATTCTTGTTTGTTGTGTGTATATTTTGTGTACATTAATGTTCATTAATCTCTCTTATTGCATGTTATTTTGATTGCATCTTGTATGTCCAATGCCATGTCATGCATAGGCTTAGGATTTCATGCATTACAAAGGGCACTGTTCAAAGCGCTCTACAGAGGCACTGTACGAACAGCGCCCATCTTGACCTGGTGGAAATTAGGCCTTTCAATGCATCAGGTCTGATGCATTTTTCAAAGGCGTTGTACAGTCGCTGTTCAATAGCGCTCTACATACAACACCTATATGAGACCCGAGACGAACATAGTTGTGGCATTGTTCAGACGTTGTACAAAAGCGTTGTTCGAACAGCGCTAATGAAGAAAGTTCTTCATTTTTCCTAGGTAGGCGCTATACTAGTTGCTCTACGTACAACGCCCAAGGCAAAAATAGGGGAATTTATTAAAACGCATCACTTTGACTTTGACCCCCTATATATATGCCTCTATGACTTTAGGTCACTTAAGAGAGTTCATATTCAGATTTCATACTTAGGATATTTTTCAAAAGCAAGAAAAATACCAAGAACTCACCTTTGATTACTCAAACACCTTTTCCATGATCATCAATCAATATCTAGCATCATCCTTGATCATCTAGATGTCATCTTGCATGGATTCTTCATCACACTTTGCTTGGTAAGTTTTTAACTAATATCTTACATATTTTGTGTCTTTCTTAACAAGCAATCTCATTCATCACTTGTATGAATTTCATATATATTTTCGATACAAGATTGAGATTAGTGCATTGAATGTTTGAGAGTTGTATTGTGATAGCTGAAATTTCCCTTAAGTAGTAGTGACATATACCTAGAGGGGGGGGTGAAGAGGTATAGGCTCCAAATTCTTCCAATTTAAAAATAATGCGGAAAATTACAAGGCAAATGCACACTTGATTAGATTTAGCAAATGAATTGATTTCACTAAGACAAGAGTTAATCAATTTACAAGATATGCAATCAATGTAATGTATGGAAGATAAAGAAAAGTAAAGCAAAATTGAACACAATGATTTTTACGTGGTAAAACCTCAAAGAGGAAACATCCACGGGTTGATACCACAACCACCGGCAAAGTAATCCACTATGTGAAAAAGGACTTACACACTCAAGCTACCAACTCATGATATTCGCTCAAGCTATCAACTCCTAATCTACCCTCGGTCTAGTGAATCACCAAGCCTACTTCCTATCCGAGATGTATCCCACACCTTTAGAAAGCAACTTCCTATCCAAGACGCTCACATCTCTAGGAAGATTTCTTGCTTGCCTATCCGGATCCTCCCGACCCTAAACAAGACTTCCTTGCTTGATTATCCGAGTCCTCCCTACTCTAATCAAGACTTCCTTGCTCTATCCACAAAGCTTCACTCACTTTGCTAGAGACTTCAACCTAATGCAAGGCTATGATCTAAAGTGATGAAAATGATGCACACAATCAAATTAAGCTAGATGATCAATCAAGCAAAATGTACATGTTCAATGATAATCTAGAATATGCTTTTATCAATCAAAACACAAAAGTATCTAGAAATCAAGACATGCAAATCAACAAGAACAAGGTATGAATATTCAATATATCACACTAAAAACCTAGTTCTTAGATCATGAAATAGAACCTAGAAAATAATATGAGATACATCATATATTCAATTTCTAGAATCAATTTCAATCAAAATCAAGTTTAGCACATATATGTTCAAAAGAAATCACAAAGCTAAAACTCAATTAACAAATGATCAAACACCCCTAGCATATGATCTAACATGCTTCTCAACAAATTTCATCAATCAAATAGTAAGAATCAAAAGAAGATCAAAGATGAAATTGAAAAAGAAGAAGTTGAACAAACAACCTTGACCTCGGACTGAAAATCGATCAACTGAGAAAAATGACGAAGTCAGCTGCCTCTAGAAATGCTTGAGGTTTGTAGCTCTATGCAAGACCAACAATTTTGGATTTTGATTCGATTGATTTCGAGTTCATATGAGAGAGATATGATCAAAATAAGAAAACGAAAATGAGAAGAAATTCTGCAGAAAATATCAAAGTGTTCTTGAAAAATCTTCAACAAGTGTGGAGGGAAGGAGATGAGTTTAAAAAGAGGAGAGAGAGGAAATTTTCGAGCCAATCACCACCTGCCATGTCACCCTCCCGTGCGGGGCGCGTGGGCCTCACGGGGGCAGAGGGCTCTCTTGGCCGTGGCCCCACGGCCTCCCTCACGGCCAGGCCAAGTGGCCTCACGCGCTCCAGACCACTCTCGCGCGCTCCTTCGGTTCTTTAGCCCGTATCTTGGGCATCCGAACTCTAATTTCGAATCCATTTTTGGATTACGAACCGTGACTCCCTCATGCATGATGAAGACTACACAACTTTGAAAAATGGTTGAGAAATCATCTCGGAAAACGACGATGAAGTCAACTCAATGAATGAGAATGAAAAGTAGCGTAGTAACATCGTTTGGACTCGAAACCTTATGAATGAGTAACCGAAATGACCGGAACTCAATAAGGAATCATAATAGAACATATTCAAGTCCAAATACAAAAATATGGAAACAAACAAACACAAATTCACACAAGCATGCCATATCAAAGAGATAGTCACAACGCATGTAATTCTACAATGTTTATCAATACAAGATCAATGCATGAGCATACTATGAGATGTGTGAATGTGTTATACCAAATGTTTGAACCACTATGCAGGGACACACATGTATGAATTGTGTATGTGCGCGCTTACGCCTTGCAAGAGGATAGAAGTCAAGATTTACCTTTGACGTTTTTCACCTCTTGAAGACGACTTTTGCACTAGACGTTGCTCTTCACCTTTTAAGCTTCCTTTCTTCAAAGAATATCCTAAGCAACAACTAATACAAATATGGAGTGTTTTGCAATGGAATCAAGCCAATACAAATAATGAACCTTACATCCTACCAGGGACACCTTGAGGTTTAAAGGCTTGTAGCACATACTAAATGTCATCGTGTTCCCTACGAATATTGCATAGTTTGGTTGTTTAGCTTTACGTTTCTATTTAGTGGTTTTGTTTGCTTGTCTTTAGTTTTCTTGTTGTTTGTTTCTTTTAGATTTTGTGTTTTAGTTTTGCTCAAGGTTGAGCAAAAGATAGGGCTTGGGGTATTTATTAAAGTCATTTTGTATGTAAATTTAGCCCTGCATTTCCTATTGTTTTTGCTCATTTCTCAGGCATTTTTGGTATTTAATATGTTTGTTGAGCTTGTGTAGGTTTTTATTCCTAAATAAATTGTTAGCGCTTTATCGAAGAGATTTGGAGGCTAAAAGGACTGAAATTGTAAAGGCTTGTGCTAAACGTCCATCTTACCGTTTGTAGCGGCCATAACTTTCTCCTTAAATTAATGTTCGAAAAGAAAAGAATATCTTTCATAGACCTTTTTCACCATTATTATCTGTGGAATTTGATTTGTGAAATTTCGGTTACGTTAGTCTTTCCAATTGTAGGAAAATCTAATCGACCAATCTTGCAAAAAAAATTATTGGATTATGGGTTGAATTAGCAAATAAATTTTCTTCTTAACTTTGTTTAGTAAATATGAGATTTATTCTCTTTCTACCACAAGTGACTTCCAATTGATCAACATATTTGGAATTATCCCATTTTTATTGTTGAAAGTGGGATAAAGATTTATTTATTTCCAGAGTGAAAACCAAGCTTTTTTTTAAAGCAAATGGCTAAAAAACAATTTTTTTTTTTTTTTTTTGAAAAACAGAACCAATTTATTAGGCACAAGCCAGAGCAAAACATAAACAAAGCAAAGCAAGCCACAAAAGGCAAAGAAAACCACAAAAGAGAGCCACACCAGAAGAAAGAAAGAAACAGCCCCAGGCAAAACAAAAGAAAACAAAACAAATAGGGGCAAGACAACCGAGACAAACAGAGCAGAACCAGGAGATAACCAAAGCTCAAATACTCCAAGTCAACACCTCCCCAATTCTCTCGAAACCCTTTTTAGCAAGGTTATCAGCCACCAAATTAGAAGCCCTTGAACAAAACATGACTGAGGCATGGCCGAGACACTCCAAACTATTGCGAATGTCGAAAATGGTCTGCGCATGAATCAGGCTGCTGAAACCTCTGCTATTCACCCAATCCACCGCCACTTTATAATCACTAACAACCACAAGAATCCTATTAGCCAAATCAGGTTTTGTTTGAATCAACTCAAAGCTTTGGCAATGGCACTAATTTCAATTGTGACGGCATCCAGAATCCCAACTGAGAACGAGAAAATGCACAACACCTTCCTGCTATGATCTCTGAGAAAGCCTCCTATGCTAGTAGGACCCAGGGATCCCCTTGAGGAGCTATCAACATTAGACGGTGTTTACAAGAGGGGGAATCCATTCCTCCTACTTCTGAAGCTTCCTTTTAGAGACTTCTGAACAACACTCGACTATGTTGAGCAAGATATGCATAATGGGAACCGAAGACCCACCTCTAAAATGTTTAAACCACCAAGCCACTCTAAATTTGACCATATCCTCCATGCGAACTAAGTCCACCATACCATCCTTGAACATAATATGGTTCCTTGTTTCCCAATTAAACCACACAACTACGAAGAACAAAGACCACCAAGCACGCTTAGACTTCTTTGAAGCACAAAAGTTGGACCAGCCTTTCCACCACACGAGAAGAGAAAGGGCAACACAACAGTTAACCCCTCACCAATTCATACAATTCTGCCACAGATTCCAGAACCATCCGCAATGGAGAAAAATATGGTTGATAGGCTCCACGTTTGCCTGACAAAGGGGGCACTCCAGTTAGAGACCAAGCTAAAGACTGAAACTTGAAATGACTTCCATAACTAGAAATCTCTTGTGAAGGAGCTACCAAACAAAAAGCTCAATTTTCAGAGGGCAAAAACCTTGCAAAACTTCTTTAAAAACTGCGAAATCCCTTTCCTGATCATCCCCTAAACATTTCCAAAAGGACTTGACAGAGAAAAGGCCTGAAGAATCATGAACCCAACCAATAGAATCCTGAATAGAGTCCCTAATTATGACATTCTCCAGACACCCTAACATATAATTCCACTGATCAATTTCCCAACCGAACAAAGGTCTCCTAAGGTTGATAACCTACTTCCAATCTAGACCTTCTCTCATCCCAAAGTCCCTAACACAACCCTTTTTCTCAACAGCCAAAGCTAAAATCCTCGGGAAAGCCTCTTTTAGGGAAGTACCTTATGGATGTTTTGGGGAAGAGATGTGATTCGCATTATACAGAGTACATGAATATTTATCCACTATGTGTTTTGGTAGCATATTGCCACACAAAAAAAAAAGATAAAATAAATCTTTATGGGCAGAATGGTGGTATAATACTTCTTTTCACTTCTCTTCTCACAAGACATTTTTTGAGGTGGTGTATGGCAAATCCCCACCCACTTTTACAACGTGGAACAAATGTGGCAACAGTGGAACAAAGTTTAATGGATCGAGATGCTATGATCCTTTGCACAAGAGACATTATATGATCTTCCCTCCTTGGTCACTTGTCAATTTTATTTTATTTTAATTTTTTTTGAAATGGCAATTTTATTCAAACCCAAAACCAACAAAAGAACAACACAGGGGAGCCCCAGACAGAGCAACCCAACCAAGAAACAAAATAGGGGGGAAAAACTAAAAACTAAAAACAGGAAACCCCACAGCCACAAAAAAACCCAACGAAGACCCCAAAACAATACCCAACAAACCGAATGCATAACAAACAAAAACGCAAAGCCTTGGAACACACTCCACACCACATTCTCCCCATCCAAAACCATCCCCCTCTTTGCTAAACCGTTAGCCACCAAGTTAGAGTCTCTGGGAGCAAAAGTCATGTACGAACTGCCCAAAAGACACAGCATCAATCTGATATCATAGATCACTTCAACCAGATGCAAATTACCAAAATCAACATCTTTCACCCAAGAGACTGCCTCTTTGGAGTCACTTTCAATGCAAATAGATCGACCTCCTAACGAGGCTTTCGACATGCACAAAAGACACGATTTGTGGATATCTAAAAGCTTCGTAGTGGGAACATCCACCGTCCCAACAAAAGCCAAAAACGTCCCCTTTTGAATCACGCAAAACACCCCCAATCCCCGCCCTCCCTATCTCCACATTACACAAGCTATCGACATTGAATTTCAAATTCTCGTTAAGGGGAAGGATCCACTCCATAGAGTTTGTTGCCTTCACAGGTTTATTCTTGAAGCAGCAGAGTTCCAGATTTTGTACCATGATTGTAATAGGCTCGACGGATCCCCTCCTATGGTGCTTGAACCACCACACCACTCGAAATCTGACCAAATCGATATACATAGCCAAATCTACAATAACACTTTTGAAAACCACCTGATTACGAGCCTCCCAAATGGACCAAACGACTGCGTTAAAAAGTGTCACCCAAGCTCTCCTCATCTTTGAGTTTAGACACAGTCCTTGCCAACCATGAAACCAATCCTTAACATTCTTGTTCGCACAGCAATTCACCGACCACCATCCCATGCAGGCCCTCCATATTGCCCACGCACATGGACACTACAGGAATAAATGGTCCACTGTCTCATCATTCCTACCACACATCAGACAAGATACACCGTCGATCAAAATGACTCCAAAGTGAATCAATAACTCTCGAACCATGATCCTACCTTTAAGAAGTTGCCAAACAAAAATCTCAACTTTTGGGGAGAGAAACCACACTAGATTGTGACTTTTTCCGGGATAGCCTCATCATTTAAATCTTCAGCACATCTTCTAAAAGAACTCACAGAATACAGGCCTTTCGGACAGAACGACCACGCAATTGAGTCTGGCATGTGTCTTTGAATCTTAACTTCTGCTAAGTTGGACGAAAAAGCAACCCAAATATCCACTTCCCAATCAAACACTCTTCTTCTTGGCTGAAAGTCCTAGCTCCAGACCTCCCCTTCCCATTTTCCAAACTCACTAATAATGCCACCTTTGTTATTAGACAACTCATAAATCCTCGGATACACTACCTTAGCGGCAAACCATCCCTCCACACATCATTCCAAAAACTCACTTTGTTTCTGTTACCCAACACTACCTTCAAACCAACATCTAGAATTTTCGCCAAGAGGGATCCTTCCAAAAAAAGGCTACTCACAACTTTGACAAAAGGAGAGGCATTAAGACCCGAATTCCACTTCCATAGAAGGCTATCAACCTTGGCTCCATATTTAGTACTAATCACCCTCTTCCATAACGACTCCTCCTCTCTTCCATATCTCTAAACCCACTTAGCCAACAGACCCCTATTTTTATCCAGAACCCTCCCCACCCCAAGATCACCTTTTCTCTTACTTTTGCAAATAGTCCCCCGGTCTATAGCATGTAATTTCCTTTTCTCAACCCCGTCACCCCAAAAGAAACTCTGCTGAAATTTTTCTGTTGCATTCGCCATACTAATTGGGACTTGAAAGACTACCATGTAATAAGTAGGAATGCTAGATAGGACGACTTTGATCAAAACCAATCTTCCCCCCTTGCTCAGAAACTTCCTCTTCCACAGAGTTAGGCACTTTTGAATTCGGTCCAAGATCATTTCCTTGTCTTATTTTTACTTAGCCTATTTTTATCTGAGTAATTGAGCAAAACAAAAAAAGAACAAATCTCGATAGTATAATATCTTTAGGTATCACTTGATTATGAATAGTCTAGGTAAGAAAAAGACTAAGGGGATGTTAGTTAGTTAGTTTGTTTTTTTATATAAGACTTATTACCTCTTATAACTTATATAAAGATAAATAAATTTGTTTGTTTTTCTAACTTAAATCTTAATTTAAGATGTATATATCTTATATAAAACGTTAAAAAATTTGACTTTCCACTTGTTTAAGAGAGCTTCTCCTTACAATCCATAAATTATCTATTCACACTCCAATTTAATTTTTTTTATTAATGACAATTTTAGCCTAAATTAAAATTACTAAACAAGTCAAAAAAAAAAAAAAATTAAAGACACTCCAAACTAATTAAATTATTAAAAAAAAAAAATTCTCTCTCCTAAATCATTAGATTAAATATTCTATATTAAACTCTCTTTTCTAAATCTGATATTACTATATTAAACACTCTCTCCATTTTTCAAAAAAAAAAAAAATCATATTTCCATACTTTCTATCAATCTCTGATTAATATTTAAAGAAAAAATAACTTATGAATATTTTAGTTTTTTTAGGTAATTACATACCTACATGAGTAACAAAAAGCATTTTCATATTTCGATTTTTTTTTTAATTTTTTTTTTTTTTAGTATATACATACATATAGTTCCTAATTAAAATCAAGCTTATTAGTAAGTTTTTTTTTTTTTTTCTTAACTGTTAGTCTTACTTGAGAAAGAATGGAGATAAAAATTAGAGATATGTATTGGAGGAGAGATAGTTTAATATGGTATTTAAAAATCTAGGAGAGAGTATTTAATATGTAATAATTAATCTAATGATTTAGGAGAGATAATTCATTTTTTTAATAATTTAATTCAAAAAAGATAAAAAGGATAATCTTGTAACAAAATGAAGTGTCTTTAGAATTTTTTAAAATTAAAATTTTGATAATGGAGTGTTTTTAGAAAAGAAGTGTAAAAAGAAAAAATTGGATTGTCAAAAGAAGCTCTCCTTGTTTAATAAGCCATAATTAACACATTGATAATTGCTTCCAAAATTAACCTCATGTAATTAATCTATTACCAAAAATACTGCTAAACAAAAAAATATCCCCAATTTCCTAAATGACTCAAATCATAACCTTAAACAAAAATCTTAATTTTATTAAACCCTAACCCTAAATTGACATAAGAGGAAGAGGCCTTCCTAGGAAGACCAATTCCATGTTTGAAAAAAAAAAAAAAAAAAAAACACTTTTACTTAAATTGAAAAATGTCCATAGTCGTTAAAGAATGACTCATTGTGCACATTATAATACCAGATAACCATAGAAGACTTGGCTAATTCCAATATCTAATTCGACCGAGTATGAGCAAAATCAATGACTTTTTCATGAATTCCCGTCTATAAATACGTTTGATTGCCTTCCAACCTTATATCCCTCATCAATCACCAAAGCAAGAAAAATCTAGCTAATTAATTAACCACAATGAAAGCTATTCATTTTCTTGTACTTTTTGTTCTCCTGGCTTTGGCATCTTCATTTGCTTCTGCCTCTGACCCTAGCCCTCTTCAGGACTTCTGTGTAGCCATTGATGACTACAAAAATGGTGGTATGTGCTCTTTCTACATATATATGTATCCTTTTAAGCCTCTGCTGTCTAAGCTATGCTTTTTAAAGAGTATTTGAGCCCAACCTATTTTTACATACATCCCGTCAATCAGGTCTTACTTGTCCATTTTTGTTGGATATGGCTTGAATATTCCAATGGTACCAAACATGATTTACCAATGCGGAGACTTCCTGGAGACATGAGAGCGCTTGGGAGTATGAGGTTATGATTGAGGGAGGCTTGGAAGCGAAACGAACCAAAGAAGCGGAGGACAGCTGAAACTGCTGCCTAGCCACTGTGGCTTTGGCAGCGGCGTGGCAACGGTAGGACACCGTTGCCAATTGTTCGGCAGCGCCACAGCAGCGGCCTGATTCCAGTAGGTACCGCTGCGTGACCGCTGTGGTCATGGCAGCGGTACCGGCAGCAGTCCACGAGATTAGGCGCATAGTGATCACGGTCTTCTGAGTGGTCAAGTTCAACACGGTTTAGGAAGCGGGTGGCCAACTGCAACTTGAATCGTAGTTAATCACAAGCATGCGTCGAATCAGGAAATATTCTTGGAAGAAGAAATAGGTTGCTTCTTGAAGTTCGAATAGGAAAAGGATTTCTCCTTGAAAGAAGACATGTCTTAAATAGGAAATAGTATTTATGTTGAACAAGTATTTCTTGTATGACTAGGAGATAGATTTTCTTGTTAGTTTAAACTCCCTGTAATACATATAAATAGACCATAATAACTAGGTTATTAGTGTGTGAAAAACACCTGAGAGTGGTGGAGCAAAATAGCAAATACTAGAGAGATCTCAAAGTGAGCATTGGGTATAATTGGGTTTGGGGTATTATTTAGAGAGAGAACCTGAGAGTGTGTGGTTGTAACAAATTACTACATATTGGAACTTTCTCTTGTCGTCCTGACAACCGTGGTTTTTTCACTGATTTGGGTTTCCACGTAAATTCTTGTGTTGTGTGATTGGATTTAAATTACTTCTCTTCATCTTATCTTTTCTTTATCATTGTGTTTGTTTGTGTTCTATCCGGCAACGCTTCCACGCGTAATAGTGAAAGGTTTGTTTGCTAACAATTTTACACCCTTATTCTTCATTGTACCTTGTTTTGCATGGCTTTTATGACGATTTGTATAAATTTTATCAAATGCTTTCGTCCGTATATTGTTAAAACAAAAATTTTATTTTTTAACTCTTTAATATAAAAGTTCACTGAAAACCAATACATTTACGTTAGAAAATAATTATAATATTTATTTCTTTCATGAAGTGTTTCTAAATGGAAAGTTCTGCAAGGACCCAAAGCTTGCCACGCCAGACTTCTTCTTTTCAGGGCTCAATATCCCCCGTAACACAGCGAATCCGGTTGGCTCCACCGTGACTCCTGTAAATGTAGCCCAAATTGCGGACTCAACACTCTCGGTTTATCCTTAGCCCGCATTGACTACGCACCATACGGCCAGAACCAGCCCCACACTCACCCTCGAGCCTCAGAGATCCTAGTAGTCCAGGAAGGCACTCTCTATGTTGGGTTTGTGACATCAAACCCTGAAAACAAACTCTTCACTAAAATTCTAAACAAAGGAGATGTGTTTGTGTTCCCAATTGGGCTCATTCACTTCCAATTCAATATTGGAAAAACCAATGCAGTTGCCTTTGCTGGTCTGAGCAGCCAGAACCCTGGTGTCATCACCATCGCTAACGCCGTATTCGAAACGGATCCTACCATTAACCCTGATGTTCTGGCAAGAGCATTCCAGTTGGATCAGAATGTGGTGAAATCTCTTCAGGCCAAGTTCTGGTGGGACAACAATTAAAGAATTAATATGTAAAATGTTGCAGTGAAGTTAATTTGCAGCTTGCTTGAATAATAAATTTTTGACATGTTATACTTCTGATTAATTTATGATATAATAAAGAGGGTTGCTTTGTGTAACCTTGATCAAGTTATCCGTTGGCCGATTATTTTGTCTCTTCTTTCCTTTCGACTTTTGTGTGTCAATGCTGACATGTAGTATGTCATATAAGGATAATGCATAGGTACTGACTGGTCAGTATCCAAAATACTGACCCACCAATAAAGTGTTGACACGTGACATTTTTTCTTTAACTTTTTACATTTATCTTCTTGCATTCTTTCAAAATGAGCCATGTGCCAACACCCCATTGGTGGGGTCAGTACCCAAACATTATCCGTCAAATAAATTTTAAGATGAGTCAGCTGGTTGACAAGGTTATTGATAGATAACGAAAGCACCAATTTGGAAATTCCGATGCCAATCTCATTCATCAATCTTTAGTTCCACTACAAATTTTAAATCTGAGCAAAATATAAATATTAAATTTTGTTGAATATTCTTAATATTAAATAGATATTCTATCATTGCAAAAATATCTATTCAAAGCATTCTATTATTAGGATTTAGGGGTGTTCCAAAATGTTAAAATTCGTAATCAATTGGTTTAGTTGGTGAAATCTTTTATGGTCACCTAATCAAAAACTTTAGATTCAAATTGCAGTTTTAGTTGGTAAGATGAAGGAAATATTGAATCAAATTAGCCATACATATATTCTGCTAAAAGTTGCATTATTTGTTTATATATATAAAATAAAATAATTGAATAACAAGTTATGATCATGGTGATATTTTCTCTGATCAAAATAAAAAAAAAAAAAAATTGATATTTGTTTCAGTAGATTGTTATAAGTTATAACATTCATACTTGATCATGAAGAGATCAATTCAATCTACCATAAAACGTGAGGTTTCTTGCTGATTGATATATTAATTTATGGTTGTTACTTGTTTAAGGGGGAATGGGAATAACATAATCATTCTTTGTGAAGTAGGAGATCCCTCCATATTATTCAAATTATATATATATATATATATATAGAGAGAGAGAGAGAGAGAGAGAGAGAGAGAGAGAGAGAGAGAGTCTTACAAGAGATCTCTTATATATATGTAGATAAATATATTCACAATTGCTAGTAGGGGTGGGCACCCAAACCGTCAAACCGATCAACCCGCCCAAACCAAACCAACCCAAACCAAACCAATTTAAGCGGGTTGGTTTGGTTTCGTTAAATAAAATAAACCGATTGGGTTGTTTTTGAGCAACCCAATTGGTTTGGGTTGGTTTGTGGGTTGTGTTTTATTAAACCGTATAACCCAACCCAAACCATTACATACTTATATATATATTATTAATTATATTATCGGATAAAATAAATAAAAACTAAAGTTAACCCAATGCAACAAGAAGTGAACTTCGAAACTTCAAAATGGTTGCTTAAATTGTGGTAGATATTAATAATTTAGAAACTTAAACGATTTAGTCTTATATTATAAGTTTTAGGCGTTCTACACTTGAGTTTTTTTATTATTTTTATAACGATTATCATTCTGCACTAGAGTTAAATTTAGTATTATAAATTAGTATTATTGTTTATCTTATTGATAATTGGTTTAATTACTTATATTGATAATTTGATATTATTAAATTTATTCAAATAAAAAATAATGTAATTATTTTCTTAAACCCTTAAACCAAACCGAACAAAACCGATAAAATCGGTTTGGTTCAGTTTGGTTTTACCTTATAAATTGTTTGGTTTGGGTTGTAAAAAATTAAACCGATTTTATAATGGTTTAGTTTGGGTATAGTCAAACCCAACCCAAACCAACCCATGCCCACCCCTAATTGCTAGCTTGAGTACTGTTTTTTGAAATTTAATTAAGACGATAAATAATAGTGAAGAAGCCAGAGGTTCTTTTTATATCCACAGTCAAGATATTGTTGCTCCAGTCAATTGAATTGACCAGATAATAAAATATGACCACTTCCGCCATGTCCGAAATTTGAAGTGATCAAAAAATATATATTCGGAATATATATGTCTGTAGTTTTTGAAGAATGGTTCATTCTGGTAATAGAATAGATAATATTTAAAATATTTAAGACTTGGCAAGCTTTTCATATCTGGTCCAACAAGGGAAAAGCGCGCAAAGACTTGTTCAATAAACCCCATCTATAAGTAATCTTGTTTGCCATGCAAGATTTCTCATTCCTCATTAAAGCACTAACACACTTGAAACAATTTTAGATAATCACAGCCTAATTTATAATCACCATGAAAGTTGTTCACTTTCTTGTTGCTTCTGTCTTCTTGGCTTTGGCTTCCTCCTTGGCCTCTGCTTCTGACCCTAGCCCTCTTCAGGATTTCTGTGTAGCCATCAATGACACCAAGAATGTTGGTAAGTTTTTTCTTTTTATTTATAAATCCTACAAATTTATGCATGACATGTTTTATTTTATTTATAGTAATTTATTAATTCACCAACATCCATTTAATTTTTCTGTGCAGTGTTTGTGAATGGAAAGTTCTGCAAGGACCCAAAGCTTGCCACACCAAATGACTTCTTCTTTTCGGGGCTCAACAATCCCAGAAACACAGAAAATCAAGTTGGTTCAACTGTGACTCCTGTAAATGTAGCCCAAATTCCAGGACTCAACACTCTCGGCATTTCCCTGGCTCGTATCGATTTCGCACCATATGGTGGCCTGAACCCACCCCACACTCACCCTAGAGCCACTGAGATTCTGGTAGTCCAGGAGGGGACTCTTTATGTTGGTTTTGTCACATCAAACCCAGAAAATAAACTCTTCACCAAGGTGCTCAACAAGGGTGATGTGTTTGTATTTCCAGTTGGGCTCATTCACTTTCAATTCAATATAGGAAAAACCAAGGCAGTTGCCATAGCTGCTTTGAGCAGCCAGAATCCTGGTGTCATCACAATAGCAAACGCGGTCTTTGGATCAAATCCTGCTATTAATCCTGATGTTCTCTCCAAGGCCTTCCAGTTGGACCAGAATGTTGTGAAATCTCTTCAGAAGAAGTTCTGGTGGGATAACAATTAGTGGAGGAATGACTGAAGCAGCCAAGGAAATATATTGTAGCTAATGCAACGATAAAAATGGAACGTCTAGGATCGTCACGGCCGTCACCCCTTCCACTTGCCATTTAAAAATTAAATTGTAAAATTCCTTCAACAAAAAATGTTAAAAAATGGATGGAAATAAATGGTTAGAAATAAATTTGGGAGAGAATTGGAAACTTAGTAGGTAGTAATTGCAAATAAATTAAATTGGAAACTTAGTAATTGACTAATTGCAAATTAAATAAATTGGAAATAAGATAAATTGCAAATAAAATAAATATTAAAAACTTAGTAATTGAGAATGAATTGGAAACTTGGAGAGTTGGAGAATTGAGAGAGAAATTAGAATTAGAGAGAATTGGGAAGAAATAAATTGGGGGGGGGGGGGGGGGGGGGGGGGGGGACCGTTGGTTCCTCCAACGGTCCAACCAACCAACGGTCCAGCCTAAATATATATATATAATAAAAAAAATAAAAAATACAGGAACCGTTGGTTTGAACCGAATCGGAACTGTCGGTTCCATTCCGGTTTGAATCGGATGGTTCTTGAAATTGGAATCGGTTTCGGTTTTTCTGGTTTCGATTCCGATCCGGTTCGGTAGTTTGAATCGGAACTCTTTATGTGAAGATCGACCAAAGACTATGAAGTATGAAGTGAGCGGTGGTGATAAGACCAATAATAATAATAAAAAAAAAAAAAGTCAGATGGTGGGGTGCAGAAATGATGGTTGTGCACCAAGTTAGTGATAAAATTTAAAAAAAAAATAAACGAAAAAAAAAATCAGATGTTGGGGTAGAAATATAGAATTGTAAAAATGAATCAATGATGATGGCGCTTTTGTGGTGAAGACCGAAGACTGTGAAGTCAGCGGTGGTAATAAAACTGTGGGTTAATTGCACAAATATACCCCCTATTTATTTAGCAAATTTTCAAACAAATGCCCAATTCAAACACAAACATCCCAATTGGAATATACTTGTGGTATGGAAAGTCAATAATACCCTTGGGTAAAAGGGAGAAGTTATTTTGGTGGGTAAATTTCACAAACAATATATCCTATCGTTAGTTGACTTTTGTTAACTTTAACCTTAACTACATTTGTATCCCGAAATGACTAAACTACCCTTAAAAACTTATTTATCTTTTCTATTATTATTTAAATATATTAAAAAATATTTACTTAAAAAATTGAAAAAATTGGTACAATTTGTTTATTGCTTTCTTTCTATCATTTTTTTAACACAATCAGAATCCACAAAACTGGAAAAATGGCTGTGTGTTAGTTGGTTTTGATTGTGTTTAGTGAGTTTTGTGGGTTTTGATTATGTTGATTAAATATAATTGTTGGTGGGTTTTGATTGTGTTGATGAAATGAAATTGTTTCTAGGGTGATAAACATGAAATTGAATGTTTTGGTGATAAAATTGGTTTTTGAAATTTGAAAATTTGGTGTTTGGGGACATGGAAAATGTAAAAAAAAAATTGATAGAAAGAATAAGAAAATAAAAGCAATAAAAAAAAAATTGTACTGATTTTTTCATTTTTTTAAGTAAATATTTTTTAATATTTTTAAATAATAAAATAAAAGATAAATAAGTTTTCAAGGGTAGTTTAGTCATTCCAGGATACAAATGTAGTTAAATGTTTAAGTTAACAAAATTCATATGAGGGTAGGGTATATTTATGTAATTATTAGAAAAAAAAAATAATATTTATCCAATTACATCTAAATTCAAGGTTGTTTGTGAAATTTACTCACCAAAATAACCTCTCCCTTTTACCCAAGGGCTCTGTTGACTTTCCATACCCCAAGAACATTCGAATTTGGATGTTTGTGTTTGAATAGGGTATTTGTTTGAAAATTTACTTTATTAGATAAATAGAGGGTATTTTTGTGCAATTAACCCTAAGACTGTTAATAAAAAGAAAAAGAAAAAAATAATGGAAAAAAAAGTTAGATGGTGGGGCTCAGAAATGATGGTTGTGCCGTCCAAGTTAGTGAAAAAAATGGAATTAAAAATTTAAAAGATATAAATAGAAGAAAGTACAGAACAAAACAGTTTTTTTTTTAAAAAAAAAAAACCTCAGTTTAGACAGTTTAGACACTAGGCGCCTACTAGCGTCTAAAATTATAATTGATTTAGTTGATTAATGGAATTATGGAAGAATGGTATCTCATCTCTTATTCGGGTAATTACCCTAGTGGCCATCAACTCTTGCCACCACTATCAAAATGGCCACTAAATGAGGAAATTGATGAAAAATGGCCATTTTTAGCAAACATTATTACACTAATGGTCATTCCATCCATTTCCATACATTTCCATCCAATGAATGGTATTTTGGTAAATAAGAGGATAACATTAATTAATTTATTTTATATGTTTTTTGGAAATCAATTTTTTCTTTTGTTTTTTAAAACAAATAATTATATTTAGTGTGTATATACGTATAGCATATCTCAAATATATATATATATGTATATATGTATGTATTTCTTTTTTGAGAAGATTAAGGCTACAAAATCTAAAAATTCTAAACAATATATTTGAGATAAGTTGAAAAGAAATATATATATATATATTCTTTTTTTGAGAAGATTAAGGCTATAAAATCAAAAAATTCTAAAAAACATATTTGAGATAAGTTGAAAAGATATATATATTCTTTTTTGAAAAGATTAAGGTTACAAAATCTAAAAATTCTAAAAAATATATTTGAGATAAATTGAAAAGAAATATATATGTACACACACACACACACACACACACATATATATGTTTGAGATATGCTATATGTATATGTAGACACTAAATATAATTATTTGTTTCAAAAAACAAAAGAAAAAATTGATTTCCAAAAAATATCTAAAATAAATTAATGTTATCCTCATATTTACCAAAATGCCACTTATTGGATAGAATTGGATGGAAATTGATGGAATTGGATGGAATGGCCATTAGTGTAACAATGTTTACCAAAAATGACCATTTTCCATCAATTTCCTCATTTGGTGGCCATTTTGATAGTGGTGGCAAGAGTTGATGGCCACTAGGGTAATTACCCCTCTCTTATTTGCTTCTTCAATCTCTGAAGATTCTTCGGTTACAAGGAACAGTCAATGAACTAATCCACCAATATTTTTTAAAAAACAATTATATCATGTTAAAAGTATAAGCTTATTGTCATTGATGAGTCAGCAGGAACCAATAGAAAAGTACTAATCCATCCATGGACTTATATATACACACAAATTCTGCTTTATTTACATTTTTTTTTTTTTTTTTTTTTTTAGTTTCACATCATTTTCCACCAAGCCAATAGCACATATTGTATACTAACTAATTATGAAATAGGATTAACAGCACCAGCGCCCCCTAAACTATTAGTAAATTTGTAAGTTGCCCCCTCACCTTTTTTCTAGACAATTTAGGGTTAATTGCACAAACATAGCCTCTATTTATCTAATAAAGCAAATTTTTAAACAAATGCCCTATTCAAACACAAACATCCCAATTGGAATGTGCTTGGGGTATGGAAAGTCAATAGTGCCCTTGGGTAAAATAGAGGTTATTTTTTTCGGTAAATTTGACAAACAACCCTGAATTTAGGTGTAATAGTATAAATATTCATTTATTTTTCTAAAAATTACATAAATATACCCTATCGTCAGTTGATTTTTGTTAACTTTAACCTTTAACTACATTTGTATCCCGAAATGACTAAACTACTCTTAAAAACTTATTTATCTTGTCTTTTATTATTTAAATATATTAAAAAATATTTACTTAAAAAATTGAAAAAATCAGTACAATTTTTTTGTTGCTTTCTTTCTATCATTTTTTTTTTAACACAATCAGAACCCACAAAACTGGAAAAATGATTGTGTTTAGTGGGTTTTGATTGTGTTTAGTGAGTTTTGTGGGTTTTGATTCTGTTGATTAAATGTAATTGTTGGTGGGTTTTGATTGTGTTGATGAAATGAAATTGTTTGTGGGTTGATGAGTATGAAATTGAATGTTTTGGTGATAAAGTTGGTTTTTAAAATCTGAAAATTTGGTGTTTGGCGACATGGAAAATGTTAAAAAAAAATGATAGAAAGAAAAAGAAAATAAAAGCAACAAAAAAAAAATTGTACTGATTTTTTCAATTTTTTAAGTAAATATTTTTTAATATTTTTAAATAATAAAAGAAAAGATAAATAAGTTTTCAAGGGTAGTTTAATCATTTTGGGATACAAATGTGGTTAAAGGTTAAAGTTAACTAAAGTCAAATGACGTTAAGGTATATTTATGTACTTATTAGAAAAAAATTAATAGTTATACAATTACACCTAAATTCAAGGTTGTTTATGAAATTTACCCACCAAAATAACCTCTCCCTTTTACCTAAGGGCACTATTGACTTTCCATACCCCAAGCACATTCCAATTGGGATGTTTGTGTTTGAATAGGGCATTTGTTTGAAATTTTGTTTTATTAGATAAATAGAGGGTATGTTTGTGCAATTAACCCGACAATTTACCCCCTTAACTCTCTTCATTTGGCAAAACATGACTGTAGATGCCCAATCAAACATGCGTTCAGGAGGCAATGGACATAACTGTTTTACCAAATGAAGAGAGTTCAAGGGGTAAATTGTCCAGAAAAAAAGGTGAGGGGGCAACTTGCAAATTCGCTAATAGTTCAGGGGGCACTGGTGCTGTTAACCCTAAGAAATAATAATGAAATGAAAGAAAAAGAAAAGAGAGAGATGATTAAAGGTGGGACTTTAGTGAATCATCATCATTTTTTTATTATTATTTTTTTATATATATTTTTTTATTTTTTTTAAGGGATGAATCATCATCCTTATCCTTATATAAAACTTTAAAGTATCACCAATAGTCTTTTTTAGAGACCTCCTTTACTTTAACTAAGAGAGAAATTGTATTTTTACAGCTCCAACAGATCCCTTAAAGGTTCCCTTAAATGTGTTTTGGTGGAGCTCACTCCAGCTTAATTAAGGGGTGGCTTCAGCCTCCTTAGGTGGGCTTCACATTTTTGATTTTTTGAAAAGCACCAGATATTTAACTTTAAATCCCAGCAGCTCTTTTATTATTCAATGAGTAATTTATTTTACAACAATAATTACAAAGTAACTCATTAAGATAATAATAATAAATTATTAAGAGAGTCATTTAAGGGAGTATTGTACTATTGTTGGAACACATACTCCTTTAATGGTCCCTTACAACAACATCCACCCTTATTTAAGAGGGTTTCCAAGGGAGACTGTTAGAGATGCTCTTTTATATATAGTCTTTTTATTGTCAGTTAGAACTGTCAAGGCATTTAAATCCAATGACCCACATGATATGAACTAATATATTTTATATCAGTTCGAACTGACAATAGAAAAACTTTATACATATATATATATATATATATATATATATATATAAGAGCATCTCCAATGCAAATATACATTTTTAAGTTTCTAAATAGTACCACATCAGCATTTCTATTCATTATAGGGCCACTTTTGAAAAAAAATTAGAGAAATGTACATTCGCATCTTCAATGCAATTATCTAAAGTCAAATATGCATCTATTTTATGACCAATCATAATAAAAAAAATTATTCCACTCTCTTTCCTCTTTTATTTTACAATTAAATGAGCTTTAATATTATTGGTGGAAAGATTTAGAAATCCTAGTCAACATTTCTATTTTTTAGGAGAGTTTCTAGAATTAGAAACTCCACTCCATATTATCTAACTTTTTTCTTGTTACATCATCTCCATATTAAAGTTAGATAATTGCATAGGAAAGAGTTTTTCTAACTTTTTAACTATCTATCATACGTGGCAGTCAATTTTCTCTAAATATATATTTACATTGGAGATGCTCTAAAAGACTGACTGATGAGTGATGACAACTATTAGTTTTGTGTATATAAAGATTCACAAAGCTACAAATTTGGTAACTATTTTCTGGCTTTTTAAATTCAAAGAGACAGCTCGAAAAAAAGATTCTCTTTTTTTTAAAGGGGAATTGCACAAACATCCCTTGAGGTTTGATAAAATTGTACGAATATGGCAGTTTTGGCCATATACACATAAACTTCCCTTAACATTTGAATATTGTTACACAAACATCCCCAACCGTTAGATGGATCCGTTAATCAATGGTCAAAACAGTAAAAAGTTTAAAATACCCTTTATTTTTATTTTAAATAAACTAAGAAAATTAGAAAAGTAAGATGAAAAAAAATAAATAAATAATATTTTGGAAAACATGAATGTATTTTAAATCTGAAACCTGGAAAAAAAATCCATCTTTACAAATTAAAAAAAAAAGAAGCTTTTTAAACAATTTAATAATAAATAAATTTTAAATTTTAAATTTATTTAAAATCAAGGGGGGATTGCACAAACTATTATTTTTTATTTTTTTTTAAGTTACATTCATGTTTTCTAAAAAGATTTTTAAATATTTTTTTAATCTTATTTTTAATTTTTTTTAGTTTATTTAAAATTAAAATATAGGATATTTTAGACTTTTTACACATTTGATCATTGACTAATGGATCCATCTAATGGTAGGGGATGTTTGTGTAACAATTTTCAAATGTTGAGGGAAGTTTGTGCGTCTATGGTCAAAATTGCTATATTCGTGCAAATTTATCAAACCCCAAGGGTGTTTGTGCAATTCCCCCTTTTTTTATAAAGAGAATATCAATCGTTACAACAATACAACCTTATTATAAGCCGTGAAGGATCATCCACTACATCCAAGATTCAAACCATTTTTTTTTTTTTTTCTCTACTTTGTTTTAGATATTAAACGTACTTTCTTTTTCTACTGTCACAATGGCCAACGAGTTTGTAATGAAGGATGGGAAAACCATAAAGACTGTAATCATCGATAAATATGACTCGACGGTGACTGATAATTGTTGGAATCTGTTCTTGCAAGAATGTGAAACGATTATTGGTTTCGACACGGAGTGGTCATATGTGTCCACCGGTTACGATGGTAGAATGGAAACACGAATCATCCTACTCAGGTTCTGCAGTAGAACTTCTTGTTTGATAGTGAAGCTTACAAACGATCACAGAGTGCTTGAAAAGCTTGGGAGTTTTCTTTGTAACAAGGACATTGTCTTTGCTGGTGTTCATATACAAAAAGACCTTGACAAGCTGCAAAAACAGTACGGTTTGGAAGTACGAAACTTCGTGGATTTAAACCAATTTGCTGCCAAAGTAAAAATCGATCCTCGCCTCAGTGTATACGGTGTCAGGGAGTTAGCCAGATATTTGTTGTACATGGATTTAAGTAAGCCAGTACGTTTTAGTACTGGAACACAGGTCGAGAATGCAGCTGCTGATCTTGAAGATGCTTATTTTGCCTACCAGAGTGCAGAACTATTATTACGACGATCCTGAAGATGCTTATGTAGCTTGCTCAGTTGCTCGTTTGTTTTTTCTTTGCTTCTGCTTTTGGGTTTTCTGTTGTTGGCTTTTGGCTTTAGGTCGCGGTCAACCCGCTGTGGCTTTGTGTTTCTTTGGTTTTTTGAGGCCTTGTCTGGGCTTCTGAATAAAGTATGCAGTATAAAAAAATTAAAAAAAATTAAAAGTGTGATGACAGTTGGGTTTTTCTCGTTAGTGTTTCTCTTCATTTAAATAGTGCTCTTAGAGCAAAATTATGCTTAAAAATTTAAGTTTTGTTTCGGTTTGTCATTTGTGTTTAATTTGCGTGTAATATTTTTGTTTTTTACTTGTTTTTTCATTTTCACAATTTATGATTTGATATGTTGTAGTTTATGTTTTATGAACGTTGTTATTGATATCTGTTAGTATTCGGTAATAGGTAATTCTCACTTTATAGAATGTGCAGCACCGACTTCAACAATATCTGTTAATCTTCTTCTTATCAATTGTTGATCTGATGTATAATAAATATTTATAGAAAATTAATATTCAGTAAGAGATAATTAGTAGTACACAATCACATTATAATTAACTTGGGCATATGATGTGATTACATGTTTTTTTTAACCATCTTGTTTGTTTTTCCAATCAACTAGAGTTTGGCTTTTATCTGAATTGAAAAACAGTAAACTAAACTTTTCATTTATTCCAAAAGTGTCGTGTTGAAATTAACCTATTCCCCATTTTTCCCTTAACGAAATAGAGAACACACATATTTGCCTTCCTCAATGAAAAGGCTTTACTTTTTCAACAGCAACTCTCCATCACACCAAGAAACGTTAACACAACTGATGGTTAGCAACTAAAACCCAGATATGATTTGGTATGGTGTATTTCTGTTATTGTCAAATTAATTCAAAGCGTCTTTTTGAGTAATGTTAGTTGAGAATCAAATTATAATTTTACAAGCTTTAATTTCAGTTTATTTATTTATTAAAAAAAAAATTCAGTTTATCATAATTTCTTTTAAGGCTAAAGTTTCAGGATTTGATTTTAATTTCAGTTTATTTTTTATTTTTATTTTTATTGAAAGAGAAGAAGTACTTTATAAAACAGAGAACAAAAACGTTACATTGGGAAATCACCAAGGACACACCTCTCCACACACGAAGGGAAAGATTCCATCCAAAAAAGGTCCTTTGTTAAATTCAAAGCCAATTTTGCAAGAGCATGGGCAACACTATTTGCATTTATAGGAACGAAACTAACAGAGCCAACAGCACCACAATGAAGGCAGCACACAATGTCGTCAATAACCAAACCAATATCAGCATTGTTAGAAATACCTGAGTTCACCATGTTAACAATTGTTAGCGCATCAGACTCAATTACCACTGGAACCAATCTAGTGTCAACAGCTAACACCATACCTCTAAGAATGGACACCGCCTCCGCAACTTGTGGCGAAAAACAAGCCTCCATCCATTGCAAACTAGATGCCACCACCGAACCAAGATGATCTCTAATAACCAAGTCGACCCCAGTGCCTGTCCGAATTAATTTTATACACACCCACACTTGGAGGTTGCCAACGGACCACACTAGGCTCAGGTCTATCACACTCGTCATGCGTTGTGTTTGCTGCCTGGAATTCTACCAAGAAGACTCTACACCAAGCCACCACCTCACTACAAGTATTCCTCCACAAGTCTTTGCATAATCCGATTTCTAATGAACCAATTACGCCACAAAATAACACTAAGGGGAGAAATAGCATCATCCTCTAACTTGCTAAGGCATGTAAAGTAAAAGTCTTTGAAATCCACACCATTCTCCCATCTCATACATGTTAGGAGGCCGAAATCTTTTCGTACAGCCTTCAGGCCCTAACACTCCCATAAAGCATGGAAAGCTGTCTCATAACTATGATGACAAACCGGACAAGAATATTCAGTGGCTATATATTTTCCGCTTTATCAGATTCCCATTAGTTGGGATCCAATTTTTACAAGCCCTCCAAACAAAAGCTCTCACCTTAAGAGGCAACTTAATTCTCCACAGTTTATTATAGCCAAGAACAGAATCAGCCGTACCTGAATTTCTCATATCGTACAGATGAATCAGATTAGTTCCCAACCTATACCCACTCTGAACTGTATAGTCCCCATCATTAGAGAAATGCCAACAAATCGTATCTTCCCGCTGAACATCACTCATCGGAATAGAGAGGATAGCAGTAGCATCAGAGTCAACAAAAATACCACGAACCAAAGGGATATCCCAATTCCCTGACGCAGACTTTAACTGGCTAACAAGAGTTATATCCTCTTGGAATCTTGTAGACACCACCTTAAAACCAAAAGGCCTAGGGATCTAGCGATCATCATATATTGATATTGAAGAACTGGTTCCCACCTGCTAACGAGTCCCTTTCTTGAGCAATTCTTGTTGGGGATAATGCCCTAAGAACACATGTTGTTAATCTTCATGCTGAATTAATAATTAGATTGACATTCTATTATATATTTATGTGCATTTAATGTTATTAATATTGTATTAATAACATAAAATTCCATGATTATTAAATATAATATTAAACATAGTGTATAAATCGTTATATACATGAGGATTATGTTTAATATAATAATCTTAATTGTCTGTAATTGATAATTAAAGTTTGGATATTTAATTAATTAAAATTACTAGTATGGTTCATTCCCATTAAGAATGGAACAGTTATATCCGAGCTGTTGATGTGGTGACATCAGAATGAAGGTACTTTGTATAATAAGATTATACAAGACATGGACACGATAAATTGGAATCTTTAATAATCCTCGTCTTAAAACAAAGTATTCTCATTTATCAAATAGATGGTCATATATGGAACGATCTTAATCCTGAGTATTTAACAGACTCCTACTTATAGAGTTGTGTTTTTTGACTTACTCGGTATGGTTTGCTCATATTGCCAAACCTAAAACCTTGTATCTTGGATACATGATAATATACTTAGCTGAGAATGATAATATATAAGATGGAATCCATTCCTTCTTAATTGAAGTAGGTAAATAGTTCTCTTGAATAAATGATTCGGGTCTTGAACGATAGAGCGCTCAATTTATGATAAGATCATAAACAATTGTTCATTAGAGAATCACGGGCACTCAAGGATAAAGATGTAATTGAGAGGTTAACGGATTTGAACCTAGCTCATATTACGAACTGTTTATGGAGGATTGATCTATATGTAATGATTATATCAATGGACTGTTCAATTCCTATTCGAGTAATTAATTCTATAATGACAAGAGTGCAATTCCAGTTTTTTAGTGGAATAAATTTGGAATTAATAAATCTAATATTTAATTAAAGAGTTTAATTAAATATTAAAGATTTATTGGAGCTTGAAATTATAGTCCATGTATCCCCATACCATCTCTATAACACTGTATTGAATATTAAGGTATACTGAGGCTTAGCGATTAATTTGGAATTAATCATCTATACATAAAGAAGTTTATGTATTGTTTTATTAATTAAATAATGTTTGATTATTTAATTTTATATATATATATATGTATATATATATATAAAATAATATTTTGATTATTTAATCATATATATAATACAATAAGTTGATTATTTTATTATATATATTATAATTTGATTTTTTAAATAAGTAAATATATATATGATATTGATTATTTTAATATATATATATTTGGGGTGGAAAATTGGTGGCTTTAATTATTGTTATCAATAGTTTAAAAATGAGGTGGGTTTTATTATTGTTATTAGGGTAAATTGCAATGAAGTACCCTCACGTTTTGCCATACCACAACCAAATCGGCTTTTAATCTAAAATTGCAATGAGGTACCCTTGATCCATTTGACCAACCTTGACTTTAACGGCGATCCGTACCGGCAGTCCATCAACGGCGTCGGTTAACTCCGTCGATGGTTGGATCTGGAAGATTGGTTGGTGCTGAGTTCATTGGCGTGATCAGTTTCGTCGAATTCACGACGAATAGGAGTAGATCTGGCGACGGTGATGATGTCGGCGGCGGCGATGATTTTAAACGATGGTTTGACCACCAAAATGACTTCGTTTCGTGACGGTCCTTTTGAGAGATCGAACGGTCGGCATTTCCCGCACCTTCTGGTGTAGGTGGTGTCGACTCACTCTCTCCGGTGGTCAGCGATCGGTGAAGGTAACGGCTGAGAGTAATGGCGTAGGTTGGTTAAATGGGTCAAGGGTACCTCATTGCAATTTTAGATTAAAAAACGATTTGGTTGTAGTATGGCAAAACGTGAGGGTACTTCATTGCAATTTACCCTTGTTATTAATAGTAAAAATTGGAGTAGACGGCAAGGCAAGCAATTAGTCTTCTTGTTTTTCAACTTGTGCAGATTTTTTGTTGTTGTTTTTTCTTCATTGCATTAATAACTAGGTTGAAAAGCAAACTCCTATTCTATGCTTCTTTTTACCACCCACCCTAGGATAATTATTGTTAACAAAAACCTCACCACCCAAGACATTGCTGTTTCTCTTAATATTAAGAGACACGCCCAAAAAGAGTTTAAAGAAAAAAAAGAAGAAGAGATTTTTGGTTTTGAAAAACAAAAGATAGATGAAAGAATAACAAGAAGGGTTCTTGTTCTTACACAAGAGAGAGAGGAACAAAAGAAAGGTTCTTTGGTTTTCATTTATAAGAGAGAAATACACCACTCCAAGAAAGTTTTTTGTTTTGTGTCCTTGTTATTTTTCTTACTCGAGAGATTTAGAGAAAAGAAAATTAGATAAATATTTTTGAATATTAAGCCTCTAAAGAATATTGTAGATAGTCTTTCAATATTTTTCCAGTTGTCTCAAGTGTTGAGTACACAACAAGTACTGAAATTCGAGAATCGAATTTTTCTATTCAATACCGAGACACCCACTCGTCAGTTCTTTAGTGTTAGAGATTCAGTGTGGAAGAACTTGGTTCGAGGGAATCACAAAGATTCTACAGTGGAGGAACTCGGTTCGAGCGAATCACGGAAAGTCTACAAGGGTAACGATTTCTTTCCCTACTATTTATATCAAATATTAGAATCAATATAATCACAACGATTCGGCTAAAATGTTTTTGTTTTTACAAAAAATTTTAAAAACCGGGGCCTCCGCCCTTCCGCTGCGCGGATACCAATTCTGGTTCCTGGAACCAACAATTGGTATCAAAGCCACGTTGTGATTTATATTGATTTTAATATTAAAATTGATTCCGATAGTAGGCACTTTGCATTAAATGTGATTTAATGGTTATTTTTATTCATGTGATGAATGCTAAACAAAAATGATTTTTGGTCGTTAATTTTTTTTTTTTTGAACAATAGTGTCATTTTATTAGAGGGAGCAAGAGAACAAGCAAACCCAAGCAGCCAACAAAAGCAAGAAAAGAAACAGGGACACACCCAACAAAGACACAAACAGAAACAGGGCCACAAGCCACCATAGAAAAATAGCAAAGAAAAGAGCACAAAACAGTCAAGAATCCATTATGTGCACATAATCCCCACAGTTGTTTGCGCCCTCCTTAGCCAAGGAATCTGCCATGAAATTCGACGCTCTTGACTTAAAAATCACCTCTGTCTTGCCTATAGCCTTCAGCCAATTACGCTCTTGTTTGGTCGTTAATTATATGGTTCTTTTGGATTTTATGTTTTATCGCTTCTTCAATTTTTAGATAAAAAAATTGTAAACCCAATGGGGTATAGGACTTTTTGTAAACTGCGAGTTTGAAGAAGACAATGTAATCAATATATCGATGAGATTGGATCGCATCCTAGAGGAAAATTACAACAAGACCAATTTTGTAATTTGATTAATTTTTTTTTTGGGTTGTAATTTAAATATCCAAAGGAACTCGGCCAAAATTCATTTGGTTTTTATTTTGCTTTTTCATATTATTTTTATGCGATAATAATATAATATGTTCATGCATATAACATGTCATCTTAGTTAGTAAGTGCCTACTGGAATCGTCATAACATGACATGCATACATACTCTATTCTAAAACTGTTTTAGATTAGAAAATGTTTTATAATTTGTTATAATTGTTATTATTACATAATATTGGATATTTTGTAATTGAAATGCATCAAGTCAAAATATTGAGTGGGAGAGGGTAATATAACGATATTACCCATGGTCTCTCCCATTAGTACAACATCGTGAGATTTAAATGGCGCCTTGAGATGCTTTGATTTCGTCCCCCTACGGATGGTGTCCATTTGAGTCAATAACAAGGTTGTCTTCCATGCGATATGATTTTTAGATGTATTTCAAAATTGACCTACCCTACGATGGCAATTTTTGAGTTAAGTCGAAAAAAAATCTGAAATGGTGGGTTGCACTCAAAAGATGTAATTAAACTTGTTAATTACAATCTTGACCAAATCCAACCGTGGTTATTAAAAGTTGAAAATATGAGATATTTTGATTTAACTTTTATCATTGATATTATTACATATATTAGATATTTTGTAATTAAAATACGGCAATTCAAAATATTGAGTGGGAGAGGGTAATATGACAATATTACCCATAGTCTTTACCATTAGTACAATACCGTGAGATTTAAATGGCGCCTCGAGACGCTTTGATTTCGTCCTCCCTACGGAGGGTGTCCATTTGAGTCAATAGCAAGGTTGTCTTCCATGCGATAGGATTTTTAGATGTATTTCAAAATTGACCTACCCTACAGTGGCAATTTTTGAGTTAAGTTTGAAAAATCTGAAATGGTATGTTACACTCAAAAGATATAATTAAGCTTGTTAATTACAATCTTGATCAAAGTAAACGGTGGTTAATGAAAGTTGAAAATATGAGATATTTTGATTTAACTTTTATTGATTGAGAAAGTCTCAATTCAATTGTCCAATGTGTGACCTATCCTACGACGGCACGTTATTTGTGAAAATTGAATTATCGTGGTTAATGAGTAAATAATTTTTCTGTATTTTTTACATGCACCATGCTTCATATTTACATTACCGAAGTTTATATATGTGATATATATGTATTGTGCACACATATTAAGTATGAATGATTGTTATTTAATTTCAGCAAACCAAACATGTCCAATCTAATAATCAAGATACTCGCTACTGAAACTTTAATCGGTGAAAATTTTGTCAAATGGAAAAGTAACATGAACATCGTGCTTGTATGTGAAAACTTCAAGTTCATCCTAACGGAGGAATGTCATCCACGCCCTCACGCCAAGTCATCAGCAAATGTTGCTGAGGCATATGATCGTTGGCAAAATGCCAACAACAAAGCCCGCTGCTGCCTGTTAGCAGGCATGTCTGACGTGTTTATATGTAAGCATGAAACAGTTGAAACCATAAAAAGGATTATGGACTCCTTACAGGTAATGTTTGGGTGCCCTTCTGAACAGTCTCATCACGAGGCTGCAAAGGCACTTATGAACGCCATAATGAAAAATGGTACTTTAGTCCATGAGCATACGCTCAAAATGATTGAACACATTAATGAGGCGAAAATACATGGCGCCAATATCGACGAAGCCACACAGGTGGGGATGATTTTAGAAACACTATCCCCTAACTTCCTTCAATTTAAAAGCAACTATTTCATGAATAAATTGAAGTACAACATGACTCAGTTGCTTAACGAGCTTCAAACCTTTGAACCCATTTCGAATGAAAAAGGAGATGAGGCAAATGTTGCCGAAGCTACAACTTCCTCTTCTGGAAAGTCCAACAAGAGGAAGAATAAGAATAAAGGAAGTGGCAAGTTGAAAAATAAAAAGGGCAATTTCAAGGCTAAGAAAAGCAACAACGATAACAACAACAAAGCAAGGAGCTCTGACAAAAAGGCCAAAGGAAAATGTTTCCACTGTGGTATAGATGGTCACCGGAAGAGGAACTGTAAAAGGTACCTCGAAGAGCTCAAGATCAAAAAGAAAGGTAAATCAGATTTACTTGTTCTAGAAGCTTGTTTAGTTGAAAATGATATGTCTTCCTGGATAGTTGATTCAGGTGCGATTAACCATGTTTGATTCTGCAATAGAACTAGCTGCTGGGGAGTACACGATGAGAGTGGGTAATGGGGTTATGGTGTCAGCTAAAGCAGTGGGAGAAGTGCGACTTCTCTTTAATAATAAATTTCTTGTTTTGAACAATGTTTATTATATTCCCGGTTTTAGAAGAAATTTGATTTCTGTTTCAAGACTGTATGAACAATTATTTAAGGTTTCTTTTAATGATAAAGTTGTTATTATTTCTAGAAAGGGTTTAAATATTTGTTCTGGAATTTTGGACAACGTCTCTATTTTTTAAGACCAACCTTTAACACACTGTTTAACACTGAAATGTTCCAAGTCGAACAACCAAAGTCTAAAAAGCAAAAGATTTCTCCTGATGATAACACATACCTATGGCATCTTAGACTATGTCATATAAACCTAAATAGGATTGAAAGACTGGTAAAGGAAGGTCATTTACGAGAGCTAAAAGTTGGCACTCTTCCGGTATGTGACTCTTGTTTGGAAGGTAAAATGATCAAATGATCTTTTTCGGTAAAAGGTCGAAGAGCTAAAGAACCTCTTGAATTGATACATTCTGGGATGTGCGGTCCGATTAATGTACAAGCAAGAGGAGGTTATGAATATTTTGTCACATTCATTGACGACTATTCTAGATATGGTTATATTTATTTAATGCAAAGGAAATCTGAAACTTTTGGAAAGTTTAGGGAATTCCAAGCAGAGGCTGAAAAGCAATTAAATAAATCAATTAAAACTCTTCGATCAGATCGAGGAGGTGAATGCCTTGATAGTGAATTCTTGGATCATTTAATCGAACATGAGATTTTGTCCCAACTAACTGCACCTGGGACACCACAACAAAATGGTGTCGCAGAAAGGAGAAATAGAACATTGCTTGATATGGTGAGATCCATGTTGAGTTACTCATCATTACCCATGTCAGGATATGCACTACAGACTTCTATATACATACTTAATTTAGTTCCATCTAAGTCTATACCTAAGACACCCCTAGAATTGTGGAATGGTAGCAAAGTTAGTTTGCGACATATTCGCATATAGGGGTGTCCTGCACACATACTTAAAGGTAGGATTGGGAAGTTGGAACCTCGATCTGAAGTATGCATATTTGTAGGATGTCCAAAGGGAACGAGAGGAGGTTTGTTTTATAGTCCTTAAGATAATAAAGTATTTGTATCGACAGATGCAATTTTTTTTTAAAATAACTATATGACAGACTTCAAACCTCGTAGTAAAGTTATACTTAAGGAGTTACTTTTTGGTGAGGTTAGACCAACATCAACAACTGTTGTTAAACGACAAAATGAAAAGACCACAATTCAAAATCAAAATGATTTACCATCTCGCCGTAATGGGAGGGTTGTGAGACAACCTACTCGCTATAGATAAATCGGGGAAGCACAAGTTGCGATTTCTGATTTTAGTAAAGATGATCCATTGACATATCGATGTGCAATGGAAGATTCTGACAAAGAGAATTGGCAACAAGCAATGGATCTCGAGATGGAGTCAATGCACTCCAACTCAGTCTGGAAACTTGTAGACCTACCTGAGGGGGTTAAACCTATTGGTTGTAAATGGATCTACAAGAGAAAGAGAGGAGTGGATGGTAAAGTGGAAACTTTCAAAGCTAGGCTAGTGGCAATGGG
Source organism: Acer yangbiense (assembly GCA_008009225.1). Taxonomy (NCBI): domain Eukaryota; kingdom Viridiplantae; phylum Streptophyta; class Magnoliopsida; order Sapindales; family Sapindaceae; genus Acer; species Acer yangbiense. The sequence continues at coordinate 15,664,679 of CM017763.1, forward strand.
TTTTACCCAAAAGAGGTAGTTGACTATAAAGAGACTTTCTCGCCAGTAGCTATGCTCAAATCCATCCGTATACTCTTGTCCATTGGCGAATATTATGACTATGAGATATGGCAAATGGATGTCAAGACGGCTTTTCTAAATGGCCATCTTGACGAAAGCATCTATATGGTGCAACCAAAGGGGTTCATAGATAAAGGCTAAGAGCAAAAAGTTTGTCGGTTGCAAAAGTCCATCTACAGACTTAAGCAAGCTTCTCGATCTTGGAATATTAGATTTGATGAAGTGATTAAATCATATGGATTTGATCAAAATGTTGATGAGCCTTATGTCTACAAGTACATCAAAGAAAAGAAGGTGGTCTTCTTAGTTTTTTACATTGATGACATTCTTATCATTAGGAATGATTATGTTCTTGGGATCCAACTTATACGAGATCATAAGAACAAGTTGTTAGTGTTGTCTCAAGCATCGTATTTTGATAAAATGTTAATCATTTTTACGATGCAAAACTTCAAGAAAGGTAATCTGCCTTCTCGTCATGGAGTTACTCTTTCTAAAGAGCAGTGTCCTAAAACTTCTCAAGAGGAAAAGAATATGAGACACATTCCCTATGCCTCTGCAGTAGGCAGTCTTATGTATGTTATGTTATGTACTAGACCTGGCATATACTATGCAGTTGGAGTGGTCAGCTGGTATCAGTCTAACCCAGGATTAGATCATTGGGTAGTAGTTAAACACATTCTCAAGTATCTTAGGGGAACGAGAAACTATATACTTGTATATTATAGTAGGGATTTGATTCCTATTGGCTACACTGATTCTGATTTTCAATCAGACAAAGACAGTTGAAAGTCGACGTTTGGGTCAGTGTTTACCATTGGTGGTGGAGCCATAGTTTGGAGAAGCATCAAACAATCCTACATTGTTGATTCCACTATGGAGGCTGAATACGTGGCTGCCTGTGAAGCGGCTAAAGAAGCAGTCTGGCTTTGAAAGTTTTTATCTGATTTGGAAGTTGTTCCAGATATGGAAAAACTCATGACACTTTATTGTGATAACAGTTGAGCCGTGGCTAATTCGAAAGAACCTAGAAGCCACAAAAGAGGAAAGCATATAGAGTGAAAGTATCACCTTATAAGAGAGATTGTCCATCGTTGCAATGTTTCTGTTATGAAGATTAGATCTGAAGACAACCTCATAGATCCCTTCACAAAGACTCTTCCTGTAAAGAGTTTTGAAGGTCATCTAGAAGGATTGGGGTTAAAGGACATGTCTCATCAGCTTTAGGGCAAGTGGGAGATTATTGGGGATAATGCCCTAAGAACACATGTTGTTAATCTTCATGCTGAATTAATAATTAGATTGACATTCTATTATATATTTGTGTGCATTTAATGTTATTAATATTGTATTAATAACATAAAATTCCATGATTATTAAATGTAATATTAAACATAGTGTATAAGTCGTTATATACATGAGGATTATGTTTAATATAATAATCTTAATTGTCTGTAATTGATAATTAAAGTTGAGATCTTTAATTAATTAAAATTACTAGTACGGTTCATTTCCATTAAGAATAGAACAATTTTATCCGAGCTGTTGATGTTGAGACATTAGAATGAAGGTACTTTGTATAATAAGATTATATAAGACGTGGACACGATAAATTGGAATCTTTAATAATCTCCATCTTGAAACAAAGCATTCTCATATATCAAATAGATGGTCGTATATGAAACGATCTTAATCCTGAGTATTTAACAGACTCCTACTTATATAGTTGTGTCTTTTTACTTACTCGGTATGGTTTGCTCATATTACCAAACCTAAAACCTTGTATCTTGGAGACATGATAATATACATAGCTGGGAATGATAATTTATAAGATGGAATCCATTCCTTCTTAATTGAAGTAGGCAAACAGTTCTCTTGAGTAAATGATTCGAATCTTGAACGATAGAGCGCTCAATTTATGACAATATCATAAATAATTGTTTATTAGAGAATCATAGGCAGTCAAGGATAAAGACGTAATTGAGAGGGTCAACGGATTTGAACCTAGCTTATATTACGAACTATTTTTTATTTGAATCAAGGATAAAGAGAGATTTTTGGTTTTGAAAAACAAAATATAGATGAAAGAATAACAAGGGTGGTTTTTGTTCTTACACAAGAGAGAGAGAAACAAAAGAAAGGTTCTTTGGTTTTCATTTATAAGAGAGAAATACACCACTCCAAGAAAGTTTTTTGTTTTGTGTCCTTGTTATTTTTCTTACTCGAGAGATTCAGAGAAAAGAAAAATAGATAAATATTTTTGAATATTAAGCCTCTAAAGAATATTGTGAGATAGTCTCTCAATATTTTTCCGGTTGTCTCAAGTGTTGAGTACACAATAAGTACTGAAATTCGAGAATTGAATTTTTCTATTCAATACCGAGACGCCCACTCGTCAGTTCTTTGGTGTTGGAGATTCGGTGTGGAAGAACTTGATTCGAGGGAATCACGAAGATTCTATAGTGGAGGAACTCGGTTCGAGCGAATCACAGAAAGTCTACAAGGGTAGCGATTTCTTTCCCTACTATTTATATTAAATATTAGAATCAATATAATCACAATGATCCAGCTAAAACATTTTTGTTTTTACGAAAAATTTTAAAAACTGGGGCCTCCGCCCTTCCGCTGCGCGGATACTGATTCCAGTTCCTAGAACCAACAATTCCCTACCCCAACAAATACTCTGCCACACAAAAGATCCCTTATAAGACGACATGAAACTAAAAGTAGGAAAATAACAGGTGTAGTCGCTCGGATCTACAATTGATTTCGATCGTCGAGGTGGGCACTAACAACCTGTAGAATAAAAAGAAAACAGAGCGATGGCGAACCACATAAGGGGGTGTTCCCTTGGGGGGACTCTTCGACACTTAAGTCAGTATTTCATTCGATATATGAAGCAAGGAAAATAGTAGATAACAAACCATATTTGCTCGATGTGTTGAATCAAACTATGGGTCGATCAGGGATTGGGTCGATTTTGATAGTCGAACGGTTCAATAAGTCGATGCCTTGATGAACTCTCTCGTTCAACTTGGGTCGATTGGGGGATCGAGTCAATGTTGGTAGGTAATTCTATCAACCTCGATTAGACAATTGATCAACAATTAATGCTTAATGAGAACCACTGCAATAAATGTTACAGAGCTTGGTTGAGCAGAAATGATTTGAGAGGGATTGAGAGCTTTCGTGAGAGTTGTTCAAAATACCCTCTTTCTTTGAGAAAGGGCCTCCTATTTATAGTGAAGGCCAGAAGTCTTCAATGTCTCGCCTCTTTAAGCGAGAGCGTGGATCAAGGGGTTTTAATTGCCCGTTTTGATTCATTTGAATCTGGCAATGAAGTCAGACGTTTGGGATTTGTGAAACATCCAATCATAATTTAGTTGATTTTATGATTTGATTTGACCACGTGATTTGACTCGGTTAGTTGACCCATGGGCCAGCTTTGGGATATTAGGCCTACTTCTAATGGGTTCCACGAGGCACTCAACTTTATTTGATAGTGGGTTAGTTTAATGGGCCGAAGGTCCACTTTTGACCACTACAACAAGCACAAAAAATTCTGGCAGCCAAAAAGTTTGTGTTTTTAACCAGTCTCCATCCATGCTTTGCTAGCATCACCTGATTGAAAATTGCGAGCTCCCGAAATCCAAAGACCCCTTCCCCTTTCGGCCTACACATGTTGGCCCAGGAAGACCAATGCATTTTTTTTTTCCTCAGTACTTCCCCACCAAAATCGACTACACAAGTGTTGGATCTCTTGGAGCAAACCAACCGGTATCCCATAGAATGAGCAAGAATTGATTAAAGCACAACCTTGATAAACACAGCCTTAAGAAGACCAAGAATGGCTAGTCTAAGGCGCCTCAAACATGACCCAGTTGTTGTAGTATTTTGACTTCATGATGAAGAGCCTTCTCTTGAAGTAATACTTATATAAACTATAAAGAAGTATAGTGCATGAACTATGGTTATTTCAACCAGTGTTCTAGAAACGGGCTAGGCGACCGATTAGGCCTTAGGTGGCCGGGTGCCTAGTCGGTAACTAGCTCTGACAAATTGGCCACCTAGCTTGATTTCTAGAGACAACTAGTCGACCTATGCGTTATATATATATATATATATATATATATATATATATATATATATATATATATATATATACATTGTAAGTCGCATAGCGGAAAAGAGTTGAAATTAATCAATATAAATAAAGAACGATAGGTTTCAAAAATTTTCTATCGTCTTCTTGGGACCTTTTGTATATACACAAATATGAGGAAGAGATTTATTTTCATACCTTTGAAGAACACTCATTTGTTTTCTTTTTGATCTTTCTTTACGATCCAATACCACTAAGCCTTCTTAGCTATGTCCCGCGATCTAACAACTGTGTGTGTGGGCACGTCACGGATTCCGGGAGCAGTTGAATGGAGGCTTAAGAGAACCAAAAGATAACACCTTGCTCCCCTGTAGAATTTGGCCAACCCTGCAAGCAAGAGAAAAAAAAATTAAAAAAAAAAACTTTTTCTTTTTTCTTTCTTATATGGCCGCACCCTCTATGTCTCTCTCTAGGGTTTCGATTAGCTTCTTTTTACTGACAAGTATATCTTATATACTATGAACCTAGGGTTTAGTAATCCAAATTAAAATATGATTCTAAATACTTTTTTTTTTAAAAAAATTATTACTTTTTACTAGGGTTTAAACCTTTGACCTATTTAGAGTAAATAAAAATAATCACTTATTATTTTATTTGCTCTTGTCAAGGTTAGAAACTGAAACCTTCATATGATAATTTAATAATTATTCTTAATTATTAATATGTCAATTAAATAATCATATTATTTAATAATATTTAATTCAACAATTAAATAATATATTAATTAAATAATTACATCATTTAATTAATTCCCAAAATATATTTAAGTTACTTTCATAACACAATTAATTGGATCATCCAATTCTCCGTGAGTCTTTGTTACTATCAATCGTATAGGGCTAGCAAGGGAACCTAATGGACCCACAGTTTTGAGCTCCAATATTTCTTAGAAAAAATTAATTAAACTCTTTAATTAATATTTCACAATTATTAACCTTGGAGTTATTCCACTAAAAACCCAAAGTTGTACTCTCGTAACTGTAGATGTTTTACACAACCAATTTTCTCAGTGTCCATTGATATAGTTATTACATATGGCATGATCATCCACTAGTAGTTCATAATTAGAGCTAGGTCATAAAGTCCGTTATACCTCTTTAATTATATATTTTCCTTTAAGTACGTACCATTGATTCTCTTGAATGATTATATCCTTCATTCCTTTACGGAAGAAGGAGAGCGTTCTTAATTGTTTAAGCCCCGAATCAACCCTTAAGGGACTACTTATCTACTTTTCGCAAGAAGGAGTGGATTCCACTATTGTGTACATACCTTCCTACCACAAGCATACAGAGTTATTGACCGAGAATGATATTTTGATCTCACCCATGGTAAATCAAAAACCACGATCTAACCTGAAGGAGTTAATAAGACACTCAAGATTTAGATCACCCATATATAGCCATCATTAGTTGATATATATGAATCTTTTCAACTAATAGATCTTAGTGACAGATTCATATAGATCATTGCCCAGTCCTATATGATTACATCATATAAGGTGCCTCCATTCTCATAACAACATATGAGTAGTCTAGGATAAGACCACCGTATAATACGGAATGGACCGCAGCTGTAGAATAACCACAAATAAAATACCCAGCTTTATTTGCTTTCTATGGACTATTTAGATTGCATGTCTCAAACTGAATTCCTCTGTATATGACATTCATATACTCAGTTTGAGATTACATATAGCAATCTTGGATGTTTGCATATAAAATATAAGCATATGAATTAATATATTTGAATGGAATAACTACTTCTTTTATTATTGAATTTATAACATTTACAAATTACAAGCTTTTGAGCATAAATCCCAACATATATATATATATATATATTCTTCATTAAAACGGCGCCGTTTGGGGGTGTAAACACCACAAAAACAACGCCGTTTTGGTTTGCCTTCATTAACTTGAATTCCCATTTTTCCAATTTGAACATTGAACTAGTCCTCTCAATTGAAACCAGACTACTAGACCAAAATAGAGCCACTCATCAACACCTCATCACGTCTCATCTCCGCAGCCGTTGTCGTTCGGTCAGCCTCACCAATCACTCCAGTAGCCATCCATCTAGGGTTAGTTTTCTTAGTTTAGAACAAAAAAAATGATTGAGAAGATGAAAATGAAGATGAGTTGCTAGGGATGGTAAAATAACCCATGTGGACAGGTCCCACAGGGACCTGCACTTATAAGGTGGGGATGAGGTAGAGATGGGGATAGATAGTAAAACTCGCAATGGATATTGTGAGGAGATGAGTTTTATAAGCCCCACCCCGTCTCACCCCGCTTAAAATATAATATTTTTTTATTTTTATTATTTAGTTCAATGTTTATGTTTTAAAATGATTGAATTTATTTGTTTAGTTTTGAGATTTATGTTTATGACATGATTTTCAATAGTTTTTTGGAATTACTTATATATTATATTATACTCATTGCGATATATATTTATTATTTTAATATAAAAAAATTAACAAGATTTTAATAAATAATTTTGGTAAATTGATTAAATGGGGTAAATTGGGTGGGGATGGGGAAAGCATACCCCGCCCCGCCCCGCCCCGCTCCGCTTCATCTATCGTGGGGTTTTATGGAGGATGAGTTTTCAAAAAGTAAATTGGGTGGAGTGCGGGGAGGGTCACCCCATCCCAAACTTGTCACATTGCCATCCCTATGAGTTGTAAAGAAAACAAAAGAAATGAAAAGCCATATGAGTTGCAGAGAAAACAAATGAAAGGAAAAGAAAGGAGTTTGAAAAGTGTTAAAATGTGGAGGCGTAATGGACAAGAAGATGAGTGATAGAGAAATATAAAAATGAAAAAAATGAAAAAAAAAAAGTTTGAGGGTGGGGTAAATGAGGGTTATGCCCCACCAAGCTAGTGATAAAAACTAAAAAAAAAAAAAAAAAAAAAAAAGGAGGAGAAATAAAAAGTAAGATGGTGGGGTATAAAAATGATGAATTGATGATTGCGCTATTGTGATTTGTGAGAGATGCTTCAAATACCGCCGCTCAAGAGTTGAGTTGGCACACTTAGCCAATAAATATCAGACACATGATTGTATTGTACAAACCCAATAAATTCAATGTAAAAAATAAAAATAATAATAATAAATTGTCAAGTCATGACTCATGAATTCCATCATCTCTTCCGATTATCATTTCTCTCTTCATCTCAACGTCTCAATCTATGAAAAAAAAAAAAAAAAAAAAAAATCGACAGTTCCATATCTAAATTTTTAAAACTGAACAACTAAAATTTTCATATATTTGGTTATTAAAAAATATAAAGAATTTAAATTAAAAATAACTAAAACCTAAAACATAAAACTTTCATAAATTTGTATTTCAAAAAATTAAACTTTATAAATCTGAAAACATTTACCAAAGCATCTCTAGTCGTTAGAAAACCGAAGACTGTGAAGTGAGCTGCGGTGATAAGACCTATAATAAAAATTAAATGAAAAAATTAAAGGAAAAAAAGTCGGATGGTGGGATCCAGAAATGATGGTTGTGTCCTACCAAGTTAGTGATAATAATTTAAAAAAGATAAAAGGAAAAAGAAAAAAAAAAAAAAAAATAGTCAGATGGCGGGGTAGAAAGAATGATGGCGCTTTCTAGACCGAAGACCGAAGACTATGAACTGTGAAGTGAGCGCTGAGCGGTGGCAATAAGACTGATAGTAAAAATAAAAAGAAAAAATAAAGGAAAAAAAGCTAGATGGTGTGGGTCTAGAAAGGATGGTTGTATCGCCCCACCGAGTTAGTGATAAAAAAAAAAAAATTAAAATTTTTTATAAATAAAAATAGTAAAGTACAGAACAAAACAGTAGAGAAAATGAAAATCCTCTCCGTCTAGACGGTAATTTTCCTCTAATAAGTATACATTTTGAGTATATTAATATGACACTACACTTTTGTCATGTGTATTAATATGATTGATGTTATATTACTAATATGGTAAAAGTGTCATGATGTGTATTAATATACTCAAAATATGATCACAGTTGTATGCTCATGAAAGAAATTGAGTCTAGACAGTTTGTACGTTAGGCGTCAGTTTGTCGTACGATTAGCGTATGCTAGAACACTGATTTCAACGGCGCAACGATAATTTCTTCCATTTCTCGTTTCCATTTTGGACGTTCTAGTCCAGCTATGTGTAATTGTATTTGTTTGGTCTTTATTACTACATTTAATATTTGAGAAACATAATTAATAAACAGTAATGCTACACATTCCATCTAAAATCCTATATTTTTCATCCCACTACATGTGACATGTGAGGTGTCAAATTATGAGTGGATACATGGGGTAGGTGAGATAAATCATCATTAATGTGTATCCATCACAATTTGATACCTCATATGCCATATGTAGTGGGATGAAAAAAGTGGGATTTTAGATGGAATGTTTAGCATTATTGATTAATAAACAATAAATTTTCATTACAACCCCTATTAGTTTGAACGCCTTTGTCATCCCCACACTCGATACTAATTCGCTTTTTTACTTTGCCACCGTACAAATCATAGATATTTTGTTATAATATTTTGTTTGATTTTGTTACATGTATTTTGTTCGGCTTCTTATTTGAACTTCTAGATCCATCCTCATTTTTATGGAAGTATGGAACAAAGAAAAAATATTGCTGAATATTTAAAATTTTCAAAGAAGAGTGCTAGATACACTCTCTCAACTCACTCTCCCAACCCACTCTCTCTTCTTCTTTTGGCACTTGTCCTATATTGACTTTTAGAAATAAATTTTAAAGCCATCATTAATGAATTATTTTTTGCATGTTATTTAAAATTCAAATCATCCACATCTTCCTAAATTGCCCTTTTTTAACACCAAATTGTCATTTCTAAATATGTGAGCAAAAATCTTTAAAGGTGAAATGGGTTGAATAATATTTATTAAATTTATTTTATATTTATTTTTTTAAGAAAATAGCAAATATATTATTAACAATATTTAAGTTATTAAAATACAATAAACATTGGCATCTTGCGTTTTTTAGTATATTTGAGTTTTGATATTATTAATGAAAATTTAATTTTTTTTAACTATATTTTTCAAATTACGTAAAAATAATCACTTTATAAAATATGATGAACTTATGATAATAAAGACAAAAACGATAATTTTTTAAATATAAATTGTATTTGTTATGATATTTTAGAAAATAAAAAAAGAGGTATATAAAATAATAATATTAATATTAATATTTAAGAGAAAGACTATGACAATTAGGTGTAAAGAAAAAGGACAATTTGGGAAAATATGATAGTTTGAATTGTAAATAACATGTAAAAACAATTCATTAATAATGGCTCTAAAATTTATTTCAAAAAAGTAAATAAGGGAAATTATCATTCTCCCCCCTGTAGTTTTCCATATTCTCTAGTCTCCCCCCTGTAGTTTCAAAATTCTCCAATTCCCCCCCTCCCATGCCCAATCTCATCATATAAAAATAGGCATGGGAGGGGGGAAATTGGAGAATTTTGAAACTGCAGGGGGGAGATTGGAGAATAAGGCAAACTACAGGGGGGAGAATAATAATTTCCCAGTAAATAATGGACAAGTGTCAAAAGGAGAAGAGAGAGTGGGGTTGGAAGAGGAAGTTGAGAAAGTGATAGCACTCCTCATTTTCAAATATGCTTTTATGCTTCCAATGTAAACTACTTTTTTTATGGCACAACGTTCTACACAAGTTTCTCTATGTCATAAATATATTTGCTCAATCATGTTGACAATGTCTAATAGACTATCTAAAAGTAGGCAGTCATGTAGACATTGTCTTTTTTTTTTTTTGTTACCTTAGTTTCACATTGAATGGAGATGGTTGCATTAGAGAAGTATATTTAAACTCAATATTAGTTTGTCCTAGTTGGCATCCAGTTTTTTCACCCACCCACAGCTGCATTGAAGATGCTTTTATAATGGCCGGTCATAGAGACGAGAGAAAGACGGCATATTTAATATGAAAACAAAAACCAATTACAGTAATGATACTATAGAGAATAGTAATCGTTACAAACTAATTAATACAAATAGTGAGGGATATATATATATATAAATTTTCAAATCAATGCATCCTGATATAACTTCATGAGGATATTGAATGTGAGCCACTAGTGGCAGTTATGTAGACATTGTCTTTTTTTTTTTTTTTTTGTCACCTTAGTTTCACATTGAATGGAGATGGTTGCATTAGAGAAGTATATTTAAACTCAATATTAGTTTGTCCTAGTTGGCATCCAGTTTTTTCACCACCCACAGCTGCATTGAAGATGCTTTTATAATGGCCGGTCATAGAGACGAGAGAAAGACGGCATATTTAATATGAAAACAGAAAACAATTACAGTAATGATACTATAGAGAATAGTAATCGTTACAAACTAATTAATACAAACAGTGAAGGATACATATATATAAATTTTCAAATTCATGCATCCTGATATAACTTCATGAGGATATTGAATGTGAGTCACTAGTTTTACATGCTTTGACTCAAGTGTTTATGAACTTGTCAAAGCTTCTACATAATGAGTGGCTCACATTCAATATCCTAATAAAGTTATATCAAGACGTTCTGACCAAATCGGGACTGTATATATATATATATGTCCAACTACAAGCAAGTACTTTAATTTCAATCCATTTTATTTCATTTGTTCTGGAATTAACGTGATTTGTTTTTCTACTGTAAGAATGGCTAGTTATGAGGTTTTAATGGAGGATGGTGAATCCATATATACTGTACTTGTTAATGATTATGACTCTACGACTGTGAATTATTCGAATCTGTTTTTGCAGGAGGGTGAGGGTGACACGATTATTGGTTTTGACACGGAGTGGTCATATATGCATTATGAAAAGGAAACAAAAGTTGTCCTACTCAAATTCTGCAATAGAGCTTCTTGTTTGGTTGTGAAGATTAATGACAATTATACTCTAGTAAATAAAAACCTAGGCAGGTTTTTTTGTAACAAGGCCTTTGTGTTTGCTGGCGTTCATATGCAAAAAGACCTTGAAAAGCTGCGAAAACAGCTCGGGTTTGAAGTACCAAACTTTGTCGATTTGAGCCAATTGGCTTCCAAAGTATTCAACCGGCCTCTCCTCAGTGCATGCGGTGTCAGAGAGTTAGCAAATGAAGTTTTGTTGGATCAAGAGATCAAGCCAGGAGTTTTTAATGCATTAGCTGAGTCTGATTTGAGAGGAGAAAATTTTTCTAGAGATTTGATCAAGGCTGCAACTGCTGATGCTTATGCTGCCTACAAGATTGCAAAGACTTTACTCAAGTAATTAAGAATTGATCAATTGAAGGTATGGTTTCACACTACATGATCATGAACACATCTTCTGTTATGCAGTTGTTATGTATGGCCATATCATTGTTTGTTAAGAGTTTTTGTCAGTTGTAATCGTTTGTGTTTATTTGTGGTGTAATATTTTGTTTTTTAAACTTGTCTTTTCAATTTCTATTATCTCGTAATTTTTGATTTGATTTGTTGCAATTTATCTTTAATGATTGTTAAATTGAAATCTATTCTTCTTTATCAATTGTTAATCACAAACAAATTATAAAATTATCAGTACTAGTACACTATCCCATAATAAGTCATTGAGCGGCGAGCAGTACTAGATCTTATGCATATTATTTGCACACTCTGGGTCCTTCACCAGCTTGCTTCAGGGAGGGTTATAAAAGTAAGTTAAAAGGGCAAATACCGATGAGGGCAAAGAGCCACGACAAAACCTGCTAGTGATAGGGATCTCTATCCTTTAGAGTGCACTCAAGTGATTAAAGCAAAAGTGTCTCTCTAACTATAATCCTTTAATAAAGTTTATTTTACAACTTAGACAGTACTCAATTGTGAAACCAGAATTTTTTTTAGTGTGCTGCTGATAATTTTGTATATATAAAATATTTTATTATATAATTAATGAAAATAATAATTTTTATGGTGAATCATTACGGAAGGAGAGAATTTTCATTACTCAAAATAAAAAAATAATGCAATACAATAAATCCAAAAGCTATGAAACAAAGGATTTAAAATCCTTTCTGAATTCGAAAATATCACAACACAAATTAGTTTCTATTGTAATTTAGTAAGTCTAATCTTATTAGAAGTCTTTTCCTTTTTTATTTTATTTTATTTATTTTCCATTAAAATCCTATTTTGATTTATTTCCATTCCTAATGGGAAATAAAATACAAGAAGTAAGATGGGTCATTGTCTTGGAAACCAACATTTGAGCCCAATTTAAATTGTGAAGTTTGAGGATCCATGGGTTTTTTTAATTACATGCTCCAATATATTTAGCCCAAGTACCAATTAACTCTTAATTAATTGAACCCAAATATATTTTAGTTTAGTCCACTAAAAAGCTGAAATTGCACTCTTGAATTATAATAAAATATATTAAATATTTTTACCTTAAGCAATTATGTGAAATATGTATCCTCATGAAAAATACTAATAATTAAAATGTTTTTTGACCGTTGCATTATTAATTATTTTATTTATTAGGATCGTCCTTACGTCTAATGGATAATTTTAATTTATTATAAATCATGATTCAATAACTCATTATTGAATACTCGGTACCAAGATTTATTATCCAAGTCCTCGTATGACCCATAAGTGGTATTTACTATTATTTGATTATAACAGTCATGATGTCCATATTTATAAATATATGTCCGCTATGACATATGAATCAATAACGCCAAACTATCAGGATTAAAACTGTTATTCTGTGGTCGTACCAATTGATAACTCAAACATTACAACTCATAATACATATGGTGCATTATTTATCTCAGGATTAAGATTTAAAATAGAGATTTCAATTACTCTATTGTGAATGTATTATTCCATTAACAATAAAATCAAAGAGAGCTTCTCCTTACAATCCACAAATTATCTATTCACACTCCAATTTAATTTTTTTTATTAATGACAATTTTAACCTAAATTAAAATTACTAAACAAGACAAAAAAAATTAAAGACACTCCAAACTAATTAAATTATTTTTTTTAAAAAAATCTCTCTCCTAAATCTATTATTACCATATTTCACACCCTCTCTTAATTAATCTCTCTCCATTTTTCAAAAATAAATAAATAAATCATATTTCCTTATTTTCTCAATCAATCTTTGATTAATAATTAAAAAAAAAAAAACTTATGAATATTTTAGTTTTTTACTAACAGTAATATATATATATATATATATATATATTAAAAAGTCAATTTTCAAAAATAAAAATAAAAAAATAGATATATGAAAGCTTGAGTTGTTTCAACTAGATTCGATTAAACTTATAATTTTTAAGACTAATGAAAGGATTAAAGTTCTCTAGGCAATCATATACTTACAAGAATAACAAAAAACATTTTCATATTTTGATTTTTTTATATAAAAAAAACAAAAAAATAAAGTACTTTTTTTTTTTTTATTATTAATTTTTTTTTTTTTAGTATATTCATACATATGGTTCCTAAAAATCAAGTTTATTAGTAAGTTTTTTTTTTTTCTTAACTGTTAGTCTTACTTGAGAAAAAATGGAGATAGAAAATTAAAGATATGTATTGGAGGAGAGAGAGTTTAATATGTTAATTAAAAATTTAGGAGAGAGTATTTAATATGCAATAATTAATCTAATGATTTAGGAGATATTATTTCTTTTTTTAATAATTTAATTAAAAAAATAAAAAGGATAATCCTGCAACAAAATGAAGTGTCTTTAGAATTTTTTTAAAATTTAAATTTAGAGAATGGAGTGTTTTTAGAAAAGAAGTGTAAAAAGAAAAAAATAGATTGTCAAAAGAAGCTCTCAAAATCAAAATACACTATTCACTTAATCCGTTCAATACATCATATTATGTTATAAATATATTACATCAAAAGTATTATTAAAATTAAATATATTTTTATTTATTTTCTAAAAATAACAATAAGTTAAAATATTAAAAAAAATCCATTTTAACTATTTTAAATCTATTATGTTATAAATATTTTATTAATTTAAATCCAAATTAAAATAATTTAACGAGTGGTGCTATCGGCACACCCCCTACCAGTCTATTTATGCCCCACTTTTTTAATTATGTAGTATTGTTTTCTTCTTTTTTTTCCTTTATCAAAATTGCTTGAAGGGACATACAATTCAAGGAAAAAAAAATTCTTCTACAAAGTAAATTTAAAAATACCGAGGACATTCCTTTTTTTAGAATAAAAAAAAAAAAAAAAAAACCACATTCTTGTAATCTGTTTCTTTTAAAATAATAATAATAATAATAATAATAATCTTAACTCTTAAACCCTAAAATTTGCATCTTACATATATACAAAATATTATGGAAGAGTCTGAGAATGATATCAAACTTCTGAAAGAATTGTTTGAGAATGACATGAAGCATCTACAAGAATTGTCTGACAATGATATCAAGCATCGGCAAGAATTGTTTGAGAATGATATCAAGCATCTGGAAACAATTCCTTATATAGAAATAAGTTTGAAATTTACTTTTTCTTTATAATGATATCAAGTTATCATTGTGTTGAAACAATTCTGTTCTTTTTTACCTTTTCCACAATGAAATAAGAAGAAAAAAAAACTCAAAAAAAATAATAATAAATAAGAAAAAAATAAATCGTTCAATGGAAGTGAGAGAGAGACGTATACATAGATTAGAGATAGAGAGATAAGAGATGAAGTGTATTAAGTTTGAAAAATAAGTAAAAATGCTAAATTTGGAAATAAAAAATAATAATAATAATAATGAATTCCTTCCAAAGCCTATTGAATAATTTTATGGATTCTGTCATTTCACTGATTCGAACTAAATAATGAGCTAATGAATCTCCTTCTTTGCCATTGGACTTCCCAATCAAATTCGTCATAACACTCATAATGATCCACTTTACGAAGATCTCATTCTATTCCAGACGCTCGTAGCATTGGTTCTTTAATTTAATCTAAATTTTAAAAAGTGTGGCATAAATAGACGGGTAGTGGGCATGCCAATAGCACCACTCTAATTTAAATCACATGAGTTTATTTTGAGGATATGCATAATCTTTATCTAATTATCATTAACAATTATTTAAATTAAATTAGTATAATATATTTTAATAATAAATTTTAAAAAATATAAAATAAATTAACTTGAAAGTAACTGGTTTCCTGGTTATAACCGGTTACCTCGTCATTTTTAAAGTATCTGACTGCCACCTGTCAACCGAGCATTGGTGGACTCTTGTAATAAAATTTCAATAACGTTATTGAGATTTAATCTTCCAACAAAGTGGTCATACCCATAAGGTACATAACTTTTTAGGTGTTAAGCACTCATACAAGAGAAAATTTGTAATGCATCAGGTGCACTACTAAGTAGTGCAACCCACCATTGAGGATGTTACATGTGGTAGGAAAGCTTATGTGGTGCACATATAACAACCACATGTCTTGTCCTCATGTCTTGATGTATCATTTAGCGGTGCATCCGGTACACTAAAGATTTTTTGGTCATGCAGAGTAACATTGTTGATGACATGTATATGATTGGTCAACATTTGATTACATGTCATGATGATTCAAAACCAGATTGGGTGTACATTATTACTCAGCATATTTACTTGATTACGTGTTCATAATGAGTTAGCAGGTTGATGACGTGTTTATAATGAGTCAGCATTTTCCGATGCCGTGGATATAGGTCATCATCACCAATGACAGTACTTGTATAGTTGTATGTACGTTTGAAAGCACCTGATTATAGATTTATGCTTCAAACAAAACGAAGGCCAACGAAATTGGAAGTCAAAGACGAAGAAATTTCAAAAAAACTTTTAAATCTAAACGCCTTTCCATTCCACTTCGATGGAATTAGATACAAAGCTTTTCGGAGTGTTAGCAATCTTCTTGTTCTTGTTTCAATTCCGAGCTGCATTGGCGTCGTCGGAGCAGGCCTACGTGACGCTGTTGTACGAAGATGAGTTTCTATTGGGTGTTAGGGTTTTGGGAAAATCAATACGCAAAAATATCGAATTTTGTTTTCCGCGTTGAAGGTTTGATGATTATATGATACTCAGTTACTCACAAAACAGTTCAATTTGCTGAAAAGTTCAAAATTTTGTTATTTGAAAACATGTTACTTGCTTTTAATTTTTCAAATTTTGTAATTATGAGAATTTATATATATTTAGGAAATTAGAGTCGTAATAGGAAAAAGGAAATTAATTAATCTTAGACCAGGAATCCCAATCTAATTAGGGTAAATACTTTATCGGTGTATATATATATATATATATATATATATAGAGAGAGAGAGAGAGAGAGAGAGAGAGAGAGAGAGAGAGAGAGAGAGTTGTGACTAGTCCTTAGAAAAAACACAGCAACTAGTCGTTCAATTTTTCAATATTGTAGAGTCATGCCTATTACTCATGAAATTAAGATGGAGGATGGTACAATGGTGAAGACTGAGGCGGTATATGTACACCAGAGTAGAAAAGAGACCCTTCGACCTTTTTGGCAGCGCATTTACATGTTACACTCTGAAATCTTGACAGTTAAACTAGTGAATTCTCAGGATTCGGGACTCTCAAGGCTCTCAGGACTCTTATGAATCTTAATCCAACTCCACCCCAGACTTGAAGTCCAACTCCACCTCTGATTTGAAGACTTTGTTTTATCTTATACTACTGCATTTAATCTTATCACTTGTTGTAATTATCTTTAGTCTAATAAGAGTTGATGTAGTAGTACCACTGAGTCACAACTCTGGGTATATAAATATTTGTATGATTCGTGAATAATGATATATACAAAAATATAGAACATTGTTCTACGGCTGCTCACTTCATTCAAAACTTAACATGAATGTTCACAGGAAAAAATTATATTAAGTGAATTTGTACGAAGGAGTCGTGGGCCTCCCAAAAAACTCAGGAAAAGATGTATAAAATATTCATCGATACCTTTATTAATGAAATTGAGCTCCTTAAATACAAGAATGCTCAACAGATACAAAGAAAAAATATCAAACAAACCGACAAAAATGGGGTTTGTTAACAACGTATTCCTAAAGATAAAAAATAACAAAGATAAAGGAGCAGTAGTTTGACTTGCTCTTATTACAAAACAAACAAATCATCAACTCTTCTGAAATCCCAAAATAATCGGCACACGTCATCCATACTACATGAGTGGGAACATGCATCTTAGGCAAACCGTAACAGTACGAGGCCAGTGACGTGGTTATTGGGCTCGACATGGAATGGTCGTTATCTCCACAAGAAAATTTTGCCTTGCTCAAGCTCTGCAGTGGAGTCGGATGTGCGCTCATACAACTTAATCTACAAGATACAAAATCTCCTTCATACCTCAACAAGCTTCTTGCCAACGAAGACGTTATCTTCGCCGGTTTTCATCTCAAAGAACAAATCAAACTGCTTCGAAAAACGTACGGGTTCAAAATAAAGAATGCTGTGGATTTGAGCGTAATGGCGGCTAGTGTACTTCACTAGCCGCGCCTTGGTGCATTCGGTGTCAGACGTTTGGCAAGTTAAGTATTTTGTCAACCATGGAAGCCAAGGCCCTTGAGCATTACTGACGAAGACTGGCACCCAAGATGTGCAGAGCTAATATTTAATATAGCTCAATTTAATAAAGATCAGATTGAGTGTGCAACTGTTGATGCTTATGCTGCTTACAAGATTGCCAAGAGGTTGCTGTCTGAAGAAATTGTTCCTAAAACATTTGAGTTTATATCTTTGTGATTGATGTATCACAATTTACAAATTAAAAATTCATTTTTATTTGGATTTAAATTCTTTTTTCTTCTATTAATTCAAATTGTCTTTCTGAGTAATGTTTAGTTGACAATCAAATTACTATTTTATTTTAATTTCTTTGAAGGCTAAAGTTTCGGGATTTGATTTTAATTTCAGTTTATTTTAATGAGACCGTAGAATCGTAGATATTCTTGCCATTTATCACA
The DNA here is from genome assembly GCA_008009225.1 of Acer yangbiense. Taxonomy (NCBI): domain Eukaryota; kingdom Viridiplantae; phylum Streptophyta; class Magnoliopsida; order Sapindales; family Sapindaceae; genus Acer; species Acer yangbiense. The sequence goes on from CM017763.1 coordinate 15,682,928, forward strand.
CACAGCTGCACGACAACCAAAGTAATAATAGTTCCAATTCACTCTTTCAAATTACTTCAAACTAGCCTAGAGTTCCAATGACTCATGCACTGCATAGAGAAGGGAGAAAGACGTACAGTCTCATTTAACATGAAACAGAAATCAAATTAATAAGAGAATAGCAATCGTTACAAACTTTTATATAATCAATGAAGCATCAGCCAATATATATATATATATATATAATCTCAGCCTTTCTATTATTAGTTCGAACTGACAAAAGTTATATCAGTTCCTTGTATGTGATTTAAATACTTTGACTAACAAGTGCATACAGCCAAGTCAAAGTATTTAAATCCAGTGGCTCACATGCAAGGAACTTATATAACTTTTGTCAGTTCGAACTGATAATAGAATTTCTATATATAATCTTACTACGTTTAAGTTTTAGAAACTTTTGAGAATGGATAATAAATTTGTAATGAAGGATGGTGCAACCATATCGACTGTAATTGTTGATAAATATTACAAATCGATTGCGAAGCATTTGATTATGTTTTTGCACAAGGGTGGTGACACGATTATTGGTTTCGACACCCAGTGGTCATATGTATCCGGTAAAGATTATAAAATGGAGACACAAATTGTCCAACTCAAGCTCTGTAATGGATCTTTCTGTTTGATAGTAAATCCTAGAGATGTTGGTCAAGTGATGCTTGAAAACCTGGGCAGATTTTTCTGTTACAAGGACATTATCTTTGCTGGCGTTCATATAGAAAAGGACATTTTTATGCTGCAAAAGCAGTACAGGTTTGAAGTACGAAACTTCGTGGATTTAAGCCAATTGGCTGCCAAAGTATTCAACCGTCCTCGCCTCAGTGTGTGCGGTGTCAGGGAGTTAGCAAGTGAAGTTTTGACGACGGATCAAGGGAAGCCAAGACTTTTGAATTCAGCTGAGGCTGATAAGATGGGAGATCGAGATCATGTTACTAGAACTCAGATGGAGAGTGCAACTTCGTATGCTTATGCTGCCTACAAGATTGCAAATGAATTACTTAAGTGATAATTGAATGTAGGGTGTTCTTGTCTTTTTTCGGTAGGAACACGACTCGAGCACAGGACTTATTGGTGTATGCTACTGGCCGGGTCAATCTTGTCTCGTAAGAGTTCTTGCCAAATAATTTAGTGTTTTTATATTAATTATATTCTCAAAAATGTAAGTTTTGGTTTTAGTATGTGTTCTTCTTTAAAATGCAAGTGTTGGTTTTAGTAATTTTTTTAAAATGCTACCTCTCTCTTTTCCATTTTTGTGTTTAATTTGGGTGTAATAATATTTTGCAGTATAATTTAAATTTAACAGAAAATTCATAGTCAGTACAAAATTAATTACTGACGATATGAGATTTGACTCAATGGTAATACCCTTATGCCTATATTCGAGAGTTTGTGGGTTTGTATGCGTCCCTTCCCCAATTCCGACATATAGTAATAATTAAATCATTTAAGAATATAATACCTTAATTACATTTGTTATAAGACTGTCATTCTTGTTTGTTTTTCTCAAATTAGAGCATCTCTTCAAAAGTCTACATTGGAGACCCTTTTATTTAAAGGTGGGTGTTGTTGTAAAGGGTCATTAAAGGGTATGTGTTCCATGAATATTCACTTAAATGACTCTTTTATAATTTATTATTATTATTTTAGGTGGAACCCACTTATTTTTTATATACAAATTAACCGTATTTCTTTTTATATGTGGAGCCTGCTTAATTAAAGGAGGCTAAAGCCACCCCTAAATTAAGGGAGTGAGCTCCACTAAATTCTAATTAAGGAATAGGGATGGCAATGGGTCGGGTTCGGGTCGGGTCCTACTAGACCCAGACCTAGACCTGACAAAAAAAATTAGACCCAGACCCAGACCCATGAAAATTTTCGGGTTCGGATTCGGACCTGAGGGTCTTAGGAAGACCCAGACCCGACCAAGGACCCATGAAAATTCACGGGTCTGGGTCTGGACCCACAGACCCATGGACCCACGATCCAAAAAAAATTAAAAAAATACTAAAAATATATATATACTTAAATATATAAATAACTAAATAATAAAAATAAATAAATAGAGGACATAAAAGGGAAATATTCTTATTTGCATTCAATTTCAAATTTTTTTTTTTTTTAAAACTCACTCACTATTCGGGTCTACGGGTCCGGGTTTATGGACCCAGACCCGACCCGACTCGGACCCGGATCGGGTCTAATATTTTGGACCTATACCCGACCCGTGACCCGAATGTGAGGACCCAGACCCGACCCACACGGGTCGGGTCTCGTGGGTCTGGGTCTAATTGCCATCCCTATTAAGGAAGTCATTAAGGGATCCCTTGGAGATACTCTTAGTAGCACGGATACGGGGATACGACAAATCTCCAAAATCTAGGATATGAATCGATATGGCATTATACTTCAATTAAAATATAATATATATTTATATTTTATATAATAGAGGAAATTGTAAAAAGTAACCCAAAAATTTATTGGTTTATTGTTTTTAGCCAAAAATTTATATTTTATTGTACTTATCACATTTAGCCTTGAACAAACAAGATTGCCCTCCATTTTGTCTTTACTTCACCCACCCAAAAATTTGGAAATCAACTGGTATGTAAGTTGAAAATCATTGACATATAAGTTAAAAGTCAATTGGCATATAATTTAAAACTTAACTGACATGTAACTTGAAAAATCAACTAGCATGTAACTTGGAATCAAATGGCATGTAACCAAGTTACATGTCAGGTAAAGTAAAACTTAGGGGTAATTTTGTCCAAAAATTGTCAAAAGTGATGAAAACAATAAAATATAAATTAGTGGCTAAAAACAATAAACCAATAATTTTTTTTGGCTCTTTATAATAATAATAATATATGAAAACATAATCCAATAATCCATTCAAAACATATTCTCAATATACATATGTCACAAAATCCATAAGTCATAACTTATTACAAAATCCAAATAAATGTGCTCAACAACTTTGCTTTATTATTTAAATTAGTAAAGGTGCTCCTTTTATATTAAAGGGTAATTGCACAAATGTCCCTTGATGTTTGGAAAAATGACATGAATATGATAGTTTGGGTCTATCCTTATAAAACCTACCCAACGTTTGATAAATGTTACACAAACACCCCTTACCGAAATCCAGTTGTGGAAGCCAAGGCCCTCAAAACCCCAAAAATGTGCATATGATTATAATAAAGACCAGATTGAGTGTGCAATTGTTGATGCTTATGCCACCTACAAGATTGCCAAGAGAATGCTTCCGAAGAAATTGTTCCTAAAACATTTGATCTTATATCGTTGTGAACTTGTGATTGATTGATTGTAGGACAATTTAGAAAAAAAATAATTCTATTTTATTTGGATTTAAATTATTTTTTCTTTTAATTATGGGATTTGTTATGGGTTTTTTTTTTTATTTTATCCTTTTTAGGAAAGAATAATTTAATTAGATTTATGATTAGATTATTAATTTAATTTTAGAACAAAAAAGAATAATTTAATTTAATGATTTCCAAGATATACATTATAAATACAATAGGAGTATTGTAAATAACCACCTGACGTTTGTTGAAATGTCAAATCAAACTCTCTTATTTGAACAATCAGTAAAAACACTCATTGTCGTTAATTGATCGTAAGTTAAATCTATCAAAATATGATTATTTAATCTTTATTATAAAATGAATAAAAAAAATATACTAATAATAGTAAAAAAATAAATTTAAATTATCAAATATATTATGAATAAAAAATAAAATCTATATATAAAAATAAAAAGCAAATAATATTTAATATAGAAACAAAAACTATGGAGAAGACATACACATTATCAAGATGGATATATGTCCACTAGCATCTCCTCCATATATATTTTTATATTTTAGATAATTTATTTTTTATGATTTTATTATTTATATATAGTATATTTTTATATAAAGTTTTAATTTTTTTTAATTTTTATTTCCTACAAGATTTTTTGTATATTTTTTTCATTATTTGTTTTAGTTCACATATATTAAAAGTCATTTAAATAATATTTTTTTCTTGATATAGTGATTTTCCATTTTGGATGTTCTAGTCCAGCTATGTCCCTTATTTATTTTTATTTTTATTTTTTTTGAAAAATCAATGTAAACCATCTATGATGTTCTAGTCCAGCTATGTCCCTTATATAGTGATTTTCCATTTTGGATGTTCTAGTCCAGCTATGTCCCTTATTACTACGTACAATATTTGAGAAATATAATTACTTTAATACACAAATAAAGTTTCATTACAACCCCAGTTAGTTCTATCAAAACTAAAAATATAATGCATGTACACCTGTTAAGATCGGTATATTGGACACCTATGCCATTCCTACACTTATTAATAATTCGCATTTTTTTTTTACTCTGCCACCATACGCATCATAGATATTTTGTTCGGCCCCTCTTATTCGAACTTCTAAATCCGTCGTGCCTAGCTAAAATTAGCAGTGTATTAATTACTAAAAACAATCTAATTTTGTGCACGTAAACTGCAACACACGAAGCCATGAATGTGTTGAATGACCTATTGACGAAGCTGGCGATCAGGGAATGATATTAAAAGCGCCAGAACTGGAGCTGGGCATGACAGGGAGGATGAAAACTGGAAGGACACCACCAAATGTAGCAAATTCATTGGTGGGAGGAGGTTTTCCTGTAACAAGTCCATTGTCTTTGCCGGCGTTAATATACAAAAACACCTTGAAAAGGTGAGAAAACAGTACGGATATGAAGTAGGCAACGTTGTGGATTTACTTAACTCCAATTTCAATTATGTAGTTGTTGATGCTTATGCTGCCTACAAGATTGCCAAGAGGTTGATGTCTGAAGAAATTGTTCCTAAAACATTTGAGTTTATATCTTTGTGATTGATGTATGGCAATTTAGAAATTAAAATTTTTATTTTATTTGGATTTAAATTCTTTTTTCTTTTCTTTTTTTCTTTTATTGTATTTGTTTTTAATACCCTTTTAGGAAAGAATAATTATAAATTCCTTGCGATTACAAAAAAGATTTTATTTTCAAAATTTGAATTAAATTAAACCACTATATAATAGGAAAAGTATTGGTAATTCCAATTTGAGTTGGAAACGAACCCTAAAAGAAAACTTATAGGTGAAGCACCTCCATCTTCGCAAAATTATCACTTTTAGTTATAATAAGAATGGCTAAACCTGAAGTTCTGATGGCGGGTGGTATGACAGTACTGAAGCCTGAGGTGATCTATTCAGTAGGTGATGGAAGACGGTGCCTCACGCAGTTTTTGGAGCGCATGTATGATCATGGTGGTGACATGATTGTTGGGTTCGACACAGAATGGACATCTTATTATAGTGTTAGTGAAGAAAAAATACAAGTTAAGTTGCTCAAGTTCTGCAATCAAGGTTGTGTTCTTCTACTCGATTTTGCTGCATACGGTTATTATGTGAACCATTTTTTTGCAAATGACGACATAGTATTCGCCGGTGTTCATCTCAACAAAAGCCTTGAGATGTTGCGAAAAACATGGGGGCGTGACATTGAGATAAGAAATGCGGTGGATTTGAGTGAAATGGCAGCCGATGTACTTCATCAGCCTCGCTTGACCGCATTTGGTGTCCGTGCCTTAGCAACTGAAGTCTTGGGTCAACCATGGAAGCCAAGGCCCTACACTTTGAGCATGACATATGATCCTTGGTCTGGAACGCTTGGTTATGAAAGGATAGAATGTGCAACTATTGATGCTTATGCTACCTACAAGATTGCTAACAAGTTACTATCCAGAAATTGTCCCTAAAACTATACTACATGACAGATTTTAATGCGCTTACAAGGTGTTTGCTTTTAATTTTAGGGTTTCTTTTTGTTACCGTTATCATCTGATATGTTTTGATATGGTATATTTTCGTTATTGTAAAATTAATTCAAAATGTCTTTTGGATCGGTATTGTTTTGCTGACAATCAAATTATTATTTTACAAGTTTTAATTTCAATTTATTTGTCTATTATTTCTTTCAATTTATTTTAGGCGTAAAGTTTCTAGATTTGATTTCCTATGCTCTTTTTTTTTTTTTTTTGGGTGAAAACCTTAATTTGGCAAAGAGAACCTTAATTTGTTTTTGTCAAATTAATGGAGACTGAATATGTATCGACAAGTAGTTAATCAGCTTTCCATACGGAATAGAGTAACTTTTTGGTGCGAGATTTTCCGTACAGAATTTCAAATAGCTATCGGTACCTATTGGATTACCACCGATAGCAATTGGAGATTCCACATGGTAATCCAGCACCTGAAAATTTATATATACTAGTTTACGGCCCGTGCAATGTAATTTGAGTTCCAATTCACTCCTTCAAATTACTTCAAGCTGCTGATAAGTCCATACAGTCATAAATCATAAGTGCATTCTATAGTGGGCATTCATAACAACATTAGTATCAACAATGAATCAAATCATCAAAAACCATCCCATCTGGCTCAACATTGGACCTCTTAATCTCTTCAAAACATCATCAAAAAGCCCATTCTAACAGTACCTGTTATCAATCTACAATAAAAAATAAAAAATAAAAGCTGTATAAACACAATTACCACATCCGTCAGCTGTCAAACATAATACCCCATGTAACAACATTTTCTATGAGACATTTTATCAAACATCTTACGTACGTCCTCAATCCCTCCACTTGACAATGACCTCCCCTCACGTTAGTCAACAGACGTTAGATTTAATGTTTGACCGTGTGATAAAAATAAAAAGTCAAGAATACCCTTGACATTATTTAATAATGTTTATTTACTTTTATAACTTTAGAGAATTACAATTTTACCCTCCGACCTTTTACAATTTAACAACCTTACTTATTTTGATTGTCCAATAAAAAATGGACAAGTGCTATAAAACTTGTTTTTTTTTTTTCAAGTCATTCAAAAAATAAAATAATAAAAGAAAACTAATAAAATACATTAAAATAAATAATATCATATAAATGTTACAAATGTTTTTTTTTTTTAAATCTTATAAATGTATCAAAATATTAAAAGTTATTAAAAAAAAACTATTAAATTAAAAAAATGAATTAAAGGAATAAATATATATTTAAAAAAAGAATTTTTTTTATTAAAATATAAAAACCAATTATTTCAATATTTACTTTATCCAACTCCCAACAAAAAGTTATGATATCTATTGATCATAATAGTACCAAAAGCTGCTTTGAATGCATTAAAACACAAGTTGGAATTATTGAAGAAACCCAAGTTCAAAATCAAGATATCTTTGAATAAATAAATAATAAAAAATAAAAAATAATAATAATTAAAAAAGCAAATCCAGTTACATTCAAATCATCACTTCCTATGTTTCTTCGTTATCGTACATCAGTAAATTTTGTTAATTCAACATCTTCATACACTAAATCAAATAAACACCAAGACGAGAAAAAAAAAAAAAAGAGGTTAAAAAATATAACAAACAAATCACACAAATTTGTTAAATGGCTTCCTTCCAATTGTTGCAGGCATGGAAATGGTGAAATCAACACTCAGATTTCCTATAGTTTGCAGTGAAATCAAAACAGAATCTAAACAAATTTAAAAACAAAAACACAATCACCATTAGATTTCATTCAGATTCAAACCCAGATCAATAATTGAAAAAACAAAAACTCCATCAGATTCAATTGAAGCCAACCCTAAATCCATCATCATCATTCAGATTCAAACCCAATTGAAACCCAGCCAAACCATCACCATCATCCAGATACCAGATTCTTCATCATTAAACCCAAACCATATTCAACATCATCCAAAAACCAAGCCAATCCCACTGTCAAACCAAACAAGATTCAACGAGATCTGTTTTTTCTTAGAAAGGGAAGATGGAGATGTTCAGTCAAGATGAAACATGACCACTATAACAAAACTTGTGGCTTTAGAGATAAGACGGAGAGGTTCAGAGAGATGAATCTGGGTTACTTTTAGAGATGATGAATTTGGTTTTTTTTTTTTTTAAGAGAAAAAAGATGAAGAGGTTTTTAGTGAAGAAGGTTTTGATTTTTGATTTTTTTTTTAAAAGACAGATCGTCTTTTATTAGGATTATAAAAGTAAATAATCAAGTAATTTACGGATCTTAAGTTTTCTCAAGTTTTTTTTATTTTCTTTCTTTTTTCTTCTCAAGTTTTACTAACATTGAGTAAATATTCAGGGACATTTTGGTATTTGTAGCACCCAAATCCGGTCAATGGTTAAATTTGACCAACTTTGATTAATAGTAGGGGAGGTTATTGTCAATTAATAATAAAGTTGTTTTTTGTTGTCAAAAGCTAAACCTCAGGGAGGTTGGTTGCAATTTACTTTTTAAAAAATAAGAAAGAAATTAAAGACATAAATTAAAAGAAAAATAAAAAAAGGAAAGAAAGAGAGATCTTCACCGTCCATCCGACAGATGGATGGTGAAGTTAAAAAATAAAAAAATAAAAATAAATAAATAAATAAAACTAATGAAAATTAACCGACGCTAACTATCAAAAAGTTAACCAAGGATTAAAAAATTGACTATTGTAAATTTTATATGTTTTTATATTGATTTTTCCCATGTTTTTATAAAAGAAAAAAAAAAGGATGGATTTCCACCATCCATCTTTTAGGATGTATGGTGGAGATCAAAACAATTTAAGGTTATTTAAAAAAAAAAAAATGAGGTAGAGATCTAGATTGAATTAGGGGTGTGCGTTTTCGGTTTGGTTTAGGTTGAAGCTCAACGTTAAACCAAACCAATATAGATCAGTTTGACTATATTTTAACCCAAACTGAACCAATGTGATTTTTCAAACCGATTCAAACCAAATCAAAAAAGGTCGGGTTGGTTTGGATAGGTTTATCGGTATAGATATGAACTCAATTTATTTTATTTTTTTGTATTATATTATATATATAAAGGAAGTATAGAAAAATCAAACGAGTAATTACCGTATATATATATATAACGAATTACACCCACCTCCCCTGAGGTTTGTTAAATTACAGATGAAAACGGTTTTATCATTAACTAACACTCACCTCCCCTCCCGTTAGTTAACGTCCGTTAGACTTAACCTTTGACCATATCAGACCATATAAAAGTCCGAAATACCCCTAAGTATGTCTATTTACTTTTATAACCCTAGAAAAAGACAAAAACTAAACTTTTTAAATTAAAAAAAAAAAAAAAACCAAACAAAACTAATTAAAAAAATTATTATTATTATTATTATTATTATTATATAATAAAAAATATATAAAACTTGATGCATATTAAAAAAACTTATTAAAAAAATTAATATTACAAATAATTAAAAAACAAAAATAGAAATTAAAGCTTTTTTTAATTAAACTTGAAAAACAGAAATTAAAAAATAAAAAAGAAATAAAAACAATTATCATCTTCATCATCCCACAGCCATCATCATCTTCATCATCATCACACAGCCATCATCATCATTGATCTCTAATACGACTCCACAGCTCTTCGACTCGAATCCATCTCTCCAAATCACACCCAGCAGCAAATAAGAAACCCTAATCTCCCAAAACCACCAGCCCACAAATCAGTAAACCTCAATAAAAGATCCTGATTTGCCCACAACAATCAAAACACGAAATTTCCAACAATCAAACAAAATATAATCCAATCAAACACATCCAATTTTCAAGTGTATGTCTAGAAAATTAAACAAGTTCGTAGTCATTCATTCAACAAGTTCGCAACAAATCGAACTCTGTCAACAGCTATCGCGCTCCGTCGACTGCAAAAAAGAAAGAAGATGAGAGAACGGCGGGGAGAGAAAAATAAAAGAGAATCGGGGAGATAAAGAGAAGAAGAGAACATCGGAAGAAGAAGAGAAAGAAGAGAATCAGTGAGAGAGAGAGAGAGATCGACCGATTTAGGGTTTTTGATTTTTGGGGTTTTAGGTTTTTGATTTGGGTTTCGTTTAGGGTTGGTGGTCGATTTTAAATTGAACCCATATTCGGTTCGAACCCAGATGTGTGTGAGAGAAAGAGATGGTGGTTTGGTGGTGGTGTGTGCGTGAGAGAGAGATGATGGTGGTCTCACTGGTCTGGTGTTGTGCGTGAGTGTGAAGGCAGTTGGGTGGTGGTGTTTGGGATGGTGTTGTGCGTGAATGTGAAGGCAATTGGAGTTGATGATAATGATGGTTTGATTTTGAGTTGGTGTTTGTGATGATGGTGTTTATGGGTTTTGTGATGTGGGGTTGATGAAAATGTTGAAGATGATGATGTTGCAGATGGAGATGTGAGATGATGATCTTGAAGATTTTTGAATTCTTTTTGGTTGATATATGATTTTTTTTATTTTTAATTTATTGTTGAAGATTTAATTAAATAAATAATAATAATGTTGAAGATGAAGTTTTATTTTTTATTTTTTATTTTAAATATAAGATTATTATTATTTTAATTAGTTTTTAATATATTTTAATTTTAAATTTCAAATTAAATTAAATTTGAAGATTATTATTATTATTATTTTTAATTATTTTTTATATATTTTAAATTTAAATTTAAATTTATATTGTTTTTGTTTTTCATTTTTTATTTAATTAAATACAAAATTGTCATACCGCCCTTTCTCACAAGGTCAACGGTTAGATTAGACGAAAATTGATTGACGGGGAGGGGAAGTGGATGTTAGTTAATGATAAAGTCGTTTTCATCTGTAATTTAGCAAACCTCAGGGGAGGTAGGTGTAATTCATTCATATATCTATATATATATACCCTGATTAAAGACATATTTAACAACATTTATTCTTTTGAAACCCTAGTACATCAATCAATTAGAAGAATTGTATCAAAACAAATAAATAAACTATAAAAGCTTAAAGGTAAAAGTTATAAAACTTGGACCGAATAGAAAACGTAGGTGAATTTTATATTTTAGTTTTACTTTCTAAAATATGTGGTTTGGTTTGGGTTGGTGAATTATTTCACTCAACCCCAAATCGAACCACCTTTAATTGGTTTGTCCAAAAGACAAACCGAACCACCCATTTTTTATATTTGTAATCGAACCAACCCAATGTTGGGATTTATGCCCTAAAGCTTGTAATTTGTAAATGTAATAAATTCATTAATAAAAGAAGTAGTTATTTTATTCAATTAACATAACTCATACATTTATATTATATGTGCTAACATCCAAGATTGCTAGATGTAATCTCAAAATGAGTAAATGAATGTCGTATACAGAGGAATTTATTTTGAGACATGCAATCTAAAGTGTCCGTAAAAAGCAAATAAAGCTGGGTACTTTATTTGTGGTTAATCTACAGCTACAGTCCATTCTGTAATGTACAGTGGTCTTATCCTAGACTACTCATTTAGTGTTATGAGAATAAATGCACCTTATATGATGTGATCATATAGGACTGGGCCACAATCTATATGAATCTATCACTAAGATCCGTTAGTTGAAAAGATTCATATATATCGACAAATGATGGTTGTATATATGTGATCTAAATCCTGAGTGTCTTACTGAATCCTTTGAGTTAGATTGTGTTTCTTAAAATACCATGGGTGAGATTGAAATATTATTCCTGATCAATAACTCGATCGTATCTTGGAATCACGGTTTGGCTTATGGCTAGGAAGGTATGCACACATGCAATAGTGGAATCCACTCCTTCTTGCGAGAAGTAGATAAGTAGTTCCCTTAAGGGTTGATTTGAGACTTGAACGATTAAGAGCGCTCTCATTCTTTTATAAAGGAATGAAGGATATAATCATTCATTAGAGAATCAGTGGCACTTAAAGGAAAAGATATAATTATAGAGGTATAACGGACTTTATAACCTATAATTATGAACTACTTGTGGAGGATCATACCATATGTAATAGCTATATCGATGGACATTAATAATTTGGTTGTGTAAAACATCTACAGTTACGAGAGTACAACCTTCGGTTTTTAGTGGATAACTTCGAGGTTAATAATTGTGAAATGTTAATTAAAGAGTTTAATTAATTTTTCTAAGTATTATTGGAGCTCAAAATTGTGGGTCCATTAGGTTCCCTTGCTAGCCCTTTATAATGATAGTAATAAGGCTCACAGAGAATTGGATAGTCCAATTAATTGTGTTACAAAAGTAACTTAAATATATTTTGGGAATTAATTAAATGATGTGATTATTTAATTAATATATTCATTATTTAATTAATATATTATTTAATTGATGAATTAAATATTATTAATAATATGATTATTTAATTGACATATTAATAATTAAGAATTATTAATAGTTATATGGAGGTTTCAAGTTTGAACCTTGACAAGAGCAAAAGAATAAAATAATATAATAAGTGATTATTTTTATTTACTCTAAATAGGTCAAAGGTTCAAACCCTAGTGGTGACCGAATTAAAAAGGATTTAGAATCCTATTTTAACTTGGATTACTAAACCCTAGGATCCTAGTATATAAGATATACTTATAAAGAAAAATAAACAATTGAAACCCTAGAGAGAAAGTGAGAGGTTCGGCCACATTGAAAAGAAAAAAGAAAAAGTTTTCTTCTTCCTTGAAGCTTGGCCGAAATCACAAGGGGAACCAAGGTGTTGCGTTCCGATTCACTCAAGCCTCTATTCAACTGCTCCCCAAATCCGTGACATGCCCACACACACAGAGTTGCTAGATCGTAGGATATAGCTCGGAAGGCTTAGTGGTGAAGGATAAAAAAGAAAACGAATGAATGTTCTTCAAAGGTATGAAAACAAATCTCTTCCTCATATTCGTGTATACAAAAAGGTCTCAATAAGATGATAATTTTTTTGAAACCTATCGTTCTTAAATATCTTGATTTTGATTGATTTCTTCTGCTGCGTGACTTACACCCAAACTTTATGGGTTGGGTTGGTCGGTTTGGTTTGGTTTGACGGTTTTTTGTACACCCCTAGACTGAATCTTCACTAGATCCATCGATCTCCATGGAAATGGATTTTCATGAAGATACATAGGAAAGGGACCAAGAGCTCTCATTGCTGCAAAACAGGGGCGGTGAGCCTCCTCAGCCGCCCACGTTCACAACTAGGGGAAGCCTGAGTATCTCTCTCTTCATAACGGTTTCGTTCAAACATAGCCATCGCGTTGGGGGAGAGGCTCTAGCCTCTCTCTAGCCATGAACAGTGGCGACATGGGAGGCTTGGTGAACTCGTTTTATAGTGAGAAGGAGCTCGAGCCTCGAGCTCTTCCTCCTATGGATATTGGGAGATCCATTAATCCTAATGGATCTCCCAAGCCTCCCATGTCGCCATTGTTCCAAAGCCTCTCTACCAGATCCATGGAGATCCATTAATCCTAATGGATCTCCATGGATCTAGTAAAGATCCAAATTGGATCTCAACCATCCATCTTTCAAGCTTCATCATTCTCGTGAAAGCAAAACAAAAAGACTTGATAGTTGATAATGGAGCGTGAACGACTCGTTGTCAAGTCCAATCTATCTTGACGGTTCTTGCCAAGAACTCAACATCTCTCTCGTCTTTAGAGCCACTAATAACTAGCACAACACATCTAGCATATGTTGTGTTTGTGATTCTTTTGTTCACCATATAAAGCCAAGGCAATTTCTCTATGTAGACATTCAATTTCGGACTTTCTTTTCTCAGTTTCGTCGTTTTGATCTCAAATTTTATTGCTTTTAGATCTAATTATTACTTCATATTTTGTTCTGGTTTCTTGTGTTCTCTATTCTAGTTGATCATACACATTTGATTTCGGTCTTTCTTTCTTCCTTTTATCTAGCTTGTGAAAAATCTCTAATTAAAGTAGGGGAAGATCTTTTACCGCATGTTAAGAATTGGTAAAAAATGGTGAATGTGATCATCATTGAGGCCTCAAAGTTTTTTAATGATAATCCTAAGCAAGCAAATATTCACTGTTGCAAGGTGTTTTCCCATTTAAATTTAATGAAACGCTATTAGCATAGCAAGAAAGCTATTAGGAAGTTAAAGGATGTTGTTGAATTCTTGCACAATTCAAATCAGTTTCAACTAGTACAACTCATAAGGAGACATGAGTTTAGTACATCAAAGAAGGTTACCAAGCTTTTGAATAGAGAACTTCTATTTTGAAGGAAATCATTGTTGTATTGTGTAAATATGATGTTAACATGGTTGGATTCATGAAATAAGTGACATCGGTAAGACAACATGAGATAGTCCTTGTGGAAGTGTCCAAAACACTCGTCATAAATAAATAAAAAATATTCAGCAAAAATTGGAGAAAAGTCGGGGTTGGATTTCCATGAAAAGTCTGATAATGGACGAGCAATGACATTATATGACCATTTGAAGAAATAGGTCGTTTAATCCGGAAAAGGGACAAGAAAGAGGAGATTATATTCATGGCAGCAGTGGACCATAGTGAAGAAAAAAAATTCTTCTAATTTTATATAATATTTTGGACATAATTAATTTAAAGTCGGTAGGAATACCTTTGGGCAGCAATTGCAAGGGATTAAAATTACTGCAGACAACTGGAAACAACAATGTGCTAACAAATCAGATAGATTCTCAATGAAGTGTTCATATTGATTCTTTACAAGAAGTAGAAGCTTGGAGTCCTTTTAAGAGCATAGCAAGTACGTGTGTTGATCATCCTGATTTGAAAGCTATAGCGCCTGAAATAGCTAAGGAATGTAGATGTATGCTTATTGCAATTGTTACCATAGAAAAGACATTAAAAAAAAAAAATCGGGGACAAAATGAGTGGAAAAATGAATTGAGAGAATTTAAAACTCTTTTTTTTTTAATTGAAGGAATTGCGAAGGAGGTATGTACAAGTATAAAGTTGGGTTATCATTATCTAGAAAATAAATAGCTCAAACAGAGTTTCTTGCTTTGTAGTCGCTAGATGCACCCATGATGCTTCCATTTGAGACCTATTCATATATACATTATACCATGCTTGTTCATCAACACTATGGAAAAAGCATGGTGTAATGTATATACGCCGGTCAACAAACTCAATACCATTTTTTTGTTGCTAAACATTTCTAAGGGGTAAAACATTCCCTATTATGGCATTCCTTCTAATAACGAAATGTTTAATATACATGATTCTTCAAAGACGTTTGAGGGAATTGCAAAGAAGGTATGTACAATTATAATGTTGAGTTACGATTATCTAGAAAATAAAGAGTTCAAGCAGAATTTCTTGTTTTGTAGTCGCATGGACCTTGAAGTTGTAATATTGTAGGTAGATTATGATATATATATATATATATATCTTCTTTGCATTTATTACAGGACTAATAATACATGGTTGGTTGATGCTATAGGTCATGGTGCAGTCATTTTAATAGGATGCAAAGCTGAGAGATTTGTATTGGAAAATAACAATGATGGAAGCGTAAGGAAGACGAAATGTTCAGGAGTGATAGCAAAGTCTTTGAATAAGAAAATAACAAAGCAATTGCAAATTGAAGCCAAGATAACAATATCGGCTTGGAGTTTAAGGGCAAATCCTACGAGGGTGGAATCATTACTTCAGTCAACAAGGTGGTTTCAGGATATAATTCCGATGCAATTAGTACTAGAGCCATCATTGAAACTCCTGCACTAGGACCAGCATGATTTGCTACATTATGTCCCTGGGAATCTGGAGTTGATTTGAAACAAAGGATGCTGAAATACGCGAGAACTGCTCATTTGATAACGATAATTAGGGATCTAGGCTCTGGAAATGTTAAGATAGAAGGAAGGATAAGCCATAAATTAGACTCATTAGACAGAGAGAACCTGAAGGCTGGATTGAGGCAGGGCACTGAGAATCCTGATAGCAGTAGGAGCCATTGAGGTTGGCACACACCGGAGTGATGGACAGAGAATTAAATGTAAAGGGATTAATAAAAAGGAATTGGAGGAGTTCCTAGACACTGTGTATGCGGTAGAAGGGCCATTGTCGCAAAATGAGAATTGGATGATATATTTCTCAGCTCATCAAATCAGAAGCTCTAGGATGGGGATCGATGAAAATGAAGGCGCGATTGATGAGAATGGGGAGAGTTGGGAAGCACAAGGTCTGTATGTATGTGATGCTAGTGTTCTTCCAACCGTGATTGGTGTCAATCTATGTTGTATTGATTGATTGCATCATTTGCATTCACATGATCACATTAGGAAGTCCTTATAAAAGGCATGAAGTCTTGGTTAGAGTTGGGATGACTCGGATAGCCGAGCAAGAAGACTTGTCTAGAGTCGGGAGGACTCGGATAGGCAAGCAAGAAGTCATGGCTAGAGTCGGGAGGACTCAGATAGTCAGGCATGGGAGGCTCCCTAGAGGCATGAGTGCCTTGGATAGGGAGTTGGCTTATATGTTGGTAGGCCTAGGCGTATGAATAGAAATAGACTCCAAAAGAACGGGGGTACATGGGATGTGTATGCACTCTTGAGGAATTTCTAATCTTCCATCGATGTTGGTTTTGTATGTTGTCCAATATATGGTGGCTCCGCATCATTGAGGGATTTCGTACTTTCCAATAGGGTTGGGTAGACATAGACTCCACTAGGTTTGGTTGAGCTAAAGATTGGTCACTTTGTGGAATTTCTTATTTACCTTCCAATATATATAAGTACCCAATGGTTGTAGTTCAACCCATGGATGTTTCCTCCTTGGAGGTTTTACCACGTTAAAAAATCTCTTGTATTAATTCTTCCTATCTCTATCTCTTATATTTGTATATGTGTATGTTGTTATCTTGTTACATAATATTCACTTGTGATGTATTTTTGTAACAAGATTTTGTAAAGTGTGATTTGTGATCTTAGTCATTTGATCTTACTTGTAAATATAATTATTTTGTATATTATATTTCTTGTGTATAGTATTATTTGATTATACTTGTAATACATTGAACAAATATTGGAATACAAGTATTCTTTGTTGTTGTGTTTATGTGTTCTTATACCTCGTACAACTAATTGATCTTCATAGACTATACTTATATGATCATATGATTATCTTGTCTATGTATGGATTTATGGTTTATGTGTTGTATGTAAGGCTACCTTGAGGGACAAACGAAAGTTTGTTCAAGGGATTGAAAAAGGCGTAAAAACCTATTCACCCCCCTCTAGGTATGCTTTAAGCTATTTAACTCCGTTTATATACTTTCAGTCCTCCACTAGTTTGGCCGCCTCCTCCGACCCCGATCCAGTCCCTTCTTTTCTTCCTCTCTTTTTCTTCTTCTTCGCACGACATTGGGTTAGTACACCCAATTCTTCTTCGCCAACATCTGGTCGGCGTCACCCTGATCTCATCGATGGCATTTCGGTTGCCACCTCTTTACGATCGTTTCCTCTCTATCACATCTCCTCTCTCTCTCTATCTACACGACCAAATTGAGTTTTATTACAAACAATATAGATTTTATTACAAACAAATTGGGTTTTTTTAAACGAGGGCATTTTCGACAATGTAACTTCGACTTGGTTAAAAACAATAACTTTCATATTTTTGATTAAAAACAATAAGGGAATGCTATATACCTTTCCCATTTGCCTTTCCCACTCATTACTTGACACGTATACATTTTTTCATTTAATAAAAAGCTCTCACTTTTTGCTGCAAAACTTGTTTACGTCTTCACCCCTTATTAATGAAATGATAGAAGCAGCCATCAGGAGTAAAGACGTAAACAAGCTTTGCAGCAAAAAGTGAGCTTTTTATTAAATGAAAAAGTGTATACGTGTCAAGCAATGAGTGGGAAAAGCAAATGGGAAAGGTAGACAGCATTCCCCAAAACAATAATGCATTTCCTGATTTAACTACTTTTGCAAATGTCGACCATAGTCTGGTTAGTCTTTCGTTGTTTTCAGTTATTGGTTTCTGTCTTTTAATGATAGCGATAACCTGGAACATTAGGAGGTTGGGTAAATCAGAGAAATGCAAGGTGGTTAGGAAAGTGGTGTTGAATTTCAAGCCGATTTTCCTCTTTCTTCAAGAAACTAAGTTACGTAGGTTTGATAGTGGGGTTATTAGATCACTTGGGGGAAATTTTCTGACTAGAGGGATAGGAGTGGAGGCTGAAGGGGCTGCTGGTGGTCTTATTTCTCTGTGGAATGAGGAGCTTTTTGAGGTGAAGGCGTGTATTAACACGAATCTGTGTATTATTATAGTTGGTATTCTGAAAGGAGTCCAACGAGAGGTGGTTTTTTGCAATGTGTACGCACCAAATGTGGAGGGTGAGAGGAAGGAGTTTTGGAATTATTTGGTGGATGTGCAGTTTTCTCTCCGTATACCTTGGTGTATTGGAGGTGATTTTAATACAGTTTTGAGTCCGACGGAAAGAGTGGGTAGAGGCTGTGATTTGGTGTCCATGAGGAACTTTAACGATTTTGTGTTGAGAGCAAGGTTGATGGATTTACCTTTGGTTGGGATGCCTTTTACTTGGACGAATAGTAGAGTAGAGGCTGCGTGGGCAAGATTGGATCGCTTTCTTGTTTCGACGGAATTTCTTGTGTGGTTTCCTAATGTGATTCAAAGGGGTATGCCACGCTCCTTATCGGATCATAATGCGGTTAGTTTGGGCGAAAGAGTGGTGGATTGGGGTCCCAAGCCATTCCGTTTTTTTAATGGATGGCTTGAGGATAAAGGTATGTTAAAAGAAGTTGTCAATGGGTGGAAAGGTTGCAAGGTGGTAGGATCCAAAGGTGTTATTCTTGCAGCCAAGGTTAGGGGGGCGAAGACTTGTATGAAAAGGTGGTATTCTGAGCATAGAGGGGCTGAAGCGGGGAGTAAAAATCTGGAGGTAAGTTTGGCTGCAGTTGATGCCAAAGCTAAGCTTAATGGGTGGACAGAGGAGCTTAGGAGGGAGCGGTGGACTCTATTGGCAGATCTGTGGAAGGAGTTGAGAAAAGAACAACATTGGAGACAAAAAGCTAGGATGAGTTGGGTGAAAACTGGGGATAGAAATACTAGGTTCTTTCATAATGTGGCTAATGGGAGAAGAAATAGAAATCTAATTAGCGAGCTTCATGTAGAGGGAGTGAAGACTTCGGATCCAGGAATTATGAAGGAAGGGATTTGGAAGTTTTTTAAGGATCATTATTCTAACGTGAGGTGGAAACGTCCGATCATTAAAGGTCTAGGTCTTAAGAAGTTGTCGGGTGGGGAAAGAACTATGCTAGAAGAAGAATTCAAGGAGGAGGAGGTTTGGGATGCAGTCTGTAACTGTGATGGTAATAAGGCTCCCGGGCCCGACGGTCTGAATCTGAATTTTATTAAAGTGAATTGGGAGGTGATTCGGACGGATTTTATGAAGTTTATTCAAGAATTCTACGATGATGGGGAAGTAGTGAGAGACTTGAATAAGACGTTTATTACTTTAATCCCGAAATGTGGCCATCCGGTGACCTTAAGGGATTTTAGGCCGATAAGCTTAGTTGGGTCGATGTATAAGGTCCTTGCTAAAGTCCTTGCTAACCGGCTGAAAAAAGTTATGAATTCTGTGATAGGGGAGAACCAGTTGGCCTTTGTCTCTAATAGGCAAATGGTCGATAGCTTTGTGGTGGCGGATGAGATAATTCACAGTTGGCGGAAGAATAAGGTTGGGGGGTTATTGGTTAAGTTAGATTTTGAAAAGGCGTATGATTCGGTAGATCATTCTTTCTTAGACTTTACTATGGAGGAAATGGGTTTTGGGGTGAGATGAAGGAAGTGGATTAAGTGGTGTATCTCGACACCTTCTATTTCTATTCTAGTTAATGGTAACCCTACTGCGGAGTTTGAGGTGGAGAGAGGTCTAAGGCAAGGTGATCCTCTATCGCCTTTTCTTTTCAACATGGTGGTGGAAAGTTTGAGTGGTTGTTTCAAGAAAGCGAGGGTTATAGGTTTGGTTAGAGGAGTGTCTTTTGGAGATGATGAGCTACATGTGACTCATTTACAGTACGCGGATGACACGATATTGTTTCTTGAGCCTAATGTGGAGTTCCTTTCCAACTCTAGGAGAATTTTGAGGTGCTTTGAAATGGCTTCTGGCCTTCGGATAAATTTTCATAAATCTTGTTTGGTTCGTGTGGGGAAACCGAGAGTTGAGGAGTACGATTGGGTGGGTATTTTTAAGTGTAGGAAGGATAATCTTCCAATTTTGTACCTTGGTTTGCCGTTGGGTGCTAGACAAAGTTCCAAAGCTTTTTGGGATCCGGTTTTGTTGCGTATCAAGAAACGCCTGTCCCCGTGGAAAAAGAAGTTTTTGAGTAAAGGGGGAAGGTTGGTTTTGATAAAAGCTGTCCTGTCTAGTATACTTTCTTATTTTATGTCGGTTTTCAAGATCCCGGTGTGTGTGGCTCGCGCGATTGAGAAGGTGCAGATGAGTTTCTTTTGGGGGGACAGTGGGGAAAAGAGGAAAATCCATGCGGTAGATTGGGGCTCCATTTGTTTGAGTAAAAGGAGAGGAGGTCTAGGGGTTGGCCGGATAATTGATAAGAATAGGGGATTATTGGCTAAATGGGTGTGGAGGTTTAGTAGGGAGGATGGGTCGTTGTGGAAGAGGGTAATTTGTGCGAAGTATGGCATGAGGGCCAATGAGATGCAGTGGAAAAGGGTGGGTGCTAATTCTGATTCGCCTTTCTTTAAAGCTGTTTCTGGGCTGTTCAAGGAAGGGTCGGAGACGGCTAGTGTCTTAAAGGAGGGTTTGAATGTGGTGGTTGATAGTGGGGATAAGGTGAGCTTTTGGGATGATGTGTGGAATGAAGGAGGATTGCTCAAGCTTAGGTTTCCTAGGATCCTAGCTCTGTCCAAGCTGAAGTGTGGCTCTATTGATCATTTTGGAAGGTGGTGTGGAGAGGAGTGGCGGTGGTTTGTGTGGTTGAGAAGAGGGGTGTTGGATTGGGAGGTGGATATTTGGTAGGATTTTTGTGAGACCTTGGAGAAGGTTAAGCTTAAGAAGTTAGTTTCAGACTCGTTGGCCTGGAGATTCTGCCCCAATGGGCTGTTTTCAGTCAGCTCTTTTAGGAGGTGTTTGGAAGATTTTAGGGAGGGGGAGGTCCTAGAGGATGTTTCGGTTTGGAAGGGGTTTAGTCCGCCGAAGGTTGAATTATTTGTGTGGCAATTGCTTAGAGGAAGGGTGATGGTGTATGAAGTGATGGGTCGTTTCAGGGCGCAGGCGGCAGGAGAGGGCTGTTGCCCTATGTGTGGTGGAATGGTTGAGTCGGTAGACCATCTCTTTTTGTTTTGCAAATGGTCTTGGGGTTTGTGGAAGGCTTGTATGAGGTGGTGGGATGTGCATAGTTGTATGAGTAAGAATATTAAGGACTGGCATGATGGCTGGACTGGTTTAAGTCCGAATGCCAAGTTAAAGAGAGTGTGGGAGACTCTTTTCAACACGGTGGTCTGGACGATATGGGAGGCTCAAAACCAGGTGGTCTTCAAAGGTGTCCCAGCTGATTTTACGGCGTTTCTCGATTTGGTAAGGTTTAGAGTAGCGTGGTGGTTCAAATACCACGGAAGAGGGTCGGGGGAGCCGATAACGGTGTTAGTTGAAAACTTGGAATGGTGTGGTGTTGAGAGTAAGAAGGTGAAAAGGAGGAATGCTGATTTCTGGATCCCCCCTTCTCAAGAGGTGCTAAAATTTAATGTTGATGGTTCTTTTTGTAGATTGAAGGGGAGGGCGGGGATTGGTGGTGTGTTAAGGGATTATAAGGGAGAGGTGTGGTGTAAGTTTGCTGCTGGTGTTAGTGTCAATGAAGCTGCGGAAGCGGAGATATTGGCTATTCGGAAAGCTTGCTGTCTCTGTGAATCGAAAAATTTGCTTGGGGATAAGGATATTATTATAGAGACCGATTCGAGGGTGGCTGTCTCGTGGATCTTAAGTGGGGACTTCGGTAACTTGGCTATGGTGGATGCTATTTTTGAGGTCCGGGCAAAACTTAGAGTGTTCAATAATTTGTCGATTCGTTTTGTTCCTAGAAATTCGAATGGTTTGGCAGACGGATTGGCTAAAAGGGGAGCTGATAGTGGGGGTGACTTTGTTGTTTGGAATGAGTTGTAGTTGTGTGCGTGTGGGGCTGCGTTTTTGTTGTTTGTCTGGGCTGTTGTGGGGAAATCTGGGTTGATTTCTGTTGCTGTTTTTGCTCTGAAATCAGGTGTGATTTCTTGTTGCAGCTGTGTCTTCTGGGCTGCACTGGTCTGGTTTGTGCTTTGTTTGTGTGGTGGGTTGTCTGTTGCCCCTGTTTCTTGCTTGTTTCTGTCTCTTTGTTTTGGTGTTTTTGCCGGGTGGGGGACGGTTTGTCCTGCTCTGTTTTTGCTGGTCTGTGTTGCCGTTGGGCTGTTTGTGCTGCTTCAAAAAAAAAAAAAAAAAAACTACTTTTGCAAATGTCCCATTTTTGCTTTAATGTTTGCTATTTTTCTTTTTTAATTCGTTTTCTGGACATATGAAAAATAAATGGAGGTCAATGGAAATCTCAAATTTATAGAATTTCAACATGTTTTATACCTCTCAAGCAATAATATTTTTGTACGTTGTGTTTTAATGGAAGGGAATTTGGGGAAGAAAGTGTTGTATGTGAATAAGGAAAGAAAGATTTTTTTTTTTTTTTTTTGAATAAACATTTATTTTAGATTTTAAAACGTATTCACCCTAGTTTATAGTTATAATGACCATTAGTGTCACACTCTTCGTCAAAAATGTCCATTTTGAAACAAAATCTCCATCTAGTGTCTATTTTGATAGTGCACAACCAAATAGATGGCCAATTTAAAAAATAAAAGAAAAATGATCTACATATTTTTATTTTCTTCCACTTTTTGTTCCCTTCCAAATTCTTTCCTCCTTTTCATTTTCTTACTTCCAAAACAACAATTTTTCATATTTCAAAAATCATCTTCGTCTCCCAACTTCATTTTCATTATCCAAACATCTCTTCCTAACTTCATCACCAAAAATCTAACCCCACCCAAACATTCCTTTGAAACTTCATTTTTATCAAAATAAAATCATCATTCCACAAACAATATTCATCAACATAATTGTCAACCCACATAGATGATATTTTTTAAAAAACTTAAACATATGTCAGTTTTCTAGAGATTGGAGTTTCATATGCTCCATTTTCTATTCACATCATAGACTCCAAGTTATATATGTCAGATTCAGACCAACTTCAAATGGAGGGGAACTACTCTGTAATAAGTATAGAACAATATAAATATTCAGGTAACCAAATTGTCAGAGTGCTTCAAGCACAAATATGAACACCAACATTTGCATTTGAAATCTAATATCAGCAAAATATTACTCAACTTCCTACCATAGGCAAAATAAAGGAAATGGCTATTACTCAAGTCCCTACCATAGGCAAACCAGAAACAAATTTGTTGTTGAAACTTGAAAGAAAGACACAGATATATGTGTTCAGCAAAAGCATATTGCTGAATAGAAGAAGAAGAAAAGCATAATTTCAATACGAAGTTCATTCCATTATGCACACCATATCCATCATCAGTGCAACAACTTCATTCAGCACATAAGCTGAATAGAAAAAGAAATCTGCAAAATACACACTACACACACACCCCCTACTTTCTTCTGCTAGTAACGAAAGGCGTTGAAGTCTATAGGTTGTAGTCATGACCTTGCTTAGAACTTGGAGTGAGAGGCGGTATTCTGTTCTCAATAGGACTTAATGACAGCAATTGGGTTGCACACTGAGTTCCCCTAATGGATCGCAGGCAAGCAAGGTGGCCATTCGACTGGTTATGCATCCAAGATGTTTCCATTTGAGACTTGTTCATATATGGATTTGTTTTAGGCTTATTTGACATAATTAACACTATGGAATAAGCATTGTGAAATGTTTGAAAAAATAGCCTAGCCTAATCAACCTAATCAGTGATCCAGTGCACCATTTAGAAGTTTGGTAATTCAAAACTTATTATTTAAGTATAACATTAATTTAAGATTATTTTTAGGAGGGAAGGACTCAAACCAGAAACTCGTAGTGCAAGTGTGAGGGGCTTTAACACCAGACCAACCTCATCTTGTCTCAATTTCCAATTTCTTATTTCTTAATAAAGTTAAAAACATGGGAGAGAACAACTTAGTTTGTACAAATAAACACAATATAATATTCTTCTCTCATAAAGAAATTAAATCTTAAATAAAAGAAAGACACTCATATTAAAGTGATGGAAACAAGCAACTACATTATTCTTCTCTCCTCTTTCACTGTCTATCTCTATCTCAAGTCTCGATCTCATCCATTTCATTGATTCACGTTATTTGGATTTCTTTCTTTCACATTTTTTATTGGTTAATGGTTAGTCATCATCAGTCAAAGTCTGCTCCTGAAACTCAAAGTGTTGGAGAAAAAACAACTGAATAGTTAGAGTTAAGAAAGAGTTTACTAAGTGAAAATAAATTACATGAGAGATTAGGGACATGTATGGCAGATTTAAGAGTGATATTGTCAAAAATTTTGACAGAACCTGTTCCAGCAATGGGTGACAAACTGTCATCGGCAATCCGGACCTTTTTATTATTAGAACAGGGTGAATATGTATCAAAATGAGAGTAGACACTTGTCATATGGTCTAATGCACCAGAGTTAATGACCCATGGAGCAGAAGTAAAGTGACTCAAGTAGCTAGAAGAAAGTTTACCAATTGGAATACGTTGGATTTTCAAAGTAATTTTCTCATTGATGATTTACATAAAGCAGAAGCTTGGAGTTTTTTTTTTTTTAAAGTAGGTACGTGTGTTAATCATTTTGATTTGAATTCTATAGCACCTGAAGTAGCTAAGGAATGTGTAGGTATGCATTGCCATTGTTACCATAATTTATATATATATATATAAAATAAAAAATAAAAAAAACTATAGATAAAATGAGTGGAAAAATGAATTGAGAGAATTGAAAACTCTTTTTTCGAGGAGTTTTGGAGGAATTGCAAAGGAAAGGATTTGAAGGAGATTTTCTAGATTTGTATTTGCATGAAGTGCACATGTAATGCTTCCATTTGAGACTTGTTCATATATGGATTTGGTTTTGGCTAATTTGACAATATCAACACCATGGAAAAAGCATTATGTAATGTATATACATGCTACTTTTTTGTTGCTAAACGCTTCTAAGGGTGAAACATTCTTTGTTCGTGGCATTCTTACTAACAGCGAAATATTTGCTATACATGATGTTGTTTGTGATATAGCTAGATTAATTGCATATTGAGATCATCATGCGATTATCGTGACAGTTGATGTTATTCCGTAGTCTTAGGCAAAAGATGATATCTCGAGAAAATGCATTTCTATCACGTTACATAATTATTGTTAGCTTCCTGAAGATCTACCGTTTGTATGCCCAAAACATAAGTTTATTTATACGAATCCTAAATTTGTTTTTTCAATAATCCTTGATAATATTTTGCGAGTATGTTGAGTTTCAAGTTTTACATTTAGTTGAAATGGATTAACGATTCTTCTATAATTTGAAGAAATTGAGGTGTTTGATCACGAGAACATGGAAAAGATTTTTGCTATTAGGAAGCAAGATGATGCCAACAACATTGAAAAGATTAAGTTCAGTCAATTACGCATTCTGAAACTAAAAAATTTACCACGGCTCAAGAGTTTATGCTACAAAGTGAAGACATTTTCGCCATTAAAATTGACAAGTGATACACAACCAATGTTCAAAAATTTGGTTTATGCGGTCCCCACGATTATGGTCTAATCGGCATGCCTAATTGCATGAGGAGACTGCATGAAAGCAAGAAAGAAAAAGAAGAAGATACTTCTAATTTTATATAATATTTAAGATGTAATCAATTTGGAGTCGGTAGGAATACATTTGGGAGGCGATTGCAAGTGATTAAAATTGTTGTTGACAATAAGAAATAACAATGTGTTAACAAATCAGATGGATTTTCATTGTAACTTTCTCATTGATGATTTACATCAATCAGAACCCTCTGGTCAATCAAACCCTACTGATCAATCGGATTCTACAGAGGAGAAGTGACCATAGTAGCAGCAGAAAAATTAAAAGTAACATGTATTGAGGAAATAACCAATCTAGAAATAGAACCATCAATCGAAACCTGCTGGTCATTCAAATCCCGCTGATCAATTCGATCTGTTCTAGGAATAGAATTTGTCCCCTCAACCGGCACAGAATCTATAGAAGAATGAACCACATCCGAATCTTGAATGGAAATATTAAGATTAGGAAGAAAGCTCATCTCATCGACTTTAGGACGACATTCTTGCCTAACCTGTGAGCGATTGCGAGATTGCTGTCAAGGTTCCCACTTTTCGTGATCAAAATTATTCGGGGGGTGGTTTGTTTCAACGATTGTTGGCATGTGTATACCCAATAGAGCTGTACAAATGATAGAAATCAGACAAATTTTCATAGTGAACAGAAATAAATAAACAAACACCGTCTCGTTTGAGCATAAGAGAATCCGAAGTGTTAAGAAGTATGCACTAAATCAAAGGTTTTTTTTTTATATAACAAATCATTTGATATCAACAAAAGTCTTTTGTTTACAAATAACTTATGTGGCATGTATAAATCGTTTATTATATATATCGAAAGCAAAATATTTTAAGGATCCAAGACTATAAGAAACATAAATAATTATTCACATAAAGAAGTTTATGTGTGTAGACATATGTAAGGTTC
Organism: Acer yangbiense; assembly: GCA_008009225.1. Taxonomy (NCBI): domain Eukaryota; kingdom Viridiplantae; phylum Streptophyta; class Magnoliopsida; order Sapindales; family Sapindaceae; genus Acer; species Acer yangbiense. The sequence goes on from CM017763.1 coordinate 15,709,665, forward strand.
CCATTTGTTGATTGGCTCATTTCGTGGACAACCACATGTTGGGGTTCTTTGTAAGGGTAGCCTAAGCATCGGTCTTATTGTTCGAAGCCCTTTGAAGACCTCGTGTTGATAAGCACCGAAGGTAGATTTCTATGTGCTTACTTTTCTTTGAAGATATTAGTTGCACACACACACTTAACATTCATTGCATATGTGTGCATTCTCTTCATTTGTCACATTTGTCACATTTCACACTTGCACTTATTTATTATATTTTGTTGTGTGTAATTGTGTCATGTTGTTGTGTAATTCGTTTCCCGATAACTTTCGGAAACGTCCACACATGCACTAGAATGTGCTTGGTTTAGCGCGAGGACCGCCTATGGAGAATGCCCTTGGCTTCTCCTTGGTTTTCACCTATCTAGGTGATCGGCGGTTATGATTGGCGGCCTGGCCGCCAAATGAAACCGCCGTTTCAGTCCAGATTGGTCTGAAGCATTTCTGCGGTTAAGATCGGCGGTCACGACCGCCGTTCGAAACCGCCGTTTCAAGACCTGATTGATTTTTCTCTCAGTCTAATTCGGCGGTTGAATCGGCGGTCATGAGACCGCCGTTCATACCTGATTGATTTTGATCTCTCTGTTTTGATTCGGCGGTTGGAATCGGCGGTCACGAAACCGCCGATTGAACCGCCGTTTTTGCTCTGTTCTTCACGAGCTCAATTCGGCGGTCAAATTCGGCGGTCATATTCGGCGGCCTGGCCACCGATTGAAACCGCCGATCGGCGCGTTTCTTTGAAATTTACTTAAACGACCACACTTTGATTTGGCCCCCTATATATATGCCACTTTGACTTTAGGTCAATTAAGAGAGTTCATATTCAGAATTCATACTTAGGATATTTTTCAAAGAGAAGAAAAATTCCAAGAACTCAATTCTTGATTACTCAAACATTTTTTCATGATCATCAATCATCATCTAGCATCATCCTTGATCTTCTAGATGTCATCTTGCATGGAATCTTCATCATACTTTGCTTGGTAAGCTTTTCACTAATATCTTACATGTTTTGTGTTTCTCTTATCTAGCAATCTCAATTAATTACTTGTTTGTTATTTTGTATGCTTTGGATACAATATTGAGATTAGTATGATGTATGTTTGAGAATTTGTATTGTGCTTGCATATTAGGTTTTGTGCTTAATATTGATTAGCTAAACTAATTGACATGTCATTTAGTTTTGATATCTAGGATTGTTCTAATTGCATATTAATCATCTTAGATAAGCATATAGGGTTTCCCTTGCTCTATGTTGCATTTTGGATATTCATATATATTCACTTAGGGTTGTATTCTCTTCTAGAGAAAGTAAGTCTTGTGTGTAGCAACCGGGATTAGGTTGCTTAGATCGCAAGCAAATAGGACTAGGTTCACTCATACCGGGATTAGGTAGGTGTGTGATTACTTCCGGGATTAGGTTGTAATCGTTTGCACATTTAGTGGATTCAAGGTTCGAGTGTGGCTTACTTACATAGCCCGTGGTTTTTCCCGTGAGGGTTTCCACGTAAAAACCAAGTGTTGTTTTAATTTCCGCACCATATTACAATTGCTTGGTTATATTATCTTGAGGGCATTTTCATAATTTTGACTAACACGAAAAATTGGGTAAAAAGCGTAAAATCTATTCACCCCCCCTCTAGATAGCTTTATACACACCGTGCTATAATTTGTTTCAATTGGTATCAGAGCGGGTTCCTAGACATACATAGGTGATCCTCGCTTATTTTGGTGTGTTTTGCATTTTGTGTGATTTTTGATCATTCATACATTTGCATTCATTTCATTCATTCATAAACACTATGAATGGAAACGGTGGAACTGGTGGTGGCCACGAAGGAGCTTCTAGCACAAGGCCTCCATTTCTTACCGAATTGAACTATTCCCAATGGAAAGGGAAGATGGAATCCTACATATGCCAAATTCATGACCGTGCATGGATGGCGGTGGAAGACGGATATGATCTCCCTATGATGACTCCCGAGGGTGGAGGACAAGATGTTTTGAAGCCTAAGGCGCAATGGAACGCGCAAGAGTTTGAGGCTTCTAAGTGGAATAGGAAGGCTATGCATGCCATTATGTGTGCTATGGATGAGAATCAGTAGAAGCTTATTCAGAATACTCAGATTGCCAAAGTGGCATGGGACATCCTTCTAGTTGCACATGAGGGAACCGAGGTGGTGAAGGAGTCCAAGCTTCAAGTCCTCCAAACTCAGTTTGAGCTACTTAGGATGGGAGAGGATGAATGCTTCAATGACTTCGAAATCAAATTGATGGACATTGTAAATCAAAGCCATCAACTCGGAGACCCGTATTCGGATAGGAGAGTCAAGCAAAAAATTATGAGATCTCTCCCCGATAGGTTTGAATCCAAGGTGACGGCCATAGAAGAAAATAGTGGCTACATGGATATGAAGCCAAGTGAGGTGATTGGGCGTCTCCTTGCATATGAGTCTAGGAAGGCTCCTAGCACCACTACTCCTCCTAAGAAGTCTAAAGGAATAGCTTTGAAAGCATCTAAGGATGCAAAGGAGGCAAAGCATGAATCGGATGAAGACCTTGCCTTATTTGTGAAAGGGTTCAACAAGGTTATGGGGTTCAAGAAGAATAAGGGATTTGGGTCAAGAGGACAAGATTTGAAGAAAAAGAGTTCCTTCAAGAAGTTTGAGCCTAGACAAGAGAGGACCGAAAGGAAAGGGGTCCGATGCTTTGAATGTGGTGGGATTGGTCACTTTGCCCCCGAATGTGCTAATCACAATAAAAAGAAGAAGAGCAAAGTGATGGCTGCCACTTGGAGTGGGAGTAGTGATGACTCCAATGAGGAAGATGAGTTTTCAAGTGAAGAAGAGCTCATGGCTAACCTCCTAGCTTTTGCCTCCTCACATAAGAGCAAAAGTGGTAGTGAGAAAGAGGAAATGAGTTAAGAGGAAAATGACTCAAGTGAAGTAGAAAGTGACTCCTCTTCTAGTTCCAAAAAGAAATTTGTGGAGCAAAAGGTGCTTGCTAAATACCATGCCGAGTTCAATGATTTAGCACTTAAAAGCACAAGAAAGATTGAGAGGTTGAGAGAAGAAAACCTTGAACTTTCGGCTCACAATGACCACTTAAGTGAACAAGTGGAAAGATTGAAGAGGAGAGAGGATAAGTTAATTGAGGAGTTAGACTTATCCAAGAGAAGTGAAGAAGGCTTGAAGAGGGAACTTGTAGAAGTTAAAGGGTCTTTGGCTAGGATAGATTCTAGCACCAAGAAGCTTGATCATTTACTTGGTGTTGGAAAGAGTCCAAGTGACAAGAGAGGTCTTGGGTATGATGATGACAAGAAAATCTCAACCTCTAACAAGACCGTGTTTATCAAGAGCTTGAAGAACGAAGAAACTTCATTTGTGCAACCTCCTAGGAAGAAGTTAGAAGTAGGACAATGTTCTAATGCTCAAGTGAAAATGGGGCCAAGAAGGAAATCTCAAGCTCAACCCCCTAGGGTCCCTCAAGCCAACACTCCTCCAAAATTGGCTCACAAAGGAAAGAGACCAATCATGCAACCTCAAGCTTGGAAGCAACCTAGACCGGTTCAACAACGAAGATGGATTGAACCCACTTATCCATAAAGACATGGACAAGCTCCCATTCGTGCACAAAGGCAAGGTATGATTCCTTATCTCATCCCTATTTGTCACTTTTGTGGTTGTGATGGTCATATTAGACTAAATTGCTTTCAATATATTAAAATATGTAGAAAACAAAGCATGATTGAAAAGAGAAAGAATAGAGCCAAGATGCATGTTTCTAGGAATGAAAATATTGATTTGCATGATCCTAGAAATAGTAGAGCACATGTACCAAAGACCACTAGGAAAGCTAAAATTGTTGCTAAGTGGATTAGAAAGAATGAAAATGTTTGCCATGTTGCATAAATAGCCTTGAAGGCAAATTCTTCTAATTTTTGGTACTTGGATAGTGGGTGCTCTAGGCACATGACGGGAAACAAGAGTTTCTTCGAGACTCTTGTTATGGAGGAAGGTGGAAATGTCACTTTTGGTGATGGATCCAAAAGAAATGTTAAAGGGAAAGGAACCATTTCCGTTCCCGGATTACCCTCCTTATCCAATGCTTTATTTGTTGATGGCTTGAAAGCCAATTTAATAAGCATTTCACATCTTAGTGATGAAGGATATTCCGTCTTGTTTTCTAAAGATTTTTGCTCAATCCTAAAACCCGATGGACAAACCTTGTTGAAGGGCATGAGATCTAGAGACAATTGTTATTGTCTTGAAGCTAGTATTGTATCTAATCATGTGTCCATGGATGAGCAAATTGAGTTGTGGCATGAAAGACTTGGCCACATGAACTTTAGGGATCTACGGACCCTTGGAAAGTTCGAGTGTGTGCGTGGCCTCCCTAAGCTTGGGAAGAAAGCCAATGGTGTTTGTGGACCTTGCCAACAAGGAAAGCAAACTAAAAGCATGCACAAAAAGGGTAAGTATCTCACCACCAAGGAGCCTCTTGAGCTTCTCCACATGGACCTCATAGGTCCTATGCAAACCGAAAGTTTGGGTGGAAAGAGATACATTTTTGTTTGTGTTGATGATTTCTCTAGGTTCACATGGACATATTTTCTTAGAGAAAAATCCGAAACTTTTAATAAGTTTAAAATGCTTTGTAATAAACTTCAAAATGAAATGAACTCTAATATTAAAAGCATAAAACGGATTAGAAGTGACCATGGGAGGGAATTTGAGAATGCTACCTTTGAAACCTTTTGTAATGGTTTAGGTATCTCCCATGAGTTTTCGGCTCCTAGGACACCTCAACAAAATGGAGTTGTTGAGAGGAAAAATAGGGTCCTCCAAGAGATGGCCCGTGTGATGTTGCTTAGCAACAATGTCCCAAGGAACCTATGGGCCGAAGCCGTCAATACGGCTTGCTATATAGGAAATAGAGTCTTCCTAAGGCCCGATACTAGAAACACCTCTTATGAGTTATGGAAAGGCAAGAGGCCAAATGTTAGATACTTCCACACTTTTGGAAGCAAATGCTACATTTTGAATGACCGTGATCAACTTGGCAAATTCGATGCTAAGAGTGATGAGGGTATCTTTATTGGCTATGCCTTGAATAGTAGAGCCTATAGAGTTTTCAATTTAAAGACTCTAAGTGTTATGGAATCATCCAATGTTGTATTTGATGATACTAGGCTCAAGTCTAATGATCATGAGAAGGAAGTTATTTTTAGTAATGGTTCTCCTTTGGAGAAGGTTGTGGTGCCTCCTAATGTTGGGACATCTAATGTCAACAATGATGACACACAACCTATTGCTAGAGTTCCTCTCTTGGACTCTAAAGAACCCGCTCCATGGGTTAGGAAACTCCATGATAAAGAAGATATCATTGGAGAGGTAAATGAGGGTGTTAGGACTAGACGTCAACTTGCTAATCTTATTAGCTATACTTGCTACACCTCTCAAATTGAATCTAAAAAGGTTGAAGAAGCCTTACATGATGAATTTTGGGTTCTTGCCATGCAAGAAGAGCTAAACCAATTCGAAAGGAATGAGGTTTGGACTCTAGTTCCTAGGCCTAAGACCACTAATGTCATAGGCACTAAATGGATATTTAGGAACAAATCTGATGAGGATGGCAACATAGTGCGGAACAAGGCTAGACTTGTAGCACAAGGGTACTCTCAAATTGAGGGTATCGATTTTGAGGAGACGTTTGCTCCCGTTGCCCGTTTAGAGTCTATTAGGATTCTCTTGTCCATTTCTTGTGTGCACAAGTTCAAATTGCACCAAATGGATGTCAAGAGTGCCTTCCTCAATGGCTTCTTGCAAGAGGAAGTGTTTGTTAAACAACCCAAGGGGTTTGTGGATGCTCACCACCCCAACCATGTCTATCGCCTCAAGAAGGCACTATATGGGTTGAAACAAGCACCGAGGGCTTGGTATGAGCGCCTCACTCAATTTCTTGTTGACAATAACTACATAAGAGGTAGTGTTGACAAGACACTATTCATCAAGAGAGACAATGATGAGCTTTTCATAGCTCAAATATATGTCGATGACATAGTGTTTGGCTCCACCAACAACACCAAGGTCCAACAATTTGTTGATGTTATGTCTCATGAATTTGAGATGAGTCTTGTTGGTGAGCTTAATTACTTCCTAGGTTTGCAAATTAGGCAACTAGATAATGGGATCTTCATAACCCAAGCCAAATATGCCAAAAACCTTGTGAAGAAGTTTGGTCTTGAAAAAGCCAAACATTGTGACACTCCTATGAGCACCACTTTGAAGCTAAGCAAGGATGCTAGCGGTAAAAGTGTGGACCAAACCTTATATCGTGGCATGATAGGGAGCTTGCTCTATTTGACCGCAAGTAGGCCCGATATATCTTTTAGTGTAGGAGTTTGTGCTAGGTACCAATCCGATCCCAAGGAGTCCCATCTCTCTTCGGTTAAGAGAGTCATTCGCTTTGTGAATGGGACTTCCAACTATGGGATTTGGTACTCATTTGACACTAATTCTAGTCTTGTAGGATATAGTGATGCGGATTGGGCAGGAAATTGTGATGATAGGAAGAGCACATCGGGCGGTTGCTTCTTTCTAGGCAACAACTTGGTGTCTTGGTTTTGCAAGAAGCAAAACTCGATTTCCTTGTCCACGGCGGAAGCCGAGTACATAGCCGCGGGGAGTGGATGCACTCAACTTATATGGATGAAGCAAATGCTAGTAGATTACGGATTCAACCAAGGTACTCTCACTCTCTTTTGTGATAACATGAGTGCCATTAATATTTCCAAGAATCCGGTGCAACATTCTAGAACTAAGCATATTGACATCCGCCATCACTTCATTAGAGAGCTTGTTGAAAATAAATGCATAGTACTTGAACATGTAGGTACTAATGATCAATTTGCGGACCTATTTACTAAACCCTTAGATGCTACTCGATTTAAAACTCTTAGTAGATCTATTGGGGTATGTCTTGTGGAGTGATGTTCTATGATTGACCCCATATGGGGAACTCAAGCAAAGAGAGCTAGTTTGCATTCTTGTCACTTGCAAAAATTTTGAAATATCTTATGCCTCTTCTTTTAATTGCTTGAGTAAGCTTGGTTGCACATATGTATATATGTTTTCAATTCAATAAGTGTGAACCTTGCTTGTTTACAATCCATGTCATATTTATGTTCAAACATGCATTTTTGGACTAGGAGATGTATATTGGAAGTATGATTTGAATGACCTATGATTATCTCCATGACATGATGATTCTTTAATAACATGCTAATGACAAATGAAAAAGCATGAAATTCATATAACATGCTCACATGAAAAGCATGAATTGATGATTGCATATTCTTAAAAATGCAAAACTTGTGTGAAAGCTTATGAGACTCAAAATGAATAAAGGATCTTGTATCCGTTCAAAGGAATTTATATTCCAAATGTCTCTCTTTCTTTATTAGTTGAACATGGCTACTATCATACAGATATCTTATCCGGAAAAATCAAAAAGGGTGCAAAGTTGCTCATGCCATGTTTCGCTTATAAAGTTGGATATAGTTGCTCTTATATTGAAATCAATGTATTCTATATCCTTGCTTTACTCATGACATTGGTGAAATTGGTTTGAATTCCTATTGGAAACCTTTGTCATTTGCTTTGCCAAATACCATTGTATTTTGGACTTGAATGCTACATGTCTTGTATGCAAAGCATGTTTGATTCACACATTTTCTCTCAAATAAATCTCCTTGTTTCTCTCCGATTAAATTGAGATGCATAAAGTGACTTATATTAATTATGCATATCTTGCATGCTACTATCTCTCGTTACTATGAGTGACCCAGTTGGGGACTACTCCTTTGCCTATATCATGACAAAAAGGGGGAGTAGTATATGGTAAGGGGAGATGCAAATTGGTGTTGCAATTGTGCACATTGGGGAGATAACCCTTTGAGGGGGAGCATTGCATTTATCATACATTGCATATATTTTGTAATGTTGTGCCTAAATTCTAAAAATGCAAATGCTTGTTTTTGATATCACTTGATTAATCTCACATTTCACTTGTATTGGAAAACATAGAAATCTTATTTACAGGGCTTGATTACTCTACAAGAGATTGAAGACTTGAAGTTTTATTTTCTTATCTCTTTGTGTTGTAGAATATCATAGTTGTCCCGTAGTTTCTATTTCTTTGTGAGGAATCAATGTGAGTGGTGGTTTTGTCATGAAATAGCCAAAGGGGGAGATTGTAAGGTTCCCATTTGTTGATTGGCTCATTTCGTGGACAACCACATGTTGGGGTTCTTTGTAAGGGTAGCCTAAGCATCGGTCTTATTGTTCGAAGCCCTTTGAAGACCTCGTGTTGATAAGCACCGAAGGTAGATTTCTATGTGCTTACTTTTCTTTGAAGAGATTAGTTGCACACACACACTTAACATTCATTGCATATGTGTGCATTCTCTTCATTTGTCACATTTCACACTTGCACTTATTTATTATATTTTGTTGTGTGTAATTGTGTCATGTTGTTGTGTAATTCGTTTCCCGATAACTTTCGGAAACGTCCGCGCATGCACTAGAATGTGCTTGGTTTAGCGCGAGGACCGCCTATGGAGAATGCCCTTGGCTTCTCCTTGGTTTTCACCTATCTAGGTGATCGGCGGTTATGATCGGTGGCCTGGCCGCCGAATGAAACCGCCGTTTCAGTCCAGATTGGTCTGAAGCATTTCTGCGGTTAAGATCGGCGGTCACGACCGCCGTTCGAAACCGCCGTTTCAAGACCTGATTGATTTTTCTCTCAGTCTAATTCGACGGTTGAATCGGCGGTCATGAGATCGCCGTTCGAAACCGCTGTTCATACCTGATTGATTTTGATCTCTCTGTTTTGATTCGGCGGTTGGAATCGGCGGTCACGAAACCGCCGATTGAACCGCCGTTTTTGCTCTGTTCTTCACGAGCTCAATTCGGCGGTCATATTCGGCGGCCTGGCCGCCGATTGAAACTGCCGATCGGCGCGTTTCTTTGAAACTTACTTAAACGACCACACTTTGATTTGGCCCCCTATATATATGCCACTTTGACTTTAGGTCAATTAAGAGAGTTCATATTCAGAATTCATACTTAGGATATTTTTCAAAGAGAAGAAAAATTCCAAGAACTCAATTCTTGATTACTCAAACACTTTTTCATGATCATCAATCATCATCTAGCATCATCCTTGATCTTCTAGATGTCATCTTGCATGGAATCTTCATCATACTTTGCTTGGTAAGCTTTTCACTAATATCTTACATGTTTTGTGTTTCTCTTATCTAGCAATCTCAATTAATTACTTGTTTGTTATTTTGTATGCTTTGGATACAATATTGAGATGAGTATGATGTATGTTTGAGAATTTGTATTGTGCTTGCATATTAGGTTTTGTGCTTAATATTGATTAGCTAAACTAATTGACATGTCATTTAGTTTTGATATCTAAGATTGTTCTAATTGCATATTAATCATCTTAGATAAGCATATAGGGTTTCCCTTGCTCTATGTTGCATTTTGGATATTCATATATATTCACTTAGGGTTGTATTCTCTTCTAGAGAAAGTAAGTCTTGTGTGTAGCAACCGGGATTAGGTTGCTTAGATCGCAAGCAAATAGGACTAGGTTCACTCATACCGGGATTAGGTAGGTGTGTGATTACTTCCGGGATTAGGTTGTAATCGTTTGCACATTTAGTGGATTCGAGGTTCGAGTGTGGCTTACTTACATAGCCCGTGGTTTTTCCCGTGAGGGTTTCCACGTAAAAACCAAGTGTTGTTTTAATTTCCGCACCATATTACAATTGCTTGGTTATATTATCTTGAGGGCATTTTCGTAATTTTGACTAACACGAAAAATTGGGTAAAAAGCGTAAAATCTATTCACCCCCCCTCTAGATAGCTTTATACACACCGTGCTATAATTTGTTTCAACATAATTATTTATTTAGTCTAAAAATGTTCAAAACTTAAGATACATGCTGGACACCTTATCTTGATTAAAGTTGTGGGTATTTTGTTTTCAACTGAGAAGTGATGAGTCTAGAATCACCAAGTGAAAGACTTTGAACAAAAGACCTAGTATATATGATGTATTGAGCGGATCAAGTGAATATTATATTTCGATTTTACCGTTAATGGAATAATACATTCATAATAGAGCAATTAAAATATCTATCTTAATCCTGAGATAAATAATGTACCATATGTATTATGGGTTGTAACGTTTGAGAGTTTGAGCTATCAATGGATACGATCACAGAATAACGGTTTAATCCCAATATTTTGGCGCTATAGATTCATATGTCATAGCGGACATATATATATAAATACACACATCATGGCTCTTATAATCAAATAAGAGTAAATACCACTTTATGGGTCTCACGAAAACTTGTATAATAAATCTTGGTACTGAGTATTCAATAATGAGTTATTGAATCATGATTTATGATAAATCAAAATTATCCCTTAGACATAAGGACGGTGCTAAGGAATAAAATAATTAATAATGCAACGGTCAAAAGGTATTTTAATTATTGGTATTTTTCATGAGGATACATATTTCAAACAATTACTTAGGGTAAAAATATTTAATATATTTTATTTTAATCCAAGAGTGCAATTTCGGTTTTTTATTGGACTAAACTATAATTAATATATTTGGGCTTAATTAATTAAGAGTTAATTGATACTTGGGCCAAATATATTGGAGTTTGTAATTAAAATAACCCGTAGATCCCCAAACTTCACAAGTTAAATTGGATCATCTAAAATGAACCTATTTGGGCTCAAATGTTGGGTTCCAAGACAAAAACTCATCTTGCTTCTTTTATTTTATTTCCCATTAGAAATGAAAAATAAATCAAAATAAGATTTTGATGGAAAAATAAATAAAAGAAAATAAAAAGGAAAAGACTTCTAATAAAATTAGACTTACTAAATCACAATAGGATTTGTGATTCTTGTATCCTATGAGAAAATAAATTATTCTTTTTTAAACCTATAAATAGGTGGCTTAAGAGAAAGAATAGATTTACACCAACCTTGTCATTCTCATTGGCATTGACACAAGCTTGAAAGTAACTTGTAAGTCTCAAATTCAATTTGAGCTTTTAATCTTTTCCTTTAAATCTAGTAGGTGGATTTACAACTTGGTTCAAAGAAAAAGGAGCCCACACTCCTAGGTGACTCAATTGTGTGCTAAGTGCGGAAGATTTACGAATACTAAACCATAAAGGTAATCTCTAAATTACATCAATTTGCATTACGTTTAGAATACGATCTAGTGATGTTTTGAATTATTATTATTTTTTTTAAAAAGGTTCCGCATATACATTTATTTTCAAAATAGTTACTTTTCCCCTACAGGAAGGTCCACATCAACAAGCACCCCAGCGTAATGACACAGGTCTCATTTAAGGGTTGACTTATCAAATTTTAGTGGCACTCTTATACCCAAAGCAATGTCATCAAAATTTGGGGGTGCCAATATTCCTAGCCAAGTTCGTTAAAATGAACCCAAACTTGTAAATTTGTTATCTTTTGCTTATAAGGAATAAAATCTGCAGATTGCCATTGCTGCAATATTAGAATTCATGGCTTCAACATAATCGAGCCAAAAGACCAGACTTTCTCTTTATCATGAGCGTTATAAAACAACATGTTATAATATTCTATTTTCAAAGATATCAATCACCAGCAAGTCAGAGACGTTGGAAGCAGTCACAATAGACACAGTGGAAGCAAATCTATAAGAGGTGCTACATCTGTTGAAAGTTAAACTTGCCTCTGGTTAGCCACCTTTCAGCAGAGCCAGTTCTAGAAGCCACCATTGTTGACTCCTCCCAACTGCCACCGTCCAAAGTTCTTCAACCAGCCATCTCCCAACTCCCATCTCCCAACTGTGAACTGATATGATTAATTGTTTTGCATTTATTTTGCTTGTTTGTATCTCATCTCATTTCCCTATATAAAGGGATTCAGATTGTGTTGTATAAGTGTGGAGTGGTGTAAGAAATTCTATAGAGTGAAATAAAGTTTTAGAGCTTCTTCCTTTCTTGAGTGTTCGAATCTCTCTCAGAGGTGCACCACAAGTGACCTCAAAATTTCCCATTCCACCAACAGTGGTATCAGAGCCCAGACGAACCAGAGACTTGAAAAACAGAGGCCAAAACCAAATTGGCCTAGAATTCAAAGTGCTCAAAATAAATTTTTGAGCAAACCAGTGTGTTATAATAGTCACAAGGAGTGCAACGGTGAAAATTTCACCCAAATCGGAGCTACAGAGAGGCATCATGCGCTTCCTGAATCTGGAGAGTGATATCACGCGCCGTCACGCGCAGCCATTCCCTCCGGCACGTCACCAACACGCACCGGTTGTCTTCCTCGCCCAATTGCAGGACCCGACGAGACCCGACGATCCGACCCGAAGTCTCACCAGGTCCGACCCGAAGTCACTGCTGCTACCGTCACTGACGCTGTTATAACGTCTGCAATATTCCGTCAGCAAAGGGAATATTCTGTTATCTTTGGTTGACTTTGCCAAAAGTTTGACCACCCGTTTCAGACGTTTTCGAACTCGACTTTTGATAAACTCGGACTGGTTTCCAAGGTTTTGGACCATTCCGAACGCAACCGTGCACTCTGCTTTTGCAAATTCAGACTCTGGATTTGTGTTCCAATCACTTCAAGTCTCGATGGCCTACGGAAACGCGCAAGTTATCATCCCGAAACTCACCAAAGATAACTATGACAATTGGTGCATACAAATGAGAGTCCTACTAGGTTCTCAAGATGTTATGGACATTGTGGAAGATGGATACACAGAACCCGCATCCAAAGAAGCTGAAAGAACCATGACAGAAGCTCAAACAACAACTCTCAAAGCCGATCGAAAGAGGGATTGTAAAGCAAAGTCCATAATCTATCAAGGACTAGACGAAGCCACGTTCAAGATTATAGCATCCTCTAAGTCGTCGAAAGAAGTCTGGGACACCCTTCAGAAGACCTACAAAGGTGCTGACAAAGTGAAAAGAATTTGTCTTCAAACTCTACGAGGTGAGTTCGAATCCTTACGAATGAAATCTAATGAATCCATTGCTGAGTTCTATACACGAGTTATGGTCGTTGCGAATTAGCTAAGAAGAAATGGAGAAACTCTCGTAGATATGAGAATTTCAAAGAAAATTTTACGATCATTAGATCCAAAGTTTGACTTTATAATTGTGGCCCTGGAAGAAACAAAAGATTTGGAGACGATGTCTGTTGAAGAACTAGTGGGTTCATTGCAAGCCCATGAGTAGAAAGTCAGTAGAAGAAGTGACGACAGAGTATTGGAGCAAGCTCTTCAGTCAAAGCTCTCCCTCAATGAAAAAAGATATGAGCAAGGGGGAATTCACAACAAGGAAGAGAACGAGGTTGAGGATCCCATTGAAGAGGTTATGGAAATACCGAAACCAAAGGTAGAGGCAGAGGAGGAAGAGACGCAAATAGAGGAGGACGTGGACAACAGAACTATGTCATAAGAGGAAGAGGAAGAGGATGAGGATGAGGATGAGGATGAGGATAAGGAAGAAGAGGTGGTTACAACAACCATCCGAACGTTGACAAAAGAAATGTTCAATGCTATAACTGCCACAAATATGGCCACTATAGCAATGAGTGCAGAGGTAACCCAAATGAGGTAAATGAAAATTCTAACTTTGTAGAGAAAGAGCAAGTTGAAGGAGAATCATTGAGGATGAGGAAGAAGAGGTGGTTACAACAACCATCTGAACGTTGACAAAAGAAATGTTCAATGCTATAACTGCCACAAATATGGCCACTATAGCAATGAGTGCAGAGGTAACCCAAATGAGGTAAATGAAAATTCTAACTTTGTAGAGAAAGAGCAAGTTGAAGGAGAATCATTGATGTTGATGGCACACAACTCAACCTATCAAAATCAAAATGTTTGGTTTCTTGATTCTGGAGCCAGCAATCATATGACTGGCAGAAAAGACTTGTTCACTGAACTTGATGAGAAAGTTCATGGAGAAATCTCATTTGGCGACCTCTCTAAAATCTCTGTCCAAGAAAGAGGAGATGTCATGATCAAGCAGAAGAATGGAGATCATGCTTTTATCTCTAATGTTTATTATGTTCCAGACATGAAGGCAAACATCCTAAGTCTCGGACAACTCTTGGAGAAAGGCTATCATATTAGCCTTCAAAATATGTAACTCACCATTACAGATGCTCGAGGAAAACTGGTTACTCAGGTCCAGATGACGAAGAACATGATGTTCCTCTTGAAATTCATCATGATACGCCAAGGTGTTTGACAGCCATCATTGATGACAAAGACTGGTTGTGGCGTCTCAGGTATGGACATCTCAATTTTGAAAGTTTAAAGCAACTGAGAAGTAAGAAGATGGTGAAAGGATTGCCAAACATTCATCACCCAAATGAGATGTGTGAAAGCTGTGTTCTTAGTAAACAACACAGAAATAGCTTCGGAAAGGAGGCAAATTGGAAAGCAACCATGCCACTTGAGCTCATTCACACAGATGTGTGTGGTCCATTGACGCCGGTATCAAATGGACAGAATCAATACTTCATTACTTTCATTGACGACTACAGTAGGAAGACTTGGGTCTATTTCCTAAAAAAGAAGTCTAAAGTATTTGGTTACTTCAAAGAGTTCAAAACTCTTGTGGAGAAGCAAAGTGGCTATTATATCAAAACACTAAGATCAGATCAAGGTGGAGAATACACTGCAGGTGCTTTCCAGGAATTCCTTAAGCAACAAGGAATCAGACATCAGTTTACACCAGCATATACTTCTTAGTTAAACGGTGTAGCTGAAAGGAAGAATCGAACAATCCTTAACATGGTCAGAAGCATGTTAAAGAATAAAAACATGCCCAAAAGATTTTGGGCTGAAGCAGTCTTGTGTGCGTTATATCTACAAAATAGATGTCCTACGAAGAGTCTTGATACAAAGACACCGTAAGAAGCATGGAGCACTCACAAACCAAGTGTGAGCTACCTTAGAGTTTTTGGCTCCATTGCTTACATCAAGGTCTCAAAAGTAAGAAGAACCAAACTTGAAGATAAAGGAGAGAAGTGTATCCTGGTTGGATACGGTGACAGAACTATGGGTTACCGACTATACAACCCCATCACCAAGAAAGTGATCTTCAGCAGGGATGCCATTTTTGAAGAAAATGAATCTTGGAATTGGGATCAGAGCAAAGCTTCCAGAAGTGCGGAGTTGATACCTGAAGAAGAGACAAGAGAAGTGGCTACAGAGCCACAAATACCTAGAGATCAGTAGACTCCTCAACGTGGTTCCCTTTCACCACAAAGGTATGATGCTCCATTACCAATTGAACGTGACTTCTCAGATATGAGGCCTAGAGGGACACGTAGCTTAGAAGATCTGTATGACAATACAGAACATGTGGAAGAAGATATTACTCTGTATTGTCTACTGATGACAAGTGATCCAGTTAGCTTTGAAGAGGCTAACCAAGAAGAAAAATGGAGAAGTGCAATGGATGAAGAGATTCGATCCATTGAAAAGAACAAGACATGGGAGTTGACTAATCTGCCAAAAGGCTGAAAAACCATTGAAGTGAAATGGGTCTACAAGACCAAGAGAAATGCGAAAGGAGAAGTCTAGAGATACAAGGCAAGACTTGTAGCAAAAGGCTATAAACAGAAGGAAGAAGTTGATTACGGAGAAGTCTTTGCCCCAGTTGCCAGACTAGAGACCATCAGATTGCTAATATCATTAGTAGCCCAGAAAAGTTAGAAAATTTACCAACTTGACGTAAAGTCAGCATTCCTGAATGGCTTTCTTGAAGAAGAAATCTATGTGGAACAACCACCTAAATATGTGAAGAAAGGCAAAGAAGATAAAGTATGCAAACTGAAGAAAGCCTTATATGGTTTGAAGCAAGCACCTCGTGAATGGAACATGAGGACTGATGATTACTTCCAAGAGAACAGATTTGAGAAATGTATGTATGAGCATGCACTATATATGAAGAAGGAGACTAACGGAAGCTTGTTATATGCATGCCTATATGTTGATGACTTGATCTTCACCGGCAACAATCCAGCCATGTTTGAAGATTTCAAGAGAAGAATGGTGAAAGAATTTGAGATGACAGACATTGGTCTAATGGCTCATTTTCTCGGTATTGAAGTTGTGCAAAGCGAAAAAGGTATCTTAATCTCTCAGAGTATCTATGCAAAAGAAATTCTGAAAAGATTTGGTATGGAAAAATGCAATCCTGTCACAACTCAAGTGGAAACAGGATTAGAGTTAAGAAAGAATGAAAGATGAGATGTTGATCTAACCTATTTCAAGAGCTTGGTTGGAAGCCTAAGACACTTGACGTGTACCAGGCCAGATATACTCTATGGAGTTGGACTAGTCAGCAGATATATGGAGACTCCTGATCAGCCTCACCTAAACGCAGCAAAGAGGATACTCCGTTACATAAAAGGTACTATTAATGATGGTATTTTATATACCAAATGTGAAGATTGCAGGTTGATTGGCTATTCAGATAGTGATTGGGGAAGAGATCTAGATGAATGTAAAAGTACGACAGGTTTTATGTTTTTTATGGGAGATACATTGTTCATATGGTCGTCCAAAAAGTAAGCCATTGTGACATTGTCATCATGTGAAGCTAAGTACGTTGCTGCCTGCTCAGCTGTTTGTCATGGTATCTGGATCAGGAATGTGTTGCAGTACTTGGGATTTCCACAAGTTAATCCCACAGAGGTCTACATCGACAATCGGTCAACAATTGCGCTAGCAAAGAATCCAATATTTCATGAAAAAAGCAAACATATTGATACGCGGTATCATTTCATCAGAGAGCATGTGAAGAATAAAGGGGTGGAACTAGTCTCTTGCAGGACATATGATCAAGCTGCTGATATTTTCACCAAGCCGCTCAAGCATGACGTGTTTTCAAGACTAAAGACAATGCTCGGTATGAGGAAACACGGAGAGTCAAGTTTAAGGGGGGATGTTGAAAGTTAAACTTGCCTCTGGTCAGCCACCTTCCAGCAGAGCCAGTTCTAGAAGCCACCATTGTTGACTCCTCCCAACTGCCACCGTCCAAAGTTCTTCAACCAGCCATCTCCCTACTCCCACCTCCCAACTGTGAACTGATATGATTAATTGTTTTGCATTTATTTTGCTTGTTTGTATCTCATCTCATTTCCCTATATAAAGGGATTCAGATTGTGTTGTTTAAGTGTGGAGTGGTGTAAGAAATTCTATAGAGTGAAATAAAGTTTTAGAGCTTCTTCCTTTCTTGAGTGTTCGAATCTCTCTCAGAGGTGCACCACAAGTAACCTCAAAATTTCCCATTCCACCAACAGCATCATGATATCATAGGAACTCAAGGCAAGCAACAGTGGTTGAGACAAGACAGGCACGGTAGAAAGCGATGCGGGGATCTGAGCCGATGTAAGAAGTGGATTAGAGGGTAACGTGCATGGTACGTTAGTGGCTGCATATGTTTGGGAGAGATACTACCAGTAGCGATGCCACCATGATGGCAACCCTAAAGCCTAGAAAGAAGAGCGGCTAGGGTTGTCCATTTATTTATTTTTGTTCTGCAACCGCGCTTATGGTTAATTTAATCCAGAAATTGTCCCTAAAACTATACCACGACAACCAAAGTAATTAATTATAGTTCCAATTCACTTCTTGCAATTACTTCAAACTAGCCTAGAGTTAATGGCCTGTCATGCAATGCATAGAGAATTATGACATGCATAGAGAATGGAGAAAGACGTATAGTCTCATTTAACATGAAACAGAAACCAAATTAATAAGAGAATAGCAATAGTTACAAATTTAATTTAATGTAACAGTAAAGGATCAGCTACTATATGTATATAGTCTTCTACATACAAGTTTTAAAAACCAATTCTTTCCTTTGTTGTAGAATTGGCGTACTGTACTTTTTTTTCTATCATGATAATGGATAATATGTTTGTAATGAAGGATGCTGCAACCGTATCGACTGTACCTTGCTAAATATAACAGTTATATTGTGAAGCATTTGAATGTGTTTTTGCACCCAGTGGGTGGTGACACGATTATTGGTTTTGACACCCAGTGGTCATATGTACCCGAATTTGAGTATAAAAGGGAAAGACGAATGGTCCAACTCAAGTTCTGCATGCAATGGATCTTTCTGTTTGATAGTAAATCTTAGTGTCATCGGTTATACATTTCTTGAAAGCCTCGGCAGGTTTTTTTTACGAAATTTTGTTGATTTAAGCCAATTGGCTTCCAAACTATTTAACTGGCCTCGCCTCAGTGTATGCGGTCTCAGGGAGTTAGCAAGAGAACTTGGGAAGCCAGACTTTTGAATGCAGCTGAGGCTAATTCGACGGGAGATCATGTTACTCGAACTGGGTTGGAGAGTGCAACTGCTTATGCTTATGCTGCTTACAAGATTGCAAAGGAATTGCTTAGGTACGTAAGAATTGAATGTAGGGTGTTTGTGTCTCTTTTCGGTGTTTAGGTTGTGAGTACATAACCTTAATGGTGTAGACAGCTGCATGGGCCAATCTTGTCTTGTAAGAGATATTAGCAAATTAGATTGTGCTTTCAGAGTAAAATTATTCTTAAAAATGTAATGGTTGGTTTTAGTAGGTGTTCTAAAATGCTAACTCTCTCTTTTCCGTTTTTGGGTTTAATTTGGGTGTAATAATATAAATTTAACAGAAAAACTCTATGGTAAACCCATTACACCTACATCCAAAAGGTTGTTGTTGGGTCCCATTCATATGTCTCTCCAATTGGTTTCGAATTATAGTAATAGATAAAAAATAAAAAATAAAAAAATAAAAAATAAATAAATCACAATATTATCCCTTGATTACGAATGTTACGACTTAGGCTGTCATTCTTGTTTGTTTTTCCCATCCCTAAGTCTGAAAAAAAAAATGAAAGGGCTCATATCAATTATTTCTTAAGTGCCATGTTGATATTAATTAACCTACTCCCCATTTTACCCTTAACAAAATAGAGAAAATAGATTAGAACTTAGAAGACTCATATTTTGCCTTCCTCTTGTGTCACGTACATGTTATTTTCTAGAAATATATGGTCTTGTCTTCATTTGAAAAGGCGTTATTTCTTGGATAGCCACTAGCATCTCCATCACAACAAGAAACATAACCGATTTTATATAGTCTCCTCTTCGTTAGAGGTTTGGCAAGTGAAGTATTGTGACCATCAGGTGTCCTGAAAATCATTAGCAAAGACTTTGACACAATCTTCTACTTTTCTGTAAAATTAGATTCGCTCAAAAAGGAGTCCAAAAGATGTTGATACTTGATAGTAAATGAGGAGATTGGTTAAGGGGAAAAAAGAAGATGAATGTTACGATCATGTTTTTATGTCTAAAGTAATTTAGACATTTAGTTGTTAATAATTTTTATAGTTTATTTATTTTTATCTTAATAGTTATTAACACTATTAACTCCTTAACTTTAGGTTTAAGTCAGTGTTGTGGTGGGTGGTTTATTTTCTTTTTCTTTTTTAAAGCTTTTTACCATTGGTACACAAGAATTATATTGGAACAAGAAAAATTTTGGATTACTTGTTGAAAAGATGGAATTTGATTTCGTGTGAGTAATAAAAGCATCTCCAATGCAGATGTGGATTGTGAAAAAATTGGATGCCAACTAGGATGAACAGACATTGAGTTCAAATATACTTCTTCAATGCAGCCATCTCCATTCAATATCAAGCTAAAGTGGCAAAAAAAAAAAAAAAAAACAGATACTGTCAACATAATTGTCTACTTTTAGACAAGTCTATTGGACACTGTCAATATGATTAACTCAGCAAATACATTTATGACATAGAAAGTGATTTGTGTTTCTATTAAAATAATAATATTGTTTGTTAAAAAAAAAAAAAAAAAAACAGGTCATTAAAAAAATCTATTTTGAACAGAAGTCACTGGAGACTAAATGTTGATTTGGTTGTCTATCAACTATACATTTCTGACATAAAGAAGGCAAGTTTTTTGATACATGTCAACAATTTTTGACAAACAATCCACACTTGCATTTGAGATGTTCTGATAAAGGTGGTAAGCTAGGCCTGAGAAGGGACTTGTTTGGGTGTGCAGAGGACAAGTTAGTGGTCAATCGTGACTATGTTAAGCAGGGAGCTAGGAATTTTTTTTTGTAAAAGGTGGTGTTGACAAAGGGATAAGACCAGCTCCAGTGCATATGCCAATGTCAATACCAAATTTGGCACGAAATATAGTAAAATGTTATATTTGGCACATCATTTTAGCATTGTACTCCAATGCAAAATTCTATTTGATATGCTATTTTTTATTTTTTTTAATTATTTAAAATTATAAAAGTCAACAAATACAACCAATGTATTCAATAGATGCATTGAATATTTTCTTAAAATTATTTTAATCTCAATTTTCTCTACCAAGTTTATTAAATTTTTATTATTTAAAATTAAAAAATCAACAAATACGGCTGTATTTATTGCTGTGCCAAATTTGGCATATGTCATTGGCACAGCGATTTAGCATTGCATTGGAGATGCTCTAAGAGAGGTGTTAACATCTCAGAGTCTGATACTATGATAGGCCTCATATGGACCAAGTGGTTGGGCCGGTTGTGGAAAAAGGTATAGAGGATTGTGGGTCTCTCAAGCCCATAAAGGTGGCTTTGGGCCTTTCTGGTGATAACCCTTGTTTTCAGAAAGGCTTGAAAGGCCTAGGTGTGGGTGTAGACCTTGGTTTGGTGGATGTTAATTTAGCCCACGATACTCTTATTCTAGAAAATCTGAAGGATTGTTGCGTTGATGTCAAACCTCTGAAGAGTACCAAAGCTGAAGTGTGGATTCCCCCCTCTCTCTCGAAGCTCTGAAATTTAATATGGATGGATCGTCAAGAGGTGTTTCAGGTCCTTCGGGGATTGGGGGTGTTTTGCGAAATTCTAAAGAGAAGGTGTTGTGTCTTTTCTCCGCTTTTGTTGGTTTCCAGGATGCAATCTCAGCTGAAGTCTTGGCAATTCAAAAAGCCAGCTCTCTGTGTGCTTCTAATTCCTCTTTGTTTGGGAAGGAAATTGCTATCGTTAGCGATTCCAAGGTCGCAGTTTCTTAGGTGAACAATGATGGCTTTGGTAACATTAATTTTTTGGATTTGATTTATGACATCCGCTTTAATCAGGCCTTGCTAGGCAACACTTCTGTGATTCACAATCCAAGAGCTTTGAACACTTTGGCAGACTCTTAAGCTAAAAGGGGTTTGGCCTCTAACGGGGAATCTATTGAGTAGGGTGACCCCTAGTGTGTTATTATAGTTTTCGTTTTTGAGCTGGGGTTGTGTTTGTGCTTCCTCTGCTCTGTTTTTGTTTCTTCGCTGTTCTGTTTCTTTTGGGGTGTGTGTTTTTTCTTGCTTGGGGTTGTCGTTGTGGGTGGTGTTGGTCTCTTAGCTGTTTTGCCTTGGGGCTGGCTTTTGGGTGTTGGCTTTGGCTCGTGCTTGGTGTTCTATCTTTGTTCTTTTATGAATAAAACCTATATATATTAAAAATATTCAACAAAATTACAATTTTGTTTTTTTGATGTAGCTTTGGTTCTTTAAGAAGTTATAGTGCAACTTAAGATTGAATGAGATTGGCATCAAAATTTCTAAATGGGCGCTTTCATTATCCGCCTATATTATATATGGTGGTCTATGGTGGTCAACAAGCTGACTCATTTTGAAATTTAGATATTATGGAAATCTTGTATGTCCGCAGTGACGGAGAGAGGGAGAGAAGAGACAAAATAATCAGTCAACAAATTAACCAAAAAATCATAAAAGAAATGCATATATATTTTGACTTGAGGTTACACAAAGCAACCCTCTTTATTACATTATAAATTTTTAATTTAATCGGAACTGTAGAAGATCTCAAACATTATAATTCAAACGAACTGCTACTGCAACATTTCACATGTTAATAATTATTTCTCTAATTGTTGTCCCACCAGAACTTGGCCTGAAGAGATTTTACCACATTCTGATCCAACTGGAAGGCTTTAGCCAAAACATCAGGATTAATGGGAGGATCCGACCCGAAAACAGCGTTGGCGATGGTGATGACACCGGGGTTCTGGCTGCTCAGAGCAGCAAAGGCAACTGCATTGGTTTTTCCAATATTGAATTGGAAGTGAATGAGTCCAATTGGGAACACAAACACATCTCCCTTGTGTAGGACTTTGGTGAAGAGTTTGTTGTCAGGGTTGGATGTCACAAAACCAACGTAGAGAGTGCCTTCCTGGACAAATAGGATCTCGCTGGCTCGAGGGTGGATGTGGGGCGGGTTCTGGCCATATGGTGCGTAGTCGATGCGAGCTAAGGATATACCGAGAGTGTTGAGTCCTGGAATTTGGACTACATTTACAGGAGTCACGGTGGAGCCAACCGGATTCGATGTTTTTTGGGGGATGTTAAGCCCTGAAAAGAAGAAGTCCTTTGGTGTGGCAAGCTTTGGGTCCTTGCAGAACTTCCCATTCACAAACACTGCACAAAAAAAAAAAAAAAAAAAAAGAATTACCCAGCCATAAATAATATGTAACATGTCATTCATAAATTTGTAGGATTTATATATACATAAAAAAAAAACTTACCACCATTCTTGGTGTCATTAATGGCAACACAAAAATCCTGAAGAGGGCTAGGGTCGGAGGCGGAGGCCAAGGAGGAAGCCAGAGCCAAGAAGACAGAAGCTACAAGAAAGTGAACAGCTTTCATGGTTGTGATTGTTTCAACTGTGTTATTATTGCTTTGATGAGGAGTGAGAAATCTTTCATGGAAAACAAGCTTATTTATAGATGGAGTTGATTGAACCGGTCTTAATTTGCTAGCAGATATGAAAAGCTTGCCAGGTCTCAACTTTGTTAAATATTATATATGATCTATTCCCATAATGAACCATTCTTCAACACCCACAAACATATATTCCGTATATATATATATAGAAAAATATTTTTTGGACATGGAAGTGGTCTCACGATCAATTCAATATTTCAATTGACTGGAGCAAAAATATATAGGTGGGTATATATATATATATATTTAGAGCTTTTCATCTACAAACTTATTTGTCAGTTTTGGGATCAAAATCTAAGGATTGTTATGTGTTCTCTCTTTTAGCCCACCACTTACATAACATCCCATGGATTTTGATTCAAAGGTTGACAAATAGGTTTGTATATAACCTTATATCAAGGGTTTATGGGTGAGAAACTATATATATATATATATATATATATATAGAGAGAGAGAGAGAGAGAGAGAGAGAGAGAGAGAGAGAGAGAGAGAGAGAGAGAGAGAGAGATGACTTCAATGTAGTCAATAGATTGGAAGTATTCAATATTTGTCCTTATAATAATAGAAAGAATAAACATAAATTATATATAGCTTCACAAAGAATGATTCTACTATTCCCATTTCCACTTATTACAAAAGCAACAGGTAACAAATATAATTAATCACAAATTAGTATCAATCAACAAGAAACTTCACGTCACATGTAATAGCAATTTTCAATTATGATCAGCGGAAATCTAATATTGATAATTTATGATTTTAAATTATTTTTTTACAGAATCGAGGAAATATTTAACAGAAAATATATGGTTTTGATTCAATATTCTGTTCTTCTTACCCAAAAGTAAATGTTTGTTTGGACCAGTTAATGTTGCTTGGGTGAAAGACACTTATTCAGCCTAATAAGGTTATTCGAGTTGTCACACTGCAACATTTATATTAAAAAAGAAAGTTTGTTTAAGTAAAAATATCGGGCACAAATTTATAGAAATATTTGTGAAAATAATAGAAATATAGTCGATATCCTCTAAATATAAGAATATTCAAGGATATATTTAACAGATGAACAATTACCAATTAAGTCCCTCTAACTAAGGGATGTTAGTTTAATGGATTTTTTTTTCTTAATATTTTTAAAATTAAATTATTTTTATTATAAATGTTAGAATTAAATTGTATCAAATATTTATAGGAGTCATTTTTAATTAAATTTCAAGTATTGATTATGAGATTATATATTCCGATATTTTTCATATTTCAGATATTGGTAAAAAATAATAGAAAAGTCGTAAACTATTTGGAATTAAAAAAAAGGGTTTGAGACTTATTTAATAATTTTCCTATTTATTATCACTAACTGTAATCAAGGGAGGACCCTCGTGAATCCCAGGTAGGGTCCGTGCCCTAACTCAATTTTTTTTTAGAAAAATTGATTTTGTATATACTTTATATATACATATTCATTAACAATAGCTACAATTTATTTCCTTTAGCATAGCTCATAGTGGATCTTCTTTCTACACTTGAAGTACTTATCTCAAGTCCCATTTCAAGCAAATGCATTTTTTTTAATTCAATTTTATCTTGTAATTTTTTACATCTTATTTATTTTACCATCTTTTTCAATTCCTTTATCAAATTTTCATTTCTTCTAAAACAAAATAATTCATTTTCTTATTTTATATTAAATTATCTATTATTATTTTAAATTTTTATTATTTATAATAGTTTTAATTTGACACACCTAATACGTCAAGTGGATCAATAATGCTTGTGTTGGTAGCGTGGAGCATGCTCAAACTATTTACGATATCCGGAGTGTTCTAGGCGATGGTAGGTTGATGTCGGTGGTTTATGGCTCTAGGGTCTTCAACTCCCTTGCTGATCAGTTGGCTAAGGGGCTCGATTTGGCAGTGATGTTTTAACTTGGAGTGATTTATGATTGGTTGCTCTGTTTTGGGCTTTGGCGTGGTGCTTGTCCTGTTGTGCTTGTGCGGCATGGGGCTTTGGGGCTTTTCTTATCGTTTTTCTTTTCTTTTCTTTTCTTTTCTTTTCTTTTGCTGCACCGTCAAAGTTCAGCGACAGTGGTTGTGGGGAGTGTTGCTGCTTCTATCGCGGTTTTTTGGGGCTTGTTTGCTGTTTTGTTTTTGGTTTTCCTCTGTTCCCTTCTATCTGTGTGTTTTTGTTTTGGCTTTTGGCTTTCTCTGTTGGGGTGCAAGCGTTGTTTTTTGGCTTCTTTTTGTGCTCTTGTCATGTGTGGTTTTTCTTGAGCCTTTGTGCTGTTGGCTCTTGCCTTTAATAAATTTGCCTTTCAAAAAAAAAAAAAAAACTATAAAATCTCAAATTTTAATTTATTGGATTAAAATATTCAATCTATTATTATGATTCATTTTCTTTTATCTTTAGAATTTTTCTTTATTTTATACTTTTAATTTAGTTAGAATCAATAAATCAATAATTTACCAATAATTTAAAGAATAAAAAATATTAAAACATGTCTAGTAATATTTATTAATAAATTATTTTTGTATAAATTTAAGTTGAATTCATTATAAATGCATAAAAAGAAAAAAATTTCTTATTATAAAATCAAATTGTAATTTATTCTATTTGTTTTTCATTATTTATTTTGTTTTTCTTCTTATTTATTTTTTAACATTTTTTCTTCTTCTTATTTATTTTTTTAACATTTTTTCTTGTTTTTATTTTTTTTAAATGTAAAAATATTTAATTCATCTGAGTAAGTATTCTATTTGTTTTATTTTATCTATTTTACTTGTGTTTTTAATTTTTCAGTATTTGTTTTTTAGATATATTCAAAATTTCTAGGTCCGCCACAGACCGTAATATGAAAAATATTGTGGATATATAATCTTACAATCAATATGATCGCTACAAATCATTTTGGAAAAAATATTTAATATTAAAAATATTCAATAAAATTACAATTTTGTTTTTTGAAGTAGCTTTAGTTCTTTAATAAGTTATAGTGCAACTTAAGATTGAATGAGATTGGCATCAAAATTTCCAAATGGGCGTTTTCATTATCTGCCTATATTATATATTTATATATGGTGGTCAACAAGATGACTCATCTTAAATTTTAGATTTCATTGAAATATTGTATGTCAGCAGTGACGGAGAGAGTAAGAGAAGAGACAAAATAATCAGACAACAAATTAACCACAAAATCATAAAAGACATGCATATATATTTTGACTGAGGTTACACAACCCTCTTTATTACATTATAAATTTATAATTTATAGAAGATCTGAAACATTATAATTCAAACGAGCTGCTACTACAACATTTCTCATATTAATAATTATTTCTCTAATTGTTGTCCCACCAGAACTTGGCCTGAAGAGATTTCACCACATTCTGATCCAATTGAAAGGCTTTAGCCAGAACATCAGGATTAATGGGAGGATCTGACCCAAAAACGGCGTTGGCGATGGTGATGACACCAGGGTTTTGGCTGCTCAGAGCAGCAAAGGCAACTGCATTGGTTTTTCCAATATTGAATTGGAAGTGAATGAGCCCAATTGGGAACACAAACACATCTCCCTTGTTTAGGACTTTGGTGAAGAGTTTGTTGTCAGGGTTGGATGTCACAAAACCAACGTAGAGAGTGCCTTCCTGGACAAATAGGATCTCGCTGGCTCGAGGGTGAGTGTGGGGCGCGTTTTGGCCGTATGGCGCATAGTCAATGCGGACTAAGGATACACCGAGAGTGTTGAGTCCTGGAATTTGAGCCACATTTACAGGAGTCACGGTGGAGCCAACCGGATTTGATGTGTTTTGGGGGATGTTAAGCCCTGAATAGAAGAAGTCATCTGCTGTGGCATGCTTTGGGTCCTTGCAGAATTTCCCATTCACAAACACTGCATGGAAGAAGTAAATATTACATAGCTAGTTACAAAACTAAACATTTATTACATATCTCTGTAATGTTACTAAACAAATTAGGACCACTAGAGAATTATTAATATATAGAAAGAGTAGAGCACATACCACCACTCTTGTAGTCATCAATGGCTACACAGAAGTCCTGAAGAGGACTAGGGTCAGAGGCAGAGGCAAATGAGGAAGCTAAAGCCAAGACAACAAAAGCCACAAGAAACTGAACACCTTTCATTGTGATTAAGCTGTGTATTATGCAAGTATTGTTGCCTTGGTGAGGGGTGAGAAATGTTTCAAGGCAAAGCAAGTTTATTTATAGATGGGATATTCATTGAACTAGTCTTTGTTTTTCCCTACTCGAAGAAGATATTGAAACAAGCCAAGTCTTGATTAAATGGTGTTATCTGTTTTTAATGTGCACAATGAGTCAGTCTTTAACTACTATGGATAATTGTCAAAATTACGATTTTTTCTTCATCTGCTTACATCAACACATTTTTGAAACGTGGAATTGGTCTTCTTTCATATGAATCTCACCTGTCCTAGTAATACAGTGTTTTATATCAGAATTATTTTAACAGTGATGTTATTCTATCCAAAAATTATTTTACAGTCTAAACATTTACTCAAATTATATGACAAACCAATTTTTAACTGCCACATCATCATACATTATCTCATAATTAATATGATTGCTATAAATTAACTTGTGGTATCATTTAGGCAACAAATATAATGATGTGTAAATTTTAGTTCCTAGTTAAATTTAGAAACGTTAATTTTTTATTTATCCTTTCATTTTTCGTTCAATGAAGTTTCCATCGCAAGAGAAAACATATGAAGCTTACAAAAAGGATAACTCTTTTATTCATTTTCTACCTCGTTAAGTAACAAATTAATTATTATAATTAACCGGTGTCCATGAAAGAAATAATATTATATACAAGCACATATGAGGGTAAACAACTACATATGATTACCATAATTGACCGCTAATCAATAAATATTTTTTAAAACTATCTATTATATATAAAGGTCTTCTTAAAGGCATGTGTTAAGAGGAAATTTGATACCGCTAATCAATTTATTGCTAAGTATTCAAATCAAGAGAGGGTCTTTGTTTAATAATATTGTTATCACTACCCAACTTGGCTTAGTATATGGAAAAGAACACTCACTCGACCTGTTAATGTTCCATGTTCGAGTATTTATTTCCTTTACTCAAGAAGATATTGAAACAAGTTGGATTAGGTAAATTAATGACTTATTATAGTTGCTGTTTCAAAAAAAAAAAAAAAAAGACTTATTGGAGATTGTTTGGTTGTTAAAACACAAAATGACCAATTGTTATTTATTTATTTATTTTGATAACCCGTAAATTCTGTGAACACAAATTCAAACCTATGGAACCCTACAATCTTTGATAAAAACAAATTATGGTCTTTGCTATGTAGGCACCCATGACAAAATTAGAACCTTTCGTATCCCATACCAGTGGCATACCTTATGTGAGCAAACCACTTATTTAACTAGGGGTGTGTATTTTAGATTTGGTTTGGGCTGAAGTTCATTATCAAATAAAACCAATATGGATCGGTTGGGCTACATTTCAATCCAAACAAAACTAATGTGATTTTCCAAACCGATTCAAACCAATCCAAAAAGGTCGGGTTGGTTTGGATAGGCTTATCGGTTTAGATTTGAACTCAAAAATCTTATTATTATTTTTTTTTGTATTATATTTAAAAAAATATTTAAATAAAAAAAATCGTTATAGAAAATTGTAATTACACTTATGAAAAGCTAAAGATCAGTGTTTCTACAAGAGAAAATAAGTTATATTTCATTTTTATCAGGGTTCATCATGGATGGATTCAGAGAGTGAGAGCCAGAGAACTTCAGAGGCAGCAAGAGCAACAGCTTTGTACTCAGCCTAAGTAGAGGATCGAGCAATGGATCGCTGCTTGTGCGAGCACCATGAAATAGCATTTGTCCCAAGAAAGATTACATAAGCAAACACTGTCAACATGACTGTCTACTTTTAGACAGTCTGTTGGACACTGTCAATATGATTAACTCAACAAATACATTTATGATATAGAAAGTGATTGGTGTTTCTATTAAAATAATAATATTGTTTGTTAAAGAAATAAAATAAAAAAGACAGGTCATTAAAAAAATGTATTTTGAACAGAAGGTCATTAGAGACAGGGCTCAGTTTGGCATTGCTTCCTAAAATGCTTTTTGGAGAAGTTATAAAATGTATCTTCTCATTTTGGCTTGTGGGAGAAGGTAAAAATGACCAAAAGCACTTTCCTGAAATTTTACCAAACACCCTAGTCATTTTTGGTCATTTTTGGCTTCTCCCAAAAGCTAAAATGAGAAGCTACATTTTGTAGCTTTTCCGAAAAACACCTCAGGAAGCAATGCCAAACTGAGCCTAAATGTTGATTTAGTTGTCTATCAACTATACATTTCTGACATATAGAAGGCAAGTCTTTTGGTATTGTTGCCATGTTAACAATTTTTGACAGACAATCTACACTTGAAATGGAGATGCTCTAAGACTATACCAATTAACCCATTTTGGGGCGTTTGCAAATATAGCCCATCCCAACAATCATTTTTAGGAAATAGCCAATTGGGAAAAAATGTGCATATCTAGCCTTTCTTGATATTTACTTTCTAGGAAATAGCATTTATAAGACAATAATGCCCTCCACAATTAAACCGTGCAAAATGACTAAATTACCCTCTTACATTGTGTAAGGACGAAACTGTCCTTCTCTTTTTCTCCTTCAGTTGACTGAAGAAAACCAAAACTTTCAGAAATTGGGTCATCTTCTCCATCGTTCTCCTGTCGACCGGAATCGACTCCATCGAAGTTGGGTCAGTCATTCTTCCTATTTCAAATCCCATTGTTCTCTTATCGACCGGAATCCACTCCATCGAAGTTGGGTCCTCTCCGCTGGAATCTTGCTACCGGCCGTAATCTCAACGGCGACCGGAATCCTGACAGCGCCGCCACCTCCTTCAATCGAGCTTCACTGTCAAGTTTGAAATCAAGTTTCACTGTCAAGAATACACAGTCAATGTAAGTCCCGTAATCACACTTAAGTTTCCAATGTCATTGAATCTCTCGGTCTTTTATTGTTGTTTAAGTTTGAGACGTTTTTGATAGAATGAGAGATTGATGGTTTTGGATTTGTTGCCCATGAATTGGGGTTTGTGTATGTAGTATTTTTGGGTTTAGTTAAGGTGTTTGATGAAATGCCACATCAAGCTCTTAAGAGGGGCAGTATTGTTGTAGTTAAGGTATTTAGTTTTGTTGGGTGCACACATCGTCCTCACTATCACATGAATAACTAGAAGAAATGCACTCTGGTGAATAGTGTTGTATGGTTTGTTTTCACATTTATTGTGTTGTATGGTTTGGTGGGGAAAAGGTTTAGGGAATTTGTATGTGATTTTGTGAGGGTTGATGGTGTATGTATATTTGTTTGTGTTGATCGTTGCTGAACCAAAGGAGATTTTTCTATTGTTGTTGGTTGATGGTGTATTTATATTTGTTTGTGTTGATCGGTGTTGGTTGTTGATGGTGTATGTATATTTGTTTGTATTGGTTGTCTTGGTTGGTTGAACCAAAACAGGCCCCTGTTATTGATTTATTGATTTTGCTTTTGTTATTGGCTAATGTTATTGATTGTGGAAATTGGAAACATAAGATGAGCTAAGGGGAATGTTGTAAGCCTGAGAGGAATGTTGTAGGCCTAGGAACCATTCCTAAGCCTAAAAGAATTGTTCCTAGGCACTGACCTGAATTGAATGACAATAATTGTTATACTGTTATTGACTGAATTTTTTTTCTTTCAGGGTCTAAGGATACCATGTCTTGGGTGTTAGTTCAGTGTAGTGAGCATTGGAAGGGTAACGTGTTGACCGGTCCTATTTCGTTTTCAATATGTCTAACTAAAAAAGACAAGGGAGCGTACGATGAATTGGTGGAAACGATATACCAGCGGACATGGGTTAGTAGAGACCAAATTCAATTGAAGCTAACTTCGCATGTGGAAACGGGGGTTGATAAAGTTACATTGTCTGTTATGAGTAACGACGATGTAGAGTTTGTGATTATGCATAAGGAAAAAGGTTGGGCCACAATTGATGTTGAATTTGTCAACAAACATGAATTTTGACCTCCACTAAATCAAATCCAATCCAATCAGAATGTATGGTCTCTCCTGTTAAACCCACCGATATTCCACAGTCTCCGGGGGGTACTCCTTACTATAAATCAATTAGTGGCAGTAATAATCTGGTTGCTTCACCCAGATTTACGTCAGCAGGAAATGACCAAGCGACTCTAGCCTATACTACCAAGCATGCAGTTATGGATAGCTCAGTTGTGGATAGTTCTGAAAGCATAGATAGTTCTGGAAGGTCTGATAGTTCTAAAATCAGTGATACAGAATATGAGAGTGGTGGTGGTGGTGATGATGATGGTGGGATAGCGGCAACAGTTCTTGTAACAGAAGAACGAGGGGTGAGTGGAACACTTAACAATTCTTCATCGTCCCTGAACACACGGTGGACAGTATCAGGTTCAGATCTTTACTCAATACCAGCCGTTCGATTAGGGATGTGTTTCAAAATCCAAGGGACCAAGGTCCATTATACAAATGACAGATGTTCAAGGACAAGCCTACATTGAAGAGCGCTGTAGGGTCGTATGCATTTGGAGAGAGGTTTGAGCACGAGATTTCATGATCTTCCAATACACAATTCACTGTGCAATGTAGTCAGAGAAGTTGTGGATGGGTTCTTCGGGCATGGAAGTCGAATATGGGGACTTATTGGCATGTGAATGCGTTTGTGAATGAGCACACATGTGAGAGAAATCACAACTACAACGTTGAATTCAAACATGTAAGTGCCACCGTGATAGGGGATTTGTATGCAAGTAAATATCATGATCTCGGGCGCATAATCCGTCCTAAAGATATAGTTTTTGAGATGAGGGAGTAGCATGGCATACACCTCTCGTACAACAAAGCCTACAGGTCGAATGAGCACGCTTTGAGTCAAGTATTCGGCGATCCGTGGGAATCCTTTCAAAGGTTGCCGTCTTTTTTTTATGTTTTGGAACAAGCGAACCCCAAGACTGTGACAAAGATCAAGACCGACTCGAGAAACCGGTTGAAATATGCATTCATGGCAATTGGAGTCTCTATAGAGGGGTTCAATTATGTTATTAGGCCGATTATCTGCATCGATGCTACCCACTTGAAGGCTAGGACTAGGGGTGTTTTGTTAGTTGCGGTGTGCAAAGACGAAAACGGGATGATATACCCTTTGACATTTGGGTTTGCAAACTCTGAATGCACAAAGTCTTGGACTTGGTTTTTGAAGAAACTCCGTAAAGGGATCCAAAATCCGGACCGTGTGATGTTAGTATTGGATCGGCACAATGGTATATTCAATGCAATGGAAGCCATATTCCCAGATGCAGCACATGGGATTTGTGCGTACCACTTGGCACAAAATCTTAAAAGATTTTGCAAGCAGAGGGATGATGTGATATGGCTTTACTACTGTGCTGCATATGCATACCGTATCGAGGACTTTGACCGTTTCATGAGTGAGTTGAAAAAAACCTGTCCTAAGGTTTACGATGAGCTCCTGGCCGTTAGGGTAGAGAAGTTTTCACATGTACATTGCCAAGTCAATGAATTCTTGTCTAGTTGCGGTCTGAAAATTGCCTATCACAGCAATGGCGGAATGTATCAGAGATTTGTTGCAAAGGTGGTTCTACGATCATCGAACAAATGCACGTGAAATGTCTACATACTTGACAACGTTTGCAGACGAACACATCAAAGATTTGACAGATACAGCGAATAAGTCTAAGATTCACCCCATTCACTTCAATATATTTAAGGTAGACGACAAATGGATTCCTAGAATCATCGACCTTGATAACAGTTCTTGCTCATGCCGTCAATGGGATTTAGATGAGTTGTCGTGTTCTCATGCAATGGCGGTTGCTAGGTATGCTTCCCAGTCTTTTAACTGTGTAAATTTATCTGTTATGGTTTATTTTACAAACTTTAATTTGTGTTTGTTAGTGTGTTATGGCCTAGGTTCAAAGGTATGTCAATCAACTCAATGGCTTATGACCGTTACACAACAGGATATCTTAAACATGCTTATGAAATGGATGTGAACCCTGTTCTGGATCCCGAATCTTGGGACATTCCTGATACAATCCGGAACCGTATTGTATTGCCATGGAAGAAAAAAAAAGCTGCTAGGAAGACCAAAGAAGTTGAGGATACCGTCCGCCGGGGAGAAAAGAAAGTTACAATCTTGTTCAAAGTGTGGAAAAAATGACACAATAAATCAGCTTGTCCAGAACCATCATCTAGCACAAGCAAACCAGCCAAAAAACCCCGATCATGTAGCATATGTAAGAAAGAAGGTCACAACAGACTGAAGTGCCCGGACAAGCCACTTGAACCTACCTTAACTGACACGAACGAAGAGAATGCCGCTGGGCCTGCAATCTAAGTGTCTTGGCTGTAACCTGGAGCTGTGAACATTGGATTTTGTGTTTGTGTTGATGGCTGCTGAACCAAAACATTTATTGGCTGCTGATATTGCTGTTGTTATTGGCTGGGGCTACTGTTATTAATCTTGAAAACAGAAGATGAGTTAAGCCCGGGAGTAATGTTTTAAGCCTGGGAACGATTCCTAGGCCTGTAAATTGTTTCTCAGGCTCAGTTGTCTGTCGTTGCCACGTCATCAGTCGTCATCGGTATTGATGCTAATAAGAAGGAACTAAGCCCAGGAACTATAAGGCCTAGGAATCGGTACTTTAAGCCTAGGAATAACTCCTAGGCCCATGGTGTATTTAATTTCGATTTAAATATATATATATATTTTTATCCAATTGCATATGATGTTTTTTAAAAGCGGTGTGCACCCATCAAAATCGATTTGGGAAGTGTAAATGTAACACGGGAGATCGATTCAAGCAACGAGATCAACTTACAAGTTTGTGAAAGATCTCTTAGGCACTTAGGGGTTTATATTTGAAAGGGTTGTTTATTAAATGTAGTGTAATGGGTAGCAACGTACTTTTTTCACCGTTCGATGATACCAAAACTTCACTTACAGATGTCCATTGATACCCCTTTATCGTTGGACCGTGCCGATCGATGAGATTATTGTGTGGCCCCCATAATTTCGTCTTTCAAGGAAAACTCTTAGGCCTGGGAACGATTCCTAAGCCCAAACTAATTTGTTCATAGGCCTATAAATTCTTTCACAGGCTCAGTTGTCTGTCGTTGCCACGTCATCAGTCGTCATCGGTATTGGTGCTAATAAGAAAGAACTAAGCCCAGGAACTATAAGGCCTAGGAATCGGTACTTTAAGCCTAGGAATAACTCCTAGGCCCATGGTGTATTTAATTTCGATTTAAATATATATTTTTAATTTTTTTTTTTTATCCAATTGCATATGATGTTTTTTAAAAGCGGTGTGCACCCATCAAAATCGATTTGGGAAGTGTAAATGTAACACGGGAGATCGATTCAAGCAACGAGATCAACTTACAAGTTTGTGAAAGAACTCTTAGGCACTTAGGGGTTTATATTTGAAAGGGTTGTTTACTAAATGTAGTGTAATGGATAGCGACGTACTTTTTTCACCGTTCGATGATACCAAAACTTCACTTACAAATGTCCATTGATACCCCTTTATCGTTGGACCGTGCCGATCGATGAGATTATTGCGTGGCCCCCATAATTTCGTCTTTCAAGGAAAACTCTTATGCTTGGGAACGATTCCTAAGCCCAAACTAATTTGTTCATAGGCCTATAAATTCTTTCACAGGCTCAGTTGTCTGTCGTTGCCACGTCATCAGTCGTCATCGGTATTTGTGCTAATAAGAAGAAACTAAACCCAGGAACTGTAAGGCCTAGGAATCGGTACTTTAAGCCTAGGAGCAACTCATAGGCCCATGGTGTATTTAATTTCGATTTAAATATATATATTTTTTTAATTTCTTTTTTTATTCTGATTGCATAGGATGTTTTTTAAAAGCGGTGTGCACCCATAAGAATCAATTTAGGAAATGTAAATGTAACACGGGAGATCGATTCAAGCAACGAGATCAACTTACAAGTTTGTTAAAGAACTCTTAGGCACTTAGGGGTTTATATTAGAAAGGGTTGTTTACTAAATGTAGTGTAATAGGTAGCGACGTACTTTTTTCACCGTTCGATGATATCGAAACTTCACTTACAGATGTCCCTTGATACCCCTTCATCGTTGGACCATGCCAATCATTGAGATTATTGCGGGGCCCTCAGAATTTCGTAAACGGACGAAAACTGTAAGGCCTAGGAACTATTCCTAGGCACAACATAATTTGTTCCTATGCCTGTCAAATCTATCCTAGGCTCAGGGAACCATGCATATTTGCTCACCACGTCATCTATTGGTAGTGGGTTACAGATGGATCCTACTATATCTCAGTGTTCTAGTAAACGCTAGATGCTAGTCGGGCGGTGGACCAGCGCCTAGCGCTTAGGCGGTCTAGTCGGCGCCTAGGCGGATTTCTAGGCGGCCGATTTTTTTTGGGCTTTTTTTTTCGTCTTTCCCTCCTATAAAACCAATATTAAAACTCATATTATGATCAAATTCAATCAAAATAATCAAATCTAGTCCAAATCCACACAAACCAAATGAAATGAAATCACAAATTGCTTAGTTGCTTGTCTAATTGTCTTGCAATTTGAAGTTTCTGGAGAGTTGGAATCACAAAAATTAAATACCATGCATATTCTGTTA
Organism: Acer yangbiense; assembly: GCA_008009225.1. Lineage (NCBI taxonomy): Eukaryota > Viridiplantae > Streptophyta > Magnoliopsida > Sapindales > Sapindaceae > Acer > Acer yangbiense. Next base: position 15,745,381 of record CM017763.1, read on the forward strand.
ACAATATAAAATTATAAATTAATCAACAATTATGTGTTAACAAAACTAATATATATTACAGGCCCAATTGACAATTTGATAATTGTTATTTGGCCCAATTGACCCAATAGGCAGCTGACCCAATTGTCAACAAGCCCACCAAGCCCATCTTTAACTAAGTTAAGTTAGGGTTCACTGTTCAAGTCACTTTATATAAAATCCTCTCTTCTCTTTTTTTCAGTTTGTACGCAGATTTTCAACTTTTTTCCTTTTAAACACAAACAACTCCTTTTCTCTCTCTACTTTTGCTCTCCCTTCTCTCTACAAACTGACCCAATTATTTCAACAGAAGTTCTGCATCAGTTGCTTCAATTTATGGGTCTCCTCTCGCAATTTGGCCTCGATTTCTAGAGTCTTCTTTGAATGCTCCACTGTTTGACTCTCTTTTCACAACACTAGCGCCAATATCTTCTTCTCTTTGCCCTTCTCAAATCTAATTAAACAAGACAAAATTAATCAAAATAATTTTTGTTTCTTTGATTGTTTGTCTATTTATATTTGCGATTTAAACCTAGTTTTTTTTTTTTTTTTTTAATCGGTCTAGGCGGAGTCAACGGCTTTGACTCTGCCTGGACCCGATTAAGCGTCCGATTTTTTAGCAAATCCCCTGATTTTTACGTTGACCGTTGATTGTTGACCATTGACCATTGACTTTTATGTTGACCGATTTTGACCAACTCGGTTCGGTTGACCACCGAACAGCGTCTAGGCGGCCGCCCAGACCGTTTTTTCGAACACTGCTATATCTTCTTCTTCTCATTACATCATGTATCCCACTGGCAGTAATCCTTCATCTTCCTTAGTCAAACACGTAAAAAATCCTTATTATTACTGATGTGAGTATATCTATATAAAATCCTTCATCTTCTCCCATCGTCCTTCTTCCTTCATCTTCTTCTCAGAACTAACATCTCCTTCTCCCATCACAAAACCTTTTTTTTGATTTTTTCGATTTACAGATATCTGTAAAGTTTGAGAACACCAATGGGGAAGAATTCTGTTTATGTGGTTTTCAAAGGAAGGAAAACCGGTGTGTTCAGTTCTTGGCTTGAATGTCATGAACAAGTAGTTGGTTTTATAGGAGCATCTTACAATAAGTTTAACTCAACCGATGAGGCATATCAAGCGGTAAGTAGACGTTCCGTACAGTCAAGCCATTCTTGCCCTGAATCTTCTGTCAATGTTACAGAGAAAGTATCTGAGAAGAGTGAAAGCACTGGTAAAATGTTGTTTATATTTCTACTCGTGTTTATTTTGGGAGTTATAGTGAGCAAGATCGTTTGAAAGATCTGTTTTTTATGTTTATTTTGTTGGGTGTTGTTTTTTTATTTATTTCTATTCACGTCCACTCATGGTTGTATGTGGATGTTGTTCTGTTCTGTTGGTATATTTAGTGTAGACTAATGAAGGAATATAATGACAGTTTGTGAAATATGTACAGCGTATTAAAACAAACAAATTACTTCCATAAACTTGTTAAACAAAACCATTACAGCATGTGAAAAAAAAACAGAACATAAATATTATTGAAATTTGTTTTTGTTCAGGGTGATGGTGGAATGTTGAAGTCCATCAACCTCTTCTGCAAATGTTCAACAAGTTAGTAGAGTTCATTGATTTCGTTGTCCTTTGTTTCAATCTCAACTTTGGAGTAGATGATTTCAGCTTCCAGATTCTGAAATTTCCCCATCAAAACAATATAATCATCACGTAGCCGTTTTGCATTTTCACACTCGTTAATGACGGTCTCTTCCGCGATTGTAACCCGTTGACGCATTACTTCCAAAATGGCATTTATCCTGTAATTGCCCCTGCCGTTTCCTGCCATTTCTTTGTGTAAAAATGAAGTGATGAAACAAATAACAACTAAGGAAGATTGAATACTTTTTTGAGGAAAATATTTAACTGAGATTGGGTGTTTATATAGTCACATGATTTCATTGAAGAATGAACCATTGCAACCAATGAACCATTGTACCTTAAATGAACGGTGGGTACACTAACCAATGTAACCTTTACATTTAAAATGAAATGAACCGGTGTAAAGCTATTTAAAATGAAAAGCCACCAATTTATTGCGGGCCTTGGAACAAGTGTCCTAGGCTTGGAGTCCTTAGCTTTGAGAACAACTCTCCATGTCCTTAAGTCCTTAGCCTTGAGAACAACTCTCGTGGGCCTGGGAACAAGGAGCAAGTCTCCTAGGCCTGGGAATAATTCTCCTAGGCCTGAGAACAAGTCATTAAGTCCTTAGCCTTGAGAGCAACTATCGTAGGCCTGGGAACAATTCTCCTAGGCCTGGGAACAAATCTCCATGTCCTTAAGTCCTTAGCCTTGAGAACAACTCTCGTGGGCCTGGGAACAAGAAGCAAGTCTCGTAGGCCTGGGGACAATTCTCCTAGGTCTGGGAACAAGTCCTTATGTCCTTAACCTTGAGAGCAACTATCGTAGGCCTTCTCAAATTCCCCTAGGCGAGTTGTTCTAAGGCTAAGGACTTATGGACTTGGAGAGTTATTCCCAGGCCTAGGATTTTTATACGGTATGTTCTCCTGATATGGGATGCAATCTCCTAAGCCTAGAAGAATTATTCCCAGGCCTAACATAATTTTTCACAGTTTATATATATACCTATATATATATCCCCATATATAAATATGCATCTAATGTGAATGAGTATCTCATTACAGTGAAGATCATTTTCAAGATCATCTAATGTGCATCAAAGTTATTGGATAAATACATCAAGTAATAACGATGGTGACTGAGACCATTGTTGGTGACTACAAGTATCGTAAGCCTGGGAACATTCGTCCTAGGCCTAGAAGAGTTGTTCCCAGACCTAACAGATTTTTCCTAGGCACAAAATATATCATAAATAAATGATTCCGAAGCTGTACATGATTCCCAAGCTGTACAAGTCTATGGGGAGTTACGGAGTTGACCATTTGTGTAAATCTCAATTGCAATGGCCTTTCAAATGTTTTTGATATTTTTTTGTCCAAAAATTAATTCCATGGAGTTAGTACTCCAGCCATAATCAACTCGGCATACTTCATTAAAACAGCACCACAACTGTTTCTGTTAAATGATGGGATATGTCAAACATTAGTATCTTTAGGAAAGTAAATAAGGTGCATAAAAAGTAAATAAATATGTCAAACATACCCATCATCTTGTTGTGGAATGAGATCACTGTGCATGCATTTAGCTGTGAATGGGGTGCCATGAGGATCCATCTTGATTTGTTGGTAGTAACCGGCATGCTTCAACATAGATGGCAACAGGTAAAGCAGGCCACGAATATCCTTCAGCCGAGAACTAAGTCCGCTCCTCCGTTCATTCAATGAGTCATATACCATGACTTTTCCTTCCTTTAGAAGTACATGGCATAACAGCCAATGGCCGTGAACGTGGCACGGAATGAGCACCTGTATATACAATAGATACAAATTATTTAAGGAATTATATAATAACAACGCAACGTCATTTACAACAACTTACTGAATCCAACTGCCACCAAGGTTGAGGGTATAGAAGTTGATGCCCTGTAACATGTCTTAGGATGTCTGAACTTGGCTGGTAATTTAAAGGAAGGAATTCTAGGTACTCTTCCCAGACATTGACAGCTTTTGGAGACGGATCACTGGTCTTCTTAACCATTTTTTTCGATCTTTTTTCTCTTGAGGAGAAGAAGGAGGAGAATTAGTTTCTATTGGATGACTTCTTTCCTGGTCTTCCTTCTCAAATCGGGCTATGTCCCTCAAGCTGTCCAGCAGTTTCATTTCATCTGCCCACAGCTTGCTTATGCTAGTCTGTCATCAAAAAATACATTCATTAACACATCATTTTTCAGAAACATACATAAACACATTTTCAAATACCGTATCATATAACTAGGGTGATACTTACGAAGAAAGATGTGTTCATAAATCCAATCTTTTGCACATAGTTAAGCTCACTGCTCGATCGCCTCCTCCGTAGGATATCAAAGTAACTATGAATGTGTTGTGTATATGCAGTGATGTACATTACGAAATAAGTTACATAAAGCCTTAATAACCAGGAAGAAATAGATAGTTAATTATGTTATCAAATCTGATATCCACGTTTTGACGTTGACCAGGTCTTGAAAATGTTGATGCGTCATAGGAATGATTTGACCCGTATAAAAACTATTAAAAAATGAATACATAACATTAGTACAAATATTTAAAAATGAAAACATTGAAATCATGCCAATATAACAGATTACAGGAATGGAATATTACCTAACTTGGTCGTTGTTCTTCAGGAAAGACGTGAACTCAACTAAGTCTATATCTTCCTCGTTTGACTTTGATTTCTTTGTCTTCTTGGGCATCGGATCTGTGTACGGGGTATCAAGATACCTTGACCGCTTTCGAGCCCTCTGTTTGTCAACGTCTCTATATTCAACATTAGGGTCCACCTCAATAAGTGCTACCACACTACTGGGGAAGTTCTGGCCAATAAAACACACGGCCGGGGATGGATATTGTTCCAAGTCAATGATAGATTTTTCCACCGAGTCCTACAAGCCAATTAAATATGTAGTAAAGTACAAACCATTGCTATACTCATATGCATGACAAAAACACTATTATAGAATTATTCCCAGGCATAATGGAATTGTTCCCTAAACCCTAAGAGAATTGTTCCCAGGCCTACGGGAATTATTCCCTAAACCCTAAGACAATTGTTCCCAGGCCTCGACCATATACATAACATAAACACTATTATCCTTATGTTATAGATATACATGACAAAACCACTATTATATTTATATAATGTACCTCGACCATCCCATCACCCTCGATTGCAGTAGACCCAACAGCCAAAAGAGCCTCAACAACAGCCTCATGTTCCTCAACATCTTGCTTCTTAGTCACTTCTTCAGCATCCTCCTAAACAGCAGCCTTATCACCAGTATCCTCCTCAACAGCAGCCTTATTACTAGGATCCTTCTCAACAACATCCTTATCACCAACATTCTCCTCAACAACACCCCTGTCACCAGCAGCCTTATCACCAGCATCCTTATCACCAGCATCCTTCTCAACAGCAGCATTATCACCAGCATCCTTCTCAACAGCAGCCTTACCACCAGCATCCTCCTCATTAGCAGCCTTATCAATATCAACATCCTCCTCATCACCAAACTTATCACCACCAACAGCCTTATCATCGACAGCCTTATAACCACCAACATCCTCCTCATTAGCAGCCTTATCAACACCAACATCCTCCTTATCACCAAACTTATCACCACCAACAGCCTTATCATCAACAGCCTTATAACCACCAACATCCTCCTCATTAGAAATCTTATCATCATCAACAGCCTTATAACCACCAACATCCTACTGATTAGAAATCTTATCACCACCAACAGCCTCATCATCTTGCTTAGCACCCTTCTAAACATCAACATCAATAAATTAGTGGATATTATTAACAACTAAACTATTATATATAAATAATAATATATTTTTTAACAACTTTATGCATCTAACCTTCATCTCATTTCTAATCTTTGCAAATTCATTTTTACAGAAGGCAACGATACGTTGCTCATTATCAACCATAGCAGCACATAATTCTGCATATAATTTTGGGATTGTGGAAGGCACCTGAATTATGTAATAATTAATACTACAATACATACAAGAATAGCTTACTAAAAGTCTAAAACAAAATAGTGTAGATGGAATCATACCTTACGATTCCCATAGGAGAATAGACGCTTCTTAGAAGGGGGGAATATTCACCTAAAAATATACTTCTAGTTTTCCTCACAGAACCTCCTATCTCATGCTTCTTAACAGAAGCGTCAATCCCATCATTGTCACTGTAACCTGTCTGATAATCATCAACTTCATCGTCATCACCACCAACAGCCTCTTCTTCCACTTTACTTGGATATAGAGCAAGAGCCAACTTCTCCCTCTTCTTTACATTTAGTGGATGACACACGCGTTTCAGGTTCAATGACTTGAAGTAATCTGTATCCTTTTCATACTTTTCAACTTCCCAAACAAATAAAGTCATCTGCATATTGAGAACAAACAATTATTACCGAATTTCCAAAAATAATTATCCATATATAACTAAAAAGAAAGGGTCATTAAGTACACATCGTTGAATTGAATGATGATTCAATATCTTGAATCCTTCCATCAAATTCCCATCTAGTGAACCGTAGATACCCCGTACCAACTTTCTTTCCAACGAAATCATCAAAACAAATTATCATCTCCATGGCCCATACCTATACAATTTCAACTAACTAATATCAATATAGGAAACACAATAACAATTCAACAAAGTATGAAACAGGAAACACAATAACAGTTTTGCTATGCTGAAAATATGCTATATTTTCTTTTTTAAAACTTACCTGAAGTACTAGAGGGAACCCGGACAAATTATAGGTATAATACTTCGATTTCTTATCTTTCTTCTCTTCCACACTCTTCAGCTTCCCTTTCCCTTTCCCTTTCCCTTTCACTTCTACTAACTTCTTGTTCTTGTTTTTTTTCTAAGTCTTCTTCTTCTTCTACTACATTCTTAATTTTCTGCAGCTTCCCCTTCTTGTCTTCCTTCTTTGCTTCACCTCTTAGTTGGCGCAGCCATTTTTTCAGTACATCGTGTAAAACTGAATATGTAAGAACCCCATGGAAATTTTTTGAATTCTTCTTCCTTTTCAACTAATGTAAACAACCACCCCGGGATGGCTGTGGTCCGTCTGTCATCTGTACCAAAGAATTGGCTCACTATATATATATTCAACATCTTGTACGCATCTTCACTCTGTTCTTTTTCCTTTGAAAATTCTTCTAAGCATCGAATCCTCTGGTACTTCATTGTTGTTAGCAAAACCTTCAGGCAGTTGTCCCATATTTAACCCGCTGCATAAACAAAATTCTTCTTGGCCGAAACAGGCTTTCAAATTCCCCAACCCAAACCACATCTCATCTTCTCTTTGTCCTTTGGAGTGATTGATTTCTCTTTTCAAAATATTGTGAATAACCTGCCCGTAAAGTGTCAACGATTCTTTCAATTTCAAATATATGCCGAAGGGGCCCTCCTTGAATTTTTCCTCCAACCCAAATTTCTCTAGGACCGACTTCAAGTTTGTAATCAAATACTGTTTACTTCCACTGTTTACTCTCACGGGAACCCAATTCTCATGGTCTGGGAACCGCCACAAGTTTGCATTCGAATTTTTCCTCGGCATCTAAACAATGAAAACAAAAGGAAAACATCAGTCCCAGGCTTATGAAAATAAGTCCTAGGCTCAAAATTATGTATTTATCATCAGTCCAAGGCTCACAGATTACATGCATTCTCATTCAACATCAGCAGCTGATTCTTAGGCTCACAAAATACATGCATACATGCTCACAAAATACATGCATTACTCTCTACATGCAAAATAAGTCATTTACTGTCTGCAAACGTTTTTCGTCTCTCCCAATACCCAAAATAAAATATAACAAAATATTTCCAGTGTAGTTCACAGCAATCAATCAATAATGCTTTCCCTTCAAACATAACACACACCCTCCAAATACACATACAAACATGTCAAAAACACAAACAACAGAACAATCTACCATCCCAAAACACATACAAGAACAAACTCCAATAAAAAAACATAATTTTCAACAAATTAGTACCTTCAATTTGGTTTGCGTTTTCTAGGGTTTGGGTGCTTCCTTCAATGCCGATGGCGACGGCGACAGTGACGAGGACAACGACGACCTTCTGCTTATCTTTCCTCTCTCTATTTCTGGTTTGTTGTTGTCTGGGTTTACAATTTCTTTGTTGTTGTCTAGGTTTAGGTGCTTCCTTCAATGCCGACGCCGACGCGACGACGACAACGGCAACCTTGTGCTTCTCCTTCCTCTCTCTATTTCTGGTTTGTTGTTGTTTGGGTTTGCGATTTCACACAGAGCAGAGTTCTTGTGACGGCGACGAGGGCAATGGCGACCTTCTCGGCAACGGCGACCTTCTGCTTCTCTTTCCTCTCACTTTGGGTTTTCTGGTTGTTGTTGTTGTAACCGTTTGTATTCGCACAAAGCAGAGTTTCAATTTTTTTTCAATAGTGTTAGTTTTGTGGGAAATGATAGGGTAATTCAGTCTTTTTGTGGGGAATCAGAATAGGAGGCTAATTTAGTAAACTTGATCAAGTTTTATTTGCTCAAACATTTAAGGAGGGTATTTAGGGAATTTCCACTTGAGGGCCAATTAAGGGCATAGTCGTAAATGGGGTTGGCAAAGCGGCTATATATGCAATTTTATTGCCAAGCGGCTATTTCCTAGAAACTGGTTGTTGGGAAAGGCTATTTTCGCCAATTAACCCATTTTAATACTCACTAATAAGGAATCGCAATAAATGGAAGGCAAGGCCCTTGAGCATTATAGATGAATGATGATCAAGACTGGCATGAATATAATAAAGTTCAGATTGAGTGTGCAACTTATTTAAAAAAAAGTAGTATTATCATTTAACTCTTCTTCCACAACCTGGTCCCGAAGGTCCACTAGGATTGCACGCAGACTAGCTTCTTATAAGTCCGGGTCCCGGGCTTTCTCGAGGGTTTCTGATGATTAGTGTCCTATATTGGAATTGTCGTGGGATTAGGAATGGTTCTTTGAGGCAGGTTCTCAGTGATCTGAGTTGACTGCATGGGTTGGGAGTCTTTTCGTTTTTCTTGTTATTTTTGTTTTCTTGTGTGGCCTGCGCGCCACTTTTCTAGTTGGGGCTTTTGCTCGTGGTGTTTTTGTGGTTGGTTAAAAAAACAAAATAATAATAATAATAATAATAATAATAATAATAATAATAAATATTTAAAAAAAATTAAAAAAAATTAAAAAAATGTGCAACTGTCAATATTGGCAGGTTGCGATCCGAAGAAATTATTCCTAAAACAGTTGATCTTGTATTTTGTGATTGATTGATTTTAATTTAGAAAAAAAAAAAAAAACAATTCTAATTTATTTGGATATAGATTATTTTTTTCTTTTAAAAAAAAATCATTTCTTTGTTTTTGAATTTTTTTTTTCCTAATATAATTTAAATGAATGAATTACTGTGATAATTCAACCACAAGGGGTTGTGCCGCTGGTCACTAGGGTGAGCCGTAAACTCGAACGTCCTGAGTTCAATCCCTGGCAGCCACGTTTCTCTTGGGGCCACTGGAGGTTTACCTGGCTGTTAACTTCAGGGCCTCGTGGGATTAGTCGAGGTGCGCGCAAGCTAGCCCGGACACCCACGGATACCAAAAAAAAGAAAAAGAATTACGGTGATAACACGTCATTTAGACATCAAATTTAGACAAAGTAGCATTATTGTTTATTTTATGGGATTTGTTATGGGTTCTTTTTATCCTTTTTAGGATAGTATAATTTAATCCCTTAGGTCAGTCCAATATATATAAAAAGGAAAGAATAATTTAAGTAGTTTTAAGATTAGATTATTAATTTAATTTTAGGAAAAAAAAGGAATGATTTACTATGATTTCTAAGAAATACATTATAAATTATAAATATAACAAGAGAATTGTAAATAACCCCTAACGTTTGTTGAATTATCAAATCAAACCCTCAGGTTAGAAAAATCAGCAAAAAAAACAACTTCTTGTTAGTTGACTTTATTTAAATCTAACGAAATATGATTAATTAATCTTTATTGTAAACTATATAAAAATATATATTTGACAAGATAGGGTTGACCCAGTGGTTTGATGTGGAAATAAGAGGTTTTAGTCACTCTTTTAAAGTGGGTTTGCAAGACTATTACCACTTTAATAATTTAAGTTTAAATAGCACCTATTACGGTGAACCCAAAAAAAAAAATGCCACCACAGTTTTGATTTCATCTTTTTTTTTTTTTTTCAACTTTTAACTTTTCGGCTTTTCAATTTACTTTTTTAATTTTTTGTTCTTCTTCATCTTCTTCATTGGACCTCTATTAGAGGTCCAAATCAAAATAACCCATTGGCGTACTGTACTTTGTTTTTCTATTGTGATAATGGATAATATGTTTGTAATGAAGGATGGTGCAACCATATCGACTGTACTTGCTAAATATTACAATTCGATTGCGAAGCATTTGATTATGTTTTTAAACAAGGGTGTAGACATGATTATTGCTTTTGACACCCAGCGATCATATGTACCCGAAATTGAGTATAAAAGGGAAACAAGAATTGTCCAACTCAAGTTCTGCAATGGATCTTTCTGTTTGATATTAAATCTTAGTGACGTCGGTTATACATTTCTTGAAAGCCTCGGCAGGTTTTTTTGTAACAATGACATTGTACAAGATTGAAGTACGAAATTTTGTTGATTTAAGCCAATTGGCTTCCAAACTATTTAGCCGGCCTTGCCTCAGTGTATGCGGTCTCAGGGAGTTAGCAAGAGAACTTGGGAAGCCAAGACTTTTGAATGCATGTAGCTGAGGCTAATTCGACGGGAGAGTGCATGCAACTGCTTATGCTTATGCTGCTTACGCTTATGCTGCTTACAAGATTGCAAAGGAATTGCTTAGGTAAGAATTGAATGTAGGGTGTTTGTGTCTCTTTTCGGTGTTTAGGTTGTGAGTACATAACCTTAATGGTGTATGCAGCTGGGCCAATCTTGTCTTGTAAGAGATATTAGCAAATTAGATAGTGCTTTCAGAGTAAAATTATTCTTAAAAATTAGACATAACCTTAATAGTTTTAATAGGTGTTCTAAAAGGGTTAAAAAATTAAATGTCACTATTTGGGGCGGTTTTTTGGTAACTGTCACCACTTTACTAATCTAAGTTTAAAAGGCACCTATTTGAGTGACCAGACAAAAATACCCTCATTTGTCTGTTTGTGCAATTTTGAAACGGTGAGAGAAAAAGTCACGGTTGAGTAGACCGGTGAGAGAAAAAGTAACGGGTGAGCAGAACCGACGGTCCAACCGCCCTAAAGTTGACGGAAAGTGGACGGTGAACCACCGGCGACGGCGCTACAGTAAACACAACAGAAATGGCATCGACGAGAAGTCACCGGCGATCTCAAAAGACACGGGTAAGTTCTTCTTTCTGACGCGTTTTTCATGTTGATAATTTCATGTGTTTTGATGTTTGATGCCATACTCATGATGTAGATTAGGTTGGATTTGTGATTGTGGTTGATTATGTTTGTACGATGAGGTTAGGTTAGGGTTTTAGTTTCAGAAAAGAGTTGTTTTGAGGACGATGAATTTCTGGGTTTCCATGACTTTTGTATAGTGTGTAGTGACTTTTGTATAGTGTCCCGTGACTTTTGTATATTGTGTCGTGACTTTTGTATAGTGTCCCGTGACTTTTGTATTGTGTCCCGTGACTTTTGGCTTTTGATAAGTGTCACGTGATAGCAGTATAGTGTCCCGTGACTTTTGATAAGTGTTCCGTGACTTTTGTACAGTGTCCCGTGACTTTTGAGTTTTGATAAGTGTCTCGTGACTTTTGTATAGTGTCCCGTGACTTTTAATGCATTTCCCGTGACTTTTTTATAGTGTCCCGTGACTTTTAATACACTTCCCATGACTTTTAATTCAGTGGTCCAATCTTGTTGTTGGAGCCTTTTCATGAACTTATATGCTTTTTTTCTGTGAATATGCAGATGAGGAATGACCCAAAGGATTTTTTGAAAACTCCAGAGGCAGATTGGTTCAACGGAAAAATTAATCACCATGACCATTTCGATGACATGGAATATGTTGACACCGCACTTAACATTGTACCTGAATATTTGAAGATCGAAGAGCTACGTCGGTATACTGAGTCGTGTTTTGGTCATTTCCTTCAGATGCATCGTGTGAATCATTTTTCGGGTGGGATTGTCCATTACTTACTTTTGCACGAGTTGCATCATGATGGGCCGGCTGATGAGATGAGATTTTTGTTAGGTAAGCATATTGTTCGGTTCTCGAAGGTTGAGTTCTGTCTAATCACCGGTTTGAAGTTTGGAGTCGATCCCGACACGACGAGGTATGAAGTGGTAGAGAATGGCATACACGAGCGGTACTTTCGGGGTCAAGAAGAAGTCGAGATTGAAAAGTTGAGAGCGGTGCTGCGGATTGGTAGTTTTAAACAGCAGTACGATACGGTGAAGCTTGCCTTATTGTTTATACTGAACCGGATACTAATGGGGTTCGACGGGAGAGATAAAGTTCCAGTATGGCAGTTTCGCCTAGTTGAGGACCTGGACGCTTTTGATGCGTTCCCGTGGGGCACACACGTGTATAAGCGGTCTATTTATGGTTTCAAGCGGGCGTTTGATGGTCCACGACGGCGGTTGGCAGAAAAACGGCGCGAAGAGGGCGAGGACCTTGACGTACAGAACCTCGAGTTGACGTACAACATATACGGTCTACCGCATGCACTATTGGTGAGAATTTCGAATTTGAATCCATACTTTAATTCTAGTTTATTTTATATGACTGTTGTATTTACGTCGTATCGTACTTTTCTATTACGCAGGTATTTGCCTTTGAGGTTATCCCGGAGCTTGGCAATACTTAATCGAGCTACCCCGAATTGAGTCAGCGACCTAGGGCAAAAAAGCTGTGAAAGTTCTCACGGTGTGTAAACTATTAGTCTAGAGGGGGGGTGAATAGATTTTAACTAATTTTACCCAATTTTCGTTTAAAGACAAGATTACGAAAATACCCCTAATAGTCAATAAAATATAGCAAGTGTAATATTGTGCGGAAATTAAAACAACACATGATATTTACGTGGAAACCCTCACGGGAAAAACCACGGGCTGTTAAGTGAGCCACACCCGAACCTCGAATCCACTAAATGTGATAAAATTACAACCTAATCCCGGAAGTAATCACACACCTACCTAATCCCGGTATAAGTGAACCTAGTCTGATTGCTTGCGAATTAAGCAACCTAATCCCGGTCACAACACAAGACTTAATTCTCTAAAAAGATATTAACACCCTAAGTGAATATATGAATATTCAAATGCAACATATAGCAAGGGAAACCCTATATGCTTATCTAAGATGATGAATTTGCAATTAAAAACAATCCTAGATATTAAAGCTAAATGACATGTCAATTAGCTTAGATAATCATAGATTATAAAAACCTAGATATCTATCACAAAACAACACTCAATTAAATCAACACACAAATCTCTATCTTGAATATTAGAATTCAATCTAAGAACAATCAAGTAATAAAAGAGATGCCATAATAAATAAAACACTAATTATATATGATAATAGTGAGAAACTTACCAAAGCAAGTGTGATGATGAAAGACCCATGCAAGCAAGCATCCTAGATATGCTAGAGAATCCTAGATGAACTTTGATGCAAATGATTTTTGGTTTGAGTGTTTAAATGAGCAAACTTGGTTGCTTTCTCTCTTAAAAAACTCTCTTTTAAAAATAGGGTTCTTGATGATTAAAGAATCACATTCAGAACAAGAGAAAGTGATGTATTTATAGGCATGAAAAACAGAGCATGTGAAAAGACAAGTTTGCCCCTGAAACGCACCGATCGGCGGTTTCAATCGGTGGCCAGGCCGCCGATCATAACCGCCGAATTGAACCCGAGAAGAACAGGGGAACAACAGCGGTTTCGTGACAGCCGATCTAACCTCCGAATCAAAAACGAGAGATTAAATCAATCAGGTATGAACGGCGGTTTCATTCGACGGTTTCGAAACCGTCGAATCAACCCGAGAGATAAAATCAATCAGGTCTTGAATGGCGGTTTCGAACGGCGATCGTGACCGCCGATCGTAACCGCATAATTGCTCCAGACACTTCTGGAAGCAAACGGCGGTTTCATTCGGCGGCCAGGCCGCCGATCACCAAAATAGGTGAAAACCAAGGAGAAGCCAAGGGCATTCTCCATAGGCGGTCTTCACGTAAAACCAAGCACATCCTAGTGCATGCGCGGACGTTTCCGAATACTATCGGGAAACGAATTACAAGACTACAAGACACAAAAACACACAACAAAATATAACATATAAGTGCAAGTGTGAAATGTGACATGTGAAGAGAATGCACACATATGCAATGTATGTTAAGTGTGTGTGTGCAACTAATCTCTTCAAAGAAAAGTAAGCACATAGAAATTTACCTTCGGTACTTATCAAGACAAGGTCTTCAAAGGGCTTGAGCAATAACAACAACACCTAAGCTACCCTTACAAAGAACCCCAACATGTGGTTTGTCCACGAAATGAGCCAATCAACAAATTGGAACCTTACAAGCTGGATGGTGTTTTTACAAAAAGGGTAAGTGCTGATGTTGTTAATGTTGATAGTTATTAGAATATATACAATGACAACTATTTAACTTCGATTTCAGATGTGCGCATGGCCTGAATTGGTGCCGACGGCTGCGGAGAGGGCTCAACGGTACTTCGAAGGCATAGACCTAGGAGCCAATCTGTATGATTCCGATGCCCCTGATATACCTGGTCACCTCCCGGATTCGGAACGACATAGGACTGCAGGACCCAATGATATGGAGGGTCTGTTTTCCGGACCTAGTGACATTGAGGCTATGTTTTCTGGACGCGATGGTATGAAGGCTTCGTATTCTGAACGTACTGATATGGAGGGTTCAGAACTTGAGGGTGGCAATAGGTGTAGGCGTAGGCGGGTACGATTCACGTTTCCCAGACAGCCTAGACTTGGAGGTGATGTAGACCTAGAGGCTTACACTGAGAGTCTCCGGACGCGTAGCCCGGTACCATCCACATTGCCTAGACAGCCTCGACCTGGAGGTGATTCACGTGGAGGTGATCCAGAGGTACGTAAAAAAATTAAAACCCCATTATTAAATTTCACTCGACTGAACAGTTTAAGTTCTAACAGAATTCGAAATCCTTTCAGGGTTGGGACCATAACATCGATGAAGTGATGGCTGAAGTTCGATCTGTACGGGATGATGTGATGGCTGCTATCAAAAAAAGTGATGAGACGTGAGATAGGCAGCATGGAGAGTTGCTGGATATGATCCGGGCACTACAGGGTACGACGCCGCAGTCCCGTATGGATGGTCCACCATTCGATGACCATCACGGAGACTTTAGTCCCGAAGGCAGGACAAGTACTGGTCAGGATAGGACAGAGCCAAGGAGCAGACATAGGCAGCCACCAACTACGGAGGGTCAGTCTATGGACACAGTATCCGATCAGCGGGGTCAAGGTGCGACAGAACGAGAGGAGCTACCCGGTGATACAGAGATAACAGAGGCAGCGCAGGTACCAACTCTGGTTTTACCTGACAGCACTACCGGTACAGAGACAGCACTGGTTGCATGGGTGGCACCTGGTGGATCAGAGCTACCACTGGGACAGAGTCCGTCCTTACAGAGCACCCCACCTCCGGTCGTCGACCCCAGTGCAGTGCGACCCCTGAAGCGAACCCGGCGTAGCCCTCCTATTCCTCAGAGCGATACATGAAGGGAGAGTGTATCCTCACACCGCAGCCATCCTCAGAGCGATACATGGAGGGAGAGTTCCTCCAGACAGCGCACCCCTCCTCATAGCGATACACGGAAGGAGAGTGTATCCTCACACCGCAGCCATTCTCAGAGTGATGCACGGAGGGTGAGTTCATCCAGACAGCACACCCCTCCTCAGTGCACCACTACTCATATGGATCCCAGTGGTCAGTACCGTACTCCACCTATGGTGCCGCGTGTTCGCAAGCCAGGTTGGATGTTGCTGTCCCCATACACAAACCCCTGTCTGCCGAAGAAGCCGAGGACCAGGCCACCGACATCAGCGGCATTGGCGCATGTATTCAATCCCCATGACTTGATAGATCCCTACTACATTACAGCGTACAAAGCCTACAAGAGGAACAGGACATGGGAAATGTAAGTATACGTGTTCATTTTGCAATATTTTATTATTATTACTTGGTTCTCTAACTTGTTCAACAATTATGCAGACGTGATGTGGATCTACCTTTACCAGTTGGCGTAACTTGGTTCCAACGGTTGCAGACCAACTTCATGGACTTGGAGGAATCGGTATGTTAATTAGTTAACATACTGTGTATAAGTTTGTATGAGTAATAGTTGATTCGTAATAATATAAAATGTTTACATTGTCAGCACATGGACGCGTACATGAATATTCTACGGAAGCGTCAGCAAGCATACCCCGACGTGTACACTCAGAGGGTCAACTTACTCCATACACAGTTCTATGTAAGTGTCTGTACTGATAGGTTTCATTTGTGCATTGATGTGTTAGTTAATACTGCGATTATTTTTCTATGTACAGTTATACTTAGAGATTCAGTGGCAGCAAATTTTCGGTCCTGGGGTTGTGGGCAAACCCCACCTGGATGGAAGATGCTGGAACACAGGTGGCCCAATGACGACCTGAAGATGGTCCGAGGAATTATCCCATACGGAACCCGGCCATGGCACGAGGTTGATTATGTAAGGGTTCCAATTATTTTTGTTTCCATAATGTAATATATTATGTTTTAAATTCCGACAAATAAGACTATGTTAAAACACGTACAGGTTCTGATTCCTTGCAACCTTGGATGGGTGCATTGGGTACTGGCGAGCGTAGATCTCAAGGTGGGGAAGATCTACCTGTTAGACCCGTTCAGACAGCAGGTTCCATGGGAGCACAGGCTTAAGTAGGTCGCATGCCTACGTTGGTTTATTCCGTCGATGTTGCATCAGATCCGGTTTCACGATAGCAGAACGGCAGATGATGAGACGTACAAATTGTTGAAGAGTGCCTTTCGGATGAGCATTCTGGACGGAAGACATGGGGTGCCCCAACAACAGCAGGGGTATGTTATTTTTAAGAGTTTATTCTATCCCATTAGGTTTTAATAAAATTACAGTCTAATGGTTATTTAATTGGTGATTTTGCAGCGGTAACTATGGTGCCCATACTTTGAGATTGGCAGAGTACTTGCTAGCAAACAGGAAGGAGTTCGACTGGACGGAAGATGATATGGGCACCATCAGGGAGAAGATGGCTGTGAAGGTTTTTTGCAAATCGCTACACAATAGTGTTGTGTAGCTGATGTATATATGGGTTGTTCTCTGTTATACAGTTGATGTACATAACATATGTATTTTTTGTTTAAATTATTCGATTAAATTTATTCAATTCCAGCACGCACGATTTTGCCTATTTAAGTGAATAAGTCATTTCACTCCAACACGATTTAAACAACACGATTAATTTTAAGAACTAAATACAAATCAATTTCGGAACACAAAATTAATCAGAATAGTTCTCCATTCATTCCACGGTAGAGTCCTTCTGAGGGCACGTTTGTTTGTTGTATCCAGTTGAATGACAGATGCTGCATTTGCGACGGTATTCTTCGGGAACAATTCTACTGGGACCTTAATTAACCATAGGTGGGTTGGAACACCTCCTGCTGTTATGTCCTGCTTGTCCACATCTTCTACACGACTGTGTGGTTGTCCTCTCCGAAGACGAGACATGTCGACCCTCCATCGGGCGACCGTATTGTCTCTTCGTCTTTGGATTTAAAACCACCCGCACTGCGATGTCGGATGGCACTACCCATGAAGAAGGATGACCAACAGGCATAATAGGAACCGAGTATGCATCAATAAATGTCTCCCTCTTGTAGTAGTCCGCACATAGAGATGTGAAATCCATGTTCCGCTCCCTACAACAATGAAAACAGTTATATTCACATTTGGGTAATATAAAGCATTAACTGGACAGAGTCCTCATGTACCTTGCCGCTGCGAGTGCGTGTGAACATGGTAAAAAGTCCATTTGGAATTTGTTGCATTTGCATGTCTTCCGGGCTAAGTCAACCGTCCACTGTTTTCCCTTGTGTCTGACGGAGAATATGTTCCAGTCAACTGGATTTACGGTCATATAACCGCACTTGTCGACACGTTTCAGTATCACAAGATGTGCTGCGTCGGTCAATCGATGCTGCATGGACCGTGCATTTGCATGTCGATCGTGGAACCACTTTTGTAGTATATTCCGAATGAACTCTGCCAGTGTCATCAATGGCAGTTGGCGTGCGAATCTTAGGCATGAGTTTATGCACTCTGCAACATTTGTGGTCATCAACCCGTACCTTCTTTGGGGACAGTGAACGCGGGACCACTTGTGTGGACCGGCATCAATGGCATAATCGTATGCACCCTTGTGCAGCTTACGTAACTCCTCCATGTGGCGATCATACTGGATTTTCCTGTACAACCTAGCAGTGTTATCCATTATGTCGGCAACATCCTTTCTGTGGAATCGCTTCTTCATATTTTCACCAAAATGCCAGCAACATATGGTATGGGTTGCATAAGGGAACACTTTAGAAATCCCTGCTTCAATGCTTGCATGACGATCGGAAATGAAAACCAGATCATCTATATGACCAAGGGCACCTCTCAAGCATTCCAAAAACCACTCCCATGAAAGGTTGTTTTCTAAGTCACCGTACCCAAAAGCAATTGGATACACCTGTTCGTTTCCATCTTGTGCAGTTGCCATAAATATTGTACCACCGAATCTTCCCTTCAAATGGGTACCATCAACTGCAATCACGGGACGCATACACCTCCGAAAATCTCTAATTGAGGACCCTAACGACATGAAAAAGTAGAGGAATTTACCATCGTCTGCGCACTGTAAGTCTGTGATTGTGCCATGATTTTGCTGTTCCAGAACGTATACAAAAGATGGCAACACTTGAAAACTTTCTTCATGTGTTCCATAGGTCAATGACAATGCGTATTGCAGGGCATCATGTGCCTTACTGTACATGATTTGGATGCCATACATTGTTTTCATATCGGCGATTACGTCCTTCGGACGCATGAGACGACCATCATGTTGTTGAAGTCTAGGTGCAATGAGTTCTCCGATTGTGAATGCACTGGCTTGTCTGTGGCGACGGTGAACCTCCTCCAATGGACAACTGTGTTCATTAACAAAACTTCTTACTTGAAAGTAAGTCCCTTCATCTCTCCTTACCGCTCTTAATTTCCACGAACAATCATCAACGATGCAAACCAGATGTAAAGTTATCTTATTGGACCTTTTCACCTTCCATTCAAAGTTCTGCCGCATCGCAAAATTGCCAACTAGCCTCTTCAAATCCTTTTTACTCAGAAAAAATTGACCTTTATAAATCATGGTTGTCGGTTCTGGCGCTGCCAAGGTGTTGCTTCTACCAGTACCAAATGAGTATGAATCTGCTCCCGGAATAACCCAAGTTGTAGCATGAACAGAATCAGATGTTGTCACATTATAACGGACCTCGGACGTCCCTGGCATATCTGGTGCAGTGCCACTAACTCCTTGTACACGTCTACCACATGTTTGCATTTGTGCAAGCTCTTCATCCACATTTTGCAGATCATCAACCTGTTCATTATTTGCCTCATTATCCACCTCATTGTTCGGCGCATCGTACTGCTCAATTCGACAACCAAACACATCACCAAATTGAGGTTCAACTGCATCTGCATGGTTGACTGCAACCTGTGGGACACCACACATGTTTCCCCCACCTTCGCTGCCACTCCTTTGGGTGAACACTTGGTGCTACCGCTAAAGGATCCTAATTGTTGGGCATTTTCAGGAGGAGGAATATCATTCCCTACCATATCGCCAGCTATCCGCTCAGTTAGACTGACACATACTTGAGGGATCACTCGATCTTCCCCTAGCATAAACTGAACATCGTCGTCATTCCTTATAAATGTGCGACACGTACTGCCAGGAACGATTGATATTGATGACAAATCAACATTGTATTTGTTTACATCATAGTTCACAATAGTATGTACAATCGCCACCAATTCTTCGTAAGTCATATTCTTTGACACGTACATTCCCCGGTTATCGGATCCAACAAACCTCTGACTTCCATCAGGTAACTGCTCCCATCAACCGTTGTAAGATATTACTATTCTAACCCGATTCATGAGGCTGTCAAATTAATAATCACAAACCATTAATAAAAGAAAACACATCAAAAGTCACGGGTAAGGCAACAATAGTCACGGGGTAAGGCAACAAAAGTCACGGGTAAGGCAACGCAACAAAAGTCACGGGTAAGGCAACAAAAGTCACGGGTAAGGCATGAAAAGTCACGGGTAAGGCAACAAAAGTCATGGGTAAGGCATGAAAAGTCACGGGGTAAGGCCACAAAAGTCACGGGTAAGACATGAAAAGTCACGGGTAAGGCAACAAAAGTCACGGGTAAGACATGAAAAATCACGGGTAAGGCAACAAAAGTCACGGGTAAGGCAAAAAAAGTCACGGGTAAGGCATGAAAAGTCACGGGTAAGGAATCAAAAGTCACGGGTAAGGCAACAAAACTCACGGGTAAGGCACACATCAAACATGAAAAGGCTCGGGAACAGATCTATGGAAAACTCTCAGAGATCCAAAAATGGCTTACGGCTTAAAAAATACTCAAAAAAATACTCGGAAAACATATGAAAATGAACAAATGAAAATGTTAACAAATTAAAACAAGAAAGTTCAAGAAATTTTACCTTATTTTACTGAACCACATCACGTCAGTTCTTTATAACTTTAGGAAGAAATTCCATAGAGAGAGAGAAAGCTAACACGAAGAAGAAATTCCAGAGAGAGAGAGAGAGAGAGAGAGAGAGAGAGAGAGAGAGCTACTGTCAGTTTTTTTTCTCGAGTGTGGAGGACAGAGAAAAGTACAAAGAAAGGGAATAACATAAATCATTTAAGTGAGGGCAATTTTGGTAGTTCACCATAATAGGTGCCTTTTAAACTTAACTTATTAAAGTACTGACAAAGTCACCAACTCACTTTAAAAAGGTGATATTTCTCACCAATTCCACTGTTGTAAAATGCTAAAGGTGCGTTTGGTATCGTTTTTAAAATGGTGTTTTTAAAAACTTTTTTTTTTTAAAATGGAAATCATGTTTTAAAAATGTAATGTGTTTGGTAGTATTTTTTAAAAGTAGTTTTTTGAAACAGAAAATGATGTAAAAGTGTTTGGTTATTATTTTTAAAATGGGAAAATATAGTTGTTTAGAGGGAAAAGTTGATTTGTTTTGAAATGATGTTTTTGAAAATAGTGAAAAACAATAAAAAAAAATTGTGCTTAACTTTTTAGTTATAGATTGTAAAAGGTTATTTTTTGTTTTCAAAAACAGATTTGTAAAACATTAAGGGGCTATCTGACTAGTCTCTTTTAGGACTCTCGCAATAGTACGAGGTCGAAGAGTAGAACAATGATAGAAATGATTCGTTCCTCAAGGATTGAGTGACCGATTACCGAAATTGATTAGTTCCAAAGCTATTCAACCAAGCAAAATTCAATGATGAATTATACTACTCAATTGTAACTTAAACGCAATAATTGAAAATAGACAAGTAAACAAACACAAATGTGATAATATAGAGAGATATGCTAGAATTTGAATCCACCCCACCCAACATTTAAAGCCCGTTTTAGACTCAATTACTCATTCAAAACATACAAATGCAATTTGTAGATTCATGCACCCTATTATTAACCTACAATCTTGGTCAAGCAATGTAAGTTACACCCGAAATGTACCCAAGCATATCTCTCGATTACCCGGAGTATACAAATTGAGTTCATTAAGTTTAATGATGCACTGAATGAATCCTATACGCTAGCCTAAGTGGGTATACTTTTCTAGACATGCATATAGGGCATTTTATCGAACACGTGGTGTGCGTCTCCGGTCGGTACATAACACACCACAATAAATCATTCAAAATGGAGATCAATCACTTGAAAGCATTTGAAGCACACAAAAATACCCATACAAATCGCATTAGCATATAATTAATAAGAGTTAATACAAAATACAAATTATGGGTGGGGTTTCATCGAATCCTAACACTAGATGTTTAGCTCATCATACTACACAAAATAGCCATACAATAGATTAAATCCAAAGAATACATGGCTATGACAAAAGAATAAAAGATAAGAGTTTAGAGGAAACTAATGGAGAGCTTCTCTTCGTTCTTGGATCTTCTTCTTCTATCTTTCTTCAACTCTCTCTTGCCCAAAAAGGTGGAGTGATGGTGGATGTGGAGAAACGGGAGTGAGATTTGTGTTTGGATGTTAGGGAGTTATGGAAACTAAGTGGTTTGTGAAGGATGAAAGGTGAGGTAAAAATGGAGTCTTGGAATCTTTTTGGTAAGGGAGTTAGTGGTCTTTTAAAATCCCCCAAATGATGTATTTATAAGGGGGGACAAATAGGGCAACAATTTTGTGTCTGACGAAAGGCGGACTGTCATGGTTTGGTGGTGCCGTGGTATCACCACCGCGGCAGATGAACCGCGGCAAGCTTCTGGAGTTTCTGTGGCTCGATTGCCGCGGTATCACCACCGCGGCACTTCAACCGCCGCAAACAACTGGGGTTTCTGTGGCTCGAGTGTCGCGGTCGGGCGACAACGGTAGCCCAACCGCAGCAACTAAATGATATCTCTGTGGCTCGGGTGCCACGGTGGCCCATCGCGGCAGTGATACCGCGGCACCCTGACTTCCAGGCTAAACTTCCTAAAATTGCACTTTGACCCCCAGAGTTCTCTGAAATTGCTCCGGTGCCTCTGAACTCTATAGATTCCTGAAACACTTATTTAAACCGATTAAAACCCCAATTTTACCCGAGAAACGGACACAAAATGATATGGAATTTGGGGCTACACTATGTGTAGAAATAGAGTAATCACTGTCCTGTATCGTTTTTCAGGCTCATTTTCATTTTCATTTTTCGAAAATGATTTGGAATACGCGTTCGTTACCGTTTTCCATTTTGTTTTTCATTTTATTTTCAAAACAAAAACAAAAACAAAAACAAAAACAACATCAGTGTTAAAAGTGAAAAATTTCCAAAACAACTTTTTGATGTTTTTCATTTTGTTTTTCGTTTTGTTTTTTAACTAATTTTTCTTACTTCTTTTTTTCTACTTCGTTCATCACAGCTCACAGGTATTCTTCTTCTTCTTCTTCCTTTTCTCCTCTTCTTCTTCCTTTTCTCCTCATCTTCTTCTTCTTCTTCTTCATTTTCTTCTTCTTCTCCATGACAAAAATGGTGCAGCTCTTCTTCTACTTCTCCATGAGCCGACGTCGGAGGGAGTGAGATCCTCCTCCGGCGACGCCGATCTGGCCAAATCGGCGAGGTTGGCGTCACAGGAGGAGGATCTCACCTCCTCCGGCGTTGGAGCCACCGATATGCTCCTCGAAGAGCAGATCGACGGCTCCTTCCATTTTTTTTTCTTTATTTTTTGATTGTTGGGTTAATTTGTATCTCAGTTTAATTGGAGATTTGATTTGGGTTTACAATTAGATAGAACTCGATAGAATGAATTTGGTTTCTTTTGTTCATAGATTTGGACCATTTGTTCTTTAGATATATATTTTGTGATTTCCAGCAACTGGGTTCATTGAGTGGTTGAAGGTTGGTAAAAATAGCTTATTCTTGAGTCCTGGGTATCCATATGAAGAAATGTTGAGGACATTTCACAATCAAACCAGCATAAGCATGTGCCCTTCCAATTTTCGCGAGCTAAAATTGAACAAGAGGTAGTATTGGTCAATTGACCAGGTGAAATTTTTTTTTTTTGTGATTTGGTCTTGAGATATTTCCAGCAACTGGGCTGTATTCAAGCATTAACATTAAAAATAAAATGAGTATAGGTTGAGTTCTTAGCTCAGCAATTTATTTGTGTAGGCATTGGATCTTTCCAGTTTTTTTTTTTTTTTTTTTTCGAATGGATTTTCAATTTTTTTTTCATTGATCTGCTGGACACGTTGCAAATATCTTACCCCAAAAAAATAAAAATCAGCTCATTATAATTTTTGATATATTTCGAATAACCTACCGGACGCGTTAATTTTTTACGTTTTCATATTCGGAATACAGCTTCCAGGATATGCTACCAAACGCGTTTTTGGATTTCGAAACTGAAACAAAAAACACTGTTTTCATTTTCATTTTTATTTTCGAAAAACAAAAACAAAAACAGCTTTGAAAAACGTTACAGGACGCACCCTAAACAAACAACATTAAAGTTGTTTTTTATTTTTAAAAACAGAAAACCATTTTTAAAAATGGTTCCAAAAACAGCACCTAACTCTCTCTATTCCGTTTTTCTGTTTAATTTGGGTGTAATAATATAAATTTAACAGAAAAACTCTATGGTAAACCCATTACACCTACATTCAAAAGGTTGTGGCTGGGTTCGATTCATACGTCTCTCCCTCAGTTTCGAATTATAGTAATAGATTAAAAAAAAATTCACAATATATATTATCCCTTGATTACGTTTGTTACAACTTTGGCTGTCATTCTTGTTTGTTTTTCCCATCCCTAAGTCTGAAGAAAAAAAAATGAAAGGGCTCTTATCAATTATTTCTGAAGTGCCATGTCGATATTAATTAAACTACTCCCCATGCCATTTTACCCTTAACAAAATAGAGAAAAATAGATTAGAAGACTCATATTTTGCCTTCCTCTTGTGTCACGTACATGTTATTTTCTAGAAATATATGGTCTTGTCTTCATTTGAAAAGGCGTTATTTCTTGGATAGCCACTAGCATCTCCATCACAACAAGAAACATAACCGATTTTATATAGTCTCCTCTTCGTCAGAGGTTTGGCAAGTGAAGTATTGTGACCATCAGGTGTCCTAAAAATCATTAGCAAAGACTTTGACACAATCTTCTACTTTCTCAAAAAGGAGTCCAAAAGATGTTGATAGTAAATGAGAAGATTGGTTAAGGGGAAAAAAGAAGATGAATGTTACTATCATGTTTTTATGTCTAAAGTAATTTAGACATTTAGTTGTTAATAATTTTTATAGTTTATTTATTTTTATCTTAATAGTTATTAACACTATTAACTCCTTAACTTTAGGCTTAAGTCGGTGTTGTGGTGGAGGTGGTTAATTTTCTTTTTCTTTTTTAAAGCTTTTTACCATTGGTACACAAGAATTATATTGGAACAAGAAAAATCTTGGATTACTTGTTGAAAAGATGGAATTTGATTTTGTGTGAGTAATAAGAGCATCTCCAATGCAGATGTGGATTGTGAAAAAATTGGATGTCAACTAGGATGAACAGACATTGAGTTCAAATATACTTCTTCAATGCAACCATCTCCATTCAATATCAAGCTAAGGTGGCAAAAAAAAAAAAAAAAATGACACTATCAACATAATTGTCTACTTTTAGATAAGTCTGTTGGACACTGTCAATATGATTAACTTAGCAAATACATTTATGACATAGAAAGTGATTTGTGTTTCTATTAAAATAATAATATTGTTTGTTAAAAAAATAAAATAAAAAAGACAGGTCATTAAAAAAATCTATTTTGAATAGAAGCCATTGGAGTCTAAATGTTGATTTGGTTGTCTATCAACTATACATTTCTGACATAAAGAAGGCAAGTCTTTTGATATTGTTGTCATGTCAACAATTTTTGACAGACAATCCACACTTGTATTGGAAATGTTCTGATAAAGGTGGTAAGCTAGGCCTGAGAAGGGACTTGTTTGGGTGTGTAGATGACAAGTTAGTGGTCAATCGTGACTATGTTAAGCAGGGAGCTAGGGGCTTTTTTTTGGTAAAAGGTGGTGTTGACAAAGGGATAAGGGAGGTGTTAACATCTCAGAGTCTGATAGGCCTCATATGGACCAAGTGGTTGGGCTGGTTGTGGGAAAAAGGTATAAGAGGATTGTGGGTCTCTCAAGCCCATAAAGGTGGCTTTGGGCCTTTCTGGTGATAACCCTTGTTTTCAGAAAGGCTTGAAAGCCTAGGTGTGTGTGTAGACCTTGGTTTGGTGGATGTTAATTTAGCCCACGATACTCTTATTCTAGAAAATCTGAAGGATTGTTGCGTTGATGTCAAACCTCTGAAGAGTACCAAAGCTGAAGTGTGGATTCCCCATCTCTCTCGAAGCTCTGAAATTTAATGTGGATGGATCGTCAATAGGTGTTTCAGGTCTTGCGGGGATTGGGGGTGTTTTGCGGAATTCTAAAGGGAAGGTGTTGTGTCTTTTTTCCGTTTATGTTGGTTTCCAAGATGCAATCTCAGCTGAAGTCTTGGCAATTCAAGAAGCCTGCTCTGTGTGCTTCAAATGCCTCTTTGTTTGAGAAGGAAATTGCTATCGTTAGCGATTCCAAGGTCGCAGTTTCTTGGGTGAACAATGATGGCTTCGGTAACATTAATTTTTTGGATTTGATTTATGACATCCGCTCTAATCAGGCCTTGCTAGGCAACACTTCTATGATTCACAATCCAAGAGCTTTGAACACTTTGGCGGACTCTTAAGCTAAAAGGGGTTTGGCCTCTAGCGAGGAATCTATTGAGTGGGGTGACCCCTAGTGTTAGTGTGTTATTATAGTTTTCATTTTTGAGCTGGGGCTGTGTTTGTGCTTCCTCTGCTCTGTTTTTGTTTCTCCGCTGTTCTGTTCTGTTTCTTTTGGGGTGTGTATTTTTTCTTGCTTGGGGTTGTCGTTGTGGGTGGTGTTGGTCTCTTGGCTGTTTTGCCTTGGGGCTGGCTTTTGGGTGTTGGCTTTGGCTCGTGCTTGGTGTTCTCTCTTTGGTGGCGTTTGGTTGGCTGAAATGGGAATGGAATAGAATGGAATCCATTCCATATGTTTGGTTGGTTAAAATCCAATGGAATGGGCATTCCATTGGAATGGTGATTCCACCATTTTGATGGAATGGGCATTCCATCCAAAAACCAATGGAATGCCCATTCCATTCCAATGTAAAAAATTTATTCCATAAAAGCCCTCATATGCACAAACTACATTCCAAAAATACCCTCCTTTCAAAAAATAATACATTATCATTATATATTATATTAATGATATATATATATATATATGTATGTATTATATATTATATTATTATATATATTATATATATTATTATATATTATATTATTATAATATATATATAACGATATATAAATATATATAATATAATATATTATTATATATATTATTACATATATTATATAATATATATATATTATATATATTTATTATATTTATTATTACATATATTTATATTACATATATTTATTATATTATATTATATTATATTATATTATATATATATATTATTATTATTATATAATATATATATATTATTATTATTATATAATATATATATATTATTATTAAATTATATATATAATATATACTTTTATATTTTATTATTATTATCCAAATTATATAATAAATATTATATATAATAATATATAATATTCGTATTAATAATAATATTACTAATAAATAATATATATTATATATATTATATTATATTATATATAAACATATATTTATATATTATTATGTAATATATATTATTTTATTATAATATATATATTTAGAGTTAGACTATTACAAGTATCATAGAAATGGTATAGAAGGAAGAATTTTCAGTTTGTTAAGGACGTGAACCATTGGAGGAAAATCCATAATAGAGAATTCTGTTGGGACGGATTATGGAGATGTCCATATAAAGCCTGGAGTGGAAAAATGATGGCATGGACCCAAAGAGTGAAGGATGGAAAGAACGTAATACCAATCCTTTTTCTAGAAATGAGATTAGTAGAAAAAACTTTTCCATCAGCGGCTTTGAAATGCCGAACATGGGGTTTCCAAAATTCTGGAGGAAGGACCTTTGGATTCATTATTGTGGTGTGAGAACCTGTGTCAAAATAAGCGATGACATCAACTGGTTTTGAGTATTTGTCAGGCAGAATCCGAACCGGAGCTTGAGGACCGGAATGAGAAATAAGTTGAATAGCCTAATTGGATTCTGGAATAGAGCTGTAGTCTAAGGAGCCAGAATATTCTGAGTCAGAAAGATCTTCTTGGAGAACAAAGGTTGTGGTGTGATCTGCACTATCTTGTTCAAAGAAGATGGATAATAATAATATTTATATATATATATGATTTGTTATATAATATTATATATACATTTATATTTTATTATTATTATTATCCATAATATATCATGTTATTATGAATGTTTTATAATTAAGGGTATTTTAGTCAAAATACAGTTAATTCCATTCCATTTAGTTGTTAACCAAACAAAATAATATTGATTCACATGTTAATTCTAAAGTCCCAACCAAACAAAGAAATCAGCTTTCCATTTCATTCCCATTCTCATTCTCATTATCATTTCGATTACCATTCCGCCATTTAACCAAATGCCACCTTTGTTCTTTTATGAATAAAACCTGCTGTTCAAAATATATATATATATATATATATATATATATATATATATATATAATTATTCAACAAAATTACAATTTTGTTTTTTTTATGTAGCTTTGATTCTTTAAGAAGTTATAGTGCAACTTAAGATTGAATGAGATGGGCGCTTTCATTATCTGCCTATATTATATATTTATATATGGTGGTCAACAAGCTGACTCATTTTGAAATTTATGGAAATATTGTATGTCCGCAGTGACGGAGAGAGGGAGAGAAGAGACAAAATAATCAGTCAACAAATTAACCAAAAAATCATAAAAGAAATGCATATATATTTTGACTGAGGTTACACAAAGCAACCCTCTTTATTACATTATAAATTTTTAATTTAATCGGAACTGTAGAAGATCTCAAACATTATAATTCAAACGAACTGCTACTGCAACATTTCACATGTTAATAATTATTTCTCTAATTGTTGTCCCACCAGAACTTGGCCTGAAGAGATTTTACCACATTCTGATCCAACTGGAAGGCTTTAGCCAAAACATCAGGATTAATGGGAGGATCCGACCCGAAAACAGCGTTGGCGATGGTGATGACACCAGGGTTCTGGCTGCTCAGAGCAGCAAAGGCAACTGCGTTGGTTTTTCCAATATTGAATTGGAAGTGAATGAGTCCAATTGGGAACACAAACACATCTCCCTTGTGTAGGACTTTGGTGAAGAGTTTGTTGTCAGGGTTGGATGTCACAAAACCAACGTAGAGAGTGCCTTCCTGGACAAATAGGATCTCGCTGGCTCGGGGGTGGGTGTGGGGCGGGTTCTGGCCATATGGTGCGTAGTCAATGCGGGCTAAGGATATACCGAGAGTGTTGAGTCCTGGAATTTGGACTACATTTACAGGAGTCACGGTGGAGCCAACCGGATTCGATGTTTTTTGGGGGATGTTAAGCCCTGAAAAGAAGAAGTCCTTTGGTGTGGCAAGCTTTGGGTCCTTGCAGAACTTCCCATTCACAAACACTACATAAAAAAAGGAAAAAAAAGAATTACCCAGCCGTAAATAATATATAACATGTCATTCATAAATTTGTAGGATTTATATATACATAAAAAAAAAACTTACCACCATTCTTGGTGTCATTAATGGCAACACAAAAATCCTGAAGAGGGCTAGGGTCGGAGGCGGAGGCCAAGGAGGAAGCCAGAGCCAAGAAGACAGAAGCTACAAGAAAGTGAACAGCTTTCATGGTTGTGATTGTTTCAACTGTGTTATAACTGCTCTGATGAGGAGTGAGAAATCTTTAATGGAAAACAAGCTTATTTATAGATGGAGTTGATTGAACCGGTCTTAATTTGCTTGCAGATATGAAAAGCTTGCCAGGTCTCAACTTTGTTAAATATTATATATGATCTATTCCCATAATGAACCATTCTTCAACACCCACAAACATATATTCCGTATATATATAGAAAAATATTTTTTGGACATGGAAGTGGTCTCACGATCAATTCAATATTTCAATTGACTGGAGTAAAAATATCTAGGTGGTTATATATATATTTAGAGCTTTTCATCTACAAACTTATTTGTCAGTTTTTGGATCAAAATCCAAAGACTGTTATGTGTTCTCTCTTTTAGCCCACCACTTACATAACATCCTATGGATTTTGATTCAAAGGTTGACAAATAGATTTGTATATAACCTTATATCAAGGGTTTATAGGTGAGAAACTATATATAGAGAGAGAGAGAGGGAGAGAGAGAGATGACTTTAATGTGGTCAATGGATTGGAAGTATTCAATATTTGTCCTTATAATAATAGAAAGAATAAACATAAATTATATATAGCTTCACAAAGGATGATTCTGCTATTCCCATTTCCACTTATTACAAAAGCAACAGGTAACAAACATAATGTATTGAATTGATCGCTTCACCAATTGTGAACAAATAGCAATTTTCAATTATGATCAGCGGAAATCTAATATTGATAATTTATGATTTTAAATTATTTTTTTACAGAATCGAGGAAATATTTTACAGAAAATATATGGTTT
Source organism: Acer yangbiense (assembly GCA_008009225.1). NCBI lineage: Eukaryota > Viridiplantae > Streptophyta > Magnoliopsida > Sapindales > Sapindaceae > Acer > Acer yangbiense. Next base: position 15,775,752 of record CM017763.1, read on the forward strand.
TGATTCAATATTCTGCTCTTCTTAACCAAAAGTAAATGTTTGTTTGGACCACTTATTGTTGCTTAGGTGAAAGATGATTATTCAGCCTAATAAGGTGATACGAGTTGCCACACTGCAACATGTATATTAAAAAAAAAAATTGTTTTAAGTAAAAATATCGGGCACAAATTTATAGAAATATAGTTGATATCCTCTAAATATAAGAATATTCAAGGATATATTTAACAGATGAACAATTACCAATTAAGTCCCTCTAACTAAGGAATGTTGGTTTAATGGAATTTTTTTTCTTAATTTTTTTAAAATTAAATTAGTTTTATTATAAATATTAGAATTAAATTGTATCAAATATTTATAGGAGTCATTTTTAATTAAATTTCAAGTATTGATTATGAGATTATATATTCCGATATTTTTCATATTTCAGATATTGGTAAAAAAAATAATAGAAAAGTCGTAAACTATTTGGAATTAAAAAAAAGGTTTAAGACTTATTTAATAATTTTCCTATTTATTATCACTAACCGTAATTAAGGGCGGACCCTCGTGGAGACCAGGTAAGGCCCATGCCCTAACTCAATTTTTTTTTAGAAAAATTGATTTTGTATATACTTTCTATATACATATTCATTAACAATAGTTACAACTTATTTCCTTTAGCATAGCTCGTAGTGGATCTTCTCTCTACACTTGAAGTATTTATCTCAAGTCTCATCTCAAGTAAATGTATTTTTTTTTTAATTCAATTTTATCTTGTATTTTTTTACGTCTTATTTATTTTACCATCTTTTTCAATTCCTTTATCAAATTTTCATTTCTTCTAAAACAAAATAATTCATTTTCTTATTTTATATTAAATTATCTATTATTATTTTGAATTGTTTATTATTTACAATAGTTTTAATTTGACACATCTAATACGTCAGGTGGATCAATAATGCTGGTGTTGGTAGCGTGGAGCATGCTCAAACTATTTACGATATCCGGAGTGTTCTAGACGATGGTAGGTTGATGTCGGTGGTTTATGGCTTTAGGGTCTTCAACTCCCTTGCTGATCAGTTGGCTAAGAAAGGGGCTCAGTTTGGCAGTGATGTTTTAACTTGGAGTGATTTATGATTGGCTGCTCTGTTTTGGGCTTTGGCGTGGTGCTTGTCCAGTTGTGCTTGTGCGGCATGGGGCTTTGGGGCTTTTCTTCTTGTTTTTCTTTTCTTTTCTTTTCTTTTCTTTTGCTGGGCTGTCAAAGTTCAGCGACAGTGGTTGTGGGGAGTGTTGATGCCTCTGTCGCGGTTTTTTGAGGCTTGGTTGCTGTTTCGTTTTTGGTTTTCCTCTGTTCCCTTCTATCTGTGTGTTTTTGTTTTGGCTTTTGGCTTTCTCTGTTGGGGTGCAGGCGTTGTTTTTTGGCTTCTTTTTGTGCTCGTCATGTGCAGTTTTTCTTGAGCCTTTGTGTTGTTGGCTCTTGCCTTTAAAAAAAAATAAATTATAAAATCTCAAATTTTAATTTATTGGATTAAAATATTCAATCTATTATTATGATATATTTCTTTCATCTTTAGAATTTTTCTTTATTTTATACTTTTAATTTATTTAGAATCAATAAATCAATAATTTACCAATAATTTAAAGAATAAAAAATATAAAACATGTCTAGTAATATTTATTAATAAATTATTTTTGTATAAATTTAAATTGAATTCATTATAAATGCATAAAAATAAAAAATTTCTTATTATAAAATCAAATTGTAATTTATTCTATTTGTTTTTCATTATTTATTTTGTTTTTCTTCTTATTTATTTTTTAACATTTTTTCTTCTTCTTTTTTATTTTTTAAACATTTTTTCTTGTTTTTATTTTTTTTAAATGTAAGAATATTTAATTCATCCGAGTAAGTGTTCTATTTGTTTTATTTTATCTATTTTACTTTTGTTTTTAATTTTTCAGTATTTGTTTTTTTAGATATATTCAAAATTTCTAGGTCCACCACGGACCGTAATTTGAAAAATATTGTGGATACATAATCTTACAATCAATATGATCGCTACAAATCATTTTGGAAAAAATATTTAATATTAAAAATATTCAATAAAATTACAATTTTGTTTTTTGAAGTAGCTTTAGTTCTTTAAGAAGTTATAGTGCAACTTAAGATAGAATGAGATTGGCATCAAAATTTCCAAATCGGCGTTTTCATTATCTGCCTATATTATATATTTATATATGGTGGTCAACAAGATGACTCATCTTAAATTTTAGATTTCATTGAAATATTGTATGTCAGCAGTGACGGAGAGAGTAAGAGAAGAGACAAAATAATCAGACAACAAATTAACCACAAAATCATAAAAGACATGCATATATATTTTGACTGAGGTTACACAACCCTCTTTATTACATTATAAATTTATAATTTATAGAAGACCTTAAACATTATAATTCAAACGAGCTGCTACTACAACATTTCTCATATTAATAATTATTTCTCTAATTGTTGTCCCACCAGAACTTGGCCTGAAGAGATTTCACCACATTCTGATCCAATTGAAAGGCTTTAGCCAGAACATCAGGATTAATGGGAGGATCTGACCCAAAAACGGCGTTGGCGATGGTGATGACACCAGGGTTTTGGCTGCTCAGTGCAGCAAAGGCAACTGCATTGGTTTTTCCAATATTGAATTGGAAGTGAATGAGCCCAATTGGGAACACAAACACATCTCCTTTGTTTAGGACTTTGGTGAAGAGTTTGTTGTCAGGGTTGGATGTCACAAAACCAACGTAGAGAGTGCCTTCCTGGACAAATAGGATCTCACTGGCTCGAGGGTGGGTGTGGGGCGGGTTCTGGCCATATGGCTCATAGTCAATACGGGCTAAGGATATACCGAGAGTGTGGAGTCCTGGAATCTGGACTACATTTATAGGAGTCACGGTGGAGGCAACCGGATTTGATGTGTTTTGTGGGATGTTGAGCCCTGAATAGAAGAAGTCGCGCGTCTGCTGAGGCAAGCTTTGGGTCCTTGCAGAATTTCCCGTTCACAAACACTGCATGGAAGAAGTAAATATTTGTGATATAGGAGTTAAATATTAGTTCTTTTATAGTGTAGAGAGGCAAACTTGAAAAATAAAAATGAGAACCTTCGTTTTTTTTTTATAGCTAGTTACATAGAAATTTTCAAGTCAGTGCACACTGATATAACTTCATGGGGATATTGAATACGAACCACTAGTTCTACATGTTTTGACTCAAGTGTGTATGCATTTGTCAAAGTTTCTCCATAATGAGTGGCTCACATTCAATATCCTCATGAAGTTATATCAGTGCATACTGACCAGATCGGGACTGATTAGTTACAAACCTAAATATTTAGTACATATCTCTGTAATGTTACTAAACAAATCAGGACCACTAGAGACTTATTAATATATAGAAAGAGTAGAGCACATACCACCACTCTTGTAGTCATCAATGGCTACACAGAAGTCCTGAAGAGGACTAGGGTCAGAGGCAGAGGCAAATGAGGAAGCTAAAGCCAAGACAACAAAAGCCACAAGAAACTAAACACCTTTCATTGTGATTAAGCTGTGTATTATGCAAGTATTGTTGCCTTGGTGAGGGGTGAGAAATGTTGCAAGAGTTTATTTATAGATGGGAAATTGAACTAGTCTTTGTTTTACCCTACTCGAAGACGATATTGAAACAAGCCAAGTCTTGATTAAATGGTGTTATCTGTTTTTAATGTGCACAATGAGTCAGTCTTTAACTACTATGGATAATTGTCAAAATTAAGACTTTTTCTTCATCTGCTTACATCAACACATTTTTTAAACGTGGAATTGGTCTTCTTTCATATGAATCTTGTTATACATATATATTTCTTTTCAACTTATCTCAGATATATTGTTATCTCAGAAGTTTTGACAAGTTTTTTGATATTGTTACCATGTCAACAATTTTTTGACTGAGGTTACACAAAGCAACCCTCTTTATTACATTATAAATTTTTAATTTAATCAGAACTGTAGAAGATCTCAAACATTATAATTCAAACAAACTGCTACTGCAACATTTCACATGTTAATAATTATTTCTCTAATTGTTGTCCCACCAGAACTTGGCCTGAAGAGATTTTACCACATTCTGATCCAACTGGAAGGCTTTAGCCAAAACATCAGGATTAATGGGAGGATCCGACCCGAAAACGGCGTTGGCGATGGTGATGACACCAGGGTTCTGGCTGCTCAGAGCAGCAAAGGCAACTGCGTTGGTTTTTCCAATATTGAATTGGAAGTGAATGAGTCCAATTGGGAACACAAACACATCTCCCTTGTGTAGGACTTTGGTGAAGAGTTTGTTGTCAGGGTTGGATGTCACAAAACCAACGTAGAGAGTGCCTTCCTGGACAAATAGGATCTCGCTGGCTCGAGGGTGGGTGTGGGGCGGGTTCTGGCCATATGGCGCGTAGTCAATGCGGGCTAAGGATATACCGAGAGTGTTGAGTCCTAGAATTTGGACTACATTTACAGGAGTCACGGTGGAGCCAACCGGATTCGATGTTTTTTGGGGGATGTTAAGCCCTGAAAAGAAGAAGTCCTTTGGTGTGGCAAGCTTTGGGTCCTTGCAGAACTTCCCATTCACAAACACTGCACACCCAAAAAAATAAAAGAAATGAATTACCCAGCCATAAATAATACATAACATGTCATTCATAAATTTGTAGGATTTATATATACATAAAAAAAACTTACCACCATTCTTGGTGTCATTAATGGCAACACAAAAATCCTGAAGAGGGCTAGGGTCGGAGGCGGAGGCCAAGGAGGAAGCCAGAGCCAAGAAGACAGAAGCTACAAGAAAGTGAACAGCTTTCATGGTTGTGATTGTTTCAACTGCGTTATTATTGCTTTGATGAGGAGTGAGAAATCTTTCATGGAAAACAAGCTTATTTATAGATGGAGTTGATTGAACCGGTCTTAATTTGCTAGCAGATATGAAAAGCTTGCCAGGTCTCAACTTTGTTAAATATTATATATGATCTATTCCCATAATGAACCATTCTTCAACACCCACAAACATATATTCCGTATATATATAGAAAAATATTTTTTGGACATGGAAGTGGTCTCACGATCAATTCAATATTTCAATTGACTGGAGCAAAATTATCTAGGTGGGTATATATATATACAGTCTTTCTATTGTCAGTTCGTCCTGACAATAAATATATCAGGACGAAGAATATGGATCATAAATTATGGAGAAGTTTTGACGAGCGCATATATTTTGAGTCAAAGTATATAAATCTAGTATTCCATATTTTTCGTCATGATATATTTATTGTCAGGACAAACTGATAATAGAAAATCTATATATATATATATATTTAGAGTTTTTCATCTACAAAATCCCATGGATTTAATTTGATTCAAAGGTTGATAAATAGATTTGTATACAACCTTATATCAAGGATTTATAGGTGAGAAACTATATATATATATATATATATATATATATATATATAGAGAGAGAGAGAGAGAGAGAGAGAGAGAGAGAGAGAGAGAGAGAGAGAGATGACTTCAATGTAGTCAATAGATTGGAAGTATTCAATATTTGTCCTTATAATAATAGAAAGAATAAACATAAATTATATATAGCTTCACAAAGAATGATTCTGCTATTCCCATTTCCACTTATTACAAAAGCAACAGGTAACAAACATAATTAATCACAAATTAATATCAATCAAACAAGAAACTTCACGTCACATGTAAATGTATTGAATTGATCGCTTTACCAATTGTGAACAAATAGAAATTTTCAATTATGATCAGCGGAAATCTAATATTGATAATTTATGATTTTAATTTTTTTTTTTACGGAATCGATGAAATATTTAACAGAAAATATATGGTTTTGATTTAATATTCTGTTCTTCTTACCCAAAAGTAAATGTTTGTTTGGACCACTTAATGTTGCTTGGGTGTAAGACGCTTATTCAGCCTAATTAGGTGATTCAAGTTGCCACACTACAGCATGTATATTAAAAAAAAAAATTGTGTAAGTAAAAATATCGGGCACAAATTTATAGAAATATTTGTGAAAATAATAGAAATATAGTCGATATCCTCTAAATATAAGAATATTTAAGGATATATTTAACAGATGAACAATTACCAATTAAGTCCCTCTAACTAAGGGATGTTAGTTTAATGGATTTTTTTTTCTTAATTTTTTTAAAATTAAATTATTTTTTTTATAAATGTTAGAATTAAATTGTATCAAATATTTATAGGAGTCATTTTTAATTAAATTTCAAGTATTGATTATGAGATTATATATTCCGATATTTTTCAAATTTCAGATATTGGTAAAAAATAATAGAAAAGTCGTAAACTATTTGGAATTAAAAAAAAAAAGGTTTGAGACTTATTTAATAATTTTCCTATTTATTATCATTAACCGTAATCAGGGGCGGACCCTCATGGAGACCAGGTAGGGCCCATGCCCTAACTCAATTTTTTTTTAGAAAAATTGATTTTGTATATACTTTATATATACATATTCATTAACAATAGTTACAACTTATTTCGTTTAGCATAGCTCATAGTGGATCTTCTCTCTACACTTGAAGTATAATTCAATTTTATCTTGTAATTTTTTACATCTTATTTATTTTACCATCTTTTTCAGTTCCTTTATCAAATTTTCATTTCTTCTAAAACAAAATAATTCATTTTCTTATTTTATATTAAATTATCTATTATTATTTTTAATTTTTATTATTTATAATAGTTTTAATTTAACACATCTAATACGTCAGGTGGATCAATAATGCTGGTGTTGGTAGCGTGGAGCATGCTCAAACTATTTACGATATCCGGAGTGTTCTAGGCGATGGTAGGTTGATGTCGGTGGTTTATGGCTCTAGGGTCTTCAACTCCCTTGTTGATCAGTTGGCTAAGAAAGGGGCTTGGTTTGGCAGTGATGTTTTAACTTGGAGTGATTTATGATTAGCTGCTCTGTTTTGGGCTTTGGTGTGGTGCTTGTCCTATTGTGCTTGTGTGGCATGGGGCTTTTCTTCTCGTTTTTCTTCTCTTTTCTTTTCTTTTCTTTTGCTGCGCTGTCAAAGTTCAGCGACAGTGGTTGTGGGGAGTGTTGCTGCCTCTATCGCGGTTTTTTGAGGCTTGGTTGTTGTTTTGTTTTTGGTTTTCCTCTGTTCCCTTTTGCCTGTGTGTTTTCGTTTTGGCTTTTCGCTTTCTCTGTTGGGGTGCAAGCGCTGTTTTTTGGCTTCTTTTTGTGCTCTTGTTGTGTGCGGTTTTTCTTAAGCCTTTGTGTTGTTGGCTCTTGCCTTTAATAAATATGCCTTCAAAAAAAATAAACTATCAAATCTCAAATTTTAATTTTTTGGATTAAAATATTCAATCTATTATTATGATTTATTTTGTTTTATCTTTAGAATTTCTGTTTATTTTATACTTTTAATTTATTTAGTATCAATAAATCAATAATCTACCAATAATTTAAAGAATAAAAAATATAAAAACATGTCTAGTAATATTTATTAATAAATTATTTTTGTATAAATTTAAATTGAATTCAATATAAATGCATAAAAAAGAAAAAATTTCTTATTATAAAATCAAATTGTAATTTATTCTATTTGTTTTTCATTATTTATTTTGTTTTTCTTCTTATTTATTTTTTAACATTTTTCTTCTTCTTATTTATTTTTTAAACATTTTTTCTTGTTTTTATTTTTTTTAAATGTAAGAATATTTAATTCATATGAGTAAGTGTTCTATTTGTTTTATTTTATCTATTTTACTTGTGTTTTTAATTTTTCAGTATTTGTTTTTTAGATATATTCAAAATTTCTAGGTCCGCCATGGACCGTAATATGAAAAATATTGTGGATATATAATCTTACAATCAATATGATCGCTACAAATCATTTTGGAAAAAACATTCAATAGAATTACAATTTTGTTTTTTGAAGTAGCTTTAGTTCTTTAATAAGTTATAGTGCAACTTAAGATTGAATGAGATTGGCATCAAAATTTCCAAATGGGTGTTTTCATTATATATTTATATATGGTGGTCAACAAGAAGACTCATCTTAAATTTTAGATTTCATTGAAATATTGTATGTCAGCAGTGACGGAGAGAGTAAGAGAAGAGACAAAATAATCAGACAACAAATTAACCACAAAATCATAAAAGACATGCATATATATTTTGACTGAGGTTACACAACCCTCTTTATTACATTATAAATTTATAATTTATAGAAGATCTGAAACATTATAATTCAAACGAGCTGCTACTACAACATTTCTCATATTAATAATTATTTCTCTAATTGTTGTCCCACCAGAACTTGGCCTGAAGAGATTTCACCACATTCTGATCCAATTGAAAGGCTTTAGCCAGAACATCAGGATTAATGGGAGGATCCGACCCAAAAACGGCGTTGGCGATGGTGATGACACCAGGGTTTTGGCTGCTCAGAGCAGCAAAGGCAACTGCATTGGTTTTTCCAATATTGAATTGGAAGTGAATGAGCCCAATTGGGAACACAAACACATCTCCCTTGTTTAGGACTTTGGTGAAGAGTTTGTTGTCAGGGTTGGATGTCACAAAACCAACGTAGAGAGTGCCTTCCTGGACAAATAGGATCTCGCTGGCTCGAGGGTGAGTGTGGGGCGCGTTTTGACCGTATGGCTCATAGTCAATGCGGACTAAGGATACACCGAGAGTGTTGAGTCCTGGAATTTGAGCCACATTTACAGGAGTCACGGTGGAGCCAACCGGATTTGATGTGTTTTGGGGGATGTTAATCCCTGAATAGAAGAAGTCATCTGCTGTGGCATGCTTTGGGTCCTTGCAGAATTTCCCATTCACAAACACTGCATGGAAGAAGTAAATATTACATAGCTAGTTACAAAACTAAACATTTATTACATATCTCTGTAATGTTACTAAACAAATTAGGACCACTAGAGAATTATTAATATATAGAAAGAGTAGAGCACATACCACCACTCTTGTAGTCATCAATGGCTACACAGAAGTCCTGAAGAGGACTAGGGTCAGAGGCAGAGGCAAATGAGGAAGCTAAAGCCAAGACAACAAAAGCCACAAGAAACTGAACACCTTTCATTGTTATTAAGCTGTGTATTATGCAAGTATTGTTGCCTTGGTGAGGGGTGAGAAATGTTGCAAGGCAAAGCAAGTTTATTTATAGATGGGAAATTCATTGAACTAGTCTTTGTTTTTCCCTACCCGATCGAAGAAGATATTGAAACAAGCCAAGTCTTGATTAAATGGTGTTATCTGTTTTTAATGTGCACAATGAGTCAGTCTTTAACTACTATGGATAATTGTCAAAATTAAGATTTTTTCTTCATCTGCTTACATCATCAACACATTTTTGAAACGTGGAATTGGTCTTCTTTCATATGAATCTCACCTGTCCTGGTAATACAGTGTTTTATATCAGAATTATTTTAACAGTGATGGTATTCTATCCAAAAATTATTTTACAGTCTAAACATTTACTCAAATTATAAGACAAACCAATTTTTAATTACCACATCATCATACATTATCTCATAATTAATATGATTGCTATAAATTAACTTGTGGTATCATTTGGGCAACAAATATAATGATGCGTAAATTTAGAAATGTTAAGTTTTTTATTTATCCTTTCATTTTTCGTCCAATGAAGTTTCCATCGCAAGAGAAAACATATGAAGCTTACAAAAAGGATAATTCTTTTATTCATTTTCTACCTCGTTATGTAACAAATTAATTATTATAATTAACCGGTGTCCATGAAATAAATAATATTATATACAAGCACATATGAGGGTAAACAACTACATATGATTACCATAATTGACCGCTAATCAATAAATATTTTTTAAAACTTTGCCCCTAATCAATAATATTATATAGGGTACGGATATTGATACCCATAAAACTTATTAGTACACCCATTTTTATAAGTACACCCATGTCTAAAAATTAAAAATTAAATATTACTATAAACACCCATCATAATGCCAACAATACCCTCATTGAAATAAATATATTCAGTTTAATACATATTATTTATAAACACTCTTAAATTATTACCACACCCAATTTATAAAAAAAAAAAAAAAAAATCATATTATTTTTGGAATCAAATCCTTTTTTAATGATGGTCCAATTTACTTTTGGAAATATCTCGAATGTAGGAGTCTTATAAAAGGGAATATGTATATGGGATCAAAAGATTTTCAATTTGGAATTCTCTTATTTATACAGCTATCTTAAAAAAAAATCTTATTGACATCTATGGCTATCTTAAAATAATAATAATAAATAAATAAAAACTTGTTGATATTTACAACTATAGTTTAAAAAAAAAATGTTGTTTTTTGATAGAGTTTATAACTATATATAAAAATAAAATAAAATAAAAAGACAAAAACAATATGATAATCATGTGATAATAAGAAAATTTGATACTTGAAATAAAATTAGAGTTTAATTAGGGTTTATCATAAAAATTAAGGTTTATCATAAGTTTTTTTTTTTTAATAAGGAAATATAGTTGAAGATATGGGTGTAATTAATGAGTGTATATGGTATTTGGTTTATTTTTAATTAAAGTAACTTGTTCTTATTGGTAAATTTCTATTGGGATATTTTTGTAATTAAATTTTTTAATAAAATATGGGTGTACTAATAAGTTTTATGGGTGTCAATATCGGCTCCCTATTATATATTAAGGTCTTCTTAAAGGCATGTGTAAAGAGGAAATTTGATACCGCTAATCAATTTATTGCTAAGTATTCAAATCAAGAGAGGGTCTTTGTTTCTAATAATATTGTTATCACTACCCAACTTGGTTTAGTATATGGAAAAGAACATTCACTCGACCTGTTAATGTTCCATGGTCAAGTATTTATTTTTCCTTTACTCAAGAAGATATTGAAACAAGTTGGATTAGGTAAATTAATGACTTATTGGAGATTGTATGATTGTTAAAACACAAAATGACCAATTGTTATTTATTTATTTTTTTGATAACCCATAAATTATGTGAACACAAATTCAAACCTATTGAACCCTACAATCTTTGATAAAAGCAAATTATGGTCTTTGCTATATATGTAGGCACCCATGACAAAATTAGAACCTTTCGTATCCCATGCCTTATGTGAGCAAACCACATATTTAACTAGGGGTGTGTATTTTCGATTTGGTTTGGGCTGAAGTTCAATATCAAACAAAACCAATATGGATCGGTTGGGCTACATTTCAATCCAAACAAAACTAATGTGATTTTCCAAACCAATTCAAACCAATCCAAAAAGGTCGGGTTGGTTTGGATAGACTTATCGATTTAGATTTGAAATCAAAAATCTTTTTTTTTTTTTTTTTGTATTATATTTAAAAAAATATATTTTTTAAAATCATTATAGAAAATAGTAATTACACTTATGAAAAGCTAAAGATCAGTGTTTCTACGAGAGAAAATAAGTTCTATTTCATTTTTATCAGGGTTCATCATGGATGGATGCAGAGAGTGAGAGCTAGAGAACTTCAGAGGCAGCAAGAGCAACAGCTTTGTACTCAGCCTCAGTAAAGGACCGAGCAACGGATCGCTGCTTGCACGAGCATCATGAAATAGCATTCGTCCCAAGAGAGATTACATAAGCAAACACTGTCAACATGACTGTCTACTTTTAGACAGTCCGTTGGACATTATCAATATGATTAACTTAGCAAATACATTTATGATATAGAAAGTGATTGGTCTTTCTATTAAAATAATAATATTGTTTGTTAAAGAAATAAAATAAAAAAGACAGGTCATTAAAAAAATGTATTTTGAACAGAAGGTCATTGGAGACTAGGCTCAGTTTGACATTGCTTCCTAAAATGCTTTTTGGAGAAGTTATAAAATGTATCTTCTCATTTTGACTTGTGGGAGAAAGCAAAAATGACCAAAAGCACTTTCCTGAGATTTTACCAAACACCCTAGTCATTTTTGGCTTCTCCCAAAAGCTAAAATGATAAGCTACATTTTGTAACTTTTCCAAAAAACACCTCAGGAAGCAATATCGAACTGAGCCTAAATGTTGATTTAGTTGTCTATCAACTATACATTTCCACACTTAAGGCAAGTCTTTTGGTATTGTTGCAATGTCAACAATTTTTGACAGACGATCTACACTTGTAATGGAGATGCTCTAAGACTAAAAATACTCACTAATAATGAATCGCAATAAATGGAAGCCAAGGCCCTTGAGCATTATAGATGAAGACTAGCATGAATATATATAATAAAGTTCAGATTGAGTGTGCAACTTATTTAAAAATAAATAAAAATAAATTAATAAAATGTGCAACTGTCAATATTGGCAGGTTGCCAAGAGGTTGGCAGGTTGCGATCCGAAGAAATTATTCCTAAAACAATTGATCTTGTATTTTGTGATTGATTGATTTTAATTTAGAAAAAAAAAAACAATTCTAATTTATTTGGATATAGATTATTTTTTTCTTTTTAAAAAAAAAAATCATTTATTTATTTTTTCTTAATACAATTTAAATGAATGAATTACGGTGATAATTCAACCACAAGGGGTTGTGCCGCTAGTCACTGGGGCGAGCCGTAAACTCGGACGTTCTGGGTTCGATCCCTGGCAGCCACGTTTCTCTTGGGGCCACTAGAGGTTTACCCGGCTATTAACTTCAGGGCCTCGTGGGATTAGTCGAGGTGTGCGCAAGCTGGCCCGAACACCCACTGACACCAAAAAAAAAAAAAAAAAAAGAATTACGGTGATAACACGTCATTTAGACATTAAATTTAGACGAAGTAGCATTATTGTTTATTTTATGGGATTTGTTATGGGTTGTTTTTATCCTTTTTAGGATAGTATAATTTAATCCCTTAGGTCAGTCCAATATATATATAAAAGGAAAGAATAATTTAAGTAGTTTTAAGATTAGATTATTAATTTAATTTTAGGAAAAAAAAGGAATGATTTACTATGATTTCTAAGAAATACATTATAAATTATAAATATAACAAGAGAATTGTAAATAACCCCTAGCGTTTGTTGAATTATCAAATCAAACCCTCAGGTTAGAAAAATCAGCAAAAAAACAACTTCTTGTTAGTTGACTTTATTTGAACTGTATAAAAAACAATATGGGGTTGACCCAGTGGTTTAACGTGGAAATAAGAGGTTTTAGTCACTCTTTTAAAGTGGGTTTGTAATACTATTACCACTTTAATAATTTAAGTTTAAATAGCACCTATTACGGTGAACGGAAAAAAAAAATGCCACCACATTTTGATTTTATCTTCTTTTTTTTTTTAACTTTTAACTTTTTGGTTTTTCAATTTTTTGTTCTTCTTCATCTTCTTCATTGGACCTCTATTTAGAGGTCGAAATCAAGCTTCATTGGAAGTCAAATCGACCTCCAATAGAGGTCTATTCGTTCAACCTCTAGTGGAGATCAAAATCGACCTCCATTGGAGGTCGAAGTCGTTTGACCTCCGTTGGAAGTTTTTTCTACCTCAATGGAGGTCGATGAAGATTGAAGAAAAAGATATAAAATAAAAATTTTAAAAAAAATTAAAAATTTTCATTTTTATCCAATAAGTCTCATAAATTATAAAAATATCCAAAAGTCTCAAAAACTACAAAATATGTCTCGTAAATACCCAATAAGTCTCGTAAATACCCAATAAGTCTCGATCCAAGACTTATTGGGTATTTCCGAGACTTATTGGGTATTTCCGAGACTTATTTTGTACTTTCAAAGACTTTTTTGGTATTTCCGAGACTTATTGGGTAATTTATAATTTCCGAGACTTATTGATATTTTTGTAATTTCCGAGACTTATTGGACAAAATTCAATAAGTCTCGAAAATTATAAAAATACCAAATAAGTCTCAGAAATATGTCTCGAAAATACCCAATAAGTCTCGGAAATAACTAAAAAGTTTTGGAAACTACAAAATAATTCGAGGAAATACCCAATAAGTCTTGGTCTTAATTTTTTAGACCTATTGGATAAAAATGAAAATTTTCAATTATTTTTTTTTCATCTTCTTCTTCAATCTTCATCGACCTCCATTGGAGGTCGATTTCAACCTCCAACGGAGGTCAAACGACTTCAATCTCCAATGGAGGTTGATTTCGACCGCCAATAGAAATTGAAATTGACCTCCATTAGAGGTCAGACGAAGAGGTATGTTCGAATATTCAATGAAATTTGTTGAATTAAAGTTAAAAAATATGTTTTTATACTGTATTTCCAATGTAAATTACTTCAATGTGGCACATCGTACCATACAAGTTTTTCTTCAAAGCATAGACCGGTTAATATGATAAATGAGAGAATTAAATGAGAGCCTAGATATTCTTATCGGTCAATCGGTCATCACACACAGCAACACGTCAACCAATGTAATTACCAAAAAACTCTTCAAATAAGATATTTGTTAAAGTCAAACAAGCCACATTAGTATATTTGGTGTCAACAAACTCTTCAAATGAGATTTTACTTCTCCTTTTTCAATATTGAAGAGCAACTTCTCCCTCTTTTATTATTATTATATTATTTTTTATAACATATAATCATTAATATTTAACATCTATATCTTTTTTATCTTTTTTATCTTTTTAATTTATAAATTTTATCATCATAAAAATTACAATAATGCTACACATCCCACCCAAAATCCCACCTTTTTCATCCCACTACATGTGGCATGTGAGATGTCAAATTGTGAGTAGATACATGGGGTAGGTGAGATAAATCATCATTAATGTGTATCCACTCACAATTTGACACCTCACATGCCACATGTAGTGGGATGAAAAATGTGGGATTTTAGATGGGATGTTTATCATTATTGTAAAAATTATACCATTAGAAAGATCTCATCTATATCTTTAAAATGAGATTAATATTGAATATTTAATAATAATATATTAATAATATGAAAAATTATTATTTCTAATGATTAGATTTGTTCGACACTCAATAGTTTTCCTACATTGAAGCATCTCAATGTTAATTATAATTCTAACTATTCATGCATCGTTGAATCTTGTGATGCCTTGGAGTCTTGGAGCAAAAACATAGTATAGTTGTATAGCAAAAAGACTTTACTCTCCTTAGAGTCGTTGGCTGTTTGGGAAATGCAAGGCTTGGAGAATATGTAACCGTCTACTTGGAGTCTTGGAGCAAAAAGATTTTCTCATCAGAGTCAACATTGTTGATGATGACGTGTGCATGATTAGTTAACATAACTGATTACGTGTCATGATGATTCAGCAAACCCAATTACGTGTACATGATAACTCAGCATATTTGATGACATGTTCACGATGAGTCATCATTTTCTAATGACGCGGATATCAGTCAGCATCACCAATGATGTAAATCTTGTATAGTTGTGTGTACGTTGAAAGCACCTGATTATTTAGCTTTATCCTTCAAACAAAACGACGGCCAACGAAATTGGAACTCAAAGACGAAAACAATTCAAAAAAAAACTTTTAAATCTAAACGCCTTTCCACTTCGATTGAATTATCTCGAGGAACCCACTAATTTTCTCGAGAAAACCAGTAATTATAATGAAATTAGATACAAAACTTTTCGGTTTGTTAGCAATCTTCTTCTTCTCGTTTCAATTTCGGGCTGCATTTGCGTCGTCGGAGCAGGCCTACGTGACGCTGTTGTACGGAGATGAGTTTCTATTGGGGGTTAGGGTTTTGGGTAAATCAATACGCGAAACCGGATCTAACAAGGACATGGTCGTTTTGGTCTCTGATGGCGTCTCCGATTATGCCAAGAAGATTCTCCAGGTAAAACTTCTACTCATAAATATCGAATTTTGTTTTCTTCGTTGAAGGTTTGATGATTCTATGATACTCACAAAACAGTTCAATTTGCTGAAAAGTTCAAAATTTTGTTATAGGAAAACATGCTAGTTGCTTTTAATTTTTCAATTTTCAAATTTTTTTTTTTTTTTTTTTCATTTTTGTTGGTTTTGAATTGTGCAGGCAGATGGGTGGAAAGTTGAGGAGATAAGTTTATTAGCGAATCCGAATCAAGTTCGTCCGACGAGATTTTGGGGTGTCTACACTAAGCTTAAGATTTTCAATATGATTAACTATAAGAAAGGTACTAGATTTGTTTTGTTACAAGAAAAGTATGATCAGATTTTATTTGTTTTTCCTGTAATCATCGACAAGATGTGTGTTTGATGCAGTTGTATATCTTGATGCGGATACGATTGTCGTCAAGAACATTGAGGATCTATTCAAATGTTCAAAATTCTGTGCTAACTTGAAGCATTCTGAGAGGCTGAATTCAGGAGTCATGGTTGTGGAACCATCAGAGGAACTTTTCAATGACATGATGAGCAAAGTGAAAACGTTACATTCTTATACCGGTGGTAAAGTTATTATCTTTTTTGTGATTAACATCATTTTTATGTTTTCTTTTGTCCAAATGTGAATTAAAATACTACACTTTGTGCTGAAAACTGGAAAAACCCGTTTGGTGGGATGATTTCAAAAAACAAAATTATAATATATTAAGAACAGTTTTCAATTTTGAACAGTTTTCAATTTTAATGAACAAAAAATTGAGAACTCTGGTTGTTCTCGGTGTTCTTGTTCTCATTATCAATATCATCCCACTGCCAATAATATCAACCAACACCATCTTCTTCATCATCGTCCCACAACCATCATCGTCCCACAACCATCATCATCTTCGACCATCATCATCATCGACCATCATCTTCCTCATCATCGACCATCACCATCATCTTCCTCAGCATCCCACAACCACCAAAACGAACCCAGAAATCCTCATCATCGATGAACCCATCAACCATCGCCGCCACCGATTGAAAAATCAACAACCTAGAAAATTGAAAAATAATCCAACAACCCATAAAAAAACTATCTTCAACCAAGATCCAAATCTCTATCATACCTCTCTCTCTCTCTCTCTTTGAAACAAATCAACAATCAGAGGACGAGGAATATTAGAGAGAAATCGAAAGTGGTCGTTTTATCGGCGATGGTGTGATCGTTGTTGGCCAGCGTTTTTACGGTGACGACTTGGGGTCGCTGTGCATGCTTCGTGAGACCCGAGCTTTTACGGATCTCTTTTGAGTCGAATCGACCAGTGAATGTTCACGGATCTGATGATTGGAACATAGAAAGGGGCGGCTTTCACTACTGTTCCTACAGTTGCTGCCATCGATCTGATCAGCGAAAGTGGGGTTTTGTTTGCTCTTGTTTTCTGGAACTGGGTCTTGATTCAATCTTATAGTAGAGCTAGTTTTGGATTTAACTTAAGTGGGTTTGGTTTAGTTTGGTTTAATAAAGTGTACTCAATTTTTTATGCATAACAAAACAACTTTGAAATTTTTTTTGGAAATATTCTACCAAACACATTTTGTATGTTTTGATTCTCTAAATATCGTATTCAATGATGGCTACCAAACGCGTTTTCGAATCCAAAAAATCCAAAAATCAATTTTTCGAAAACATCAGATTACAAGAAAACAAAAACCGAAAAACAAAAACGTTACCAAACGGCCCCTAAAAAAAACTGTATGTGCTATGTAGAAAAACTTGTGTGGGATTTCCTCGATTAAAGTTTTAAAATATGCTTTAATGTTTTCAAAATAAATTACTTTAATATGGCACATCTTCTCACTCAAGTTTTTCTACAAAACGCACCAACTAGTTTTTCATTGTTTCTGCTTCAGACTTTTTATATAAAATTTTTATATAGAATCTTTTAGTTAAATATACCTATTCAAACCCCCAAAAAAATATATTATCAATTTAGTTTCTAAGTTTTGGTGAAACATCAAAATTTTAAAGTGACAAAATTTGTAAATTGACCCATTTACCTCTAACTTAAAATAAATCAAATTTTCAGTCAAAAAAAAATCAAATTAAAAACTAAAGAGATGGATATCCACGGGAGAAAATAATTAAGAAAAGAATTAATAACAGATTTTTTTAAAAATAAGAAAGGAATTAAAGACATAAATTAAAATAATTAAAAAAAAAGGAAAAGGAAAGAGAGAGAGATTTTCACCATTCATCCCATCAGGGACGGAGTTACCTTATGACGAGAGGGGGCCACTGCCCCCTGAAGTTTTGCAATTTTATAAACCATTTCCCCTAAGTTTTAGAATTTTTATATTTTTACCCTTATTTCATACATAAATTTTCTATTTTTTTTTAATTATAAATTACACTATTAATAATTTTCTCTTAATATGTGGATAATATATTTGATTCTAAATATACTATTAGAATAGTTTTTGGATATTAGAATAATATTAGGAGTACAGTTTAATTTTCAATTTGTTTTCTAACTCTTAAACACTATTATTGAATCTTGAATTAATAACTATAAATTTTGGTATATATTATTTTTAGAGTAATGCTAAACATATCCTCAACTAGTTGTGTACCAATTGACAAATAATTATACACATATTAATTATAATTTATTTCACTCGTCACATTTATATGAATTAAATTGTCTAAGTTACAAGTTGAGATATGAGTTGAAATATCTAGCAATTTTTTTTTTTTTATTGTTATTATGTTTTCATCATATTCAAGGATCAATTTAAATATACAAGATGAGTTTAGTCTGTTAGTATACCACTCACACCTACGCTATGATGACATAGTTGTGGTATATCTCTCACACCTATGCTATGAGGTCGTGGGGTATATCTCTCCCCCAAAAAACACCGAATTTATGTATAAAAAAAAATTATAAAAAAAAAATATCATTTTAAATGTTTTTCATAAATGCACAAATTAAGATAATTTATCTCAATAAAAAACTATTATTCATTTTAAATAATTAATAAAAAAAATTAATGTTTTAAAATATAAACAACAATATTTTTTAATTAATGTTTTGTTTAACACAATTTCTAAGATATATGTCGATTTAACTCATTATTTCACAGTGTCCGGCCCCCCTGGAACATAATCCTGGCTCTGTCCCTGCATCCCATAGATGAATGGTGAAGTAAATAAAATAAAATAAAATAAAATAAACTATTTTAAATTAACCGACACTAAGTGTCAAAAAGTTAACCGAAGATTAAAAAATTGACTATTGTAAATTTTATATGTTTTTATATTGATTTTGCCCATGTTTTTATAAAAGAAAAAAAAAAAGAATGGATTTCCACTGTCCATCATTTAGGATGTATGGTGGAGATCAAAAAAATTTAAGGTTAAAAAAAAAAAAATTGAGGTGGAGATCTAGATTGAATTAGGGGTGTGCGTTTTCGGTTTGGTTTGGGCTGAAGCTTAACATCAAACCAAACCAATATAGATCGGCTTGACTATATTTCAACCCAAACCAAACCAATGTGATTTTTCAAACCGATTCAAACCAAACCAAAAAAGGTCGGGTTGGTTTGGATAGGTTTATCGGTATAGATTTGAACTCAAATTATTATTTTTTGTATTATATTATATATATAAAGGAAGTACAGAAAAGTCAAACGAGTAATTACTGTATGTATATATATACCCTGATTAAGACATGTTTGACAACACATATGCTTTTGAAACCCTAGTACATCAATCAATCAGAAGAATTGTATCAAAACAAATAAATAAACTATAAAAGCTTAAAGGTAAAAGTAATAAAACTTGGATCAAATAGTAAACGTAGGTGAATTTTATATTTTAGTTTTACTTTCTAAAATATGTGGTTTGGTTTGGGTTAGGTTGGTGAATTATTTCACTTAACCCCAAACCGAACCATCTTTAATTGGTTTGTCCAAAAGACAAACCGAACCACCCATTTTTTATATTTGTAATCGAACCAACCCAATGTTAGGATTTATGCCATAAAACTTGTAATTTGTAAATGTTATAAATTCATTAATAAAAGAAGTAGTTATTTTATTCAATTAACATAACTCACACATTTATATTATTTATGCTAACATCTAAGATTGTTAGATGTAATCTCAAAATGAGTATATGAATGTCATATACAGAGGAATTCATTTAGAGACATGCAATCTAAAGAGTCTGTAAAAAGCAAATAAAGTTGGGTACTTTATTTGTGGTTAATCTACAGCCGCAGTCTATTTTGTAATGTACGGCGGTCTTATCCTAGACTACTCGTATGATGTTATGAGAATAGAGGAACCTTATATGATGTGATCATATAGGACTGGGCCACGGTCTATATGAATCTATCACTAAGATCTGTAAGTTGAAAAGATTCATATATATCGACAAATGATATTTGTATATGGATGATCTAAATCCTGAGTGTCTTACTAACTCCTTTGAGTTAGATCGTGTTTCTTGAAATACCATGGGTGAGATTCAAATATCATTCCCGATCAATAATTTCGTATCTTGGAATCATAGTTTGGCTTGTGGATAGGAAGGTATGCATACAATAGTGGAATCCACTCTTTCTTGTGAGAAGTAAATGAGTAGTTCCCTTAAGGGTTGATTCGTGACTTAAACGATTAAGAGCGCTCTCCTTCTTCCATAAAGAAATGAAGGATATAATCATTCATTAGAGAATCAATGGTACTTAAAGGAAAAGATATAATTAGAGAGGTATAATGGACTTTATGACCTTACTCTATTTATGACCTAACTCTAATTATGAACTACTTGTGGAGGATCATACCATATGTAGTTATATCGATGGAAACTGATAATTTGGTTGTATGAACATCTATTGTTACGAGAGTACAACCTTAGGTTTTTAGTGGAATAACTCCTAGGTTAATAATTGTGAGATATTAATTAAATAGTTTAATTAATTTTTCTAAGTATTATTGGAGCTCAAAACTGTGGGTCCATTAGGTCCTCTTATTAGCCCTTTTACAATTGATAGTAACAAAGCTCACAGAGAATTGGATAGTCTAATTAATTATGTTACAAAAGTAACTTAAATATATTTTGGGAATTATTAAATGATATGATTATTTAATTAATAAATTATTTAATTGATGAATTAAATATTATTAAATAATATGATTATTTAATTGACATATTAATAATTAAAAATTATTAATAGTTATATGGAGGTTTCAAGTTCGAACCTTGACAAGAGCATGCTATTGTATCTCAATCGTTCACTATCTATCTCTACCTCAAGTCTTGATCTCATCCATTTCATTGATTCACGTTATTTGGATTTCTTTCTTTCACATTTTTGATTGGTTAATGGTTAGTCATCATCAGTCAAAGTCTGCTCCTGAAACTCAAAGTGTTGGAGAAAAAACAATTGAACAGTTAAAGTCAAGAGAGAGTTTACTAACTGAAAATAAATTACAAGAGAGATTAGGGCCATGTAGGGCAGATTTAAGAGTGATATTGTTAGAAATTCTAACAGAACCTGTTCCAGCAATGGGTGACAAACTATCATCAGCAATTCAGACCTTTTTTTTACCAAAACAGGGTGAATATGTATCAAAAAGAGAGTAGACACTTATCATATGGTCTGATGCACCAGAGTCGATGACCCATGGAGCAAAAGTAAAGTGGCTCAAGTAGCTATTAGAAAGATTACCTAATTGGAATAAGTTGGATTTTCAAAGTAATTCTCTCATTGATGATTTACATAAAGCAGAAGCTTGGAGTTTTTTTTAAAAGTAGGTACATGTGTTATTCATTTTGATTTGAATTCTATAGCACCTAAAGTAGCTAAGGAGTAGATATGCATATTGCCATTGTTACCATAAAAAAAAAATTATATATATATATAAACTATAGACAAAATTAGTGGGAAAATGCATTGAGAAAATTGAAAACTCCTTTTTCGAGGAGTTTTGGAGGAATTGCAAGAGAGGTATATATAAATATAAAGTTGAGTTATGATTATCTAGAAAATAAGGATTTCAAGGAGATTTTCTAGATTTGTAGTTGCATGAGGTGCACATGTAATGCTTCCATTTGAGACTTGTTCATATGTGGATTTGGTTTTGGCTAATATGACAATATCTTTTTTTTTAAAAGCATTATGTAATGTATATACATGCTACTTCTTTGTTGCTCAACGCTTCTAAGGGTGAAATATTCTTTGTTCGTGGCATTCTTACTAACAGCGAAATATTTGCTATACATGATGTTGTTTGTAACGTAGCTAGATTAATTGCATATTGAGATCATCATGCGATTATCGTGACAGATGATGTTATTCCGCGGTCTTAGGCAAAAGATGATATCTCAAGAAAATGCACTTCAATCACATTAAATAATTATGGTTAGCTTCCTGAAGATCTACTGTTTGTATGCCCAAAAGATAAATTTCTTTATACGGAACCTAAAAAAATATTTTCAATAATCCTCGATAATTTTTTTGCGCGTATGTTGAGTTTCAAGTTTTACATTTAATTGAAATGGACTAACGATTCTTCTATAATTTGAAGAAATTAAGGTGTTTAATTGTGAGAACATGGAAAATATTTTTGCTATTAGGAAGCAAGATGATGCCAACAACACTGAAATGATTAAGTTCAATCAATTACGCATTCTGAAACTAAAAAATTTACCACGGCTCAAAAGTTTATGCTACAAAGTGAAGACATTTTCGGCATTAAAATTCACAAGTGACACATAGCCAATGTTCAAAAAATTGGCCTTTGCGGTCTCCCCATTATGGTCTAATCGGCATGCCCAGTTTCATGAGGAGACTGCATGAAAGCAAGAAAGAAAAAGAAGAAGATACTTCTAATTTTAGATAATATTTGAGATGGAATCAATTTGGAGTCGGTAGGAATACATTTGGGAGCCGATTGCAAGTGATTAAAATTGTTGTTGACAACAAGAAACAAAATTGTTTTAACTAATCAGATGGATTTTTATTGTAATTTTCTCATTGATGATTTACATCAATCAAAACCCTCTAGTCAATAAAATCCTACTGATCAATCAGATTCTACAAAGGAGAAGTGACCATAGTAGTTGCAGAAAAATTAGAAATAACTTGTACCGAGGAAATAACCAATCTAGAAAAGTGAAATAGAACCATCAATTGAAACCCGCTGATCATTCAAATCTCGTTGATCAATCGGATTTGTTCTAGGAATAGAATTTGTCCCTTCAACCAGCATAAAAGTCTTTTGTTTACAAATAACTTATGTGGCATGTGTATAATCGTTTATTATATATATCAAAAGCAAAATATTTTAAGGATCCAAGACTAAAAGAAACATAAAGAATTATTCACATAAAGAAGTTTATATGTGGTAGACATAATTCTTCATTTAGTCTAAAAATATTCACAACTTAAGATGCATATTGGACACCTTATCTTGATTAAAGTTGTGGGTATTTTGTTTTCAATTGGGAAGTGATGAGTTTAGAATCACCAAGTGAAAGATTTTGAACAAAATACCTAGTACATATGATGTATTGAATAGATCAAGTGAATAGTATATTTTGATTTTACTATTAATGGAATAATACATTCATAATAGAGCAATTGAAATATCTATCTTAATTCTGAGATAAATTATGTACCATATATATTATGAGTTGTAACGTTTGAGACTTTGAGCTATCAATAGGTACGACCACAGAATAACGGTTTAATCCAAATATTTTGGCGCTATTGATTCATATGTCATAGCGGACATATATTTATATATATATATATATATACACCACTGCTCTTATAATCAAATAAGAATAAATACCATTTTATGGGTCTCACGAAAACTTGTATAATAAATCTTGGTACCGAGTATTCAATAATGAGTTATTGAATCATGATTTATGATAAATCAAAATTATCCCTTGTACGAAAGGACGGTCCTAAGAAATAAAATAATTAATAATGCAACGATCAAAAGGCATTTTAATTATTGGTATTTTTCATGAGGATACATATTTCAAACAATTGCATAGGATAAAAATATTTAATATATTTTATTTTAATCCAACAGTGCAATTTCAGTTTTTTAGTGAACTAAACTAAAATTAATATATTTGGGCTCAATTAATTAAGACTTAATTGATATTTGGGCCAATTATATTGGAACTTGTAATTAAAATAACCCGTGGATTCCCAAACTTTACAAGTTAAATTGGATCATCTAAAAGAAACCTATTTGGGCTCAAATGTTGGGTTCCAAGACAAAAACTCATCTTACTTATTTTATTTTATTTCCCATTAGAAATGGAAAGTAAATCAAAATAGTATTTTGATGGAAAAATAAATAAAATCAAATAAAAAGGAAAAGATTTCTAATAAGATTAGACTTACTAAATCACAATAGGATTTGTGATTATTGTGTCCTATGAGAAAACAAATTATTCTTTTTTAAACTGATAAATAGGTGGCTTAAGAAAAAGAATAGATTTACACCAAGCTTGTCATTCTCAATGGCATTGACACAAGCTTGAAAGTAAGTTGTAAGTTTTAAATTCAATTTGAGCTTTTAATCTTTTCCTTTAAATATAGTAGGTAGATTTACAACTTGGTTCAAAGAAAAAAGAGCCCACACTCCTAGGTGATTCGATTGTGTGCTAAGTGCGGAGGATTTGCAGATACTAAATTACAAAAGTAATCTCTAAATTACATCAATTTGCATTACATTTAGAATACGATATGGCGATGTTTTGAATTTCTTTTTTAAAAAAAAGTTCCGCAAATACATTTATTTTCAAAACAATCACTTTTCCCCTATAGGTAGAAAGGTCCACATCAACAAGCACCCTAGCGTAGTGACACAAGTCTCATTCAAGGGTTGACTTATCAAATTTTAGTGGCACTCTTATACCTAGAGCAATATCCGTCAAAATTTGGGGGTGCCAATATTCCTAGCCAAGTTCGTAAAAACGAACCCAAACTTATGAGTTGTGAATTTGTAGTCTTTTGCTTATAAGGATTAAAAACATGTTGTCATTGCTGCAATATTAGAATTCATGGCTTCAACATAATCGAGCCAAAAGACCAGACTTTCTCTTTATTATGAACGTTATAAAACAGCATGTTATAATATTCTATTTTCAAAGATATCAGTCACTTAGGGAGTTGAAGGGGCAAGCGGGGTTTGGGGGTGTGTTGCGGGACTGCAAAGGCAAAGTTTTGTGTATTTTTTCGGAAAAAATTGGGTGTCACAACACTATTTTAACTGAAATTTTGGCAATTAGCAGAGCATGTCATCTATGTATTTCTAGACCAGAATTGAAGTTTAAAAGTACTGTGATTGTTAGCGACTCCTTGATGGCGGTGTCGTGGATCAATAGTAGTGGGGTGGGCAGTTGGGCTCATTCTCATCTGATTATGGAGATTCAAAACCTCTTAGGTATTTTAAGGCAGGCTCAAGTGGAATTCAATCCTAGAGAATACAATGTCTTTGCAGATTTGTTGGCGAAAAAAGGAGCTGATGGTGAAGAGGACGTTCTGGATTGGAGGCTGTCCTGATTGTGCTTGAGTGTCTTGTTTATCCTTCCCCTCTGTTTTGTTTTTATGCGTTTTTGTTTTCTGTGTGGGTGGTGGCTGTTCTGCGCAGTTTCTGGACCTCGGTGTGTGGTTTTGGCTTTGTTGTTTTCTTGTCGTTATTGTGTGTTTCTTGTGGGGGTTTCTGTTGCTAGGGTACGGTGTCAACCTGCTGCGACAGAAGTTAGTTGTTTTGCCTTTGTCGCAGGTGGTTGAGGTTGCTGGTCTGTTTTGGCTGGTTGTTGTTTTGTTTTGGCTTTGCCTTTAATAAAGTATGCCTTTCAAAACAAAACAAAAAAGATATCAGTCACTAGCAAGTCAGAGACGTTGGAAGCAGTTGCAATAGATGTTGCAGAAGCAAATCTACAAGAGGTGCTGCATCATGATATCATGGGAACGCAAGGCAAGCAACAGTGGTTGAGACAAGACAAGCACAGTAGAAAGCGATGCGGGTATCTGAGCCGACGTAAAAAGTGGATTAAAGGGTAACGTGCATGGTACGTTAGTGGCCGCATATGTTTGGGAGAGATACTACCGATAGCGGTGCCACCATGACGGCAACCCTAAAGCCTAGAAAGAAGAGCGGCTAGGGTTGTCCATTTATTTATTTTTGTTCTGCAACCGCTTATGGTTAATTTAATCCAGAAATTGTCCCTAAAACTATACCACGACAACCAAAGTAATTAATTATAGTTCCAATTCACTTCTTGCAATTACTTCAAACTAGCCTAGAGTTAATGGCCTGTCATGCAATGCATAGAGAATTATGACATGCATTATAGTTACAAATTTAATTTAATATAACAGTAAAATATCAGCCACTATATATATAGTCTTCTACATACGAGTTTTAAAAACCAATTCTTTCCTTTGTTGTAGAATTGGCGTACTGTACTTTGTTTTTCTATTGTGATAATGGATAATATGTTTGTAAATTGTAATGAAGGATGGTGCAACCATATCGACTGTACTTGCTAAATATTACAATTCGATTGCGAAGCATTTGATTATGTTTTTAAACAAGGGTGTATATTGGACATTATGTAATTCAGTTGTAATTAATCTTTGTAATTATCATATTAGATTAGATTAGTTTACCTTGTACATATCAGATTAGGTTGCAGTAGATTGTATTTATTTTAAACTCTTATTGTTCTAGGTCTCCTAGTTATATTTGGTTTAGCTTAACTGCTATATATATTAACAAATAGTGTCAATGAAAACGGTGTGAGTTTTACCACATCAAAACTAAGACCTATGTTCTTTATGGTATCAAAGCATCTGATTCTGCTCTAAATTTTTTTTTCGCCCATCTTCCCTATTCTTCTCTAATCAATGACGACCAACATACCAGAATCCACACCAACAAATAACTCCTCCACATCAACGACACCAGTCATTCCAGAACCCATGCCAACCAATAGTTCCTCTACTTCAACACCGCCAATCTTCAATGTTACTTCTTCAACCTCAACAGCCCTCCGCTCGAATGAATTCGATCTCATCACCATCAACATAGCTGCTCAGGCTCCTCTTAAACTCACAGCCAACAACTACATGTCCTGGAAATTCAAACTCTTTTCATTGGCTTTGATCTTCTTGGTTATATTGATGGCTCCAAACCATGTCCACCGGCCACACTCACTATCAATGAAGTCACCTCTCTGAATCCAGCGTACACTATATGGATTCGACAAGATCAACTCATCCTGAATGCAATTATTGGTTCCCTATCACCAACAATCATAGCTTTTGTTGCTCGAGCCAAAACATCAATGGAAGCATGGACTATTCTTGCGAATACTTATGCCAAACCATCTCACGGTCGCATTCAACAACTCAAATCTCTCCTCAAACATTCCACGAAAGGTAATCAAAACATCACTGATTTTCTTCACTATGTTAAAGCCCGTGCAGATGAATTAGCCTTGCTTGGTGCCCCGGTGGACGACGATGATCTTACTGAGAGGATCCTTGATGAACTTGATAATGATTACAATGAGTTAGTTCGTGCCGTACAAGCTAGGGATACTTCTATCACATTTGAGGAACTTCATGACAAACTATTATCATTTGAAGCCACACTTCGAAGCAACAAGAAGGACACTACCCCGTTTCCAGTTGTGGCTAACACAACTGCAAGAAATAACAACCAAGGTCGTCTACAACATGCCACCAACAGTTGGCGTCCACAGCCTTCATCTACTGCAGGCTGGCATCCATCTTCTACTGCCATCAACCGATCTCAGTATCCTCACCATACCAATCCACAGTTCCGTGACAGCCAATCCTCCCCAAGACCATACCTAAGCCGTTGTCAACTGTGTGGTGTTCAGGGCCACTCAGCCAAAAGGTGCACTGCTTTCCAGATGGTTCCTATTTCGCATCCTGGACCGAGCAATACACAATCGCACCACTCCTCACCGCCACCATGGCAACCTCGTGCTAATTTTGCTGCCAACACTACATCCAATAATTCGGCTTGGCTCCTTGACAGTGGGGTATCGTATCATATGACAACTGACTTGAGCAATCTTTTGTTTCATGCACCCTACAATGGCACAGATGATGTTATGATTGGTGATGGTACAAGTCTCCCAATAACGCACACTGGTTCCACAACTCTTCACACTCATAACAAATCTTTTAATTTAAATGATGTACTTTGTGTTCCTGGCATGCAAAAGAATCTAATCTCCATATCACAATTTTGCAACACTAATAATGTATCTGTTGAATTCTTATCCTCTTGTTTTCATGTGAAGGATCTTTGAACGGGGGCAATTCTTCTGAAGGGCACAACCAAGGATGGCGTCTATGAATGGCCAACTGTCAAGTCCAAGTCTTCCCCAATCTTAGCATTCGCCGGCGTCAAAACATCATCAATCAATTGGCATAATAGATTAGGTCATCCAACTTTTCCAATTTTACAGAATATTGTTTCCAAGTTTAGCTTAGATTTGTCATCTCCTTTGTCCAAGGATATCTCTTGTCATGCCTGTCAATGCAATAAAGGTCACAAAAATTCTTTTTCAACTTCATCTCTTGTCTCGTCTCTACCTCTGAAAATTATATTTTCTGATGTATGGACTTCAATAGTTCTCTCTCATGATGGCTTTAAGTATTATGTTATATTTGTAGATCACTTCACTAAATATATTTGGTTTTATCCCCTAAAGAAAAAATCAGAGCTTAAACAAACTATTATTCGCTTTAGAGCCATTGTGGAAAATTATTTCAAAACCAAAATTATCACTCTTTACTCGGACAATGGAGGGGAATATATATCTCTTAGAGACTTTCTTGCAGAAAATGGTATTTCTCATCTCACTACACCACCCCACACACCTGAACACAATAGGTACTCTGAGAGGCGTCATCGACACATTGTCGAAACTGGGCTCACATTAATGACTTATGCATCTCTTCCCTTAGAATTTTGGTCTCATGCATTTGCTACGGCGGTGTATTTAATCAATAGGATGCCCACTAGAACACTATCCCTTAAGTCCCCATTCGAAAAGATTTTTGGTCACACGCCAAATTATTCTAAACTAAGAATTTTTGGTTGTTTGTGTTGTCTATGGCTTCAGCCATACTCAGTCCACAAGCTTAATCCTCGCTCTACTTCTTATGTATTTCTTAGGTACTCACTGTCCCAAAGTGCCTACTTGTGTCTAGACACGTCGAACAAAAGGTTGTATGTCTCTCGTCATGTTCAGTTTGTCGAGTCTGTCTTTCCTTACAAAACGTTAACCACCATGTCCCACAGTCCAACCTCCTCTACCATAGAATCATTGACTTCACTATCTCTCACTGTTATATGCCCAGGTCTTGGTCGGTCAACTCCTTCCACAGGTGTGCCTCCACCAGAATCGCCTCCGTATCTTGACTCCTCAGCATCACAACAAGCAGCAACTCCTCTAATATCCTCCTCGGCAGTAGCTCTCATGCCTGAGGGGCCATCACCTGCAGCTTCTACACCAGAATTTGCAACACCAGACCTCACGACACCTAGCTCATCATCCACGGTCAGTTCGCCACCTCAAGCAGCTCTCAATCCTCTGCCCGGTTGCTCACAGCAGCAGCTTACCCTGAATGACCATCCTATGATCACTAGGTCTAAAAACAACATACACAAGCCTCTCCAAAAGCTTAATCTCCACACCCAACTACATCAATTAGCTGAAGTCGAGCCTACCACAGTAGCTCAAGCATTGAAGGACCCGCAATGGCGTCAAGCCATGTCAGAGGAGTGTAATGCATTGATCAAGAATGGAACCTGGGAGCTAGTTCAACTGACACCATCCAACAATATCATTGGCTGTAAGTGGATCTTTAGTATCAAAAGAAAATCTGATGGCACAATTAACAGATACAAAGCCCACTTGGTTGCGAAAGGATTCAATCAACGTCCTGGTGTCAATTATTTTGAGACATTTGGCCCGGTTATCAAACCCACAATTGTCAGACTCGTTATTAGTATTGCCACAAGTCATGGTTGGCCTCTACGGCAGCTGGACGTCAACAATGCCTTCCTACAGGGCCGTCTCACTGAGGAGGTCTATATGGCTCAACCACCAGGCTTCATTGACTCTGATCACCTGACGCATGTCTGTAAACTAAACAAAGCCATCTATGGTCTAAAACAGGCACCCCGTGCGTGGTACCATGAGTTACGTCAGTTTCTGATTGTGTTCGGATTCAAGAACTCTTATGCGAACACGTCACTATTTGTTCTCCAAACCGATGGTACTCTCTTATATCTTCTTATATATGTTGATGACATTATTCTTACAGGTAATAGTATGAATCAGGTGGAACACTTTGTTGACACACTTGCTCGACAATTCTCCCTGAAGGATCTTTGACCCCTCTCATACTTCTTGGGTGTTGAAGTCGTTCCACACAAGCATGGCATATTGTTGTCACAACGTCGTTACGTCATGGACCTTCTTACTCGCACGAAAATGGCAGGAGCAAAACCGATCCAGACACCCCTTCCTACCAGTCCGCCTATCAGCCTACACTCAGGCACACCCCTTAGTGATCCTACAACTTATCGAACAGTGGTTGGAAGCCTCCAATATATGTCCCTAACTCATCCCGACATCTCCTATGCGGTCAACAAACTGTCACAATTCATGCACCAACCATCCTCTGATCACTGGAAACTTGTCAAACGTGTGATGCGATACCTAGAAGGTACATTAAATGATGGAATTCTCATTCACCGTGATTCACCGATCACCCTTCATGCCTTCTCCGATGCAGATTGGGCAGGTAACAAAGATGATTACTCATCTACAGGTGCCTACATTGTTTATCTTGGATGAAATCCAATCTCCTGGAGCTCGAAGAAACAACACACAATTGCGCGCTCCTCTATTGAAGCTGAGTATAGAACTGTCGCCTCCATTGCTGCAGAATTAAATTGGGTGTGCTTTCTCTTGACCGACCTTGGTCTCACACTGCCCACAGTTTCGATGATTTATTGTGACAATGTTGGGGCAACACAGCTATGCTCAAACCTAATCTTTCACTCCAGGATGAAGCATGTGGCCATAGACTTCCATTTTATAAGAGACCAGGTCCAGTCTGGGTCGCTCAGGGTAGCTCATGTGTCTTCTAAGGATCAGCTGGTGATAACTCTTATTTATTCACGAAGTGTACCCCCTTATTTGTATCTTTATGCTCTATTCCCGGGTAAAACTGTATTTTTAACGACTTAAATAAGTGTTTCAGGATTTCTTCCAGGAGAGGAGCTTTTGTGCAAAAAGATGGACATTCTGGGGCAAAAGAGCAATTTCAAAAAGTCAGTTCATTGCCTTTGGTTATGTGATTAGGGGCCGCTGAATAGGGCACAGAAAGGGACCAGAACATCACAATTTTTGCATCAATTCTGCGCCTTTGATTCTGCGGCCGGTGGCCGCCGAACAGGGCACCGTTTTCTTGGTCAGAGTTTCCTCTCTTCTCAGTTCTGCGCCCTTGGCCGCAGAACAGGGTGTCAATAAGGACGTATTTTTGGCTCGTCAGGTGCCCATATCAGTCTTTTCACGAAGATTTCTTGAGCCCCTTAGCATGGTTTAATCAGATTTTGTCTGAGATTTTGTGTGGGCTGTGAGAGGAGAAGTTGATAATTGAAGATCTTGGTGGGCCATATTCATTTAAGAGGTATGGGTTGCTAGTCTTTTGGGAGATGGTTTAGGCAAGTTAGCAAGGCTCTCTCTCACACACACACTCACTCTCATTCCGGCCACACACCCTCTCCAGCAGAAAACACTCTCTTTTCTCTCTAGTTTGGTGGTTCTTCATCATCTTTGGAGCTTGGAAGAGTTGATTCAAAAGGAAGGGAACCATTGGAGACCAAGCATTGCAAGAAGGAGATCATCATCCTAGTTTACTTCTATAAACTCTTCTTTCTCTTCTTGTATTTGTTATGGTTTATGCTCATTGGATATTTTGTATGGTTTTAATGTGTAATATGAGCTAAATATCATTGTGCTAGAACAAAGATGAAACCAAACCTTTGATTCATTGTTAATGACTACTTAGTTTCTCTACAAGTGCTTGTATAGTTATATGAATGTTTTGTATGCTTAATGCTTTTGTCTTGATTGGCCATCTTATTAAATGATCAATAGATAAACAAAACATTCACTATAAATGACTAGAAAGTGAGAGATATACTAGGCTAGCTTATAGGGTTCATGTGTGTATTCCATTAATCTTAATGAGTTCATGCATATTTTCTATGTTGGATACAATCTCTAAGACATCGAGAGATATTAGAGATTGAATTGAGAGAATACGAACCTATAATCCATATTTGCACGATTGAGAGATTAAGTGAGTCAAGAGCCAAATTAGAAGGGTGAGGTGGATTCAAGTTCTAGCACACTTTCCTTATATTGTCGCATTCATCTTAGTTGTGGTTGGATTTTACTTGCTTTAGAATTAATCAATTTAGTGTTAGAAATATAAAAGCTATCAATTTCTATTGTTCAAATAGTGTATAAACCAATAAAAACCGGTAATCAATTCTTAGTCCTCGTGGGAGCGATCCCTTCTTGGCCATTATATTACACACTGACCTCGTACACTTGCGAGAGTCAAACCGTGTGGTTGTGGACCGATCAATTTTTGATGCTCTTACGAAGCCACTTCTGCATGCTATTTTTCAAACATTGAAATGCAAGATTGGCCTCTCCAACCGAGACCTATCTTGAGGGTGCATATTGGACATTATGTAATTCAGCTGTAATTAATCTTTGTAATTATCATATCAGATTAGATTAGTTTACCTTGTACATATCAGATTAGGTTGCAGTAGATTGTATTTATTTTAAACTCTTATTGTTCTAGGTCTCCTAGTTGTATTTGGTTTAGCTTAACTGCTATATATATTAACAAATAGTGTCAATGAAAATGGTGTGAGTTTTACCACATCAAAACTAAGACCCATGTTCTTTAGTGTAGACACGATTATTGGTTTTGACACCCAGTGGTCATATGTACCCAAAATTGAGTATAAAGGGAAACAAGAATTGTCCAACTCAAGTTCTGCAATGGATCTTTCTGTTAGATAGTAAATCTTAGTGACGTCGGTTGTACATTTCTTGAAAGCCTCAGCAGGTTTTTTGGTAACAATGACATTGTCTTTGCTGGTGTTCATATGCAAAAGGATCTTGTGATGCTGCAAAAGCGGTACAAGATTGAAGTACGAAATTTTGTTGATTGAAGCCAATTGGCTTCCAAACTATTTAACTGGCCTCGCCTCAGTGTATGCAGTCTCACGGAGTTAGGAAGAGAACTTGGGAAGCCAAGACTTTTGAATGCATGCAGCTGAGGCTAATTCGACGGGAGATCATGTCACTTGAACTGAGTTGGAGAGTGCATGCAACTGCTTATGCTTATGCTGATTAGTGATTACGCTTATGTTGCTTACAAGATTGCAAAGGAATTGCTTAGGTAAGAATTGAATGTAGGGTATTTGTGTCTCTTTTCGGTGTTTAGGTTGTGAGTACATAACCCTAATGGTGTATGCAGCTGGGCCAATCTTGTCTTGTAAGAGATATTAGCAAATTAGATAGTGTTTTCAGAGTAAAATCATTCTTAAAAATTTAATCGTTGGTTTTAGTAGGTGTTCTAAAATGCTAAGGGCGTTATTGGTATCATTTTTAAAATGGTGTTTTTTAAGAAAAAAAAATTAAATGGAAATCACGTTTTAAAAATGATGTTTTTAAAATGTAACATGTTTGGTAGTGTTTTTAAAAAGCAGTTTTTTGAAACGGAAAACAATTTAAAAGTATTTAGTTGTTGGTTTTAAAATGGGAAAATGTAGTTGTTTAGAGAGAAAAGTTTGTTTGTTTTGAAATGATGTTTTTGAAAATAGTGAAAAACAATAAAAAAATATATATATTTTTAACTTTTTAGTTATAGATTTCTAAAAGTTGTTTTTTATTTTCAAAAACAGTTTTGTAAAACGTGTAAACAAACAACATTAAAGTTATTTTTTATTTTTTATTTTTTATTTTTAAAAACAGAAAACCAATTTTTTTTTTTTAAATGGTTCCAAACAGCACCTAACTCTCTCTATTCCGTTTTGGTGTTTAATTTGGGTGTAATAATATAAATTTAACATAAAAACTATATGGTAAACCCATTACACCTACATCTAAAAGGTTGTGGCTGGGTTTGATTCATACGTCTCTCCCTCAGTTTCAAATTATAGTAATAGATAAATATATATATATGTATATATATAAATCACAATATTATCCCTTGATTACGTTTGTTACGACTTTGGCTGTCATTCTTGTTTGTTTTTCCCATCCCTAAGTCTGAAAAATAAAAAAATGAAAGGGCTCTTATCAATTATTTCTTAAGTGCCACGTCGATATTAATTAAACTATTCCCCATTTTACCCTTAACAAAATAGAGAAAAATATATTAGAAGACTCATATTTTTCCTTTCTCTTGTGTCACGTACATGATATTTTCTAGAAATATATGGTCTAGTCTTCATTTGAAAAGGCGTTATTTCTTGGATAGCCACTAGCATCTCCATCACAACAAGAAACATAACCGATTTTATATAGTCTCCTCTTCGTTAGAGGTTTGGCAAGTGAAGTATTGTGACCGGCCATCAGGTGTCCTGAAAATCATTAGCAAAGACTTTGACACAATCTTCTACTTTTCAGTAAAATTAGATTCGCTCAAAAAGGAGTCTAAAAGATGTTGATAGTAAATGAGGAGATTGGTTAGGGGGAAAAAGAAGATGAATGTTATGATCATGTTTTTATGTCTAAAGTAATTTAGACATTTCGTTGTTAATAATTTGTATAATTTATTTATTTTTATCGTAATAGTTATTAACACTATTAACTCCTTAACTTTAGGCTTAAGTCAGTCTTGTGGTGGAGGTGGTTTATTTTCTTTTTCTTTTTTAAAGCTTTTTACCATTGGTACACAAGAATTATATTGGAACAAGAAAAATCTTGGATTACTTGTTGAAAAGATGGAATTTGATTTCGTGTGAGTAATAAGAGCATCTCCAATGCAGATGTGGATTGTGAAAAAATTGGATGCCAACTAGGATGAACAGACATTGAATTCAAATATACTTCTTCAATGCAATCATCTCCATTCAATATCAAGCTAAGGTGGCAAAAAAAAAAAAAAAAAAAAAAACCTGACACTATAAACATAATTGTCTACTTTTAGATAAGTCTGTTGGACACTGTCAATATGATGAACTCAACAAATACATTTATGACATTCAATATCAAGCTAAGGTGGCAAAAAAAAAAAAAAAAAAAAAAACCTGACACTGATTTGTGTTTTGGACACTGTCCTCATACATTTATGAATATATTTGTGTTTCCATTAAAATAATAATATTGTTTGTTAAAAAAATAAAATAAAAAAGATAGGTCATTAAAAAAATCTATTTTGAACGGAAGCCATTGGAGACTAAATTTTGATTTTGTTATCTATCAACTATACATTTCTGACATAAAGAGGCAAGTCTTTTGATACCGTTGTCATGTCAACAATTTTTGACAGACAATCCACACTTACATTTGAGATATTCTGATAAAGGTTGTAAGCTAGGCCTGAGAAGGGACTTGTTCTGCTGTTTAGAGGACAAGTTAGTGGTCAATCGTGACTATGTTAAGCAGGGAGCTAGGGGTTTTTTTTTGGTAAAAGGTGGTGTTGACAAAGGGATAAGGGAGGTGTTAACATCTCAGAGTCTAATAGGCCTCATATGACCAAGTGGTTGGGCTGGTTGTGGGAAAAAGGTATAAGAGGATTGTGGGTCTCTCAAGCCCATAAAGGTGGCTTTGGGCCTTTCTGGTGATAACCGTTGTTTTCATAAAGGCTTGAAAGCCTAGGTGTGTGTGTAGACCTTGGTTTGGTGGATGTTAATTTAGCCCACGACACTCTTATTCTAGAAAATCTAAAGGATTGTTGCGTTGATGTCAAACCTCTGAAAGTCTGAAGAGTACCAAAGCTGAAGTGTGGATTCCCCCCTCTCTCGAAACTCTGAAATTTAAGTGGATGGATCGTCAAGAGGTGTTTCATGTACGGCGGGGATTGGGGGTGTTTTGTGGAATTCTAACGGGAAGGTGTTGTGTCTTTTCTCAGCTTATGTTGGTTTCCAGGATGCAATCTCAGCTGAAGTCTTGGCAATTCAAACAGCCTGCTCTCTGTGTGCTTCTAATGCCTCTTTGTTTGGGAAGGAAACTGCTATCGTTAGTGATTCCAAGGTCGCAGTTTCTTGGGTGAACAATGATGGCTTCGGTAACATTAATTTTTTGGATTTGATTTATGACATCCGCTCTAATCAGGCCTTGCTAGGCAACACTTCTGTGATTCACAATCCAAGAGCTTTGAACACTTTGGCGGACTCTTAAGCTAAAAGGGGTTTGGCCTCTAGCGGGGAATCTATTGAGTGGGGTGACCCCTAGTGTGTTATTATAGTTTTCGTTTTTGAGCTGGGGTTGTGTTTGTGCTTCCTCTACTCTGTTTTTGTTTCTTCGCTGTTCTGTTCTGTTTCTTTTGAGGTGTGTGTTTTTTCTTGCTTGGGGTTGTCGTTGTGGGTGGTGTTGGTCTCTTGGCTGTTTTGCCTTGGGGCTGGCTTTTGGGTGTTAGCTTTGGCTCGTGCTTGGTATTCTCTCTTTGTTCTTTTATGAATAAAACCTGTTGTTCAAAAATATTTATATATATTAAAAATATTCAACAAAATTTCATTTTTTTTTTTTTTTTTTTTTTGAAATTTTATGTAGCTTTAGTTCTTTAAGAAGTTATAGTGCAACTTCAGATTGATTGGCATCAGAATTTCCAAATGGGCGCTTTCATTATCTGCCTATATTATATGGAAATTTAGATCTTATGGAAATATTGTACTTCTGCAATAACGGAGAGAGGGAGAGAAGAGACAAAATAATCAGTCAACAAATTAACCAAAAAATCATAAAAGAAATGCATATATATTTAGACTGAGGTTACACAAAGCAACCTTCTTTATTACATTATAAATTTTTAATTAAATCAGAACAATAGAAGATCTCAAACATTATAATTCAAACAAACTGCTACTGCAACATTTCACATGTTAATAATTATTTGTTTAATTGTTGTCCCACCAGAACTTGGCCTGAAGAGATTTCACCACATTCTGATCCAACTGGAAGGCTTTAGCCAAAACATCAGGATTAATGGGAGGATCCGACCCGAAAACAGCGTTGGCGATGGTGATGACACCGGGGTTCTGGCTGCTCAGAGCAGCAAAGGCAACTGCATTGGTTTTTCCAATATTGAATTGGAAGTGAATGAGTCCAATTGGGAACACAAACACATCTCCCTTGTGTAGGACTTTGGTGAAGAGTTTGTTGTCAGGGTTGGATGTCACAAAACCAACGTAGAGAGTGCCTTCCTGGACAAATAGGATCTCGCTGGCTCGAGGGTGGGTGTGGGGCGGGTTCTGGCCATATGGTGCGTAGTCAATGCGGGCTAAGGATATACCGAGAGTGTTGAGTCCTAGAATTTGGACTACATTTACAGGAGTCACGGTGGAGCCAACCGGATTTGATGTTTTTCGGGGGATGTCAAGCCCTGAAAAGAAGAAGTCCTTTGGTGTGGCAAGCTTTGGGTCCTTGCAGAACTTCCCATTCACAAACACTGCACAAAAAATAAAATAAAATAAAATTACCCAGCCATAAATAATATATAACATGTCATTCATAAATTTGTAGGATTTATATATACATATAAAAAACTTACCACCATTCTTGGTGTCATTAATGGCAACACAAAAATCCTGAAGAGGGCTAGGGTCGGAGGCGGAGGCCAAGGAGGAAGCCAGAGCCAAGAAGACAGAAGCTACAAGAAAGTGAAAAGCTTTCATGGTTGTGATTGTTTCAACTGTGTTATTATTGCTTTGATGAGGAGTGAGAAATCTTTCATGGAAAACAAACTTATTTATAGATGGAGTTGATTGAACCGGTCTTAATTTGCTAGCAGATTGAAAAGCTTGCCAGGTCTCAACTTTGTTAAAAATATTATATATGATCTATTCCCATAATGAACCATTCTTCAACACCCACAAACATATATTCCGTATATATATAGAAAAATATTTTTTGGACATGGAAGTGGTCCCAAGATCAATTCAATATTTCAATTGACTGGAGTAAAAATATCCAGGTGGGTATGTATATATATATAAAAACTTATTTGTCAGTTTTGGGATCAAAATCTAAGGATTGTT
Organism: Acer yangbiense; assembly: GCA_008009225.1. Classification (NCBI taxonomy): domain Eukaryota; kingdom Viridiplantae; phylum Streptophyta; class Magnoliopsida; order Sapindales; family Sapindaceae; genus Acer; species Acer yangbiense. The sequence goes on from CM017763.1 coordinate 15,814,030, forward strand.
ATGAGTTCTCACTTTCGGCCCACCACTTACATAACATCCCATGGATTTTGATTCAAAAGTTGACAAATAGGTTTGTATATAAACTTATATCAAGGGTTTATAGATGAGAAACTATATATATATAGAGAGAGAAAGAGAGAGAGAGAGAGAGACTTCAATGTAGTCAGTAGATTGGAAGTATTCAATATTTGTCCTTATAATAATAGAAAGAATGATTCTGCTATTCCCATTTCCACTTGTTACAAAAGCAACAGGTAACAAACATAATTAATCACAAATTAGTATCAATCAACAAGAAACTTCACGTCACATGTAAATGTATTGAATTGATCACTTCACCAATTGTGAACAAATAGCAATTTTCAATTATGATCAGCGGAAATCTAATATTGATAATTTATGATTTTAAATTATTTTTTTACAGAATCGATGGAATATTTAACAGAAAATATATGGTTTTGATTCAATATTATGTTCTTCTTACCCAAAAGTAAATGTTTGTTCGGACCACTTAATGTTGCTTGGGTGAAAGATGCTTATTCAGCCAAATAACGTGATTCAAGTTGCCTTAGTGCAGCATGTATATTAAAAAAAGAAAAATTGTTTAAGTAAAAATATCGGGCACAAATTTATAGAAATATTTGTGAAAATAATAGAAATATAATCGATATCCTCTAGATATAAGAATATTTAAGGATATAACCAATTAAGTCCCTCTAACTAAGGGATGTTAGTTTAATGGATTTTTTTTTCTTAATTTTTTTAAAATTAAATTATTTTTATTATAAATGTTAGAATTAAATTGTATCAAATATTTATAGGAGTCATTTTTAATTAAATTTCAAGTATTGATTATGAGATTATATATTCCAATATTTTTCATATTTCAGATATTGGTAAAAAATAATAGAAAAGTCGTAAACTATTTGGAATTAAAAAAAAAAAGGTTTTAGACTTATTTAATAATTTTCCTATTTATTATCACTAACCGTAATCAGGGGCGGACCCTCGTGGAGACTAGGTAGGGCCCGTGCCCTAACTCAATTTTTTTTTAGAAAAATTGATTTTGTATATACTTTATATATACATATTCATTAACAACAGTTACAACTTATTTCCTTTAGCATAGCTCGTAGTGGATCTTCTCTCTATAGTTGAAGTACTTAGCTCAAGTCCCATCTAAAGCGAATGCATTTTTTTTTTTAATTCAATTTTATCTTGTAATTTTTTACGTCTTATTTATTTTACCATCTTTTTCAATTCCTTTATCAAATTTTCATTTCTTCTAAAACAAAATAATTCATTTTTCTTATTTTATATTAAATTATCTATTATTATTTTGAATTTTTATTATTTATAATAGTTTTAATTTGACACAACTAATACGTTAGGTGGATCAATAATGCTGGTGTTGGTAGCGTGGAGCATGCTCAAACTATTTACGATATCCAGAGTGTTCTAGGCAATGGTAGGTTGATGTCGGTGGTTTATGGCTCTAGGGTCTTCAACTCCCTTGTTGATTAGTTGGCTAAGAAAAGGGCTCGGTTTGGCAATGATGTTTTAACTTGGAGTGATTTATGATTGGCTACTCTGTTTTGGGCTTTGGCGTGGTGCTTGTCCTGTTGTGCTTGTGCGACATGGGGCTTTGGGGCTTTTCTTCTCGTTTTTCTTTTCTTTTCTTTTGCTGTGCTGTCAAAGTTCAGCGACAGTGGTTATGGGGAGTGTTGCTGCCTTTGTCGTGGTTTTTTAAGGCTTGGTTGCTGTTTTGTTTTTTGTTTTCCTCTGTTCCCTTCTGTCTATGTGTTTTTGTTTTGGCTTTTGGCTTTCTCTGTTGGGGTGCAAGCGCGGTTTTTTGGCTTCTTTTTGTGCTCTTGTCGTGAGCGGTTTTTCTTGAGCCTTTGTGTTGTTGGCTCTTGCCTTTAATAAATTTACCTTTCAAAAAAAATAAACTATAAAATCTCAAATTTTAATTTATTGGATTAAAATATTCAATCTATTATTATGATTCATTTTCTTTTATCTTCAGAATTTTTCTTTATTTTATACTTTTAATTTATTTAGAATCAATAAATCAATAATTTACCAATAATTTAAAGAATAAAATATTTAAAAACACATCTAGTAATATTTATTAATAAAATTTTTTTGTTTAAATTTAAATTGAATTCATTATAAATGCATAAAAAGAAAAAAAAAATTCTTATTATAAAATCAAATTGTAATTTATTCTATTTGTTTTTCATTATTTATTTTGTTTTTCTTTTTATTTATTTTTTAACATTTTTTCTTCTTCTTATTTATTTTTTTTAACATTTTTTCTTTTTTTAATTTTTTTTAAAATGTAAGAATATTTAATTCATCTAAGTAAGTGTTCTATTTGTTTTATTTTATCTATTTTACTTGTGTTTTTAATTTTTCAGTATTTGTTTTTTAGATATATTCAAAATTTCTAGGTCCGCCATGGACAGTAATATGAAAAATATTGTGGACATATAATCTTACAATCAATATGATCGCTACAAATCATTTTGGAAAAAATATTTAATATTAAAAACATTCAATAATATTACAATTTTGTTTTTTTTGAAGTAGCTTTAGTTCTTTAAGAAGTTATAGTGCAACTTAAGATTGAATGAGATTGGCATCAAAATTTCCAAACGGGCATTTTCATTATCTGCCTATATTATATATTTATATATGGTGGTCAACAAGATTACTCATTTTAAATTTTAGATTTCATTAAAATATTGTATGTCAGCAGTGACGAAGAGAGTAAGAGAAGAGACAAAATAATCATACAACAAATTAACCACAAAATCATAAAAGACATGGGAATATATTTTGACTGAGGTTACACAACCCTCTTTATTACACTATAAATTTATAATTTATAGAGGATCTGAAACATTACAATTCAAACGAGCTGCTACTACAACATTTCTCGTATTAATAATTATTTCTCTAATTGTTGTCCCACCAGAACTTGGCCTGAAGAGATTTCACCACATTCTGATCCAATTGAAAGGCTTTAGCCAAAACATCAGGATTAATGGGAGGATCCGACCCGAAAACGGCATTGGCGATGGTGATGACACCAGGGTTTTGGCTGCTCAGAGCAGCAAAGGCAACTGCATTGGTTTTTCCAATATTGAATTGGAAGTGAATGAGCCCAATTGGGAACACGAACACATCTCCCTTGTTTAGGACTTTGGTGAAGAGTTTGTTGTCAGGGTTGGATGTCACAAAACCAACGTAGAGAGTGCCTTCCTGGACAAATAGGATCTCACTAGCTCGAGGGTGGGTGTGGGGCGGGTTCTGGCCATATGGCTCATAGTCAATACGGGCTAAGGATATACCGAGAGTGTTGAGTCCTGGGATCTGGACTACATTTACAGGAGTCACGGTGGAGCCAACCGGATTTGATGTGTTTTGTGGGATGTTGAGCCCTGAATAGAAGAAGTCGTCTGCCGAGGCAAGCTTTGGGTCCTTGCAGAATTTCCCGTTCACAAACACTGCATGAAAGAAGTAAATATTTGTGATATAGGAGTTAAATATTAGTTCTTTTATAGTGTAGAGAGGCAAACTTAAAAAATAAAATTGAGAACCTTTGTTTTTTTACATAGCTAGTTACATAGAAATTTTCAAGTCAGTGTGCACTGATATAACTTCATGGGGATATTGAATGTGAGCCACTAGTTCTACATGCTTTGACTCAAGTGTATATGCATTTGTCAAAGCTTCTCCATAATGAGTGGCTCACATTCAATATTCTCATGAAGTTATATCAGTGCACACTGACCAGATCGGGACTGATTAGTTACAAACCTAAATATTTATTACATATCTATGTAATGTTACTAAACAAATCAGGACCACTAGAGACTTATTAATATATAGAAAGAGTAGAGCACATACCACCACTCTTGTAGTCATCAATGGCTACACAGAAGTCCTGAAGAGGACTAGGGTCAGAGGCAGAGGCAAATGAGGAAGCTAAAGCCAAGACAACAAAAGCCACAAGAAACTGAACACCTTTCATTGTGATTAAGCTGTTTATTACGCAAGTATTGTTGCCTTGGTGAGTGGTGAGAAATGTTGCAAGGCAAAGCAAGTTTATTTATAGATGGGAAATTCATTGAACTAGTCTTTGTTTTTCCCTACTCGAAGAAGATATTGAAACAAGCCAAGTCTTGATTAAATGGTGTCATCTGTTTTTAATGTGCACAATGAGTCGGTCTTTAACTACTATGGATAATTGTCAAAATTAAGATTTTTTCTTCATCTGCTTAGTGCTTACATCAACACATTTTTGAAACGTGGAATTGGTCTTCTTTCATATGAATATCACCTGTCCTGGTAATACAGTGTTTTATATCAGAATTATTTTAACAGTGATGTTATTCTATCCAAAAATTATTTTACAGTCTAAACATTTACTCAAATTATATGACAATCCAATTTTTAACTACCACATCATCATACATTATCTCATAATTAATATGATTGCTATAAATTAACTTGTGGTATAATTTGGGCAACAAATATAATGATATGTAAATTTTAGTTCCTAGTTAAATTTAGAAACGTTAATTTTTTATCTATCCTTTCATTTTTCATCCAATGAAGTTTCCATCGCAAGAGAAAATATATGAACAACTGCATATGATTACAAAAAGGATAATTCTTTTATTCATTTTCTACCTCGTTATGTAACAAATTAATTATTATAATTAACCGGTGTCCATGAAAGAAATAATATTATATACAAGCAAAAATGAGGGTAAACAACTACATATGATTACCATAATTGACCGCTAATCAATAAATATTTTTTAAAACTATCTATTATATATTAAGGTCTTCTGAAAGGCATGTGTTAAGAGGAAATTTGATACCGCTAATCAATTTATTGCTAAGTATTCAAATCAAGAGAGGGTCTTTGTTTCTAATAATGTCGTTATCACTACCGAACTTGGCTTAGTATATGGAAAAGAACACTCACTCGACCTGTTAATGTTCCATGTTCGAGTATTTATTTTTCCTTTACTCAAGAAGATATTGAAACAAGTTGGATTAGGTAAATTAATGACTTATTGGAGATTGTTTGGTTGTTAAAACACAAAATGACCAATTGTTATTTATTTATTTATTTGATAACCCATAAATTCTGTGAACACAAATTCAAACCTATGGAACCCTGCAATTAATCTTTGATAAAAACAAATTATGGTCTTTGCTATATATGTAGGCACCCATGACAAAATTAGAACCTTTCGTATCCCATACCTTATGTGAGGAAACCACATATTTAACTAGGGGTGTGTATTTTCGATTTGGTTTGGGCTGAAGCTCAATATCAAACAAAACCAATATGGATCGGTTGGGCTACATTTCAATCCAAACAAAACTAATGTGATTTTCCAAACCGATTCAAACCAATCCAAAAAGGTCGGGTTGGTTTGGATAGGCTTATCGGTTTAGATTTAAACTCAAAAGTCTTTTTTTTTTTTTTTTTTTTTTTGTATTATATTTAAAAAAATATTTAAATAAAAAAATCGTTATAGAAAATAGTAATTACACTTATGAAAAGCTAAAGATTAGTGTTTCTACGAGAGAAAATAAGTTCTATTTCATTTTTATCAGGGTTCATCATGGATGGATGCAGAGAGTGAGAGCCGGAGAACTTCAGAGGTAGCAAGAGCAAAAACTTTGTACTCGGCCTCAGTAGAGGACCGATCAACGGATCACTGCTTGCGCGAGCACCATGAAATAGCATTCGTCCCAAGAAAGATTATATAAACAAACACTGTCAACATGACTGTCTACTTTTAGACAATTTGTTGGACACTGTCAATATGATTAACTCAGCAAATACATTTATGATATAGAAAGTGATTTGTGTTTCTATTAAAATAATAATATTGTTTGTTAAAGAAATAAAATAAAAAAGACAGGTTATTAAAAAAATGTATTTTGAACAGAAGGTCATTGGAGACTAGGCTCGGTTTGGCATTGCTTCCTAAAATGCTTTTTGGAGAAGTTATAAAATGTATCTTCTCATTTTGGGAAAAGGCAAAAATGACCAAAAGCACTTTCCTAAGATTTTACCAAACACCCTAGTCATTTTTGGTCATTTTTGGCTTCTCCCAAAAGCTAAAATAAGAAGTTACATTTTGTAACTTTTCCGAAAAATACCTCAGGAAGCAATGTCAAACTGAGCCTAAATGTTGATTTAGTGGTCTATCAACTATATATTTCTGACATATAGAAGGCAAGTCTTTTGGTATTGTTGCATGTCAACAATTTTTGACAGACAGTCTACACTTGTAATGGAGATGCTCTAAGACTATACCAATTAAAATACTCACTAATAAAGAATCACAATAAATGGAAGCCAAGGCCCTTGAGCATTATAGATGAAGACCGGCATGAATATAAATAAAGTTCAGATTGAGTGTGCAACTTATTTTTAAAAAAATTAAAATAAATAAATAAATGTGCAACTGTCAATATTGGCAGGTTGCGATCCGAAGAAATTATTCCTAAAACAATTGATCTTGTATTTTGTGATTGATTGATTTTAATTTAGAAAAAAAATAATACAATTCTAATTTATTTGGATATAGATTATTTTTTTCTTTTTTAAAAAAATCATTTCTTTCTTTTTGAATTATTAGTTTTTTCCTAATACAATTTAAATGAATGAATTACGGTGATAATTCAACCACAAGGGGTTGTGCCGATGGTCACTGGGGTAAGCCGTAAACTCGGACGTCCTGAGTTCAATCCCTGGCAGCCACGTTTCTCTTGGGGCCACTGGAGGTTTACCCGGCTGTTAACTTCAGAGCCTCATGGAATTAGTCGAGGTGCGCGCAAGCTGGCCCGAACACCCACAGATACCCAAAAACAAAAATAAATTATGGTGATAACACGTCATTTAGACATCAAATTTAGACAAAGTAGCATTATTGTTTATTTTATGGGATTTGTTATAGGTTATTTTTATCCTTTTTAGGATAGTATAATATAATCCCGTAGGTCAGTCCAATATATATATATATATATATATATATATATATATATATATATATATATATAAAGGAAAGAATAATTTAAGTAGTTGTAAGATTAGATTATTAATTTAATTTTAGGAAAAAAAGGAATGATTTACTATGATTTCTAAGAAATACATTGTAAATTATAAATATAACAAGAGAATTGTAAATAACCCCTAACGTTTGTTGAATTATCAAATCAAAACCTCAGGTTAGAAAAATCAGCAACAAAAAAAAAAACAACTTGTTGTTAGTTTATTTTATTTAAATCTAACGAAATATGATTATTTAATCTTTATTGTAAACTATATAAAAAAATATATTTGACAAGATGAGGTTGACCCAGTGGTTTGACGTGGAAATAAGAGGTTTTAGTCACTCTATTAAAGTGGGTTTGCAAGACTATTACCACTTTAATAATTTAAGTTTAAATAGCACCGATTACGCTGAACAGAAAAAAAAAATGCCACCACAGTTTCGATTTTATCTTTTTTTTTTTTTTTTTACCTTTCAATTTATTTTTTTTATTTTTTGTTCTTCTTCATCTTCTTCATTGGACCTCTATTAGAGGTCAAAATCAAGCTCCATTGGACGTCGAATCGACCTCCAATAGAGGTTTGTTCATTTGACCTCCATTTGTGGTCGAAGTCGTTTGACCTCCGTTGGAGGTTTGTTCTACCTCAATGGAGGTTGATGAAGATTGAAGAAAAAGATATAAAAATAAAATGAAATAAAATAAAAAAAATTTTTCATTTTTATCCAGTAAGTCTCATAAATTACAAAAATATCCAAAAGTTTCAAAAACTACAAAATATGTCTCGTAAATACCCAATAAGTCTCGGTCCAAGACTTATTGGGTATTTCCGAGACTTATTGGGTAATTTTATAATTTCCGAGACTTATTGATATTTTTGTAATTTCTGAGACTTATTGGACAAAATTCAATAAGTCTAGAAATTTATAAAAATACCCAATAAGTCTCGGAAATACCTAAAAAGTCTTGGAAACTACAAAATAATTCGAGGAAATACCCAATAAGTCTTGGTCTTAATTTTTGAGACCTATTGGATAAAAATGAAAATTTCCAATTATTTTTTTTTATCTTCTTCTTCAATCTTCATCGACCTCCATTGGAGGTCGATTTCAACCTCCAACGGAGGTCAAACGACTTCAACCTCCAATGGAGGTTGATTTCGACCGCCAATAGAAATTGAAATCGACTTCCATTGGAGGTCAGACAATGAGATATGTTCGAATATTCAATGAAATTTGTTGAATTAAAGTTTTAAAATATGCTTTTATACTGTCTTTCCAATGTAAATTACTTCAATGTGGCATATCGTTGATCGCACTCCAAATGTTCACATTTAGCGCTCTCTTTTCCTATCTGTTTATGCTTGTTTCTCGGGTAAAACAGGGTATTTAATGGATTAAATAAATGTTTCAAGTAAATAGGGAAGTTCAGGGGCATTGTAGTCATTTTGGACACTTCAGGGGCTAAAGTGCAATATTTGGGACATATATTGAATATTATGTGAATAAGGGAAAGCTCAGGGGTCAAAATGGTAAACTGCTAGCCAAAGTACAGCGCAGTAGCCACATCACCCTAGGAACGACGTTGTTTTGGTGAAGGACCGCGTCAACCTGACGTCACGCTGACGTCAGGTCGTCTTCCACCTTTGCTAGGTCGACCGGACCCATAATTCGACCCGGTTGACCCGGTCACGATGGATCCACTTTGAGCCTCCCATGTACAAGTTTGTCCTCTCCTCCAAGATCTCCAACCTCAATGGACATCTATGCTTGCAAGCTTGATTCCAACGGGTTCTTTCACGCCTAAAGACATCCAAAACCATTGGAAACCCGCAGTTTCATGCCGAGGGAAAGTTCCCGCGGTCCAGAAGGTCATAACTCATGGCCAACTTCCAAGTTTCACTCGCGACTTCCTCCGGTGAGCATAAACCCACAAGCCTGGTGTTCTGAACCAGCGAGGACAACCGACTCTGAAGATATTTCGCCCAAAGCTTGCTCAAACCCTTCCCTAATATAAATATACATCTTTTGTAACCTAAAACACAATCCCTAATATCCAAACTTACACCAAATATCATATACTACCTTAGAATAACTCTACAAACCTCTCTAATATCCAATACTAGCCTACAATAGTGTACAATAGCTTAGAATAGCCTAGATAACTTAGAATCTCATTACATGGATGCATGTGAACTTCATAGCTTGGAAGAAGTAGATTTGGAGCTTTATTGAAGACAAGAAGCTTACCATCTTGTGGTTACTTCTTACCTCTTACTTCTTTTCCATTATTTGTGATTTATGTAACATGTATGTGTAAAATACTCTCAATGTTGAGGGATTTATTTTCATAAGACTTTATATGGTAATTAATTGATCTCTACATTTATTATATCCATCTTGAGCTATTGAATGTTAATTGAAGTATGATTGAATGGATGCATGTTATTGATTGACGAATTAGTAGCATGTAACCTTGTTTTATAACATTTGATTAGCTATATTGGAGAAGACTTAGTTAGTAATTGCATGTTCATTGCTTATTGACTAATTCTTATGTTCTAGGTTGTAATCCCTCTATTATTGTCATTCTAAAATCATTAGTTGATAATATTTAGAGTGGTAGTTGTTGAATTACCTATGCCATAGAACTAGTGTGCTTAATTGTGATCTGATAATATCCCTTTTCATTTATCTTTGCTCTTGCATAACCTTACAATAATTAGTTAGTTTAGTTAGTTGTAGTTAATTAGTGTAATTTAATTGTAGTGACTTAGTGTTAATTTACTTGCTTATTTAGTTGCTAATATAATTAGTTTAGATTAATTATTTGTCTTGTGTACACACCTTTTTAGTTGTAGTTGTAGTATAGAGATTGTGTATCCTTAGCATAGGATTCGCATAGCTTTAATTCAATCTTCATTAGTTTAGCTTCCATGCGACCATCTCCTTTTACTTTCATGCAATTGTAATTAGTGTAAATAGCTTGTCTATAACATAAGACGTAGAACCGACTTACGTGTACCAACCACCTCGTGGGAACGATACTCTTACTCGTAACAACTATACGTGGCCAACGATTCGTATACTTGCGAAAGGGTAGAAACACTCGCACGTCCGATCATTTATGGTAGTTTATAGAACTATCGCGTTCGTTCGCGCCGATCAATCGTACCATACAAGTTTTTCTTCATAGCATAGACCGGTTAATATGATAAAGGAGAGAATTAAATGAGAGCCTAGATATTCTTACCGGTCAATCGGTCATCACACACAGCAACACGTCAACCAATGTAATTACCAAAAGACTATTCAAATAAGATATTTGTTAAAGTCAAGCAAGCCACATTAGTATATTTAGTGCCAATAAACTCTTCAAATGAGATTTTACTTCTCCCTTTTCAATATTGAAGAGCAAATTCTCCCTCTTTTATTACTATTATTATATTATTTTTTATATCATATAATCATTAATATTTGACATCAATATCCTTTTTATCCTTTTAATTTTAAAATTTTATCATCGTAAAAATTATACCATTAGAAAGATCTTATCTAGATATTTAAAATGAGACTAATATTAAATATTTAATAATAACATATTAATAATATTTAAAATGAGTCTAAAATCAAAATAACCCATTGGCATACTGTACTTTGTTTTTCTATTGTGATCATGGATAATATGTTTGTGATGCAGACGAAAGCTTGAGAAAGACAATCTCACTGAAAAGAACAACCTGTGCTTCTAAAACCTGTTGATTCTAATGAATACCAGGAGAAAGGAAAACTAATTGAGTAAGAACTCAAAGAATATTATTCATCCAAAAACCAATCAGCAAACTAAAAGCAAACAAAATAAATAGACAAATAAATAAGTTGTCTTCCGTAAGGAAACAACTTCTAAAAGAACTAAAACTAAACTGAAATTAAATCCTGACTAAAAAAGGAAAACAAATTCAAAACAAACAAGGACTCTGAAATCAAATGTGCCGCCCACTAGAAGCCTGCTAGCTGGGCTCGTTTTGGGTGCACCAAGCGACCCAAATACGAGTTCGCAATCCTATCCGCATCATCCTCTCCAAGCTGAAGAGAATTCGGCCTCGAATTCAGCTCCTCATCGTCCCCAGATGACGAATCTCCCCTGAAAGGAACCAAGTGCTTAACATTGAACACATCAGCTGTCTTAATATGGCTAGGCAGCTTAAGACGATATGCATTTGAGTTTATCTTCTCGACGATCTCAACCGAACCAATCTTTCTCGCTGAAAGCTTATTATATTCGCCCACAGAGAAGCGATCTTTCGTCAACACAGCCCAAACGAAATCCCCAACACTAAAGTCCACTCTGCGGCGTTTCTAGTCTGCAGCAAGTTTATACTTGGCTGTTGCGTCCATCAAGTTCCTGTGGGTCCTTTCGTGGACGTCCTGCAGCTGAGTCACAAATTCCTCTGCCTTGCGATGCAATTTGGAGTTATTTGGCAAGAGGGTGAGATCAAGAGGACAACGAGGAAGAAAGCCGTACACTACCTCAAAAGGACAGAGCTGTGTGCTGCGGTTAACAGCATGATTGTGTGCAAACTCGGCTTGACTAAGTTTCTGGTCCCATGTCTTCAATTGGTCGCTACTAGACCTCGCAAAAGGTTCCCCAACGACCTGTTAACCACCTCAGTTTGGCCATCGGATTGGGGATGGTAAGCACTACTAAAATTCAGCCTTGTGCTCATCATTTTCCACAAGCTGCGCCAAAAATGGTTGAGGAAACGTGTGTCCCGGTCCGAAACAATCGATTTCGGCAGCCCATGAAGGCGATATACCTCTCGAAAGAAAAGCTGAGCAACATTGATGGCATCGGTAGTCTTCTTACAGGGAATGAAGTGCGCCATTTTTGAAAAACGATCCACCACTACGAAGATCGAATCGAATCCACGTTGTGTCCGGGGTAGACCCAACACGAAGTCCATACTTATGTCTGCCCATGGCTGCTCGGGAATTGGAATGGGCATATACAGCCCAGCATTGGAGGCGCCCCCTTTGGACACTAGGCAAACGCGACACCTTTCGACGAACCGGCCCACCTCTTTCCGCATGGATGGCCAGAAATAGGACATGGATACCAGCTTGAATGTTCGGTCACGCCCTACATGGCCCTCATTGTGCAATTCTTGTATTATTTTTGCACGGAGACTACAATTGGGGATGCACAGCTGCGTGCCCTTGAAAATAAAGCCCTCTTGCAATACAAAATCAGAAGGCTGATTGTCTTCAATCCTCTTAAGCATGACAGCAAAAAAATCGTCCAGGGAATATAAGTCTTGAAAAGAGTCAAATCCTAGCACATTTACTCTCATGTCAACCAACAAATTTCACTGACGGCTAAGTGCATCCGCCACTTTGTTCGACACACCAGATTTGTGCTTGATAACGAACGTAAACTGTTGGAGATAAGCTGCCCAGGAAGCATGGCGGGAAGAGACTTTGTGCTGGCTGCTCATGTGCTTAAGTGCGTCATGGTCCGTGTATAGGACAAACTCCTGTAGGAAGAGATAATGCCGCCAATGTCTGATAGCCTGCACTACGGCATAGAATTCGACATCGTACGTGCTATATCGCAGCTTCACACCTGATAATTTCTCACTAAAATAGGCCACAGGCTGCCCATTCTGACTTAACACCGCACCCACTCCCAATTTAGAGGCATCGCAATGAAGTTCGAAAGGCATCAAAAAGTCGGGAAGCACAAGAATAGGAGCTGTCATGAGCCTCCTTTTTATCTCCTAAAATGCGTGATCCGCTGCAGCTGTCCACTCGAATTTGTTGGCAGACTTCATGCAATTTGTCACCGGAACCATGATGCTACTAAAGTTAGGGATGAAACGACGGTAAAAGGATGCCAAGCCATGGAAGCTCCGCACGTCAGTAACTGTACGCGGCTGTAGCCAATGTTGGATCACGTCCACCTTTGATTGATCAACTGACAAACCTGCTGAAGACACAATATATCCCAAGAAAAGCACGCTATCTGTCAAGAATGTACATTTTTTAGCTGCTGCTACAAACTTCTCAATAGAATTTCACGAAGATGTTTCAGATGCGATTCTTGGTTAGCACTGTAAATTAGGATATCGTCAAAATACACCACAACACATTTGCCAATATAAGGACGTAAGGCCTGATTCATCACCCTCATGAAGGTACTCGGAGCATTCAATAGCCCAAACGGCATCACCAACCACTCAAAAAGGCCCTCTCGAGTTTTAAAGGTTGTCTTCCACTCGTCCCCCGGACGGATTCGGATCTGATGATAGCCGCTCTTTAAATCCAGTTTAGTAAAGACCATAGACCCACTCAGCTGGTCCAACAAATCGTCCAGTCTCGGAATAGGGAACCTATAGCGGACAGTGATTTTATTTATTGCTCGACTGTCAACACACATCCTCCAGGACCCATCCTTCTTGGATGTTAAGAGCGCGGGAACAGCGCACGGGCTAAGACTTTCCCTGATATGGCCTTTCACTAGCAATTCCTCTATTTGTCCCCTCAACTCTTCATGTTCCTTCGGACTCATCCTGTAGTGTGCCCTGTTAGGTAATGTAGCACCTGGCACGAGGTCGATTTGATGTTGGATATCGCGCAATGGCGGTAAATCATCCGGTAGCTCAGCCGGAAATATATCACGAAACTCTTCCAACAGCGGCTGCACCTTAATAGGAGGGTCACTCGGTCTCACCTCCTCCCTGCCCAGCAGCACGTACACAACCCCTGACTCCCTCACCTCGGCATCGAACATGGCCATGGATAACAAAGTGTTACCCTCACTTGCTGTCTTATTTCCTGCAGATTCTTTCCGTGGAAGAAGTGTGATTTGATAGAGTTGAATGTAAATGCACAGGTGTTGAGAAATCCATCATAAATTACCTTCCGATCGTATAACCATAGTCTTCCTAGGAGCAAGTGGCAAGCATCCATAGCGACCACATTGCACCAAATCTTATCTCTGTAAGTCGGCCCAATGGAGAAAGAGACGTGGCTTCTTCGGGCCACTGTGACATCATTCCGTTTGTCCAGCCACGTAAGTTTGTATGGCCGCGGATGAGCCTTAGTCGTAAGCTGTAGTTTTCGAACCGTTTCCTCTTAAATTACGTTCTTATAACTACCCGAATCAATGATGAACCGGCATATTTTTCCTCCTATTGTGCAGGTCGACTGGAACACGTTGGTACGCAACCAATCGTCATCACTTCCGCGAGGAGCAAGGCAGCTGCGCCGGATTACCAGGAGTGGTCCGCAATCACCGTCCAAGTGTTCCTCCTCTGCTATCACGGTATCATCAAAAACTGGGTCAGATTCACCATCCACAGGCTCTTCTAGAAATTCCTCGAAGTCCACGAACAGCCCCTTCTTCGGTCCCCTCCTGCAATCAGCAAACCTGTGACCTGTCTCTCCGCAACTAAAACAGCGAGCACGTGAAGATGAACCCGCTGGTGGTGGCACTGCATCAGGTTTTACGGGAATGGGGACTGGTGGGACACCTGTACAACCTCCACTACCACTATGTCCAGAATTAATCACGCCCACACCCTTTCTTGCGAACTGCTTCTCCAATTGTACAGCTCTTTGATAAGCTCCGGATACGGTTACAATGTCAAACAAATTGAGTACGTCCTGGAATTGAGGCCTTATGCCGCCAATGTATCGCGAAACACGCATGTCATCTGATTCGACAATAGCATTCCGTGAGATCAGCTGATAAAACTCTGCAGTGTAGTCATCGATAGACCGATTTCCTTGCTTCAAGTTCTGTAGTCGCTGAAACATGAGACGTTCGTAATTATGCGGAAGAAAGGCTGCCCGCATATGCTTCTTCATCTTATCCCACAAAACGATCTTGGATTTCCCTTGCATGGTCCTGGTTAGCTTCAACTGTTGCCACCAAGCCCCCGCACGGCCTCGAAGTCTTATTGCAGCCAGTGCAACACGCCTATTTTCTGGGACTTGTTTGAACTCCAATACCTCCTCTACTGCAGCAATCCAAGGCAGGGACCCTAACTGTAATTAAGGAGAAGATCAAGGACCCTAACTGTAATTCGCCAGCCAAGGCAGGCATCAGCGCTACGTCAGCAAGCAGAACGGCGTCGTTTTGGCCTCTGCACACGTCAGCGTGACGTCATCAATGACGTCACCATCTTCAAGCTCTAGCCGGGTCAGCCCAACCCGGATCCGACCCGGTCGTGACCCGACAGCTTGCCCGACTTTTCCGATGATTTTCGACCAGTTTCCGATGGTTTTTCTGGCATTTTTTAGCCCAGATCGGAAGCCCACTTCCTCCCGGTCACAATGGGTCCATGTTGGGCCTCCCATGCACTAGTTTGGCCTCCCATCCAAGTCCACCAACTTCCATGGAAATGCAAGCTTCAAGCTTGGTTCCGGCGAGTTCTTGCACGCCCAAACTTGTCTAAACTCGCCCAATCTCGGCGGGTTCTTGCCGCGGGAATATTCCCGCAGTCCAGAAGGTTCAAACTCACGGCCAACCTCCGAAAATCCACCGGCGGCTTCGACGGCGGGAACATGCTCGCCTTCCAGGCGAGAACAAGCCCGCCCACTTGACCGACCTTGGAGATTGCACGTCCAAACTTGCCTAAATCTTCCCTACTATATATATTCTTCCCTTCCTAACCTAAAACACTCTCTCTAATATCCAAATACACATCCTATTACACTAAATAGCTTAGAATTACATTAGAATAGCTTAGTTAGCTTAAACTCACACTACATGGTTGCATGTGAGCTTCATAGCTTGGAAGAAGTAGATATGGAGCTTCATTGAAGACAAGAAGATTACCTGGTTGTGGTTACTTCTTACTCTTACTTCTTTTCCATTTATTTGTGATTCATGTAACATGTATGTGTGATATACTCTTTATGTTAAGGGATTGATTTTCATATGATTTATTATTGTAATTGATTGATCTCTATGTCTATTATATCCATCTTTAGCTATTGAATGTTGAATTGAGTTAAATTGAATAGATGCATGTTGTTAATTGACAAATTAGTAACTTGTAATCTTGTTTAAGAACATTTGATTAGCTATATTGGAGAAGATTTGGTTAGTAATTGCTTGATCAACACTTATTAACTAATTCTTAGGTTCTAGGTGTAATTACTCTATTATTGTCATTCTAAGATCATTAGTTGATAATAATTAGAGTGGTAGTGTTGAATTACCTATGCCTTAGAACTAGAGTACTTAATTGTGATCAATTAATAATATCCCTTTTCATTTATCCATGCTCTTGCATAACCTTGCAAGAATTAGTTAGTTTAGTTAGTTGTAGTTGAGTTAGTATAATTTAGTTGTAGTTAATTAATTGAGACATTAGTGTAATTTAATTGTAGTGACTTAGTGTTAATTAATTTACTTGCTTACTTAGTTGATAATTTAGTTAATTTAGATTAATTAGACTTGTATTGGGTTTACATCTCTTTAGTTGTAGTTGTAATTAGAGATTACGAATCCGTGACCATAGGATACGCATAGCTTAATTTTCCGTCCTAGCCATCTTAGTTTAGATAATTGCTTGCCACCCATGCTTTTATTTTCTTGCTTGTATATAGTGTAAATACTTGACTATAACAATAGGCGTAGAACCGACTTAACGTATACCACACTTCCTCCGTGGGAACGATACCCTTACTTGTATCCGCTATACGACTCGTTCGACTCGTATACTTGCGAAGGGTAGAAACACTCGCACGCCATATCATTTACCGGTAGTTTGTAGAACTATCGCGTACCACATTTGCGGCGATCACCATCGCCGTGAATCGTCAACCGCAGGTCTTCTCTGCCTTGGTTGGAGGGGGCCGAACGGGTTGTCCTCATCAGCAGAATCCTCCTCCGCAGATTACGAATTTGGAGCCTCCTGATGTTGTCGCGCCATGGCAGCCATCTGCTGCGTTAACGCTTCCACCTGTTGTCGTAACTGTGCGATCTCGTCACGTTCATAGACTTCGTCAACTGGAGCCTCGCGAGCATTCAGAAAATTAACGCGCCTCCTTGGTGGCATGATGGTGAAATTTTAACCAGGCTCTGATACCAAACTGATGCAGACGAAAGCTTGAGAAAGACAATCTCACTGAAAAGAACAACCTGTGCTTCTAAAACCTGTTGATTCTAATGAATACCAGGAGAAAGGAAAACTAATTGAGTAAGAACTCAAAGAATATTATTCATCCAAAAACCAATCAGCAAACTAAAAGCAAACAAAATAAATAGACAAATAAATAAGTTGTCTTCCGCAAGGAAACAACTTCTAAAAGAACTAAAACTAAACTGAAATTAAATCCTGACTAAAAAAGGAAAACAAATTCAAAACAAACAAGGACTCTGAAATCAAATGTGCCGCCCACTAGAAGCCTGCTAGCTGGGCTCGTTTTGGGTGCACCAAGCAACCCAAATACGAGTCCACAATCCTATCCGCATCAGTTTGTAATGAAGGATGGTGCAACCATATTGACTGTACTTGCTAAATATTACAATTCGATTGCGAAGCATTTGATTATGTGTTTAAACAAGGGTGTAGACATGATTATTGGTTTTGACACCCAGTGCTCATATGTACCCGAAATTGAGTATAAAAGGGAAACAAGAATTGTCCAACTCAAGTTCTGCAATGGATCTTTCTGTTTGATAGTAAATCTTAGTGACGTCGGTTTTACATTTCTTGAAAGCCTCGGCAGGTTTTTTTGTAACAATGACATTGTCTTTGTTGGTGTTCATATACAAAAGGATCTTGTGATGCTGCAAAAGCAGTACAAGATTGAAGTACGAAATTTTGTTGATTTAAGCCAATTGGCTTCCTAACTATTAATTAACCGGCCTCGCCTCAGTGTATGCAGTCTCAGGGAGTTAGCAAGAGAACTTGGGAAGCCAAGACTTTTGAATGCATGCAGCTGAGGCTAATTCGTTGGGAGAGTGCATGCAACTGCTTATGCTTATGCTTATGCTGCTTACGCTTATGCTGCTTAGAAGATTGCAAAGGAATTGCTTAGGTAAGAATTGAATGTAGGGTATTTGTGTCTCTTTTCGGTGTTTAGGTTGTGAGTACATAACCTTAATGGTGTATACAGCTGGGCCAACCTTGTCTTGTAAGAGATATTGGCAAATTAGATAGTGCTTTTAGAGTAAAATTATTCTTAAAAATTTAATGGTTGATTTCAGTAGGTGTTCTAAAATGCTAAGGGCACATTTGGTATAGTTTTTAAAATGATGTTTTTGAAAACTTTTTTTTTTTAAATGGAAATCATGTTTTAAAAATGTAATGTGTTTGGTAGTTTTTTTTTAAAGTAGGTTTTTGAAACAAAGAATGATGTAAAAGTGTTTGGTTATTATTTTTAAATTGGGAAAATATAGTTGTTTAGAGGGAGAAGTTGATTTGTTTTGAACTGATGCTTTTGAAAATAGTGAAAAACAATAAAATAAAAAAATTTGTTTTTAACTTTTTAGTTATAGATTTCAAAAAGTTATTTTTTGTAAAACATCGTTAAGGGGCTGTCATGTATCGTTTTTCAGGCCCATTTTCATTTTTATTTTTCGAAAATGATTTGGAATATGCGTTCATTACCGTTTTCCATTTTGTTTTTCATTTTATTTTCAAAACAAAAACAATATCAGTGTTAAAAGTGAAAATTTTCCAAAACAACTTTTTGATGTTTTTCATTTCGTTTTTCGTTTTGTTTTTTTAACTAATTTTTCTCACTTTTGTTTTTCTACTTCGTTCATCACAACTCACAAGTATTCTTCTTTTCTTCTTCTTCTTCTTCTTCCTCTTCTTCTTCCTCTTCTCCTCCTCGTCCTCTTCTTCTTCTTCTTCTTCTCCATGACAAAAATGGCGCAGCTCTTCTTCTACTTCTCCATGAGCTGACGTCGGAGGGAGTGAGATCCTCCTTCGGCGACGCCGATCTGGACAAATCGGTGAGGTCAGCATCGTCGGAGGAGGATCTCACCTCCTCCGGCATTGGAGCCGCCAATATGCTCCTCCAAGAGCAGATCAACGGCTCCTTCCATTTTTTTTCTTTATTTTTTGATTGTTGGGTTAATTTGTATCTTAGTTTAATTGGAGATTTGATTTGGGTTTACAATTAGATAGAACTCGATAGAATGAATTTGGTTTCTTTTGTTCATAGATTTGGACCATTTGTTCTTTAGATATATATTTTGTGATTTCCAGCAACTGGGTTCATTGAGTGGTTGAAGATTGGTAAAAATATTAGCTTATTCTTGAGTCCTGGGTATCCATATGAAGAAATGTTGAGGACATTTCACAATCAAACCAGCATAAGCATGTGCCTTTCCAATTTTCGCGAGCTAAAATTGAACAAGAGGTAGTATTGGTCAATTGACCAGGTGAATATATATATATATATATATATATTTGATTTGGTCTTGAGATATTTCCAGCAACTGGGTTGTGTTCAAGCATTAACATTAAAAATAAAATGAGTATAGGTTGAGTTTTTAGCTCAGCAATTTATTTGTTTAGGCATTGGATCTTTCCAGTTCTTTTAGTTTTTTTTTTTTTTTTCGAATGGATTTTCAATTTTTTTTTTCATTGATCCATTGGACACGTTGCAAATATCTTACCCAACTAAAAATCAGTTCATTATAATTTTTGATATATTTCGAATAACCTACCAGACGCTTTTTTTAAGTTTTCATATTTGGAATACAGCTTCCAGAATATGCTACCAGACGCGATTTTGGATTTCGAAACTGAAATAAAAAACATTGTTTTCATTTTCATTTTTATTTTCGAAATACAAAAGCAAAAACATCTTTGAAAAATGTTACAGGATGCACCCTAAACAAACAACATTAAGGGGGGTGTATTCAATTAGGATTCTTGAGGACATTTAAAGACATTATAAATCCTGGTGTATTCAATTTGGACATTTAAAGACTTTAAAAGAGTCCATATGAATCCAGTGGTATTCAATTAGGATTTATATGGACTTTTAAATAATCCTTTCAAATCCAAGTGTATTGAATTGGGACTTTAAAAATGTCTACAATAATCAAGGTGTATTCAATTAGGATTGGATTTTAAAGGATTTTCTTAAGTCATGGATTTTGATGGATTTTGGTGGACTTGATAGTGAAAAATATAAATATCAAATGTCATAACATGTCCAGCCTTCTCCCCAAAGATTGTGGTGGATTTTGCTTTCCCTCTCTCTCTCTCTCTCAAATCAGAAACGAAAAGCACTAATATGTAAAAATTAAAAAAACCAATGAATGTGAGAATAATAAACTTCCATCCCCAGCATGTTCTGTGAATTAAAAAGGAAAAAAAAAAAACTGCACATAATTATATATGTGAGAATATGTTGCTGTCACATAATTATATACAGTATAACAAGTACAAAACTTACTACGTGCCAGAATTGCACAAAACAACACCAAATTAATTTGTAGAGCCTTCAATCAAACACCAAAATGCTTACTCTTTATTAGGTTTGTTTTTTTTTTTTTTTTTTTTTTTTTTGAAAAACTCTTTATTAGCATTTTATTTTAAAGAAAAATAATTCATCTACACTTCATGCAAGCAGTGCCTTTACGCAGATAAGCCTTAGTCAATTTTGGGTTCAATTCAATCGCTTTGTTTGCATCAGCAACAACCTCAGACTATATATATACACAAATATAGATTGACTGGTGTATCAAATTTTGCTCATTCTAACTTCAAAGGTTTTTTTTATAATTAGTTATAATTAGCTTACTATTGATAAGTCAGAGATAACAAATTCATGAAAGCCTTAGCCAATTTTGGATTCAATTCAATCGCTTTGTTTTCATCAGCAACAACCTCAAAATATATATATACGTAAATATAGATTGACTGGTGTATCAAATTTTGCTCATTCCAACTTCAAAGGTTTTTTTTTTATAATTAGCTATAATTAGCTTACTATTGATATATAAGTTAGAGATAACAAATCCATGAAAATCCTTGGATATCTAAACAAATCCATAAAAGTCTGAGATAGATGTCTAAACAAATCCATAAAAGTCTGAGATGTATGTCTAAACAAATCAATGAAAGTCCATGTGGATTTATAAAAGTCTGTAGAAATCCATGAAAATCTGTCACTTAAAAAATGTCTTTAAATGTCTTCAAGAATCCTAATTAATCCTAATTGAATACACCCCTCTAAAGTTGTTTTTTATTTTTAAAAACAGAAAACCATTTTTAAAAATGGTTCCAAAAACAGCACCTAACTCTCTCTATTCCATTTTTGTGTTTAATTTGGGTGTAATAATATAAATTTAACAGAAAAACTCAATGGTAAACCCATTACACCTACATCCAAAAGGTTGTGGCTGGGTTCGATTCATACGTCCCTCCCTCAGTTTCGAATTATAGTAATAGATAAAAAAAAAAAAAAATTAAATTTAAAAAAAATTTAAAAAAAAATCACAATATATATTATCCCTTGATTACGTTTGTTACAACTTTGG
Organism: Acer yangbiense; assembly: GCA_008009225.1. Lineage (NCBI taxonomy): Eukaryota > Viridiplantae > Streptophyta > Magnoliopsida > Sapindales > Sapindaceae > Acer > Acer yangbiense. The sequence goes on from CM017763.1 coordinate 15,835,639, forward strand.
CTGTCATTCTTGTTTGTTTTTCCCATCCGTAAGGGCTTGTTTGATTTTTCCTTTGAACACTTAATGGCACTTAATGTGTGCCATTAAGTTGTTTCGTTTGATTTTTTAAGTTATAAAACCACTGAATGAGCGCCTAAAAGCGCTTTTTATAAAAAGTGATATTTTTTCACTTTTCACTTAATGAAAAATAACTGAAATAAATATCAATTTATTACTTCCAAATTTATCCTTACAAATCTTATTTATTTCCTATTTTCTCTTCTCTCACACCCCTTAACCATATTAATATTTTTTTTTTCTTCTCACTATTTAAAAACCTATAGCAGCCACTTTCAAAAAAAAAAATTTGATAGAGATATATATTTCATTATAAATTTGTTATTATATTATTATTCAATATATACAGTATAAATATTGTACATATTATTAATGGCTGACTATAATCTATTTTCTTAAACTAAACTTCAATTAACTTGTTCAATTTTTATACTCTAAGGGTTATATTTTATAAGGCAATTTTTTATTTTATAAATTTGTTATTATATTATTAAATTATTGTTTTAGTTGTTTTTAATATATTAAAATATAAATATATAACAAATAATAGTTGAAAATGCATAGATGTAAAAGTATTTATTTTAAGATATTTGTAACTTAAAAAAACAAACAACTTATCACTTATATTCAGTTTTTCAGTGAAAAAAAAAAAAAAAAAACATGTTTTTCAGTTTCAGTTTTCAGTCATGATTCAGTCTTTAATATAATCCAGCACTGTTCAGTCTTCAGACGAAAAATCAATCGCAACCTAAGTCTGAAAAAAAAATGAAAGGGCTCTTATCAATTATTTCTTAAGTGCCATGTCGATATTAATTAATCTACTCCCCATTTTACCCTTAACAAAATAGAGAAAATATATGGTTATTTTCTAGAAATATATGGTCCTATCTTCATTTGAAAAGGCGTTATTTCTTGGATAGCCACTAGCATCTCCATCACAACAAGAAACAAAACCGATTTTATATAGTCTCCTCTTCGTAAGAGGTTTGGCAAGTGAAGTATTGTGACCATCAGGTGTACTGAAAATCATTAGCAAAAACTTTGGCACAATCTTCCACTTTTCCATAAAATTAGATTCGCTCAAAAAGGAGTCCAAAAGATGTTGATAGTAAATGAGGAGATTGGTTAGGGGGAAAAAAGAAGATGAATGTTATGATCATGTTTTTATGTCTAAAGTAATTTAGACATTTAGTTGTTAATAATTTGTATAATTTATTTATTTTTATCGTAATAGTTATTAACACTATTAACTCCTTAACTTTAGGCTTAAGTCAGTGTTGTGGTTGAGGTGGTTTATTTTCTTTTTCTTTTTTAAAGCTTTTTACCATTGGTACACAAGAATTATATTGTGGAACCAGAAAAATCTTGGATTACTTGTTGAAAAGATGGAATTTGATTTCGTGTGAGTAATAAAAGCATCTCCCATGCAGATGTGGATTGTGAAAAAATTGGATGCCAACTAGGATGAACAGATATTGTGTTCAAATATACTTCTTCAATGCAACCATCTCCATTCAATATCAAGCTAAGGTCAAAAAAAAAAAAAAATCAAGCTAAGGTGGCAAAAAAAAAAAAAAACTAACACCGTAAACATTATTGTCTACTTTTAGATAAGTTTGTTGGACACTATCTAAAAAACTACAATTACAATTTTGTTTTTTTGATGTAGCTTTGGTTCTTTAAGAAGTTATAGTGCAACTTAAGATTGAATGAGATTGGCATCAAAATTTCTAAATGGGCGCTTTCATTATCTGCCTATATTATATATGGTGGCCAACAAGCTGACTCATTTTGAAATTTAGATATTATGGAAATCTTGTATGTCCGCAGTGACGGAGAGAGGGAGAGAAGAGACAAAATAATCAGTCAACAAATTAACCAACAAATCATAAAAGAAATGCATATATATTTTGACTTGAGGTTACACAAAGCAACCCTCTTTATTACATTATAAAATTTTAATTTAATCAGAACTGTAGAAGATCTCAAACATTATAATTCAAACGAACTGCTACTGCAACATTTCACATGTTAATAATTATTTCTCTAATTGTTGTCCCACCAGAACTTGGCCTGAAGAGATTTCACCACATTCTGATCCAACTGGAAGGCTTTAGCCAAAACATCAGGATTAATGGGAGGATCCGACCCGAAAACAGCGTTGGCGATGGTGATGACACCGGGGTTCTGGCTGCTCAGAGCAGCAAAGGCAACTGCATTGGTTTTTCCAATATTGAATTGGAAGTGAATGAGTCCAATTGGGAACACAAACACATCTCCCTTGTGTAGGACTTTGGTGAAGAGTTTGTTGTCAGGGTTGGATGTCACAAAACCAACGTAGAGAGTGCCTTCCTGGACAAATAGGATCTCGCTGGCTCGAGGGTGGGTGTGGGGCGGGTTCTGGCCATATGGTTCGTAGTCAATGCGGGCTAAGGATATACCGAGAGTGTTGAGTCCTAGAATTTGGACTACATTTACAGGAGTCACGGTGGAGCCAACCGGATTCGATGTTTTTTGGGGGATGTTAAGCCCCGAAAAGAAGAAGTCCTTTGGTGTGACAAGCTTTGGGTCCTTGCAGAACTTCCCATTCACAAACACTGCACACCAAAAAAAAAAAAAAAAAGAATTACCCAGCCATAAATAATATATAACATGTCATTCATAAATTTGTAGGATTTATATATACATATAAAAAACTTACCACCATTCTTGGTGTCATTAATGGCAACACAAAAATCCTGAAGAGGGCTAGGGTCGGCGGCGGAGGCCAAGGAGGAAGCCAGAGCCAAGAAGACAGAAGCTACAAGAAAGTGAACAGCTTTCATGGTTGTGATTGTTTCAACTGCGTTATTATTGCTTTGATGAGGAGTGAGAAATCTTTCATGGAAAACAAGCTTATTTATAGATGGAGTTGATTGAACCGGTCTTAATTTGCTAGCAGATATGAAAAGCTTGCCAGGTCTCAACTTTGTTAAATATTATATATGATCTATTCCCATAATGAACCATTCTTCAACACCCACAAACATATATTCCGTATATATATAGAAAAATATTTTTTGGACATGGAAGTGGTCTCACGATCAATTCAATATTTCAATTGCTGGAGCAAGATTATCTAGGTGGGTATATATATATACAGTCTTTCTATTATCAGTTCGTCCTGACAATAAATATATCAGGACGAAGAATGTGGATCATAAATTATGGAGAAGTTTGGACGAGTGTATACATTTTGAGTCAAAGTATATAAATCTAGTGTTCCATATTTTTCGTCCTGATATATTTATTGTCATGACAAACTGATAATAGAAAAAAAAAAAAAATATATATATATATAGAGTTTTTCATCTACAAAATCCCATGGATTTAATTTGATTCAAATGTTGATAAATAGATTTGTATATAACCTTATATCAAGGGTTTATAGGTGAGAAACTATATAGAGAGAGAGAGGGAGAGAGAGAGATGACTTTAATGTGGTCAATGGATTGGAAGTATTCAATATTTGTCCTTATAATAATAGAAAGAATAAACATAAATTATATATAGCTTCACAAAGAATGATTCTGCTATTCCCATTTCCACTTATTACAAAAGCAACAGGTAACAAACATAATTAATCACAAATTAATATCAATCAAACAAGAAACTTCACGTCACATGTAAATGTATTGAATTGATCGCTTCACCAATTGTGAACAAATAGCAATTTTCAATTATGATCAGCGGAAATCTAATATTGATAATTTATGATTTTAAATTTTTTTTTTTACAGAATCGATGAAATATTTAACAGAAAATATATGGTTTTGATTTAATATTTTGTTCTTCTTACCCAAAAGTAAATGTTTGTTTGGACCACTTAATGTTGCTTGGGTGTAAGACGCTTATTCAGCCTAATTAGGTGATTCGAGTTGCCACACTACAGCATGTATATTAAAAAAAAAAAAAAAAAAAATTGTGTAAGTAAAAATATCGGGCACAAATTTATAGAAATATTTGTGAAAATAATAGAAATATAGTCGATATCCTCTAAATATAAGAATATTCAAGGATATATTTAACAGATGAACAATTACCAATTAAGTCCCTCTAACTAAGGGATGTTAGTTTAATGGATTTTTTTTTTTCTTAATTTTTTTAAAATTAAATTATTATTTTTTATAAATGTTAGAATTAAATTGTATCAAATATTTATAGGAGTCATTTTTAATTAAATTTCAAGTATTGATTATGAGATTATATATTCCGATATTTTTCAAATTTCAGATATTGGTAAAAAATAATAGAAAAGTCGTAAACTATTTGGAATTAAAAAAAAAAGGTTTGAGACTTATTTAATAATTTTCCTATTTATTATCACTAACCGTAATCAGGGGCGGACCCTCGTGGAGACCAGGTAGGCCCCGTGCCCTAACTCAATTTTTTTTTAGAAAGATTGATTTTGTATATACTTTATATATACATATTCATTAACAATAGTTACAACTTATTTCGTTTAGCATAGCTCATAGTGGATCTTCTCTCTACACTTGAAGTATAATTCAATTTTATCTTGTAATTTTTTACATCTTATTTATTTTACCATCTTTTTCGGTTCCTTTATCAAATTTTCATTTCTTCTAAAACAAATAATTCATTTTCTTATTTTATATTAAATTATCTATTATTATTTTAAATTTTTATTATTTATAATAGTTTTAATTTGACACATCTAATACGTCAGGTGGATCAATAATGCTGGTGTTGGTAGCGTGGAGCATGCTCAAACTATTTACGATATCCGGAGTGTTCTAGGTGATGGTAGGTTGATGTCGGTGGTTTATGGCTCTAGGGTCTTCAACTCCCTTGCTAATCAGTTGGCTAAGAAAGGGGCTTGGTTTGGCAGTGATGTTTTAACTTGGAGTGATTTATGATTAGTTGCTCTGTTTTGGGCTTTGGCGTGGTGCTTGTCCTGTTGTGCTTGTGTGGCATGGGGCTTTTCTTCTCGTTTTTCTTCTCTTTTCTTTTCTTTTCTTTTGTTGCGCTATCAAAGTTCAGCGACAGTGGTTGTGGGGAGTGTTGCTGCCTCTATCGCTGTTTTTTTAGGCTTGGTTGTTGTTTTGTTTTTGGTTTTCCTCTGTTCCCTTCTGCCTGTGTGTTTTCGTTTTGGCTTTTGGCTTTCTCTGTTGGGGTGCAAGCGCTGTTTTTTGGCTTCTTTTTGTGCTCTTGTTGTGTGCGGTTTTTCTTGAGCCTTTGTGTTGTTGGCTCTTGCCTTTAATAAATATGCCTTTCAAAAAAAATAAACTATCAAATCTCAAATTTTAATTTTTTGGATTAAAATATTCAATCTATTATTATGATTTATTTTGTTTTATCTTTAGAATTTTTCTTTATTTTATACTTTTAATTTATTTAGTATCAATAAATCAATAATCTACCAATAATTTAAAAAATAAAAAATATAAAAACATGTCTAGTAATATTTATTAATAAATTATTTTTGTATAAATTTAAATTGAATTCAATATAAATGCATAAAAAAGAACAAATTTCTTATTATAAAATCAAATTGTAATTTATTCTATTTATTTTTCATTATTTATTTTGTTTTTCTTCTTATTTATTTTTTAACATTTTTTCTTCTTCTTATTTATTTTTTTAACATTTTTTCTTGTTTTTATTTTTTTTAAATGTAAGAATATTTAATTCATATGAGTAAGTGTTCTATTTGTTTTATTTTATCTATTTTACTTGTGTTTTTAATTTTTCAGTATTTGTTTTTTAGATATATTCAAAATTTCTAGGTCCGCCATGGACCGTAATATGAAAAATATTATGGATCTATAATCTTACAATCAATATGATCGCTACAAATCATTTTGGAAAAAACATTCAATAGAATTACAATTTTGTTTTAGTTCTTTAATAAGTTATAGTGCAACTTAAGATTGAATGAGATTGGCATCAAAATTTCCAAATGGGCGTTTTCATTATCTGCCTATATTATATATTTATATATGGTGGTTAACAAGATGACTCATCTTAAATTTTAGATTTCATTGAAATATTGTATGTCAACAGTGACGAAGAGAGTAAGAGAAGAGACAAAATAATCAGACAACAAATTAACCACAAAATCATAAAAGACATGCATATATATTTTGACTGAGGTTACACAACCCTCTTTATTACATTATAAATTTATAATTTATAGAAGATCTGAAACATTATAATTCAAACGAGCTGCTACTACAACATTTCTCATATTAATAATTATTTCTCTAATTGTTGTCCCACCAGAACTTGGCCTGAAGAGATTTCACCACATTCTGATCCAATTGAAAGGCTTTAGCCAGAACATCAGGATTAATGGGAGGATCCGACCCAAAAACGGCATTGGCGATGGTGATGACACCAGGGTTTTGGCTGCTCAGAGCAGCAAAGGCAACTGCATTGGTTTTTCCAATATTGAATTGGAAGTGAATGAGCCCAATTGGGAACACAAACACATCTCCCTTGTTTAGGACTTTGGTGAAGAGTTTGTTGTCAGGGTTGGATGTCACAAAACCAACGTATAGAGTGCCTTCCTGGACAAATAGGATCTCGCTGGCTCGAGGGTGAGTGTGGGGCGCGTTTTGACCGTATGGCGCATAGTCAATGCGGACTAAGGATACACCGAGAGTGTTGAGTCCTGGAATTTGAGCCACATTTACAGGAGTCACGGTGGAGCCAACCAGATTTGATGTGTTTTGGGGGATGTTAATCCCTGAATAGAAGAAGTCATCTGCTGTGGCATGCTTTGGGTCCTTGCAGAATTTCCCATTCACAAACACTGCATGGAAGAAGTAAATATTACATAGCTAGTTACAAAACTAAACATTTATTACATATCTCTGTAATGTTACTAAACAAATTAGGACCACTAGAGAATTATTAATATATAGAAAGAGTAGAGCACATATCACCACTCTTGTAGTCATCAATGGCTACACAGAAGTCCTGAAGAGGACTAGGGTCAGAGGCAGAGGCAAATGAGGAAGCTAAAGCCAAGACAACAAAAGCCACAAGAAACTGAACACCTTTCATTGTGATTAAGCTGTGTATTATGCAAGTATTGTTGCCTTGGTGAGGGGTGAGAAATGTTGCAAGGCAAAGCAAGTTTATTTATAGATGGGAAATTCATTGAACTAGTCTTTGTTTTTCAGAATTATTTATCAGAATTATTTTAACAGTGATGGTATTCTATCCAAAAATTATTTTACAGTCTAAACATTTACTCAAATTATATGACAAACCAATTTTTAATTACCACATCATCATACATTATCTCATAATTAATATGATTGCTATAAATTAACTTGTGCATGGTATCATTTGGGCAACAAATATAATGATGCGTAAATTTAGAAACGTTAAGTTTTTTATTTATCCTTTCATTTTTCGTCCAATATTGAAGTTTCCATCGCAAGAGAAAACATATGAAGCTTACAAAAAGGATCATTCTTTTATTCATTTTCTACCTCGTTATGTAACAAATTAATTAGAGAAAATAGGCTTTTTTAACCAAAAATTAAGGGCCTTGATTGTTTTTGGCCTGAATTAGTAAAGTGATTGTATTTGTCAAAAAATCCATTGTAGAGACATAATTGTCCGTATTTTTTTTTTCAAAACCTCTTTTCTCTCCTTTTCTCTCTCATTTTCACCAGATTTTTTTTTCTCTTTCTCTCTCTCTCCTTTCTCTGATCTCACGCCTTCTTCTTCTTTCTCTCCTCCTCTCTCCTCCTCTTTCCTTCTTCTTTCACGCCTTCTTTTTCTTCTTCTTCTTCTTCTCCTCTTTCTCTTTCTCTTTTTTTTTTTCCAGATTTTTAAAAAAAAAATCAGATTTATTAAAAGCAAAAAATTTTAGATCGGACGACCGGCGTCCGATCGTCGGTCGTCCGATCTTCCCTCCTTCTTCTTCTCTTTCTCTCCTCTCTTCTCTTTCTCTTTGACGTTTTTTCCAGATTTTTTTTTAAATTTCAGTTTTTTTTTTTTTTTATGAAAAAAAAAAACGACTAAACACACCAAAAAAAAAACGACTAAACACACCAGGCAAAAACGACTAAATTAAACACACCAGGCTAAAATGACTAAACACACCAGACAAAAAGAAATTAAACACACTAGGCAAAAACGACTAAACACACTAGGCAAAAACGACTAAACACACCAGGCAAAATTTCTGAATGAAGGGCAATTTTGTCCGAAAAGTGAATTTTTTGACAAAAACAATCAAAATACTAATTCAGGCCAAAAACAATAAACCTCCTTAATTTTTGGCTAGTTTCCATTTTCACCCAATTAATTATTATAATTAACCGGTGTCCATGAAATACAAGCACATATGAGGGTAAACAACTACATATGATTACCATAATTGACCGCTAATCAATAATATTATATATTAAGGTCTTCTTAAAGGCATGTGTAAAGAGGAAATTTGATACCGCTAATCAATTTATTGCTAAGTATTCAAATCAAGAGAGGGTATTTGTTTCTAATAATATTGTTATCACTACCCAACTTGGCTTAGTATATGGAAAAGAACATTCACTCGACCTGTTAATGTTCCATGTTCAAGTATTTATTTTTCCTTTACTCAAGAAGATATTGAAACAAGTTGGATTAGGTAAATTAATGACTTATTGGAGATTGTATGGTTGTTAAAACACAAAATGACCGATTGTTATTTATTTATTTTTTTGATAACCCATAAATTATGTGAACACAAATTCAAACCTATGGAACCCTACAATCTTTGATAAAAGCAAATTATGGTCTTTGCTATATATGTAGGCACCCATGACAAAATTAGAACCTTTCGTATCCCATGCCTTATGTGAGCAGACCACATATTTAACTAGGGGTGTGTATTTTCGATTTGGTTTGGGTTGAAGTTCAATATCAAACAAAACCAATATGGATCGGTTGGGCTACATTTCAATCCAAACAAAACTAATGTGATTTTCCAAACCGATTCAAACCAATCCAAAAAGGTCGGGTTGGTTTGGATAGACTTATCGATTTAGATTTGAAATCAAAAATATATTTTTTTTTTATTATTATATTTAAAAAAATATTTTTTAAAAAATCATTATAGAAAATAGTAATTACACTTATGAAAAGCTAAAGATCAGTGTTTCTACGAGAGAAAATAAGTTCTATTTCATTTTTATCAGGGTTCATCATGGATGGATGCAGAGAGTGAGAGCCAGAGAACTTCAGAGGCAGCAAGAGCAACAGCTTTGTACTCGGCCTCAGTAGAGGACCGAGCAACGGATCGCTGCTTGCACGAGCATCATGAAATAGCATTCGTCCCAAGAAAGATTACATAAGCAAACACTGTCAACATGACTGTCTACTTTTAGACAGTCCGTTGGACATTATCAATATGATTAACTCAGCAAATACATTTATGATATAGAAAGTGATTGGTGTTTCTATTAAAATAATAATATTGTTTGTTAAAGAAATAAAATAAAAAAGACAGGTCATTAAAAAAAATGTATTTTGAACAGAAGGTCATTGGAGACTAGGCTCAGTTTGACATTGCTTCCTAAAATGCTTTTTGGAGAAGTTATAAAATGTATCTTTTCATTTTGACTTGTGGGAGAAAGCAAAAATGACCAAAAGCACTTTCCTGAGATTTTACCAAATACCCTAGTCATTTTTGGTCATTTTTGGCTTCTCCCAAAAGCTAAAATGATAAGCTACATTTTGTAACTTTTCCAAAAAACACCTCAGGAAGCAATGTCGAACTGAGCCTAGATGTTGATTTAGTTGTCTATCAACTATACATTTCTACACTTAAGGCAAGTCTTTTGGTATTGTTGCCATGTCAACAATTTTTGACAGACGATCTACACTTGTAATGGAGATGCTCTAAGACTATACCAATTAAAATACTCACTAATAATGAATCGCAATAAATGGAAGCCAAGGCCCTTGCGCATTATAGATGAAGACTAGCATGAATATATATAATAAAGTTCAGATTGAGTGTGCAACTTATTTAAAAATAAATAAAAATAAATAAATAAAATGTGCAACTGTCAATATTGGCAGGTTGCCAAGAGGTTGGCAGGTTGCGATCCGAAGAAATTATTCCTAAAACAATTGATCTTGTATTTTGTGATTGATTGATTTTAATTTAGAAAAAAAAAAAACAATTCTAATTTATTTGGATATAGATTATTTTTTTCTTTTTAAAAAAAAAATCATTTATTTATTTTTTCTTAATACAATTTAAATGAATGAATTACGGTGATAATTCAACCACAAGGGGTTGTGCCGCTAGTCACTGGGGCGAGCCGTAAACTCGGACGTTCTGGGTTCGATCCCTGGCAGCCACGTTTCTCTTGGGGCCACTAGAGGTTTACCCAGCTATTAACTTCAGGGCCTCATGGGATTAGTCGAGGTGTGCGCAAGCTGGCCCGAACACCCACGGATACCAAAAAAAAAAGAATTACGGTGATAACACGTCATTTAGACATTAAATTTAGACGAAGTAGCATTATTGTTTATTTTATGGGATTTGTTATGGGTTGTTTTTATCCTTTTTAGGATAGTATAATTTAATCCCTTAGGTTAGTCCAATATATATATAAAAGGAAAGAATAATTTAAGTAGTTTTAAGATTAGATTATTAATTTAATTTTAGGAAAAAAAAGGAATGATTTACTATGATTTCTAAGAAATACATTATAAATTATAAATATAACAAGGGAATTGTAAATAACCCCTAACGTTTGTTGAATTATCAAATCAAACCCTCAGGTTAGAAAAATCAGTAAAAAAACAACTTGTTGTTAGTTGACTTTATTTGAACTGTATAAAAAAATAGGGGAATTATCATTTTAGTCCCTATGTTTTTTTGTTTTGACACTTTTTTAACTGTCTTTCCAATTTTAGGTTTTAGGTCCCTATGTTTTAAAAAATCCATCAATATAATCCCTCCGTTAGTGTACCGTTAACCATAGATAATGGAGACAGGGTTATTTTCGTCATTTTATAGTGTTGGTAGGGTATGTGGTGACGTGTTATTTAAATGAAATTAAAAAACAAATAAAATAAAAATTAAAAATATATTAAAAGTTAATAGTTTTGTTATTAACTATTTTCCAGATCTAGAAAATTTTGGAAAAAAATTTAAAATCTCCTCAAATCTGGATTTTTTTTTTTTTAAATCTCTTCAAATCTGGAAAATTCTCTTTAAAATCTCTCTCTGTGATTTCAAATTCTAAGATCATGAGTTCATACGATCACAATCATCCTCAAGTAGCATACCCACCACCATCAACCGGAGGAGCTCCGTTCATGGTACCACCGCCGCCGGTGGTTTATCCAACAAAGAAGTTCATGGACATGGCTTTGCTTACTCTCAAAACGCTCCTCCAGTCGAGATCCAACGGAATAATTGGGTTGAGTTGTTGATGGGTTTGGAAATCTCTAATTTTCTCCACTGATCCATGGAGATCTCCTATTCATCACATACCAATTAATTCCAACTTTTCATCCCAATCAGACAAGTTCATCCAACATTTCATCACAACAAATCAAAATTTTCATCCAACCAAACCTGTTCTTTGCAGCAAAAAAAAAAAAAAAAAAAAAAAAAGAAAAGAATTTAGTTTCATCACAACAACCAGACGAACAAGCCCAGAACGAAAATCAATCTAGAGAACTCAACACAACACAAACAACAAAATCTAGCACAGCCCATTCGCGAGGCATGTGGAATCTTTAAAGCTTTCACATGATTCAAGCTTTCCATCTAGTGTTTTCCACGATCTGGTCCCAAATGATCTGGGTTTTCCAAAGAACCCAGCCGATCTGGTTTTTCTAGATCGTGGAGGCTTCGATCTGAACCCAGAGGATGGGTTTTCCAGATCGTGGGGACGAACTGAACTCTGTCGATCTCCTTAAGTGGAGAATATGGGTTGTTGTTCAACGATCTGAAAATCAGTTTCATTTTAAATCAAGTATTTCCATTTTAAAACAGTTATTATTCTATACTGTGATCTCCATAGGTGGAGTTCCAAACTCTAATATCCAAGAAGAACTGGTGTTTAATTTGGATCTCCACCCATCATTTTTTTTTTCTTGTAATTTTTAAAATTTTATTTTATATAGTGAAAGTTCTTTTTAATTAATTAATATTTTATTTTTTATTTTTTATTTTACGTTATTGGATCACCACCGTTCATATCTAAGATGGACGGTGGAGATCCATCTACCTATTTAAAAATAATTTTTTTAATGTTATTATTATTTCATTATTATATAAAATTTTAATTTTTTTTTCATATTTTTTTTTATTTTGTATGATTTTATTTTTTTAATTTTAGTTTTTAGTTTTGATTTCATTTACACATGTTCAAAAGACTAAAATGCCCCTTTATATCATTAATATAACCATTTTTTATAGGTAATTAATTAGATAAAGTTGTTAATTTTTTAAAAATTTAAGGGTAAAATTGTACTTTTAACCCATTCAATTAAAATCAAGGGTAATATTGTCATTTTGTTATTTCTGTTAGGGTTGACCGTTAAAAATCTGGTCAAAGGGACCAAATTGATGGGTTTTTACAAAACATAGGGACCAATCATCTAAAATGAGAAAGACAGTTAAAAAAGTCATCATCGGACAAAACATAGGGACTAAAATGATAATTCCCCAAAAAAATAATATGGGGTTAACCCAGTGGTTTAACGTGGAAATAAGAGGTTTTAGTCACTCTTTTAAAGTGGGTTTGTAAGACTATTACCACTTTAATAATTTAAATTTAAATAGCACCTATTACGGTGAACGGAAAAAAAAAAATTGCCACCACAGTTTTGATTTTATCTTCTTCTTTTTTTTTTACTTTTAACTTTTTGGTTTTTCAATTTTTTGTTCTTCTTCATCTTCTTCATTGGACCTCTATTTAGAGGTCGAAATCAAGCTTCATTGGAAGTCAAATCGACCTCCAATAGAGGTCTATTCGTTCAACCTCTAGTGGAGATCAAAATCAACCTCCATTGGAGGTCGAAGTCGTTTGACCTCCGTTGGAGGTTTGTTCTACCTCAATGGAGGTCGATGAATATTGAAGAAAAAGATATAAAATAAAAATTTTAAAAAAAATTAAAAATTTTCATTTTTATCCAATAAGTCTCATAAATTACAAAAATATCCAAAAGTCTCAAAAACTACAAAATATGTCTCGTAAATACCCAATAAGTCTCGGTCCAAGACTTATTGGGTATTTCCGAACTTATTTTGTACTTTCAAAGACTTTTTTGGTATTTCCGAGACTTATTGGGTAATTTATAATTTCCGAGACTTATTGATATTTTTGTAATTTCCGAGACTTATTGGACAAAATTCAATAAGTCTCGAAAATTATAAAAATACCAAATAAGTCTCATAAATAAGTCTTGAAAATACCCAATAAGTCTCGGAAATACCTAAAAAGTTTTGGAAACTACAAAATAATTCGAGGAAATACCCAATAAGTCTTGGTCTTAATTTTTGAGACCTATTGGATAAAAATGAAAATTTTCAATTATTTTTTTTTTCATCTTCTTCTTCAATCTTCATCGACCTCCATTGGAGGTCGATTTCAACCTCCAACGGAGATCAAACGACTTCAATCTCCAATGGAGGTTGATTTCGACCGCCAATAGAAATTGAAATTGACCTCCATTAGAGGTTAGACGAAGAGGTATGTTCGAATATTCAATGAAATTTGTTGAATTAAAGTTAAAAAATATGCTTTTATACTGTATTTCCAATGTAAATTACTTCAATGTGGCACATCGTACCATACCGGTTAATATGATAAATGAGAGAATTAAATGAGAGCCTAGATATTCTTACCGGTCAATCGGTCATCACACACAGCAACACGTCAACCAATGTAATTACCAAAAAACTCTTCAAATAAGATATTTGTTAAAGTCAAACAAGCCACATTAGTATATTTGGTGTCAACAAACTCTTCAAATGAGATTTTACTTCTCCTTTTTCAATATTGAAGAGCAACTTCTCCCTCTTTTATTATTATTATATTATTTTTTATAACATATAATCATTAATATTTAACATCTATATCTTTTTTATCTTTTTTATCTTTTTAATTTATAAATTTTATCATCATAAAAATTACAATAATGCTACACATCCCACCCAAAATCCCACCTTTTTCATCCCACTACATGTGGCATGTGAGATGTCAAATTGTGAGTAGATACATGGGGTAGGTGAGATAAATCATTATTAATGTGTATCCACTTACAATTTGACACCTCACATGCCACATGTAGTGGGATGAAAAATGTGGGATTTTAGATGGGATGTTTATCATTATTGTAAAAATTATACCATTAGAAAGATCTCATCTATATCTTTAAAATGAGATTAATATTGAATATTTAATAATAACATATTAATAATATGAAAAATTATTATTTCTAATAATTAGATTTGTTCTACACTCAATAGTTTTCCTACATTGAAGCATCTCAATGTTAATTATAATTCTAACTATTCATGCATCGTTGAATCTTGTGATGCCTTGGAGTCTTGGAGCAAAAACATAGTATAGTTGTATAGCAAAAAGACTTTACTCTCCTTAGAGTCGTTGGCTGTTTGGGAAATGCAAGGCTTGGAGAATATGTAACCGTCTACTTGGAGTCTTGGAGCAAAAAGATTTTCTCATCAGAGTCAACATTGTTGATGATGACGTGTACATGATTAGTTAACATAACTGATTACGTGTCATGATGATTCAGCAAACCCAATTACGTGTACATGATAACTCAGCATACTTGATGACATGTTCACGATGAGTCATCATTTTCTAATGACGCGGATATCAGTCAGCATCACCAATGGATGTAATCTTGTATAGTTGTATGTACGTTGAAAGCACCTGATTATTTAGCTTTATCCTTCAAACAAAACGACGACCAACGAAATTGGAACTCAAAGACGAAAAAAATTCAAAAAAAAACTTTTAAATCTAAACGCCTTTCCACTTCGATTGAATTTTCTCGAGGAACCCACTATTTTTCTCGAGAAAACCAGTAATTATAATGAAATTAGATACAAAACTTTTCGGTTTGTTAGCAATCTTCTTCTTCTCGTTTCAACTTCGGGCTGCATTTGCGTCGTCGGAGCAGGCCTACGTGACGCTGTTGTACGGAGATGAGTTTCTATTGGGAGTTAGGGTTTTGGGTAAATCAATACGCGAAACCGGATCTAACAAGGACATGGTCGTTTTGGTCTCTGATGGCGTCTCCGATTATGCCAAGAAGATTCTCCAGGTAAACGCCTACTCATAAATATCGAATTTTGTTTTCTTCGTTGAAGGTTTGATGATTCTATGATACTCACAAAACAGTTCAATTTGCTGAAAAGTTCAAAAGTTTGTTATAGGAAAACATGCTAGTTGCTTTTAATTTTTCAATTTTCAAAATTTTTTTTTTTTTTTTCATTTTTGTTGGTTTTGAATTGTGCAGGCAGATGGGTGGAAAGTTGAGGAGATAAGTTTATTAGCGAATCCGAATCAAGTTCGTCCGACGAGATTTTGGGGTGTCTACACTAAGCTTAAGATTTTCAATATGATTAACTATAAGAAAGGTACTAGATTTGTTTTGTTACAAGAAAAGTATGATCAGATTTTATTTGTTTTTCCTGTAATCATCGACAAGATGTGTGTTTGATGCAGTTGTATATCTTGATGCGGATACGATTGTCGTCAAGAACATTGAGGATCTATTCAAATGTTCAAAATTCTGTGCTAACTTGAAGCATTCTGAGAGGCTGAATTCAGGAGTCATGGTTGTGGAACCATCAGAGGAACTTTTCAATGACATGATGAGCAAAGTGAAAACGTTACATTCTTATACCGGTGGTAAAGTTATTATCTTTTTCGTGATTAACATCATTTTTATGTTTTCTTTTGTCCAAATGTGAATTAAAATACTACACTTTGTGCTGAAGTTTCAAGTTGAATTTTAATTGATGTATGGAAAAAATATATATGAGCTTTCAAATTTAATTATTGTCAAAAGAAAGATATTTGATTCAATCCTAGGTAGTGACTTCACTAACTGTGGGGATGTCAGCCATATTCTCCTTAAAACAAAGTGAATCATGGTATAACTGTTGACACCTAGATTGACTTCCAATATATGTGCTTTTATGCTACCATAATTATTTAATCTTTATTGTGAGTATCCTTGATATTTGAGTTTGACTATGTATCCATAAAGTTATGCAAATTTATTTTATTTTATTTCTTTAAAAATGCTTAGAATTATTGGATTGCCATGGTTCTGTGGGGGGTTCTTGCATTCAGAAGTTGGAATGTCTTGTGTAGATTAAAGTTTGTACTACATGTGTTGCCTACAACTGAAAATCTATGGTGTATCTAACATTCAGTATTTCAGCGATCTCTTTCTCTATCTCCTTAACTCTCTCATGTTTCTTTTATTTGACAGGAGACCAGGGATTTCTGAATTCATACTACTCCAATTTTCCCAATGCACATCTTTTTGAGCCAAATTTGCCCCTTGAAGTGTCTAAAACTAGACCTGTTCCTGCTATGGAGCGACTCTCTACTCTATACAATGCAGATGTTGGTCTTTACATGCTTGCGAATAAGGTACTGCAGTTTTATGTTTTAAGATGATTTTTCATGTCCATAAAAAACCATGAAAAATCAAGAGGGGGTGCACTGTCAGAAACTTTGTCAAATTGTCTTTCTTTCACAAGTTCACTTTTTAAATTATGTGTTCTGTTATGGCATATCATAATTCTAAAACTAACTTACGTTACAGAAAACCTATTAACATGGAAAATGCATTCACTCACTTATAATTGAGCATCAAAGTTGGAGAAGAAGTCAGTTTGAATAACTGCTTATCTCTGTCTTCCAATATTCAAATTTTACCTTGTTGTTACTATCTTTTGGTTAGAAGGACCTTCTGTTTTGATTTATAGCGCAAGGAATATTTTTCTTAACGGCTGGGCTATATATTTACTTTTGGTTTGCATTTCTTTTCCAATTAAGTTTCTCATATTTTAAAGTATTTTATGTGCAGTGGATGGTTGATGATAGTGAACTCCGTGTTATTCACTACACACTTGGCCCCCTTAAGCCTTGGGACTGGTGGACATCTTGGTTGTTAAAACCTGTCGATGTCTGGCAGGTATTTCTTTCTATTCATTTGCCAACTTGTTTGTTCAATATTTTAATTATATATCCTTTTCTTTTTGTTTTGCATGGTGAAGGGAGGGAGGAGAGTTTGGAGGTGTTTGCATTTTGGTTTATATGTCGCAATGCATTTGTTATTCTATTGGTCCATTCCAGTAAATTTTCAGGTGTGGGGCTAGGGGATTGGGTTTTTATATGCTTGTATGTGTTCCAAATGTTGGAGTTTACATTCTAATTCATTGTCTCGTGTAATACAACGAGGATGTTTAGTTAATGCATTGTTTGGCCAATCATAGTATTTTACCTTGTTGATCCTATAGGATGTTAGGATAAGGCTTGAGGAATCTCTTCCTGGAACTGGTGGGGGCAGTAATCCAAATGATGATTTTGTGGTCAAAGTCCTTTCCCTGCTGCCGCTTTGTGTTCTTCTCTTTTGTTGCTACCGTTCTTTTCTTCAGGTTGGTACTTACCGTTGATTTTGCTCAATAGATGTCTAGCGAGTAAAAACAATAGTTGTTTGGTTCTTACAGCAAATTTTTATTTGGTGCAGACTCGGTGTTACTTTGGCACATTATGTAGAAATTCATTGTGTGATCAGATCAGACACCTTTACGTTAAAATCAGAGCTGGTGGACCACATACTTATACCATTGTTTCTCCATCAGCTACCATTAATTCTAACCAGCTTGTTAGTTCCTCTTCCCAAAGTGATGTTTTACTCATCATTGTTTTAAGTTGTTTTACTTAATTGTCTCATTTTTCCACATTGGATGGCAATATATTTGCTGGTCTACTTTGAAATGTTACATTTTAATTTTCAACTTATGTTGAAAGTTGGTGTTGTGTTGTTGTACAGTCTTATGCTGCACTTTCGAAGGTTCCTCCCCATCTTGGTGGAATTTCAATCTTTGTGTGTTTTATTATTGCGGTGGTGTCCCTTGGATTTTCTTTTGCAATTGTGCCCCGGCAAGTGATGCCGTGGACTGGTTTGATCTTGGTGTATGAATGGACATTCACTCTCTTCTTTCTTTTATTTGGAGGTTTCCTCCATTTGACTTATCAATGGGGAAAGACAACAGCATTTCATGCAGGATCTTTTTCTTCACATACAGATTCTTTAGACAACGACTCTGGAAAAGGTGTGTAGACTTGGTGTATTTATACAGCTTTGTTGTGCTGATCAGTGGAATATATTACATATACGCACCTCCATTTACCAAATAAGAGTAGTGGTTCCTTTTTACTTTTTTTTTTTTTTTTCATTTTTTTAAAAATAATTATCGCAATAATTTCATGTGTTTCAGGTCATCAGCGACAGGCGTCTGCTTGTGATTTTGTTACATGGTATTATGGATTGGGGATGGCATTTTTGGCTGTTGCTGCCCCATCTTTACCATTTCTTTTTGGGGTCACAGCTCTGTTTTTGAGGTAATTTGCTGTGACGATTGTTTGCATCGTGTTGTCAAATATAAAGCTTCTTGTTTTCATTTTTCTTTACTTTTTTTTTTTCTATTTGTTTGAAAATGCAAAGACAGCGAAGTGTTGCAGATTGCAGCATCCGTTTCTATTAATCATGCCCTTTTTTTTTCTTTCCTCCAACATATCAGCTATTTCCTCTAATATTATTGAACCAATCTTATGAGGTTGTGGTTTTTTGCACTTCAGTAGTTGTGATGTGCTTCACGTTTTAAGATACTTACAAAAGTCATTAGATGCGTTCTGTTTTTTCGAAGTTATGTAAACTTACAAAAGTCATTAGATGCATTCTGTTTTTTCGAAGTTATGTAAACGTAATTTTTCTTTTTTTTTTGAAAGGATATGTAAACATAAAATAGAGTAATGCATAGATATATTAATTTCTCTAGCACACTACATGTCGTGTAATTTTGTCCACCCAATGGTTGTTTATGTTCTGAAAAACGTTTTTGACTGTTAATTTTCTAAATTAGCTAGTCAATTGTATCTGTTTTTAATTCGCTTCTTAGTTATAAAATTTGCATGAATGTGTTGCTACTAATTAGGGTTCCGTATCAAATTGATTTGCTGTAAATAATTTTCTTTGTTTTTGTTTGCTAAGCCCTTGGAGAAAAATTAACTACAAGAACTAACAAATAGTATCCGATTTTGAACAGGTTAGGTTTGATGGTTGTAGGAGGCATAGTCTTGGCATCTTTCATGACATATGCTTCATTGCACCTCGCATACAGGTCATTTTTGAAAGGTCTCGAGGATCGGGACACCACACGACCGAAGAGTGCATGTTTCTTGTGCTGATAGAATGCTTCAATATGATGCAAGTTACAACGGTGTATTTTTTTTTTTCCTCGTAATTTATTTGTAACATAGTGCACAATTTTGGTAAAATTTATGAAAATCTATACCGGTAGAAGATTCTGCAGCTACTACAGCCTTGGCTTCCACGGGAGCATTTCTTATCACGACCTTGTTTTAGAAGAAGTATTTGCCAAATCTGCATATTTGGAATATTCCATCCATAAAATCTCCTTCGTATCTTAATGCATGTATTTAATTTATTCTCGTGTCGGTTTTATTTATGATGATCATAATTCAGAATATACTGTGTTATACAAACAAACAAGAGCAAACCAACAAACAAACAAACGACAAATGAATGATGCCTGTTAATGTTTGAAGATTTAATGTGAGAATTACAAGTTGTTTTGTCATGTTAAAAGAGAAACAGACAGACAAGATGGTTGTCAACATTATCCGTATTTCTAAATCTTACTGTTGGTTTCATCCGAGGGGTAAATTTGGTTCTTTAAAAAATATATATTTATAAAAAATATATATATTAAAGAAAAAGGTTGTCTTTAAAAATTATTTTTTATATTATCAATAAATTACATCTATTATAATTAAAAAAAAAAACAAAACAAAAGTACAAAAAAATAAATAAATAAATCTTTACTATAAGTATTTTCTTCCCTTTTCAATAACAAAACTATTTCTCTGCCCACATCAATTTTCTTTTGCAACAAATAATAATAATAATAATAATAATAATAATAATAACAAAACTTTGATGAACCAATGAATAAATCAATGAATAAATTAATCAAGCAAATGAAGATCATAAGAGCATCTCCAATGGTATCTTCAAAAGTAGGAGAGTAATCAAAATATGATTATTTATCCAAAAAACACTATCCGACAAAGTCACTAAAATTTAGCAATAGCAGTTATCAATAATCAAATTGCCTCTTCAATAATCAAATTTGAAGATTTGAAGATTGACTTTCAATCATCAAATACAAATTTAACCCAAAATAACTGTTGTAATTTTATTCTTTCTCTCTCTTTTGTGTCTTTTTTTTTCTCTGATCACCTATGTATCTCATCATTGTTTCGACCCAAAAATTTCAATAAGATAAAATTCGTCTCTTTATTACGAATGGATCAATACCAATATTATATACATTTTCTTGTCTTTTATAATATATTTTTATTATTTTTTAGCAAAAGAAAAATAATAATAATATACCATTACAAGTATACCATTGTGACTATACAATCACCAAATTTAGCAATCCCTAAAAACAATCCTCAAATGTTGAGGTGGTAACTTTTGATGATCCAAAATTGCTTATACCATTGGAGATGCTCTAAGCAATCTATTTTTTTTTTTCTACAACAAACTGAAAAAAAAAAAATTGGCAAAATTTTGATGAACCAATCAAGTTCGGTGACAAAACATGGTTGATCGATGATAAAAATAAAAATAAAAATATTTCAATATGATATTTTCCGGCTAGGAAGGAAAATGGTAACATTTTCAAAAACTATGATATTGAATGCAATAGTATGGTGGACATTTTTTTTTTGTTGTTGAAAAAAACAGTATGGTGGGCTTCAGATATGAATTTGCAATTTGATACATCTATTAATCTCTTTAGAATATATAAAATTATATATGCATTTAAAAAAGAAAAAAAAAATCATTTACCAAAAATGTAAATTGTTCATAAACTTCATTTGCTTGGTTAATTTATTCATTGATTCAACAATTTTTTTTTCGGTTTGTTGAAGTTAGTCAACAATTCAACAATTCATTGATACATCAAGTTAATCAGTGATGTAAAAAGAAATGTTTAAGTAAATTTAGTAAAAAAAATAAATAGATATATGAGCAATACATATATTTAAAATATTAAAAAAAAATGATATTAAATGATAATATTTTAAAGTTAAAGAAGAAGAACAATTTAATAAATAAGTTACTGGTTTGTATTGTAAATAAAATAAAAAAAGAGGTTATTTATTAAAAGCTACAAATTGAATGGGTAGATATTAATAATGTCCATATATCAGCACATAAAAAGAGAGTGTGTTGGGATAGTGGATCGAGAGATTGTATCCGATGCTTTAATCTAGATATATAATAGCCGCCACTAATTAAAGTCAATGCACAGTTGCTACTGCCTTTTTGCTTTATGAATCAATAGAAAAAAGCTCGCCTTCTTCCATTAATAATATACCCACCAATCACCACACAACTTTTGAAGAACACCATTATAATAACATTAGAATTCAACTTTAATATGATAATGGAATGTTTGAATAAATTACCAAAAGCCTTTTTTCTAGTAAAACTGCTTTTTATATGCATTTTGTAGCTTTTAACAACAAAATTAAAACATGGGGAAAATTTATTTAGTATTTGAATATGCATGAGAAATGTTTTAGTACGTTACGGTCAAACCATTCAAATCATGTCAGATGCCATAAATAATCAATCACATGAGAGATGATATCACATGACACGATATAAGTAGATTGAGCGTATAGACATGTATTTCAAGATAATTATATGAATGGAATGGAGGAGGTCTGATCTGTTATGGGATCTTACACGTTTTTTCGTATGGGATTCGATTGTAATGTTACAAAATTAGGATTCCAACTTTATAATGTGACATAGTTCCTTCTGCAACGTTACATGGTTATAATTTTTACTAAGACATTCTTAATCTAATGAGAATATTAATTTGAAAGATACAAACATATATGGCAAGAATTGCAATCTATATTACATTCCTAAAAGAAAAAACCAAAGTGATCACACCAGCCTCACCCTCACTTACCACTTGAACTAAAGTTTCCAAGTCAGTGGGACTATTATTATAAAAAGGGTGGTGACAACAAAATTATAAGTGCTTTAGTTGATTAATGGAAGGATGGTATGATTGGTATCTCATCTCTTATTTGCCTTCTTCATTCTCTGAATATTCTTCACTTACAAGGAAGTGAAGGAACTGTCAATGAACTAATATATCCACCAATATTTTTTTTTTAGCAAAACAATTATATCATGTTATAAATATAAGCTTATTGTCATTGATGAGTCATGAACCAATAGAAAAATACTAATCCATCCATGGACTTATATATATACACAAATTCTGCTTTTACTTTTTTTTTTTTTTTCTTTTTTTAGTTTCACACCATTTTCCAGTTTCCACCAAGCCAAGCCAAGACACATCTTGTCTACTAACAAAATAAGAAATAATAATGAAATGAAATGAAAAAGAAAAGGAGAGATATGATGAAAGGTGGGACTTTAGTGAATCATCATCCTTATCCTTATATAAAACTTTATATATATATATAAAAGACTGACTGATTGACAACTATTAGTTTTGTATATATAAAGATTCACAAAGCTACAAATTTTGTACCTGTTTTCTGGCTTTTTGCATTCAAAGAGAGAGCTGGAAAAAAAGATTCCCTTTTTTTTTTTTTTTTACTCTCACGGAAGTGACATCAGACATGGGTATCTTCTAGCTGTTTTCAAGGGCTTATTTACATATATTTTTTTTGACCAACATTACTGTTGGAGACTTACTTTATATATATTGAGTCATCCAAGAATCTATATACAACTCTTTATAAAGACAATAGATAAAGCTTTCGCCATTGGTAAGATTCGAGCTGCTGATCTGGAAGTCATTTGCCTAAGCTTCAAACTCGTCTATTTACCAGTTGAGCTGCGCCTCTGTTAGCTAATCCTTTCATTAGTTAAAGGTTGGACAATAGTATTTATATATGATATTTGATTTAACCATATACATAAATACTTACAGCAGTAAGTTAGCTAAAACTTAAAAAATATATATATATATATATACAGATTTTCTATTATCAGTTTGAACTGACAAAAGATATATCAGGACGAAGAATATGGACCACTAGTTTTACATACTTTGACTCAAAGTGTATGCACTTGTCAAAACTTATGTAAAACTAGTGGTCCACATTCTTCGTCATGATATATCTGTTGTCAGTTCGAACTGATAATAGAAAGAGTATATATATATATATGATGTGGAGATGTAAATTTGAAACATTATCAAGCCGAATGAACATCTAAATCTTGGATGGTAAATTAATGTTTCATGATATAAATGATTTTAATACATTATCCAAAGAGTTGATTTCTTTCTTCCCCAATTATTTGGAGTCTGGGCTTTTTAGAAGAAGATTCTTGAATCTTTTCTGTTGGGTGCTGATATATGTATTAATTGAGAGCATCAAATTTATATGTTGTATATAAGTTTCTTCTTGTTTTTATACTAATAAGAAACTTACAAGAGAAACCAATATCTAATGTGACTTGATGGTAAAAAGAATATATATATATATATATAAAAGAAACTTGCATGAGAAAAATAGAGCCTTTGTATAATTTATATTGGATTAAGTGGTTGACAAGAACATTTCTTTCATTTTTTTTTTATTTTTTTTTAAATAAACATTTCTCATTGTATATCATCCATTTTTGTAATATTTTTCAATTTCATAAAAAAAAAAAAAAAAAAAATACAATCTACAACCCACATTTTGACCCACTCTTAATCTCTTACATTATCAATCAACATGTAGTCTTTGATGAAAGTAATGCATAAAATATATCATCATTTTATCTAATTATCTTGTGATGGACAGTACTTAATTTACTGCAGTCTCACATACACCAATTATCATCTGCAAATTAACATTATTCAAACTTAATTACATTGACATTCTTCAACAAAATTATTATTTCTTCTGTCAAAATTAAATCAATATCATAGCATATTCATTGTAATTTTATAATAATAAAAAGAACCTATAATTACTTTCTTCCTTCAATTTTGTTGTTAAAACTATAATTAATAGCCAAAACTGTAAGACCAAGTTGGTTTATGAGTTCTACAATTGCACTATATATTTATATATAATTAATTGAATGAATCTAAATGAACAAGAAATAGAACACTAATGGTGTATTGTTTTACAAGGATATATATATAATATATGTTGTCTCTTACAATGTTGGAGCACAAAACAGCACTCACAAGAAACAGTGAAGAGAAGAAACAAGAAAACTCAATTTGTTTGGTTGCCCACAACAAAGTTAAAAGAGAAATCTTGCAATCTTACATGGATTCAAGATTCCATATATATATATAACTTTATTCTACCTATATCCTCCATTTTCTTGGCAACCAAACAACATGACAAAAGGAACTGAAAAATAAAAAAACAAAAACAAAAATGAAGGGGAAAAAAAACGGAGGATATATATAACTGAAACAGCCAAGTATTAGACTTGCCTAAAAGTACTTAAATCAACCTTTCCTCAACATAAGTAGTCACCTTTTGTTGGAAATTCTTCTCACTGATCAGGCCATCCCTCAATCACAAAACCCTTATCTGCTGCAGAGATATTCTTCATTACAATTATTTGGCCTTGAATTAGTCTTCCCTTCAACTCTGAGACTGCTCTCATGATGATAAACTTCAAAGAAAGAGAAGAAGAAGAAGAAGAAGAAGATATGAGAAATTTTAGAGTTGTTGGTGACATATATAATGATTAATGAAGCATAGATTTCTTAGTTCTTAGACGGATGATACAAGAATTTTAAATAAATACTCAAATTCATTTTAAAAAAGTCTTGCTGTTAGAGGCCCTACTTCACATGCAATATATATATATACATAGTCTTTCTCTCCTCATGACCGAACTGAACTTTTAAGATTAGAATGAGACTTGTGAAGCATTGATTAAGTTTAAGAAAACTTTAAGACTTTAACTAAGTTGAAGTATGTGAATTTAATGGTTGATAGTTGTGGAACTGATATAAATAAAATCAGTTTGTCATGAGGAGAGAAAGACTGATATATATATATATATACAGAAATTCTATTATCAGTTCGAACTGACAAAAGTTATATCAGTTCCTTACATGTAGGCCACTGGATTTAAATACTTTGACTTGGCTGTATGCACTTGTCAGTCAAAGTATTTAAATCCAGTGGCCCACATGCAAGGAACTGATATAAATTTTGTCAGTTCAAACTGATAATAGAAAGACCGTATAAATATATATATATATACATATGAGCAAATTGCAGCCAACCTCCCTGAGGTTTGGTCTTTGACAATCAGAAACAACTTTATGCTTAATTGACAATGACCTCCCTACCATTAGTCAAAGTTAGTCAAACTTAACAGAGATAGGGGTATTTTCATCCTTTCGAGCCTTTTTATTTATTAAAAAAAAAAAAAAAAGATTTAAAAGCTTTAAATCTTCACCATTCATCTTGGCCACATTTTTTATTTTTTATTTTTAAAAAATCTAAAAAACTTGAATCTGAAGAAAAATATGAAAATACATCGATGGAAGAAGAAAATGTTGTTATATTAGATTTAGATGAGCCAGATTTTTATTTTTTTTTAAGTTTTGAAAAATCTAAAAAACTTGAATATGAAGAAAAATTCGGGAATCCATATAGAAGAAGAAAAAAATATAAATACTTTGACCATTAGATTTACTCTATATAAATATAAATATATATATGTGTTTTATTATTATAATTATAATAATTATTCTTTTTAAAAAAATTATAATAATTATTATTTTGCTCAAATAAGGAAAGATAGAGTGGGAATCTAAGATGAACCATCTAATTGTAGGGTCCATAAATATATCAAAAAAAAAAATAGATATATTAAATATTAATCATAAAAACAAAGTGATGAATTAATTATATATTAACAATTCAATTATTAATCGGACACGTGGTTGGACATGATCATTAGCTCGCCCCGATTATAATTAACCTAGCTAATTGATTAATTAATATGAATTGTGATTTGTGAGTTAATTACATAATCTCCCATCTTTGATTATGTGTCGGTGTGAGTATGTACGAGTAGTACTGTAGAACTGAGACGAAAATGGAGAGATCATTTTTTGTTTGAAAGTGAAAATGGAGAGATCATGAAAAAGATAAAGATAAAGTTATATTATAGGTAGGGAACAGAAAAAAAAAAAAATTAAAAAAAATGAGAAAATAACAATGCTTTTTACTAGTAACTTTGAATCATGAATTAATGCTGGATTGCTTCATTTGATGGAAAAGCTATGCTTGTTACATTTGTCTAACTAGTAGTTGAAAATCAACCAATCTTTCTAGATGAGTGAAAAGATTACATGACAAAATCATTAAATGCCAACAGAGACGTAGTTTAGCTGGTCGAGTTTGAAGTTTAGGTAAATAACTTCCAGGTAAGTGGCTTAAATCCTACCAATGATGAAAGACTCTTAAAAAAAAATACATGGTCCCAGATTAATAGATATTATTAAATTGGGCAAATAACTCTCAAGTAACTTTCAAAAAAATACCTGATCTAGATAGGTAGGTGAATATATAGATATTATAAAAAATAAAAATAAAAAATAAAAAATCATTAAAAATGTTGTTGTTGTTATCCAGTTGTAATTTACTATGCTAGTTTCTATTTATACGTATCTGATCTATAACTTAATGGATCAGTATTCTTTATGAATAATGTTAAACAGTTCACCTAAAATCCCACATTTTTTATCCTAATACATATAATATGTGAGGTATCAAATTATGAGTGGATACACATTAATGATGTTTTATCTCACCTACCACATCTATCCACTCACCATTTGACATTTCAAGTGCCACATGTGTTGGGATAAAAAAAAAAAAAAGTGAGATTTTAGATGAGATGTCTAGCATTACTGATTCTTTATTGATTTGAGCTTCATGGTCTAGATAAATTGTGGGTAAATTTTTAAATGATGGAATCAATGTTAAAGTACTTTATAGATTGTTTGCTTACCATTCAAAACTCTTTTATAGTCTAAATCAGTTTAAAATTTTGATATGATAAATTTGATTTATTAATATATGAATGCAAATGGTGATCTTACTGTAATAAATCAACGTACGCAATCAAAATGGATATGTATAAGTGATTTGTAAACCACCATATCGATTAAATTCAAGTATTTAAAACTTAATTGTTAAAATTTACAATTCATGATCTTACATAATCATCATTAGCAACTAATAATGTACCCATTGGCCATTGGTGGATCTTAAACTTTAATGAACACATTACACATACATGTAAATTCTCAATGAATGATCAAATTCACATTGTGAGGACAAGTCAAGTCAGAATTAAAAAACCAATAAATATATATATATGCAGTTTTTCTACTGTCAATTTATCCTGATATAAAATATATCAGGACGAAGAATGTGGACCATAGATTATGGAGAAGTTTTGACAAGTGCATACACTTTGAGTCAAAGTATATAAATTTAATGGTCAACATTCTTCGTCTTGATATATTTTATATCAGGACGAACTGACAATAGTATATATCTGATATCAAATAATTTGCTTTTTTGACAAGGCAAAAAAAAAAAAAAAAAGAGTATAGAATTTGGATATAAACATAAAAATAAGGGATTTAATCATTTTCCCCCCTACGGTTTACTATATTAGAAACCTTAGGACATAGTTTGTCATTATTGGCCGAAACCCCCCCGCCCCCCTCCCCCCCAAAACTGAGTAATTCGTGAAAGACCCCCTTATGTTGGTGTTACTGTCCAAATTGGACGTTGACTGTGACTATAGAGGGGCAAATGCGTAATCTCGCGGTGGGAACAGGAAATGTGATTTGGACTGAAGGGTATAGAAGTCATTTTATATTTAGAATTAATAATATATTTATAAAAAAAAAAAACGGGTGGAAGATACGAGGCCATGTCACTCGTCCACCCAAACTATCTCTCTTGAACAAAAGGTTGGTGGTTGAAATTTTTTTACAAAATCAATAAATATTAAAAATAAAAAATAAAAAATGAAAAAACAAAATAAAATCTAATCTCTCTCCTCTTATTAATTGGATTTTTCTTATTAAATTTTAATTTATGTTTTTAATTCAACCCAGAAATTATCCAACTCAGGTAGAATACTTGAACCTCTATCACATACGGTCCTTACCAAATGATGTTGTAATTTGTGTTCGATTTTTAATTTATGTTTTTAATTCAACCCAGAAATGATGTTGTAATTTGTGTTCGATTTCTAGGTTTGGGTGGGTTTCCAGATGTTCTGGATGAACTTAGCAGAATTTTTTTTTTTTTGGGAAAATCATTGATTGTGACATGTTTGGTTGGTGAGAAAATGAGGGCTGGATCGATGGTGGTGGTGGTAAGATGATTTGAGAAGAAGATGGATTGATGATTATTTGTTTTGTTTTTTATTTTTTTATTATTTTTTTTATGTTTTGTTTTATTTTTTTTATTTTTGTAAAATGTAAATTTTGTTTGTTGTAGAATCTATGATGAAGATGAGTTTGAATATTGTTGTTCCACAATTTTTTTTTTGTTTTTAAATTTGTTTTTAATTAATTTTGTTTTTAGTTTCTATTTATTATTATTATTATTATTATTTAATTAGAGGGTAAAATAGTAATTTTATATTTAGAGGGTATTTTGGTCTATTTACCCACTGCTAGTGGTTGCATCACATGTAATCTGATTTTAAAAGGCATAGGAGGGCATTTTGGTCAATTTACATGCAAAAACATGTCAGAGTTAAGTTCTAGCAAGAAAAAGCTAACAGAAGGGGGAGTTTCAATAATATTTTCATTTCAGGAGGCAGACCGGCCAATTTCACCAAACCCTGTCCTCACTTTAATAATAGGGTAAAGGTCAGGGGGGAAAACGATCTTTTCCCTAAAAATAATGGTTCACTAAGCAGACAGTGGAGAAGGTGAGTGGATATATCACATTCACACACACATATATTTAAAAAAAAAAAAAAAAGTTTACAAAGTCAATGATAGATTCATTGGATGGTTGAGATTTGATTTTAGACACTTTTTTTTTTTTTTTTAATAATAATTTAGGCCTGATCAACTCCCATTTCCCAGTGCTAATCCAACTAATAATTGAGTTTTAATTAGTTCATGTTAATTAATTAATTAATTAATAACTAATGGGTTAAAGTCATCAAACGATATTCCACTTCCCAATAAGCAATCTTTTTTTTTTTTTTGGAAGGAACCCAATAAGCAATCTTGGTCTCTCACCAATAGTTATACTTCTTAATTACATCTTTTTAGATTATTCTATGCTATGGTCCAATTACTAGACTGATATAATAATACTAAACTTGTGAGCTTTAAAGTTGGTTAGTGAATTTCTTTATGTTATAGTTGTAAAATTCAAAAATATATTATACTTTATAACCTCCATAAATTAATAATACCAAAACCTTATCATATCTATTAATTAATTGAGATATTAATTAATCGATAAATTAATAAATATTAATTTTATAGAGATATTGAATTTATGTATCGACAACTTTACTTTTATATGAAGAAATTGATGATAATACAATAATTTTGGAGCAAGTTATACAAGAAACACTCGAAGTATCAATAATACTAAATAATTTTTGTTGTAATACGAGAATTCAACACCAAAATTTTAAAATGTACTGTAAAAAATTAGAGGTGAGATCCAATTAAACTTAAATTTAAAGAAAAAAAAAAGTAATAATAGATTCATACTTCAAGAAAATATCTCAGCCAATCCTATATTTATTTTTTTAACGAATTATTAATTTATAGAATGAGTTAGGCTAAATATTCTTATAAGGAAATTTCAAAATAGTATAATCTTATAATTTAATTGAAATTATTAATTGATCTCATTGGATGTACTGTTAAAATTTATTATATAAAATTTATTTTTAATTTATATAAATTATTTTGTATATTGTATTTATGTTTTTTTTTTTTAATGTAGAGTTGTGAGTTCAATAAAGTGGAGGAGAGTTTAAAAGTTAGTCATATGTAGACAGTATCTAAACCATTATTACAATTCTCGTAATTTTGTATCAAAAATTATAATGAAGTCAATTATTTTACTTTTTTGACATCTCTAAACTAAAATATATATATTAACCACCCGCATGGGGCGCGGTGGGGGGGAACTCCACGGGTTCAGGTTTTTTTGACATCCCTAACGACATGCATGACACAACCGAGAGAGTAGGGGACATGGGCACGGCCACCCTTCCCTCAATTTTTATTTATTTATTTATTTATTTTTACACTCTTTAAAAAATATAAATCTACCACTAAATTTTATCATTTTTTGACTTGGTTCACAAAATTTGTTCTTTTTGTATATTAACCCCTCCACACAAAGAAATGTATAGCTCTAACCACGAATAGCATTATCTCGTATGCAAAATATTCAGTTTCATAATTTACATTTATAAAAATGATGATAAATCGAGACGTGTTCATTGTCTAGGAGACCAAAAAGGTAAAGTCCATTAGAAACTGGTTAGTGGTTGCCAATTGCGATAATGATTCATAAAATCAAACAGTAAATAGATAATTAATGGATGACAATAAATTAACTCAAATAACCCGATAAGTAATTTGTTATTATCATGTCATATATTACATTAACCCATGATTTATATACTAACGATAAATCACTTACCACAATATTTAGTCTTTTGAATTAATTTTTTGGATGGATTACACTCTGCATTACCGAAATAATAATAATAATAATAATAATAATAATAATAAATAAATAAATAAAAAACTATTGTAAAACATGATTCTTGTACAACTCAACCTATTAGGAGTATTTTCATGAATGAATGTATGACAGATATTTGAATGCTCGTTCGGGTTAGGAGGGGGTCTGACCGGTCTATTAAATAGATATTATCGAATAGTAACTTTTGATGAGAGATATGAACAAGAGGGTTCGAGAAAACTCATATTATCTGAATTATATGAAGCCAGTAAACAAACAGCCATCATATCATATGATCATGCTTGCCACCAAACAAGATTTTCCTAAACACCTAACATTTATTAATTATATAATAAAATTTGTTGGAAACCAAGCCTGCTTTTTGCACACCTAAGCATCATAAAGTATCAAAGTAGGAATGGTTGTTCATGAATTTTATCATGTGGATCTATATTGTTTAACCAAAATTCCTTCATTAGGGGATTTTGAATAATGACAAAGAAGTTCTTACCTAATTATGAGACCAAATTTTTTTTTTTTTTTTTTTTAATTTTGATAAGATTTAAAGAAATCTAAATTGTTGTGTTGTTTTAATTAAAAAACCAACAATGACAAGAAATGGGTTTTCATGATAAAGAAGAAATCTTTTTCCGAATGACAGCACAAAGTTTTGGTCAACATGCCTTTTTCAATTTCATTTTAAATAATTTGGATTGTTTACATGGATTTGTCATTATATATATATATATAATATTAGTTGAAGTGCATGTACTATCTATGTACACTAGACAATGATGAATTGGATTTGTGAATAAGTCATAATTAGACCACATCAATTTCAAGTTAAACACTTCATCCTTGATGTCAACCACTCACTCTTAATTTTGAATTTATATGATACAATTGTCTTAATTTTTTTATGTGTCATACACAATTCAATTCCTCAACTCAACCCACCATACCAAGTCACATAATACATTTTTAAAATATAGTTGTTTTATTTATAAGATTAATAAACGAAGTCATTTTCAAGTGTAAGATCTTGAATTTTTGTATTTTATCTTTTAACGATCCGTAATAATAAAAATCTATTTAAAAACTCTAAACGTCAACGGTTTGCTTAAAACAATAATGCTAAAATTTGAAATTCGGAAATCCGAATCTCATAAAATAGAAAAATTGGTGCAAGTGAAAGCATTTTTGATTTAGTCGATGACTTTTTTAAAAATAGTTAAAGCAATTTTGTCTTCATTTCATCATGCTTGGTTGAAATGTATAACACTAATTTGTTCTTTTTGAGATATACATTATACATTAATAATGCTTTTTCTTTCTTTTCAAGAAAAAAATTGATATATTTTTTTTTGTTGAAAATAGGTGGAGTGGATAAAGCACCTATGGTGCTTTTCTCAAAGAGCTTGTTCATTATTATATATCAAAACCTTTATACTCAAAAGCATTTCCAAAAAAAAAAAGGAATTCTACAAAAGCATTCCCTTTGAGTGAGCCAAAAGTTTTAAAAAAGGAGTAAGCTAAGTAAAGCTAAAAAGCCAATTTGGTAAACAAATATTTGGTAGCTTTTACTAATCAAGAATCCCAATAAAGGAAATGAAACCTAATTTCTGAATTGTGATTACATTATTCACTAAAAGTTGTTGAGAATCAAATTACGTAAACCTCACACATAAATCAGGAATTAAGTTCCAGAAACGGAACTTCTGATTCCTTTTCCAATGAAAATTAATCCGTATTGATTTTCATTTCCGATTAGTAAACGCTTCCCTTAAATTGAACAAGCTATAGAATAGCATGATTAGACATGCTCAATCGATCAAAGGTTTGGCTGCCATATCTCAGAAGATAAACATATATTCTCATAATCCTTGCTCAATAGATCCCCAATCCTTATAATAAGCTAAAAACAAAGAATAATTAAACAGAGACCAGCAACAAAAGTATATCATATTCAATCATTAAATAAGGGTATTTCCAATCTATCCATTGTATTTAAAGGTAGCTGTAGGATCAAACAATAGCCAGCAGCAACCCTACAACTTTTGCCATGCAATAAAAATAAAATCCCAATTTTCTTCTCAAAATTGCGATTCCAGCCAAGTATATCAAACAATATCAATAACCTATAGAAGTACAAATGAACCGCTTTAATCTGACATTTTATATAGACAAACTGATAAAATTCATTTGCTGCTTGAAACCTCCAAGATTCCTAGGGAACGAGCGATCAAAATGTACTTAAGTCAGCACAATGACGAGTAAAGAACGAAGATCAAGTGAAGAGATACAGAGAGAAATGGATAGATAATAGATTACCTTGTTTGCAGCTTTATCCAGAAAATAGTACGACATAACAATTCTGATTGGAATACCCTGCAAAAAAACAGAAAGGCGAGACAGCAGATGTGGCGGCCCCTAATAAAATCAGCCACCAACTTGTATCTTTGTGTTCCATTATGTATATAAATGTTGCTTCATTTTTCCCTAACTAACATGAAGATGACGATGACGGCAGGAAAATAGGAAAAAAGAATGATTCTACCACCCCAAAATGAAGGCCTGTACTTCCGCCCAACTAGAGACTGTGTAAAGAATACCAGATCGCCCCTTCCAAATACCAGAGCTTCCTTCAACATATTCCTTCTGTTTCTTAACCAAGCCAGGGTACAATGGGACAAAGGAAACACCAAATTGACTTCCGATTCTCCTTAAGCTTGAACTAGACCCAACAACAATGCCTATGTCTGCCTCAAGCAGACAAAGTAAGTCACCTACTGAGTCTCCAACATAAACAGTCAGCTTCTTTCTGTCATTGCCGTACTTCTCTACAATATTGTTGAATGCCTGAACCTTGTCAATGGGGGACTCCACTTTTATAACAATTTCACCGGTGGAAATGGATTCATTGAAAACAAACTCATTTGCATGTACATCCAGGACATTTAAACCCCCTGCAAAAGATAATAATAATAGAGATATAATAAATGAATGAATAATTTAAATGCAGATTGTGTAAACATAAAAACACCGCAAGAAAAGGAGAAAATTATAAACCAAATGAAAAAAGAACCAAACAATCACTAGCTGATAACACTTACGAATTAAAAGACTAAAGAATTGAACTTAAACATAACTGACACGAACTAGTAAATCACCATAGTATTGCGGACACATTAAGCTAACAACTGCTCATTGTAGAAGCAGAGTCAATTCTAATCAACAATGGCGTCATCATAAAAAAATTTACAGAAGAAAAGAATGATGTTGAATATTTGACCAAAACACTAGGAAGGCAAATGGAACATGGATATAATGGAAAATCCAGTTGTAGCTTATCAAACAATTCCCGCCCAGAATTAAATATTCTGGGGACCAAAATTTCATGAAATTGCTTTAATAATGTTAACAAGTTAGTAAGTGCTCAGCCAAAAATAGTAGTCAGTAATTAGTTTTGCTAATGAATGAATAAATCTATGTACATGTAACCCTAAGTAACTATTTATGGTGGAACTTTTCAAATTGTTTGCCTGCCAAATATAAACTAAGATAGGTAGCAGTCAGATTCCTATATGATTCAATGCTTTTATATAACGGTAGCAATTATGCAATGCGGACAATACAACCCAAGTAAAATGGACAACAAAAAATAGGGCTTTCAGCAGAGACAACTTGGTGAGTGCTAAATGAAATGAAGCAAGTTAAACAGCTATAACCCCGATCTAGTGAAGTAATGTGTCAAGTATATCTATGACACTGGTATACCACAAATCGATTTGGATGGAGCATACCTGAAGAAAAAGATGCTCTGATGAGATCACCACACCAACAGTACGAAAGAACATGGACATTTGCATTCAAATT
The DNA here is from genome assembly GCA_008009225.1 of Acer yangbiense. Taxonomy (NCBI): domain Eukaryota; kingdom Viridiplantae; phylum Streptophyta; class Magnoliopsida; order Sapindales; family Sapindaceae; genus Acer; species Acer yangbiense. Next base: position 15,870,705 of record CM017763.1, read on the forward strand.
TTCATTCTTGACAATTTTCTGAAGGAAAGAAGTACAACCATCTTGAAGAATCAGACGTTCACCAGCTCGTTTAATGTCTTCAAGACTTATACCCTTCAATACTCCAGACTCAATAACTCTAGAATTTGCCCTCTTCTCAAAGTCTGATAGTTGCTTAAGTGCTTTATGCAAAGCTTCATAGTTAAATTCCTTAACTGCAAAATCCAGAAAGTCAAAGCCAGATATACTGAAGTCTATAACATTAAATGAATTTCTCCGAGAAAGCTTTCCAACAATTAAACACAAGAGTGAGTTCTAGAGTGTCAATAAAGTACCTTCCTTGGAGGGCAGGATGCTTTCAATGCATTGTTCATACTCTTCTGTGTACTGTCCGGAAAGAAGACCCCATGTGTTCCTCAGCTCAGCTGACGACATACGACTAAGTTGACATTCAGGTTGATTCTGGTCAGATTTTGGGGCAGTCACTATTGCGATCTCTGCCAAAATGGCAGATGAATCAACAACAGTGCAAGTTAAATCAAAATCCGAAAATAAAATAAGATGATCTTCTTCAGGGTTATGCTCTTTAATCAGAGGAACTACAGTGGGTTGAGCAACTGGCTGAGCACAGAAGAAATCTATTTCAAGTTTCATGGCTTGGTGATAAAGCTTTTCAATGATGCTTAATTCTTCGCCTGTCAAAGAGACACTAAGTTTATCCAGCAAGTCTTCAGTTTGTAGTGCTGCTGCCTATATTCAAAGAATAGAATATTTGAGCCGACGAATTAAAGAGACCATTTATGTAATGTTTTTTCCTCCGAGACTGTATTCAGCAAATTATAATCTGATTGACCATTTAGAAACAAAGCAAAATTACTATGCAAGGAAAGAACTAACCTGAAAACTTTCAGAAGAATAATTGTCAATCCACTTCTTGTAAGGATGATCACCTCCATTAGGATTTACAAGTGCCTGGAACTCCTTACCCAAGAAACCATACAGCCGCATGCACGGTGACATAGCACCCAATGTATACGCTGCAACTTTTGTTCTTTCAAATGGAGTTGCAAGCTTCCCAGGACCTTTAACACCTTCCACTTTCCCAGAGGCTGTCGCCAGCAAGAAATCTGTATACTTTAATGTTGCAGAGTTATTATTAACCTCTTTAGCAAGGTCTGTACCCCACTCCTGCGTAATTCAAACATTCAGACCATGAGAATACTGTGTTATATGATAAGAAAGAAGTTTATTTACATATAAATCTCATCTCACTCTTCTTTTTTGATAAGAAACAAAAACATATTATAGCTGAAAAAAATAATAACAATAAGGAGTAGTGAATGAGTAATCGACCATATCTTATATCTTTCGAGGATCTAAGAAGCTAATAAATTCTCCTAACCAGACTAGTAAAAAACATAAAATCCAAGCCTTAGAGATTAGTACAAAACAGGGTGCCAATTTATTTGTATATAACTCATTAAAAACCACGATTAAAATTCCTTGTTTATAGATACCAAAGCTTTTTTATAACAAAATAAAAGGTTGCTATTGGGTCAGGTAAATGCCACTTAAATCTGAAGAGTCCTTTTTCTTTTTGAAGCTGTCAACACTTGAAAACAATCAAAAGATTCTATCTTGGCAGTGTTGAAAATTAAAATGATTAGCTATCCAATAAAACCAACATCCTGTGCTCTGATCTTGGTTTAAGAATCTGCAATCAACATGCAACTGACATCACTTTCAATGAAGACAGTGAATATCACAACTATCAAAGCCAACAGATTCTCTAACATTACAACTGTTTGGATAGCTAAATATATAAATAACAAGCCAGAGCAATGGAAAAAATAATCTTCAAGGATTATCTCTCTATTCTATTCTAAACATTAATAGATAATATTTTTTCTAACCTGTACAAAAGAATTGTGCATTTTTAACTCCTCCATTACACCCTTCCTCAACTCAGTGATTGATAGTTTTGCATCGTCATCATCTGCACACTCTTCAGCCAATTCATACCTAAAAATCGAAATCAAATGAAGATGTAACACCATCCGATAGGCAGCATAACTCTTTTGATTCTAAATAAAACAGGGTAAGAGAAATAAATATATTTTCTTAAACTAACATCATCTACTGATTTAACTATTAGAAACTGAACACACACAGTATGTAAACTGGGAAAAGTTAAAAAGTTATATAGATCCACAAAAATCAATTAATCACATTTGTTAGATTTTTCTATTTGCCAAAACTACTCGGCCAAGAAAATGGCACACACCAATGCAGCACAAACCCAATTAATTACCTTCTTAAATTAGATTGGAACTATATCCATAATCTTGTTTTCCTATTGTTAATTTTTTAACCATAATTTTCTCGGAAACCAAACAGACATCCAAGGAGAAAAATTGGCCAAGCTATCCGTAATTTTTGTTCAATCAAAACATGCCATTTATGATGTTCACAATCAATCCAGTCTTTATTGTTCTATCAACAAATCCATCCTATTGAAGTCAGTGAGTTGTATAAAAGTGCAGTACATGGCATTATCCATGTGATCATACTAAAACTTCATTTAATTTTCCTACACTTTTGCAGAAATCAATCCAGAAAATCAAGATAAAAATAAAAATTCAATTAAAATAGAATAGAATAATTAGCCTCCCACACAATCAAAACTCAGAATTAAGCACATAATCTGAAACTTCCAATTTTCTAATATTTTCTTCCTCAAAATTTTCATATCTGATAAAAATATTTATTGATCCTTCTGTTCTGTTCCTACATCTATTCATCTACCAAATTGGCATACTCTCAGTCTCAGATTCTCAAACTTCTCTAGTTTTTCCTACATTTGATAATCATTCGCGAATAATAAAATTTAACAATCTCTTTCATTTTTATTTATTTTTAATTGGCCAGCATTTTCTCGGCTATCAAATATCTCCTAATAAGCCAAAATTAAATCTTCTAAAAGTTTGTCTCTTAAACACGCAATCTCAAACTCAGATTCTCAAAAAAATTCTCTCATTTTCTCTCGGTATAAAGCGAAAAAACTTACGCTTGCGCAAAAGCTTTGAGAAAGTGAGCGTCTTGCGCGATGTAATGCCTGAAAGTTTCAATCTTGAGATTGCCGGAAGCCAAACAGACCGCGAAAGGAGTGTACATGGCGAAGACGGATTCTCTCCTGAACTTGATCCACAGCTTCCTGGCGAGTCCCTCTTCCACGACGCTCGGCGATAACGGCGGAATCGCCGCCATCGAGAGTGACGATGACTGAGTTGTGAGATACGGGAAGATGACTCGACGGGATCGGAGTGAGTCGGAGAGGCCTAGTCGAAGCGAATTGGAGGAAGAGAGAAGATTGGAGAAGAGAAATGAGATTTTGATTGGGTTTGGAAATAATAGCAGGCGCATCAAAATCAGAGAGAGTGAGAGAGACAGACAGATGTGAACTGTGAACTGTGTTTTTTGTGCTTTGAGAATTGAGACTACGAGAGGGTTGTGAGCTTTTTTTTTTTTTTTTTTTTGCTATTTATCAAAGGGGAGGGAAATTTTGATGATGTTGGCCTTTGTTACAAGTTGGGCCACTATGGGTTGAGTTTCTTTGAAGCTATGTTGTTTCTTGAGACAATTTGAGCCCGTTCGGTCAGGTATGGGGTGGAAATCGAAAACCTGTTTAGGGTACGGAACATCTCGCCACAACTAGGTTTCGGGTATGGGTCATGCCAATCCAGTTATGATCTGTTGACATCCCTATAAACAACACGTGCATTTTCTTGCCACATATTACATATTCAATGGCCAGGTTAATCGCCAGGTTAATCACTCGGCGTGTATCGTAGTTTAGTTACCTAGAACAATATAGATTTTTTAGGGGTTATGGCTTGAACCCACAATGGGTGATGTGATGAGCTTACAATTGAATCACCTCACCTCGACTTTTGTTATATTAGAACAACATATCATATCTTCGGTGGCCGAGTGCACCGGATTTTCTAGGTACATCCCATGGCAACCACGCCGCATGGTGCACATATGTGGAAATAATCAAATTGGAATAACATTGTTTAGGCGCCAAAATCTTTAAACCCAGTTGGTATTTCCAGTTTTTTTTTTCACTTATTTTAGAAACTAATTAAAAGGAAACCCAGTTCACAAAAGGAAAACAATAAGAATCCATGTAGTAATTAAACCATTACTGGTCGGATTATGAATAATTTATTCAATGTAAGTATGGCTTTAATCACATCTCTATATTTGTAAGCTTTCTTGTTTTTCTAGTTTTAGTTCTCTCAGTATTCTTTTCCTTCTGCAGAGGCTAAGGAGGAATTAAATGGAGATTAGAAATTGGAATGTATTACTGGGGTTGTGAACAAACTGTATGAAGATGCCATGAAATCATCATCTGAGATGATCACCTCCATTAACGGTTCGTTCAATTCTGTATGTAATTTTCACTTTAATATCACCAACCAAACTAGATCTTAAGTTACAAGAGAAACACAAAATTATATGGAGTAATAATTACAAGGATTTCATCTAGGATAATAAAGGAAACTACTAACCTGCTAAGGGTTGAAGATCAGTCATATACCGATCGTTTGTTTTCATACGCGAAAGAATGAACAAGGAACATCCATCATACTTCTCAGTTTCTCTTCCAGCACCAAATAATTGGGTTTTTTTTTTTTCACAGATGCACACTGTGCAAGTAAAACTTGGTTTCGAAACACGTTCGACAGTGTACTTCATCAAACACAAAAGCACCACGTATGTGAACACTTCGTATCGCTCTCCATACATATGAACAGACAATATGTCTTCCATAAATTGCAAGCAAATGAGAACAGAGCGTATCCTAAGAGTAAAAGATTGTTCATAATCAAAACAGCAATTTAGTCCACGATCCTAGGAATGGGAAAACTGCAATTAGCAGCCTCAACAACAATGGTTTGTCCCTGATTCTTCCTGTCCTACTCAATTTACCTTTCTGTTTCTTTGGCATTTCATTTTTCGGAACCCTCGGAGTCCTATTAGGGACTTTGTAATTTCTAGCTTTCTTGTCTAGCTCATCCCATCCACCAAACCTTGGGCCGGTTTTCTCACTTTTCTTAGATGGAGCATCGTCTGCTACTACCCAAGACTGATAAGTTTCCCTTCCTTTTCCAGCCTCATAACTTTCATTTGTTTTGCCAGCTTCATTTTCTTTCTTACCCTGCCTTGTTTTAGTGTTAGCGGCAGCTCTTGCAAAAGGTTTCCGTTTAGTCTTGCGCTTGGATCTGGATTTCGGGCTATTGCTTGTTGTACTTCCCCAAACCTTATCAACCATTAGAGAAAGAATTGATTGTCCTAGTGGAACAGCTAATGCCATGAGGATGGCATTTGGGCCTACGTCTGTTCCCAACAATGATGATACGGCAATGGCTGGTAACATCCAACCAAAAGCTCTAAATATCTGCAGTCAGTAACACAAGATGATGAAATTTATAATGTGATTATGTTGCACGTTATCTGAAAATGTCAATTTGACTTGATATTAAGAAGAATCTATTATCAGCCAAACAAAGGAACCCGATTCTTTATAAATCAATCTAGCCATATTTTTCATAGTTTAACAACTCAGAATGTTTAGGAGAAGTAACAGAGAAACGAAACTGATGGTTAAGCTGCAAACAAAGAGGCATAAGAGCAAAAGTGGATAGCTCCTCTCGGAACAAGCCATGCACATGAAAAAGCAAAAAGAAACATAAAACTGGTATAAATTTTGCAAAAGAAGTTTGAAATTGTCGTAGTAGGTTTTATGACTTTATCAGAGCTTCATCTTTGTCAAAGCATTTTAAATTTAACTAATCACCAACTTACTCTCACAGCTGTTAATAATCATAGTAGCAAAAACAATATTTATACATATATAACTTTTTTTTATACCAAGAACACCCCAACCTTTCCCTTATTCCAATTATGTTTGCCCATAAGTATAATAGGAAGAAATGGAACTGCCAGAAAGCTGTTAGCTGTTGATACTTGAGCAAACACGAATGACATTGGAAGTGTAAGAGCAATGGATTTTCACTATTACAGATTCTCAATGAGGGTAGTGAAATCAAGATGTATTACAATGTCAGTGAAGTTTCCATGATGTTCTACCTTCGTGTACTCTTATCCCATAGTGAAATAGCAAAAACAAACACAAACAGAATCTTGAATAGTATATAGAAACAAAAGAACACTGCTACTTTTGGTTAGAAAGAATAAAGAGTGAATTCCCATTCTGTTAGCATTCATTCAAGATCTAGAAACCCGAAGAAGATTTCGAACACATTGGAACGGACTGTCTTTCTGACAAACCTTCTAATTTTCCACATAACTAAGATATAAATGATGCTTGGTTATGATGTGTCTTATAATCTTCAGACATCTAATTCCTCCTTCCCCATAAGTACCGGTTGAATGTGTCGGCATAGGTTTGCACTGAAAGGTGTTCCCCAGAATGGCTTGTTTCTAGCTTTCTAATCTGACCGCTACTTACATTGCCCTAACAAAATAAGACCATATGCAAGCCGGAAATCGCCTAGGCTTTAAAGCCAGCATTTTCAATCTCCATGACATCAAATAAATAGAAGCTATTTTTTTTCCATTGGGCACATCCTTTCAACAAGTAACGTCATTTAGCACACACACAATGACACAAGAAGAAACTTCATTTTTTAGCCCAGAACGAGACATTCAAAATCAGCAAAACAGGACCATATAGATACCTATCCGCATACAATAAACTAAAAATTCACTATTTCACTTCAAACTAAACTATTCTAACAGATGAAATTCGATCAACACAGGAAATGCAAATTCCCTAATTGCATGATTAGCTATCAAAGCAAATCATCAAACACATCTCAAACACATAATATCAACAACAATATATATTAACAAATATGAATTGTAAGAACTATAAAACTATTTTATTTATTTTTTTGCTAATTTTGTTTTGGGTTACCTTAAAAATCCAAAATTCATCCTGCTCATCAACGTCCCAATCATCATCATCATCATCGTCATAATCAGACCACCAGACTCTTTGCTTGCTGTAATCGTCGCCGTCGGTGTAGAATTCTTGGTCCTGATTGAATCTGAAGCGTGGAGAAGAAGTGGGGTCAGTGTCAGAGCGAGACCTTGAGGAGCGACACCGTATAATGTTGTGAGAGATTGTAACGTTGTAGGTCTTGTCGGGGTTTAGTAATGAAGGGGAAGGGGAAGGGGAAGTGAAAGCAGTGGAGTGTTGAACCAGAAACTGAGCTTGTGTTCCCATTACTTGCAACCTTAACTGTTTTGTCTTTTTAAGGATAACATTCTCTTCTTATTACATAACCATATCCATAGGCCTAATCTAATATGTTGCTTCGTTCAGCATGTAATATTAACTTTTATTTTGTAATATTATAATTTTTATTTAAGAAATCCCGATTCTCTAATGTTATAGAACTATTCGAAGACAATAATGGTCTAACATTTCGAAAAATTCGAGAGAAAAATTGAATAGGAATATAAGTGGAGTATATCTTTTGAATATGTATTTTTTTGAAAGCTCTCACCACTGGTAGGATTCGAACCATTGACATTGGAGTTATTTACACAAGTCCCAAGCTTGTACATCTACCAACTAAACTACGACTCTGTTAACTTTAGTACATCCCACTCATATTACAAATTATTGGTGTATTCAAATCTATAAGGTTGTTGGTGTTTGGACAAGCATTATATATCTAGGGATCTAGCTATAAACTCCTACAACTTCATATAAATTATGCTATCCTGACTAAGTAATTTTATTTTATTTTTACCGTAACTTGTCGAAATCAAACATTATATACACGGTCAGATATTACTCCCGTAATCTTATAGCAGTTCAATATATATATATACAAGAAAAAGATATATCAATCAAAAACAAACACAAACACACAACTAATAATCATGCATCAATATTCAGATCCAAAATCTTCTTACATATATAATATCATTCTACAAAAAATAAAATAAACAAATAACAACATATATAAATAGCTATAGTTCAAAGGAGTTATCTTCTTCCAAGATCTGCCCTGCTACACTCTCTTCTACATCATCAATCACCAAATATGGATTCTTCTCAAGAGGCTGAAAATTATAGAAAATGAATACATAAAAAGCCAAACTTGCACCCTCTGCACAAACATTCACAACCCATTCATATCTATAATTCACAATAGCACCAATTGTTGTTACCACAATTCTTGTGAAATACAAGTAACCCACCACAACAATATAAAATTGCTTGAAAAGGTTCAATTTTTCCAGGTTCCTAGCAGCTTTCCCATCTGTTTTTGATGCCTCTCTCAGGTTTTTTATAGACCAAATAATTGGAAAAAACACAGCACAACAACATATAACATCAATCAACAAAAACATTTGGTTCCATGCCATCCAATCCTTTGTTGCTGGTCCGGTTTCGCCTATAACAACATTAGCTATGTTTTCCAGGACCTGTAAAGGAATCACAGTCATCAAAACATTCTTTTCGCGATCCTGAAGGTACGGTTTCAGGAACGACCAGCCAGTTCCTATCAGGATTATCACAGTGAATAGCATTATGCCTTTGAAGAATCCGAAAATGTAGAAGGCCACATCCCAACCGTGAGGAGTTCCAGTTTTGCTCACATACATTTTGTCCTCAGAAGCACATATCATTTTCAAGGCCTTGACAATAAGCAAAGCTGCCATTATTAGATGGATCTTGTCAACAGTTTGCCTTTGTTTGATGCACACAAGTAGCCACAAAGCGAAAAAGCAAACGTATATAATGAAGAAGAAAAAAAACAGTTTAGGCAAATGTGTTTGTCCTGCAGGAAGATAATCTTTTTGACCATCTTCTCGTAGATTATACATCTCGGTTATGACATTCATCGAGACCTCGAATTCAGGTTGACAATTTCCCAGTAGCAGATTATATTCATCCGGATCATCGATAGTTACAGAACCATTAATACTTTTCGAATTAGCCACAAGATTTTCCAATTTGAATATGAGTTTCACATACCTGCTTGACAAAACACAGAATTTTTCAGTGTTCTGAGACTCGTTCTGGATTCTTGAAAACGAAACGTCTCTAGCGAGGAAAAATCCAAGAGAAGAAGGGTTGAATTCTTTTTTCCGTTGTTTCGATCTCCACGATAAATCTTCTATGGAAATGGCTACCTTGCCACTCTCTGCAAATCCGAATCGTTCAAACACGATCATGGAACGTGAATCGTAAACAATGCGGGTGTTCCTGATCTCAGACAAGGAGCCTGGAATGCTAATTGAGATGATGAATAATGCATATAAAAACTTAAGCATAGAGAGATGTTGAAGAGTTGCATGGAGATTTGAATGATCCATTACAAGAGGATATATAATCAAATCAAACCAAACCAAAATAAGAAATTAGAGATTTTGCATTGAATATAATTGCTAGATCGAGATGGGTTGTTAAGGGTTGTGGAACAAGTGAGAGAAGAATGGTTGGTGAGCCAAAGATTTGGGAGAGTGAAGAAACAATCATAGGACATGTGTTGAATTTTTTTTTTTTTTCTTCATTACTCCACTAATTTATATGCATGGGTTTGAAGTCTAGGATAACATAGATACGTACGTTGGAAAATATATCAAAATGTTGATACAAAATATATAAGATGTATTAAATTGATAGTTATCGAAACAACATGGATAATCAGGAAATATTCCCTACGAAAAAAGATCGAAATATATGTTGATTACTAGAAGATTCTTTGATCTTTCTCATTTCATTCCTTATTAATTTATGTATTAAATTTTATGTTTTTTGATCTTTATTCCCATTGAACATGAAAAAGAAAATTAACAAAAGGAAATTAAGACATAATATTATACACATAATCTTAAAAACAACATAAAATTTAATCTTTAATGATAATAATAAGTCTTTAAAAAAAAAAAAAAAAAAAAAAAAAAAGACATGAAGCTGAGAGAAATTTATAACAAAGGGTTTCCAAATCAATACTAAAAACCTAACCCTAATCTTTTGCTCCTTGATCAGTGACAGCACTTTCAGGAGAAGAAGTAGTCTTGATCATGTGATGATTATGATCCCCACCACCACCACCACATCCGCTGGTACTCGCACCATCTCCTTTTTTTTCATCAACAACGACGAGTGCAAAACTCAAATTAGTTTGCAACAAAGGTGTTTTAATTTTCACCAAAACCCTATTGGATTGCTGCTGCTGTTGCTGTTGCCGCCGCCTGAAAGACCAAAGCTGCACTATTTTACCCACCTTCAACACATCTTCATGTCTCTCCACAACAGAATTCCATTTATGAGTCAAAACATAGGCAGTGCTGTTCATATTCCAAGTCTTGAGGTACTGCACATGTTCTTCCATGGTGGGTTCGGGTTCTACCAACGTAACCATCAGTCCTGGCTTATTCTGTTCCTTTTTCTTCTTCTCATTGTCGTCAATATTTATCTTAATGAATTCCTTCTCTTCTTCAGTAAGAACACTGTGATCTCTCACTTGATTATTGGGGATCGATATACGATTGTTATGTGGTTCTAAGTCAGCTAAGAATATTTGTTTCATTATAAATAACTTAATGTCACTGCCTCCAAGTACATCCTCAATGTATTTCCTCATCTTGATGGGAATATCTGGCGCTTGCTCTAACCCGATCATATTCTTCCTCGCGCAGTTGATCGTCTTCTTTAGTTTCTTGTTCTTCACTCCCATAGTACCCTTCTGATCTTTATTGTTATTGTTGTAGCTCTTTGGATTCTTGATGATTTCCACTGTACCCTTCTCTTCATTGCTGTTGTTGTTGCACTTGGTGAATCTTTTTTTCTTGGGAACAAAGAAATCGACCTCTTTTCGCTTCTTCATATTCATAGATTTATCTTTTTCTTCTTCTTCTTCTTTCTCTTTTTCCTTTTTTTCTTCTTTCTTCAACTTCATCAGCCTCTCACTCTTAATATCACGAAAACGCTGCGAAACGAACCCGTACACGATACTTTCCTTGAGCAAACTGCTTGCCTCAGCATCATCACTCGCACGTCTTGCAACATCTTCCTCTAATTCCTCAAAAGATTTGTCGATGGGGGGATTATTAACATCCTGCACAACATCTCTAATAGAAATTTTCTCCATCGTTCTCTTTCTTTCTTTATTTTCTTCGCGATCCATTACAGCAGAAATCTTGAAATCAAAGTTATATGGGGGTGTTTATGAAATAATAGTTGGAATATTTCCTGGTCAATAAAGGAGTAGGGTTTTAGAACTATGAAGCTGTATGTATTCAGGATTTTTGGAAATTTTATGGAAACAAGTAGACTTGTAATTGGACACTATAAATTGTAATAAATCTGATCAGGAGATCAATTTACTGGGTCAAGAGTGATTAATATGTGATATTTTTTTATTTTTTTAAATACAGATTTAGGTTTGGAAAGGAAATAGAGCTGAACTCGTAAAAAAAAAAATATGATCATTAATCAAGAGGGGGTCATATATAAATGATTTCCTATTAGGTATCTAATTAGAATTCTATAAATTAAAGATTAGGGTTTGTGGATGTTTCCTAATCTGATTATTACTAAAACGATTTGAAATGCAAGATAATATCCTAGTTTCATTTAACGGCCTAATAAGAAGCCCATCCATTGTAGCCCAGTCCAAGACCAATTCTTTTAAAACTTTTTTGAGCTAGATCATGAGTCCAAATTGGGTTGGGTCCATCATGAGTTGACTCACGGGTCCTAGCAAACCCTAACCCAAACTCCTGTTATCGGTGTGAGAATAATATTCTGATCGTGCTTATTTCAAAAAAATATATAAAAATTCTGATTATAGTGCTGATCTTAGCAGGTCCCAATAGAACTCAATTGGCTTTAAAAAAAAATTAAATAAATATCTAATTTATTTATTTATTTATTTTCTTTTCCGGTGATAGGGCACTTTTCAAAGGTGTACTACTAAATACAACTCACCAACCGTCTAAAGATCCCAATTATGCTGTTTGAAACTTGTAAGGAGGAGTGCATTTACAAATAAGTACTTCTTCCAAACCACTTGGAAGTCAGGGTACATGGGCCCTAGCTACTTATACAAAATAAATAAATAAATAAATAAACGATTTGCTTTGAATAAATGTTAAGAGAGAAAATCTTTTTTGTTTATGGAGAAATGTGAGTTTTTCTTCTGTAGGCACATAAGTGTGAGCAAATTTATAGCACACTTATCTACCTCATCACTTTTTACCAAAAAAAATAATGAAATTGGGTCAAATAATACTTACAAAACAAAAAATGATGAGATGGATAAATGTGCTATAAGTACGCTAACAATCTAACACTTATAATCCTACAGGAGAAAAATTGGGAGAAATGTAGCAAGAAAATAGCATCTATGGTTAGCAAAGCTGCTGTTGTGGTTCTATCAAAGACACGTAAAATATAACTTCTAATTTCCAAAATTTTAAAAAAAAAATTATATTTTGGGAGGCCATAGTTACAGGATAAATAAATAAATAAATAAATAAAGAGTTATAAATTTGAATGAATTACAGAAACCACACAAAGTCTATCACTTGAGTTTGGCAAATAGTGAGTGACCCATCACAGTTGCAATTACTAACCAGCAAACAGTGACAAAATCGAAATCAAGGTCTGTGAGGTCCAAATTGAAGAGGCTTAATGGCTTCATGACTTTCGGGAGCACGATCGTGATTTCTTTGGCATGACATTTGGAGATTTGGTCGCCAAACTATACTTCATTTTTCATGAATCATGATTCATTGAACACTTTGAAGGGGACTAATATTTGATTCTACTACTACTAGAAAATAGAAATGTTCTATTTATATATATATATATGATACTAAATGGGAAAGAGTGTATCGGAAACTATCGAGATCTATCACTACATGCATAGTCTGGATATCCACTCCCACAAGCAGAAGTCTTCAAACTCACACTCACATTCTCACAAAAAATTTGGGTGATCAATTTCATTTAGTCTTTTTTTTTTTAATACATAACTCAACTTGAAACTTTGTTCGACTAAATGAGCGCTCTTTGACCTTGAGTCATATTAGCCGGTGATTTTCTTTTTGAACTAGTTATTAAATATTCTTTTAAAAGTATAGGTATTAACACAATTCCACCCTTAGCATACCCATTGATTGCTAGCTTTCAGATAAACAAAACAAGCAAGATATCTCATAAATATATTATTTATATAAGAATGTAAAGATAGATTGATAAAAGTGATAATATATAAATAATAAATAATAAATAAATAAAAGTCTTGAATTTAGCACCATCAATTATGGGTGGCTCAGAATAAATTCTACAGTGAGTAATGAAAACACCATGTGATGGGCATGATGCATGATGAGTTATACAAATCATCAACTTGTGTACACTTCTTCTTTTTCTTTGTCACTTTCTGTGAACAATCTCATGTCCTGTCAATAGAACAAAACAAAAATGAGATGAAACTAAAGCTGGCATCCAATCGGGATCTCATACGGAAAAAAAAAGTGTGAAATCTCACTAAAACCTAATGCAGATAGTACTAATAATACTAAATATATTTTTTTTCTGTCACTGGTTTTGAAAACTATTTTCAATCATGAATCAAACTTCCTATATTAAAGTATAAGAGTACAACATAAGTAGCATAAGATAAGTGATAATCAAATTCTCTTGTTGGGGTATTTTTAAAGCCAATTTCGAGGGAAAGTGGCAATGAAAATTATGCATGTCGAGCAATTTGGTGGGTGTGTACTGTGTAGTACTGATATAGGTCAAAAGTGTAGAGAATTAGGCAATACTTATAGCCATTAGTTTTTTATTCTTATTGTGGAAAGTTTGTGATGAATTGAATGAGAAAAGAATGGATAGATTATAAATAAAACTGATTGGACCAAATTAAATTCTCTGCCCCAATTGAACCTTTTAAGAAATGATTCCTCTATATATCTCAATCTTTTGAAGAAAAAAAAAACAAACAAACAAAAAGAAACCCAGTTGTCTGGCTAACTAGTTTAAATATAGAGATCAATGATATGTCCCTTAATTGTCACGTTTCTAGAGCAAAGAAACTTTTAATATGAATCGACCAAATCACTTACCAACAATAAAAGCAATTGAATCACCCGAACGTGAACATGATCGGTGATAAAGGGCATCAATTTAGCCTGAAGATGTCTCATGTTCGAGTTGTCATCATCGTAAGGTATATCAACAGAACAAAAAATAAAGTAATTGAGGAGTCTGAAGTAGCATATAGTAGCATGATTTATATATACATATATATAATTGATACATGATATGTATACAACAGGTTTTAGGTGCGGAATCAGACTCCACACATTTTTATTTCTTGCAAAGTGTAGCGATAATCAGACCGGATAGTAACTAGTAACTACTACAAATGGGATTATCAGGTCTAATAATGTAGGATCTTGTACGAAAAAATATGCAGGATTTGGTACTAGTAATTTCTATGTATGTATGTTAGCTTATAAGTAATTGCACATTTAAATCTTAAAAAAAAAAAAAAATCAGAGATGTTTTGTTCTACACTAGATGGATCAGTAGTATATATTATCTATTGATGCATGAAAAGTCAAGATAAGTTTGTCACAGTCCTAGCAAACTTGCAAATAGCTCATGATATTCATGAAATTTTGACAAACAAACTTTACATAGTTGCCCAATTTGTACAATGATTCCGTGTCTGTAATAAGTCTATTATTATCAATGGAAAATGAGAATCAATTCCATATAAAGATAGTGAGATCAGGAAAATGGCTCATATGCATGCATGGCAATAGCGTCATGGCCTTTCTTCTTTCTGTGAATTTTCTTGGTCACTTCCTTTTTTTATCAAGGCAGAATTCACATAAGTCCCACTTTTTTGGCAATTTGTCACCTTTATAAATGTCTTTCCATATTTATCACTTTAGTCCCTATTTTTTTTTCCATAATTTTTTCCATATTTATCACTTTAGTCCCTATTTTGGATATTTATTTAGCTAAAATGATTATCTTAATTTTAAATTCAAATGAAAAACAATAAAATTCTCAATAATAAAATCTTAAATAAATATATTACAAAAAAATAATTATAAAAAATAATCTGTAATCATTTAAAGCTAAGATAATCATTTTAATTAAATTAAATAGTAATAAAGGTAAAAGTGTATTTATACGGGTTTTAAAATAGTTGACTTTCAAATATTTAGTTAAATAGACTAAAGTGGTGAGTTTTGGAAAAAAAAAAATAGGTACTAAAGTGATGAATAGGGAAAGACATTTATAAATGTGACAAATCGCCAAAAAAGTGGGACTTATGTGAAATTCTGTCTTTTATCAAAATATTTTGTGATCGTTTTCACTACATTTATCTTGCTTGTTGAATATGCTTAATACAACTTGAATTCTTGAGCATCGGGTTCTCTTCTTTCTTATCCGATTTCGTTTTCGTCCAAATTATTAGTTATGACCTTTTATTTTAAGGGTTTTTTTTGCAAAAATATATATCTACTTTAGATTTTTTCGAAGGTGTTGTTAGGGAATTTTTTTCACATATCGGTTGAAGTTAACACCATTGGTATAAATAAGCAAATGCAAGCATTAACTCAATGAGAGTTCTTTTAACAAAAAAATGTGAGGTTCAATGGACTAAAATGGATATATAATACCTCATGAGTAGCGGCATCGTGCTTAGATAATGCGTGTTCATATATAATTCATACATTACATTACAATATTTATCATGAATTGTTGTTTTATAATATTGCCTATACAAATTTGTGACAGATTCTTGATTTTTCTTTTCGACTTTCACATTTAGAAACTAATTTCTTAAAAGCAAATTAAATTGTTTTGGTTGCCCATCTCTTGTTAAGAAAGTAAAAGAGAGCAATTAAGTAGACTATTTTATGGAGAATTAGGTGTACGACCTACCAATAATATGAATTGTACATGCATATATATAACACAGATTTTTAAGCTGGAAATAATGCTTTAACAAATCTGGACAAAATATACCTTCAAAGTACAATTGAAGAATCTTAATTGATCAAGAATGTTAATGACAGGTCAAGCATCAAGATGCTAGTGGAAACCCACAACTTTTGATAAGAATAAATTAACATCAAACTGAAGAAATAATTTAATTTGAACCTCTCTCTTTCTATGATAAGTATGTGCACTTTAACAGATTAATTGTGTGTTTCATGTGTTTAAGAGGAGTATTAACTTTGATAGATTGAGAATATTGTTAATGATATAGGACACTTTTGGACGAAGTCTATTGGAAGAGGCAAATGATGTTGGATTTTGATTATATAATATACCGTTGAAATTATCCCGACAAGCTTTACAATTGTTGTATTTGATTATTATTAATAAAAATGTTCATTTGGTTCTTTTGGAGCATTTTCTGCCATAAAATTCAACTTTTCTTTTTTTATCGTTTTCGCTTCATCAGTTAAATCAAATCGTTAAAAACACTTTGTAGAGAACATCAAAATCATTAAAGAAAAACACAATAACATATTCAAAGTCTAACAAATGCAGTGAAAGGCGATTTTAACACCATAAAAACTATGTACAATATATATCGATCCTTTTAGTGACGCTACAAGAAAATGACTTTTAATTAACAACATGTAATAGATAAGGCCATAAGATAATGCCATAGAGAGCGTCTCGCATATTGTCAAAAGTCATCTACAATAAGGTGAAAAATGTGACGGATTTATGACAACATACAAAGTTTAAAACACATAATATAGTAATTAATATCATACACTTGTTGGAGAATTCTGATAATCAGGTGTGGTGGATTCATTGGTAGGCTCAACTCTTCTCATCATAAAGGTCGGTTTCTGTGATGGATCGTCTTCCTCATGGTACACGTAAGCAAATCCTCCATGTCTCGTCAAATCCATGCCTGCCATCTCATCATCTCTTGATATCCTTAATAAATTTATTTTCTTTAGCAAATAAAACAATGGTCCCATTGTCACAGTCACCCACCCTATTATCACCACAACTTGTATGATTTGAGCTGCCAATAGCCTCCCACCACCACCCATAAACAGCCCGTAAGGCCGCTCCGGCCTCCCCGGATACACCTCGTTTACGTAGCGCTTTGTGGCGAACAGTCCTGTGAATATTACCCCCCACGAGCCGCATCCACCGTGTAATTGGGCTGCCTCTAGCGGATCGTCGTACTTAAACTTCTCTGCGAGCTTATTACATGCAATTAAAACCCATGCGGCTACAAAGCCGCATACAATTGCAGCCCAGGGTTCTACGACGGAACATCCGGAGGTGATTGCAGCAAAACCACCCAATAAACCATTACAAACATCAACTACATTCCAGTGACCAACTAATAGTCTCTTACTAAATAACATAGTTAAAGCAGCTGTGCAACCGGCCAATGTGGTCGTGACAGCTGTTCTCCCTATAGCACTCCATTGACCATAATACCCTCCACTCCCACCATAAGCTTTCAATATAGTCAAAAACGAACCTGGGTTAAACCCGTACCACCCGAACCATAACAAAAATGAACCAAGAACCACCAACGAAGCACTATGTCCACGTAAAACCACCGACCGGCCCGTGTGGTCGAACCGTCCAATCCTTGGACCTTCAATAAGAGCACCCCATAAACCGGCAATCCCACCCACCATGTGAACCACCCCGGAACCGGCGAAGTCGATCACGCCTGACCCGAATAGGAGGTTATCGGTTCGGGTCGGGCTGGCCCACCCGTCACCCGACCAGAACCAATGAGAAACTATCGGGTAAACGAATCCGGTTAAAAAGGAAGAGTAAATCAAATAAGCAACGAACTGGGTTCTCTCTGCAATGGAGCCACTGGTGATACCAGCAGCAGCTATAGCAAAAGCCCACTGGTAGAGGAAGAAGCTGTAGTCGGTGACCTGCGAAGGGACGCTTTTGAGGCCGAAGAAGTGGTGGCCGATGAAGCCGTTGGAGGGGGAACCGAAGGCGAAGGCGAAGCCGAAGAGGTAGTAGGAGAGTGCGCCGGCGGCGGCGTCAAGGACGTTAGTGAGCATGATGTTCATGGTGTTCTTGGCTCGGACTGAGCCGGCGCAGAGCATGGCGAAGCCGAGCTGCATGGCGAAAACGAGGTAGGCGGAGAAGAGGAGGTAGGTGTTGTTGACGGCGTAGGAGGTGTCGGAGAGAGAGTTGGATATGGTTGAGAAACGGGAACAGAGGTAGGTGGCTGCTGCAGCGGCTGCGGCGGAGGAAGTGTCGTTGGCGGCTGTGGCGCCGAAGAGTGGCGCCAAGTCGGAGACTGAGCACGTGAGAGGTTCCATTTTTGAGGGAGAGAGTGTGTGTTGTTCAAGCGAGAAAGGTGTACAATTTGTTTGGAGACGGAAATTATATATATAAAAAAAACGAACTTTTTATTTATTTTTTTTATTTACGTTTTTCATTTATATGTATGATGTATGTATGCATACATGAAGCATTTAAAATACTATGATACATGAAGGAAAGTTTTGTGAATAAAATATATGGAAATATTTTTATATACAAAGATACTTACCAATTCATATACATAGAAAGTGTTTTTAATTGACAAGGATTCCTTCTTGCTATACGAGACTTATAAAATAGTTATAAAGTTAAAGAAAAGAAAAGAAAAAATCAAATAAAAAACAAATTATTAATTTTTTTGTTGACAACTGACACTATAATACTATATGTAGTAGGTTAGGGGTCGCCTAGACCTTGCTATATTAGGCTATACAAGTATAATATCCCTTAACCATAACCTGAGATATACAACTCTCACATAAGGGGAGGGGTCTCCTCACATTTTATAGTTTAATATGCAAATGAGGACTTATATATACTATACTAGGATTTCAACTCGGTGTAACTTCATTTTGAAGTCTCCAACAACCAAAGCAATGGATAGTTGGTAAATATAAAACAAAGTTTGATTAACTATAAATTAATCATAAATGCACACATGATACAAACGAATTAAGATCTATAACAGTTTAGTTTATTTCTACAAATATTAACTGATCATATGATCTGAATCAGATACAAAAAGCATACAAAAAGACTTTTTAAATGTACCAATTAATGTAGAATCAATTAACTCTTTTTTTCTTTTCTTTTCTAATTAAATTGTTGATTACTTTATGTATCTATTTTTTGTAGACAACTATGATTTGAATTATAAAGTAATAATCACAATGACAAAATGATAGTGACCCTAGAGTATATAATTCACTATTTTGGTCTACATCTCTAAAGTCTTCGGATGTTAAATAAACCCTTGATGGTTTTTATAAGGTGAATCTCTTTCAAATTATTAGCCTAACACTTTGATTATTTTTTTATCTTAATGACCTTAATTAATGTATAAATTTGTTTATTACGGCATCTAGGAGGAAGTATTCGGTGCATCCGTTACAATGTACCCAACCGGTGAAATCACGACATGTGGCAATAAAAATCTTCCATGCCATATGGTATGATTTTATTAGTTAGGGTGTATGAAAGTTTTTCTGGGTATCTAGAGTACGAGAAGAACTTGGGTGCATCGGATGCACTATGCATCTCCCACCCCGATGTTGCCACGTTTGCAAAATCAAAAGATTTTACTGACGTGGCAACATCTGGATGGGGGATGCATGGTGCATCCAGCTGCACCCAAGATTTAGTCCTAGAGTACACGACGTGGTGACAAGACCTATAAGTTAGAATCTTTTTGTTTTCATTTTTATTCTCTCTTTGTTTTGGAAGAATCATTTAGTCCATAGATGAATTATTTAGCAATAATTAATTAGACATTTATTAATTGGTCAGTGGATTAATTAAAAAAGGATTTCATTTAACAGTTTAAATGTCAAATGAACTAAAGAGTTTGACGATTTTACCCTTTTAAGGTAAACATTAAAAGAGTTCTTTATAATTTCGATTTTTGCTAGAGTTTTTGAAAAATTGCACTTAGAAATATTGTTTCACTAATAAATGAAAGCTGAGGAAGCCGAGTGGTAAACCTTTCGTACCTACAACAATGAGATTTTGAATTTCAGTCATATCTCCCTTGATAAAACTATATTTAATTTACCATTCCCCTCAACTCGATTGATATATTGGTTAAGATGAAAATATTGAGATAATATTAAAAGAAATAAAGTATGCAGTGATTATAATCACGATCAAACTGAATACTTCAATGCCAAAGCTTTACCTAGTTTTCTTATTGTAATAGTTCTTGTAATATTTCTAAAAAATAAAAAAAAGTATCCAGTTTCATAATAAAGCTGAAAATTCTCTGAAGACTAATGGCATTGTTAAATGGGGAATCTATGTTTTAAATTGCAATTAAAAAATCAAGATTTACCATATATAGAGATTCATCTTATCAACTCCCCCAACTGTGTTTTATTTATTTAATTAATTGATTTTTTAATTCTTGGCTTCTGTATGTGGCTGGTTTTAATTAATCAATTTGTGAGGCTGCGTAAAGTTCACGCTGCCTCCGGTCCAGGACACTGATAACGTAAGAGATTATGTAAGAACAGCAACTGCACCACTCTTTTATTATTATTATTTGTCTGAGCTGAGAAAATTTTACAAATTTTCCAGGAAAATAACATTTTTTTTCCTGCCAAACACAAATAACCATGCTTATAAAACACAAACCAAAACCGAATCCAGGTATTCGCTAAGCACGATTTGCCTAGTTCGTGTTATAATATAAGGGATCTTGGATTCAGATTCCGTTTACAGCAGATTGGATAAAGGTATATTAGATAATAATAATAATAACATACCAACTTTCAATAATTAAATGTTGGGATGATATTAAACTATAGAAGCTCAGTCACAATTATTGATACCAGCAGAAACTTGTAAATCTGCTGACATTAATACACCAACTTGCAATTGCCTTCTCTGGAGGGAACTTAAATAGATAAAAACAACTTAGCATTCTGATCTACCTATGTACAGGAAGTTAAAAAACATTAAACACGGTGCAAGATCCTGTATGTTTTTTCGTGAGAGATCCTAGATTATCAAACCTGATGATCGCTACAAATGGGATTATTATGCAAAAGAAACTACTTTTTGTAGGCAAAAGAAACCATTAGCATGAACTTCTAGTTCCAGGAACCAAATTTCCATCAATTTTTTTCCTCACAAATTTCAACTTATGCTGATGAGATGCATACGCACATGATATTAAAAATAAAGAATATAATCTGTAGCAATTAATTAAATTCAAAGGTCACAACTCACAAGCAAGCTAAGAACATGACATCTCAGCATGGTACCAATCACTTGAATCGATAGAGTTGTTATTATTTTTATATAAAATAATTACGAAAATTTTGGCCAACAATTATGAATAGCTTGTGACAACCATAATCTGAATTATTAAAGCAAAGTCTTACCTGTGATTATGTTTGATAGAATGAGACAGCATCTTTGGACATCTTTCGTTACACGGATGACCTCTTCACAAGCCGGAGAATCTAAATTTAATATGATAAAGAAATAAGTAAAAGTCCCCATAATTCATGAACAGCCAAGTCGCCACATATTGTCCAATTCAAAATAATTATATAAATAATAAAGAAGAGTTAAATTCAAACTGAATTAATAAACAAAGGTGCTTACCTAAAAGCATAACCATGCCTCATCAAATTCTGAGAGCATTTCTGATCATGATTCCTAATACTTAGATTCAGTAATTGAAGAATCTTTATTTTATATAAACAAAGATGCACATAAGTCCAAACTGTCACTGCAAAGCCATGTCACAGCAGTTTTCACTTTCCTGTCATCACAATAACAATTGCAAATTGCAGTAGGTCAACTAACATCAATCTATCATCTATGCTCCTTAAAGTCATAAGTGAGGAGAATGAGTAAATGTGTGTGTATCAGTGAATTTACATACCTTGTAAGTTATAGCAGACAAGAAAAAAATCTGTTTTCCATGTCCCGGGAAACATCTTTCTCTCTTCAGAGGTGGATGGGCATTAACCATATCAAGCCCAGTAATCAGCGGTAAGTGGATGTTACAGCAGTGATTTAAAGCTGCACAAAATATCTTACAACCAAAACATAGTAGGTTATGTGTATCTCAATGACAGATTTATATAACTATGAAAAATGCTTCAAAGGATAAACTTTCTAGCTTGTATGGTCTTCTGAGGGCCAAAAGAAGGAACTAGATCACACCATTCTAGTATTAATAATACATACATTTCTATACACTTTGAAATTGCTGTTATACCATATCTTACATTTCAGATCATTAGAGTCACCATTTTTAGTGAAATTTATGACAGAATTGTATAAATGGAAGAGAAGTTTAGTCATTTACAAGAAAACTGAGGCAAGATAGCACAAAAAAGTTATTTTTCCTTCGATTCAAGTTGTCTGGCAAGTATGAAAAGCCCAACAGTCGTGAAAGCGGACAAGATTGTTGACGAATAGAAAAGTGCAATCAGAGCTCCCCTTAGAGACTGCATCCAAAAGTTTTCAAGTTTTAGTGGCCTTATAGCTTATATGGGAAACAAGGTCTCATAAGAAATAAACTATCGTTTTCACGAACCTTAGCCAGCAACAAAGCATTATCATTTGCATACTGCAATGAGCTATCTGGAATGGCTTGGATGCCCTGAACTAGTTCCCATGAAAGAATCCTACATTTTTCAATATATTTTTAATATGGGAATTTTTTTTCTGGAGGCCCACTTGAAATAAATGAATTCAGAGAGGAAATTAAGAGCTGAAGTGGGATATTACCCAAAAACATAACCAATCACTGCCCCAATGTAGGCTTTTGCTGGTGTTACCTCAACCTGAAGTTCTCCAAACTACAGTTGGAAACAATGTTATTTACTCATACAAAGTGCATCTGCTTAGTTACATCCCAAAAAGTACATAATCACCACCTACCTTCAGCATTCTAGTTTCCGGCTTTGATTCTTCATTGGTTGCTATTGGTACTGAACTTGCAGAGAGATGCTTTCCTGTTGTAATCATCGCTTTTGCAATCTGCAAAGAGCTAGTTATATAATCTTTTAAAAGGAAAAAAAAAAAATTCAATGAACTCTTAAATATAATAATACTTAACTCACATAATGCCATCCTGTATTCTTCTTATAGAGGTTTTAACAACTGAACAATTGTATTTTTTTAAGTATAGAGAGGAAAAACAATTAATCGGAGTCACTAACTTTCAAAACGTGATACATATGAGGATGAAGTTAAAAGTTAAATATTGAGGTAACTTTCATTTAAAGCAGCTCAGGAGAACAGCAAAAGGGGCATGTGTAATTCCTTGCATTTAGCATCATGAATACAAGTCCTTAATATGCAGATATACAAGTAATTTCTATAAGTAAAGACAGGAGCTGGCAGAGTGGCAGTTTGTGCCACAATGTTTGTGGTTGTACTGCAATCATGTTAATTTGGATTTTGTTATATTTACGAAATATTTGTTAGTATTTTGGGTCTAAAACCAGTTACTTTGGAATACTTCAGCAGTAACAAATAGGAAAATACTTTATGACATGTAAGTGATGCTAGTGATCTTTATCATAAGTAAAAACTAAAAACGCAAGAATATATTACATGTTTTTCATGGTTTGGTCATTAAATTGCACGTTTTTTAAGATATTAAATTGCACTTTCAATCACTAATTATAGAGAAAATCATGCAGAACTATAAAATATCAATGATAACAAAAAGAGAAACCGCACCAACTTTTTGGTCGTTGCAAAATACCTTTTGTAATTCACCTTGACCATATTGTCCCATCGACTGGAACCTCCTTCCAGCAGATATCAAGCGCTTTCCAAATGCTAAACCATCAATAGATGGAAAAAAGCTTCAGAACAAACTCTTTAGAATGTATCTAAGCATCAACTGGATATGCTCTTGTCCTTGCCTGATCTAGCGCTGTCTGTCAAAGAGCTCTCCAGCTCAGGGAGCTTATTTGCTAAAGTACTTGAAGTTGAAGTTTCAGCTTGTTCCCAAGCTCGAGAGAGATTTAACAGTGTTTCGCCAAGCTCTTGACTGCACTGCAAAAAGGAATTTTTTTTTCAAAAAAATGGCATTGATACTTTTGTCTAGTCAAATGACATACAGCTTTCAAACAATACACAAGAGGTCTAAAATGAGATTTACATGGGAGCCAACTGATAAATGAGATTGCTATAGGGTTGCATATCTTCTAATGGTATAATGGAATAAATAATCTTTTTTAATGTTTATATGTCCCATGTGGCAACATTCAAAGTATGTCTATTAGCATAAAGATGTTATCATTTATTATGAATGCATACGATGAATGTCTACCATTAGCTGTGTCCAACTGATAATTTGAGTGCTGACCTATCAAGATTTAACTACTGAAATAGTTACCATATTTACCATAAAGAAATATGCCATTATGTTATGTATAAACACTGGGAGAGCCAAATTTAACACTACTGTATAAGAAAGCCCAAAATTATAACAAACTCTCCATCAAATGTCAGATTTGTGTCTTCGACACTTCATCGTCCACAGAAACCAATCAGAGTGCTTCACTGATTAGCCACAGAATGCAATGAATTCCTCCTTTAATCTCTTTATTTTCTGCTATTTTTTTCAAATCTCTACATATAGCATAATGGTGTAAAATATATATGTAACTGACCGGCTGACCTAGACTTTGAGTTTAGTTGAATTTAGATATATTATTCATCCCTCATTGCAGCATCTGCAATATTAAACTTAACAAATGACATGAACCCAATCGCTCAATAGAAAAGCTTTTGAATCAATTATTAGCTTGGCTAGAATTTAGCATAGTAATCACAACTCAAACAAGTAAGATAACGTCATGTGACGTTGTCTCTTTCATCAGAGATCCTTCAAGGATCATCCTTGGCTTTACATAAAATTGACAAAATACTATATAGACAACAAACCACCACCCACCTCCACCCCCCACCTCCATTCATAAAGCATATTATGAACAGAGAAAAGGACTAACCTCATTGAGAACCGGTCCATTGGAAAGATCAAATGCGGCATCATTTAGCTACAACACACCAATGTATACAAAAAAAAAACAGCACTTTCTCAATATCATAAACCATCAATCAACACATACAAAGCAAATATTGGCCTTGAAAACAATAACAAAATATAAAAATTACATCTAACCGAAGATCGCTCGGTAGCTTTGCAAAGTAGTCTGAAGGAAGATCAAAACAATCCTGCATTTTAAACACCAAAAAACAAATTAAAAAGGAAAAAAAAATATGAAATTTGATATCACAAGTGATGATATATGCAGTGTGTGAATTTAATAAATGCTTACAGCGAGTTCTTGGAGGAGGGTTTGTGAGGAGGGTTGGAGGGACTTGGAAGAGTCTGATTCAGTGAGAGCAAACGAGACAGTGAGAGGTTTTGAAATTGAGAGAGTGGTTTTTCTGGTGATTTTGAGAGCGGTCAGAGAAGGGACATGGTGGGGATTTTGGTGAAAGAAAAGGGTTCCAGAGGAAAAGGCACTGAGAGTGGTGATGGGTTGAGGAAGAAGAAGAAGAGAATAAGCCATTTCTGGTGTCCGATGCAGCAGCAGCAGATGATAATTTTTTGCAAGTTAAATTTTATTTTTGAAAAACAAAACAAATTATTATTGTAAGGGGACCCCACAGCGGATTTTCGGATAAGAAGAATATTAGCCGTCCGATGCAATTCTGTCCAGATGTCTAAGATTTTCAATTAAGCTTTAAAATTATATTTAAAAGCTGATTTTAATGAAATTTATTTCCACTTGCATACATTTTCTTTCAGAGATATATATATTTCTATTCTAGATTTTAATAATAAGAAATTGTATCCAAAACACTAATTAAACGATTCTAAGTTGACAATTTTCATGATTTTCTTGATCTCAAACCATTTATCTAAATCATGTTTGTTTCTTTCAAAATGAAACTGGCAAATTTTCAGCTTTATTATTTTATTTTGAAATATGTTTAGTCAATTTAATGAAAGCTACTTTAACTTAAAGATATATAAACCGAAAATAAAATAATACAATTAAAAATACAGAAATACACAAAAAAAAATATAAAATGCCTATAAATAACTACTTAAAAAAAAAAATTAACATGGATGAGTCAAGGGGTTTGTTTTTGACCCGAAATACAGCTCCCTATAGTGGTCTCCCCACACTTTGCAACCATGACAGAAGTTTTTAGGAATCATCCAACCACTTTGCTAAGAATGATTGTGCCTCCGCCTCCGAATAACACCATTGATTAACAATCCAATGTGGTAACCAATCAATTATGAAAAAGATCTATTGGGTACTCCCCAATTTGAAGGGGTAAAATTGCATAAAAATGCATACATATACCTTCATACACCTTATAGCTTGGACCACAAAAATAAACTTTCATGCAAGGCAACAACCAACAACTAGTACTGAGACTAGCAAAGATAGTCCTTGCCATAATTTTCATATAATGAGATTATATGGAAGCACAATTCTAACTTCGATTGATCTCACTTGATCAACTTCCAACCTTAGCAACCTTTCTTTGCTCAATCTGACCGGTTAACGGGCATTGCATCTCCGTCCAACTTATGGGGATCATTGTTCCACCTACAACAAACAACCATAATATCACGATAAATCGATGTATAACACAAATGCAATTAGATTATCGATAAAAGACAAATCCATTACATATATGACTTGGTGAGTTTTTTCATAAAGTTATGCAGCATTTTTTCCACAATGGTATTATGAAATTTTGAATCATTCTTGGTTCTCTTTGTTAACCAATTCCACTAATATATGAAATATGAATGCAAATAATAGTGGCTGCTCTTTCAAAAATCCACTAAATCTTCTAGGAAGAACTGCAAATAAAATTTAATTGAGTTCCAGGAATATAATAGAAACCTTACCTGCCGTACTCTCTGCTGATAAAACACCCAGTTCATTTTGAGCGGTGGATAGAAAATAAGCCCGCGCATCTCCAAGAGACAGCTTATCAAAGGATTGTGCTAAGGATTTGTGTATTGTTTTAATTTTCTAAGTACTAAAGAATTTTGAAGTCGAATGTGAGGTACAACTGATGGGATACAGAGAATGAGATGACATATGAAACAATTATTGGAGGAAAGTTATCCAAATTGTCAAATAAAAAAACATTATTCTCAACTGGAAGAGTCGTACAATTCTTTAGCCTAATCAATAACAGAAAACTCACTCCACCACCCAAACCCAAAAGGGAAGGAGAAAAAAGTGCAAGAATTTTAGTTTTTATTTTTTATCTGCTCGCAAAATGCCACCAACTAGTAGTAGCATTAGATGAGATTAAAATGTCACAATCACAAGACTGGAGGAACATAAAGCATAAGGATACCACCAGAGCTCTGACAATGTCACCAGGGCGAAATGACAAATGCATATCCACTTTGTCGATTTCAGTTGCTCTAACATCTTGCTGCCTGTCATGATAAACAAGTCTCGGGTCTTTAAGCTTACTGTTTGCAAATTACAGTCCAAACAACTCAGACAGAGCATATGAACTATGGAAAACCATTACTCGGGCTATGACAACAGAACCAAGCTCTGGAACAACGCCATGCGCCTTGTGGCCCGTTACTTCCACAGTTGGTCTCTGTCAATAAATAAGATGAAATCAATTAACCAACAAAAATAAATCAACAAGTAGCAGCAGATTAGTGCTCAATTGAAGCATAAACAATTTTTCATAAATTCAGAAGTTGACAGCCATTATAGTGGCCAAAATGGGGAATCGAAAAACATTCAAAACATAGCACTATCATTGTCCCTTCCAATAATTTGACCCAACTAACCAGCACAATATAACCATTTGGCCATACATTCCACCTATAAGCATGCCATATTTATATAAGTAGATTGCCACCTCCAATTTGACAAGTGATGGAATCATTCAACATTTTTTTAAATCCTCAATTTACATTTTTCCTACATTTCGTCAAACAAGTAAACCCTAAACCCCAAAAACCATACCTTTTTCGGGTTGGTTTATTAACTTCCCTTCATGCAACCAACAACTACACACTAATCCTGTAAATCCTTTTAATCAATTAGCCATTAAAACTGAAGCTCGTCCATTTAAAACCCGGTTATCAAATTTTACTTACAAAATTTTTGTTCAAACAAAGTATATAGGCATGTATCATTCTACGTCTTCTCAAGAGCATAAAATAGAGAACTTTTTTCAGCTTTTCTAAGCAACCAACCAATTAAACCCCTAAAAGCCTTATCTTTATCTACATTCTCCCACCAATCAAGTCAGACCAAATAAAATCGAATAAAACCTCTATAAAAAAATTAAAAAAAAGCATTGATTACTTAAAATTTCAATCTTTTTAAATCAGTTTCATATATTTTATCAGTAACCAAATTCCTAAAACCCTAAAAATCAACATAAAAAACCATTAAAATCAAATTTCATAATTAGTCTAATTTTCTTATACATATATACATGCGACTGTATAAAACAGAAATTTAAGATAAAATGAAAAAATCTAAATAATTTTGTAAAATATAAAAACCTGGTCGGAAGAGTCGGAGGGAGGAGATAGGGTGCGGAGGAGACCGGTGAGGGAAGCGTAGACGAAGCCGTTGTGTTTGGTGACGTAGGCGCCCTTCCCTGCTTTCACTTCCGTCGCTTTCCCAACCACATTTCCTGGTGTTACCATCTCTTCTTCTTGCACCACCATTCTCTCTTTTTCTTCTGTTTTCTGTTTTCTGTTTTTCGTGTTTTTGTATTTGTTTTTTCAGTCAAACTGTCAAGTAGCTGGCTAGCTGCAGCGGGTCAGCGTCGGTTTTAGGAGTGTTGTAATGTTGTAGTGTGTTTCAGTTCAAGCAAGGAGAAGTCTTTCAAAATTTACTTAGTGAAATTGCACTAACTAACCCTAGCTATATTAATAATTGCACTAAACATGAAAATAATGTCATATTTACACAAATATACCATCTAACATGTTGACTAATGGTTGAACACAATTTTTTATATATTAAAATATTACAATAATTCAGGATTTGGGGGAGGGTGCAGACTCGAACCCACAACCTCATGTGTAGGTGTGAGTGGCAAACCACTGAGCCAACCTCAGCTTGTTTGGTTGACTGACGTGTTCTAAATTAAGCATATAGTTTATCTCATAAGTGCACTGATCGTTAGAAGATTCATATAAAGACAAATACAAGTTCATTCCACAGGGAAGTGTAATATGTCAATTATTCCTAGTTTAAATGAATGGGAAGTGATTTAAAGTGGGTTTGTGCATTAAATGTAAATATTTCTAGAAATAATAAACAACTAGTTTGTAGCTCACACGATGTGCGAGCAGGGTAAAATATAACGCGATCACCATCGGATTTATGCTTTAAGATTTATTAATATTTTCCTATTTTTGTTTTTAATTTCTAATTTCTTCAAGTGCCTCTTATATCAACATTTTCAACCCGTTTTTGTGACAATTTTGATCATTTCATTACTCATTTATGATGTAAATTGTTTAGTAAAGTATTGATATAATATAATAGATAAAATCTTACATTTGAAGTTAATTAACTACAAATTTCACCAGATGAACCCATTCTTGGGATGATATACTTAGAAGATCAAATGATAAACCCTATGTCTTTTATGATATATTTTATGATCGAATGAACTTGGTGTCTTCGGGAGCCAAAAAGTGACCTCTTATATAACAAAACTAACAAAATATGATTAATTAATTAATTAATCATATTTTCAAAATTCATAAAGGAAATTAATTAATTAAATAATAGAGATGTCCTTTAAAAATAAAAATAAAAATAATAATAATAATAAAAACTAATAGGTTTTTTAATTTACCAACCTCTTCATATTTTCTATTAATTAATTAGTAAATATAATAAATAAATTAATTAATAGTCACCTAGGAAAAATTCATAACGTAATCTTGACAAAATTATCATTAAGAAGAAAAGTTTGTAAAATAGCGTATAGTAGTATTTTTTTTTCTCTTAACATTTTTGAAAATTTTAATACAAATCAAGCAATCCATAAAAAATAAAAAAATAAAAAAATAAAAAATAAAAAGGCTTGTTTCAAGATTGAATTGCATCTGGATTTAACTATAGTGACTTCTTATTCCATATATATAAAGTCATCACAACACCAAAAAAAAAAAAAAAAAAAAAAAAAGATATGAACAAATAATGCATCAAAATAACCCATCAATAGCATTGTGATATACCTCAATTTTTCTGATATTTGAGAATCAGCAACTTCCCAAATTTGAACGGAAAAACAAAACAATGATCCATTATCAGTTTACCTCCGAATCATAGATCTCAATATCACAAAATATCAAAATAACCCATTAGTTTGTCAAATCAAAATCCTAGATCCCACCAACACACAACTAACTCAATGAATCAAATAAACATAAAACAATTACAATGACCCATCATTTCCAATAATTATGGGATTGCTTCTTAATTTGTGATTTATGAGATTGACTCTTGATTTGGGATGAATACCAAAAAGAAAAACAATTATTCCATTAAAAAACATTTCTTAATAATAATATATTTAATTTTATATTAAATTAAGGAGTCAATTAGGCTAGAGTGCATATTCATTCGGTTTTGTTAATATAGATTGAAGTTAATGCATTTAAACTAAAGCTCCCTAAACAGCGACACGTGGCACTGTAAGGGTTTAATTAAGTTATTGCTTTTTACTTTATGATTTATGAGATTGTTTCTTAATTGACTTTTGATTTGTGCTTTATGATCAAAACTTCCCCACCTAATATAAATTTTCAATTAATTATGGAGCCTACTCAGATTTTGGAGATCTTAATATATATATATATATATATATATATATATATATATATATATATATATATATATATATATATATATATATATAGATATATATATATATATAAAATTTGATTTTGCATTTACAAAATTATTAATTAATTTGATTAATCAATTAATATTAGTGTCATTTTTTTAATTATTAATGTAAAAAAAAATAATTAATACATCCCATTTAAAAGAAATTAAGTGATGAAAAGTTTTTATTTTTTTATGAGATTGATTAAGAGAATTTAACCATTATCCCATTAATTATGGGATTGCTTCTTACTTTGTGATTTATGAGATTGTCTCTTAATTGACTCTTGATTTGGGAAGAATACCAACAAAAAAAAAAAAAAAATTATTCCATTAAAAAACATTTATGAATAATAATATATTTTAATTTTATATTAAATTAAGGAGTATAAAAATGTCCAGATTCATTATATATAATGATAAGAATAAGAATCCTAATTAAAAGCCAAAAGTCCAAAACAACTCATTAATGGTTAAGTTTTAAAAAAAAAAACAATTAATGGCTAAAGCTATGTTTAATCGGAAGAATACCAAAAGAAAACATTTATTAATAAGAATATATTTAATTTTATATTAAATTAAGGAGTCAATTAGGTCAGAGTGTATAATCAACGGTTTTGTTAATATAGACTGAAATTAATTCATTCACTACTAGAAAAACCAATAAAGATGACAGTTTTTTAATTACAGTTTTATAAAACTGTCATAATTTTTTTTTTCTTGACAGTTTTTATTATTGACAGTTAAAAACTGTCATTAATTATAAGTTTTTTTTTTTATTGACAGTTTTTATTCTTGACAGTTAAAAACTGTCAAGAAATGTTGATATATTTTTTAAAAAAATTTCATTATTTAATATTTAATAATAATATTTAATTAAATAACATTTTTTATATTTATAATAACCACCTCCCTCACCGCTAGGCCACTGCCAGTTGCCGGCCACCCACCGCCTACGTCCGTCCATTCAAAAAATACCCTCCTTTCCTAAAATAATATATTATTATTATATCATATATTATAGTATTATTATTATTATTATATATATAACGATATATAAACATATATAATATAATATATTTATATATTATATTAGTATATATATTATATATATTATATAATATATACATATATATATATATATATATATATATATTAATATACATATTATATAAATATATTAATATTATATATAATATATATGTAATAATATATAATATATATAATAATATATATAATATATATATATATATATATATATATATATATATATATATATATATATATATATATATATATATATTATATATGTTTATATATCATTTTATATATTATAATAATATAATATATAATAATAATATATAATAATAATATATTATTTTTCGAAAGGAGGGTATTTTTGGAATGGGGTTGGGGCATATGAGGGTATTTATGGAATATAAATTTTAGTTTGGAATGGAAGGGCATTCCATTGGTTTTTGGATGGAATGCCCATTCAACCAAAATGGTGGAATTCCCATTCCAATGGAATCACTATTCCATTGCATTTTAACAAACCAAATGAATGGAATGACTTTCTTTCCATTCCATTCAACCAAACATGGCCTATAGGAAACTCGTGACATCAATTGTAATAAGCATGATTTGGAATACAACTCTCACTACATGGGAGATATTTCTCAACATGCATCTTGCAATTTAATGAACAAATGTAACACTCATATTACTAATTTATATGGGTAATTGAATTATTAACGTATCTCTTAGTATGAAACAAAAGGGTGCAAAATAAATAAACAATTTTTTTTTAAATTATTTTTTTGAATTTTTTAAAAGCAAATGATTTAAAAGTAAATTTTTTAAATTTAAAATTCTACTTATCCAATATCGGTTTGCCCAAAAATCGATATCTTACTATAAAATAAATCCATATCGGGATTTTGTTTGGTATTGAAAATATGAAGTAAGAGTTTAAAAAAATTATTAAAGATAAAAATATAATATATAATATATAATAATATTAAATAATATATATTATATATTTATTATTATTATATTATTAGATGTGATTTGCTATAAATATATATATATTATATATATTATATATTTATTATATAATATATATATATTTTATATATTATATAAATATTATAAATATATATTATTATTATTAGATGTGATTTGCTATAAATATATATATATTATATATATTATATATTAGGGAAAAGATCGGTTCCCCCCTACTGTTCACTATATTATTAAAGTGAGGACAGGGTTTCCCAAATATTACCGGTCTACCCCCTGAAACGAAAATAATGTTCAAACGCCCCCTTCTGTTAACTTTTTAAACATAAATCCTAACTCTGACACTGTTCAGTGATTAAAAAGATGAAATTGCCCTTCTGTCTTTAAATGGCAGAGATGTAATAACTGAAATTACAATTTTACCCTTTAAGATATTCATCAAATAAAAAATATATTAAAAAACTAGAAAAAAATTAAAAAAGACAATTGAAAAAAAAAAAATAGATCTGCACCGTCCATCTTTGAGATGGTCGGTGGAAACATCTCTTTTTATATTGTTTTTAATTTGAATTTTGAAACAAAAAAAATAAAAAATAACAAAAATTTTTTTTAAAAATTCTGCTGAGTTCATCCGGAACATTTGGAAACCCAACCAGACCCAGAAATCCCCCTTTCTTCAAACCCAAACCCAAAAACCTCTCTTTCTTCAACCACCATCATCAACAACACCAAACCCAAACCTAGAAATCACAATCAACATCTTCAAATTCCCCATTTCTTTCTCTCGATCAAATAGAGATAAGTTCATTACTTTATCGCCATCATCATCAACAACATCAAACCCAAAAATCACCACCTCTAATCAGATTTCCAGAAACCCCACGACCATCACAAACCTAGAAATCACTAAACCCCACAATCTCTAATCCCCCTTTTTCTCTCCAATCGTATTATTCAATTGAACATAATATCAAGTTGACGGCTGCGATCAAACGAAGAGAAAGAAACTGATGATCGCAGTTCATCAGTTCATCAGTTCATCATAAACACACACACACAAAGAGAGAGACAAAAAGAGAGAGCATGGTTTGGGATTTGGTGGGTGGTCAATGTGGTTTCTGGGTCAATGTTGATGGTGGTGATTTGGTGGTGGTCGATGTCGATGTGGTTTCTGGGATTCAATTTCTTCAAACAAAAACAATTAAAAATAATAATTTTGAAGAGATCAAAAGTTTTTTTGTTTTCTATTTGGGGAATTTTTTTTTAGATTTTTTAAAGAAAAATGAAATGGTGGTAAGAAGAAGCATTGATGAATAAGGTGGAGTCGTGGAGAAGAAGAAGAATTGTTGTGGAGAGAAGAAGAATTGATGATGATGATTGAAGATGATGTGGTCCGGAGAGAGAAGAAGAATTGATGAAGATATTATTATTATTATTATTATTATTATTAAATGGTGGTGGATTTGGGACCACATGAATTGATGACGTGGACTTGGAGAGAGAAGGAGAATTGTGATATTATTATTATTATTATTATTATTGTTATTATTAAATTTTAAATATCAAATGACTTTAATAACCCTCACACCAAATTAGATTCTTGTTCCCATGGGGAGTTTACGAAATTGCCCCCCAACAGTAATAGTCAACCCTCACTGTTTATGATTTTTCTGACAGAAGGGGGTGATTGTTAAATAATTCTGTTCTGGGGGGGTCACCTTTCTAAAGTCAAGAAACCTTGTCCTCACCTTTCTAATATAGTGAACAGTAGGGGGGAAAATGATAATATCCCTATATATTATATTATTTAATAAATATATGATATATATTATTTAATATAATAATATATAATATATATTATATTATAAAACATTCATAATATATAAACTTTTTTTTTTATCGTTAATAATTTTTTTAAACTTTTACTTCCTATTTTCAACACCAAACAAAATCTCGATATGAATTTATTTTACAGTAAGATATCTGTTTTTGGGCAAACCGATATTGGATAAGTAAAATTTAAATTTAATAAATTTACTTTTAAAAAATTAAAAAAAAATAATGTTAAAAAAATCGTTTATTTATTTTGCACCCTCTTGTTTCATACTAAGAAACACGTTAATAATTCTATTACCCATATAAATTAGTAATCTGAGTCTTACATTTGTACATTAAATTGTAAGATGCATATTGAGAAATATCTCTCATGTTGAGAATTGTATTCTAAATCATGCTTATTACAATTGATGTCACGAGTCTCCTATAGACCACGTTTGGTTGGATGGGATGGAATAGAATAGAAAAAAAAGTCATTCCATTCGTTTGGTTTGTTAAAATGCAATTTCCATACAAAAACCAATGGAATGCCCTTCCATTCCAAACTAAAATTTATATTCCATAAATACCCTTATATGCCCCAACCCCATTCCAAAAATACTCTCCTTTCGAAAAATAATATATTATTATTATATATTATATTAATGATATATAAATATTATATTATTATAATATATAAAATGATATATAAACATATATAATATAATATATTTATATATTATATTATTATATAAACAGTAATAGTCAACCCTCACTGTTTATGATTTTTCTGACAGAAGGGGGTGATTGTTAAATAATTCTGTTCTGAGGGGGTCACCTTTCTAAAGTCAAGAAACCTTGTCCTCACCTTTCTAATATAGTGAACAGTAGGGGGGGAAATGATAATATCCCTATATATTATATTATTTAATAAATATATGATATATATTATTTAATATAATAATATATAATATATATTATATTATAAAACATTCATAATATATAAATTTTTTTTTTTTATCGTTAATAATTTTTTTAAACTTTTACTTCCTATTTTCAACACCAAACAAAATCTCGATATGAATTTATTTTACAGTAAGATATCTGTTTTTGGGCAAACCGATATTGGATAAGTAAAATTTTAAATTTAATAAATTTACTTTTAAAAAATTCGTGGAAAACCCAAAACGGGTAATGTTAAAAAAATCGTTTATTTATTTTGCACCCTCTTGTTTCAGGACGACTAAGAAACACGTTAATAATTCTATTACCCATATAAATTAGTAATCTGAGTCTTACATTTGTACATTAAATTGTAAGATGCATATTGAGAAATATCTCTCATGTTGAGAATTGTATTCTAAATCATGCTTATTACAATTGATGTCACGAGTCTCCTATAGACCACGTTTGGTTGGATGGGATGGAATAGAATAGAAAAAAAAGTCATTCCATTCGTTTGGTTTGTTAAAATGCAATTTCCATCCAAAAACCAATGGAATGCCCTTCCATTCCAAACTAAAATTTATATTCCATAAATACCCTCATATGCCCCAACCCCATTCCAAAAATACCCTCCTTTCGAAAAATAATATATTATTATTATATATTATATTAATGATATATAAATATTATATTATTATAATATATAAAATGATATATAAACATATATAATATAATATATTTATATATTATATTATTATATATAATATCTTATATTATTATATATTATATATATTATACTATTATATATATTATATATATTATATATTATTACATATATAATATATATAATATATATAATATAGATATATATGTTATTATATGTATTATATATTATATATTATATATATAATATTATTATATTAAATAATATATACTTATATATATATAATATTATTTAATTTATATATAATATACTTTTATATATTATTATTATTATCCATAATATATCAAGTTATTATGAATGTTTTATAATTAGGGGTATTTTGGTCAAAATACAGTTAACCCCATTTCATTCCGTTGTTAACCAAACAAAATAATACTGATTCAGAGACTAATTCTAAAGTTCCAACCAAACAAAAAACTTAGTTTTCCTTTCCTTTGCATTCTCATTTTCATTCCCATTACCATTCCACCATGTAACCAAACGTGACCATAGAGTATTGACCAACAACTCGACTATATATATTTTAAAAAATATAATTTTATTAAAAGTCTTAATAAATATTTTTAAATATATGTTTATCGTGAAAATTAGAATTTTGATTAGTTGAATAAATTTAAATTTATATAATAAGGTTTAATTTCTAACAACTCATATAGTTTATATATAAATATTGTTCAATTGTAAACATATAGGAGTTTTAGTCAAGTGGTAAAGACTTGATGTCTCAAGTTCAACTCCCACTACTAACATTTAATTGTTATTATTATCATAGGTGGTCCGGCGGTGGTGGTCCGGCAGCGGCAGCAGGCTACGGTCCGGGCGGTCGACGGTCGGTGTGGTTAGCGATGATCCGACGGTCCGGCGGTGGTGATTCGATGGTGTGGCTGAGGGGATTGTGTGTAAATATAAAAATAAAAAAAATAAAAAAAAATATTATTCTTGATAGATTTTAACTGTCAAGAATAACTGTCAAGGTAATCCTTGACATTAGCTTCCTTGACAGTTTTTATAACCGTTAATGAAGCCTTTATTGATAATTTTCTTGTAGTGATTTAAACTAAAGCTGCCAACACAGAAGAGTTTAATTATATGATTCATTCTTAATTTGTGATTTATGAGATTGTCTCTTAATTGACTTTTGATTTGTGATTTAAGATCAAAACTTTCCCACCTAATACAAATTATCAATTAATTATGCATATGCAAATAGTAGTAGAATTTTTATACTATCTTACAAAAAAAATATTATTTATTACCATATATATAAAAAAAATATTATGAGTGAATTATATATATTTAGAAAAAGAATCTATTAAATAGAATGCAATAATTAATGTTTATAATGTGTACCATTATTAATTGATCGAAAACTATTATTTTAATTCTGTTATGTTATCATAATATCATTAATATATTACAGTTAATATGTTTTTAGAATTTATCATTAATTCTATATTAAAAAATGGATTAACATTAATTTGGTATTACAATTGATGTTTTGAAAAACATTTATTTATTATCATTTATATGAATAAATAAAATTCAAAAACAATTATTTTTGGAATAATAATCTTTTATTCAATGCATAATTAATACATTCTAAAAAATCAAAAAGAAAAGAAAACAAAAAGGTTTAAAAAAAAAAAAAAAAATTGTGTAAATTCCCTTTAAAAAAATCTAGGGAAAAATCGGGTATTGGATTTTTTTTTACCCAAAAACTGAAGTGGATAAAATATTTTTTTAAGTGGCAATACAGTGTTACACTTAGAACCAAGACTCTAACCCTAATATTTATCTATAGTAATATTCTGCCTATCGAATCCATCGTCCATAAGTACAAAGCACATCATAAGTCTCAACCGGTTCATTGATTCTCTGCATTGGTTGTGATGAGCAGGATATTGACCTTACCGGATGGTTCCATAGCAAACACCTTGGTGGATAACTAATTGAAAATCCAAGAACGCCAAAGTTAAAATTCCATGATCAATCTAAAATTACCTTTTTATCTAATAAAATGTTTCCTCAAAAAAAAAAAATTCAACCAAATATTAAAACAAAATCTGTAGAAATTACTCTCACCGCTCAACGCCATCAAATTCCCCACCGCTTGTTTTGAGTTTGCTCGTAAGGGAGAGTCAATAGAATGAGATGGAGAAAACGTGAGATTAAAAAAAAAAAGGATTAAAATTATTCAACCAAATATTAAAAAAAAATCATCCTTTTCTAGAAACCCTAACCTTAACCCAAACTCTCTCTCTCTCGATCGATATCATCCTTTTCTCGATCTCGATCTCATGTGTCTTTGATTCGGCCGCCGTGATTTGACAGTGGGGGTGTTTGGTGGGTTTCGATCTGGGTGTTTGACAGTGATGATTTGGGTTTGGGTGTGGGTGTTTTCTAGGTTCGATTGGGTGGGGGTGGACTGGGTGTTGGTCGTTTGGGTGTGGGACTGGGTTCGATTCTATATTTGGGTTAGGTCGAACCCAACTAGTCTTGAGAGAGAGAGAGAGAGAGAGAGAGAGAGAGAGAGAGAGAGAGAGAGTTGGTGTTGGTAGCCCGATCCAAGGTCTAGTGGTGTAGTGTGGTGATTGAGTTGTTGATTTGTATTTTCGATTTGTTGTTTGGATTTTGGTTTGAGTAAAAATTGTGTAATTATGTTATTCATGAGGTTTCTGGAAAACTGATGAGAATGAGTTTTGTTGATTTCTGGATTTTTGGTTGAGTGATAATGGTGGATGATTGTGGATGATTTCTGGTGGAGAAGATGATGATGATTGTTGGGGGAAGATTTTTTATTTTTTATTTTTTATTTTTAAGCAAAATGAAATTTGTGAGGTAATATATATATATATATATTTGAAGTAAAGATATTATTATTATTATTATTATTATTATTATTATTATTATTATTATTATTATTAGTAAAGATATTATTATTATTATTATTATTATTATTATTAAAGATATTATTATTATTATTATTATTATTATTATTAAATTTAAATAAAAAAAATAAAAAAGAGAGATCTCCTGAGATGGACGGTGGAGATCCATCTTTTTTTTATTGTTATTTTATTTTTCTATTTTTTAAATATATTTTTTATTTAATGAATATTTTGAAGGTTAAATGGTAATTTTAACAGTCATATAATACATAAGGGGCATATAATACATTAAATGGATGGAAAAGGTAACAGAATGGGTATATACTACATTCTTTCCGTTTAAAGGGGGAGACTAGCCCATATGACCAAACTCTGTCCTCGTCTTAACAATAGGGCAAAAGTCAAAAGGGAAAATGATACTTTTCCTAAATATTAATACCATTGCCTTTTTATAAAAAAGAAAAAAAAAACGAAGTCTATCTCGTTAACATGTGGGCAGAGACGAACCGCGTAAGGGATTAGGGTGGGCTCAAGCACACCCTAGCCCAACTTGATTTATTTATTTATTTATTTTTATGTGGGGTAATTTCGAGTGGTGTTATTGGCACCCCCACCACTGAACTATTTATGTCCCACTTTTTAAAATTTTGATTTAATTATATAAAATTAAATGGTTTCATTAATTTTTTTGATTTATTACCAGGATTACCCTTTTAAGTATTTTTCAAACTTAATACACTATGTATCTTTTTTCAAAAAAAAAATAAATAAATAAATAAAAATACACTTCATCTCTAATTTTTATATACAGTTTTCTCACATCTATTCACATGACTTCTTTTTTCTTCTTATTTCATGGTGAAACCATCCTTATTAGATGCGATTTTTTTTTTTTTTTTTTTTTTTTTTTTTTTTTTAATTGTTGGTGGTAGATTGTGAGTGTGATATTGATTGTATGATGATTTTTTTGAGCGATTGAGTTGGGGTTTTTGTGTGGTTTCGTTTCATCGGAGATTAGGTTTTCATTGTTGCGATTCTTGGTGCGATTTTTTTTTTGGTAAATAACATTAAACTAACTTTGGAAGATTCAGAATAAAATCTACAGAAGAATTGATACAAATCATAGAATGCCTGGAAGATCTAAAAGAAAAAAAATCGAGAGAAAAAAAAAATAACAAACATGGATCTGGAATTTGAAAAGAAAAACAAAACAAACATGTAAAACAATAGAATCAATAAATGCTAAACATGAGAAACATGAGATTAAGATCTGAAAGAAAGTATGAACTAAAATACTAAACATTCAACTATTTGAAATAATCTATGTCATTAGGGTTTTGAAATAAAGAAAGTAGGGTTTTATTAGTTTTACTTTGTGCATGATTTTTTTTTTAATAAAAATTGTATGTCTCTTTAAGTAATTTAATAAAAGAAAAAAAAAAGAATACTAAATAATTTTAAAAGTGGGTATAAATAGTTCAGCGGTGGGTGTGCCAATAGCACCACTCATAATTTCACTAAAGTCTCTAAACCTTTTTTGTCATATTAGCAACTTAAGTCCCTTATTTTCCAAAATATATCACTTTAGTCTCTTTGACCAAAATAATAACGGTCAACTCTAACTATATATAAGTACAATCTTACCCTTGTCAAAATGATTTATTGAGTTTCAAAAATAAATAATATTAAAATGGTTTATAAATTTAAATTAACAACAAAAATTTATTTTCTAAATATATATATATATATATATAATAATAATAATAATAATAATAATAATAATAATAATAATAATAATAATAATAATAATAATAATTTTAAAAACAGAAAAGATATATAAATACTTTCCAAATATTAATATTAAAATGATTTATATGTTAAAATATGATTTATAAACATTAAATTAACAAAAAACAATATTAGTTTCAAAAAAATATTTTTTTCTATGAAAAAATTAAAAAGATATATAAAATATTATAGAAAATAGAAAGAAAAAAAGAAGTTAAAATGTAATTATAAGAAATGAAAAATATGAATTAAAACATGAGAAACAGTTAAAAAAAAAAATGAAAAACAAAATATAAAAAAGAAAAAAGAAAAAATAGGAGATCCATCGGTGGATCTCTACCATTAAATCGAGATCCATCTGATGGATCTCCATCGTTAGGGGACGGAGATCTACGGATCACCTTCACTTGCTGTTCCGATCACGAAGAGGACAATCGCGCGATCTTTTCAGATCACAGCGAGGAACACCACGCAATCTGATTCAGATTGTGGCAAGCCTCCCTTTGGTTCAGATCATGTGATCTAGTTCAGGTCACAGAGGACCTCCATCTAGTTCACCATTGATGGAGGTCCACCATGGTGGAGATCCATCCACAGCCAGATGGACCTCCATTATCAACGGTGGAGATCCATGAAGCGGATATTTTTTAATTAAAAAAAATTAATTTAATTGTCATGTATTATATGCACAAAACAAAAATGATCCTACATCCGTTAAGTTTGACTAATATTTGACTAACATACAAACTAAATTGGTGTATTTAAAAAAAAAAAAAAAAAAAAAACTAGAGACTATAGTTGTTAATATGAGAAGGACATTTAAAAATGTGACAATATGAAAAAAAAAAAATAGAGATTTTAGTGAAATTGACCTTTTCTATATTAAAAAATTTACCAAAACACCCATTTTATCTATTAATTTTACAAAAAATAAAATGATTTAATATCTCTGTCAGCATAAAACTTTGGTCTTCAAACTATGTATGTTATTGTAAATTATATATGTTATTGTAAATTTTAATGATTTGATTTTTTTTTTTTATATATAAAAAATTAAGGTTAATATAATACAGTGTAAGGATACAAAAATTGAGTGCAACGTCAAATGAATGAAAATTCAACTATATGATATATAATTTATTAAAACTCTCATTAAGGTTTTGGATTGTTCACATTTACAAATGTTGAATTTCATCTTGTTGGCTTGTTAAAGCATGATCAGAACTTATAAAAACCTCTCTATCTTTGTTGACTTGTAAATTAATTAATTTGGTTGAAACTTAAAACCAACTTTTTTTTCTTTTTCTTTTTTGAGTGAAATAAACAACTGGATTACAACACCTGGAATGCAGATCCAGGACAGGATTACATGAATACATGTTTACAATAGCAACCGTGACCCTTCAACTATCTACTTCCAAGCGCAGCCCAGATTAGAGCTCCCACGGATGGGGAGAGAGAACCCACATGAAGGTGGGACAACAACCCTCACAAGAGGGACAAACACCCTCACTAAGAGGGACATCGGCCACACACAAGGGGACCAAAGCAAAATGCTTATCTTCATGCAAGCCCTGGCACTCTGGTGGTGGAGGGCTCCAATGGAGGGTCCAGCCACCGAGGCTAGCATGGCTAGCGGCCAACAGAGGTTTACAGAAGAAAGCAAAGGATACATAAACCAAAATTAAAACCCTAAAACAAAATGAACTAAGCCCGATCGGAGGAAGGGGAGCCATGGCTGCCGGAAAATGTCCAAGACCAGGTCGGACGGTGTCGGTGAAGATCCGGCTGGATCGGAGTAGATCTGGCTGGATCGAAGTGGAACAGCCCAAACCGGAGGGCTGCCGGAGGCAGCCGAAAAATGACCTGACAGCGTTGGCGAGGTCGTCCGGACGAGCGCCACCACCGACGAACAAACCAAGGAAAATCCCTAGCTGGATCGACAGGAGCCGCCGAGGAAATAAGAAGAAAAACCGGCAAGCTGCAGAGAGGAAGAAGAAGATCACGGCAGAGCTTTGCCGGAAAGCATCGGACGGCGCCGACAAGTTCGCTCGTAGGAGAGACTTCGCCGCCGACACCCGCTATCACAGCGGGGTGTCGGCGGCGGATGGAAGGAAGGTGTTAAGGTTTTAGAAAGTTAGAGAGAAGTCAGAGAAAAAGTGAAGTGAGAGAAAAAAAGGTATCACTTAAAACCAACTTTTAAGTTGAAATCAAATGCACTGCATTTATTACATGCTGACTTTGCTTGCATGTTGCAACAACTGTTATTGATGCTTCTGCAATTGGATATGGGATTTTTTTAATTTCAAATATATCCTGATCGTTCAATGATGACAGTGGTTAGTTACAAATCAGATTTTCATATGTTGAATTTGATTATATGAGCATTTTCAATAGCCCAAGGTTGTAACAAATATTAGGTAGTGTAAATCAATTTCATGTTCTCATGATAGCAGTCACATGTATCAAATTCTATGCAAGTTTAGAGTTGTCAGTAACGTTAGAACCAGACTGAATTTAATTTGTTCTAGAGATACCTAAATAATAAGTAAATATACAGCATTAGCATGTATTATCATATAGAGAAATCACACTACTGCACTTATTTACTGATTAAATGAAGATCAAATTTCATTAGCAATTTAGCATTCATCTCATAGAGTGGTAAATTACTAAATCATAATGAAATTCCTTTATTAGTGAAGCAAAATAAAAGATGCCTATTTGACAAATCATTTTAAGAACACTGAAAAATCCCTTGGACACAAAACGAAAGTAATGTAAAGAAA
Source organism: Acer yangbiense (assembly GCA_008009225.1). NCBI lineage: Eukaryota > Viridiplantae > Streptophyta > Magnoliopsida > Sapindales > Sapindaceae > Acer > Acer yangbiense. The sequence goes on from CM017763.1 coordinate 15,914,717, forward strand.
TTTATAGTCTTCTCAAATTCAGTTGAGAACGGTGATGGAATATCTTATAAACATATAGAAGAAAATAGTGCAGTAATATGTTTGCCTAAAGAAAATAGCAAGATTACCAGAAAGATCCATTTCGATTAAGGTATATCAACATTGCAATCACCATCCCAGTTGTAGTTATGCAACTGTTCTCGAAGACCAAAATGTGCCATTAAGAACCAAACAATAGTGAGAAGCTCTCCACCTTTACTAACATTTTGGGCATGTGTCCTTGATGTTGAATAACAAGCAGCATATGACAACATCTCCACCCACACTTTGCTTATTAACACCCATTTATCCTCCTTCCTCTCCACCAAATCCTTCAACTCTTTGGCCAACACAGTTGCATCAAACAATACAGATTTGCTTCTGTCTCCCTTCTCTTGTCTTTTAGGATCAACCATGTCACGAATCTCCTTGAAGACTTGCTTTTCGTGATTTGTTTTTAAACTCGTACTTCTAACGGATCTTAACTCAGCACAAGTTTCTTGAAATCTTAATTTAGCAAAACCTGCCACAGCAGATATCACGGTAGGATTCATGATTAAGAGATACAGCATGTAATCTGAGAGCAGTTTGCTGTATTCTCGATGATCTCGATGATCTCGACGATGATGCATATGATTAGTATTTCCCAGCAGCTCATCTTCAGTTTGGTAAAGGAGTTCAGTAGCAATGTGCCATAGTAAAATGCTTTCATCAAAAGTTACTTGAGTGAGATAACGCATTAATCTGCCACTATGGTCCTTATATTGAAGAGTCCAAGCACCTCTTGAAGAAGAAATTTTCTTGGCAATTTCAGGATCATCCGCATATCTGGCTTTCAATTGCAGCTCAAGGAATATAAACTCCCAAAGCTCTTTCGTCAAGGGCTCATGAGAAACATATCTTATCTCGTTCAAAAAATTACTAAGTTCCAACAAATCAATGACTTTTCCAATCATAAAGCCAAAGCAATCAATGATTCTACCTAAACGCCTAATGAAAATAACATTGTTTAATAAAAGACGGACCTTATTGATGGCAATGGCCAAAAGTCGGATGAATTGATCAATGACCTTGTCAATGCATCGGTGGTGCAAACAATTCCTGACCTTGTGAGCCCTAGTAGGACGTCGCTTGAGGCAGTATCTTATCAAGTTGTAGCCTGAGACATATGCGGACCACCTCCCAAACAGGAAAGTTGTAACTATCAACTCGCCAGAATGGTTATCACATGCATTCCTCCTTGGCGTCTTGAGATCGAGAACCCAGTTGAGCATTGCAGCTATGCTGAATTTCATCTTGGAAACAAATTTGGAGCCATTGTCAGGATTCATGAGAGCACCGAATGTGAAATCATAGCAAACTAGTATGAACATAGCCATAGTATCCAGGGCTATGGCAACCAAAAACAAGGCATATGTAATTGCAACATCAAACTCGTCGAAACCATGATTCTTCTTCACTTTGAAATGGAACATTGTAAGGGCCACAACAACTAAACCAAGAGATATGAACCGACAGATACATCCTGCGAGAGAAGATACAACCTGAACCTTGGTGTAGAAAACTTCGTAAATGAGGTTGAGTTCAACCTCAATTACTCTGAGGGCATCTTTTGGGCTTAACGTTAAAAAGAAATCTCGGCACTCCCGGTGCTGATGAACCTCCAAGATGAGATCCACAACAAGTCCTTTGAAAATATTGAAATATTTATAAGCATAATGCATAACCTCGAGATTGTTTAATCTGTGTAATACCCATCTAATTCTAAGAGGCTCTTCTACGGTCGTTGTTGTTGCAGGACTAGGAGGCTGTTTGTCCTTTTTCTTTGAAATGTATTCTTTCATGAAATTGGCATAGTTGGGCCCTGGGTCAGCTAATTCTTTAAAGGCGGAATCTTGGAATTTATCAAAGCTTGCGAGATAGAAAGCACGAGTCCGCTCTAGATACTTGACACTTCCAGCGATAAACATGAGAATTGTTGGAATAACAAGCTTGTTTTTTGGAAGTGATAGTAGAAATATATAAAGAGCGGCAAGTGCTTGGAATAGGAGACCAACAAAGTGCCTGAACCACAGCTCGTTATCCTCAAGAGCAAAAGCAGTGATGTTGTCTGGGCCACCGAGATGTAAGAAAAGAAAAGGAGTCCAAAATGCTAGCAGCTCACTGTTGATCTCTGCAGGTTTTGAAGAGTCATGATCAGCAGGAGCCGTATGTTCTGCAACGCTGTTAGAGATGAGACCAAGGGCGAAAGTAGCAGACCAGTCGGCGAGCAAATAAACTGACCAGATGAGCAAGATTATCAGTTTGTTGGCCGTGCCTTTCCTCAAGGAAGCGAACAGAAATAAGATGGCCTGCAGCGAGAGACTCAACAAGATTACACCTCTTATATTCCATTCATCCCATGTCTTCCTCACGCATTCAGGGATTGGATTCACCATTTTCTTCTCACTTCTCCTTCACTCTGGTACGGTGATCAGTTGATTACTGATTGACTTAAAAGTAAACTACCGGATCGACATACAGTCTTCTTTTTTTTTATAGTTGTAGTGGTTCAACACATTTGACCAATTCTGCATGTGATGAGAATTGAGAACTCACAAGTAAAGTCTATTCATGTTTTGTCATTTTATTCATATTAAATCATCGATAGCAGCCTTCTACTAAGAGGAGTGCTAGATGCACTCTCTCAATCCACTCTCGTAACACACTCTCTGTTCATATGATGACACATGTATAACATTAATTTTTTCACATTAAATTTGTTGCCTTTATAAATGACTTCATTTTTCATTTTATTTACAATACAAATCAACAACTTATTTCCTAGATTGCCCTTCTCCTTTAACTTTAACATTATCATATTTTCAAGACTCTACATCTTCTTTTATTTCTTGCGTGTACATCCCAAATTAAATTGGTCTGATATTTCTTTTCACTAAATTTTCATTACCAAACACTAGCTAATTTGATGGTTGTTGTATAGAATAAATAAATAGTGAAATAAATTATAGTTAAATAGTTTAAAAATATATTATAAAAAATTCATATAAACCGAAATTCATTATTTTAATTTTTAACATCTAAGGAGAAGAACGTGAACCTCAGTTACGTTTATTGGGTCTGCTCTAATTGTATATGTGTTTGAGCCAAAATCTTTACCTTTCAAGATTTAGATAATGAAAGAAAAAAAAAATCTCTCTATGTTATTAAACAAAAAAATAAATGAATCTGGTTAGATTGACAGACAAATTAAGTCAAATTAAAGCAAATCAATTTTAAATTAAAAGATAAAAAATATGTAAGTATCTACTTAATAGTAGATTTTTTCTTTATTTTTTATTTTTGATTTAGATATATATATATATTAAGTTTTACCGATCTTGTCTTATGAATTTTTTATAATATATTTTTAAATTATTTAACTATAATTTGTTTTACTATTTATTTATTTTATACAACAACCATAAAATTAGCCAGTGATGTAAAAAAAAAAAAACATTTAAGTAAATTTGGTAAAAAAGAAATATATATATGAGCAATACATATATTTAAAAAAAAAAAAGTGATATTAAATGACAATATGTTAAAGTTAAAGAAGAAGGACAATTTAGAAAATAAGTTGTTGGTTTGCACTGTAAATAAAATAAAAAAGGAGGCTATTTATTAAAGGCTACAAATTTAATGTGAAGAGATTAATGATGTCCACATGTCAGCACATGAATAGAGAGTGGGTTGGAAAAGTGGGTTTAGAGAGTGGATCGAGAGAGTGTATCTAACACTCCTCTTTAACTAATTAATCTCTCACTTTTAATTATAAATTTAATTTTGTTATAAATGACGTGGATCCCACCACTTGCCAACGCAACATTCCCACCGCCCCTATCTCCACAGTCCACACCCGCTTACTAAGATATCTGCGCACTTACTACTTACTAGTTACTTCATCGTTAAGTTAAACATAGTTAGTCTCTCAATTATACAAATATATTCTCTCCTCTGATGTCAACACACAAAGCAATATATTATCTCTTTCATCTCTCATCTCTCATCTCTCATCTCTTTTGTTTCATTTCTTCTTCAATTAATTCTTATTCATCTGTTCTTCTTTTAATTCACAACAAATTTCTCATTGATTTTATTTAAATCCTTTATTATAAATTTATAATTACTCAAAGAAAAAAATCTTTTATTATGAACTGAAAAAAGAAAAAAAAAATAGTAATAATAATAAAATTAATTTCTTAAAAAAAATAAAAATAAAAACCAAATAAAATTTGATATAGAAACAAAAACTATGGAGAAGATGTCCACATTATCAAGATAGATAAAAATATTTTTTTCTCTAATATATTTTTAGTATTATTTTAGTTTAATTATAGAAAAAATCGTATTCATAATATGTAATTAAAATCAATTAACAATCAACAAATAGTTGAGGGGTGTTTGCTGATTATTCAAACTAGAAGGTTTGATTTGACATTCGATCAAAAGTTGGGGGGTTATTAACAATTCTCCCTTAATTAATTAGTAAAATACAAAACATGAATGGACACTTGGATGAGATGAGGTTGACCCGGTGGTATACCTTTTATACCTATTAGGAATGACAAAATTATCTACAAATACGGATATTTATAAGAATCCGCTCCATTTAAAACGAGGATGGATACTATTATTTCGGGAACGGAGAGGGGATGAATGTCATCTTAATATCCATTTTATTTTTGGGGATGCGGATGGATATCGTCTATAGATATCCATCCCCATCCGGATCCATTATAAATTTTAATATTTTAAAAATATAAAAAATTATTATGTAATTATTAATTCTAATTATATAAGTTATTATTAATTTTTATATTTTAACTTTATTGGATGTATTTGTTTCTCTTTAAATAGGATAAAATGTACCATTATATATGTTAGTTACATTTTTCTCTTGTAAACTGTAAAAATTTAAAGTTTTTTCATTGGATACGGATATAAACGGAGCGGAAATTGATATCTCTATCTTAATTGACGGATTGTTCGAATCCGCCTCGCTCACTTAGAAATGGGGATGGATGCGGGGATGGAAATATATATCTCAAATGGATATAGGGATAGGTATTGGGGTATCCATACCTAGTCCGATCCATTGCCATCCATAATACTTACACCATGAGGTTATGAGTTCAGTCTATTCCCCTCCTCCAAAAACCCATAATTATTGTAATATTTTTTTTAAAAAAAATGGACTTTACTTGTCGGTTCTCACACGAAGAATTATTTAATGAAAGAAAGCTGACGGTAATAGGGAGCACCGTGGATGTTGTCGGAGGCAGCAAGGAAGTAGGGCCGGCCCATGAGGGCAACAAACCCAACATTTCGTTGAGGCCCCAAAAAAGTCTAATCTCTTTCTTCATCTTTTATAAAATTAGAGACCCCAAATGGTCCAATCTACTTCTTTATATTTTATAAAATTAGGGGGGGTCTCAGGTCCATTCTATTTAAGTTTAAGAAAGCCTAATCTCAAACATTTTTTTACATTTTTTTTTAATAAGGCCCAATTATCTATATTTAGTTCAATTTAATAAAAATAAACATCAAAGCCCAATTGAATTATAATATATCAAACTTAGTTTGACATCGTCTGAGTCAAAATTGTCTAAGTCTAATTGAATTATTTTATCTTTTGATAGAGAGTCCAATTGCTAACATTTCTTTGCTAACTTTAGTTTGACATCGTCTAAGTTAAAATTGCAGCCTTATCTCTCCGTCGACTGGCTTCCTTTCCCATTTCAATTTGCTTCCAGAAAGGTGTTTGTCTCACTTCACAATGTCTCATTTTATTTTATTTTTGAAAACAGTCCACCATTTCTTGTAATTTACAAAATCAGTTGTTTTTATTTTTGAACTTTTGAAGTATCTGTTGAATTTAGTTGAAATTGGATTTGACGCTATTTTTTTGGTTTTTTTTATACAGTCTTTCTATTATCAGTTCGAACTGACAAAAAATATATCAGTTCCTTGCATATGAGCCATTGGATTTAAAAGATGTTTTGACAAGTGCATGCAGTCAAGTCAAAGTATTTAAATCCAATGGCCCACATGCAAGGAACTGATATATCTTTTGTCAGTTCGAACTGATAATAGAAAAATTGCTCTTTATAATGTTGAATTTTTATGTTGGTGATAATAATTTTATATAGGACCTCGATTTTTGTTAATATCATAAAATCGCTCGGGCCCCAAAATGTCTAGAGACGCCCATGCTTGTTATTTGTAAATCAACAATCTAGTAATAAGTAATAACCTGTAGAAACGGAAAGCAAAACACCACAACCAACACGTAAGAAAACCGGTTAGAGAGAACTGAGGCCCGTGTTTCACACGGTGTCCTTAAGACGATTTCGCCGTATATAACACCGTATGTGTATAGCAATCGTCTCCTAGGATACAACGGTTTCACAGTGGAAGTGCGAAGCACAAGCCACTCTCAGCGAACTCAAACCAAGCTCAAACTTACCAAGAAAAATAGAGAAGAGAAGAAAGTATTCGGTTGCTGTAAGACAATGTGTATTCCGGCATTATTTTATGAAAAGAATACTAGGGTTTTTATAGCCAAACCGAAACACTAGGGTTTAGGGATTAATTCGGAAATTACTTGGTGAATTCGTTTTTGATTTAACAAGGAAAATAATTTAATTAGATAATAATCTCCAAAGAGATTTACTTCTAATCAAAAACCGATTTTGTATTCTTAGTGATCAAGTAAGAAATCAGAATCCAAACAATTAAAGCTTTCTTTATTCTTCACAAAAACAAAAACGTTGACTTAGGGAAGTGGTAAAAAGTCAACTGGATTGTCCAATCGGAGCGGCATTTGTGTACGCAAGACCCACACACGAGTCGTGCATTCGAAGGTTCGAGATCCATGATTTGCACCCCCCTTGCGCACGCGAAAGAGAGCCTCTATGCCACACACATGTTGATAACTACTATCACACATTTGCTTATATACTATATATAAGCTTCTTCCCTAGCCAATGTGGGATGTGCTATTTTCCCCCACATTTTGGGCTTACCTTGAGACTCAATTTCTCATTCATCCATTAATCATTTTGTGAATTTGAGTATACCATTTCGAAGCTCTCACGGAGGAGAATTCGAATCCACTTTAATCTTCCATTTTCATGGAATTAATCATACTCAATTTGTGACAATACTCCCATCAGCGGTGTGGGAATAATATTCTGATCGTGCCATGAAGTACTTATCTTAACAAGTGCCGTCATAGCTCAGTCAGTTTTGAAAAAATAAAAAATACAAGACTAATTTATGTATTTATTTTCCTTTCAAGTGATAGGCCAGTGGCCACTAATCAAAGGGGCCCTACAGACCTGACACGGTTCTGGTCTGGTTCCGGTTCCACGGTTAGGTGGAACCGGAACCGGCCAGTGGCCACTAATCAAAGGGGCCCTACTTAGACCTGACACGGTTCCGGTCTGGTTCCGGTTCCGGTTCCGACAGAACCGGCGGTTCTAAACCGGATTTTTTTATTTTTTAAACATTACAAAATATTACATTTTATTTATTAAAAAATAAAATGTTAGAAAAGGACATTACAAAGTATTAGGCCATTGCCCATAACCCTTGTCCAAGTAATTATATTTTTCTTTGCATTGTCCTCCTTTTTATATAGGTTAAGTCTCTCTCCACTTTTCGTATTTTTCCAATGTGGGATGTGAGATTTTTTTATCCTTTCTATTCTAATTGTGTTGTTTTTCTTTGTTGTTAATTGTATCATAGATCTACCTCAACCCACACCATTTTCTACTGTAAGTAAATTAACGTACACAAAATTAAGTATTTAAGAAATAAATTCACGTTGAGATAAGAAATGTGGGACACTGGGACAAAAGATATATATAGATATATTAGATAATAAAGAATGATAGAGCATAAAAAGAAAAGAAGAAAGACAGTGCTTTGTATAATGAATAATTGAATTTCGTCAAAATAAAAAATAAAAAAAATGAATAATTGAAATTTGAAACAATGACACTGAATAAGAACAAAAGATATGAGTAGGCAAGCACATGGCTAATGGGCGATGGCTCCCAATTGAAATCCCATAACTTTTTTTTTTTGTTTTTTTGTTTTTTTTGTTAATGGATTACAATTAAATATGGTACCAGATCCAAGATCAAAATGTTTAAAGTTAACTCTCTCACTTCTACTTAAATTTAGTAAGCTACAACTAGAATAGAAAGGAAAAGAAAATCTCACATCCCACATCGGATAAATGAGGGAAGTGGAGAGAGATCTAACCTATATAAAAAGGAAGAGAATGCAAAGGAATATATACTAATTACTTGGACAAGGGTTATGGACCATGGTTCAATATTCTTCAATATCATTTTTTTTAAAACATTTTATTTTTATAAATAAAGTGTAATATTTTTTTTTTAAAAAGAAATTAAAAAAAAAAAAAAAAAAACTTGGAACCGCCGGTTCGAACCGGAACCGGAACCACCGGTTCCAGTCCGGTTCAAACCGGCCGGTTCCGTGAACCTTGGAACCGGAACCAGAACCGGCCTCCCCCGGTTCCGGTTCCGGTTCCGGCGGTTCGAACCGGAACCTTGCCAGGTCTAGCCCTACTTATAAAAAAATCGATTTGCTTTGAATAAATGTTAGAGAGAGAACCATTTTTGTTTCTGGAGAAATGTGGCAAGAAAATAACATCTATGGTTAGCAAAGCTGCTGTTGTGCTTCTATCAAAGACACGTAAAAGAAATAACTTCTGTTTTCCAAAATTAAAAAAATAAACATAAAAATTGGGAGGCCATAGTTATAGCATAAAAAATAATAATAAAGATTTATAAATTTTGATGAATTATAGAAACCCCACAAAGTCTATCACTTGAGTTTGGCAAATAGTGAGCCATCACAGTTGCAATTACTAACCAGCAAAGGCCAAAGAGTGACAAAATCGAAATCGAGGTATGTGAGGTCCAAATTGAAGAGGCTTAAAGGCTTCATGACTTTCGGGAGCACGGTCGTGATTCATTGAAGACTTTGAAGGGGACTAATATTTGATTAGAAATATTCTATATATATATATATAGGGTTCAAAATTTAAATAGCACTGTTTGGGGTGGTTTTTGGGGAATAGGCACCATGTTAATAAGTTAAGTTTAAAAGACACCATTTAATGGGACCAGACGAAAATACCCCTTTGTTTGTCTGTTTCTTTGTTTTGAAACTTTGGAAGAAAAGCTCTATGAGAGAAAACCCCGACGGCGCAACAGTCGACCAAACTGTGACGACGAACCACCGGTGACGGAGCTATAGTACCGACGTACCGGCGAAGTCAATACTGACCACGGTATGTCTTTATCTCTCACGCATTTGTTGTCCATTATGTTTGTTTGATGAGTTTAGGTTAGGGTTTTAGTTTAGGAAAAAATTTCGAGCCTTTTGGTAGTGAAAACGATGAAGTTTTGGGTTTCCAAGAGTTTTTGAAACTGAATCGAGCCTTTTTGCAGTCTTATCGAGCCTTTTAGAAAGGTTATCGAGCCTTTTAGAAAAGTTATCGAGCCTTTTAGAAACTTTTGTCGAGCATTTTGAAACAAAATCGAGCCTTTTAGAACCTATATGTTATCGTGCCTTTTGTTACTGTTATCGAGCCTTTTTGATATGTTATCGTGCCTTTTTGAACATTGATTTTATCGTGCCTTTTGTTATTGTTATCGAGCCTTTTTGAACTGTTATCGAGCCTTTTTGATATGTTATCGAGCCTTTTTGAACATTGATGTTATCGTGCCTTTTTATACTTTTATCGAGCTTTTTGAAATGTTATCGAGCCTTTTTGAACCTTTATGTTATCGTGCCTTTTTGTAGTGTTATCGAGCCTTTTTGAATTTTATCGTGCCTTTTTGCACTGTTATCGTGCCTTTTTGAATTTTACCGTGAGTTTTTGCACTTTTATCGTGCCTTTTTGATAATTTATGTCGAGCCTTTTTGGACTGTTTTCAAGCCTTTTCATACACAGTTCGAGCCTTTTCAGTAACTTATTTGTTTTTTTTTCGTCAATATGCAGATGGCGAATCCGAATGATTTCCTTAAAACCCCAGTGGGAGAATGGTTCAATGGAAAAATTATTCGGCATGACCATTTCGATGACCTTAGAGATATCGACAATGCACTTGAAAGAGTACCTGAAAATCCGAGGATCGAAGACCGACGTCGGTTTACTGAGTCATGTTTCGGTCATTTCCTCCGGATGCATCGTGAGATTAATTTTCCGGGTGGCATTGTCCATCGGCTACTTTTGCGTGAGTTGCATCATGAAACAAATTATAGCACGGTGTGTATAAAACTATCTAGAGAGAGGGGGGGGGGGGGGGGGGGGGGGGGTGAATAGATTTTAATCTTTTTACCCAATTTTTCGTGTTAGTCCAAATTACGAAATTACCCATAAATAGATAAAGCAATAAATCAAGTATAAAATACGGAAATTAAATAACACTTAATTTTTACGTGGAAACCCTCACGGGAAAAACCACGGGCTAGTAAGTAAGCCACACTCGAACCTCGAATCCACTAAATGTGTAAACGATTACAACCTAATCCCGGAAGTAATCACACACCTACCTAATCCCGGTATGAGTGAACCTAGTCTGATTGCTTGCGAATTAAGCAACCTAATCCCGGTCACAACACAAGACTTAATTCTCTAAAAAGCACCCTAAGTGAATATATGAATATTCAAATGCAACATAGAGCAAGGGAAACCCTATATGCTTATCTAAGATGATGAATATGCAATTAAAAACAATCCTAGATATTAAAGCTAAATGACATGTCAATTAGCATAGATAATCATAGATTAGAGAAACTTAGATATCTATCATAAAAACAACACTCAATCAAATCAACACAACAATCTCTATCTTGAATATTAGAATATAATCTAAGAACAATCAAGTAATAAAAGAGATGCCATAATAAATTAAACACTAATTATGTATGATAATAGTGAAGAACTTACCAAAGCAAGTGTGATGATCAAAGACCCATGCAAGCAAGCATCCTAGATATGCTAGAGAATGCTAGATGAACTTTGATGCAAATGGATTTTGGTTTGAGTGTTTGATGAGCAAACTTGATTGCTTTCTCTCTTAAAAATCTCTCTTTTTAAAGTAGGGTTCTTGATGATTAAAGAGTTACATTCAGAACAAGAGAAAGTGATGTATTTATAGGTATGAAAAACAGAGCATGTGAAAAGACAAGTTTGCCCCTGAAACGCACCGATCGGCGGTTTCGATCGGCGGCCAGGCCGCCGATCATAACCGCCGAATTGGCCCGAGAGGAACAGAGGACCAACGGCGGTTTCATTCGGTGGTTTCGTGACCGCCGATCCAACCGTCGAATCAAACTTGAGATTAAAAATCAATCAGGTGTGAAAACGGCGGTTTCATACGTGACTGCCGTTTCAACCGCCGAATTAGGCCGAGAGATAAAATCAATCAGGTCTTGAACGGTGGTTTCGAACGGCGGTCGAGACCGCCGATCATAACCGCAGAATTGCTCCATACACTACTGGATGCAAACAGCGGTTTCATTTGGTGGCCAGGCCACCGATCATAAGCGCCGATCACCAATAAAGGTGAAAACCAAGGAGAAGCCAAGAGCATTCTCCGTAGGCGGTCCTTGCGCTAAACCAAGCATAATCTAGTGCATGCGCGGACGTTTCCGAAAACTATCGGGAAACGAATTACAAGACAACAAGACACAATTACACACAACAAAATATAACACATAAGTGCAAGTGTGAAATGTGACAAGTAAAGAGAATGCACACATATGCAATGTATGTTAAGTGTGTGTGTGCAACTAATCTTTTTAAAGAAAAGTAAGCACATATACATTTACCTTTGGTGCTTATCAAGACGAGGTCTTCAAAGGGCCTGAGCAATAACATCGATACCTAGGCTACCCTTTCAAAGAACCCCCAACATGTGGTTTGTCCACGAAATGAGCCAATCAATAAATGGGAACCTTACACATCACAATGGGCTGGAAGATGAGATGCGATTTCTGTTAGGGAACCGTACGGTCCGGTTCTCGAAGGTTGAGTTTTGTCTAATCACCGGATTGAAGTTTGGAGTGATTCCTGACACAGCGAGTTATGATATGGTGGTACAGAATGGCATACACGACCGATACTTCCAGGGTCGAGTCATCGAGTTTCAAGAGCTGGGAGCGGTGCTTCGGATTGGTGTTTTCCAGTCGCAGTATGATGCAATGAAGCTGTCATTATTGTTTTTGCTGAACTGGATACTGATGGGGGTGGACGAGAGATTTAAAGTTCTAGCATGGCAGTTTCGACTAATCGAGGACTTGGACACTTTTGATGCGTTCCCGTGGGGCGTATACGTGTATAGGCGGTCTATTTTTGGTTACATGCATGCTTTGGATAGTCCACGGCAGGCAGCACGACAGGCAGGACAGGGCGTTGACACCATCGAGTCCTACAACATATACGGTCTAGCGCACGCACTATTGGTTAGCATTTACAATTTGCATCCGTACTTTAATTGAGAATTTTTTATATGACTGATGTATTTACTTGTGATCGTACTTGTCTATTACGCAGGTATTTGCTTTTGAGGTTATCCCTTCCCTTGGCAATCAAAAATGTGGGATCTGTAGGGTTAACCCCGAGCTACCCCCTACACGTATTCTGAAATGGAAGTTGACTAAGCGACCGCGAGGGAAAAAGCTGGATGAGATTTTCACTGAAACTGTAAATATTGTTGTTGTTAATGTTTATAATTTTTAGTATGTGTATAATTACAGTGATGTAATTACAATGATGTAACTCCAATTGCAGATGTCTGCGCGGTTTGAATTGGTGGCGACAGCTGTTGAGATGGGTCAACGGTATTACGAAGGCATAGATCAGGGACCCAGTCTGTATGATCACTATGCTGTAGATTTACCTGGAGGCCTCCCGGATCTGGAACTACATAGGACTGGCGGACCCAGTCATACGGAGGATTCTTGCAGACCGAGTGATATGGATCCTTCGTACTCTGGACCCAGTGATACGGAGGGCTCAGACCCGGATGTTGGCAATGGCCATGGGAGTCCCACGAGGTCTAGGCGGGTACGCGTGACTTTGCCCAGACAACCTACAGCTGGACGTGATTCAGAACCGGAGGTTGGCAGTCCTACTCCCGTTTGAGGCGTAGGTGGGTACGATTCAATTTGGACACACAGCCTGGACCTCAAGGTCATTCATGGGGAGGCGTTGGAGAGCGTCCACAGGTACGTAAGCATTTTTAGGACCACATGATTTAATTTCAATTGACTTAATAGTTTTAGTACTGACAGAGTTCGAATTCCTTTCAGGCTTGGGAGCGTAAATTGACAGAGATGATGGATGCTGTTTGAACATTACAGGAGAATTTCATGGAGGCTTTCCGTACAAGTGAAGAGAAAAGAGTTGCGCAGCATCAGGAGTTGCTGGATTTGATCCGGGCCTAACAGGGTCCGACGTCGCAGTACCGTATGGATGGTCCACCATTCGATGACCAACCATTCGATGACCATGACAGAGCATTTACTCCTACAGGTACAGGGTGGACAGACCGAGGGACCAGCCATGGGCAGCCACGTACCACAGACACAGTCTCAGATCCGTAGGGTCATGATGCGACAGCACGAGAGGAGGTGCGCGGTGGTACACAGACAGCAGGTGATACAGAGACAGCAGTCTTGGAGCAGGTACTGCCTGAGGACATCACCACAGTCCACTCATCACAGCTGCTGGATGATCCTGTTCACTCACAGGAGCTCACACCTATACATTTCCAGGAGGTCACCCTTAACGCCACATCGCAGCGCGATCGTCCAGTCAATCCCAGCGTACGAGGTTCCTCCTCCGAGCATAGACCTTCGATCGACCCGAGTGCAGTCGACCCCTCCAGCCGACCTCCGGTCCATCATTTGACACCCCACCGGTCGATTCCAGGTGATCAACAGGGAACGAGTTCCTCTTCACACCACACCGATCACCCTGATTTGGACCGGAGTCCACTACCCCTGAGGCGTGGAGACCGGATTCGATGTCGAGGTTGGATGGAGCGGAGCCCATACACAGACCCCTGTCGACTGAAGAGGCCACGGACGATGCCGCATCCGCAGCCAGCACATGAATGGATGCCACACGGATTGGTAGATCCTGATTAGCTTGCGTCGTACCTAGCCTACAAGAGAAGCATGACAGGGGAATTGTAAGTATAATCTAAAAAATTACAATCTGTTTATAGTTTTTTCGTCCACAGGTACAAGTAAGTATTATGTTAAATTTGTCTCCAATTATGCAGACGTGATGTGGATCTGCATCACCCAGTTAGTGTCAATGTGACTTGGTTCCACCGGTTTCAAACAAACTTCATGGAGTTGGAGGATTCGGTATGTTCCTCACTTGATTCACCTATAGAAGTTTCATTCACAAATGGTTAAATCCTAACAATACGAATTGTTGATATTTGTCAGCACATTGACGCATACTGCAACGTTCTCCGGAAACGTCAATGAGCATTCCCCACTGTGTACGAGAGGAGGACCAACATACTAGATTCACAATTCTATGTAAGTGTTTATTGAGTACGGTTTTCGCTTCTACCTTGATGTGTTCAAATATTTTTTGCCTGACGTGTCGGTTAATTTTCTATGTACAGACATTGGCATATCATAGCTGGCAGAGAATCTGCATGGGTGAGGACAAGAGACCCCCAGATGGTTGGACTGTGCTGGATCGCCAGTATCCCCGTGATGAGCTTGAGGTGGTATGTGGCCTGCTCCCGCAGGCAAACCTGCCATGGCACGACGTTGACACGGTCAGTGTAAATTTGACTTTGCGTCTATCTGTATAATAAAAAAATTTGCTAACACTTTGGAGAAACACCTGCTGGTTCTGATTCCTTGCAACCTCGGAGGTTACCATTGGGTCGTGCGCAGCGTCGACCTTGCGAAAGGGCACATTTTCGTGTTTGACCCGTTCAGACAGTAGGTCCGATATAGCCATAGGAATACCCAGTTCGCGTGCTTAAGGTGGTTGCTACCCTCGATGCTGGATGCGGTACACTTTCACCGAAACAGACGGAGAGGTGATGTGACGTACAAAAGGGTAGAAAAGCCGTTCCGAATGTTCTTCGTGCACGCCAACCGTGTGCCTCAACAGGAACGAGGGTATGACTGTTTGAAGTTCTTATTCTATCACAATCGGTTTTAATAACATCTCATTATAATGTTTGTTCCCGTCGTTAATTGCAGGGGAAACTGTGGGGCCCATACATTGAAAATTATTGAGTACCTGGTGGCGAACTGGGATACATTCGACTGGTCCGAAGCTAATATGGCCACCATCCGGGAGAAGATGGCCGTCGAGGTTTTTTGTAACTCGAAGCCCATATAGTTGATGTAGATGTAGTTGATGTACATAACATTTTTTGAGTAATGAAATGATGAATTTTTTTTCTTCAAGTGTTTGAAGTGTTTGCAGTTCAAAGTTAAACACACACATTTCATACATTGAAATCCATAAACAATACAGCAAATTCAATAAAGCATCTAGTATGACATTAGACGAACTACTAAATTATAATATATTTTCGAACATAAAATCAATCACATTAGTTCTACATAAGAACCAAGGGTCTCACCAAACAACTGTATCGAGCATGGTTGTGAAAGTTTGAACGATGTTGGAAGACATCAGGTTGGAGACATGTTCCTCATAAAACAAAGGTACTAAAGCGGAAGTTGATAAGCATCTAAGGATTGAGAAAGCAGAGTATCCCACACGGATAGTTTACTGTTTTGGCATTTCTCATGAGCATCCGGGAACATTCATTCTAACTTATATACGAAGTACAAATCCCCATCATGAGTATATTGGTCTATATCCCAAGGGATATAAGTTCAGTAAAAGGATGTTTGAGGACATTGATCGGCTTGTGACATATTTCCAGAGGCATATTGACGATCCTCAGCAAGAGTCAGCACCATCAATTAGATCAGTTGCTGCTATGGTACCAATGTGAAGCCCTGCAACTGGGGGCTCCTCTGTAGCTAGAGGTGGCACGGTTTCGGTTCCAAGGTTTGGTGGAACTGGAACCGAAACCGAAATCGAAACCGAAACCGAAACCGAAACCGAAACCGGGGGAGGTCGGTTACGGTTTTGGTTATGAAACTGGCGATTCCGATTCTGGAATCGGAACTGCCGGTTCCAATTTCGGTTTTGGAACCAGAATCTCCGGTTTCGTTCCGAAACCGTCGGTTCCGATTCCGGTTCTTGAACTGCCAGTTTCGGTTCCGGTACCTATGGAATCGGCGGTTTGGAACCTTTTGTAATATATTTTCAAAAAAATTAGAACTGAAACCGGAACCGGCCTCCCCCGGTTCCAGTTCTGGTTCTTGAATCGGAACCAGAAATCTGGTTCCGATCCTGGTTTTTCCGGTTTCGAACCCCCCCGATTCCACGGTTCGAACTGGAACCTTGCCAGGTCTATCTGTAGCATCTGGGGTGTAAGGATTCTCATCTATTGATTGGCTTATTTCGTGGACAAACCACATATTGGGGCTTGATGTAAGGGTAGCTTAGGTATTTGATGGTTGGTGTTTTACACAACCAAGACCCTTTCAAGACCTCAAGAGATGAAGCACCAAAGGTAAATTCTAGTGCTTACTTGCTTTGAAGAGATCTAGTTGCACACACACACAACTCATGCATAAATCTTATTCTTGTATGTTGTGTGTTTTATATGTGTGCATGCATGTTCTTGAACATCTCTTCTTGCATGTTTTATTTGATTGCATCTTGTTCATTGAAATGCCATGACATGTTTAGGCATTAGGATGCATTCACTTCCCACTTGTACTTCATGATTAGTCTTAAGTGTGGTGTAATTCGTTTTCGTTTGTGTGATCGGAAACGTCCGCGCTTGCACAATGGTGTACATGTCTTAGCGCGATGGTTGACCACTTGAGAAGGTCTCATTCTTCTCTTGGATAAGTGGTATTTTTGGTTTGGTTGATTGGAGTAAGGTGTCTAGTTTCAAAAGATTAGATTTCAATGTTTTAAGTGTTTTCAAAACTGACCTTTGCATGGTCTTGTGACCATAACTTTTTACACAAAGCTTCAAAATGAGTTTTAAAAATTTTTGTACAAACTAGACACCCATACCTTTCCAACGGTATATTATTTATAATATTTCATGACCGTTTGGATTGGTTTTAAAATCTCCAAAGTTACAACCAAAACAGGGCAACTCTGTTGTTGTCCGTTTCTGACCATTGGTCACTCAATTGACCATAACGTTTTCGACAGACATCAAAATGTCATTCTGTTAAAACGAGTAGAAAGTAGATATCCATACCTTTCCAACAATATATCATACAAAAGGTTTCGATGTCGTTTGGTCATGTTTCGAAGTGCTCGAATCTTGAGCTGCTGCACTGACGCGAGTATTGCGAAATTGCCCATAATTTTTTCATTCTTCCAAAATGACATAGTTTCACTTGGGCATTAAAATACATATCTTTCTCATCATTTTGAGGGCAAAGCCACAAAATCAAACCCTAGAGAGAGAGGCTCCATATTCTTGAGAGAGAAAGAGAGACTTGAGAGAAAAAGCTTAAAGATTACATATTTATCTCTCTAAACCCATTCCCACATGCACAAATCATCATCTAGGCATCATCTAGGTTCATCTAGCATGTGCTAATGCATGGGTCTTCTTCAACACACATGGTATGATTTGTTGAACACTTTTATCTTACATAATTAGTGTTTCTACTTATCAATTTTATCTCATTTATTACTTGTATGTGTTTAGATTAATTTCTACATACATGATTGAGATTATGTGTTGATTGGGTTATTTATGTTAGCTAGGTTTTCATGCCTATTTTATATCTAGCTAATTAATCTCATTATATGATTGAGATTATTTTTTATAGCTTAATTGATTAGGTCATTATTGCCTAAAATCTATGCCATAAACATTCTTGTGTGATTTATTGATAACTAGGTTGATAGACTGTATTTTAATCAACTAGTTAATCTTTTGAATGTTTGTGGGTTATTTGTGATAGCTATTGTATTTAGGATTGGTCATCCTTAACATAGCTAAAGTTGTATGCCATGTCATATAGCTATTTTCATATCTATGATTGATTTTATTGACATCATATAATCCTAGATAAGCATTTAGTGTTTCCTAGTATTACTTGCATATTTGGATATCTTTGCATATTCACATAGGGTTTTGATCTCTTCGGAGAAGTAAGTCTTGTGTGTAAGGATTCCCGTTGTTTTTAATTGGCTTATTTCGTGATCAAACCATATGTGGGGGTTCTTTGTAAGGGTAGCCTAAGTATCGGTCTTCTTGTTCGAAGCCCTTTGAAGACCTCGTGTTGATAAGCACCGAAGGTAAATTTCTATGTGCTTACTTTTCTTTGAAGAGATTTAGAAGCACACACACACTAAACATTCATTGCATTTGTGTGCATTCTCTTCATTTGTCACAATTCACACTTGCACTTATTTATTATATTTTGTTGTGTGTTATTGTGTCTTGTTGTTGTGTTAATTCGTTTCCCGATAACTTTCGGAAACGTCCGCGCATGCACGAGAATGTGCTTGGTTTAGCGCGAGGACCGCCTATGGAGAATGCCCTTGGCTTCTCCTTGGTTTTCACCTTTCTAGGTGATCGGCGGTTATGATCGGCGGCCTGGACGCCGAATGAAACCGCCGTTTCAGTCCAGATTGGTCTGAAGCTTTTCTGCGGTTAATATCGGCGGTCCCGACCGCCGTTAGAAACCGCCGTTTCAAGACCTGATTGATTTATCTCTCGGTCTAATTCGGCGGTTGAAACGGCGGGCATTAAACCGCCGTTCGAAACCGCCGTTCATACCTGATCGATTTCGATCTCTCTGTTCTGTTTCGGCGGTTGGAATCGGCGGTCACGAAACCGCCGAATGAACCGCCGTTTTTGCTCTGTTCTTCACGAGCTCAATTCGGCGGTCATTAACGGCGGCCTGGCCGCCGATTGAAACCGCCGATTGGCGCGTTTCTTTGAAACTTACTTAAACGACCACACTTTGATTTGGCACCCTATATATATGCCACTTTGACTTTAGGTCAATTAAGAGAGTTCATATTCAGAATTCATACTTAGGATATTTTTCAAAGAGAAGAAAAATTCCAAGAACTCCATTCTTGATTCTCAAACACTTTTCATGATCATCAATCATCATCTAGCATCATCTTAGATCATCTAGATGTCATCTAGCATGGAATCTTCATCATACTTTGCTTGGTAAGCTTTTCACTAATATCTTACATGTTTTGTGTTTCTCTTATCTAGCAATCTCAATTAATTACTTGTTTGTTATTTTGTATGCTTTAGATACAATATTGAGATGAGTATGATGTATGTTTGAGATTTTATATTGTGCTTGCATATTAGGTTTTGTGCTTAATATTGATTAGCTAAACTAATTGACATGTCATTTAGTTTTGATATCTAGGATTATACTTAATTGCATATTAATCATCTTAGATAAGCATATAGGGTTTCCCTTGCTCTATGTTGCATTTTGGATATTCACATATATTCACTTAGGGTTGTATTCTCTTCAAAGAGAAAGTAAGTCTTGTGTGTAGCATCCGGGATTAGGTTGCTTAGAACGCAAGCAAATTGGACTAGGTTCACTCATACCGGGATTAGGTAGGTGTGTGATTACTTCCGGGATTAGGTTGTAATCGTTTGCACATTTAGTGGATTCGAGGTTCGAGTGTGGCTTACTTACATAGCCCGTGGTTTTTCCCGTGAGGGTTTCCACGTAAAAACCAAGTGTTGTTTTAATTTCCGCACCATATTACAATTGCTTGGTTATATTATCTTGAGGGCATTTTCGTAATTTTGACTAACACGAAAAATTGGGTAAAAAGCGTAAAATCTATTCACCCCCCCTCTAGATAGCTTTATACACACCGTGCTATTATTTGTTTCATTGTGTGATAGACCGGGATTAGGTCGGACACCGGGATTAGGTGGTCACATGAGCAAATTGGACTAGGTCCACTTTTACAGGCCTGCGGGTAGTGGTAGTGGTAGTGGTAGTGGGATATTGGCCGGGATTAGGCCGTCACCTGGATTAGGTTGTATACGCTATCACAATTAGTGGATTCGAGGTTCGAGTGTGGCGCACTTACCAGCCCGTGGTTTTTCCCTGTTGAGGGTTTCCACGTAAAAATCAAGTGTCATTTATATTTCCGCACCTTTACACTTGATTTATTGTATTGACTAGATTGGGGTATTTTCGTAAATTTGACTAAACGCGAAAATTGGGTAATAACGATTAAAATCTATTCACCCCCTCTCTAGATAGTTTTATACACACCGTTAATTTGTTTCATGGGGGTAGTGGCTGGGGAAGTTCAAGCAATGAAGGTGGCTGGAGAGATCGATGTATTAAAAGTTCAACACATTTCATACATTGAAATCCTTAAATAAAGTTGGGATATACATAAACACTATAACAAATGAAATTCGAACATGAAATCAATCATATTACTTCTACATAAAACATAAGAACCAAGGGTGGCAATTCGTTTTCCTCTTGTAAGTAAGGCTCCATTCATTCCACAGTACAGTCTTTCTCAAGGCACGTTTGTTTGTTGTGTCCAATTTTATGACAGATACTGCACTTGCGGCGGTATTCCTCGGGGACAATTGTGCTGGGACCTTCATTAACCATAGGTGGGTTGGAACACCTCCTGCTGTTATGTCCTGATTGTCCACACCTTCTACATGACTGTGTGGTTGTCCTCTCCGAAGACGAGGCATGTCGACCCTCCATCGGTCGACCTGATTGCCTCTTCGCCTTTGGATTTAAAACCACCCGTGATGCGATGTCGGATGGCACAACCCATGAAGCAGGATGGCCAACAGGCATAATAGGAACTGAGTATGCATCAATAAGTGTCTCCCTCTTGTAGTAGTCCGCACACAGAGATGTAAAATCCAAATTCCGCTCCCTGTAACAATGAAAAGGGTGAGACTCACGTTTGGATAATATAAACCGTTAACTGTAAATTGTAATGTACCTTGCCGCTGCGAGTGCGTGTTTACATAGTAAAAAGTCCATTTGGAATTTGTTGCATGTGCATGTCTTCCGGGCTAAGTCAACCGTCCACTGTTTTCCCTTGTGTCTGACGGAGAATATGTTCCAGTCAACTGGATTTACGGTCATATAACCGTACTTCTCGACACGTTTGAGGATCAAAAGATGTGCTGCGTCGGTCAATCGATGACGCATGGACTGTGCATTTGCATGACGATCATGAAACCACTTCTGTAGCATATTCCGAATGAACTCTGCCAGTGTCATTAGTGGCAGTTGCCGAGCGAATTTTAGGCATGAGTTTATGCACTCTGCAACATTTGTGGTCATCAACCTGTACCTTCTTTGGGGGACAGTGAACGCGGGACCACTTCTGTGGACCGGCATCAATGGCATAATCGTATGCACCCTGGTGCAGCTTACGTAACTCCTCCATGTACCGATCATACTGGATTTCAATGTACGACCTAGCAGCGTAATCCATTATCTGGGCAACATCCTTTCTGTGGAATCGCTTCTTCATATTTTCACCAAAATGCCAGACACAAACAGTATGGGTTGCATAAGGGAACACTTTAGAAATCCCTGCTTCAATGCTTGGATGGCGATCGGAAATGAAAACTAGATCATCTATATGACCAAGGGCACCCCTCAAGCATTCTAAAAACCACTCCCATGAAAGGTTGTTCTCTGAGTCACCGTACCCAAAAGCAATTGGATACACCTATTCGTTTCCATCTTGTGCAGTTGCCACAAACATTGTACCCCCGAATCTTCCCTTCAAATGGGTACCATCTACTGCAATAACATGATGCATACACCTCCGAAAACCTCTAATTGAGGACCCTAACGACATGAAAAAGTAGAGGAATTTACCATGGTCATTGCACTGTAAGTCCGTGATTGTGCCCGGATTTTGCTGTTCGAGAACATACGCAAAAGATGGGAGCAGTTGGAAACTTTCTTCATGCGTTCCATAGGTCAATGACAATGCATATTGCAAGGCATCATGTGCCTTACTGTACATGATTTGGATTCCATACATTGTTTTCATATCGGCGATTATGTCCTTCGGACGCATGAGACGACCATCGGTTTGTTGAAGTCTAGGGGCAACGACTTCTCCGATTATGACTGCACTAGCTTGTCGGTGGCGACGGTGAATCTCCTCCAAGGGACAGCTGTGTTCGTTGACAAAACTTCTGACTTGAAAGTAAGTACCTTCTTCTCTCCTCACCGCTCTTAATTTCCACGTACAGTCGTCAATGATGCAAACCAGATGTAAAGTTGTCTTATTGGACCTTTTCACCTTCCATTCAAAGTTCTGCCGCATCGCAAAATGGCCAACTAGCCTCTTCAAATCCTTTTTACTCAGAAAAAATTGACCTTTCTAAATCATGGTTCATGGTTCTTGGTTCTTACGCTGCCAAGGTGCTGCTTGTACCAATACCAAACGAGTATGAATCTGCTCCTGGAATAACCCAAGTTCTCGCATTAACAGAATCAGATGATGTCATATTACAACAGACCTCGGAAGTCCTAGGCATATCTGGTGCAGTGCAACTAACTCCTTGTACACGTCTACCGCTTGTTTGCATTTGTGCAGGCTCTTCATCCACATTTTGGAGATCATGAACATGTTCATTATTTGCCTCAGTATCAACCTGTTCATGGTTCGGGTAATTGTTCTGTTGATTGTACTGCGCATCGTACTGTTCATTGTCCTGTGCATTGTACTGCTCATTATACTGCACATCGTACTGCTCATTGTACTGCACATCGTATTGCTAATTGTACTGCTCAATTCGACTGCCAAACACATCACCCAATTGAGGTTCAGCTGCATGTGCATGGTCGACCGCAACTTGTGGGACACCACACATGTTTCCTACACCTTCGCTGGGACCCCCTTGGGTGAACACTTGGTTGCTACCGCTAAAGGATCCAAACTGTTGGGTATTTTCAGGAGGAGGAATATCATTCCTTACCATATCTCCAGCTGTCCGCTCAGTTAGACTGACACATACTTGAGGGATCACTCGATCTTCCCCTAGCATAAACTGGACATCGTCGTCATTCCTTATCAATGTGCGACACGTACTGCCAGGAACGAGTGATATTGATGACAACTCAACATTGTATTTGTTTACATCATAGTTCACAATAGTATGCACGATCGTCACCAATTCTTCGTAAGTCATATTGTTTGACACGTACATTTCCCAGTTATTGATCGGACCATATTTACACCTATTTGAGGTCCCCATCTCCTATTTTTTGTACTCGTTTTTGAGCGTATTTTTGTATATAATGTATTTTTGTGAGCCTTGTGTAGGTTATTCACCATAAACAAGGTATTTGAGCTTAATTGATGAGTTTTGGAAGTTATTTGGACTGAAATGGTAATAGCTCGTGCAGTACACCTATATTTCGGGGGCCATATCTTTCTCCTCAGAATGAACTAGGTTTCGTACTACCTATGGTTGGAAAGCCCCGGCTGTCCTCTTTCCAACGGTTTTTACGGATCACGATTCCAATATTTCTAAAGAAAGTTATGCTTGTTTCCGTAACGGTGCGCGATGCTGAAAACCACTGAAGAATTCCAGAGAATGGGCGCTGTACGGTCGCTGTACAAAAGGGCTGTACGTACAGCGCCCTGGGCGTAAATTTCACGATTTTTGGTCGATTTTGAAGGGCAATCTTGTCCTTTCACACCCCATTCGTGCCCTAACCTCCCAACTCTTTAAATACCCCCATTTGGGGTCTGAAACAAGAACTTTCACACCTCCCACACCCAAAAACCGAACCTCACACCTTTCTTCATCTTCTCCATCTTCTTCCCCAAATAAGTGAGAGTTTCAAGCTCCCATGGAGGATTTTCCTCCATGGGAGCTCACCATACATCTCCACCACCCTTTTTACACTACATCCACCCATCTAGGAGTAGATTACAAGAAGAATGGAGTGGTCTTTGGACCAAAAACGAGCTAGGAAATCAAGGAGAGCTTGGAGGAGTTGTCTTCAAGGGTTGTCTCCTTTAAACTCATTTCTTTTTGTATTTCTTGTTTTCTTGGATGTAATCACCAATTTGGGAATTTTGTAAACCTACACTTGTGCAATATATGTATGAATGTTTCTTAAATTCTTTGGGTTTTGTTTTGCTCTTTGCTAAATCTATAATTGTCTCTCTTATTGTGATACTCATGTGTGTGGAGGTCCGAAATTGACATGTATGCATGATTGGGATTAGGAGTAGAGTAATTTAAATTAGGAGTAGAGTAATTTAGTATCCCATAATTGTTTGTATGTTGATGGGGGAACCAAAATTACTATGTTTAAAATGATTTGAGTGTTTGAGTATTAGCTCCAAAGAGTGGGAAAAGCTTGGTTGATTATGCATTCATGTGCTAGATTAGGCTTGGGTTCCATATTCTTGTGCTTAATGGGTCTTTTTATCAAGACACAATTGCTCATCCCATGGCTTGGGTTTGGGTGATGAATTGATTTTGTTGAATGCCTTAATCAAGAGAATGAACCCTTAACTTGAATTGAATGTTCTTAATGATAACAATCAACTATTTGCACATTGTTGTTTGGTGAGCTTGTCCCATATTTAGCCATCCATCTTAGGGAGATTTGAGAGATAAGGAGAGAGCTTTCTCTATGAGAGAGTTGAGCATGCATGAGATTGGAGAACGCCGTAGTCGTCCAGTGGTAAGGACATCTCGGATTGACACCCGAGAAGACCCGGTGTTCGATTCCCGGCTACGGATGAGGGGTCTCCTTTCTATCCATTTTGTATTTCTTTCTTTGTATTTTTTTCTCTCCTTCGATGTGTACTTTCATTCATTAGGGAATTTATATAAACCTAGCATTGTTGCCTTTTTTGTTACATATGCTTGTTGATGGTTGAGTGGTCCTTTGAAGTGCTTAAAGCTTTCAAGTGGTTAGCCACCATTTGAATGAACTTAGGTTGTTGTGTGAAGGACCGAGAGGTGAAGCACTCAACGTGCACTAGTAGATTGGCCACTACATGTAGAGTCAGCGCGCGGTTTTGCATGTATTGTCGCTATGTGTGTCTCATAGTTCTTAAGGAACTCGAGTGCAGTTCGGGCAACCATCGAGAGATAGGTTGTTGGTGCATGTCGGTATAGCCGTTGTTGCTGGAGTGAGGACAATTGGCGAGGATTAAGTGAGCACGGCATTCAACATTGACTATGCATGTTTGTATGAAATTGTGTGATTGTTATGGTGGAGTCATTTACTTAGTGTAACCATTTATATGCCATATCTCTCACATCCATTCTACCTCTGTAAATACTTTTGTACATAATTTATCTTTTCATTGCAATATTTACATTTAATGCACACACACACCTCAATTTATATTTTCCAAATAAGCTAAGCTAGCGACAGTTGACGGATTCCACCTCCCTGCGGAACGATACCCTTGCTTGCACGCTATACTAGTCTCTTGACTCGTGCACTTGCGAGGTTGAATGTAAAATTCAAATCTTTTGATACACCTCAACGACGTGTCATCAAAATGGCGCCGCTGCCGGGGAGGTGGCTTATTCATTGATAGTTACTAGTTTTAGCTTAGGTTCTGTAAATATCTTAGATTTATTGCTTTTTATTGCTTTGCGGAGTAGTTTGTTATGTTGAAAATAAACATCTCTTTTAATCTTGCCATTCATTGAATGCATGCAATGTTTAGGCTAGGTTTGGGGGTGTAAGTCGTGTTATTTTTCTTATTTTTTGTTTAAAGCATATGCATTTGATTTTCTTTGAGTTGTTTTGTGCAAGGAGAGAAATTTACAGGTCGGATGGACCACACAACTCAAGAGAGCTTCGCGAAGGCTTGGTTGGTTCGAATAACCACTCGCGAGGGCTTACGCTTCAAGGGTATAATGCTTTGCTTATTTTTGTGATTTTTATTTATGTTTAGATCTAAGAGTGGATTTGTGTTGTGCTTAGATCTTAGAGTGTTTGTTGTAGACAATTTTCAAATCTCTGCTCAAATCGATCATTTTTGAAAAATCTTGGAATTAGAGTCCATTTTTGTTGAGTTGTTTTCTTTGTGTGCCGGTAGAGACATGCATTGTATGCTTTTAGCTCCGTGCATCGCTTAAATTTGCTTGTACAGTGCCAATCTCTTGATGTTGAGGTGGATGAGACCTCTATGTTTGTTTAGCCTAGGAAAATAGTGGAGACTACCCTAGTGAGGTTTCGAGCCTATTAGCGCCAAATTCAGAGGGTATATTTTGTTTCTACTCTTAAACACTCTTCGATTTTGTTCTTAATTGTGATCTCATTGTACATACATTTTGCATTGATTGCCATAGAACTACAATAATGTGGACTGCTTGTTGAGATTTGTATTCCCTTGTTAGATGGACTTTTAGAAATGATTTTGGGCTTGAGTGTGTGCGAAACTACTAAAATAGCCTAAACACTCCCACACCCCTATATTCATTGCAAATTGAGGCCAAACACTACACCCCTAACCATTCACTAGTTATTAATCATGTTAAGGTGTATAGCTTAATGGAAGTTATGTATTGTAAAGCTCTAATTTTTGTAAAAGCGTGTACTTAGGCAAATGCATGTAAATTGTGCTAGGCAAAGGCTTACAAAAAAAAAAAAAAAAAGGGAACAAAAAGAACAAAAAGAACAAAAAAAAAGAGAAAAGAAAAAAAAGAAAAAAAAAAAGAACAAAAAAAGAAAGAAAAGAGAATAAGTGTGAATTATAAACACTTAAGCCTTTAGTTCTTCAATTGTAAAGTTACTCTTAAATATGAGTACAAATGTAGCACAAATGTGCAATGTAAATTTGATAGCCTAGACGTTTGTAGTATAGTGTAATAGAGCTAATTTTGTTGTAATGTAATGTGTAAACACCTTGGCGTGGTTAATAGCTTTATCCTTCCCACTCCTACCATATATTTCATTCCACAAACTTTCACATATCACCTTGGCCACAATATAAAGTGAGGGAAAGCCCATTTGATCTTTTAGAAAGTCTATATTGGGAATGTGAGTCAATGCATGCTCTTTCCACGTTCATGGCATTTCAATTCCTTCCATGAGATATATCACTAAAAATGTGCGTTTATTGAAATACTCATATGCGATATATTAGATTCCAGTACATAAACTCATTCGCATATGTTTGATTGAGAGTGATCGCCTAGGTTCTGAGTGGAAAAATACGACTGAAATCCAGGGAGGATTAAAGTCAAGGCGAATTTCATCTTAGGCAATTCGAGCGTAGTTGTTTTGTAAACCGAAAACATCCTAAGTTTTGGCATACTTGCATTGCGTGATGCATTGTTATTAATTGGTATATTTGAGATACTAGCATGCATGTAGTCTTTATTTGGTATGTTTGGATTGCAACTCAACTTATCTTGCAGAGTATACGTTTGTGGGTGTCGTAGCTGTAAACCCTCAGGAGACTATAACTCCTCCTCTAGGGATCGCCTAGCGGTTTAAAGGCTTGTGGCACATGCTAAGTGCCATCGTGTTTCCTACGGAAGTGGACTAGCCTAGTTTTTAGTTTTTATATTTTGTTGTTTTTCATTTTTATTTTGCTCGAGGACGAGCAAAAGATAGGTTTGGGGGTATTGATCGGACCATATTTACACCTATTTGAGGTCCCCATCTCCTATTTTTTGTACTCGTTTTTGAGCGTATTTTTGTATATAATGTATTTTTGTGAGCCTTGTGTAGGTTATTCACCATAAACAAGGTATTTGAGCTTAATTGATGAGTTTTGGAAGTTATTTGGACTGAAATGGTAATAGCTCGTGCAGTACACCTATATTTCGGGGGCCATATCTTTCTCCTCAGAATGAACTAGGTTTCGTACTACCTATGGTTGGAAAGCCCCGGCTGTCCTCTTTCCAACGGTTTTTACGGATCACGATTCCAATATTTCTAAAGAAAGTTATGCTTGTTTCCGTAACGGTGCGCGATGCTGAAAACCACTGAAGAATTCCAGAGAATGGGCGCTGTACGGTCGCTGTACAAAAGGGCTGTACGTACAGCGCCCTGGGCGTAAATTTCACGATTTTTGGTCGATTTTGAAGGGCAATCTTGTCCTTTCACACCCCATTCGTGCCCTAACCTCCCAACTCTTTAAATACCCCCATTTGGGGTCTGAAACAAGAACTTTCACACCTCCCACACCCAAAAACCGAACCTCACACCTTTCTTCATCTTCTCCATCTTCTTCCCCAAATAAGTGAGAGTTTCAAGCTCCCATGGAGGATTTTCCTCCATGGGAGCTCACCATACATCTCCACCACCCTTTTTACACTACATCCACCCATCTAGGAGTAGATTACAAGAAGAATGGAGTGGTCTTTGGACCAAAAACGAGCTAGGAAATCAAGGAGAGCTTGGAGGAGTTGTCTTCAAGGGTTGTCTCCTTTAAACTCATTTCTTTTTGTATTTCTTGTTTTCTTGGATGTAATCACCAATTTGGGAATTTTGTAAACCTACACTTGTGCAATATATGTATGAATGTTTCTTAAATTCTTTGGGTTTTGTTTTGCTCTTTGCTAAATCTATAATTGTCTCTCTTATTGTGATACTCATGTGTGTGGAGGTCCGAAATTGACATGTATGCATGATTGGGATTAGGAGTAGAGTAATTTAAATTAGGAGTAGAGTAATTTAGTATCCCATAATTGTTTGTATGTTGATGGGGGAACCAAAATTACTATGTTTAAAATGATTTGAGTGTTTGAGTATTAGCTCCAAAGAGTGGGAAAAGCTTGGTTGATTATGCATTCATGTGCTAGATTAGGCTTGGGTTCCATATTCTTGTGCTTAATGGGTCTTTTTATCAAGACACAATTGCTCATCCCATGGCTTGGGTTTGGGTGATGAATTGATTTTGTTGAATGCCTTAATCAAGAGAATGAACCCTTAACTTGAATTGAATGTTCTTAATGATAACAATCAACTATTTGCACATTGTTGTTTGGTGAGCTTGTCCCATATTTAGCCATCCATCTTAGGGAGATTTGAGAGATAAGGAGAGAGCTTTCTCTATGAGAGAGTTGAGCATGCATGAGATTGGAGAACGCCGTAGTCGTCCAGTGGTAAGGACATCTCGGATTGACACCCGAGAAGACCCGGTGTTCGATTCCCGGCTACGGATGAGGGGTCTCCTTTCTATCCATTTTGTATTTCTTTCTTTGTATTTTTTTCTCTCCTTCGATGTGTACTTTCATTCATTAGGGAATTATATAAACCTAGCATTGTTGCCTTTTTTGTTACATATGCTTGTTGATGGTTGAGTGGTCCTTTGAAGTGCTTAAAGCTTTCAAGTGGTTAGCCACCATTTGAATGAACTTAGGTTGTTGTGTGAAGGACCGAGAGGTGAAGCACTCAACGTGCACTAGTAGATTGGCCACTACATGTAGAGTCAGCGCGCGGTTTTGCATGTATTGTCGCTATGTGTGTCTCATAGTTCTTAAGGAACTCGAGTGCAGTTCGGGCAACCATCGAGAGATAGGTTGTTGGTGCATGTCGGTATAGCCGTTGTTGCTGGAGTGAGGACAATTGGCGAGGATTAAGTGAGCACGGCATTCAACATTGACTATGCATGTTTGTATGAAATTGTGTGATTGTTATGGTGGAGTCATTTACTTAGTGTAACCATTTATATGCCATATCTCTCACATCCATTCTACCTCTGTAAATACTTTTGTACATAATTTATCTTTTCATTGCAATATTTACATTTAATGCACACACACACCTCAATTTATATTTTCCAAATAAGCTAAGCTAGCGACAGTTGACGGATTCCACCTCCCTGCGGAACGATACCCTTGCTTGCACGCTATACTAGTCTCTTGACTCGTGCACTTGCGAGGTTGAATGTAAAATTCAAATCTTTTGATACACCTCAACGACGTGTCATCAGTTATCGGATCCAACAAACCTCTGACTTCCGTAGGGTAACTGGTCCCATCGACCGTTGTAAGATATTACTATTCTAACTCGATTCATGAGGCTGTCAAATTAATAATCACAAACCATTAACAAAAACCCATGATTACACAATGTCTTCAAATATTACATGAAAAGCCTCGGATATTTTTTGAAAAAGGCTCGAATTTTTTTTCAAAAAGGCTCGAAATATTTTTGTCAAAAAGGCTCGAAATCAATTTCGAAAAGGCACGAATATTTTGTTAAAAGGCTCGAAACTTTGTTCAGAAAGGCACGGATATTTTTTGAAGAAGGCTCGAATTTTTTTTCAAAAAGGCTCGAATTTTTTTTTTCACAAAAGGCTCGAATTTTTTTTTTTCACAGAAGTCTCGAAATCAACCAAAAGGCTGGAAACTTTGTTCAAAAAGGCACGATTATGTTTTGAAAAAGGCTCGAATATTGTTTTCAAAAAGGCTCAAAATATTTTTGTCAAAAAGGCTCGATAATAACTACAAAAGGCACGTTGACATTGTTAAAAGGCACGAAACAATTTCAATAAGGCACGAATTTTTTTTCACAAAGGCTCCATAACAACTTCAAAAGACACGATGACAGTGTTAAAAGGCACGAATAAATTTGAAACTCAATCGAGCCTTTTAGAAAGGTTATCGAGCCTTTTGGAAAAGTTATCGAGACTTTTCCAAAAAGGCTCGATAATAATTTCAAAAGGCACGATGACAGTGTTAAAAGGCACGAAACTATTTCAAAAAGGCACGAATTTTTTTTCAAAAAGGCTCGATAACAACTTCAAAAGGCACGATGACAATGTAAAAAGGCACGAAAATATTTCAAAAAGGCACGAAATCATTTTCAAAATGGCTTCAAGTTTACATACTAAAATGTGAAAAACTTAAAAGAAGCAAGTTCAAGAAATATTACCTTATTTTACTGAAGAAGAAAGTCGGGGCAAGACCTTGAACTTTTATTTGTAGAGAGAGAGTAACCGAGTATTTCAAATGCCTTCGTTTATGTTGCAGAGAACAACTCAAAGAGAATAACATAAATGTTTAACTAAGGGCAATTTTGGTAGTTCACCATAATAGGTGCCTTTTAAACTTAACTTATTAAACCACTGACATTCTCACCAATTCACTTTAAAAAGGTGATATTTTGGACCAATTCCACTATAATTGCTTTGTATTATCTAATACAGATGGTTAAGTACTTAAGTCACAGTAATTCAGAAGGCCGTGTACTAATTACCTTATATAGCTCAAGCTTTTTATCTTCTTTTATACGACATTTGCAATAAAGAGTTGATTTTTTTGGTCTAGAGCTGTCAGACAACTGCACAAGAAAAAGAGTAGAGACATCAATAACTCACTAAATCAGATGTGCATGCAAAAATAGTCATAAAATGCAGAGTTTAGCAAATGAAGTACCAGGATATGAAAGATATCCCCTTTTCAAAGTGGATTCAAAACCCTGTCTTTTCTTAGTACACCTTCTGATCTCACATTTTCAGTCCTGCATAGAGAAGACTAGTATATATTATAACAAATGCTGCACAACCAATTAACTTTTAAGTACAACATTTTAGATTTTACATTAGAAAAACTAGTATGAGGTTTGAAGATGTGCTAGCTGTTGGATATGGCTTGAATTACCAAATGGATACCAAATCATATTTACCCGATACGGAGACTTCCTAGAGACGTGAGAGCGTTTGTGAGTATGAGGTTATGTTTGAGGGAGGCTTGGAGACGTTGAAGAACAGAAGAAACGAAGAACAACTCAAACCGCTGCCGATGTTGCTGTGGCTTTGGCAGCGGTAATGGCAGCGGTAGGACACCGCTGCTATTTTTTCGACAGCACAACGACATCGGTTCCAATTCCAGTGGATACCGCTGCGGTGACCGCTGTGGTTGTCACAGCGGTACCGGGAGCGGTCATGATGAATCGTTTGATGACGTGGCGCATGGATCACGGTTTTCTGAGTGATCAAGTTTTACACGGTTTAGGAAGCGGGTGGCCAACTGCAACTTGAATCGTAGTCAATCACATGCACGCGTTGAATCAAGAAATATTCGTGGAAGAGGAAATAGGTTGCTTCTGAAGTTCTAATGGGAAAATGATTTCTCCTTGAAAGAAGACTTGTCTTAAATAGGAAATAATATTTATGTGGAACAAGTATTCTTGTATGACTAGGAGATAGATTTCCTTGTTAGTTTAAACTCCCTGTAATACATATAAATAGACTATAATAACTAGGTTATTAGTGTGTGAAAAACACCTGAGAGTGGTGGAGCAAAATAGCAAATACTAGAGAGATCTCAAAGTGAGCATTGGGTGTAATTGAGTTTGGGGTATTATTTAGAGAGAGATCTTGAGTGTGTGGTTGTAACAATTTACTACATATTGGAACTTTCTCTTGTCGTCCTGACGGCCGTGGTTTTTTCCCTAATTTGGGTTTCCACGTAAATTCTTGTGTTGTGTGTGATTGGATTTAAATTACTTCTCTTCATCTTATCTTTTCTTTGTTATTGTGTTTGTTTGTGTTCTATCCGGCAACGCTTTTGCGGGTATAGTGAACGGTTCGGTTCCGCTAACACTAGCTGGGAAGAGAATTTAATACTTGTCCAATATGTAGCATTCAAGACAACCAAACAAGTCACATACGTACCCTTGAAAGAGAATCTTGCCAAATCTGGCAACCAGTGCTGGCTTTTCTTCATTCAACTCATTAAAGTACTCCAAATTCTTCCTCACAATCTCAAAAGAAGATAACAAATTTGGCCATACATCAATTGCCACAGATTCCCAAGGTGTACTTGATATAGTTTCCTACGGTGTGCTTGAAATAGTTTCTTCCTCTTCATCGTTTCCTACAATATACAACGTGTTAATACTAAGTACTTTTAAGATAGGACACATCTCAAGAGCAAACCCCCACATGTGACAATCAGTCTGTAATGCTAAAAAACCAATTGTCACCGGTGATCTGTCACGAAAATTATTTCCGGGGACTGCATATGAGAAGTTTTATATTAAAGTAATAATATAAGGTACAGGACTGTAACCTTTAGTAGCTGGATGGCTGTTCACTAAAACTAGAGGCTTCTCTAACATTCTCTGCTCGAAGGATTCAACTGAAGTTGGTTCAAGGCGGACAGAAGAAGGAAACTGGTTATCAACATCCAAGCCAACAGTGAACCATCTATGTATGGGATTTTTTTCCATATACAATCCTGTTTATTTTATGTTTGGATGATGATTTCAAGTTTACGTGTCTCGAAAACAAAGGAACAACCAGTTCTGGAATTGGAGATGACCTCTCTGAAACTTTTGAACGTCGCTTGTGGGTGGAATGTAAGCCATTACAATAATAACACCAACTTAATTTGTACACGTAAAAAGCCTAATAATAGAAATTAACAATCAATCAATTTTAATGGAATATTTGTAAAATTATGAAATCGCTTTCTTATGATGAACAAACAAACAACTATTCTTTGTTGACAGCAAGCTCACAATTATATTAACATATATGTCACACACACAAATCCATACAAACACTTAACATTCCTAGTTTCGTCCATTAAATTTGAAACACTAGCTTATTGCTTCTAAGGAAACATTAACTGTTAAATTGAAATGAAACCTTGAAAGCTATAATGTATCATATATCAGATCTTCGTCGGTGCCGTGTAAGAAGAGATTCAATGCGAAAGCGCGAACCTTTCAGTTTTCGCTTTTGAGATTATCTGTTATGATCTCTATCTCTGCTCTTAATTAGACCAACAAATGGAAGGAGATATCAAACTTCAATTATATATGTAATGTTAAATGTAAAATCCCACTTGAAGAAGATTTGAATTGAAGTGAAGTTAATAACAACCATCAATGTTTCATGTTTGTAAAGTTTGGAAACTGAAAGGACAAAACAGACATCTCCTTGGAAAGGAAACCAAATGTGGAAACATAAGGAAATAGCCTTTCCAATGTTTGAAAGAGCAAAAATGTCGACTCATGAAAAAACTTGCAAGAATGTCCATTTCTTGATGTTTACTTTGCATGGAATAGCCCCTGAGGGAGTGATGGACTAAAATAGTACTCTTCCCACTTAAAGGAACCGTAATCACGAAATTACCCACAAAATATTTTTTTTGACGAAACAACCCTTACACACCTTTACAAGCCATTTCATTTTAATTTCCAGAATTGGGATCCTCCCTCAAACGACCTTCTTCTTCATCGCCCATACAAATCATCCCCCTCCCTTTGAAATTGCTCAAACCCATACTGGAATCATTCTATTTCTTTTCTTTTTTTTCTTTTTTCAGTGGAAAATCTGATACGGAGGTCACTTGGGAAGATCAACAGAACACAACATTAGCTTGTAGATTAAACAACAGACTTCATGGGCTTCTAGACGAAATCAAGACTGTCAAGGTCTGTCTCTCTTAATTTTATCTGCGTTTGATTTGGTTTTTATTTATCTATGTTAATTTTTAAAAAGAGTAGATTCAAATATTCTGTTGGCTGCGAAGTTCTTCTCATGGCCACTATATCAAAGACATTCAATGATGGCAACTCAGAACAACTGTCTAATAATTTACATGGCTTAATTTAAACATTGCAGTCATATGACTACACTCAGATTCAAGTTTTGATCTATAGGTGTTGTCTCTTATGCTAAAAAGAAAAGCACATACAGAGAGACACAAAGGTGAAATAAATGGGTCCACAAACAATGATCTATTTGCTGATTTTCAGAGCGTCCCACATAATAGTCAAACAAAATGAACTGTTTTTTTTTTTTTTTAATTACCAGAGGAAGAAGAAAGAACAATTTTAAGAATGAGGAGCATTGAGGGCTTTGATAGTTAATCTCATTGACGTCCTTAGTGAAGCTTTAACACCCATCTAATGAGAGTAATGAATACTTTCTCCATGTTTACTAACACTTTGATGAAATCCTGAGCCTGTGCCCTTCTAGTTTTGGTTCAGCATGCCCGGTTATAATATTTAAATTTATCTCTTGAAGACTGTTAGATCCGTGGTTGAAAAGCTTGGCTGTTAGTTTTGGTTCATCAAAGTGAACCATGGTTCACTTTGATGAACCATGGATGTCACATGAATGAGTTGGAGATCCACATTTGATCTTCATTCATGAAGGTAAAGATGCAACTTGAATCTCCCCCATTCATTGATTTTTTTTTTTTTCCTTTGTGGTAATTTTTGTTTTTTTTTAAGTTGTGTTATATGACCAAATTGGTCTTGAAATCGTTAAGTTTGACGACTGGTCAACCAACAAATGACCACATTGAGCTGTTTTTTATAATTTAGGGACCTACAAACTCAAAATATAAAAATTAGTATGAAATTGTCTTTTCCTGAAAACTTAGGGAATATATTGATATTTCACCAATTTTATCGAAATACCATGGCTACAACATCTGAAAAGTTGTAATTTTAACATTGGAATTATTGCTGCTCAATGCGGTTCGGTTATGAAAGACGCTCATTCATTTTAGCAATGTAGTCGCTGCCACTGTATGTGGAAATTAAATAAATAAATAAATAACACACACAAACTGGATTTGTTAATAATATTGTCGGGTCCATTAGGTTATAAACCTCTATTACTATTTAAAATCTATATTCATCAATTCGTGTTTATATATATATATACACATTGAGAAAATACTATCATAATTCTAATTAGTGCAATTATTTCTATCTTAAAAATGGATAAATACAGAACGCGATGAGGTTGATCATGTGCTATGTCCCTCATACTAATTACGTCATGAGGGTTTAGTTCGAGTCGTATCCTCCTCTTGAACCCGAATTTATTGTAATATTTAAAAAAAAAATGGATAGGTAGCATTGGAAGATAAATATTAAATATAACAATATGAGCCAAAGATTTTCTCAAAATTATTTAATTGTCCATGAATTATAATGTCTTTAAAAGATACACAAATAAAAAATATTCAATAATTTCAAATTTAGTTAAAAAAAGAAAAAACTGAGTTTTTGTAACAAGTTTTGCAGTCATATATGTTTCATCATCCATTTTCAATCATGTAGAGAGATGAAAATAGACAAAAGAAAATTAGGACATATTGACATCAAGGATCACTTTCTTCATTTAACAAACTGATGACTTCACTACAAACACACAAGAAGAATAAAAAGATAGTAGCAGGAACCAGGAGGCTTGCAAATCCAATATTTATGGAAAATATTGGTCACAGCACAAGAAATGGTCCCATATCATCTTTAAGTTGTCTTTAAACATTTTGAATATCGAATCTGTTTCAACCTTCTTTTCCTAAAATTTGAAAGAAAAATTTATAACCACATGTGGTATCTCACTATCTCCTTATCACTTCTGTAAACTTGAAAAAAATGACTTAATTTTTGCAGAACATAGTTGCATGAAGAAGCAGGGTAAACAAACAAAAATCATGCTCTTTAACATTGACTTAATTATTGCAGCACATAGAATTAGCAGGTAAACCAACAAAAATCAAAATGCTAAAATCATTGTTCTTTAACCTTGAAAGTAACATATGACATGCTAAATTTTGTGATGTTGATTCTACCAAAATATGTTAAATTAGTTGGATGCTCAATTTCTGATTTCATTGCTGTTCCACTAATGAATCTCCGATTAATGTCTCTAAGCCAACCAAATGGTAGTGAAAGCAATAAACAGCATTTTTACCTGTAAATAAGAAACTAATCTTTTCAACTTCAAATAAACCTCAATTGATTCTTGACGGTATGCATCCTCGAAATTAAATCGATCAACATGTCTTGCCATAAGGCTCAATGAAGGGCTTTTATATTTTTTAGCTATTGTGTGCCAAATTTCAACAACAGCAAACCGATCCCCAGAACATGCCTTCCCGTAGGGCCATCTCAACCCACCCATCACCTCCGGATCTATAACGGCAGAGTTAATAATATTTCCAATATTGTGCATTTCATCATCCTGGAAAAATAAATTAATACAGTAAAAAAAAAAAAAAAAAAAACACTCTATAATATTAGTAACATCATAGTTTGAAATGGAGCATGGCCTCAAGTTAAATTTGAGCATAAAAAAAATAAAGAAACACAAAAAATGTAACTTTTTTTCGATTAACTTACAGTTAGAGAAGTTAAGATCCTCTTGATGTCTAGTGTTAGCCTCAGGTCAAGATTCTTATCAATGCATAGTATTTTTTTGGTCATCTCACGAATTGGGTTTGTTTCGACCTAGAAGAAAAATATAGAACAAATAGAAAAAGGTAGAGATTGTTGACAATATGTGGTATGACTATGGTTAGCCAATAGCACAGTAATTCAGAAGGGTACTTACCTTATATAGCTCAAGCTTTTTTATCTTCTTTTATACGACATTTGCAATAAAGATCTGAATTTTTTGGTTTAGTGCTGTCAGACAACTACACAAGCAAAAGAGTTGAGAAATCAGTAGCTCAGTAAATCAGAAGTGCATGGAAAAAAAAAAGGGTCATAAAATGCAGAGTTTAGCAAATAAAGTACCAGGATATGAAAGATTTCCTTATCCTCTTCAAGATCAAAACCAATCTTTGGTGCAACTCCACTTATAATGTTTTCCATATACGAAGAAGGCGTATTTGCATAAAATGTTGTTTTCATTAGTCTCAAAGTGGTTTCAGCAATCCGATCTTTTATTAAACTTCTCATCGAAGGCATTTTTACATATTAAATTTAGTATCTAAAGGAAAATGAATAAAAGGAAATGTCTAATATGTAGCATTCAAGCCAACCAAACAAGTAAAACAATAGCTGAATAATCAGGTACAGATCAATCACATACGGATGGTAAAGAATCTTGCCAAATCTGGCAACTATTGCTGGCTTTACTTCATCCAACTCATCATTAGACTCCAACATGTTCCACACTATCTCAAAAGCAGATAACAAATTTGGCCATACATCAACTGCCACCGATTCCCAAGGTGTACTTGATATAGTTTCCGATGGTGTACTCGAAATAGCCTCACCCTCTTCATCAATTTCTACAATATACAATGTGTCAATATTAAGAAGTTTTAAGAATGGACACTTCTCAGAAGCAAACCCCCGCTCGTGATATTCAATCTTTAGTTATATAACTGATTGTCACATACGACAATAAGTGATCCCCACGAAAATTACCTCTAGGGGTCTGCATTTGAGAATTTTTATATTAAGATAATGATAATAAGTGCAGAATCATAACCTTTTGTAGCTGGATAGCTGTTCACCAGAACTAGAGGCATCTCTGTAAGTCTATGCCTGAAGGATTCAACTAAAGTTGGCACAAGGTGGACAAAAGAAGGAAACTGGTTAGTCTGAAAAAAAAATTCATTCAAATCGTTCTAGTACTTGAAAAAATTTCAAATTTTATTCATAGGTAGATTTTAATGAACATATCATTCACAAAAAAATTCAGATCAAAATTCATTCAAATTGATGTGATTTTATGGTGGTCCTTATCGAAATTAAAATAAAGGATCCCTTATGAGAGACTCACTATATATATATATATATATATATATATATATTTCTTTTCATCTTATCTCAAATATATTTTTTAGAATTGTTAGATTTTGTAGCCTTAATCTTCTCAAAAAATATATATATATATGTTTGAGATATGCTATACGCATATACACACTAAATATAATTATTTGTTTCAAAAAACAAAAGAAAAAATTGATTTCCAAAAAACATCTAAAATAAATTAATGTCATCCCCTTATTTACCAAAGTGCCAATCATTGGATGGAAATGTATGGAATGACCATTAGTGTAACAATGTTTGCCAAAAATGGCCATTTTGAAACCAATTCCCCATTTAGAGGCCATTTTGATAGTGGTGACAAAAGTTGATGGCCACCAGGGTCAAGGACGGAGCCACATAATGACCCGGGGGGGGGGGGGGGGGGGGGGGGGGGGGGGGGGGGGGGGGGGGGGGGGGGATGGGCACTTCCCCCCCTGAAGTTTTTCAATTGTATAAAATTTTCCGCTAAGTTTTAGAATTTTTATGTTTTTACCCTTGTTTCTTATTTAAATTTTCTAATCCTTTTATAAATTATAATGTTAATAATTTTCTCTTAATCATGTAGAGAATATATTTGATCCTAAATATACTATTAGAATAGTTTTTGGATATTAGAAAAATATTAGAGGTACAGTTTAAATTTCAATTAATTTTCTAACTCTTAAACAATATTATTGAATATTGAATTAATAGCTAAAAATTTTAGTCTATATTATTTTTAGAGTAATGCTAGATATCCCCAACTAATTGTGTGTCGATTGACAAATGGATATGTACATATTAATTATGATTTATTTCACTCGTCATATTTATATGAATTAAATTGTCTAAGTTACAAGTTGAGGTATGAGTTGAAATATCTAGAATTTTTCTTATTTTTATTATGTTTTCATCATATTCAATGATCATTTTAAATGGACAAGATGAGGTTGGTCTGGTTGTATATCCCTCACATTTACCCGTCGTAGGTTCAAGTCCTCCCCCTCTTCCAAAAAAAAAACCGAATTTATGTAATATTTCAAAAAAAAAAAAAAAAAAGGAGATCATTTTAAATGTTTTTAATAAATACACAAATTAAGATAATTTACCTCAATAAAAATTATTATTCATTTTAAATAATTAATTAAAAATTAATGTTTTAAAATATAAATAACAATATATTTTATTTAATGTTTTGTTTAACACAACTTTTAAGATATATGTCGATCTAACCCATTATTTCACGGTGCTTCCCCAGGAATATAATCCTGGCTTCGTCCCTGACCAGGGTAATTACCCCTAAATTTAATCTTGTATACAATACATTTGTATACAATTCAGTCCAGTCCAATATACAATGTATGCATTAACAAAGGTGAGAATTAACTGCACTTTTAAGTTTTTACATTACCATGAATGAAAAAACATGTACATGCAGTCAAAACGACTGAGTCCATATATCCAATTTTCAATCATGCATAGAGATGAAAATGGAAATTAAAAAGAAAATTAGGATTAAAATAAAATATTTGATGATTGCAGAGAAGAGGAGGATAATCACAGATTTGATGATTGCAGTTTAAAATAAAATATTAAATCAAGTTGACGTGGATTGATAAGGGTATGGATCAAGGTCTCTTCTCCTGTGGAAGAAAAAAGGAGTTGTCAATAACAAGGCTATGGGGTTTGTTTTTTTGGCTGTGTTAGCTGCAGTTTCGTGTTGTGTTGCCTTGTTTTTTTTTTTTTAGCAGTCGTTTTTGCCTTGGGTGTGGGCTTGTGTTTCTTTTGTGGGTTGGTTTCTTGGCTGCTGGCCTTCTGTTGGGTGTTTGTTGTGCCTTGACAGGTTGTTGTCTTTGTTGTTTGCTGTGGCCTTGGTGCCTTGGCCTTTCTTGGCCTTTTAATAAACTTTGCCTTTAAAAAAAAAAAAAAAAAGGATAAATTAACAATTCAGAGAGAGCAACTATATGAGTCTATGGCATCAAGGATTTCTTTCTTCATTTGACAAAATGATGACTTCACTACAAGAAGAAGAAGACAGTAGAGAGAGCTTGCTAACCCAATATTTATGGAAAATATTGCTAATAACAGTTGTAGGTTGGTCAACTATTAATTTTGACGGTAGTAACTAATTAATAACAATTGTAATAAGTTCATGGGTTGCAGAATTAAAGAAAATTAAAGGATTAAAGTATGTTAGAGATAAGAATCACACCAGCATGGACAGCTCAAATATAAAGAGTCAACCAAC
Source organism: Acer yangbiense (assembly GCA_008009225.1). Taxonomy (NCBI): domain Eukaryota; kingdom Viridiplantae; phylum Streptophyta; class Magnoliopsida; order Sapindales; family Sapindaceae; genus Acer; species Acer yangbiense. The sequence goes on from CM017763.1 coordinate 15,955,683, forward strand.
GAATAACACACATACTACACCAAGCCATCCAGTAAAAGGGAATTTTGGATGACATATCTTCACTATCAATCATGATGATCATCATGATCATCAACTCTACAAATTGGCGGGAAATCTAATCTTCAGCTGTAACAGAATTGCCAGCTGACAAATCAGAATTGACAGGTGGCAAATCTATTGGCTACCCCGCATTTGTAGGAAATCTGTTTGACTCAGGCAAACTGTGCTGATGTATAAATTAGACTCTGATTATTCTATTCATTTAGTTAGTCAAAAATTCAATGAATACAAAAAGAAATGCTTTCTCTGCTTATCGCCATTAACAGAGCTTCAAGCTCTTGTTTCTTCTTCTTTGTTTGATCTCAGTTTTTTATCAAATACTATTCCAAAATTAAACAAAGTATGAAAAATAAAATACACATGATTAATTATGTGTAAGAAAAATTTATATACTTAATTTTTTTTTAAGAAATATACGTAATTTTTTTGGTGCCAAAGCATTCTTATTTTCAAAGGAAAGATTCCTTTCAAGCACTCTATTAAAACATTGGATTGTGTCATTGTGTGTTCAAAAAAAAAAAAAAAAAACAGCTAGGGTAATACAAAAAGACAAAATGAGCGCGTGGGGTTGAACTTTTGTACGCGCTTGGAGCGATTGCATCTGTTCCTCGAAGCAAAGTTCACGTGCCGCCTTTTCTTCTTGTTTCTTCTTCTCTTCTTCGTTTTGTTGCCTTTCTCTTCTTAATCTTCGTTGGGTATGGAGAATCCGAGTGAGCCTTTCGTTTTCTTAGATCAACAACCTCTTAGTATCAGTATGAATGTGGAATCTGGTAAGGGTTTGGATACGAGTATGAATATGGATACAAGCGAGGGATTGGATACCAATTGCACAGTGAAGTGAGCTAGAGCAGAGCACGATGTGCTTGGGCGTAATGATGTTTGAACCGATTATATGAGGAAAAATGACATGGGGAGCTTCAAATCCAAGCTCATGAATATGTCCATGCCCAATTCCTAGTATGGCTTTGGAACTGGCAAAGAAAAACTCAAAATCGATCTTGATGATATCTTGATCTCTGAAGGCCCGAATGGCCCGTCGATGAAGCTCTCCTCCAAATTGAAGGAACAATTGCATAAACCCTGGGCTAATGCACTTATTCTGAAGAACATGGGCCAATCCCACACTCTGAACTTCATGCTCTCTAAGCTTACTCAAAAATGGTCTCTTATAGGGCATTGGCAGCTAATTGACCTTGGAGATGGCTATTTTGTTGCTCGATTCCAGATGAAAGAAGATCTTGATTATGTTCTTACCAGTGGGCCCTGGGTTATTGTTAACCAGTATTTGGTGGTTCAAAGATAGAAACCTAATTTTGTGCCTGGTGAAGACTCCATTCAAAGTATGCCGATCTGGGTGAGATTGTCAAAATTACCAATGGAATGGATGGATTTAGACTTGCTCTGGAGCATAGGTGGTATGCTAGGAAGAATGTGTAAAGTGGATCCAATCACTGAAAAGGCAAACAGGGAAATAGAAATTTCAAAGGAAGATATAGAAGAACAGGTAATGGGAATATCAGCACTACTAATAGAAATGGGCTCTCTGGTAAGCCTGGTGGCAGCAACTTTGCTAGAACAAAAAGGATGGTGAGTATTTTGATGCTAGACTAGGCAAGATTAAGGTGAAATATGGTAAAATAAGGAGTTAAAGGCTGATATGGTTAGAAATACAGATGCTATTAGAGGAAGTGTATCAAGATTTGATATCATAAATGATGAGCCAGATGAGATGATAGTAGAGGAAGAAGCTCTAATCAGGAGCAAAGACTCTTGAGGCATTTTTTCAGAAGGATAAAGTTGTTTTAACTAAAATCACCAACCAGAGTAGTAGGCAGGGAGAGAAATTGAACATGGTTTCCTATCAAAATATCAAGAAGATCGAAAACCAAGAAAATTGATAAACTGGGTGGTAATGACAGTTTTTCGAGCAAGACTAACAAGCTAGATGGTGCTAGTAGTTCTAAAGGAGTTAGTGGCAGCAAAGATAAAAAACTTCCCCAAGTAATTGTTTCTCCAGCTAGAGAGAATGATGATAGTGGTAGTGATAATGTGATACGGCAACGACATAAAGAGGTTACTGAGTTTGAAATTTAATCCCTTAAGAGTAAAGTGATAGATGACAGAAATTGCAGCAAACTTGAAATGCCAAATGAGAATAGTTTTGATTTGGTCACCTCTGAATTGAAGGAGGCTATGGCAGTGCTCTCCAAGTAGAGGGTTTTCCTTTTCCTCCCCATGATTTGTGTATGGAATGTGAGAGGGGTTGGGAAACAGATGTTTTCCAAGAACATCGCTAATTTACGTAGTTTGTATCATTTTGAGATTTTGGCTATCTTTGAGCCTAGAATTAGTGGTTCCAAGGCTTTGCGGGTTATCCAAAGTTTAGGATATTCTAATAGTTATGTTGTAGATGTTTAGGGGTTTTCTGGAGTCATTTGGTTGCTTTGGAATGAAAGTAAGGTTAAGCTTCATATTGTTGCTAATTCTAGACACAGTATCACTGCTTTGGTGGAACACCATAGAACCTTTTAGATCCTCACAGTTGTGTATGCCAATTCGTGTGTCACCACTAGGAGGCTTCTTTGGAACTATCTTGACTCCATCAGAAAATGTTTTGGTTCACCTTGGCTTGTAGCTGAAGACTCCAACAAAATCACAAATAGTTCTGAAAAAAGAGGTGGCAAATTTCATTATTCTAATAGTGGTTTTGTTTATTGGATTGATTGGAATGATTTAGTTTGTAAGGTCTCATTTATTTGATTGGCTTATTTCGTGGACAAACCACAATTGAGGTTCATTGTAAGGGTAGCTTAGGTATTGGTGTTCAAGTTCAATGCCCTTTGAAGACCTCATCATTGATAAGCACCAAAGGTAATTTCTTAGTGCTTTCTTGCATTTGAGAGATAGTTGCACACACTCATAAATCATGCATAAGTTTAATTCTTGTTTGTTGTGTGTCTAATTTGTGTGCATTAATCTCTCTTATTGCATGTTCTTTTAATTGCATCTTGTATGTCCAATGCCATGTCATGCATAGGCTTAGGATTGCATTTTTGCAAAGGGCGTTGTCAAAAGCGCTCTACAGAAGCGCTGTACGAATAGTGCCCATTCCAGACCTGATGGAAAATGGCCTTTTAATGCATCAGACCTGATGCATTTTGGGAAGGCGCTGTATGGTCGCTGTTCAAAAGCGCTGTACGTACATCGCCTATCTCAAACCCGAGAGGAACAGAGTTGAGGCGCTGTACAAAATCGTTCTACGAATAGCGCCTATGAATAATATTCTTCATTTCCTAGGTGTGGCGCTGTACAAGTCGCTCTACGTACAGCGACTCGTACAGCGCCCAAGGCAAAAACAGGGGAACTTATCAAAACACATCACTTTGTCTTTGACCCCCTATTTATATGCTTCTATCACTTTAGGTCAGTTTGCAGAGTTCAAAAGTTCATATATTTTACTTAGAATATTTTTCAAGTAAAAAATTCACAAAGAACTCTTCTTTAATCACTCAAATACATTCCTTTATGTATCAAAGATCATCTTGCAATCATCCATGCATGGTTTTGTATCATCACATCTTCCTTGGTATGTTCTTCACTAACTTCATCTAATTTTAGTGTTTTTCATATTAAGACATCTCTTTAAATTACTTGTATGTTTTAGATCATATACTAAATACAAGTTAGAGATTATTTGTGATGAATATAATTGAGTGTTGTATTGTGATAGCTAATTAGGTTTTTGCTTAATCTTGATTAGCTAAACTATTTGACATGCCATTTAGTTCTTAATATCTAGGATTGCTTTTATTGCAAAATCATCATCTTAGATAAGCATATAGGGTTCCCTTGCTCTATGTTGCATTTTGGATATTCACATATTCACTTAGGGTGTTAATCTCTTGATTGAGAACAAAAGTCTTGTGTGTAGCTTCCGGGATTAGGTTGCTTAGATCGCAAGCATTCGAACTAGATTCACTCATACCGGGATTTGGTAGGTGTGTGATTACTTCCAGGATTAGGTTGTAATTTTATCACATTTAGTAAATTCGAGGTTCGTGTGTGGCTCACATAACAGCCCGTGGTTTTTCCCGTGAGGGTTTCCACGTAAATATCAAGTGTTGTTTTACATTCTGCACCATATTACACTTGCTATATTATATTGACTATTAGGGACATTTTCGTAATCTTGACTATACATGAAAATTGGGTAAAATATATTAAAATCTATTCACCCCCCTCTAGATAGTTTTATACACACTGTGCAATATTTGTTTCATAGTTGACTTGGGTTTTACTGGCCCAAAATTCACTTGGATGACTAATAGGGGTATTGGGGAGGAAATTTAGGAAAGGCTTGATAGAACCCTTTGTTCTATGGTTTGGAGACTTCTCAATACTGAAGGCTATGTGAGACACCTCCCTAGAGTCTTGTCAGATCATTGCCCTGCGCTTATCCAACTCCATAGTAACCATATCCCAAACTCTAAGTGCAAACCTTTTTGTTTTGAAGCCATGTCGCTGAATCACAAGACGTTTGATGAGATTGTCTTTAATAACTGGAGTTCTTAAAGAGAAAATACTGCTGGGAAAATTCACAACTTCACTGGGATACTTAAAAGGTGGAATAAAGAGGAATTTGGCAACCTATTTTACAACAAGAGAAGATTATTGGCTCGAATTCAAGGGGTTCAGAAGTGTTTGAGTGTAAGATTTTCTCTTCACCTTTCTCGGCTCGAGGAAATTCTCTTGAACAATTATAGTGAGATTCTTGAACATGAGGAAATGTTTTGGAAGCAGAAGTCAAGAAATTGCTGGCTCAAAGAGGGTGACAAAAACACAAAATATTTCCATCTGTCTATAGTGATTAGAAGAAGAAGAAACAAGCTTGAAGGTCTCAATAAAGAAGATGGCAGTTGGATTGGGGAGATCGAATAGATGAAAAAAGAGGTTGTTGGGTATTTTGAACAGCTTTTTGAAGAGAAACATAGCAATGGTGAGTATTTTGATTTGCCTTTAATGTTCCCTAAATTGAATGCCAGTAATCTTTCTAGCTTAACGAGCACTGTGAGTGAACAAGAAGTTAAATAGTGCACTTTCAACATTGGCGGGCTTAAGGCGTCTGGTCCCGATGGTTTTCTCACGATTTTCTTTTAAAAGTATTGGAATTGTTGTAAGCATGACCTAACCAAAATGGTTTCAGAGTGCTTTATGAAGGGTTGTGTTCCAAACGACACCAACTAAACTTTGATATCCCTCATCCCTAAAATCCCTAATCCCATCAACATGACCCAATTTAGGCCTATTAGTTTATGTAATACGACCTACAAATTTTGAGTAAGATTCTTGTGCAAAGGATTAGACATTTTCTCCCTGAGCTTGTGAGTCCAAACCAGGTTGCTTTTGTCCCTGGTAGACAAATCCAAGATAACATTGTTGTTGCACAAGAGGTTCTCCACAAGTTCAAGAATGTTAAGGGAAATATGGGGTATATTGCTTTGAAGATTGACTTAGCAAAAGCTTATGACAAGTTGCAATAGGGTTTTATCAAGCAAGTTTTGGAAGAAGTTGGCATTAAAGGAAGTTTGAGAAACCTTATCACGAGCTGTATCTCGAGTGTTCAGTATAGGGTGATTTTGAATGGAGAGTTGTTGAAGAGCTTCACACCTAGAAGTGGTAGCATACAAAGAGATCCTTTATCTCCTCATATCTTTGTGCTCTGTATAGAGAAACTCTCCCATATTATCAATAAAAAAACGTGTGGAGGGGAAGTGGAAATTTGTTAAGGTTTTTAGGGGAGGACATGAAATTTCCCACCTCTTATTTACAGATGACCTAATTCTATTCGGTCAAGCTACTGTACACCAAGTTGAAACCATGAGAGAATGTTTAGACACCTTTTGTGATCTCTCGGGTCAATAAGTCAACTTCCCTAAGTCAAGAATTTTCTGCTCTAGTAACATTAGTAGTAAAAATGCTAGAATTTTGGCTGACATTTATGGCTCTCCAATTACTACCAACTTGGGAAACTATCTTGGTGTTCCTCTCATACATGGCCGAATCACTAAGAGCACTTACAAAGATATTCTAGAGAAATCTCAAAAAAGACTTGCTTCTTGGAAAAGTGCATCTCTTTCATTTGCTGGGAGATATACTCTTATTAAAGCAGTTGATTCGGCTCTCCCTATCTATGCTATGCAAACCGTAAGGTCTCATATTTTGATTAGCTTATTTTGTGGACAAACAACATATTGGGGATTGATGTAAGGGTAGCTTAGGCATTTGATGGTTAGTGATTTGCACAACCAAGGCTCTCTCAAGACCTCAAGAGAAAAAGCACCAAAGGTATATTCTAGTGCTTACTTGCTTTGAAGAGATCTAGTTGCACACACTCACAACTCATGCATATCTCAAATACTTGCATGTTGTGTGTTTTTATATGTGTGCATTCATGTTCTTAAATATCTCTTCATGCATGTTTATTTGATTGCATCTAGTTTATTAAAATGCCATGACATGTTTAGGCATTAAGATGCAAAGCCATGAAGTCTCTTCATGCATATTTAAATGATTGCATCTTGTTCATTGAAATGCCATAACATATTTAGGCATTAGGATGCAAAGCTATGAATTCTATTCATGCATGTTTTAATTGAGTGCATCTTGTTCAATGAAAATGCCATGACATGTTAGGCATTAGGATGCATTCACATCCCACACTTGCATTTCATGTATGTTAGTCTTAAAGTGTGGTGTAATTCGTTTCCGTTTGTGTGATCGGAAACGTCCGCACTTGCACGATGGTGTGCATGTCTTAGTGCGATGGTTGACCTTAAGAAGGTCTCATTCTTATATTGGTTAAGTGTTAGATTTGGTTTGGTTGTTTGGAGTAAAGTGTCTAGTTTCAAAAGATTGGATTTTAATTATTTAAATGATTTTCAAAATTGACCTTTGTATGGTCTTGTGACCATAAGTTTTTATACAAAGCTTCAAAATGAGTTTTGAAAATTTCTGTACAAACTAGACACCCATATCTTTCCAACGGTATATTATTCGTAATATTTCATAACCGTTTGGATTGGTTTTGATATCTCCAAAATGACCACTAAAACAGGGCATCTTTGCTATTTTCCATATCTGACCTTTGGTCACTCAAACGACCATAACCTTTTCTACAGTAATCCAAATCATGTTTTGTTAATTGGAGTAGAAAGTAAACATTCATACCTTTCCAACGGTATATTATACGAAAGGTTTCGATATCGTTTGGTCATGCTTTGAGTCACTTGAAAATCAAGCTTTGTGCTGTGACGCTTCACCGCAGTTCAAGTGCAGCCTTTAGTGACAGCGGCATGCTAGCGACAGAAATTCGCCGCGGTCCAAGTGCCGTCTTGGCTGACCACGGCAGGCCTGATTCCCGACCCTGTTTCGTAATTTGGCCATACCTCACTCATTTGGAGTCCGATTTGGCTCATTTTTGTTGGGCAAGTCACGATATTTATAGGGCTATCATCTAAGCACTATAAATACATCTTTTTCTCTCATTTGTATAAAAGGAACAAAAAGCTACAAAGCCCTAGAGAGAGATTAAGAGTTCCCTAGTGAGAAAAAGCACCAAGATTGCTTCTTTAACTCTCCCAACCCATTTCCTTATGCATAAATCATCATCTAAGCATCATCTAGGATCATCTAGCACATGCTAATACATGGGTCTTTTTCAACATACATGGTATGGTATGTTGAACACTATTATCTTACATAATTAGTGTTTTTACTTATCAATTTTATCTCATCTATTACTTGTATGTGTTTAGATTAATTTCTACATATAAGATTGAGATTATGTGTTGATTGGGTTATTTGTGATAGCTAGGTTTTTATACTTATATGTCATCTGGCTAATTAATCTTGAAAGTTCTTAAAATACTCGAGGCGTGTTTATCAATATAAAGCTAGAGGGGGGGGGGGGGGGGGGGGAATAGATTTTAACTATTATTACCCAATTTTCGCATGCAAGTCAATTTTACGAAAATGCCCCCACTAGTCAAAAATACATACAAGTGTAATATAGTGCGGAATTTAAATAACACTTGATGTATACGTGGAAACCCAACCACTGGGAAAAACCACGGGCTGTATAGTGCGCCACACTCGGAACTCGAAATCACTAATTGAAATGAAGTTTACAACCTATGTAGACCTCGTCTAACATTCCGGTCTGTAACCCCTCACTTCTACCCAGCGGGCCTTTATTAGCAACCTATTCCAATTTGCTTGAGGCCTAAGCACTCTTAGCCTCAAGACTTACTTCTCTAAGAAGAGAGAAACAACCTATGTGATATTATATATGAATATTCAAATAACAAACAAGGCTAGGTAACCTTAGATGCTTATCTAGGATGATGATATAATCAATTTAATCACCCTAGATATCAATTGCTAAATGACATGTCAAATAGCTTAGCTAATCAAGATTAATTAAAAACCTAATTAGCTATCACAAACAACACTCAATTAATTTCATCACAAATAATCTCTAACTTGTATCTAGCATATAATCAAAAGCATACAAGTAATTAAAGAGATGTATTAATGTGAAAAACACTAAAGTAATATGAAATTAGTGAAGAACATACCAAATAAGATGTGATGATTCAAAAACCATGCATGGATCAATTCTATGAAGGCATAGAAGATCAAATATGAAATTGATGCAAAAGGGAATTGATTTGAGTGTTTAAAGATAGGTTCTTGATTTGATTTTTTCTCAAAACATCTCTCTTGAAAGATTAGGGTTCTAATTGCTCAAGAAAATTATTCAGAGATTGAGAAAACAAGATATTTATAGACATCAAGAATTGGGCATGTGAAAAGACACTTTTGCCCCTGAAACGCACCGTTCGGCGGTTTCAATCGGCGGCCAGGCCGCCGATGACGACCGCTGAATTGAGCTCGTGAAGAACAGAGCATTAACGGCGGTTTCATTCGGCGGTTTCGCGACCGCCGATCCAACCGCCGAATCAAACCCGAGAGATTAAAATCGATCAGGTATGAACGGCGGTTTCGAACGGCGGTCGTGACCGCCGATCTTGACCGCATAATTGCTTCAGACCAATCTGGATGAAACGGCGGTTTCATTCGGCGGCCAGGCCACCGATAATAACCGCCGATCACCAACAATGTGTGTGAAAACCAAGGAGAAGCCAAGGGCATTCTCCATAGGCGGTCTTCGCGCGAAACCAAGCACTCATTAGTGCAAGCGCGGACGTTTCCGAACAATGTCGGGGAAACGAATTATAAGGCAACATATACACACAACAAGATATATAACCAATGTGCTAGTGTGTAAAGTGACATGTGAAGAGATGCACATAAAAATAAGCAAGTATGCAATCATAGCAAGAATGCTAAGTGTGTGTGTGCTACTAAATCTCTTCAAAGAAAAACAAGCACAAGAGATTATACCTTTGGCGTGCTTGTATCTTGAGGTCATGGAAGGGCCTTTGATCTTCAACACTAAACACTTAGACTACCCTTACATTCAAAACCCCAACATGTGGTTTGACCACGAAATAAGCCAATCAACAAAACGGGAATCCTTACAAATCTCATTGTATGATTGAGATTGTTTTTATTTTTATTTTTTTATAGCTAGGTTTTCATGTTTATCTAACATCTATCTAATTGATCTCATTAAAATGATTGATATTGTTTTTGATAGCTATTGTATCTAGGATTTGTTATCTTTTACATAGCTAAAGTTGTATGCCATGTCATATAGCTATTTTCATATCTATGATTGATTTTATTGTCATCATATAATCCTAGATAATCATTTAGTGTACCCTAGCTCTATTTGCATATTTGGATATCTTGCATATTCACTTAGGGTGTTGATCTCTTCGAAGAATTTAAGTATTGATCTAGGATTGCTATTACAGGCCTACAGGTAGTAGTAGTGGGTTACAGACCGGGATTAGGCTGTGAACATCATTACAAGTAGTGATTGCAAGGATTAAGCAATTTGACTAGGTTCACTTTTACAGGCCTGCGGGTAGTGGTAGCAGGTTACATACCGGGATTAGGTTGTAAACGTTATCACAATTAGTGGATTCGAGGTTCGAGTGTGGCGCACTTAATAGCCCGTGGTTTTTCCTAGTTTGGGTTTCCACGTAAAAATCAAGTGTTATTTAAATTCCGTACTTTACACTTGATTTATTGTATTCACTAGTTTGGGGTATTTTCGTAAATTGACTAAACGCGAAAATTTGGCAATAAGGGTTAAAATCTATTCACCCCCCTCCCCTCTAAATAATATTAGAACACACCGTCGTGCGTTAATTTGTTTCAATTGGTATCAGAGCGGGTTCCTGGATATATTTAGGTGATCCTTTGCTCATTTTGGTGTTTTGTGCATTTTGTGTGATTTTTGGTCATTCATACATTTGCATCCATTTTACTCAAACACTATGTGTGATTTTGAGAGATTAGAGGGTACGTTACTCTCCGAATCACCATTGCTCATCAAGGAAAACTATTCCTCTTGGAAAGTAAGAATGGAAGTCTTTTTGATGGACTTTGATGAGCATGTGTGGTTGTGTGTGGAAGAGGGATACTCGCCTCCCATAGAGAGACTAGAATATGGGACTTGTGTGCCTAAGCCCAAGTCCAAATGGTCAAATGACGAACTTGAGGCTACAAAATGGAATTCAAAGGGCATATGTGCCTTATCTTGTGCAATGGATGAGATTCAAGCCAAACTCATTCGAACCACTCGATATGTTCGAGAAGCTTGGGAGATTCTAAAAGTCACCCACGAAGGTACCGTGAAGGAAAAAGATAAGATTTTGGGTACCTTGAAGATGAAGCTTCATTGTGTTGATTGTGGCGGCTATGGGCACATCTCCATAAAATGTGGAAGCTCGAAGACCAAGAATCGAAGAGGCAAATCAAAGGCCTACTCTTATAGTGAGAGTGAAGTGTGCTCTTCGAGTTCCGAGAGATGTGATAAGAATGACATAGCCTTTCCCGCCTTAAATGATGACAAACTAAAGGTGACCACAAGACACTCATCACTTAAGGTCAACAACTGTAAGGTCTTCGTTTATTGATTGGCTTATTTCGTAGACAAACCACATTTGAGGTTTTTGTAAGGGTAGATTAGGCTCTCAAGACCTCAAGAGAAGAAGCACCAAAGGTAAATTTATAGTGCTTACTTTGCTTTGAAGAGATGTAGTTGCACACACACACAACACTTGCATAATTCTTATTCTTGAATGTTGTGTTTGTATTATGTGTGCATTATTGATTATTTAATCTCTCTTCTTGCATAAGTATTGATTGCATCTTGTGATTAAAATGACATGTCATGTTAGGCTTTTAGGATGCATTTTCTTTACCTTTTACCCTTGCATTTTGTGTGTGGGGTTCAAAAGAGTGGGTTGTGCGCTGGTCGTCATACGCCAAACCAATGCAGCTCACCAGCGCAGAACTCCCAGTTCTCTGTCGCTAGTCATGCAGTGGTCGTCCAGCGCAAGCTCACCAGCGCAGATCGCCCAGGTCTCTGTCGCTGGTCTTGCGCCTCTGGTCATGCGCAGCCCTTACCAGCGCAAATCGCCTAGTGGTTTGCCGCTGGTCGTGCGCCTTTCTTATGCGCTAGTCGACCAACGCACCGTACAAAAGTTGGCTTTGCGCTGGTTCACCAGCGCACAAGGCTTATTTTGGTGCGATTTTTCAAAACGACCACACTTTACTTATGGCATCTATATATACAACTCTATGTTTTTAGGTCAGTTTGCTGAGTTCAAAATATCATATATTTTCTTTAAAATATTTTTCAAGAGAAAAATTCTTAAGAACTCTTCTTTAAACACTCAAATACATTCCCTTATGCATCAAAGAACATCTTGCAATCATCCATGCATGGTTTTGTATCATCACATCTTCCTTGGTATGTTCTTCACTAACTTTATCTAATTTTAGTGTTTTTCATATTAAGACATCTCTTTAAATTACTTGTGTGTTTTTAGATCATATGTTAAATACAAGTTAGAGATTATTTGTGATGAATTTGATTGAGTGTTGTTTGTGATAGCTAATTAGGTTTTTGCTTAATCTTGATTAGCTAAGCTTTTTGACATGTCATTTGGCTATTGATATCTAGGATTGCATTAATTAACATCTAATCATCCTAGATAAGTATCTAAGGTTACCTAACTTTATTTGCTCTTTGAATATTCATACATATTCACATAGGCTTTATTATCTCTTCTTAGATAACTAAGTCTTGTGTTGCTATCGGGATTAGGTAGCTTAAATCACAAGCAATTGGACTAGGTTTACTCATACCGGGATTAGGTAGGTGTGTGATTATATACCGGGATTAGATTGTAATCGTTTATACACATTTAGTGGATTTGAGGTTCGAGTGTGGCTCACTTATTAGCCCGTGGTTTTTCTCGTGAGGGTTTCCACGTAAATATCAAGTGTTGTTTTATATTCCGCACCATATTACACTTGCTATATTATATTGACTATTAGGGGTATTTTCGTAATCTTGACCATACACGAAAATTGGGTAAAATCAATTAAAATCTATTCACCCCCCCTCTAGATTAATATCAAACACACCGAGTATTTGTTTCAACAACAAAGAAGCTAGTTCGGATGATGATTACCATGAGAGTACAAGTGGTGGAAGCTTCTATGTAGAAAGTTCAAGTTCTATTAACTTAAGTGATGAGGGTTTGACCTCCAAAGTGAAGAAGGAGAAAAAGATAACCTCTAAGGTGAAGGAGGAGAAGAAGATGACCCCGTCAAAGAAGAAAGGGGAAGCTATGATCACTACTTAGAGAGATAGCGAAGTTGAAGTAGTTGAAGAATGTTCCACAAGCTCGGTTGAGTGTGAGAACAACTTGAAACAAATACTCGGTGTGTATAAACTTAATCTAGATGGGGGTGAATAGATTTAAACTAATTTGACCTAATTTTCGTGTATAGTCAAGATTACGAAAATACCCCTAATAGTCAATATAATATAGCAAGTGTAATATGGTATGGAAATTAAATAACACTTGATATATATATGGAAACCTAACCACTGGGAAAAACCACGGGCTGTTTAGTGCGCCACACTCGGACCTCGAAATCCACTAATTGAAATGGAGTTTACAACCTATGTAGACCCCGTCTAACACTCCGATCAATAACCCCCTACTTCTGCCACGCGGGCCTTTAAAAATGGCTCTAGTCCTAATTGCTTGAGGCCTAAGCAATCTTTGCCCTAAGTTTTAATTCTCAATGAAGAGATAATGCAACTTATGTGAATATGTAAAATACTCAAAATGCAACAAGTGTTAGGTAACCCTATATGCTTATCTAGGATGATGAAATATCAATTAAAGCAATCCTAAATATCAATAGCTAAATGACATGTCATAAAACTTAGCTAAACATAGATTAGGCAATCCTATGATATAGCTATCAAAATACAACTCTCAAACAATCAATACACTAATCTCAATCTTGTATCTAAGATATATATGAATAACATACAAGTGACAATATGAGATTGCTTGTTAAGAAAAACACAAAATATGTAGATATATGTGAAAAGCTTACCAAACAAAGTATGTTGAAGAAACCATGCAAAATGACATCTAGATGATCATGGAAAATGCTAGATGATCATGGAAAATGCTAGATGATAATTGATAATCATGGAAAAGTGTTTGAGTAATCAAAGGAGAGTTCTTTAGTGAAATTTTTCTCTTGGAAAAATATGCTAAGTAAAAATATAATTTTTAACTCTCTTTGTCAACCTAGAAATGAAAGAGGCATATATATAGTGTCTCAAAATGAAGTGGAGTCGTTTTGAAAAGTTAACACAAAAATAGCCTTGACCGCTGTTCACCCGCTCTACGTAGGGCTGTACACCGCTCTACGTAGGGCGGGTGTACAGCGGTTCACCTGGGTTTGTGAAGAACAAGTTCTTCATGACCACCCTACGTAGGGCGGATTCCAGGTGACCTGGGAGCGGTTGCTCTCGGGTTTAGAATCGACTAGTGGCACCGCTGTTCACCCGCTCTACGTATGGCGGGTGTACAGCGGTCAAGAGCGATTTTGCTCTAGGCCACTTTTGGGCGCTATACGTAGAGCCCCTGTAAGGGGGGTGTACAGCGGCCCAAACAAACACAATGCAATCCTTGTTCTAAACTTTACATGACATTTGAACAACTAGATGCAATCAACAAAATATGCAAGAAGAGATATTATATAAACATGAATGTACACACATAAGGACACACAAAATACACGAAGTATGGAAATGCATGGAATGTGTGTGTGTGTGCACTAAATCTCTTCAAAGCAAATCAAGCACTTAGAGACATACTTTTGGTGCTTGTCAACCTTGAGGTCTTGAAAGGGCCTTTGAGCTTGATCCTCAGTCACCTAAGCTACCTTTACAAACAAACCCCAACATGTGGTTTGTCCACGAAATAAGCCAATCAACAAATGGGAATCCTTACACAACTACTTGACATTTCCGGTTTCCTATCAAGAAGAAACTCAAGACGTTACCAAATGTTTGTCTCTTGAAGATTTCAAGATTGGTGACTTGAAGATTGGAAACTGACGTGGAGCATGCTTGAGAGAAGCAAGCCTTGATGAAATGACTCTCACAAGCACAAGTGAGAAATTCTTTAATCATGGTAGTTTATGCTCCGAGAACTCTTGTGTAAATTTGGTGGACAACCAAGAGTTCATTGACTCCCTTCAAAAGTCTTTGAAGGAGAAAGAAAATGATATCCTTAGATTGGAAAAGGATAATTTTCAACTACATGCCAAGATGACTCACTTGAATGATGAAGTGAGGTGTGTAAAAGATATTGAAGGCAAGTTGAAGATGGAACTTGAAGAGGCAAGAAGTTCACTTGCTAAGTTGACTTCGAGTTTGGACATGGGTGACTCCTTGAAGGTAGACATAGTTGTTGTGTCTAAATACGAGAAGGAGATTGAAGATTGCCATCAAAGGATGAAGACAATGAAGGATGAACTTGCTTGCAAAGAAAATTCCTTGAGAATTGTCAAGGATAAAGAGAATAGGCACCTTCAAGACTTGAAGAAGGGTAAGATATTGCAACCTTAAGCTCAAGGCAAGTGCAAAGCTCCACCTCCTCACCATCCAAGGAGGAAGATTAATCTTGGAAATATATCCAAGAATGGCCAAGTGAAGATGCCAACAAAGGGCGTTGCTCATTCTCAACACCAAAGAGCTTCATGCCCAAGCATTCCTCAATCTTGGTCTAACCAACCAAGAAGGCGTGACATGCTACCTCAACCAAGGAGGCAACCCAATTCGGTTCAACAACAAAGAAGATGTAAACCAGTTCAACACCAAAGGCGACATCAAATGTCCTCACAAGGATATGGTATGATTTCTCACTTTATACCAACTTGTCATTATTGTGGTGTTGATGGGCATATAAGGCCTCATTGCTTTAGCTACATTAAGCATTGTAGGGTTGTAAGCATGATAGAGAGAAAGAGGCTTAGAAGAGCCCATTTGCATGTGCCTAGGAAATCTTTTGTCAATAATCCTATGTTCTTAAATAACATGCAATCTTTGACCACTAGGAATGATAATGTGTCACCTAGGTGGATTAGAAAAGATTAACCCACTTGCTACGAGACGAACATGTCTCCCATAGGTTCAACTAGGTCCAATGGACTTGGTAGGTCTATAGGACCTCATGCCCTTCATTGAAGAGGTGTGGTAATTGACCCCACATAGGGATCTCAAGCAAAGAGAGCACTTGCATACTTGTTGCATGCAAATTTGAAATATTTTATGCTTCTTTATTAATTGCTTGAGTAGCTTGGTTGCACATATGCTTATATGTTTTTACTTCAATAAGTGTGAACCATGCTTTTATTGCAATCCATGTCATATTTATATTCAAACATGCATTTTTGGACTAGAAAATATACTTAGGAAGTTGATGACACGTCGTTGAGGTGTATCAAAAGATTTGAATTTTACATTCAACCTCGCAAGTGCACGAGTCAAAAGACTAGTATAGCGTGCAAGCAAGAGTATCGTTCCGCAGGGAGGTGGAATCCGTCAACTGTCGCTAGCTTAGCTTATTTGGAAAATATGAATTGAAGTGTGTGTGTGCATTAAATGTAAATATTGCAATGAAAAGATAAATTATGTACAAAAGTATTTACAAAGATAGAATGGATGTGAGAGATGTGGCATATAAATGGTTACACTAAGTAAATGACTCCACCATAGCAATCACACAATTTCATACAAACATGCATAGTCAATGTTGAATGCCGTGCTCACTTAATCCTCGACAATTGTCCTCACTCCAGCAACAACGGCTATACTGACATGCACCAACAACCTATCTCTCGATGGTTGCCCGAACTGCACTTAAGTTCCTTAAGAACTATGAGACACACATATCGACAATACATGCAAAACCGCACGCTGACTCTACATGTAGTGGCCAATCTACTAGTGCACGTTGAGTGCTTCACCTCTCGGTCCTTCACACAACAACCTAAGTTCATTCAAATGGTGGCTAACCACTTGAAAGCTTTAAGCACTTCAAAGGACCACTCAACCATCAACAAGCATATGCAACAAAAAAGGCAACAATGCTAGGTTTATATCAATTTCCTAATGAATGAAATTACACATCGAAGAAGAGAAAAAAATACAAAGAAAGAAATACAAAATGGATAGAAAGGAGACCCCTCATCCGTAACCGGGAATCGAACACCGGGTCTTCTCGGGTGTCAATCCGAGATGTCCTTACCACTGGACGACTACGTCGTTCTCCAATCTCATGCATGCTCAACTCTCTCATAGAGAAAGCTCTCTCCTTATCTCTCAAATCTCCCTAAGATGGATGGCTAAATATGGGACAAGCTCACCAAACAACAATGTGCAAATAGTTGATTGTTATCATTAAGAACATTCAATTCAAGTTAAGGGTTCATTCTCTTGATTAAGGCATTCAACACAATCAATTCATCACCCAAACCCAAGCCATGGGATGAGCAATTGTGTCTTGATAAAAAGACCCATTAAGCACAAGAATATGGAACCCAAGCCTAATCTAGCATATGAATGCATAATCAACCAAGCTTTTCCCACTCTTTGGAGCTAATACTCAAACACTCAAATCATTTTAAACATAGTAATTTTGGTTCATTCATCAATCAATCGACAATTATGGGATGTTAAATTACACTACTCCTAAATTAAATTACTCTACTCCTATTCCTATTCATGGACACATATCGATTTTGACCATCCACACACATGCATATCATAATAAGAGAGAAATTATGCTTAAATCAAAGAATAGAACAAAACCCAAAGAATTTAAGAAAAATTCATACATATATTGCACAAGTATAGGTTTACAAAATTCCCAAATTGGTGATTACATCCAAGAAAATAAGAAATACAAAAAAGAGATGAGTTTAAAGGAGACAACCCTTGAAGACAACTCCTCCAAGCTCTCCTTGATTTCCTAGCTCATTTTTGGTCCAAAGACCACTCCATTCTTCTTGTAATCTCCTCCTAGATGGGTGGATGTAGTGTAAAAAGGGTGGTGGAGATGTATGGTGAGCTCCCATGGAGGAAAAACCTCCATGGGAGCTTAAAGCTCTCACTTATTTAGGGAAGAAGATTGATGCAGCGGCAGCACTAGCTTTGGGTTACTTGGAATGCAAGGATCGTAACAAGGGTGGGGTTCTTTAGAGGAGGCGTCAGCTAGCTCAACAGGGGTGATGTGGTGGGCAATCATGTGCAACGTGGCTGGCTGATTTGGGTCCTTGTTTGATCAGGAGTAGTTCGGTTCAATGACAGCAGAATTCCATTTTATTTAGGATTAGTTTTTGATAAGTTTAAAGTCGTATCTCCTTATGTAATTAGGAGTTAGAGTTTTCTTTGGTTACGGTCTATGTTGCCTATTTATTTATTGTTTTTTGCATCGTTTAGAACTGGTTGAATATTAATAAAATCAGAGAATATTTCTCTACAAACCAGTTATCATATCTTTGTGAAGGTAGAAGTAATTGAAGCCTGTTAACGAATCCTTCGTGCGCGAGGTCGAACGTTTTCAGTAGGTTGTTTTCTAATTGTTTTGTTGCAGGTTTTTCTCGTATAGCTTCCGCTACACCAGTTGGTATTAGAGCCGTGTTCGTTCGGGACATCAACATGCCGCCGAAGAGATGACTACCTAACCGGATTCCCGTAGAAGAGGCCAACGAACGTGACCGTGTGGCACAGTTGGAACAGCAGATGGCGCAAATAACGGAGCAACTCGCGACGTTAATCGCCAACCAAAATCCTTTCCAAGCCTTAAATCCTAACGGTGGTGATGTTGAGGATGAGAGTGACGAGGAGAGTGAAGCTCAAGTGGAGGCTCCACAGCAGCGTCGTCAAGCGCCAGAGCGTGAAGACAACTGACGGTGGGAATCTGGTATGAGAACAGAAATTCTGGAATTTCAGGGTAATCTTTCACCTGATGAATTCCTTGATTGGCTCGGAATAGTAGAGGAGATCTTGGAGTTTAAAGACGTACCGGCGAATGCAAGGGTAGCCTTGGTGGCAACCCGACTTCGGGGACGAGCCGCAGCTTGGTGGCAGCAAATTAAGCTCACACGAACTCGAATGGGAAAATCGAAACTCACGGATTGGGAGAAGATGGTCCGTAAAATGCACTCTGAATTTTTGCCCCATAATTTTCAAAAGTTATTGTATCAGAAGTTGCAAAATTTACGCCAAGGGTCGCGTTCAGTTGATGACTATACAACAGAATTCTATCAATTACTTGTGCGCAATGACATCCAAGAAACTCAAGATCAAGTTGTGTCCAGATATTACGGAGGATTGCGGGCGCAAATCCTAGAGGTGGTGAACCTATTTGATCCGGTCACGGTGTCTGAAGCTCATCAGAGGGCTGTGCAAATAGAAAAATCTGTGGCACGAAGAGGAGGGGGTGGACTGCTGTCTTTTGGCAATAGTGGTGCAACGGGAAGATTTGGGAGCAGCAGCAGCAATTTCGCCAGCCGAACAGCGGCAGTGGGCAGCAACGGCAACAATATGCAGTCCCTTAACAGCCCGAACCAACAGCCTAGGACTACAGGTGGTTTTAAGTGTTTTAATTGTGGTGAGGTGGGTCATTGTCAGTCAGATTGTAAGAAACCTGGCAAGCGAGTCTTATTCACCGAAACGGATGAGGGGACCGAAGACGAGGCTGTCATTGGAGAGGAGCCGCAGTTTGATGAAGATAATGTGGTGGATGAAGATTGGGTGGAAGGTGATGTTGGGCCATTATTGATGATACGCCCAGCTTGTGAAACAATTTCTGAAATTGACAAATATGAGAGAGGCAAAGTGGTCGACGTGTCAACAAACCCACAAGTCAACAAGGAATGCGCAGTATACAAGGATGTCACAGGCACCAAAGGTACAGCCATGGTGGTTCGGCGCACATGTTTGACTCCACGTGCAGAAGAGAGCGATTGGCTTCGAAACAATGTTTTTCATTCAACTTGTACCATCCTTGGTAAAGTTTGTCGATTCATTATTGACGGAGGAAGTTGTGAAAACATTGTGTCCGTGGAGGTGGTTAGTAAATTGGGAATCAAGGCTGGACAACACCCAAAACCATATCGATTAGCTTGGCTTCAAAAAGGTGGAGAGGTAACGGTTTCACAACGAGCACTGATATCCTTTTCTATTGGCAAGCATTACACAGACCAGGTATGGTGTGATATTGTTCGCATGGACGCATGTCATTTATTGCTCGGACGGCCGTGGCAGTATGATCAAAAGGTAAAACACGATGGCTTTAAAAATACTTACACATTCCTTTTTGATAAAATGAATATTGTGTTGTTACCAAGTAAGCCTGAGACAAATCTACAATAGCTGAAGGATCCAATCTCCTTTCTTTCTCTGAATTCGAAATAGAGATGGAGGACACCGATACGGTGTACTTATTGCTAAACAAAGAAGTGCATGCCAAAATAGAGGTCCCTGAGGCCGTGGTTCTTGTACTTACGAAATTCACGGAATTATTTCCCGAAGACCTACCTGAAGGACTTCCACCGTTGAGAGATATCCAACATCATATTGATCTTGAGCCGGGGGCTATTTTGCCTAATCGTCCACACTATCGGATGAGTCCGAGCGAGCATGAGGAGCTGCGACGACAGGTTGAAGGTTTACTCGCCAAGGGTCATATCCGTGAAAGCCTTAGTCCGTGCGCGGTACCAGCGCTTTTAATTCCAAAAAAGGATGGATCATGGAGAATGTGCGTGGACAGCCGTGCAATCAATAAAATTACGGTGAGGTATCAATTTCCAATCCTTCGGTTAGATGATCTCCTAGACCAACTGAGTGGGGCGACAGTGTTCACAAAACTCGACTTAAAAAGCGGTTATCATCAGATAAGAATTTGACCAGGGGATGAGTGGAAAACTGCGTTCAAAATGCGAGAGGGCCTCTATGAATGGATGGTCATGCCATTCGGTTTGTCTAACGCACCAAGTACTTTCATGCGTGTGATGAACCAAGCGTTACGGCCATTTATAGGAAAATTTGTGGTCGTCTATTTTGACGATATTTTGATCTATAGTGCCGCTCAGGACTTACATATGCAGCACATTCGTGAGGTTTTAACAGTGTTGCGAAAGGAAAATTTGTTCGCTGCAGTCAACAAATGCGTCTTCATGACTTCGGAGGTATTATTTTTGGGTTACTTAATCTCAGGAAAGGGTCTTCAGGTGGATGAATGTGGCTAGGAAGCCGCATGCGATACGAATGTACGAATGTGGCTAGGAAGCCGCAAGCGATACGCATTCGGGTTTATCTTCCCCAATACCTCCAATGGTCCAATTTTCTTCGCAGCCAGCTTGTTGTATTCTCCCACGGGGAAGCGAGCCTTAGTGAGGACAGCCCACACAAAGTCGCCAATCTCAAATTCCACATGTCTTCGTTTCCTGTCAGCAGCCAATTTGTATTTGACAATGGACCTCCCTAAATTGTCACAAACTTGCGCATGAGTGTCTTGTAATTTTTGCACAAAGTCTTCTGCTTTCCCATGAACTCGTGTCTTGCTTGGTATTGGCAACAAATCCAACGGCCCCCGAGGTAACACCGAGTATACAATCTGAAATGGACTGAAGCCCGTGCTTCGATTCACCGCATGATTATAAGCAAACTCCGCTTGACTAAGTTTTAGGTCCCAAGCACGAGCATTGTCACCCACCAAACACCGTAATAAGTTGCCAAGAGACTAATTTACCACTTCGGTTTGACCATCCGTCTGCGGGTGATATGCGCTACTGAATTTTAGCTGCGTATTCACCATCCTCCAAAGACTTCGCCAAAAATGACTAAGGAACCGAGTGTCACGATCAGACACAATTGAATTTGGCAGGCCATGTAGGCGATAAATATCTCGAAAAAAAAGTTGAGCCACGTTGACTGCATCTGTTGTCTTTTTACACGGAATAAAATGGACCATCTTGGAAAACCTGTCAACAACCACAAAAATTGAATCAAACCCGCGTTGAGTCCTTGGTAATCCTAACATGAAATCCATGCTAAGGTCCGTCCATGGCTGTGTTGGTATGGGCAGCGGCATGTAAAGTCCCGCGTTTGTCGCTTTTCCTTTCGAAACTTGACACACATGACAACGCTCCACGTATCGCTCCACCTCACGCCGAATTGTCGGCCAGAAATAGTTGTCCTTGACTAGCTGTAGGGTGCGGTCCCTCCCAACATGACCCTCACCATGCAGCTCTTTGATAATTTGTAAACGCAAGCTTCCCTTAGGTACACATAATTGATTTCCACGAAACAAGAAACCATCCAGCAACAAGAAATTACTGTTTTCAATGGCACCCAAATTCTTCATGACAGGTCCGAAGTATGGATCATCATTTAGCACTTCCCGGAATGACTCAAAACCCGGTATTGAGACTGTCATTGTGGACAGCAAATTGCTCCGTCGACTTAAGGCGTCGGCAACTCGATTTGACGCTCCTGACTTGTGTTTTAACACAAAAGTAAATTGCTGCAAATACGAGGACCAGGAGGCATGACGGGCTGAAATTTTGACTTGGCTATGGAGGTGTTTTAACGCCTCATGATCAGTGCAGAGGATAAATTCCCGGTGAAAAAGATAATGCCTCCAATGCTTCAAGGTTTGAACTACCGCGTAGAATTCGATGTCATATGTGATATACCTTGCCCTTGCTCCTGAGAGTTTCTCACTAAAAAAAGCGATCGGCTTGCAAGCCTGGCTCAAAACAGCCCATACCCCCACTTTAGACGCATCACTGTGCAGCTCAAAGGGTTGCGAAAAATCTGGTAATATCAAAATTGGGGCAGTGGTTAAGTGTACCTTAATGAGTTGGAATGCTTCTTCTGCGGCTAAAGGCCACTGAAAATTTTTTTCTTTCAAACAATCGGTGATTGGAGCCATGATACTACTAAAATGAGGAATGAATCGACGATAAAATGCCGCCAATCCGTGGAAACTACGCACCTCAGTAATGCTTGTCGGCTGTGGCCACTGTTTTACTGCTGTAATTTTTTTTTCATCCACCTGAAGACCCTTTCCTGAGATTAAGTAACCCAAAAATAATACCTCCGAAGTCATGAAGACGCACTTGTTGACTGCAGCAAACAAATTTTCCTTTCGCAACACTGTTAAAACCTCACGAATGTGCTGCATATGTAAGTCCTGAGCGGCACTATAGATCAAAATATCGTCAAAATAGACGACCACAAATTTTCCTATAAATGGCCGTAACGCTTGGTTCATCACACGCATGAAAGTACTTGGTGCATTAGACAAACCGAATGGCATGACCATCCATTCATAGAGGCCCTCTCGCGTTTTGAACGCAGTTTTCCACTCATCCCCTGGTCGAATTCTTATCTGATGATAACCGCTTTTTAAGTCGAGTTTTGTGAACACTGTCGCCCCACTCAGTTGGTCTAGGAGATCATCTAACCGAGGGATTGGAAATCGATATCTCACCGTAATTTTATTGATTGCACGGCTGTCCACGCACATTCTCCATGATCCGTCCTTTTTTGGAATTAAAAGCGTTGGTACCACGCACGGACTAAGGCTTTCACGGATATGACCCTTGGCGAGTAAACCTTCAACCTGTCGTCGCAGCTCCTCGTGCTGCTCGGACTCATCCGATAGTGTGGACGATTAGGCAAAATAGCCCCTGGCTCAAGATCAATATGATGTTGGATATCTCTCAACGGTGGAAGTCCTTCAGGTAGGTCTTCGGGAAATAATTCCGTGAATTCCGCAAGTACAGGAACCACGGCCTCAGGGACCTCTATTTTGGCATGCACTTCTTTGTTTAGCAATAAGTACACCGTATCGGTGTCCTCCATCTCTATTTCGAATTCAGAGAAAGAGAGGAGATTGGATCCTTCGGCTATTGTAGATTTGTCTCGCGGCTTACTTGGTAACAACACAATATTCATTTTATCAAAAAGGAATGTGTAAGTATTTTTAAAGCCATCGTGTTTTACCTTTTGATCATACTGCCACGGCCGTCCGAGCAATAAATGACATGCGTCCATGCGAACAATATCACACCATACCTGGTCTGTGTAATGCTTGCCAATAGAAAAGGATATCAGTGCTCGTTGTGAAACCGTTACCTCTCCACCTTTTTGAAGCCAAGCTAATCGATATGGTTTTGGGTGTTGTCCAGCCTTGATTCCCAATTTACTAACCACCTCCGCGGACACAATGTTTTCACAACTTCCTCCGTCAATAATGAATCGACAAACTTTACCAAGGATGGTACAAGTTGAATGAAAAACATTGTTTCGAAGCCAATCGCTCTCTTCTGCACGTGGATTCAAACATGTGCGCCGAACCACCATGGCTGTACCTTTGGTGCCTGTGACATTCTTGTATACTGCGCATTCCTTGTTGACTTGTGGGTTTGTTGACACGTCGACCACTTTGCCTCTCTCATATTTGTCAATTTCAGAAATTGTTTCACAAGCTGGGCGTATCATCAATAATGGCCCAACATCACCTTCCACCCAATCTTCATCCACCACATTATCTTCATTAAACTGCGGCTCCTCTCCAATGACAGCCTCGTCTTCGGTCCCCTCATCCATTTCGGTGAATAAGACTCGCTTGCCAGGTTTCTTACGATCTGACTGACGATGACCCACCTCACCACAATTAAAACACTTAAAACCACCTGTAGTCCTAGGCTGTTGGTTCGGGTTGTTGAGGGACTGCATATTGTTGCCGCTGCTGCCCACTGCCGCTGTTCGGCTGGCGAAATTGCTGCTGATGCTCCCAAATCTTCCCGCTGCACCACTACTGCCAAAAGACAGCAGTCCACCCCCTCCTCTTTGTGCCACATATTTCTCTATTTGCACAGCCCTCTGATGAGCTTCAGACACCGTGATCGGATCAAATAGGTTCACCACCTCTAGGATTTGCGCCCGCAATCCTCCGCAATATCTGGACACAACTTGATCTTGAGTTTCTTGGATGTCATTGCGCACAAGTAATTGATAGAATTCTGTTGTATAGTCATCAACTGAACGCGACCCTTGGAGTAAATTTTGCAACTTCTGATACAATAACTTTTGAAAATTATGGGGCAAAAATTCAGAGCGCATTTTACGGACCATCTTCTCCCAATCCGTGAGTTTCGATTTTCCCATTCAAGTTCGTGTGAGCTTAATTTGCTGCCACCAAGCTGCGGCTCGTCCCCGAAGCCGAGTTGCCACCAAGGCTACCCTTGCATTCGCCGGTACGTCTTTAAACTCCAAGATCTCCTCTACTATTCCGAGCCAATCAAGGAATTCTTCGGGCGAAAGATTACCCTGAAATTCCAGAATTTCTGTTCTCATACCAGATTCCCACCGTCGGTTGTCTTCACGCTCTGGCGCTTGACGACGCTGCTGTGGAGCCTCCACTTGAGCTTCACTCTCCTCGTCACTCTCATCCTCAACGTCACCACCGTTAGGATTTAAGGCTTGGAAAGGATTTTGGTTGGCGATTAACGTCGCAAGTTGCTCCGTTATTTGCGCCATCTGCTGTTCCAACTGTGCCACACGGTCACGTTCGTTGGCCTCTTCTACGAGAATCCGGTTAGGTAGTTGTCTCTTCGGCGGCATGTTGATGTCCCGAACGAACACCGCTCTGATACCAACTGGTGTAGCGGAAGCTATACGAGAAAAACCTGCAACAAAACAATTAGAAAACAACCTACTGAAAACGTTCGACCTCGCGCACGAAGGATTCGTTAACAGGCTTCAATTACTTCTACCTTCGCAAAGATATGATAACTGGTTTGTAGAGAAATATTCTCTGATTTTATTAATATTCAACCAGTTCTAAATGATGCAAAAAACAATAAATAAATAGGCAACATAGACCGTAACCAAAGAAAACTCTAACTCCTAATTACATAAGGAGATACGACTTTAAACTTATCAAAAACTAATCCTAAATAAAATGGAATTCTGCTGTCATTGAACCGAACTACTCCTGATCAAACAAGGACCCAAATCAGCCAGCCACGTTGCACATGATTGCCCACCACATCACCCCTGTTGGGCTAGCTGACGCCTCCTCTAAAGAACCCCACCCTTGTTACGATCCTTGCATTCCAAGTAACCCAAAGCTAGTGCTGCCGCTACATCATCACCAAAGATGGAAGAGGAAGAAGATGAAGGGGATTTCGGTTTTGAGGTGTGGGAGGTGTCAAAAGTTGTTGTTTCAGACCCCAAAATGGGGGTATTTAAAGAGTTGGGAGGATAGGGCATGAATGGGGTGTGAAAGGACAAGATTGCCCTTCAAAATCGGCCAAAAATCATGAAATTGATGCTCATGGCACTGTACGTACAGCCCTTTTGTACAGCGACCGTACAGCGCCCATTCTCTGGAATTCTTCAGTGGTTTTCAGCATCGCGCACCGTTACGGAAATGAAAATAACTCTCTCTGGAAATATCGGAATCACGATCCGTAAAAACCGTTGGAAAAAGGACAGCCGAGGCTTTCCAACCATAGGTATTACGAAACCTAGTTCATTCTGAGGAGAAAGATATAGCCCTCACAAGTCAGGTGTTCTGCACGAGCCTTTTCCATTTCAGCCATTTTAACTTCCAAAACCCATCAATTTAGCTCAAATACCTTATTTATGGTAAATAACCTACAAAAAGCTCACAAAACACATTATATATAAAAATACGCTCAAAAATGAGTACAAAAAATAGGAAATGGGGAGCTCAAATAGGTGGAAATATGGTCCGATCAGAAGTACTCTTTGAATGACCTATAATGATCTCCATGACATGATTGTTAAATGACATGCTTAAAATGTGAAAATCATGAAATTCAAATGACATGCTCAAATGAAAAAGCATGATTTGATGATTGCAATATTTAAATGCAAAATTATGTGTGAAAAGCTAATGAGACTCAAATGAATAAAGGATCTTGTATCTGTTCAAAGGATTTTAAAATCCAAATGTCTCTCTTTCTTTATTAGTTGAACATGGCTATTATCATATGGATATCCTATCCGGAAAATCGAATAGGGTGCAAAAAGTCGCTCATGCCATGTTTTGCTTATAAAGTTGGATATAGTGCCTCTA
This sequence comes from Acer yangbiense, assembly GCA_008009225.1. NCBI lineage: Eukaryota > Viridiplantae > Streptophyta > Magnoliopsida > Sapindales > Sapindaceae > Acer > Acer yangbiense. The sequence goes on from CM017763.1 coordinate 15,982,448, forward strand.
AAATTGAATTCAATGAAATCTCTATATCCTTGCTTTAATCATAACAAATGGTGAAATTGGTTTGAATTCTATTTGGAAATCTTTGTCATTTGCTTTGCCAAATACCATTGTATTTTGGACTTGAATGCTACATGTCTTGTATGCAAAGCAATTTTATTCACACATTTTCATAAAAATAAATCTCCTTGTTTCTATCCAATTAATTAAGTTGCATAAAGTGCATTATATGATTATGCAAATGACTTGTATGCTATTATCTCTCGTTGCTACAAGTGACCCGGTTGAGAACACTCATTTGCCCATCTCATGACAAAAAGGGGGAGTAATATGTAGTTAGGGGGAGAATGCTAATTGCTAAATTATTGTAGCATTCGCATGATTGGGGAGTTTACCTATTGAGGGAGAGTAACCCGTTGAGGGGGAGCATTTGCATTGCATATTTATTGCATTATGTTGCATGTTTTTTTTAATGTGAAATTCTTTATTGCAAATGCTTGTTTTATCTCACTTGATTAATCTCACATATACTTGTATTGGAAAGTATAGAAACTTTGTTTTGAAGGATTGATTGTTCTACAAGAGATTGAAGACTTGAAGACATAGCTTTTAATTATCTCTTTGTAATGTAGAAAATCCCTTTAGTTTCTATTTTTGTTGTGAGGATCAATGTGAGTGGTGGTTTTGTGACGAAATAGACAAAGAGGGAGATTGTAATGTCTCATATTTTGATTGGCTTATTTCGTGGACAAACAACATATTAGGGATTGATGTAAGGGTAGTTTAGGCATTTGATGGTTAGTGATTTGCACAACCAATGCCCTCTCAAGACCTCAAGAGAAGAAGCATCAAAGGTATATTCTAGTGCTTACTTGCTTTGAAGAGATCTAGTTGCACACACTCACAACTCATGCATATCTCTAATACTTGTATGTTGTGTGTTTTTATATGTGTGCATTCATGTTCTTGAATATCTCTTCATGCATGTTTATTTGATTGCATCTAGTTTATTGAAATGCCATGACATGTTTAGGCATTATGATGCAAAGCCATGAAGTCTCTTCATGCATGTTTAAATGATTGCATCTTGTTCATTGAAATGCCATAACATGTTTAGGCATTAGGATGCAAAGCCATGAATTCTATTCATGCATGTTTTAATTGAGTGCATCTTGTTCAATGACAATACCATAACATGTTAGGCATTAGGATGCATTCATATCCCAAACTTGCACTTCATGTATGTTAGTCTTAAAGTGTGGTGTAATTCGTTTCCATTTGTGTGATCGAAAATGTTCACGCTTGCACGATGGTGTGCATGTCTTAGCGTGATGGTTGACCTTGAGAATGTCTCATTCTTCTCTTGGTTAAGTGTTAGATTTGGTTTGGTTGTTTGGAGTAAAGTGTCTAGTTTCAAAAGATTGGATTTCAATGATTTAAATGATTTTCAAAACTGACATTTGTATGGTCTTGTGACCATAGGTTTTTATACAAAGCTTCAAAATGAGTTTTGAAACTTTATGTACAAACTAGACACCCATACCTTTCTAATGGTATATTATTCGTAATATTTCATGACCGTTTGGATTGGTTTTGATATCTCCAAATTGACCACTAAAACAGGACATTTTTGCTGTTTTCCAAATCTGACATTTGGTCACTCAAACAACCACAACTTTTTCTACAGTAATCCAAATCATGTTTTGTTAATTGGAGTAAAAAGTAGACATCCATACATTTCCAACGGTATATTACATGAAAGGTTTCGATGTCGTTTGGTCATGTTTTAAGTCGCTTGAAAATCAAGCTTTGTACTATGACGCTTCACCGCGGTTCAAGTACTGCCTTTGGTGATAGCGGCATGCTAGCGACAGCAATTCGCCGCAGTCCAAGTGCCGTCTTGGCTGACCGCGGCAAGCCTGATTCCCAACCATGTTTCGTAATTTGGCCATATCTCACTCATTTGGAGTCCGATTTGGCTCATTTTTGTTGGGCAAGTCACGCAATTTATAGGGCTATCATCTAAGCACTATAAATACTTCTTTTTCTCTCATTTGTATAAAAGGAACAAAAAGCTACAAAGCCTTAGAGAGAGATTAAAAGTTCCCTAGTGAGAGAAAGCACCAAGATTTCTTTTTTAACTCTCCCAACCCATTTCTTTATGCATAAATCATCATCTAAGCATCATCTAGGATCATCTAGCATGTGCTAATGCATGGGTCTTCTTCAACACACATGGTATGGTATGTTGAACACTATTATCTTACATAATTAGTGTTTTTACTTATCAATTTTATCTAATGTATTACTTGTATGTGTTTATATTAATTTCTACATATAAGATTGAGATTATGTGTTGATTGGCTTATTTGTGATAGCTGGGTTTTCATGCTTATATGCCATCTAGCTAATTAATCTCATTGTATGATTAAGATTTTTTTTTTTTTTATAGCTAGGTTTTCATGTTTATCCAACATCTAGCTAATTAATCTCATTAAAATGATTGAGATTGTTTTTGATAGCTATTGTATATAGGATTGGTTATCCTCTACATAGCTAAATTTGTATGCCATGTCATATAGCTATTTTCATATCTATGATTGATTTTATTGTCATCATATAATCCTAGATAAGCATTTATTGTACCCTAACTCTATTTGCATATTTGGATATCTTACATATTCACTTAGGGTGTTGATCTCTTCGGAGAATTTAAGTCTTGATCTAGGATTGCAATTACAGGCATGCGGGTAGTAGTGGTGGGTTATAGACCGGGATTAGGCTGTGAACATTATTACAAGTAGTGATTGCGAGGATTAAGCAATTGGACTACGTTCACTTTTACAGGCCTGCGGGTAGTGGTAGCGGGTTACATACCGGGATTAGGTTATAAGCGTTATCACAATTAGTGGATTCGAGGTTCGAGTGTGGTACACTTAACAGCCCGTGGTTTTTCCCAGTTTGGGTTTCCACGCAAAAATCAAGTGTTATTGAAATTCCATACTCGATAATATTAGAACACACCGTCGTGCGTTAATTTGTTTCACAAACTATCAAGTTGCCTTCTGAGGTCTTTGCCAACCTTGATAAGTTGAATAGAAATTTCCTTTGGGGTAACACTATTTCATCTTGTGAATTGGTAAGAAGAAAGGAGGTCTAGGCATTAAAGAGATAAAACTCATGAATTAGGCATAGCTTTCGAAAGCTGGGTGGAGACTGTCTTAAAAGGAAAATGGTTTATGAGCTTACATGCTTCAAGATAAATACCTCAAAGGTGGTCACAACATTTCTGATAACATGAAAAACAGAAGCTGCTCGAGCACTTGGTGAGGTTTTGTTTTTGGAGCTAATCTTCTTTTGAGGGGATTAAGTTGGAGAACTAGTGATGGCTGCAACATTGGCTTATAGACAGATGATTGGGTCCCTGATTTTGGTAAACTTCTAAGGTTTTCCATTCCTCCCCTCTCTAAAGATCAGATCAGTGAAAAAGTGAGTGATTGTTTGTTGCCTAATGCTTGGAATGTGCAAAAAATGTACTCTGCTCTGCCTCAGCATGTGGTGCATCGTATATTGAGTATTCATGCTAGTAGCATTCAAAGTGGCTCTGATAAAGTTATCTAAGGTTTAGCTAAAGGTGGAGAATTCACTGTCAGAAGTACTTATGATAGGCATTTCGAAGATGATAATGTGCCTTCTTGGAATTGGAATTTTATTTGAAAATTTAAACTCCCTCCTAGGGTCTTACATTTTCTATGGATTCTTTTTCATAAGAAACTACTTACTAATGTTCAAAGAGCTAGTAGGGGTCTCACTTTGGAGATTACTTGCAATAGATGTAAAGAAGAAAGTGAAGATAGTGTGCATGTTTTTAGAGGTTGTGCTGAATCTCTTGGCATTTGGGAATATGTTTGTAAGGGGATCACTAAGAATGGCATGTTCGTGGCTGACTGGAAAGAATGGTTATGTCAGAATTTATGTTGCAGCAAGCTGATCATAGGTACCCGAACTACCTTATATTTGCTATGACTCTTTGGTTCATATGGAAATGGAGATGTGAGCATGTCTTTAATCCTAATTTTAAACTGCCTGCTTGCCCTAGTAAGATTATTCTAAAGTTTACGGAAGATTGGTGGATGGCAAACTATGCTATAGATAATAAGGTCGAGATGAAGACTTGGTTTCTTGTGTGGAATCTTCCTTCTCAAGATTGGGTTAAACTTAATGTGGATGGAAGCATGAATCCTATTTCAGGTTATATTGCTGCTGGAGGTGTCATCAGAGACCACAAGAAGAATTGGTTGGGTGGTTTTGCTCTCAATAAAGGCATGGGTAGTGTGATTGAAGCTGGGTTTTGGGGTATCTTTGAAGGTCTGAAGATTGCTTAGAAGGCGGGTCACAAAAAGGTTGTGGTGGAAACTGACTCGTAAACTGCTGTTCTTTTGCTGAATGAGAAAACCCCTTTGAATCATCCCCTCTTCAGTATCATCCAAGCTTGTAAAGCTCTTATGGAAGACGAGTGGAGTTGTTATATTGTTCATACCTATAGGGAGAGCAACAAAGTTGCTGGCTGCCTTGCTCGCCTTGGACATTCCTTAGAGTTGAGAATCACTTGCTTTGAAAACCCTCCTCCCTAGATATCTGGTGTTCTGGATGATGATACTAAGGGCATCTCCTCTGCTAGGCTTGTGCCTAGCTCTTAGTTCCCTTGTTTTGCTGGGCTTTTAGCCTCTCCTCTTACCAAAAATAAGCTAGGGATAGAAAAATTGATAAATAAAAAAAATCACATTTATTTATGTATTGCTTTCTTAACCTATTGAAAATATAAATTTTCACTTATAAAGTTATAAGTACAAATATTACAAATCATAAAGTTTTTCTCTTGACTGTAGATATTGGATGTATATACATGCAATCTAATAGTTAACGAATGTCACACTAAAATTAAATCATTGATAAGTTATCTAAAATGATTAGATGCGGCTATCTCACATCTACACCACTAAAATTATGGGTTTGAATCATGCACACCTTTGTATGAATCCCAAATTGATTGTAATAGTTTTTTTTTTTTTTTTTTTTTAAATCTAAAAATGGAATCGCATGGGTGGTTTCTGGCCAAGTAAACAGGCAGGGAAATGAGTGGGTGGAGAGGGGTGGCGCAAACCGAAACCAAAAATGGAGGGCGTTACAGATTAATCATTAAATGGTGAAAATGAGAAGGAGGTGATTGGGCAGAGTAATTATGGTGATAAGGTGGGGAATTATGGGAATGATTTGAGGAAAGGAGTTGCCGAGTTGGAATTCCTGGCGGTTATGTTTTCCAGAGTCAAAAGGAAGATTCGGTGGGGCATAGTGTAGAAGGTGTTGGGTAAGGGCCGGGGTTGGGGGATCTATCTAATTAAAAGGCCCAATATAAAGGTAAGGTAAAGGCAATTGAAGGGGCCTCTAAAAAAGTGGCAACTTATGGGCCTAATGGGGCTAATAAGAGCAAATGGGTGGCATGGGCACATAATGGGCCAGGGCGGGTCATTAATAATAGTTATGGAACGGGGTTAAATGTCAGCACTGCTTTTGAATTTCCAAGATCTTTGTGTTGATAAAAAAAGGGTCAAATCCAACTGCATCCGGGATTGGATTCCTCCTACTGTTGATAGTTTAAAATTTAATGTTGATGGCTCTTCAAAAGGAAATCCGAGTCCGGCTGGTATCGAAGGGCTATAGAGAGATTCGAAAGGATCTGTTCTCTGTTTGTTCTCTCAGTTTTATTGGCAAAACTGATTCCAACACAGCGGAGGTGTTGGCGATCAAAAGGGTTGTTCAGCTGGTGGCTTCTAAGTCTTCGCTTGCTAACTAGGTCATCAGCATAGTGAGTGACTCCAAATCTATGGTGTCTTGGGTGAATGACGGCGATTTTGGCAGGCTGAACCATTTCAATTCCATCTATGAAATTCGTAGTTGCCTGAAGTTGCTCCTTGAGGTGTCTGTGGTCTTCGATTCTAGGGCCTTCAATGCCTTTGCGGATAGTCTTGCGAAACAGGGCTCTTGTAATGAGAGAGAGATCATTCAGTGGGGCGATTTGTAGCGTTTGGATTATCTCTTTTTGTTCTGTTCCTTTCTTTTGGTTGGGGAGTTTTTTTGGTTTGGTGTTTTTGGGCTGTCTTCTTGTTGGGTGTGTGTCCCCCTTGTGGATCTTTGTTCTGGTTTGTCGTTGAATAAAGTTTAGCTTTTCAAAAATATAAATAAATTATTTAATAATAAAATGAAACTATAATTTTTTTTAAATGTTTTTTAGTTTTTTAATTTAATAATATATTACTTCAAAAAAAATTAATAATATATATGAATCAACTAATTATTTCATTTAAGAAATTATTCTAATAGTTTATTATTCAATTTTCACCAAATTGCAATGGATTGAGGTTGTTCCAATCATAATCCCTTCCAACGGGATTTGAGAATCTAAATTCATTGGGCCTACCATTATCCCACCTATTTTTTAAGTTTTTTTTTATTAAATAAAATAATTATAAAATTTAAAATCATTTAAAAATGATATAAATATATAATTTAATAATATTTTTGTTAATATTTTTATTTTAAAATATATAAATTAAAATAATTATTTTCTTAAAAAACTTATTTCAATTTCAATAATTTTTTATTCAATTTCAAAATATTATCAAATCTAAAAAATTATTATTTTTAGTCCAGTCTCATGTTTAACCAAATAAGATATATCATTAATTCAGTTAAATCCCATGTTTCTCCAAACATGGGATAATATCAATTTAGTCTAGTCCAATCCAACCCTAATCTCACATTAATCTCACCTCCATCCCGTCCAATCCTATAAAATAGTTTAATCTCACACACCAAACGAAGTCTTAAGGTCCTCCTTAAGTCTTCAAGGGTCTAATCCTCACATATTTAGGGAGAAGGCGCCTCCTATATGTTTGTGTTTTGAAGGGAGAGGTCATGCCTCCTCCTTGAAATCAAGGAGGTGACACGGCTTCCACCTTAAATCTTCATCCCCCAGATAGAGATTCATCTCATATATGGAGATCCATCAAACAATCTCTATATCACACACACACATATATTAACTAATAGATCTACATTAGTGAGTTGGAGAACCATGGATGTCCCATGAATGAGTTGGAGATCTTCGTTCATTTTTTATTTTATTTTTTAAGTTGTGTTATACTATCAAATTAGTCTTGAAACACACACACACACACACACACATATATATATATATATATATAAATTAACTAATAGATCTACGTTAGTGAGTTGGAGAACCATGGATGTCCCATGAACGAGTTGGAGATCTTCGTTCATTTTTTTTTCCTTTGTGTTATTTTTTTTTAAGTTGTGTGTTATAATACCAAATTAGTCTTGAAATCATTAAGTTTGACTAATGGTTGACCAACAAATGACCATATTGAGCTATTTTTATAATTTAGGGACCTACGAACTCAAAATAGAAAAATTAGTATGAAATTGTCCAATTTTATTGAAATACCATGACTACAACATCTGAAACGTTGTAATTTTAACATTGGAATTGTTGCTGCTCAATGTGCTTCTATTATGAAAGACGCTCATTCATTTTAGCAAAGTCTTAGCTTGAGTTGCCACCATCGCATATGGAATCTAAAAAATAAAAAATATAAACACACACACACATTGGATATGTTAATGTCAAGTCCATTAGGCTATAAACCTCTATTACTATTTAAAACCTATATTCATCAATTCATTTATATATATATATACACATTGAGAAAATACTATTATAATTCTGATTAGTGCAATTATTTATATCTTAAGAATGGATAAATACCGAACGTGATGAGGTACGTTGATAACTACTAAGTACTAACGTCATGAGGGTTTTAGTTCGAGTCGTATCCCCCACTTGAACCCGATTTTATTGTAATATTTAAAATAAAATAAAAAAAATTGGATAGATAACATTTAAACAAAAATCTTAAATATAACAATATGAGCCAAAGGTATTTTGCCTTTGGTGGAAGTGATTTATGATATCAGAACTTTGCTACAGCAGTTGGACAATTCGAAGGTACAGCAGTTATGCTTCCAGGAACTCCCAACTCGGTGGCTGATGAGTTAGCAAAGAGGGGGCTGCATCTTGAAGGGGAGAATGTAGTGTGGAATGTGTTCTAAGGGTTGGTGTGTGTTGTAGCTTGCTGTGTTTTTTGTCTGTGTTTTGTTTCGTGCGCCTCTGTTCTGGTTTTTGGTTGTGGTGCAGTTTGTTTCTCCCCCGTTTTTTGGGTTGCTGGTCGCTCCCCTGCTGTGGCTTCTGTCGTTCCTGTTGTTTTTGAATAAATGCCATTTCAAAAAAAAAAAAAAAAAACAATATGAGCCAAAGATTTTCACAAAATTATCTAATTGTCCATGAATTATAATGTCTTTAAGAGATACACAAATAAAAAAATATTCAATAATTTCAAATTTAGTGAAAATAAAAATGGCGGTTTTGTAACAAGTTTTGCGCTCATGTTTCATCATCCAATTTTCAATCATGCAGAGAGATGAAAATAGACAAAAGAAAATTTGGACAAATTAACAATTCAGAAGAGAGCAACTATGAGTCTATTCTATAACATCAAGGATCACTTTCTTCAACAAACACAAACACACAAGAAGAATAAAAGGAGAGTAGCAAATCCAATATTTATGGAAAATATTGGTCGCAGCAAAAGAAATGGACCCATATCATCTTTAAGTTGTCTTTAAACATTTCAAATATTGAATCCGTTTCAACCTTCTCTTCCTGAAATTTGAAAGAAAAATTTATAAGCACGTGGTATAAATTTTTGCAGAACATAGTTGCATGAAGAAGCAGGGTAAACAAACAAAAATCATGTTCTTTAACATTGAAAGTAACACAGGCTAAATTTTGTGATGTAGATTCTACCAAAATATGTTAAATTAGTTGGATACTCAATTTCTGATTTCATTGCTGTTCTACTAATGAATCTCCAACTAATGTCTCTAAGCTATTTTGCAACCAAATGGTACGTGAATAAAAGAAGCAGTGTAGTGAAAGCAATAAACAGCATTTTTACCTGTAAATTGGAAACTAATCTTTTCAACTTCAGATTAACCTCAATTGAAGCTTGACCATTTGCATTTATGAAATTAAATCGATCAACATGTCTTGCCATAAGACTCAATGAAGGGCTTTTATATTTTTTAGCTACTGTGTGCCAAATTTGAACAACAGCAAACCGATCCCCAGAACATGCCTTCCCATAGGGCCATCTCAACCCACCCTTCACCTCCGGATCTATAATGGCAGAGTTAATAATATTTCTAATACTGTGCATTTCATCATCCTGAAAATGAATGAAAAAAAAAAACTCTATGATATTAGTAACATCATAGTCTGAAAATTTGAGCATGATAAAATAAAGAAAAACAAAAATTGTGTTTTCGATTTACTTACAGTTAGAGAAGTTAAGATCCTCTTAGTTTGTAGTGCCAGCCTCAGGTCAATATTCTTGTCAATGCGTAATATGTTTTTGATCATCTCATAAACTGGGTTCGTTTCGACCTAGAAGAAAAATAGTCAGAGATTGTTGACAATATGTGGTATGACTATGGTTAGCTAATTGCACAGTAATTCAGAAGGGTACTTACCTTATATAGCTCAAGCTTTTTATTTTCGTTCATACGACATTTGCAATAAATCTCATAATTTTTTGGTTTAGTGTCGTCAGACAACTACACAAGCAAAAGAGTAGACAAATCAGTAGCTCAATAAATCAGAAGTGTGTGGAAAAAAAATTTGTCACAAAATGCAGGGTTTAGCAAATGAAGTACCAGGATATGAAACATATCCTTATCCTCTTCAAGATCAAAACCAATCTTTGGTGCAACTCCACTTATAATGTTTTCCATATACGAAGAATGCGTATTTGTGTAAAATGTTGTACTCATCTGTCTCAAAGTGGTTTCAACAACCCGATCTTTTATTAAACTTTCTAAACTCACCGAAGCATTCCTGCATTTTTACATATTAAATTTAGTATCTAAAGAAAAATGAACAAAGGAAATGTCTAATATGTAACATGTAAAACAATAGCTGAATAATCAGGTAAACATCAATCACATACGGATGGAAGAGAATCTTGCCAAATCTGGCATAAATTGCTGGCTTTACTTCATCCAACTCATCATTAGACTCCAACATGTCCCTCACAATCGCAAAAGCAGATAACAATTTTGGCCATACATCAACTGCCACAGATTCCCAAGGTGTACTTGATATAGTTTCCAATGGTGTACTCGAAATAGCCTCACCCTCTTCATCAATTTCTACAATATACAATGTGTCAATACTAAGAAGTTATAAGAACGAACGCTTCTTAGAAGCAAACCCCCGCTTGTGGCAATCAGTCTTTAGCTATAGAACTGATTGTCTCATACAACAATAAGTGATCCCCATGAAAATTATGTCTAGGGATCTGCATTTGAAAATTTTTGTATTAAGGTAATATAAAAAGTGCAGAATAGTAACCTTTAGTAGCTGGATGGCTGTTCACTAAAACTAGGGGATTCTCAAACATTCTCGGCTTGAAGGATTCAATTGAAGTTGGCACAAGGTGGACAGAAGAAGGAAACTGATTATCAGCATCCAAGCCAACGATGTACATGGACCGTACGGATGAGACGTTTCTTGCATTTGCATTGGATGATGATTTAAAGTTTACTTGTCTCGAAAACTGAGGAACAAGCCGTTCTGGAATTGGAGACGGCATCTCTGAATCCTTTGAATGTCGCTTGTGTGGTGGAATGTAAGCCATTACAATAAAGACACCAACTTTGTATGCATAAAAAGCCTAATAGAGATGAAAAATCAATTTTAATGGAATATTTTAAGCTCACTATATAATAACATACATGTCACACACACAAATCCATACAAACACTTAAAATTCCTAGGTTTCTTCCGTTACATTTGAAATACTTTTAGCTTCTAAGGAAACAATATTAACTGATTAACAGTCAAAACCTTAAGTTTCTTCAGTTTTCTCAGTTACCAAACAAATATTAATTATAATGGTATTTATATATATATATATATATAAAGATTACAGTACATGACTGATTTTACTTTGGATGTGTTAATATTTAATCATTTTAAATTTGAAATTAAGTAGTTATTGTAAGTTAGTAGTCATAGTGAACACAAAACAGTAAGATCATACAATTTACAGTTATAAATGATCTCATTCTCTTCGGTTTTCTCAGTAACCAAACACTATAAAACCATCCCAGAAACTCACATATAACTAGAAAAACTCCAATGACCCACAAAAGAAAAAACAAGTTAAAGAGAATTGAGAGCACATACCAGAAAAAAAATGATCGGCTCAGCAAAGATTTCAAAGTCTTACAAGTTGTTGTTCATGACCTGTTGTGGCTCATCTCGACCCTTATATACACACACAATTACACAAACAACAAGAAGAAACAGAAAGACTTCAATTATGTAAACCCACTTGAAGAAGTTTTGAAGTGGACTTTTTGGTCTTTATATTTTGGGAAAGTGAAGATAAAATAAAAAAATTTAAAAAAAAGCAACTCCTTGCGATGGAAGGGAATGTAAAGAAAAAGGAGAAAGGAAAACGAATATGGAATATGGGCCCACAATGCCAAAAATTTTGGGTGGAGTTGGATGTATCATTCATCCACCGTTGTGATTTTGACATGAGGCTAATTTCTTCACATCGGACAATCATAAAGGAGGATGTGTGCGCTTGCCATTGCATCAAGATACACTCAATCAGTTTAATCAAAATTAACATTACTTAGAAAAAACGATCTCCTATCACTTTCTTTATGTTAACTTTAATAAATTAATTGATAAGCCATTACAATAATAACACCAACTTAATTTGTACACGTAAAAAGCCTAATAATAGAAATTAGCAATCAATCAGTTTTAATGGAATATTTGTAAAATTATGAAATCGCTTTCTTTTGATGAGAAACAAACAACAATTCTTTCTTGAGAGCAAGCCCGTAATTATATTAACAGGATATCGACGACAACAAAATCTAATAGGATCGTCTTTCGACATGGTGTTGTGTCGAACCTCACTGGTAGCTTTACAGTTCCTAGGGACCTCACCTCTGCACCCTCAAACCCCTTTAGTGGTACGTGGAAAGGTTCTATGTCTTTTCTATCCAACAATAGTTCATCATATACCCTAACGCTTAAGATGTCAGCCGAGCTTCCATTATCTATCATCACTCGGAGAACGTCCATATGGGCTATTCAGACTCCTACTACAATTGCATCATTAGGTTTTGCGTCAATTCCCTTTGAATCCTCGGTCGTGAAAATTATCGGGTCCCAGCCTTTCTTTCCCTTCTTAGGGCTTCTTTGTATGGAATTTACCTCTGTGTTTCTGTTCTTGTACATTACCTCTCGGACTTCCAACATTCTTCCCCTATTACTTCGACCAGTGTGGGGTCCTCCAAAAATGGTGTTTATCGCGATGCATGGACTACTCTTCCTTATGATCTTTCTTCCTTGTGTCATTTCCTCGGTGGTTATCCTGGTGGTCACTCTATTTGCTTCCTCCTTTTAGAGTGAAATCTTTAAGGTGCCCATCTCTGATTAGACTCTCGATGTGATCACGTAGCTGATAGCACTTGGAGGTGTCGTGCCCGTGGTCCTTGTGGAAACGATAGTATTTCATCGTGTCTCTCCTTGCATTGGCTGACTGTTGTCGCGCGTATTTGGCGAGCCTCTTATCTTCCACTACAGAAAATATGTCTTCCTGGTCTCCTGTCAAAAGAGTGTAGTTGTTATACTTGCCTCGGAATCTACTGGTTCGATTGCTTCCCCTGCTCTCCTTGGATTGGTCCTTCTGACTTCTTTCATCTTTTTGACGATCATGCGACTACATTCTCGATTTATCGACCCTGGACTCGAGTTTTGCATTGGGTTTGTGGCCATGCACGTAGCTACCCCCATGTGCCACCTCCTCTTCTTCAGCCAATGCATAATCGCCGGCTATATCCATCATCTTTTCGTAAGTCTTAGGTCAATCTCTTCACAGATCAAAAGACAGTCGACCGTTTTGTAGACCATTAGTGAAGGTGACTATGACAACCACATTGTTGGCATCTTCGATCTGAGCGACTTCTTTCCCGAATCTTGTCAAATATTTCTTGAGGGATTTATTCTTCTCCTGTTTTAGATTCGACAAGTGGGCGAGTGACTTTCTCCTCTGCACACTTCACATGAACTGTCTCACAAATGCTTTGCTGAAACCAGAAAAATTGATGATGCTTTTGGGTGGGAGTTGCCCAAACCATCTAGAGGCGAGATCGTCGAAGGTTTGTAGAAATGTCAAGCATAGGAACCTATTGTTGGATGCGTATTTACGGAACCACCTGACATGTTCCTTTGGGTCCCTAGTCTTTTTGTATTGCTTGATAGTCGACATCCTGAACCTCTCCGGGAATTGGGTGCGAGCAATTTGATCGAGGAATGGGTTGTCTGATTCATCATCCGATGAGGCATTGTGCCCATATCTCTGAGCTATCGCCAAGACCTTCTTTAGTAGTTCTTGAAGGGCGACGCTTCGTCGACCGGTTGGTTCTCCTTCTGGACTGAGCTGGCTCTTGATTATCATTCTTCGATAACCCTCTTACCTACTATCCATGCTGCCTTCATATCTCAGATCTTCTATGCTTTCAGATCTTTTCTGTTTAGCCCGTTTTGATCGTAATCCCCTCATTGGTTGAGGACTTTTATACTCGAAGGAAATAGAATGGTGTCTCCGCCGGGTCTTCTGGTGTATACCATCGGGGGGCCGTCCCATGTGTTCGAGTGCGACCTTGCCTTTCTAGAGATTCTTCATCTAGTAACTCTTTTCATTTTCTCCGTCTTCTTCCTTCAAAGGTTTTAGGGCGATCTTGGGGTATTTCCTCCATAGACGACTTCATCTAGGCCTCCAGGGTTGCGATGTGGACTTTTGACCGTAGCCTCCCGGGTAGATGGTCCCCAAGCGTGCTTGTAGTTAAATCATAGGGAGAAGAAATCCCTAGGCCTATTGGAAATGTGAGCCCTAACTTGTTGGCCTCGTTAACCAAGTTCATCAAGGCGACTTTAAAGTGCTGTAAGGTTCCCGGATCGACTACCCTGGTTTTCGGCGTTGCTACCGATTGTTCTTCAGTCATTAATGTTCCGTCTCCTGTTATTTCGGTGGTGTCAGGGACCTAGCGGTTGTTACCGCCGCTGGAATTTTTGTCTTTGTCTCCGATGTTGCTCATGTTTCGGATCTGTTCGTGAGGGTTCCTCAAAGTTTTCGTCCATTCACCCCCCTCCCTCTAGCGCCAATTGTTGACGGTGAATTCTGGATTGCCATGCATCCAACAATAATAGTATGCTTATGAGGATAAGAATATCAATAAATGCATGCAAGACACGAATTTTATATGGAAAACCCTAGAAAGGGAGAAAACACCACGGTGCCCCTGAGGGCAGGAAATAATACTATGAATTCTTTCGAATTACAGACTAAATATTGTCTCTCTTCTCATACAATTGTTCTTAAAAGGATCCCCTACTCATAGATTACCTGGTTCTATTTATACCATCCGAGCTAGGGTTTTTTCCACCTTTGCCGTGTTAGTGACGGATTTGATAAATAGAATCGTGTTGGGATTCTGGTGTAGTGGACTAATTGGGACTCGTTCCCTTTTGGCGTTTGTCTTTCCAGAAGTTTTGAGTTTTTTCCTATTTAGACCTCTCTGGTGTTTAGAGATGAAATTGGGATATTTCCTTATTGGAGTGTGACTCTTAGACCTTCTATCTGAGTGAATCTTCAATTGGTAAGGCACTCTTGATAGGATTGTTTTTCCCGCTTTGGCCGAGTAGGGTTTTTTTGGTGAGTAGGATCTTTGACAATTTAAGACTTGGTTACTTGGCAAATATGCTTCCATCTTTCATTAATCTTCTTGATGATGTGGCTTGGTGATGTGGCTTGGTGACGTGGCTAATATTCAATGTTTTCTTCGTTGACCAGTTGACATATGACGTGGAATCGTACTTCTTCGGTGTCCCCTGCTCACTTTGCTGACGTGTCTCTTTAGCTGAATATATGCATACAACACATATGTATACTGTTTTTTGAACTATACAGTAGTTTTAAAAATACAATTAACCAAACATCTACTAATTAATTTTATAGCTGATTATTCCTTCAACACGGCTAACATTAATTATTATAAAAGTTATAGCAATACCAAACTAACCCTTTATTTCACAAAAGTCCCTTTAGTTTGTTTTTTTAGAAAAAAAATTAGTTCCTTTAGTTATACTTTTTTTAAAAGCAAAGTCAAAATGATTAGAAGACCAAAATACAAAGTAGGAACTCCCCAAGAATCAAGAAGTTGCTTCTTTATTATAAGCCATAGTAACTGCAACTAAATTGCCCTCACGATAAGTGTGAGTAATCACAAAACGCATATTGCATATTAAATCTATACAAAAAAGCTAAGAGTTTCTGAGATGCCACGGAGGTAAAAAAAAAAAAAACTTGGACTGGAGAAGCAAGAGAAAATATAACTGGTTTTACTTTTAAAAAAGCCTCCTCCTAAATACATATTTTTAGTACATCGTATTGTATAGTATAGGATTAGATTGTAATAGATTGGATTGGATTGTATTGGATTATGCTAATGCAATCATTTGTTTGCTGCGTATTAGTATTACATTGTATTATATTTTTATTAAAAAAATAACAAAAATGTTTATATATATATATATATATATATATATAAATATGTTATACTAAAACTTTTAAAATAAGATTATAAATTATAATTAATAAACTAAATAATATATAATAAAAAAATACCAGTAATGCTATACATCCCACCACAATCCCACTATTTCCATCTCAACACATGTGGCAACTGAGATATCACTTGGTAAGTGGACACGTATTAATTGGTGACTGAATACATGGGTAAAAGAGATAAATACCAATTAATGTGTCCACTCACCAAGTGACACTTCAGCTGCCACGTATGTTGGGAAAGAAATTGTGAGATTTTAGGTGGGATGTTTAGCATTATTCTTTAATTATAAGGGAATTTTGGTTTGAAGAAAAAAAAAAAAAAAAAAAAAATAATCTTAATACAACACAAACCCATATAATTGCTTTGTATTATCTAATACAAATGGTTAAGTCACCGTAATTCAGAAGGCCGTGTACTAATTACCTTTTATAGCTCAAGCTTTTAATCTTCTTTTATACGACATTTGCAATAAAGAGTTGATTTTTTTGGTCTAGAGCTGCCAGACAACTGCACAAGAAAAAGAGTAGAGAAATCAATAGCTCACTAAATCAGATGTGCATGCAAAAATAGTCATAAAATGCAGAGTTTAGTAAATGAAGTACGATATGTCGTCAAAAGTCTAATTTTTATTTTATTTTTAAAAAAACAAAAAAAAAAACCAAATTTTTTTTTTAAACGTTAATTTAAAGAAAATAATAGCGTTTGTTATCACTTATAAAATTATTTTTTACAATAATTTAATTTGACCACTTTAATTTAAAATTAGAAGTTCATTTATAAATAGAAAACTATGTGTATATTAACAATATATAAAAAGATATATATATAAATAACTAAATAATTATATTCTAATTTATTATTTTGATTTTTTAGATCTTTAAATTTATTTAAACTCATGTATTCTTGTTCATTGCAGAATATGTATAAACATTTAGGGAGTCATGAAATTAGAAGTTGAACATTCTATTTTGATGTTGTTATATATGTCTTGTTATTGCCAACAAACGTTTGTACATTGATGTAAGTCACTTTCACAACACACATTTTTTACGCATTGTTGTATGTGACTTTTGACAACATGCATTTTTATTAAGTTGTCAAAAATCTTTTATTATTATTATTATTATTATTATTATTATTAACATTTTTTTCTTATTGACAAATGTTTTCTAAATTATTTAATTTATTTAAATATTAATTTTTAAAAATAATGGTGTTGCTATCCCTCGTAAAATTATTTTCTACCAAATTTAAGCTGGCCACTTTTTAAAATTAGAACAATATTTATCCAAAAATATTACCGGAAAAATAATGCTCGAATGCAAAAAAATATTTGTGCAAATGATGAGGCATGTGAGTTGTCAAGATTCTGAATGTAGAGAATAATAATTCTTGATTAATTGATAAACGGAACTTTTACAAGTATTTATAATACACATGCCTAGGCTAATAGCAATAAGGAAATACTGAAAGCAAAATAGGAAAGGTGTAATTACAATCCTAAAAGGAAATTACAACAGGTACACGGCAAGGAGAGAGTGTTGGAGTAGGATTCTTCAAGTGAGTGATTGAGTAGGATTTGTATCCTTAATACGCCCCCGCAAGATGGTGGGCATTTCAGAGACACCAATCTTGGATCGTAAGAGTGCAAACCTTGTCCTGGATAGCGGTTTGGTGAGTGAGTCAGCTAACTGGTCCGCGGAAGCCATATGAGACACCTGAAGTTGACCCCGTTGAACTCTATCACGAACAAAGTGGAAGTCAATTTCGATATGCTTCATACGGGAGTGAAAGACTGGATTGGAGCAGAGGTAAGTGGCGCTAATGTTATCACAAAAGACTGTAGGCGGGGATGGAGAGGAAATGAGCAGCTCACGCAGGAGAGAGGATAGCCAGAGGACTTCAGACGCGGCAAGCGCGACAGCCCTGTACTCTGCCTCAGTGGACGAGCGGGCTACAGACTTCTGTTTACGAGAGCTCCATGAGATAGCGTTGGACCCAAGGAAGAGAACATAGGCGCTGGTTGAAGTACGATCATCCAGATTACCTGCCCAATCCGCATAAGAGAACGCATGGAGAGTGATCGGCGAGTCATGGCGCAGAAGAAGGCCATGGCCGATTGTTCCTTTTAGATACCGGAGGAGACGCTTGGCGAGAGACCAGTGTTCAGTTGTGGGTCGATGCATGAATTGTGCTAGTTTGTTGACAGCAAACGCAATGTCAGGACGAGTGAATGACAGATATTGAAGTGCTCCAATTACCTGACGATATTCTGTGGCATCTGTGAGAGAGGTGCCATCAAGTAGGGTAATGGTGTGATCAGTGGGGAGAGGAGTGGCCACCGGTTTGGTTTCAGTCATTTTAGTGCGAGCGAGAAGATCAACCACATACTTGTGCTGAGAGAGAAACAGGCCAGCCGGGGATGAAATCACTTCAACCCCAAGAAAGTATGATAGAGCACCAAGATCCTTAATGGAGAAACGTCGAGCAAGGGTGTCAACAAATGCGTCAATGTGGGTGGTATCATTACCAGTGACTATGATATCATCAACATAAACTAATAAAAAAATCACACAACCGTTAGTATTGAAGATGAACAGAGAAGTGTCAGAGTGCGAGTTAACAAACCCAGTGTGTATGAGGAATTGGCGAAGCTCATTGTACCATGCCCGGGGGGCTTGTTTGAGACCATAGATAGCTTTCTTAAGATGACATATATGAAGGGGAGCAGCAGGATCCACGAACCCAGGTGGTTATGTCATAAATACGTCCTCATCTAAGTGACCCTGAAGGAAAGCATTATTCACATCTAACTGACGAAGAGACCACCCTCTCGAGACCGCAATGCTCAGTAAGACGCGGACAGTAGTGGTCTTGACTACGGGACTGAAAGTGTTAGTGTAGTCCACACCAAGCCGTTGGTGAAAACCCTTGGCTACCAGGCGAGCCTTGTACTTGGAGATAGAGCCATCTGGAGACCGTTTTATGCGAAAAACCCATTTGCATCCCACTGCAGTTTGTGACAAGTGTGAGGGAACCAGGTCCCATGTGTTATTCTGAAGAAGAGCATCAAATTCTTCAGACATGGCGCGTCTCCATTCTGGAAATTGAAGAGCCTGAGACACACAGGAGGGCTCAGTTTGAGTGGGGGAGAGCACACTGGTGAGAGAGAGCTTTGTGAGAGGCTTATGTATATTGTTTTTGGACCTTATGACCATAGGATAGGTGGCGGTGGCTGCAGGAGGAGAAGCTGCTGGTCTCGGTTTAAAGGCTGCTGCTGGGCTGTCGGGCGTAACATGGGAGGCAGCAGGTGCACCGTCCGGCGTAGTAGGGGAAGCTCGGCTGACAGCAGGCGGGACGGGAGGTTCACGGCAAGCTGTAGTGATTGTGTCGACAGCAGAAAGTGTGACAGTGGTAGGCGACAGTTGTGAAGGAGAGGGAGACGCAGCCCGTGCTCGGGAATTCAGAAGAGAGGTCTGACTAGCCACTTCATGCACGGTAGCAGTCACTGTGGGAGAGGGAAGAGACAACCAGAGATCACAAGTGTTTGGATCAGACCTAGGAAGACTCTGTTGAAGTGTATGGTATGGGAAAACTGACTCAACAAAGTTGACATGGCGGGACATGAACACACGATCGGCCTCAAGGTCAAGACAATGGTACGCACTTTGCGTTAGCGAGTATCCTATGAATATGCAAGATTTCGACCTAGACTCTAGTTTATGGGTATTATATGGCTTGACCCAAGGATAACATAGACACCCAAAGACACGAAGCTTGGCGTAGGAAGGACACACACTAAAAATCTTTTCAAAAGGCGATATCATGTTCAGAAGAGGTGTGGGCATCCTATTGATTAAATATACTGCAGTGGTGAATGCATGAGACCAGAATGTAAGTGGCAGGGATGCATGGGTGAGAAGTGATAATCCTGTCTTGACTATGTGTCTGTGACGCCGCTCAGAGACACCATTGTGTTCTGGCGTGTGAGGTGGAGTAGTAAAGTGAAAGATGCCATAGTGAGCAAGAGTGTGCCTGAGAGCAATGTATTCGCCACCATTATCACTATACAGCGAAATAATGGAGTTTTTAAAAATTTCTCAACCAGTGATTTAAAACGAATAAACATTGCATGGACATCAGATTTATTCTTTAAAGGGTACATCCACATATATTTGGTAAAATGGTCTACAAAGAGTACATAGTACTTGAAGCCATCTCTAGAGATAATCGGAGAGCTCCAAACATCAGAAAAGATGACCTCAAGTGGTTTGGAACTAAGAACAGAAGAGGATGAAAAAAGTAATTTATGAGTTTTATTAATAAAACAAGCATTACATGGATTGCTAGGTTTATTAGACGACATAACAGACAAAACTTGAGAAGACACTAACTTTGAGATGATTCTGGACGATGGATGGCCGAGACGGTGATGCCAGTCGGGAATTGTGGCTTTGACACTGGAGAAGGCAATTATGGGTGAAGTTTTCGACCGAGCATGAGATGGCTATTCATAGACTCCATTCCTAGTCCGTCCTTGCAGGAGCCGCGCCCCCGTACGGAGATCTTTCACAACAAAAGAAAATGGTAAAAATTCAACAGCCACTTGATTAGAGACACATAATTTCGAGACCGAAATCAAATTTTGAGATATGTTTGGCACACATAGAACATCAGATAGTAAAAAAGATGAGGATTTAGAGGGTAGTTGGAGAGATCCTGTGTGTGTGATTTGCAAACCTGAGACGTCCCCAATCATGATATCATCAGAACCAGTATACGGAGAATGCATGGAGAGATTTTGGAGGTCAGCGGTGACAAGGTGAGAGGCACCGGTGTCGAGCAGCCACTCAGGAGTTGAGGACGTCAGCGCGGCAAAGTGAGCACGAGGCGGCAGCACCCACTGTTTCTGCAGCTGCTGCTGCTGCTGCTGGTGCGGCTGCCACTGTTTCGACTACTGTTGCTAGTTCGGAAAGGCTGGAGTGAAACTGTATGTAGGGCACCTTTTAGCAGTGTGTCCTTGATCTCCACAGAGTTGACAAAAGCCCATATAGGGTCACTGCCCGTTTGATAAATTTCGAGTGAAATTTCTAGAGTTGGTGGAAGATGGATCAGCCGGCCTGTTTGAATTGAAATTCCTGATGTTGTTGTTGTTTTGGTGGTTGTATGTAGATTGAGGGCCACTTGAGTAGGGTTTAGCAGCATAGTTTGTAGTGATGGGAAGTTTCTGACTTCTTGTAAGTTCTTGTTTTAGGACAGCCTCTGAATTGATAAGTTTCTCATGGAGTTCTTCAAAAGTAATTGGCGAGTCACGAGCACGAACCGCCGATGATATATCTCTGAATTCATCACCTAGGCCATTCAGAATTTTTACTGTCAAGTCTTCAGAGTTCTCCGGTGCATTAAGCATGGCTAGTTCATCTGCGATGCTCTTGGCATGTTGCATGTAATCAGTGATGGATTGTCTACCTTTGGTGATGTTAGTTAGCACACTTTTGAGATGTATAATGTGTCCTCTGGAGGGTTTTGCATAGGTATTGACGAGTGCAGTCCACGCATCATGGGAAGTTTTGGCAGAAGCGATAAACGGGATGATGGACGGAGAGATTGAGCCAAGGATTGCGTTTAGCAATAGTTGATCCTGCCTAGTCCACACGTGATAAGCAGGATTTGGTGAGGCACTGTCGCCGGTTGTGATGGTGGCTGGAGGGCATGGTCGTTGGCCATCAACGAAGCCCATGAGGTCAAACCCAATAAGAAGGGTATGAAACTGAAGTTTCCATGAGCGGTAGTTTGTCGCTGTGAGTTTGAGTGGTGCTTGTGCAGCAATGTTAATGGAGATGATGGTGGTTGCGGAAGAGGCCATGTCGTGAGATGATGAGGAAGAAGAGATGATGGTGACCGAGGTTGAGGAGGAGGAAGCGGAAGTGGCCATGTGGGTTGGATTGGTTGGACTCGTTTTGAGTTAGGTTGGATCGGTTGGACTCTTTTGAGTTATGAAGGCTCTGATACCATGTAGAGAATAATAATTCTTGATTAATTGATAAACGGAACTTTTACAAGTATTTATAATACACATGCCTAGGCTAATAGCAATAAGGAAATACTGAAAGCAAAATAGGAAAGGTGTAATTACAATCCTAAAAGGAAATTACAATAGGTACATGGCAAGGAGAGAGTGTTGGAGTAGGATTCTTCAAGTGAGTGATTGAGTAGGATTTGTATCTTTAATATTGAAAATCATGAAATTATGATGTGAGTGATATGATCTTTGTATTTTTTGAAGTATTACAAAAATTCTGAGTTTTTTTAAGAAATGGAAGAACTCGAACCCGTAACCTCGTGATGCAGGTGCGAGAGGCATATAATTGGACTATCTTTATCTCATCGAGTATATGATATGATCTCGACAACTCATAAGTCATATCTTTTGGACATGATTTTGAACAAATATTTTTAACAGTCTAGCATCACTCATTACCGAAATAAGTTTAAATTATCAAGTAATAAAAATATTAAGTTGTTAAATAAAATATTTATTAAAAAAATTAATAAAAATTTAATAACATATACAGGTTACATATAAATAAGTTTATATTAATAACAAAGTCAAGCTTGCAGCAAAATGGTAAAGCATCCACACTCTCATTTATCAAGTATTTCTGTCATGCAAAGTTAAATGTGTCATTATCAATTGGGTTATAGGTCCAATAGTAGTTGAGCCCAGTAGTTGGTGGGTGTATGAGGTGAGCCAATGTTTTTTTTTTTTTTTTCCATGGGCTACGACAACGCACAGTGCATATTGTTGTAACTGTCTAAGGCAACATCTACAAACAAAGTCAACGTATGTTGTCTTTTATTTACCACAACTCACTCATTGAGTTATCTTAAATGTTTAAGGCAACGTCTAACTTGTGTTGTCTTTTATCTACCGCAACGCACATAGTATGTTGTTGTGGTGCTAAGACAACTCATGCTGCACGTTGCGAAAAGTTTTTGAACTTTGGGCAACAGATGCATCAGCAACATACAATCGCGCGTTGCGAAAGGTTTTAAAAACATATTTTGCATATTGCCATAGACCAAATTTCTTGTAGTGAATAATTAATAAACTAAATAATATATATATAAAAATACCAGTAATGCTATACATCCCACCACAATCCCACTATTTCCATCCCAAAACATATGGCAGCTGAGGTATCACTTGGTAAGTAGACACGTATTAATTGGTGACTGAATACATGGGTAAGAAAGATAAATACCAACATTAATGTATCCACTCACTAAGTGACACTTCAGCTGCCACGTATGTTGGGAAAGAAATTGTGGGACTTTAGGTGGGATGTTTAGCATTATTCTTTAGTTATAAGGGAATTTTGGTTTTTAAAAAAAAAAAAAAAAAAACTTAATACAACACAAACCCATATAATTGCTTTGTATTATCTAATACGGATGGTTAAGTCACAGTAATTCAGAAGGCCGTGTACTAATTACCTTATATAGCTCAAGCTTTTTATCTTCTTTATACGACATTTGCAATAAAGAGTTAATTTTTTTGGTCTAGAGCTGTCAGACAACTGCACAAGAAAAAGAGTAGAGACATCAATAGCTCACTAAATCAGATGTGCATGCAAAAATAGTCATAAAATGCAGAGTTTAGCAAATGAAGTACCAGGATATGAAAGATATCCTTATCCTCTTCAAGATCAAAACCAATCTTTTGTGCAACTCCACTTATAAAGTTTTCCATATACGAAGAAGGCATATTTGTGCAAAATATTTTCCTCATTCACATAATCACAATTTAATGTTACTGAGCCTGTGCCCTTCTAGTTTTGGTTCAGCATGCCCGGGTCTAATATTTAAATTTATCTCTTGAAAACCATTAGATCTGTGGTTGAAAAGCTTGGCTGTCAGTTTTGGTTCATCAAAGTGAACCATTCACTTTGATGAACCATGGATGGACCATGAACAAGTTGGAGATTCAGATTTGATTTTCATTCATGAAGGTAAAGAAGCAACTTGAATCTCCCCCATTCATTGATTTATTTATTTATTATTATTATTTTTTTTTTAAGTTGTGTTATAAGACCAAATTAGTCTTGAAATCATTAAGTTTGACTACTTATTGACCAACAAATGACTACATTGAGCTGTTTTTTATAATTTAGGGACCCGCAAACTCAAAATAGAAAAATTAGTATGAAATTGTCTTTTCCTGAAAACTTATGGAATATATTGATAATTCACCAATTTTATCGAAATACCATGGCTACAACATCTGAAAAGTTGTAATTTTAACATTGGAATTGTTGCTGCTCAATGTGGTTCGGTTATGAAAGACGCTCATTCATTTTAGCAATGTAGTCGCTGCCACTGTCTGTGGAAATTAAATAAATAAATAAATAACACACACACAAACTGGATTTGTTAATGTCAGGTCCATTAGGTTATAAACCTCTATTACTATTTAAAATCTATATTCATCAATTCGTTTATATATATATATATATATATATATATATATATATATATATATATATACATTGAGAAAATACTATTATAATTCTAATTAGTGCAATTATTTCTATCTTAAAAATGGATAAATACAGAACGCGATGAGGTTGATCATGTGCTATGTCCCTCATGCTAACGTCATGAGGGTTTAGTTCAAGTCATATCCTCCTCTTGAACCCGAATTTATTGTAATATTTCAAAAAAAAAAATGGATAGATAGCATTGGAAAATAAATATTAAATATAACAATATGAGCCAAAGATTTTCTCAAAATTATTTAATTGTCCATGAATTATAATGTCTTTAAAAGATACACAAATAAAAAATATTCAATAATTTCAAATTTAGTTAAAAAAAGAAAAAATGGAGTTTTTGTAACAAGTTTTGCAGTCATGTTTCATCATCCAATTTTCAATCATGCAGAGAGATGAAAATAGACAAGAGAAAATTAGGACAAATTGACATCAAGGATCACTTTCTTCATTTGACAAACTGATGACTTCACTACAAACACACAAGAAGAATAAAAAGATAGTAGCAGGAGGCTTGCAAATCCAATATTTATGGAAAATATTGGTCACAGCACAAGAAATGGTCCCATATCATCTTTAAGTTGTCTTTAAACATTTTGAATATCGAATCTGTTTCAACCTTCTTTTCCTGAAATTTGAAAGAAAAATTTATAACCACGTGTGGTATCTCACTATCTCTTTATCACTTCTGTAAACTTGAAAAAAATGACTTAATTTTTGCAGAACATAGTTGCATGAAGAAGCAGGGTAAACAAACAAAAATCATGCTCTTTTTTTTTTTTTTTTTTTAACAGCTCAGTATATAGATAGGAAAGGCCGCAGCCAACGAACAACAAAACGAAAGGGCAAAGGAAAAACCCGAAAGACAAGGAACCAAAAAAAAAAAAAGGCAATCCAAAGCTAACAAGAAACAGAGCTAAAACCCCCATGAACCACAGCGAAACAGAGCAAAAACCACAGCAGCTACAACAGCTAGAAATCCCACACCAGCTTATTTTCGCCCGAACTAGAACCAGCTAAAAATCATGCTCTTTAACATTGAAAGTAACATATGACATGCTAAATTTTGTGATGTAGATTCTACCAAAAATATGTTAAATTAGTTGGATGCTCAATTTCTGAATATGTTAAGAAGAATCTCCAATAGCTATTTTGCAACCAAATGGTACGTGAATAAAAGAAGCAGTGTAGTGAAAGCAATAAACAGCATTTTTACCTGTAAATCGGCAACTAATCTTTTCAACTTCAAATAAACCTCAATTGATTCTTGACGGTATGCATCCTCGAAATTAAATCGATCAACATGTCTTGCCATAAGACTCAATGAAGGGCTTTTATATTTTTTAGCTATTGTGTGCCAAATTTCAACAACAGCAAACCGATCCCCAAAACATGCCTTCCCGTAGGGCCATCTCAACCCACCCATCACCTCCGGATCTATAACGGCAGAGTTAATAATATTTCCAATATTGTGCATTTCATCATCCTGGAAAAATAAATGAATACAGTAAAAAATAAAAAAATAAAAAAAATAAAATAAAATCTCTATAATATTAGTAACATCTTAGTCTGAAATGGAGCATGGCCTCAAGTAAAATTTGAGCATAATAAAATAACGAAACACAAAAAATGTAACCTTTTTTTCGATTAGCTTACAGTTAGAGAAGTTAAGATCCTCTTGGTGTCTAGTGTCAGCCTCAGGTCAAGATTCTTATCGATGCATAATATTTTTTTGGTCATCTCATGAATTGGTTTCGTTTCGACCTAGAAGACAAACATAGAACAAATAGAAAAAGGTAAAGATTGTTGACAATATGTGGTATGACTATGGTTAGCTAATTGCACACTAATTAAGAAGGGTACTTACCTTATATAGCTCAAGCTTTTTATCTTCTTTCATACGACATTTGCAATAAATCCCAGAAT
This sequence comes from Acer yangbiense, assembly GCA_008009225.1. Taxonomy (NCBI): domain Eukaryota; kingdom Viridiplantae; phylum Streptophyta; class Magnoliopsida; order Sapindales; family Sapindaceae; genus Acer; species Acer yangbiense. The sequence continues at coordinate 16,008,778 of CM017763.1, forward strand.
TTAATGGTTTAGTGCTGTCAGACAACTACACAAGCAAAAGAGTAGAGAAATTAGTAGTTCAGTAAATCAGAAGTGCATGGAAAAAAAAAAAAAAAAAAGTCATTAAATGCAGAGTTTAGCAAATAAAGTACAAGGATATGAAAGATATCCTTATCCTCTTCAACATCAAAACCAATCTTTGGTGCAACTCCACTTATAATGTTTTCCATATACGAAGAAAGCATATCGTCTTAAAATGTTGTTTTCATCTGTCTCAATGTGGTTTCAACAACCCGATCTTTTATTAAACTTCCCACCGAACTATTCCTGCATTTTTACATATTAAATTTAGTATCTAAAGAAAAATGAACAAAGGAAATGTCTAATATGTAGCATTCAAGCCAACCAAACAAGTAATAAAACAATAGCCGAATAATCAGGTAAAGATCAATCACATACGGATGGAAGAAAATCTTGCCAAATCTGGCAAAAATTGCTGGTTTTACTTCATCCAACTCATCATTAGACTCCAACATGTTCCTCACAATCTCAAAAGCAGATAACAAATTTGGCCATACATCAACTGCCATAGATTCCCAAGGTGTACTCGATATAGTTTCCGATGGTGTACTCGAAATAGCTTCACCCTCTTTATCAATTTCTACAATATACAATGTGTTAATACTAAAAAGTTTTAAGATCAACGCTTGTGACAATTAGTCTTTAGCTATAAAACTGATCATCTCCCCACGAAATTTACATCTAGGGGTCCGCATCCGTGAATTTTCATATTAAGGTAATAATTAAAAGTGCAGAATAGTAACCTTTAGTAGCTGGATGGCTGTCCACCAAAACAAAAACGGTAGTAACTAAAATTCTCTGCTTGATGCAGTATTCAACTGAAATTGGCTTAAGGTGGACAGAAGAAGGAAACTGGTTATCAGCATCCAAGCCAACGATGTACATGTTTCTTGCATTTGTATTTAAAATCCTGTTTACTTTGGATGATGATTTCAAGTTTATTTGTCTCGGAAACTGAGGAACGAGCCGTTCAGGAATTGGAGATGGCCTCTCTGGATCCTTTGAATGTCGCTTGTGTGGTGGGATGTAAGCCATTACAATAAAGACGCCAACTTTGTAGGCATAAAAAGCCTAATAGAAATGAACAATCAATTTTAATGGAATATATTAACATACATGTCACACACATAAATCCATACAAACACTTAACATTTCTAGTTTCTTCCGTTACATTTGGAACACTTGCTTCTGGAAACATGAACTGATTAACGGTCAAAACCTTAACTTTCTTCAGTTTTCTCAGTTACCAAACAAATATTAATTGTAATGGTATTTTATTTATAAAACAAAAAAGATTACAGTACATATTATAGATTTTTTACATATTACTGATTTTACTTTGGATGTGTTAATATTTAATCATTTTAAATTTGAAATGAAGTAGTTATTGTAAGTCAGTAATCATAGTGAACACAAAACAGTAACATTATAAATGATCTCACTTTCTTCGGTTTTCTCAGTAACCAAACACTATAAAACCATCCCAGAAACTCACATAAAACAAGAAAAACTCCAATGACCCACAAAAGAAATAACAAATTAAAACAAAATGAGAGCACATACCAGAAAGAAAATGTTCTGCTCAGCAAAGATTTCAAAGTCTTACAAGTAGTTGTTCATGACCTGTTGTGGCTCATCTCCACCCTTATATACACACACAGTTACAAAAACAACAACAAGAAACAGAAGACTTCAATTATGTAAACCCACTTGAAGAAGTTTTGAAGTGGACTTTTTGGTCTTTATATTTTGGAAACCTGAAGATAAAATAAAAAAATAAAAAAAATAAAAAAGCAACTCCTTGCGATGGAAGCAGAGGCAAATGTAAGGGGGCCCGTAGGGGCCATGGCCCCCCCAAACCAATTAAAAAAAAAAAAAAATCTATTATACATAACATTAAAATGTAAACCAATAAAAAAAAAAAAACTAAATGTGATATATATATATATATATATATATATATATATTAGATAGGTGATAATATTATCTTGTCCCTTTATTATTTTTATAATATAAATTAACTAATAATTTCAATGCAAATGCAGAAAGGTGTCATTAAAAATCAGAGAATTTGATGGATGTAAAAGGTGTTATAGGTTCTACACTTCTACTATATGACTATATGAGGGACTAGACAATGAGTTTGATAAGTAATAAGATGGCTTCCGTTGGACAAAATTAGTGTTGCTTGTATTTCATTGGGTTGCCATAAGAGAAAATCTTTGGTGTATCGGGTATTCTGCTGAATGATACACCGGTCAGTCCATTGAAGATTAGACATGTGGCATAAAAAAATTTCTTTATGGATCTTCTTGAACCAAATATGCTCAAGTGGGATAAGAATGGGATGGGTCATTGATGCCACATTGTGAAAGAGAAGATCTTGACAAATCATATATAGCATTTGGCACGCAAAATTTAATGGTACACAAACACTTAATTGGGTCAACCACTATAAAATATTCACCCAAATAATTTCATTTGGTCTTCCACCAATAATTCCATTTCCACTGTTATGGATCAACCACTATAGAAGTGGATCAACTGTTGAACTAGGATTTTCCAAATTTGCATTAATTATCTTAGTTGAATTTAGGTCACGATGGCCTGACTATGGTAGTGTTATAGTAACAGCACTAATGCATTTGAATTTAGACCTATATATATATAGGGGTTTTTACAATTTGGTCTCAACTTAATTGGGAAACATCACTTTTTTACTCATTAATACAAATTTCATCAATTTAGTCCTTATATAATAGAAAATCAATCAAATTAGTCCTATCGTTAGTCAAAGTGACAGTTTTGACTAACGGTAGGACTAATTTGATTGATTTTCTATTATATATGGATCAAATTGATGAAATTTGAATTAAAGAGTAAAAAAGTTATGTTTCCCAATTAAGTTGGGACCAAATTGTAAAGACCCCTTTCAGTTATGCATACCATTATGAATAGGCATAGGTTTTGCAACAAAATAAAAGATGTTTTATCATACACTCTTTAATTATGTAATTGAAATGAAAATTAGGAAGAAATTGGTTATAAATAATTTTCTATATATAAAATAGACTTGTTACATTTTAATTAGTTAATGTCTATTTTATTTATTTATTTGTATCATTACTTTTAACACCGAACGGTATCACATTTTGTTGAAAAGTATCAGGCGCAAGATTCCACACTTTTTCTTGTGCAGGATTCCTATTGATATTATTTGAAGATAGCATTACCTACAATATTAATTTTTGTTTTGACCCCCCCAAAGCCAAAATTCTGGCTTTGCCCCTGGATGGAAGGGAATGTAAAGAAAAAGGAGACAGGAAAACGAATATGGAACCACAATGCCAAAATTTTGAGTCTATTTTTGCTCACCCCCCTAGAAGGGGGGGTAAGCATTACCCCCTTCCCAAATGGATGACATGTGTCAATGGAAGAGTAAATTTGTCCAAACATAATTACCTCCCTAGACAAATGTCATCCATTTGGGAAAGGGTAATGGTTACCTCCCTTTAAAGGGGGGTGAGCAAAAATGTTCTCCAAAAATTTTGGGTGCAGTTGGATGTATCATTCATCCACCGTTGTGATTCTGACATGTGGCTAATTTCTTCACATCGGACAATCATAACGGAGGATGCATGCGCTTGCCATTGCATCAAGATACACTCAACCAGTTTAATCAAAATTAACATTACTTAGAAAAAACGATCTCCTATCACTTTCTTTATGTTAACTTTAATAAATTAATAGATAAGCCATTAAAATAATAACACCAACTTAATTTGTACACGTAAAAAGCCTAATAATAGAAATTAACAATCAATCGATTTTAATGGAATATTTGTAAAATTATGAAATCGCTTTCTTATGATGAACAAACAAACAACAATTTTTTGTTTTTTTGTTTTTTTTTTGACAATATCTATTAATTCGGGACCAAGTATTTTTTTGAAAGCTTTCGCTATTGGTAGGATTCGAGCCGCTGACCTGGGGTCATTTACCCAAGCCCCAAGCTCCAAGCTCATCCATCTACCAGCTGAGTTACGCCCCTGTTGGCGTAACAACAATTCTTTCTTGACGGCAAGCTTGCAATTATATTAACATATATGTGACACACACAAATCCATACAAACACATAACATTCCTAGTTTCTTCCATTAAATTTGAAACACTTAATGCTTCCAAGGAAGCATTAACTCTTAAATTGAAATAGAAGTATTGGATTTTCAAACATCGAAAGCTAATGTTTCATATATCATATCTTCGTCGGTGCTTCGTCGGTGCTGTGTAAGAAGATATTCTATGCGAAAGCACGAACCTTAACGTCAATTATATATATATATATATATATATATATATAGTCTTTCTATTATCAGTTCAAACTGACAAAAGATATATCAGTTCCTTGCATATGAACCATTGGATTTAAAAGATACTTTGACAAGTGCATGCAACCAGGTCAAAGTATTTAAATCCAATAGCCCACATACAAGGAACTGATATATCTTTTGTCAGTTCGAACTGATAATAGAAAAATTATATATATATATATATAATGTTAAGAGTAAAATCCCACTTGAACAAGATTTGAATTGAAGTGGGCTTTTCAGATTCCTTGTCTTGGGAAAAAGTGAAGTTAATAACAACCATCAATGTTTCATGTTTGTAAAGTTTGGAAACCGAAAAGACAAAACAAACATCTCCTTGGAAAGGAAACAAAAATTGAGGGAAATTAAGGGCGCGTCCTGTAACGTTTTTCAAAGTTGTTTTTGTTTTTGTTTTTGTTTTTCGAAAATAAAAATGAAAATGAAAACAATATTTTTGGTTTCAGTTTCGAAATCCAAAAACGCATCTGGTAGCATATTCTGGAAGTTGTATTCCAAATATAAAAATGTAAAAAACGCATCTGGTAGGTTATCCAAAATATATCAAAAATTATAATGAGTTGAATTTTTTTTTTTTTGGGTAAGATATTTGCAACGCCCAACCTCTGTTGACGCCGCTGCAACTCGACTAGGTCGACGGTGTCGGCGAGATCGCCTGGATGTGCGACGGCTAGGGCCGGTGGCGGAAAGGCTGACGGTGGCTGGATCAACGGAAAGAAAAAGAAAGAGCAGTCCGGGAAGAAGAAATTGATGGTGGCGCGGGCGACTGATTCCGATGTCGGTTTGCAATGACACTACCTAGGTTTTGTAGATCGGCCTCTGAGGATTCAATCTATGGTGGTTTCAGCTCTTTCTTGTCACGGAAACAGGTTCGAATGGGAAGAAGATGAAGATTCCGACGATAGGAAAAGAAGAAGAAAAAGAGAAAAGCATAGGAAGAAGATTCCGACAATTGGAAAAGAAGAAGAAGAACAGTGATGGAGACCAGAGATTCGAAGAAGAAGAAGAAGAGTGACAATGAAGAAGAGAGAAGGAGAGGAAGAAGAGAGAACACGTATTCTGGATGAAAGAAGAAGAAAATAATAAATAAAATAAAAAGTGAGTTTTTTATTTAAAGTGAAAAACAAAACGAAAAACAACATGAAAAACGTCTAAAACTTATTTTTCAAAATTTTCACTTTTAACACTGATTTTGTTTTTCATTTTGTTTTTGTTTTTGTTTTTGTTTTGAAAATAAAATGAAAAACGGTAACGAACGTATATTCCAAATCATTTTCGAAAAATGAAAATGAAAATGGGCTTGAAAAATGATACAAGACAGCCCCTAAAGGATATTTGCGAAACACTCCCTAAGGTTTGAGCATTTTTCAAAAATAAATCCTTACAATGGAAGGGCAACATGAGAGAAAAAAGGAGGGAAACTAAGGGAGATTTGAAAAAAAAAAAGTATATATTAATTAATTATTTATATTTTTTATTGTTATCATGTGTCGGTGCCCGGCATGTTTATTGCACCATATATGGCTTTTTTGGTGCGCTGTACATGATAGGACTAATATATTGTATAATACTAATTTAGTACGAGTATATTTTATATTCCTACTAAGTTATACAATACTATAGTGAGTTGTTTATATGCTAATGATTATTATATGGTTGGGATAGGTGATTCTTAATTGTACTATACTAATCTATTATTTTTAAATAAAATTGAAAATGAGATCTAGAGGCAAGCCTATGTTAAGATTTCCTTCTTAATTTTTTTAGTTAATTATAAAATTATGTTTTAATTAAATATATTTATAAGTATACATATTTAAATTAAAAATTATAATTAGTAAATTGCAAGTATTTATATGATCAAATGCCAAATACCATAGAGTAATAAATTTAATCTTGTATTATCTAGTACAATACCTTTTTATACAATTTAATCCAGTCCAATATACAATGTATGCATTAACAAAGGTCGAGGAGAACTAACTGCACTTTTAAGTTTTAACATTACCATGAATGAAAAAACATGTACATGCAGTCAAAACTACTGAGTCCATATATCCAATTTTCAATCATGCATAGAGATGAAAATGGAAAAAAGAAAATGATGACTATGGCAACTATGGCATCAAGGATTTCTTTCTTCATTTCTTTCTTCACTACAAGAAGAAGAAGACAGTAGAGAGAGCTTGCAAATCCAATATTTCTGGAAAATATTGCTAATAACAGTTGTCGGTTGGTCAACTATTAATTTTGATTGTAGTAACTAATTAATAACAATTGTAATAAGTTCTTGGGTAAAATTAAAGAAAATTAAAGGATTAAAGTATGAAAAAGAAGTATACACATGAGTAATTATGTGAAAGAAAAAAATTATATACTTAATTTTTTTGGTGCCAAAGCATTCTTCTTTTCAAAGGAAAGATTCCTTTCAAGCACTATTAAAAGTTAAAACATTGGATTGTGTCGTTTTGTGTTCAAAAATATAAGCCAGGGATAGAAAAAGTGATAAATAAATATAAAAAAAAAATCACATTTATCTATATACTGCTTTCTTAACCTATTGAAAATATAAATTTTCACTTATAAGTACGAATATTACAAATCATAAAGTTTTTCTCTTGATTGTAGATATTGGATGTATATACACGCCATCTAATAGCAGGGAAGGAAAAAAATTTAAATTAATTAAATAATTAATTTTAATTCCTAATCAGAGTAAAAAATATAACCTTTCTTTCTTTTTTTTCTTTCTATAATAACAATTATTTCTCTCCATTCTTCAAACTTGGTTCAATCTATTTATCAACATCAATATTTAGACAAGTTTGAGTGAATATTATGGTTTTAAATATTTTATTTTGCTACTTAAAAAATATTTTATTTTGTTTTGAAATTTTAGGGTTATTGTTAAATATAGATAACAAGATTTTAGGAGTAATCCGATTTTAAATTTACAAAGTAATGATATTGTTAAATGAATTTCATTAAATTTCTCAGAACATTATATTAGTATATTTAGAATGAATCAAAATAATATAAGAATATTGTAAAATTTAATTAGTGTTCCCATTTGTGTTTCATGTTTCTCTTATAATTTAATTCGATTTTTTTTTAAATAAAATAAAATTTTGTAAAGTATTTATTTAGAATATACATTTTACGGGGACATCTCACTATGTCCTCCTAACTAGGTGATGTCGATATTCAGTAAAAAAAAAAAAAAAAATGTTTAGCCTACTCTAATCTTCAATCCTAGTTACGTCCCTATCTAATATTTAACGATTGTCACACTAAAATCAACCCATTGATGATTAGATGCGGCTATCTCACATCTACACCACCAAAATTATGGGTTTGAATCATAGACACTTTTCTCCTAATCCCAAATTGATTGTAATAGTTTTTTTTTTTCTCAAAAAAATCATCTAAAAGTGGAATCGTAGGGGTGGTTTCTGGCCAAGTCAACAGGCGGGGAAAGGAGTTGCGGGTGGTGCAAACCGAAACTGAAAATGGAGGGCGTTACAGATCAATCATTAAATGGTGATAATGAGAAGGAGGTGATTGAGCAGAGTAATGATGGTAATAAGATGGGGAATTATGGGAATGATTTCAGGAAAGGAGTTGGAATTCCTGGTGGTTATGTTTTCCAGAGTCATAGTGTACTCGATATAGTACTTTCTCCCTCATCATCATTTTCTACACAAAAATAAAAATGCGTCAATAGTCAATACTCAATACTATGAAGTTGAAGATTAGATCACAAGAAGCCAAGCACAAATACTAAAAAGGGTAGAATTGTAATTAACCTTTTGGGGGTGGTCCTGGGTGGATGATTGTTCACTAAAACTAGGGGTTTCTCTAATTCTCTCTCATTCTCTGCTCAAAAGCTTCGACTGAAATTGGTTCGAGGTGATCAGCATCCAAATTGCCAACAATGAACCATTTAAATATGGCATTCGCAATTTTTTTAAGTTGTAAATTTAATTTGTAAAGAAAAATGGTGACAAGTGTCTGATATGTAATGTTTACACCAATTAGAAGAATGAAATACTGTAATAACTGATAAAGAAATTAAAGGGAGAAATAGCATACCCACTGAAGAGAATTTTGCCAAATCTAGCAACCAATGATGGCTTTACTTCCTCCAAGTTTTCACATTCCATCTTGTTCCTCACAATCTCAAAGGAAGACAGTAAATCTGGCCACACATTTTCTGCTACAGATTCCCATGGACTTCTCGAGATATTCTCTCTCACCTCGCCGTTCTCTACAAACCAACAAAGATTCAATAACACAGAGTTGAAAACCAGACCATACAGATTACTATTCAGACACACTGACGTAAAATACTAAAATAGGCAGACCCTAACCATTGGCTGGATTACTATTCACCAAAACTAGGGGCTTTTCTCCTGATCTCCGCCCAACAAGTTCCACCGAAACAGGCTCAAGATGGACAGAACAAGGAAACTGGTTATCATCATCTAAACCAGCAAGCAACCATCTAGATATGGCTTGATCTGCATATACAATCTTTCCACTCCTGTCTACATTATGTTTGGATGATCTCAGATTAAAGTTTCTCTTAAATTGAGGAACTAGCAGTTCTGGAGTTGGAGATGGCCTCTCTGAATCCTTTGAGTGTCGCTTGTGTGGTGGAATGTAAGCCATTAGGATAATATTAACTACGTACACCTAATGCCAAATAGAAACAACCAAATTTTTAATGAAATCAGTTTCTTCAGATTAACAAGCACCGATTCTTTTTGGCATCAAAATCACACTCGTACATATATTCTTTACATTTTCACTTGCCACAATTGATTTATTCAAGTAACACCAATAATAAGTAAAGAAAGACAATCATAAAAATTAACAACAAAATAATTATAACTTTAAATGATAGTATAGGTCAATTACTTTGGAATAGTTTAGGTCAATACTCCTAGTGAACACAAAACAGAAAAGATCATACGATTTACAGTTATAAATGTTGTCACTTTCTTCAGTTTTCTCAGTAACCAAACACTATAAAAGCATCCCAGGAACTCACATAAAACTAGAAAAACCCCAAGGACCCACAAAAGAAATAACAATTTAAAAAGAAAAGAGAGCACATACCAGAAAGAAAATGTTCTGCTGAGCAAAGATTTCAAAGTCTTACAAGTTTGTTCAGCTATTGTTGCTGATCTCCACCCCTATATATATATACACACACACACAAACAACAAGCAACAAAACACTTCAATTATGAAAACCCACTTGAAGAAGTTTTAAAGTTGGCTTTTTGGGTTCTTTTTCTTGGGAAAAGTGAACAACTTCGATCGAAAGATTGGAAACTGCTTGCGATGGAAGGGGAGGCAGAGAAAAAGGAGGGAAAACGAATATGGACCCACAATGGCAAATATTTTGGGGAGTTCATATTTGCTCACCCCCCTTAACTGGGGGTGAGCATTACCCCCTACTCAACTGAATGCCAAGTGTCCCTAAATAAACCAAGGGTTAACAAATATTGTTCCACCTATTTTACCCCTGTTTTTATTTTTAATTTTTCTCCACAATACCAAGGTCTGAAGTTAAAAAACACAACCAGAAATTGAAAAAAAATAAAAAAAATCTGCAGTATCAACAAAGCTGCCATTGTCCCTAAAAATTCTTCAACATCAATAAAATTCTGCAGCATAAAAAAAACAAGAGTCCCTAAATAAACATCAACAACCAAACGTCCAAACTCCAAACCCCTATCATCTCTCACCAATTCTACACTAAATCTGCCATTACCAGGATCCATAACTTCATCAACATTAAGCTTAAAAGATCTCAGCTTTCCATATCCCTGGATCACACTAGCTTCAGCACCAATCTGCCTGGAAATACTACCACAAGTCTCCATGATCTACCCCCCATATAAAATCTGATTTTTATTAATTATTATGCTAAACAAACCAATCTTACACAATATGCAAATAACTCTCATCACCATCAAAACAAGAACAAAAAAAAAAAAAAAAAACACAACCCAGAAAATCATCAAACCATCCATCTCAAAACACCATCACCACCACTCAAAACCTAACCCACCTCCACCCACCACTCGAAAAATTTACAAATCCAGCGGCCACCACTCTGTTCCCACACCATCATCTAAAAACAAAATTGAAAAAATTATCTTCTCCAGAAATTATCACCCACACCATTATCTGTTCATCACTATCAACACCATATCATCATCTCCATAAATCATCAATCACACACCATCACCACCAGAAATCAAACCCACCCCACACCACCAAAAATCAAACCCACTCCAACGCCCACACCCGCACGACCACCACCACCCCACTATCAACAACCATACCATAAATCAAATACGCACCATAAGCCACCCAAATCCAACCTCTTGCCGCCGAAGAGATCGATGCCGCTGGAGAGCAGATTGTGACAGCCAAAGAAGAAGACGACAACAGTGTACCGACAGAAGATCGTCGATGGAGGAGACCGCCGAAGTTGCGCTGGAGAAGATCACCGGAGAGCACTGCTGGAGACGATGTGAAGAGGAAGACGATGAACGGATTTCTTATTTCTGATTTTTGTTTTTTAAATTTAAATTTTTTTTTTTAATGTTACCTTTTTAATCTTAATAATTGTTAATAAAAAATTAATTTAGGTTTTTTTATTTATCAAGTTTACCTAATTACCCTCATTTATTTAATGAAATTTCTATCGATGTAGATATTTGTTAACCCTAGGTTAACTCAGAGACACTTGGCATTCAGTTGGGTGGGGGGTAATGCTCACCCCCAGTTAAAGGGGGTGAGCAAAAATGAACTCTATTTTGGGTGGGTGGAGATTGATATATGATTCATCTACCGTTAAGATCTTGACACGTGGCAGATTCCTTCACTGAACTAAGGGTGTATGAGCATCATCCTGAATCCCGATGCAAATTTCTTCACTTGGAAGCAGCCGCCTTCTCCACCTAAATACATAGTCAAATTAATTGTCTAAAAATGGTGTTTCAATTTATGTCTAACCAACCAAATTGGGACCTGTATCTACATTTAATTATTTTTTTCAACTTCTTCTATAAATATAGACATATATTCCAATTTGGTTTGTTGGACACAAATTAGGACACCATTTTTAGATAACTAATTTGAGTCATTTTCCTTTTTTTTAAAGTAGTAAATATTCCTAAAAAAAAGGTATTAAATATTTAAAAACTAATCATAATTTATTATTTCATATAATAAACTATGATTAGATTTTAATATTTTATTAAAATGGTGGAGGCCACAATCTATAACAAAAATCTTAGGACTCATTTGGTGCACCGGACACCACCAGACCAAAGGATTAGATATTATTTTTAATCCTCCCTTCTCATTCTCCTTTATTTTGAGTTTAACTTAATTGGATTTTCTAATTCAGTTGGAGTGACTTGGACACACCACAATCTCAATCAATTGAAATTATATAAACCTGTTGTGAATCAAGAATAATAGATGAACAAGAAATAATTGAAGAAGAGATGAAATAATAATAAACAATAAATAAGAGAGATATCAGATGAGAGAATAGAGAAAAACGAGAGAGAGAGAGAGAGAGAGAGAGAGAGAGAGAATATGTTATGCTTTTATTGATATTGAAATTTGAAAGAGCAGCAGCTCGTTTTTACAAGAGAGAGCATATATATAAATAGTGAACAAAGTAATCTTTTGAGTGGTGGTGGGAAGGCCACGTGTGTGAGCAAGCTTTAGCAAGAAGCAATCTCTTGAGTGGTTGTGGGAAAGCCACATGTATTATAACACTCCCCTTTGGATTTTCCACCACTTGTATTGTATTTAATTTGCTAGGAAAAACCCAGTGGGATAAAAACCTTAGCAAAAATATATACAATGATCTTCTGGATCGAGTGGTGTGGATGTGTTTAGAACTGTCTCATTAAAACCTTTCCGGTAAAACCCAGTGGGATAAAATCCGATAGAAGGAAAAAGAGTACAGTACACATATATCTATTCAAAATTTTGCTCCCCCTGATTGAACGCTCCCCCTAAACAAAACTTCAGCATCAATCCTGTAATTTACAAAGCCGACGTATGCCAATTCCATATACCAGTTTCTCAAAAGTTGATGTAGGCAATGCTTTGGTAAATAGATCTGCCAGATTATCTTAGCCACACACATTCTCGACTTGTTTTATGAAGTGCAAGGATCTCAGAATGATTAGAGGATATAGCAACAAGTGTTTGCTTTATAGAGCGTCAGGAGATTGCTGTGCCATTATAGGTAAAAATATATCCCATTTGTGAATGAGATTTATGGGGATCAGATAGATACCCGGTATCAGCATAACCAAGTAAACCTGAAAAGTTGTTAGATTTTGAATAATATAATCCTAAATCTTTCGTTCCACTAAGATAACGAAAAAGATATTTAATCTCATTCCAATGTCTTCGAGTTGGTGCTGAACTAAATCTAGCAAGTAAATTTACTGAAAATGCGATATCTGGTCTAGTACATTGAGCCAGATATAATAAAGCACCAATTGTATTAAGATATGGTACTTCAGGATCAAGTATCTTTTTACCATCTTCAAGTGGCCGAAATGGATCTTTCTTAGGATCAAGATTTCTAACAATCATAGGGATACTTAATGGGTGAGCATTGTCCATATTAATCTTTTCAGAATCTTTTCAACATATGTTGATTGATGGATAAATATTCCGTCTGATTTATGCTCAATCTCCAGGTTGAGACAATATTTTATCTTTCCTAGGTTTTACATTTCAAATTCCTTTTTTAGATATTCGGCAGTTTTCAGGAGCTCTTCAGGAATTCCAATCAAATTCATATCATCAACATAAACTGCTATAATAGCAAATACAGATTCTGATTTCTTTATGAAGACACATGGGCAAATATGATTATTAATATAACCTTCTTTAATCAAATATTCACTGAGGTGGTTGTACCACATGCGCCCAAATTGCTTTAATCCATACAAGGATCTTTGTAATTTTAATCGAGTATAAATTACGAGGTCTCGAGTTGTATGCTTCTGGCATTCTAAATCCTTCAGGGATTTTCATATAAATATCTGAATCGAGTGAGCCATATAGGTAGTTACTACGTCCATAAGACGTATTTCAAGTCTTTCTGAGACAGCCAAACTTATCAGAAATCGAAACGTAATTGTATCCATCACTGGTGAATACGTCTAGTTAAAATCAATACCAGGTCTCTATGAGAAACATTGTGCTACGAGTCATGCCTTATATCGCACCACCTCGTTTTTCTTTTCACGTTTCCGTACAAAAACCCATTTGTATCCAACAGGTTTGACGTCTTCAGGCGTCTGAACTATTGGTCCAAATACTTTACGTTTGGTTAATGAAGCCAATTCTGCTTGAATTGCTTTTTTCCATTTAGGCCAATCAGACCTTTGCCTACAATCATTAAGGTTATGAGGCTCATAATCATCATTTAAAATTTTAGTAGCGCTACCGTGTATAAAAATACATCATCAATGATTGTTTCTTTTATGATTCCACATTTCTCTTATATGATTTATAGAAATGTTCTCAATTTCAATATACTTGAATCTCTGTTGAGATTTCTTCCATTTCAATGGATTTAGTCATTTCATAGACTAGTGTCTCTTTAGATATATCAGACTCTTATTGAGTTGATTTAGAGAAAGTGGATTTATTTATAACTCGAGCTTAGTTTATATTAGGATCCTGATAACAATACATTTCAAAGGTTCATAAGCTTATGATATGCATCAGATGACTTATTTGTTGCATTTTACTCAGATCATTCTTTAGGAACAATCACCCGGCCAGGGTTTATGAGATAGCAACTTATAAAATTTTGTCACCTTTAATATATCAAGTAACCGATTAATAATTATCTGATGATCAATTATCTTTCGTATTTGAGTGATACGAAGACTGAAATGAGACACTTTTATTACATATATAGAGAATTGAATTGGTATCTCTATTTTATATAAGAATAACTTATCATTTACTCTTCTCTTCTGGAGAAAATTCTCTTTCTTATAATGATATGAAAATTAATCAATATAATAAACTATCAGAAGCATAGATGATCTGATAAAAGATTAATCAAAATCATCATAAATCTTAGAATGGTAGAGAAATCTTATCTTAGATCATGTCAGATATACAATAACGGCATACACAATATAATCAAATATCTTTAAAATGAGTATGTCTATAACCAATTACAAATTGTAATGGTAAATAATGATGATAAGCAGTGAGTCAGAGATGAATAGAATGTCTCCATCTAGAATTTTGTAATTGTATTGAAATAATAAAGTTCTCGCAATTACCTGGAGAAGCTTGATAAGTGACTCTGCTAATCCATTCTGAGTATGAACATGTGGAACTAGATGTTCAATATTAATCCCAACTGATTTGCAATATTCATTAAATGTCTTGGAAGTAAATTCATCAGCATTATCAAGGCGTATTGACTTAATCGGATGATCGAAAAAATGTGCCCCGAAGCTTGATAATCTATGCAAGTAATCTTGCAAAAACAATATTATGTGTTGATAATAAGCAAATGTGTGACCATATGATGGATGCATCAACTAGGACCATAAAATAGCGGACCGGTCCACTTGGTGGATGAATATGTCCACATATGTCCCCTTGAATCCTTTGTAGAAATGACGGGGATTCAAAGCCAACCTTAGAGTATGATGGTTTTATTACTAATTTCCCTTGTAAACATGCAGTACATAAATTTTCATGGGATAAAAAAATCTTCTGGTTCTTTAATGGATGTTTATGAGAATTTTCAATGATTCTACACATCATTATAGATCCCGGGTGACCAAGACGGTTATGCCAAAGCATAAATATTTTTGGATCTGAGAACTTCTGGTTCATAACTGCATAAACTTCTACATCTCTTATAAGAGTGTAATATAATCTAGATGATAAAGCACGCAGCCTTTCCATAATGAGTTTCTGGCCTGAATCATGAGAAGTAATGCACAAATACTCAATATTCTCATCATTTATAATTTCTATGTGATATCCATTACACCGTATATCTTTGAAACTGAGCAGATTTCTTCTGGATCTGCTTGAATATAAAGCATCATTGATATATATTTTAGTATTATTTGGTAACAATATCATGGCTCTACCAGAGCCTTCTATCAGATCTGCTGGACCTGATATTGTATTAACATTTGCTTTAAGCAGGGTTAAATTATGAAAGTATTTTTGATTCCGTAAAATCGTATGTGTCGTTGCACTATCGGCTAGACATATATCTCATGTACCTTGCTTTTCAATATCACTCAATTTATCGTTTAAAGACATATCTATTCACAATGAAAAATAAAGTGCATATTAGACAAAGTGATCAAAAGTGTAAACATATAGATATGAAAATATATCACTTCATAAAACAAAATCATGAATCATATTGATTTTTCGAACTTCCAGTTCGACCATGAATTGCAGGCTCATAAAATTCAGAAAACTTCAGGTTCTAAATAGAAATTACAAATTGACTTTCTAGATGAAAGAATCGTAACTTGATCCAATTCAGAATTTCTGGTTCTAATAAACTTTGATATAAAAGTTTTAATATCACAATTTAAATTGAATTCAGAGCTTCAAGTCTGCTTAGAACTTCATGTTCAAAACTTAAGAACTTCAAGTTCAGATTCAATATTTCATATTCAAAATTAGAACTTCAGGTTCTATATAGAATTTGAATTTTGGAATTTCAGGTCCCAAGTATGACATTCATGTACATAGTAATGAATCCAGAACTCCATATTTTTACTGAAATTTAAAATTTAGAACTTCAGATTCTGATCGGTTTGTAAAACCATGCCAACTTAAATATTATAATGATAAATCCAGAAACTTCAGATTCTGGTTAGTCGGTCAAGCCGAACTTGGTTTAAATTCCAGAAACTTAACGATTGACCTAGTTAGGCTCAACACATAATTTATACAAATCCAGAAACTTCAGGTTCTGGTTAGTTGGCAGATACATAAATTGCATAAAATTAAATAGATGCGTAAAATTAAAATAACAGATAATATGACAGAAATAAGATGAAGAAGAACGAGAGAATAACAGTATGAGATAAAGTGAAAAGGGGAGAAAATTTACTATTTGCTTTTATTGATGATTTCAGATTACATCCTGACCACACAATTTTAGCTGTGTAGTGATTTTGAATAAAGCAAAATTATACCCAGAGACTGATCTAAAGTCTTGAAAACGTAAATGTTGCCACTGATACCTAGCATTTGGTATTGCAACATCAGGTTGGTTATCAAATCGATCTTTTAGTTCTTGCCATAGAACTTCTAGTTCTGTGACTGTTAGGTATTGGGCTTTCAGATCGTAGTTGTCTCCAGGCACTTCTAGTGCAGTAAATTTCAAATTTGCAAGCTTTGACATTATTACAACTTCTGGTTATCCGAAAATCACAATCGGAGTTAGAACTTCTGGTCTGACAAAAATTCAAGGAATTTAAACCTTCAGATATATAAAGGAATATTTGTAAGTAAATAAATCCATAAGCTTCAGGTTCCGGTAATGATAAATAAATCCATAAACTTCAGGTTCTGGATGGGTGACCAAACTGTTTAAATAAAAATTGCAAAATAAAATGCGTAATAATAAATGCGAAAAAAGTAAATCTAGAACTACAGGTTCTAGTAGGTTGGCATAGCCAATCTCATAAAAGCGTATAAATAAATAAATAAATGCGAGAAAGTAAATTGCGTAAAAATAAAATGCGAGATAGTAAATTCTGAACTGCAGGTTCTGGTATTAATAACTTAAAATCTGGAAGCTTCAGGTTCTAGTAATAATAAATTCAGAAACTTCAAGTTCTGGAAATAAATATAGGAACTTCAGGTTCTAGTGGTAATAAATTCAGAACTTCAGGTTCTGGAAATAACAACATCGTGCTGATAACGTGTTGTGAATCAAGAATAATAGATGAACAAGAAATAATTGAAGAAGAGATGAAATAATAATAAACAATAAATAAGAGAGATATCAGATGAGAGAATAGAGAAAAACGAGAGAGAGAGAGAGAGAGAGAGAGAGAGAGAGAGAGAGAGAGAGAGAGAGTATGTTATGCTTTTATTGATATTGAAATTTGAAAGAGCAGCAGCTCGTTTTTACAAGAGAGAGCATATATATATATATAGTGAACAAAGTAATATTTTGAGTGGTGGTGGGAAGGCCATGTGTGTGAGCAAGTTTTAGCAGGAAGCAATCTCTTGAGTGGTGGTGGGAAAGCCACATGTATTATAACAAAACCTACCAAATCGCCTTGGGGGACTATATTTAAATTTTTTTAGTTTTCTTTTCATTTTTAATAATAAATAAAATTGATTTAATAATAACATGAAACTATAATTTTTTTTTAAATATTTTTTAATTATTTTCATTTAATAATATATTACTTCAAAAAAAAATTAATAATATATATTAATAAACTAATTATTTCATTTAAGAAATTATTCTAATAGTTTGTTATTCAATTTTCACTAGATTACAATGGATTGAGGTTGTTCCAACTTCCAATCATAATCCCTTCCAACGGGATTTGAGAATCTAAACTCATTGGGCCTACCATTATCCCACCTATGTTTTTAAGTATTTTTTTTATTAAATAAAAAAAATTATAAAATTTAAAATCATTTAAAAATAATATAAATCTATAATTTAATAATATATATTTTTAATATTTTTATTTTAATAATATATAAATTAAAATAATTATTTTCTTAAAAAAATTATTTCAATAATTTTTTATTCAATTTCAAAATATTATCAAATTTAAAATATTATTATATTTAGTCCAATCTCATGTTTTACAAATAAAATATATCATGAATTCGGTCCAATTCCACGTTTCTCCAAACATGGGATAATATCAATTTAGTCTAATGAATCCAACCATAATCTCACAATAATATCACCTCAATCCCTTTCAATCCTATAAAATAGTTTAATCTCACACACCAAACAAGGCCTTAAGGTCCTCCTTAAGTCTTCAAGGGCCTAATCCTCACATATTTAAGGAGGCGCCTCCCGTGTGTTTGTGTTTTGAAGGGAGAGGTCATGCTTCCTCCTTGAAATCAAGGAGGTAACACGCAGGCCGGCCCTAGGCCTTTCTAGAGGGCCTACCTCCCCGGGCCCTTTAAAAAATGGGCCTTGATTTACATGAAATGAGTCTTCAATCAGGGCCCATTTATTTTTATTTGTTTTCTATTTATTTTTACTTCAGACAAATGCCTAATCTCATGTTTAAAAAAGAGCCCAATTACAGTTACTAATTGTTATTAGTTTAAATGATGGATTGATGGGCAAATTACTTTTATTTCAGATCGGCCCAATTGTTTGTTAAGAAAAAAGAAAAAAGAAAAACATATAGAAAACATGCAAATAAAAATTAGGTCAAAGCCCAAATGTGAACCAAACAAACAATTTAAGGTTTCAAACATTCATATTTTTTATTTTCCCCTCTTTCTCCAACTCAACACTGTATATTCTCATAATCTCATTTTTTACATCCTTATTTTCTCTTCATTTTTTATTCTTTAATTTCTACATACTATATCCTCGTTGGCTTGTTATACTCTCTCTCGAATCTCATCTCCAAGTCTCACTACCGGCACCACTCACCATTGTAGGCCCGTTCTTTTGCATATGTCATAAGAAAATTAAAATATACACCTAGTAAAAATTTGAGAATTTTTTGGATTTAAGAATTATTTTTTTCCGATATTTCGTTATTCTTTAAGTTTATATCTTCAAAAAAGTCGGAAAAAAAAATAGTTTTTGTACTCTAATTTTTTTTTTTTTTAAATTCATTCTTTGTATCATCCATGAAAAAAATTACTTCAAAATTCAATAAATACAATTAAATTTCAGTCAATGTGATATAAATATTATATATATATATATATATATATACAGTCTTTCTATTATCAGTTCGAACTGACAATAAATATATCAGGACGAAGAATGTGGACCACAGATTATGGAGAAGTTTTGACAAGTGCATACACTTTGAGTCAAAGTATATAAATCTAGTGGTCCACATTCTTCGTCCTGATATATTTATTGTCAGTTCGAACTGATAATAGAAAATTTGTATATATATATATATAAACTATAAATAATGAATATGAACAAAGGGCCCCGTTTTTTATTTTCGTCCCAGGCCATAAGAAAGTCGAACCAGCCCTGGTAACATAGCTTCCACCTTAAATCTTCATCCCCTAGATGGAGATCCATCAAAGAATCTCTATCTACACAAAGATGGAGATCCAATCTCTATCACACACACACACACACACACACACATATATATATAAATTCACTAATAGATCTACATTAGTGAGTTACACACACACACACACACATATATATATATATATATATATAAATTCACTAATAGATCTACATTAGTGAGTTGGAGAACCATGGATGTCCCATGAACGAGTTGGAGATCCAGATTTCACACACACACACACACACACACACACACACACACACATATATATATATATATATATATATATATATATATATATATATAAATTCACTAATAGATCTACATTAGTGAGTCGGAGAACCATGGATGTCCCATGAATGAGTTGGAGATCCAGATTTGATCTTCATTCATGAAGGTAAAGATGTGAATCTACCCCATTCATTGATTTTTTTTTTTCCTTTGTGTTTTTTTTTTTATTTTTTTTATTTTTTTTATTTTTTTTAAGTTGTGTAATAAGACCAAATTAGTCTTGAAATCGTTAAGTTTAATTAATGGTTGACCAACAAATGACCATATTGAGCTGTTGTTTATAATTTAGGGACCCGTGAACTCAAAATGGAAAAATTAGTATGAAATTGTCTTTTCCTAAAAACTTAGGGAATACAGTAAAACCCCTGTAAAATAATATCGTTGGGACCGGGGAAAATTATTATTTTAGAGGGGTTATATATTTATCGATAAATAAATAATTTATTAATTTATCGATAAATGAATATTTATTAATTTAAAAAGAGTTTTATGTTTTTACTTGTACATGCATTATACATATTTTCGACCAAGATACATATGTACATAGAAGTTAATAAGTACTTACATATGTATATACAAAAACATTAATAAGTGATGGATGTTGATCACCTTTAGAATTATCCCAGTGAAGTTATGGAATCGCCTACTGATGAAGAAATTATTCAAGGGGTAATGAATACGTCTACCGATGATCATGATCCAGATAATAGCAGTGTTTCTTCAAAAGAGGTCTTTCAAGCAGTAGTAACATTAAATAACTTGCTACAAAATGAAAGAAATATACCAAATATGGTGTATGATTTGCAAAAAATTATGGATCATATTGAGTTTGGTTTCAGTACAAAGAAAAGACAAACGACTTTAGATGCATATTTTAAGAAAGATTTGAATTGAGAAAATAGAAGTTGTTAAGTTTGTTTGTTTGTTTGTTTGTTTGTTTGTTTTTTTTAAGGAAGTTGTTAAGTTAAAAGTTTAGAGATATGTATTATGAATTTTTATGTGTTATATTTTTTATATATTTAATCAATTATTAATTTATATATTCATTGGAACCTAAAGGCAAGGAACGTAATATCGGTATCGGTATCAATATCGGGCTTCTAAATTTACGGATATATCGGGGATATTATCGATATCGGTGGATATTCCGTCAAAAATTAAAAAAATGATGGATATTTATATCTAAAGTTAGATTTTTTTTATGAAATTTTAGGACAAGCTTAAATAAGTAATTATACATCAAATGAATCATATTTCAATGATAAATTATCATAGTTATGAGTTTATTATAAATTATAACATAGATAGAGTCTGTATATAATTTTTAAAATTGAGTATTTAATAGAATAATATTTTGTTTCACTTTTACAATATAAAAAGATTAAATATTTAATAAACAAAATTATCATTAAAATATATATAGTAATAGTTTCACACTTCCAAGATTCTATCATAAATCATAATTCATACATAATAATCTGAAATTTAAAACCAAAATGAATTCCTTGCTGGTTCAAATACATAAGATACATTTCTATCTTGATTCGAACAATAATTTTCCCAATAAAATGTGATTGCATAGTTTTCAATGTAGTTATTAATATGCCACACGTATGTTGCTTGATCTCTTCCAATTGATCCATGAATTTGGTAGTTTGGATTTACCCAACTTGTTGGATATTGTTGATCTGCATGCATAGGTATTGCATATGACATTTGTAGAGAAAGATAATCAAATATATTGCAGCCACCATAACTACCATAATTTGGTACATGAGAACCTGACATTGTCTGCAAATCACCCAAAGAACTGTTTTCTGTGTCTATACTCATTGAGGAGAGAGTCATATTCAAAGAATCTTCAACATTTTGACTTGTTCCTCCATGTTGTCTACCACGATTTTGATCAAAATTACCTGTATGAGCATCCCAACCCGCCACACTAGCATTTCAACCTGTTGCACCAGCATCCCAACCTCCAGCACGAACATCCCAACTTGTTGCACCAGCATTCAAACCTCCTGCACCAGAATCCCAACCTCTTGCCTTATCCCCATCATCTCCATCATATTTTCCTCAACTATTTACATCAGAGGTATGTTGATCATTGGAAGAGCTGGTAAAATAACTCCAAGATCTACACCAACTTCTTCTTTAATCACTTGTTCAATATTTATTCCCATGTCTTGAGCATGAGAAGCAATATGTGAATCAGGATTTCCTTCGTCATCATCCAAGGAGGCAAGTCTAACCCAGTTAAAAATAGGATTCTCATTATCGTCTCCTGCTTCAGCAGCTACTTGAAGTAAATCCATAAAATCAGTTTCATTTACTTTATCTTTTTCAGCTGCCATATCCCTAAGTTTCAACTTCATATTATAATAACAATAAACAAGTTGTTCAAGCTTAAAATAGGCAAGACGGTTCCTTTGTTTTGTGTGGATTAAAGCAAATGTAGACCAATTTCTTTCACATGCAGAAGATGATGATGTTTGTGATAGTATGCGAATTGCTATTGCACTCAATGATGGAGCATAATTTCCATACATTACCCACCAATCAGCTGTAATAAAAATTATTAAGTATTATAAGTATGAATATTATTTCAATGATATTATTATTTATTATTAATATGTAAATTTTTGTAATAAAAGTTATATACCTGGTTGCATTTTGCTTCTAGTTGCAATGGCTGCTCGTTCACCAAAACTTTTCTTTCCATCCTTAAAGTATGTGAGCTACATTCATAAGATCAATATGTATATAATATATATTAATATGACACAATACTCACATGCAAAGAATTTATAATATTTGAATTATAAAATTGGTTGTAAATTGTAACTTTTTACCTCATTTCCAAAATTAGCAATTCTTACAGCTTCAGTGTCTAATTGCACATAGACATTATGTACGGCTTTCAGAAGATCCGAATTATCCCCAATATTGTCTCTATATTGGTACTTTGGGTTCAAATAGTAAGTTAGAATAAAAAAAAGAATAATTTTAGTATAAATACTATACTAAATTTTAATTACGAATGACAAACAATCCAAAATAAAATTTACTTGCAGCATGTAGTGGGTGATTGAGCATTTTATCCCATCGGTCTTGTATAATGTTTAGAACCCATTTACTCCCTCTCTGTTGTTTTACTGTATCTTTCATCACACGCATTAACTCATACACGATAGGTATAGTGGGTACAACTTTTGTATCAACCAATCTCAGAACTTGGTACAGTGGCTCATATATTTTAAGATTATTTTATTTGGAATGTCGGCACAAAGTTACAAAAAAATCAATTCTACATATTTATAAATTGATTGGTACATATTTAATACTATTTGGAATTAGTTTTACATATTTGAGTCACAAACAAATTTTTTTTCAGATTGCTTTCACAAAATTTTACATATTTTTGGTTTTTTATCCAATTTTACTTCAAGTATTCAATAATTTTACTATTTACTATTATGTTGGAAATTTTTATAAATTTGTTAATGCTTATTCTAAAATAATTTTCAAGCTAAATTATTTTAACAATAATTTAATTGTTTAGGATTAAAAAAATTATTTTAATAATATGCAAAATATCCATGGACTTTCAGGGTGAAATTCATGAAATTTCGGGAATTTCAGGATATTTCGGGAATATCGGTGGATTTTTACGAATATTTCGAAATCGGTCGGATATTCTGCAGGATATTGGATATTTGCCTGTTTCGATATCGGTCCTTCTAAAATATGGATATATCAGTGGATATTTCGGTATATCTATCGATTTTAAGTACTCTGCCTAAAGGACTTCAAAAAAATATATTATCTTATGCATTTAGCGAGGTTATTAATTTAGAACACAAGCCCGAGTCGGGACCAGAAGATTTTATTATTTAAGCGCGGTTATTAATTTATCAAACATTTATTTATCGAGGTTTTACTGTATATTGATACTTCACTAATTTTATCGAAATACCATGGCTATAACATCTAAAAAGTTGTAATTTTAACATTGGAATTGTTGCTGCTCAATGTGGCTCGATTATGAAAGACGCTCATTCATTTTAGCAATGCCACAACTTAAATCACCGCTACTGTATGTCAAATTTAAATAAATAAATAAAAACACATGCACTGGATTTGTTAATGTCAGGTCCATTAGGTTATAAACCTCTATTACTATTTAAAATCTATATCCATCAATTCATTCTATATATATATATATATATATATATATATATATATATATATATACATTGAGAAAATACTATTATAATTCTAATTAGTGCAATTATTTCTGTCTTAAAAATGGATAAATACCGAACACGATGAGGTTGATCACGTGCTATATCCTCATACTAATGTCATGAGGATTTTAGTTCGAGTTGTATCCCCCTCTTGAACCCGATTTTATTGTAATATTTCCAAAAAAAAATATTTAAAAAAAATAGATAGGTAACATTGAAACATAAATCTTAAATGTAACAATGAACCAAAGATTTTCGCAAAATTATTTAATTGTCCATGAATTAGAATGTCTTTAAAAGATACACAAATAAAAAATATTCAATAATTTCAAATTTAGTGAAAAGAAAATGGAGGTTTTGTAACAAGTTTTGCGCTCATGTTAGGACAAATTAACATGCAGAGAGATGAAAATAGACAAAAGAAAATTAGGACAAATTAACAATTCAGTAGAGAGCAACTATGAGTCTATTCTATAACATCAAAGATCACTTTCTTCAACAAACACAAACACACAAGAAGAATAAAAAGGGAGTAGCAAATCCAATATTTATGGAAAATATTGGTCGCAGCAAAAGAAATGGACCCATATCATCTTCAAGTTGTCTTTAAACATTTCGAATATTGAATCCATTTCAACCTTCTCTTCCTGAAATTTGAAAGAAAAATTTTAAGTTGCATGAAGAACCAGGGTAAACAAACAAAAATCATGTTCTTTAACATTGAAAGTAACATATGACATGCTAAATTTTGTGATGTAGATTCTACCAAAATATGTTAAATTAGTTTGATGCTCAATCTTGGATTTTCTAGCTGTTCCTCAGATGAATCTTCAATGTCTATTAAGTTATTTTGCAATCAAATGGTGAATAAAAGAAGCACAGTGCAGTGAAAGCAATAAACAGCATTTTTACCTGTAGATTGGAAACTAATCTTTTCAACTTCAGATTAACCTCAATTGAATCTTCACCGTATGCATTCTCGAAATCAAAACGATCAACACGTCTTGCCATAAGACTCAATGAACGGCTTTTATATTTTTTAGCTATTGTGTGCCAAATTTTAACAACAGCAAACCGATCCCCAGAACATGCTTTACCGTAGGGCCATCTCAACCCACCCTTCACCTCCGGATCTATAATGGCAGAGTTAATAATATTTCTAATACTGTGCATTTCATCATCCTGGAAAAAAATAAAATAAAATAAAATAAACTCTATAATATTAGTAACATCATAGTCTGAAATGGAGCATGGCCTCTTGTTAAATTTGAGCATGATAAAATAAAGAAAAACAAAAATTATGTTTTCGATTAACTTACAGTTAGAGAAGTTAAGATCCTCTTGGTTTGTAGTGCCAGCCTCAGGTCAATATTGTTATCAATGCGTAATATGTTTTTGATCATCTCATAAATTGGGTTCGTTTCGATCTAGAAGAAAAATAGTCAGAGATTGTTGACAATATGTGGTATGACTATGGTTAGCTAATTGCACTGTAATTCAGAAGGGTACTTACCTTATATAGCTCAAGCTTTTTATCTTCTTTCATACGACATTTGCAATAAATCCCACATTTTCTTATGTCGTCAGACAACTACACAAGCAAAAGAGTAGGGAAATCAGTTGCTCAATAAATCAGAAGTGCATGGAAAAAAAAATAGTCATATAGTGCAGAGTTTAGCAAATGAAGTACCACGATATGAAACATATCCTTATCCTCTTCAAGATCAAAACCAATCTTTGGTGCAACTCCACTTATAATGTTTTCCATATACGAAGAAGGCGTATTTGTGTAAAATGTTGTACTCATCTGTCTCAAAGTGGTTTCAGCAACCCGATCTTTTATTAAACTTTCTAAACTCACCGAAGCATTCCTGCATTTTTACATATTAAATTTAGTATCTAAAGAAAAATGAACAAAGGAAATGTCTAATATGTAGCATTCAAACCAACCAAACAAGTAAAACAATAGCTGAATAATCAGGTAAAGATCAATCACATACGGATGGAAGAGAATCTTGCCAAATCTGGCATAAATTGCTGGCTTTACTTCATCCAACTCACCATTAGACTCCAACATGTCCCTCACAATCGCAAAAGCAGATAACAATTTTGGCCATACATCAACTGCCACAGATTCCCAAGGTGTACTTGATATAGTTTCCAATGGTGTACTCGAAATAGCCTCACCCTCTTCATCAATTTCTACAATATACAATGTGTCAATACTAAGAAGTTATAAGAACGAACGCTTCTTAGAAGCAAACCCCCGCTTGTGGCAATCAGTCTTTAGCTATAGAACTGATTGTCTCATACAACAATATGTGATCCCCATGAAAATTATGTCTAGGGATCTGCATTTGAAAATTTTTGTATTAAGGTAATATAAAAAGTGCAGAATAGTAACCTTTAGTAGCTGGATGGCTGTTCACTAAAACTAGGGGATTCTCAAAATAGTAACCTTGAGGAAAGGAGTTGCCGAGTTGGAATTCCTGGCGGTTATGTTTTCCAGAGTCAAAAGGAAGATTCGGTGGGGCATAGTGTAGAAGGTGTTGGGTAAGGGCCGGGGTTGGGGGATCTATCTAATTAAAAGGCCCAATATAAAGGTAAGGGAAAGGCAATTGAAGGGGCCTCTAAAAAAGTGGCAACTTATGGGCCTAATGGGGCTAATAAGAGCAAAGGGGTGGCATGGGCACATAATGGGCCAGGGCGGGTCATTAATAATAGTTATGGAACGGGGTTAAATGTCAGCACTGCTTTTGAATTTCCAAGATCTTTGTGTTGATAAAAAAAGGGTCAAATCCAACTGCATCCGGGATTGGATTCCTCCTACTGTTGATAGTTTAAAATTTAATGTTGATGGCTCTTCAAAAGGAAATCCGAGTCCGGCTGGTATCGAAGGGCTATAGAGAGATTCGAAAGGATCTGTTCTCTGTTTGTTCTCTCAGTTTTATTGGCAAAACTGATTCCAACACAGCGGAGGTGTTGGCGATCAAAAGGGTTGTTCAGCTGGTGGCTTCTAAGTCTTCGCTTGCTAACTAGGTCATCAGCATAGTGAGTGACTCCAAATCTATGGTGTCTTGGGTGAATGACGGCGATTTTGGCAGGCTGAACCATTTCAATTCCATCTATGAAATTCGTAGTTGCCTGAAGTTGCTCCTTGAGGTGTCTGTGGTCTTCGATTCTAGGGTCTTCAATGCCTTTGCGGATAGTCTTGCGAAACAGGGCTCTTGTAATGAGAGAGAGAGATCATTCAGTGGGGCGATTTGTAGCGTTTGGATTATCTCTTTTTGTTCTGTTCCTTTCTTTTGGTTGGGGCGTTTTTTTGGTTTGGTGTTTTTGGGCTGTCTTCTTGTTGGGTGTGTGTCCCTCTTGTGGATCTTTGTTCTGGTTTGTCGTTGAATAAAGTTTAGTTTTTCAAAAATATAAATAAATTATTTAATAATAAAATGAAACTATAATTTTTTTTAAATGTTTTTTAGTTTTTTAATTTAATAATATATTACTTCAAAAAAAATTAATAATATATATTAATCAACTAATTATTTCATTTAAGAAATTATTCTAATAGTTTATTATTCAATTTTCACCAAATTGCAATGGATTGAGGTTGTTCCAATCATAATCCCTTCCAACGGGATTTGAGAATCTAAATTCATTGGGCCTACCATTATCCCACCTATTTTTTAAGTTTTTTTTATTAAATAAAATAATTATAAAATTTAAAATCATTTAAAAATGATATAAATCTATAATTTAATAATATTTTTGTTAATATTTTTATTTTAAAATATATAAATTAAAATAATTATTTTCTTAAAAAACTTATTTCAATTTCAATAATTTTTTATTCAATTTCAAAATATTATCAAATCTAAAAAATTATTATTTTTAGTCCAGTCTCATGTTTAACCAAATAAGATATATCATTAATTCAGTCAAATCCCATGTTTCTCCAAACATGGGATAATATCAATTTAGTCTAGTCCAATCCAACCCTAATCTCACATTAATCTCACCTCCATCCCGTCCAATCCTATAAAATAGTTTAATCTCACACACCAAACGAAGCCTTAAGGTCCTCCTTAAGTCTTCAAGGGTCTAATCCTCACATATTTAGGGAGAAGGCGCCTCCTATATGTTTGTGTTTTGAAGGGAGAGGTCATGCCTCCTCCTTGAAATCAAGGAGGTGACACGGCTTCCACCTTAAATCTTCATCCCCCAGATAGAGATTCATCTCATATATGGAGATCCATCAAACAATCTCTATCTACACAAAGATGGAGATCCAGTCTTTATATCACACACACACATATATTAACTAATAGATCTACATTAGTGAGTTGGAGAACCATGGATGTCCCATGAATGAGTTGGAGATCTTCGTTCATTTTTTATTTTATTTTTTAAGTTGTGTTATACTATCAAATTAGTCTTGAAACACACACACACACACACACACACACATATATATATATATATAAATTAACTAATAGATCTACATTAGTGAGTTGGAGAACCATGGATGTCCCATGAACGAGTTGGAGATCTTCGTTCATTTTTTTTTCCTTTGTGTTATTTTTTTTTAAGTTGTGTGTTATAATACCAAATTAGTCTTGAAATCATTAAGTTTGACTAATGGTTGACCAACAAATGACCATATTGAGCTATTTTTATAATTTAGGGACCTACGAACTCAAAATAGAAAAATTAGTATGAAATTGTCCAATTTTATTGAAATACCATGACTACAACATCTGAAACGTTGTAATTTTAACATTGGAATTGTTGCTGCTCAATGTGCTTCTGTTATGAAAGACGCTCATTCATTTTAGCAAAGTCTTAGCTCGAGTTGCCACCATCGCATATGGAATCTAAAAAATAAAAAATATAAACACACACACACATTGGATATGTTAATGTCAAGTCCATTAGGCTATAAACCTCTATTACTATTTAAAACCTATATTCATCAATTCATTTATATATATATATATACACATTGAGAAAATACTATTATAATTCTGATTAGTGCAATTATTTATATCTTAAGAATGGATAAATACCGAACGTGATGAGGTACGTTGATAACTACTAAGTACTAACGTCATGAGGGTTTTAGTTCGAGTCGTATCCCCCACTTGAACCCGATTTTATTGTAATATTTAAAATAAAATAAAAAAAATTGGATAGATAACATTTAAACAAAAATCTTAAATATAACAATATGAGCCAAAGGTATTTTGCCTTTGGTGGAAGTGATTTATGATATCAGAACTTTGCTACAGCAGTTGGACAATTCGAAGGTACAGCAGTTATGCTTCCAGGAACTCCAACTCGGTGGCTGATGAGTTAGCAAAGAGGGGGCTGCATCTTGAAGGGGAGAATGTAGTGTGGAATGTGTTCTAAGGGTTGGTGTGTGTTGTAGCTTGCTGTGTTTTTTGTCTGTGTTTTGTTTCGTGCGCCTCTGTTCTGGTTTTTGGTTGTGGTGCAGTTTGTTTCTCCCCCCTTTTTTGGGTTGCTGGTCGCTCCC
Organism: Acer yangbiense; assembly: GCA_008009225.1. Taxonomy (NCBI): domain Eukaryota; kingdom Viridiplantae; phylum Streptophyta; class Magnoliopsida; order Sapindales; family Sapindaceae; genus Acer; species Acer yangbiense. The sequence continues at coordinate 16,038,619 of CM017763.1, forward strand.
CTGCTGTGGCTTCTGTCGTTCCTGTTGCTTTTGAATAAATGCCATTTCAAAAAAAAAAAAAAAAAAAACAATATGAGCCAAAGATTTTCACAAAATTATCTAATTGTCCATGAATTATAATGTCTTTAAGAGATACACAAATAAAAAAATATTCAATAATTTCAAATTTAGTGAAAATAAAAATGGTGGTTTTGTAACAAGTTTTGCGCTCATGTTTCATCATCCAATTTTCAATCATGCAGAGAGATGAAAATAGACAAAAGAAAATTTGGACAAATTAACAATTCAGAAGAGAGCAACTATGAGTCTATTCTATAACATCAAGGATCACTTTCTTCAACAAACACAAACACACAAGAAGAATAAAAGGAGAGTAGCAAATCCAATATTTATGGAAAATATTGGTCGCAGCAAAAGAAATGGACCCATATCATCTTTAAGTTGTCTTTAAACATTTCAAATATTGAATCCGTTTCAACCTTCTCTTCCTGAAATTTGAAAGAAAAATTTATAAGCACGTGGTATAAATTTTTGCAGAACATAGTTGCATGAAGAAGCAGGGTAAACAAACAAAAATCATGTTCTTTAACATTGAAAGTAACACAGGCTAAATTTTGTGATGTAGATTCTACCAAAATATGTTAAATTAGTTGGATACTCAATTTCTGATTTCATTGCTGTTCTACTAATGAATCTCCAACTAATGTCTCTAAGCTATTTTGCAACCAAATGGTACGTGAATAAAAGAAGCAGTGTAGTGAAAGCAATAAACAGCATTTTTACCTGTAAATTGGAAACTAATCTTTTCAACTTCAGATTAACCTCAATTGAAGCTTGACCATTTGCATTTATGAAATTAAATCGATCAACATGTCTTGCCATAAGACTCAATGAAGGGCTTTTATATTTTTTAGCTACTGTGTGCCAAATTTGAACAACAGCAAACCGATCCCCAGAACATGCCTTCCCGTAGGGCCATCTCAACCCACCCTTCACCTCCGGATCTATAATGGCAGAGTTAATAATATTTCTAATACTGTGCATTTCATCATCCTGAAAATGAATGAAAAAAAAAAACTCTATGATATTAGTAACATCATAGTCTGAAAATTTGAGCATGATAAAATAAAGAAAAACAAAAATTGTGTTTTCGATTTACTTACAGTTAGAGAAGTTAAGATCCTCTTGGTTTGTAGTGCCAGCCTCAGGTCAATATTCTTGTCAATGCGTAATATGTTTTTGATCATCTCATAAACTGGGTTCGTTTCGACCTAGAAGAAAAATAGTCAGAGATTGTTGACAATATGTGGTATGACTATGGTTAGCTAATTGCACAGTAATTCAGAAGGGTACTTACCTTATATAGCTCAAGCTTTTTATTTTCGTTCATACGACATTTGCAATAAATCTCATAATTTTTTGGTTTAGTGTCGTCAGACAACTACACAAGCAAAAGAGTAGACAAATCAGTAGCTCAATAAATCAGAAGTGTGTGGAAAAAAAATTTGTCACAAAATGCAGGGTTTAGCAAATGAAGTACCAGGATATGAAACATATCCTTGTCCTCTTCAAGATCAAAACCAATCTTTGGTGCAACTCCACTTATAATGTTTTCCATATACGAAGAATGCGTATTTGTGTAAAATGTTGTACTCATCTGTCTCAAAGTGGTTTCAACAACCCGATCTTTTATTAAACTTTCTAAACTCACCGAAGCATTCCTGCATTTTTACATATTAAATTTAGTATCTAAAGAAAAATGAACAAAGGAAATGTCTAATATGTAACATGTAAAACAATAGCTGAATAATCAGGTAAACATCAATCACATACGGATGGAAGAGAATCTTGCCAAATCTGGCATAAATTGCTGGCTTTACTTCATCCAACTCATCATTAGACTCCAACATGTCCCTCACAATCGCAAAAGCAGATAACAATTTTGGCCATACATCAACTGCCACAGATTCCCAAGGTGTACTTGATATAGTTTCCAATGGTGTACTCGAAATAGCCTCACCCTCTTCATCAATTTCTACAATATACAATGTGTCAATACTAAGAAGTTATAAGAACGAACGCTTCTTAGAAGCAAACCCCCGCTTGTGGCAATCAGTCTTTAGCTATAGAACTGATTGTCTCATACAACAATAAGTGATCCCCATGAAAATTATGTCTAGGGATCTGCATTTGAAAATTTTTGTATTAAGGTAATATAAAAAGTGCAGAATAGTAACCTTTAGTAGCTGGATGGCTGTTCACTAAAACTAGGGGATTCTCAAACATTCTCTGCTTGAAGGATTCAATTGAAGTTGGCACAAGGTGGACAGAAGAAGGAAACTGATTATCAGCATCCAAGCCAACGATGTACATGGACCGTACGGATGAGACGTTTCTTGCATTTGCATTGGATGATGATTTAAAGTTTACTTGTCTCGAAAACTGAGGAACAAGCCGTTCTGGAATTGGAGACGGCATCTCTGAATCCTTTGAATGTCGCTTGTGTGGTGGAATGTAAGCCATTACAATAAAGACACCAACTTTGTATGCATAAAAAGCCTAATAGAGATGAAAAATCAATTTTAATGGAATATTTTAAGCTCACTATATAATAACATACATGTCACACACACAAATCCATACAAACACTTAAAATTCCTAGTTTCTTCCGTTACATTAGTTTTACTTTTAGCTTCTAAGGAAACAATATGAACTGATTAACAGTCAAAACCTTAAGTTTCTTCACTTTCTCAGTTACCAAACAAATATTAATTATAATAGTATTTATATATATATATATAAAAAGATTACAGTACATGACTGATTTTACTTTGGATATGTTAATATTTAATCATTTTAAATTTGAAATTAAGTAGTTATTGTAAGTTAGTAGTCATAGTGAACACAAAACAGTAAGATCATACAATTTACAGTTATAAATGATCTCATTCTCTTCGGTTTTATCAGTAACCAAACACTATAAAACCATCCCAGAAACTCACATATAACTAGAAAAACTCCAATGACCCACAAAAGAAAAAGCAATTTAAAGAGAAATGAGAGCACATACCAGAAAGAAAATGATCTGCTCAGCAAAGATTTCAAAGTCTTACAAGTTGTTGTTCATGACCTGTTGTGGCTCATCTCCACCCTTATATACACACACAATTACACAAACAACGACAAGAAACAGAAAGACTTCAATTATGTAAACCCACTTGAAGAAGTTTTGAAGTGGACTTTTTGGTCTTTATATTTTGGGAAAGTGAAAAAAAAAAAAAAAAAAGGGCAACTCCTTGCGATGGAAGGGAATGTAAAGAAAAAGGAGAAAGGAAAACGAATATGGACCCACAATGCCAAGAAGTTCGGGTGGAGTTGGATGTATCATTCATCCACCGTTGTGATTTTGACATGTGGCTAATTTCTTCACATCGGACAATCATAAAGGAGGATGTATGCGCTTGCCATTGCATCAAGATACACTCAATCAGTTTAATCAAAATTAACATTACTTAGAAAAAACGATCTCCTATCACCTTCTTTATGTTAACTTTAATAAATTAATTGAACGATCTCCTATCACCTTCTTTATGTTAACTTTAATAAATTAATTGACAAGCCATTACAATAATAACACCAACTTAATTTGTACACGTAAAAAGCCTAATAATAGAAATTAACAATCAATCAATTTTAATTGAATATTTGTAAAATTATGAAATCGCTTTCTTATGATGACAAACAAACAACAATTCTTTCTTGACAGCAAGCTCGTAATTATATTAATAGGATATTGACGACAACAAAATCTAACAGGATCATTCTTCGACATGGTGTTGTGTCAAACCTCACTGGTAGCTTTACGATTCCTAGGAACCTCACCTTTGCACCCCCAAACTCCTTTAGTGGTACGTGAAAAGGTTCCAGGTCTTTTCTATCCAACCGTAGTTCATCATATACCCTGTCGCTTAAGATGTCAACCGAGCTTCCATTATCTATCATCACTCAGAGAACGTCCATATGGGCTATTCAGACTCCTACTACAATTGCATCATTAGGTTTTGCGTCAATCCCTTCTGAATCCTTGGTCGTGAAAATTATAGGGTCACAGCCTTCCTTTCCCCTTTTAGGGCTTCTTTGTACGGAATTTACCTCTGTGTTTCTATTCTTGTACATTACCTCTCGGACTTCCGACATTCTTTCCTTATTGCTCCGACCAGTGTGGGGTCTTCCAAAAATGGTGTTTGTCGCAATGCCTGGACTACTCTTCCTTAGGCTCTTTCTTCCTTATTCATTTCCTCGGTGGTTATCCTGGTGGTCACTCTATTTGCTTCCTCCTTTTAGGGTGAAATCTTTAAGGTGCCCATCTCTGATTAGACTCTCGATGTGATCACGTAGCTGATAGCACTTAGAGGTGTCGTGCCCGTGGTCCTTATGGAAACAACAGTATTTCGTTGTTTTTCTCCTTGCATTGGCTGACTGTTGTCGCGGATATTTGGTGAGTCCCTTATCTTCCACTATAGAAAATATGTCTTCCTGGTCTCCTGTCAAAGGAGTGTAGCTGTTATACTTGCCTCGAAATCTACTAGTTCGATTGCTTCCCCTGCTCGCCCTAGATTGGTCCTTCTGACTTCTTTCATCTCTTTGACGATCATGCGACTGTGTTCTCGATTTGTCGACCCTGGACTCAAGTTTTCCATTGGGTTTGTGGCCATGCACATAGCTACCCCTTATACCACCTCCTCTTCTTCAGCCAATGCATAATCGCCGGCTATATCCATCATCTTTTCGTAAGTCTTAGGCCGGTCTCTTCACAGGTCAAAAGACAGTCGACCGCTTTGTAGACCATTGGTGAAGGCGACTATGACAGCCACATCGCTGGCGTCTTCAATTTGAGCGACTTCTTTCCCGAATCTTGTCAGATATTTCTTAAGGGATTCATTTTTCTCCTGTTTTAGATTCGACAAGTGGGTGATTGGCTTTCTCCTCCGCCTGCTTCCCATGAACTGTCTCACAAATGCTTTGCTGAAACTAGAAAAATTGATGATGCTTTTAGGTGGGAGTTGCCCAAACCATCTAGAGGCGAGATCGCCGAAGATTTATGGAAATGTCAAGCATATGAGCCTATCGTTGGATGCGTATTGTGCCATGACGTTACGGAACTGCCTGATATGTTCATTTGGGTCCATAGTATCTTTGTATTGCTCAATAGTCGGCATCCTGAACCTCTCCGGGAATTGGGTGCGAGTAATTTGATCAAGAAATGGGCTGTCTGATTCATCATCTGATGAGGCATTGTGCCCATATGATTCGTCATCCAATGAGGCATTGTGCCCATATCTCCGAGCCATTGCCGAGACCTTCTTTGATAGTTCTTGAATGGTGACGCTTCGTCAATCGGTTGGTTCTCCTTCCAGACCGAACTAGCTCTTGATTGTCATTCTTCGATAACCCTCTTACCTGCTATCCATCCTGCCTTCATATCTCAGATCTTCTATGCTTTCAGATCTTCTCTGTTTACCCCGTTTTGATCATAATCCCCTTATTGGCTGAGGACTTTTATTCTCGGAGGAAATATAATGGTGTCTCCGCCGAGTCTTCTAGTGTATACCATCGGGAGGTCATCCCATGTGTTCGGGTGCGACCTTGCCTTTCCAGAGATTTTTCATCTAGTAACTCTTTTCATTTTCTCTGTCTTCTTCCTTCAAAAGTTTCGGGGCGATCCTAGGGTATTTCCTCCATAGACGACTTCATTTGGGCCTCTAGGGTTACGATGTGGACTTCTGACCGTAGCTTCCCAGGTAGATGGTCCCCAAGCATGCTTGTAGTTAAATCATAGGGATAAGAAATCCCCAGGCCTATTGGAAGTGTGAGCCCTAACTTGTTGGCCTCACTAACCAAGTTCATCAAGGCGACTTGAAAGTGTTGTAAGGTTCCCGGATCAGCTACCTTGGTTTCCAGCTTTGCTATCGATTGTTCTCCAGTCATTAATGTTCCGTATCCTGTTATTCCGGTGGTGTCAGGGACCTGGCGGTTGTTACCGCCGCTGGAATTTCTATCTTTGTCGCCAATGTTGCTCATGTTTCAGATTTGTTCGTGAGGGTTCCTCGAAGTTTTTGTCTGTTCACCCCCCTTCCTCTAGTGTCAATTGTTGACGGTGAATTCTGGATTGCCATGCGTCCAACAATAATAGTATGCTTATGAAGGTAAGAATATCAATAAATGCATGCAAGACTCGGATTTTACGTGGAAAACCCTAGAAATGGAGAAAAAACCATGGCGCCCTTGAGGGCAGGAAATAATACTATGAATTCTTTCAGATTACATGCTCAATATTATCTCTCTTCTCTTATACAATTGTTCTTAAAAGGATCCCCTACTTGTAGATTACCTGGTTCAATTTATACCATCCGAGCTAGGGTGCTGTGTTAGTGACAGATTTGATAAATAGAATCGTGTTGGGATTCTAGTGTAGTGGACTAATTAAGACTCGTTTCCCTTTTGGCGTTTATCTTTCCGGAAGCTTTGAGTTCTTTCCTGTTTAGACCTCTCTGGTGTTTAGAGATGAAATTAGGATATTTCCTTATTAGAGTGTGACTCTTAGACCTTGTATTTGAGTGAATCTTTGCTTGGTAAGGCACTCTTGATAGGATTGTTTTTCCCGCTTTGGCTGAGTAAGGCTTACCGAGTAGGGGTTTTTTGGCGAGTAGGATCTTTGACAATTTAAGACTTGGTTACTTGGCGAATATGCTTCCATCTTTCATTAATCTTCTTGATGACGTGGCTTGGTGACGTGGCTTGGTGACGTGGCTAA